>OX377623.1:7121588-8321588 GCA_947397865.1 Polietes domitor
GTCCCTCCTTGTCTCTCTTTGTCCCTCATTGCCCCTAATTGTCCCTCCTGGTCCCTCCTTGCTCTTCATTCCCCTTCTTTTCCCTCCTTGTCCCTCGTTATCCCTCCTTGTCCCTCCTGGTCCGTACTTGTCCCTCCTTGTCCCTTATTGCCCCTCATTGTCCCTCCTTGTTCTTCCTAGTCCCTCCTTGTCCCTCCTTGCTCCTCCCTGTCCCTCCTTGTCCGTCGTTGTCCGTCGTTGTCCCTCCTTGTCCCTCCTTGTCACTTCTTGACCCTCCTTGTCCCTCCTTGACCCTCCTTGTCCCTCCTGGACCGTTCTTATCCCTCCTTGTCCCTCATTGCCCTAATTGTCCTTCCTGGTCCCTCCTTGCTCTTCATTGCCCCTTCTTTTCCCTCCTTGCCCCTCCTTGTTCCTCCTTGTCACTCCCTTCCCTCCTTGTCCCTCATTGCCCCTCATTTTCCCTCCTTGTTCCTCCTTTTCCCTCATGGTCCCTCCTTGTCCCTCATTGTCCCCCCTTGTTCCTCCTTTCCCTCCTTTTCCCTCATGGTCCCTCCTGGTCCCTCCTTGCCTCTCCTTGACCCTTCTTCCTACTTGCCCCTCATTGCCTATCCTTGTCACTCCTTTCCCCTCATTGCTTTTCATTGTCCCTCCATGTTCCTCCTTTTCCCTCCTTGTCTTTCCTTGTCTTTCCTTGTCCCTCCTTTTCCCTCCTTTCCTTGCTTTTCCCTCCTTGTCCTTCCTTGTCCCTCCTTTCCTTGCTTTTCCCTCCTTGTCCCTCATTGTCTTTCATTGTCCCTACTTGTCCCTCCTTGTACCTCCTGGTCCGTTCTTATCCCTCCTTGTCCCTCATTGCCCCTCCTGGTCCCTCCTTGCTCTTCATTGCCCCTCCTTGCCCCTACTTGTTCCTCCTTGTCACTCACTTCCCTCCAGGTCGCTCCTTGTCCCTCCTGGTCCCTCCTGGTCCCTGCTTGTCCCTCCTTGTCCCTCCTTGTCCCTCCTTGACCCTCCTTGTCCCTCATTGCCCCTCCTTTGTCCTCCTTTTCCCTCCTTGTCACTCCTTTCAATCATTTTCCCTCTTTGGCCCTCATTGCCCGTCCTTGTCCCTCCTTATCCCTCCTTGACCCACATTGCCCCTCCTTGACCCTCATTGCCCCTCCTTTGTCCTCCTTTTCCAACCTTTTATCTCCTTGTCTCTACTTACCCCTCCTAGTCCCTTCTTCTCACTCTTTTTCCCTACTGGTCCCTCATTTCTCCTCATTGCCCCTCCTTTGTCCTCCTCGTCCCTCATTGTCCTCCTTGTCAGTCCTTGCCACTCCTTCTCCCTCTTTGTTCCTCTTTCTCCCTCCTTGCCACTCCTTCTCCCTCTTTGTTCCTCTTTGTCCCTCCTTGTCCCTCCTTGTCCCTACTTGTCCCTCCTTGTCCTTCCTTGTCCTTCCTTGTCCTTCCTTGTCCTTCCTTGTCCCTCATTGGCCCTCCTTGTCCCTGATGTCCCTGCGTGTCCCTCATTGCTCCTTCTTTTCCCTCCTTGTCCCTGCTTGTCCCTCTTTTTCACTCATTGTCCCTCCTTGTCGCTCCTTGACCCTCCTTGTACCTCCTTGACCCTCCTTTTCCCTCCTTGTCCCTCATTGCCCGTCCTTGTCCCTCCTTTTCCCTCTTTGTCCCTCCTTGTCCCCTCTTGTCCCTCCTTGCCCCTTCTTGTCCCTGCTTCACCCTCCTGGTCCCTCCTTTTCCCTCCTTGTCCCTCATTGCCCGTCCTTGTCCCTCCTTGTCCCTCATTGCCCGTACTTGTCCCTCCTTATCCCTCCTTGACCCTCATTGCCCCACCTTGTTCCTGCTTGTCCCTCATTGCCCCTCCTTTGTCCTCCTTTTCCCTCCTTGTCACTCCTTTCAATCATTTTCCCTCTTTGGCCCTCCGTGTCCCACCTTGTGACTCATTGCCCGTCCTTGTCCCTTCTTATCCCTCCTTGACCCTCATTGTCCCTCCTTGACCCTCATTGCCCCTCCTTTGTCCTCCTTTTCCCTCCTTTTATCTCCTTACCCCTCCTAGTCCCTTCTTGTCACCCTTTTTCCCTCCTGGACCCTCATTGCCCCTCCTTTGTCTTCCTTTTCCCTCTTTTTCAATCATTTTCACTCTTTGTCCCTCCGTCCTTTTCCCTCCTTGCCCCTCCTTGTCCCTTCTTCACACTCTTTTTCCCTACTGGTCCCTCATTGATCCTCATTGCCCCTCCTTTGTCCTCCTCGTCCCTCCCTGTCCCTCCTTGTCACTCCTTGCCACTCCTTCTCCCTCTTTGTTCCTCTTTGTCCCTCCTTGCCACTCCTTCTCCCTCTTTGTCCCTCTTTGTCCCTCCTTGTCCCTCCTTATCCCTCCTTGTCCCACCTTGTCCCTCCTTGTCCCTACTTGTCCCTCCTTGTCCCTCATTGCCCCTCCTTGTCCCTGATGTCCCTGCGTGTCCCTCATTGCTCCTTCTTTTCCCTCCTTGTCCCTGCTTGTCCCACTTTTTCACTCATTGTCCCTCCTTGTCGCTACTTGACCCTCCTTGTACCTCCTTGACCCTCATTTTCCCTCTTTGTCCCTCCTTGTCCCTTCTTGTCCCTTCTTGTCCCTGCTTCACCCTCCTTTACCTCCTTGTCACTCATTGCCCGTCCTTGTCCCTCCTTGACCCTCCTTGTCTCTCATTGCCCGTACTTGTCCCTCCTTATCCCTCCTTTACCCTCATTGCCCCTCCTTGTTCCTCCTTGTCCCTCATTGCCCCTCCTTTGTCCTCCTTTTCCCTCCTTGTCACTCCTTTCAATCATTTTCCCTCTTTGTCCCTCCTTGTCACTCCTTGTCCCTCATTGCCCGTCCTTGTCCCTCCTTATCCCTCCTTGACCCTCATTGTCCCTCCTTGACCCTCATTGCCCCTCCTTTGTCCTCCTTTTCCCTCCTTGTCCCTCCTTCACACTCCTTGTCACTCATTTCAATCATTTTCCCCCTTTGTCCCTCCTTGTCACTCTTTTTCAATCCTTTCCCTCCTTTTCTCTCCTTACCCCTCCTTGACCCTTCTTGTCACTCTTTTTCCCTCCTGGACCCTCATTGCTCCTCATTGCCCCTCCTTTGTCCTCCTTGTCTCTCTTTGTCCCTACAAGTCCCTCCGTGTTCCTCCTTGTCACTCCTTGTCTCTCATTGCCCCTCCTTTTTCCTCATTGCCCCTCCTTGTCCCTCCGAGACTCTCCTTGTCACTCCTTGATCCTTCTTGTCATTGCTTGTCCCTCCTTGTCGCTCCTTATCCCTCCTTTTCACTCTTTTTCCCTCCTTGTCCCTCTTTGCTCCTCCTTTGTCCTCCTTTTCTTTCTGTTCCCTCCTTGCCCCTCCTTGACCTCCTTGACCCTCATATTCCCTCCATGTCCCACCTAGTTCCTGCTTGTCCCTCCTTCTCCCTCATTGCCCCTCCTTGTCACTCCTTTTCCGTCCTTTTCCCTCCTTATCCCTCCTTGTCACTCCTTTCCCTCCTTGTCCCTTATTGTCCCTGCTTGTCCCTCATTGCCACTCCTTTGTCCTCCTTGTCCCTCCTTGACCATCCTTGACCATCCCTGACCCTCATTGTCCCTCCAAGTTCCTACTTGTCCCTCCTTGTCACTCTTTTTCCTTCCTTGACCCTCCTTATTCCTTGTCCCTCCTTGTCCCTCATTGGCCCTCCTTTGTCCTCCTTTTCCCTCCTTGTCCCTCATTGACCATCATTGCCCCTCCTTGTCACTCCTTTTCCCCCCTTATCCCTCCTTGACACTCCTTTCACTCCTTGTCCCTCCGTCCTTTTCCCTCCTTGCCCCTCCTTGTCCCTTCTTCTCACTCTTTTTCCCTACTGGTCCCTCATTGCTCCTCATTGCCCCTCCTTTGTCCTCCTCGTCCCTCCCTGTCCCTCATTGTCCCTCCTTTTCCCTCCTTGTCACTCCTTGCCACTCCTTCTCCCTCTTTGTTCCTCTTTGTCCCTCCTTGCCACTCCTTCTCCCTCTTTGTTCCGCTTTGTCCCTCCTTGTCCCTCCTTATCCCTCCATGTCCCACCTTGTCCCTCCTTGTCCCTCCTTGTCCTTCCTTGTCCCTCATTGGCCCTCCTTGTCCCTGATGTCCCCGCGTGTCCCTCATTGCTCCTTCTTTTCCCTCCTTGTCCCTGCTTGTCCCTCTTTTTCGCTCATTGTCCCTCTTTGTCCCTCCTTGTCCCTTCTTGTCCCTGCTTCACCCTCCTTGTCCCTCCTTTACCTCCTTGTCCCTCATTGCCCGTCCTTGTCCCTCCTTGTCTCTCATTGCCCGTACTTGTCCCTCCTTTACCCTCATTGCCCCTCCTTGTTCCTCCTTGTCCCTCATTGCCCCTCCTTTGTCCTCCTTTTCCCTCCTTGTCACTCCTTTCAATCATTTTCCCTCTTTGTCCCTCCTTGTCACTCCTTGTCCCTCATTGCCCGTCCTTGTCCCTCCTTTACCTCCTTGTCCCTCATTGCCCGTCCTTGTCCCTCCTTGTCTCTCATTGCCCGTACTTGTCCCTCCTTTACCCTCATTGCCCCTCCTTGTTCCTCCTTGTCCCTCCTTTTCCCTCCTTGTCCCTCCTTGTCACTCATTTCAATCATTTTCCCCCTTTGTCCCTCCTTGTCACTCTTTTTCAATCCTTTCCCTTATTTTCTCTCCTTGTCTCTCCTTACCCCTCCTTGACCCTTCTTGTCACTCTTTTTCCCTCCTCGACCCTCATTGCTCCTCATTGCCCCTCCTTTGTCCTCCTTGTCTCTCTTTGTCCCTACTAGTCCCTCCGTGTTCCTCCTTGTCACTCCTTGTCCCTCCTTGTCCCTCATTGCCCCTCCTTTTTCCTCATTGCCCCTCCTTGTCCCTCCGAGACCCTCCTTGTCACTCCTTGATCCTCCTTGTCATTGCTTGTCCCTCCTTATCCCTCCTTTTCCCTCCTTTCCACTCTTTTTCCCTCCTTGTCCCTCATTGACCCTCCTTGTCCCTCCTTTTCACTCCTTGCCCCTCCTTTTCCCTAATTTTCCCTCCTTTTTCCTGCTTCTCCCTCCTTTTCGCTCCTTTTCCCTCCTTGTCCCTCATTGACCCTCCTTGTCCCTCCATTTCCCTCATTGCCCATCCTTATCCCTCCTTGTCCCTGCTTGTCACTCCTTGTCCCTCTTTGCTCCTCCTTTGTCCTCCTTTTCTTTCTGTTCCCTCCTTGCCCCTCCTTTGTCCTCCTTGTCCCTCATTGCCCCTCCTTGCCACTCCTTCTCCCTCTTTGTTCTCCTTTTGATCCTCATTGTCCCTCCTTGTCACTTCTTTCAATCATTTTCCCTCTTTGTCCCTCCTTGTCACTCCTTTCCCACCTTATCCCTCATTTCCCCTCCTTGTCTCTCCTTACCCCTCCTTGACCCTTCTTGTCACTCTTTTTCCCACCTGGACCCTCATTGCTCCTCATTGCCCCTCCTTTGTCCTCCTTGTCCCTCCTTGTCCCTCCTTGTCCCTCCTTTTCCCTCCTTTTCCCTCCTTTTCCCTCCTTTACCCTCCTTATCCCTCCTTGTCCCTCCCTTTCGTTCCTTTTCCCTCATTGCCCCTCCTTATCCCTACTTGTCCCTCATTGAACCTCCTTGTCCCTCCTTGTCCCTCCTTGCCCCTCCTGGTCCCTCCTTATCCCTCATTTCCCCTCCTTGTCCTCCTCATCACTCCTTGTCCCTTATTGTCCCTGCTTGTCCCTCGTTGTCTCTCATTGCCCCTCCTTGACCATCCCCGACCCTCATTGTCCCTCCTTGCCCCTTCTTGTCCCTGCTTCACCCTCCTTGTCCATCCTTTCCCTCTTTGTCCATCATTGCCCGTCCTTGTACCTCCTTGACCATCATTTTCTTGTCCTTCCTTGACACTCATTGCACATCCTTTGTCCTCCTTTTCCCTCCTTGTCCATCCTTGACCCTCATTGTCTCTCCTAGTCCCTGCTTGTCCCTCATTTTCGTTCCTTTTCCCTCATTGCCCCTCCTTATCCCTCCTTGTCCCTACTTGTCCCTCATTGAACCTCCTTGTCCCTCCTTGCCTTCCTTGTCACTCCTTTTTCGTCCTTTTCCCTCCTTGTCCCTCCTTATCCCTCATTTATCCTCCTTGTCCTCCTCATCACTCCTTGTCCCTTAATGTCCCTGCTTGTCCCTCATTGTCTCTCATTGCAACTCCTTGTCCCTCCTTGACCATCCCTGACCCTCATTGTCCCTCTTTGCCCCTTCTTGTCCCTGCTTCACCCTCCTTGTCCATTATTTTCCCTCCTTGTCCCTCATTGCCCGTCCTTGTCCCTTCTTGACCATCATTGTCTTGTCCTTCCTTGCCACTCATTGCACATCCTTTGTCCTCCTTGTCCCTCCTTGCCCCTCATTGTCCCTCATTGCCCCTCCTTATCACTCCTTGTACTTCCTTGTCCCTCCTTGTCACTCCTTTCCCTCATTTTATCTCCTTGTCTCTCCTTACCCCTCCTAGTCCCTTCTGGTCACTCTTTTTCCCTCCTGACCCTCATTGCTCCTCATTGTCCCTCCTTTGTTTTCCTTTTCCTTCCTTGTCACTCCCTTTCAATCATTTTCCCTGCTTTTCCCTCCTTTTTCCTCCTTTTCCCTCCTTGTCTCTCCTTGCCCCTCCTTGCCACTCCTTCTCCCTCTTTGTTCCTCTTTGTCCCTCCTTGTCCCTCCTTGTCCTTCCTTGTCCCTCATTGGCCCTCCTTGTCCTTCCTTGTCCCTCATTGGCCCTCCTTGTCCCAGATGTCCCTGCGTGTCCCTCATTGTCCCTCATTGCTCCTTCTTTTCCCTCCTTGTCCCTGCTTGTCCCTCTTTTTCATTCATTGTCCCTCCTTGTCGCTCCTTGACCCTCCTTGTACCTCCTTGTACCTCCTTGACCCTCACTTTCCCTCCTTGTCCCTTATTATCCCTGCTTGTCCCTCATTGTCTCTCATTGCCACTCCTTTGTCCCTCCTTGTCCCTCCTTGACCATCCCTGACCCTCATTGTCCCTCCAAGTCCCTACTTGTCCCTCCTTTTCCTTCCTTGACCCTCCTTATCCCTTCTTGTCCCTCCTTGTTTCTCCTTGTCCCTCATTGGCCCTCCTTTGTCCTCCTTTTCCCTCCTTGTCCCTCATTGACCCTCATTGCCACTCCTTTGTCCCTCCTTGTCCCTCCTTATCCCTCCTTGACCCTCGTTGTCCCTCCTTGTTCCTCCTTGTCCCTCATTGCCCCTCCTTTGTCTTCCTTTTCCCTCCTTTTCCCTCCTTGTCACTCCTTGTCCCTCATTGCCCGTCCTTGTCCCTCCTTATCCCTCCTTGACCCTCATTGTCCCTCCTTGTTCCTCCTTGACCCTCATTGCCCCTCCTTTGTCCTCCTTGGCCCTCCTTCACACTCCTTGTCACTCCTTTCAATCATTTTCCCCCTTTGTCCCTCCTTGACCCTCCTTTTCAATCCTTTCCCTCCTTTTCTCTCCTAACCTCTCCTTGACCCTTCTTGTCACTCTTTTTCCCTCCTGGACCCTCATTGCTCCTCAATGCCCCTCCTTTGTCCTCCTTGTCTCTCCTTGCCCCTACAAGTCCCTCCGTGTTCCTCCTTGTCACTCCTTGTCCCTCCTTGTCCCTCATTGCCCCTCCTTTTCCCTCATTGCCCCTCCTTGTCCCTCCGAGACCCTCATTGTCTCTCCTTGATCCTCCTTTTCCCTCCTTGTCCCTCCTTGTCGCTCCTTATCCCTCCTTTTCCCTCCTTGTCCCTCATTGACCCTCCTTGTCACTCCTTTTTCGTCCTTTTCCCTCCTTGTCCCTTCTTTTCCCTCCTTTTCACTCCTTGTCCCTCATTGACCCTCATTGCCCCTCCTTGTCCCTCCTTGTCCTTCCTTTTCCCTCCGAGAGCCTCCTTGTCCCTCCTTATCCCTCCTTGTCCCTCCTTGTCACTCCTTGTCCCTCCTTGTCCCACCTAATCCCTCCTTGTCCCTCCTTGTCCCTCCTTGTCCCTCCTTGTCCCTCCTTGTCCCTCCTTGTCCCTCATTGCCCCTCCTTGTACATCCTTGTCCCAGCTTGTCCCTCCTTGTCCCTCTTTGCTCCTCCTTTGTCCTCCTTTTCTTTCTGTTCCCTCCTTGCCCCTCCTTGACCGTCCTGGACCCTCATATTCCCTCCATGTCCCACCTAGCTCCTGCTTGTCCCTCCTTCTCCCTCCTTCTCCCTCCTTGTCCCTCATTGCCCCTCCTTGTCACTCCTTTTTCGTCCTTTTCCCTCCTTATCCCTCCTTGTCACTCCTTTCCCTCCTTATCCCTCGTCCCTTATTGTCCCTGCATGTCCCTCATTGTCACTCCTTTGTCCTCCTTGTCCCTCATTGACCCTCATTGTCACTCCTTTTCCCTCCTTGACCATCCTTGTCGCTAATTATCCCTTCTTTTCCCTTCTTTTCCCTCCTTTTCACTCCTTGTCCCTCATTGACCCTCATTGCCCCTCCTTGCCCCTCCACTTCCCTCCATATCCCTCCTTGTCACTCCTTTCCCTCCTTATCCCTCCTTGTCCCTTATTGTCCCTCATTGTCTCTCATTGTCACTCCTTTGTCCTCCTTGTCGCTCCTTGTCCCTCCTTTTCCCTCATTTTCAATCCTTGTCCCTTCTTTTCCCTGCTTCACACTCCTTTTCGCTCCTTTTCCCTCCTTGTCCCTACTTGTCCCTCCTTGTCACTCCTTTTCCGTCCTTTTCCCTCATTGTCCCTCCTTGTCACTGCTTGTCACTCCTTTCCCTCCTTGTCCCTCCTTGTCCCTCCTTGTCCCTCATTGCCCCTCCTTGTCATCCTTGTCCCTCCTTGTCCCTCCTTGTCCCTGCTTGTCCCTCCTTGTCCCTATTTGCTCCTCCTTTGTCCTCCTTTTCTATCTGTTCCCTCCTTGTCCCTATTTGCTCCTCCTTTGTCCTCCTTTTCTATCTGTTCCCTCCTTGCCCCTCCTTGACCGTCCTAGACCCCCATATTCCCTCCATGTCCCACCTAGTTCCTGCTTGTCCCTCCTTATCCCTCCTTGTCCCTCATTTCCCCTCCTTGTCACTCCTTTTCCGTCCTTTTCCCTCCTTGTCACTCCTTTCCCTCCTTATCCCTCCTTGTCCCTGCTTGTCCCTCATTGTCTCTCATTGTCTCTCCTTTGTCCTCCTTTTCCCTCCTTGTCCCTCATTGACCCTCATTGCCCCTCCTTGTCACTCCTTATCCCTCCTTGTCCCTCATTGACCCTCATTGCCCCTCCTTGTCACTCCTTTTCCGTCCTTATCCCTCCTTGTCACTCCTTTCCCTCCTTATCCCTCCTTGTCACTCCTTTCCCTCCTTATCCCTCCTTGTCCCTTATTATCCCTGCTTGTCCCTCATTGTCTCTCATTGCCACTCCTTTGTCCCTCCTTGTCCCTCCTTGACCATCCCTGACCCTCATTGTCCCTCCAAGTCCCTACTTGTCCCTCCTTTTCCTTCCTTGACCCTCCTTATCCCTTCTTGTCCCTCCTTGTTTCTCCTTGTCCCTCATTGGCCCTCCTTTGTCCTCCTTTTCCCTCCTTGTCCCTCATTGACCCTCATTGCCCCTCCTTGTCACTCCTTTTCCGGCCTTTTCCCTCCTTATCCCTCCTTATCCCTCCTTGTCACTCCTTTCCCTCCTTATCCTTCCTTGTCACTCCTTTCCCTCCTTATCCCTCCTTGTCCCTTATTGTCCCTCATTGTCTCTCATTGTCTCTCATTGCCACTCCTTTGTCCTCCTTGTCCCTCCTTGTCCCTCTTTGACCATCCTTGACCATCCCTAACCCTCATTGTCCCTCCAAGTCCCTACTTGTCCCTCCTTGTCACTCAATTTCCTTCCTTGTCCCTCCTAATCCCTCCTTGACCATCCGTGACCATCCCTGACCCTCATTGTCCCTCCAAGTCCCTACTTGTCCCTCCTTTTCCTTCCTTGACCCTCCTTATCCCTTCTTGTCCCTCCTTGTCCCTCCTTGTCCCTCATTGGCCCTCCTTGGCCGTCATTGACCCTTATTGCCCCTCCTTGTCACTCCTTTTCCGTCCTTTTCCCTCCTTATCCCTCCTTATCCCTCCTTATCCCTCCTTATCCCTCCTTATCCCTCCTTGTCACTCCTTTCCCTCCTTATCCCTCCTTGTCACTCCTTTCCCTCCTTATCCCTCCTAGTCCCTGCTTGTCCCTCATTGTCTCTCATTGCCACTCCTTTGTCCTCCTTGTCCCTCCTTGACCATCCCTGACCCTCATTGTCCCTCCAAGTCCCTACTTGTCCCTCCATGTCCCACCTAGTTCCTGCTTGTCCCTCCTTTCCCTCCTTTTATCTCCTTGTCTCTCCTTAAACCTCCTAGTCCCTTCGTGTCACTCTTTTTCCCTCCTGGACCTCATTGCTCCTCATTGCCCCTCCTTTGTCTTCCTTTTCCCTCCTTGTCACTCCTTTTCAATCATTTTCCCTCCTTGTCACTCCTTTTTCCCTCCTTGTCACTCCTTGTCCCTTCTTCTCACTCTTTTTCCCTCCTGGTCCCTCATTGCCCCTCCTTTGTCCTTCTTGTCCCTCCCTGTCCCTCCTTGTCCCTCATTGCCCCTCCTTTTCCCTCCTTGCCACTCCTTGCCACTCCTTCTTCTTTTCCCTCCTTGTCCCTACTTGTCCCTCTTTTTCACTCATTGTCCCTTCTTGTCGCTCCTTGACCCTCCTTGTACCTCCTTGACCCTCATTTTCCCTCCTTTTCCCTCTTTGTCCCTCCTTTTCCCTTCTTGTCCCTCCTTGCCCCTGCTTCACCCTCCTTGTCCCTCCTTTTCCCTCCTTGTCCCTCATTGCCCGTCCTTGTCCCTCCTTGTCCCTCATTGCCCGTCCTTGTACCTCCTTATCCCTCCTTGACCTTCATTGTCCCTCCTTGTTCCTCCTTGTCCCTCATTGCCCCTCCTTTGTCCTCCTTTTCCCTCCTTGTCTTTCCTTTCAATCATTTTCCCTCTTTGTCCCTCCTTGTCCCTCCTTGTCACTCCTTGTTCGTCATTTCCCGTCCTTGTCCCTCATTGTCCCTCCTTGTTCCTCCTTGACCATCATTGCCCCTCCTTTGTCCTCCTTGACACTCCTTTCAATCATTTTCCCCCTTTGTCCCTCCTTGTCCTCCTTGTCACTCATTTTCAATCCTTTCCCTCCTTTTCTCTACTTGTCTCTCCTTACCCCTCCTTGACCCTTCTTGTCACTCTTTTTCCCTCCTGGACCCTCATTGCCCCTCCTTGTCTCTCCTTGCCCCTACTAGTCCCTCCGTGTTCCTCCTTGTCCCTCCTTTTCCCTCCTTGTCCCTCATTGCCCCTCCTTTTCCCTCATTTCCCCTCCTTGTCCCTCCGAGACCCTC
This sequence comes from Polietes domitor, assembly GCA_947397865.1. Taxonomy (NCBI): domain Eukaryota; kingdom Metazoa; phylum Arthropoda; class Insecta; order Diptera; family Muscidae; genus Polietes; species Polietes domitor. The sequence continues at coordinate 7,132,908 of OX377623.1, forward strand.
CTTGACACTCCTTGATCCTCCTTGTCATTGCTTGTCCCTCCTTGTCGCTCCTTATCCCTCCTTTTCACTCCTTTTCCCTCCTTGTCCCTCATTGACCCTCCTTGTCCCTCCTTGTCACTCCTTTTCCCTCCTTTTCCCTCCTTGTCCCTCCTTGTCTCTGCATGCCCCTCCTTGCCCCTTCTATGCCCTCCTTGTTCCTCCTTGTCACTCCTTTCCCTCCTTTACCCTCCTGGTCCCTACTTGTCTCTCCTTATCCCTCCTTGTCCCTCCTGGTCCGTAATTGTCCCTCATTGTCCTTCCATGTCCCTACTTGTCCCTCCCTGTCCCTGCTTGACCCACCAAGTCCCTATTTGTCCCTCCTTGATCCTGCTTGTCCCTCCTTGTCCCTCATTGCCCCTCCATGTCCCTCATTGCCCCTCCTTTTCCTCCTTTTCCCTCATTGTCCGTCCTTGTCCCTCCTGGTCCTTCCTTTTCCGTCCATGACCCTCCTTGTCCCTCCTGGTCCGTACTTATCCCTCCTTGTCCCTCATTGCCCCTAATTGTCCCTCCTGGTCCCTCATTGCTCTTCATTGCCCCTTATTTTCCCTCCTTGTCCCTCATTATCCCTCCTTGTCCCTCCTGGTCCGTACTTGTCCCTTATTGTCCCTCATTGTCCCTCATTGTCCCTCATTGTCCCTCCTTGTTCCTCCTTGGCCCTCCTTTTTCCTTCATGTCAATGCTTGTCCCTCCTTGCCCGTCCATGTCCCTTCTTATCCCTCCTTGTCCCACCTTGTCCCTCATTGCCCCTCCTTGTCTGTCCTTGTCCCTCCTTGTCACTCATTGTCCCTCCTTGACCCTGCTTGTCCCTACTTGTCTCTCCTTGCGCCTCCTTGGTCTTCCTTGGGCCTGTTTGTCGCTCCTTGATCCTGCTTGTCCCTCCTTGCTCCTACTTGCCCCTCCTTTTCCCGCCTTGTCCCTCATTGCAACTCCTTGGCCCTCCTTTTCACTCCTTTTCCCTCATTGATCCTCATTGTCCCTCCTTTTCCCTCCTTGTCATTCCTTGTCCCTCATTTTCCCTCCTTGTCTTTCCTTGTCCCTCCATGTCTCTGCTTGTAACTCCTTATCCCTGCTTGTCGCTCCTTGTCCCTCCTGGTCCCTCCTTGTCACTCCTTGACCATCCTTGTCCCTCCTTGACCCTCCTTGTCCCACCTGATCCGTACTTGTCCCTAATTGTCCCTCATGGTCCCTCCTTGCTCCTCATTACCCCTTCTTTTCCCTCCATGTCCCTCATTATCCATCCTTGTCCCTCATGGCCCCTCATTGTCCCTCCTTGTTCCTCCTTGTCCCTCCTTGTCCCTTCTTGTACCTGCTTGTCCCTCCTTGCCCCTTCTTACCCCTCCTTGTCCCACCTTATCCCTCATTGCCCCTCCTTGTCCGTCCTTGTCCCTCCTGGTCCCTCCTTGTCCGTCCTTCTCCCTCCTTGTTCCTCCTGTCCCTCCCTTTCCCTCCTTGTCACTCCTTGTCTTTCCTTGTCCCTCCATGTCTCTGCTTGTCCCTCCTTATCCCTGCTTGTCGCTCCTTGGCCCTCCTGGTCCCTCCTTGTCACTCCTTGACCATCCTTGTCCCTCCTTGACCCTCCTTGTCCCTCCTGATCCGTACTTGTCCTTAATTGCCCCTAATTGTCCCTCATGGTCCCTCCTTGCTCCTCATTGCCACTTATTTTCCCTCCTTGTCCCTCCTTGTCCCTCATGGCCCCTCATTGTCCCTCCTTGTTCCATCTTTTCCCTCCTTTCCCTCCTTGACCCTCCTTTTCCCTCCTTTCCCTGCTTTTCCCTCCTTGTCGCTCCTTGTCCCTCCTAGTGTTTCCTTGTCCCTCCTTGTCCCTGATTATCCCTGCTTGTCCCTTGTTGTCCCTCGTTGTCTTTCCCTGTCCCTCCTTGTCCCTCTTTGTCACTCCTTGACCCTCCTGGTACGTACTTATCCCTCCTTGTCACTCCTTGTCCCTCATTGCCCCTAATTGTCCCTCCTGGTCCCTCCTTGCTCTTCATTGCCTCTTCTTTTCCCTCCTTGTCCTTCCTGGTCCGTACTTGTCCTCCTTGTCCCTTATTGCCCCTCCTTTTCCCTTCATGTACCTGCTTGTCCCTCCTTGTCCCTGCTTGTCCCTCCTTGTCCCTCCTTGCCCCTTCTTACCCCTCCTTGTCCCACCTTGTCCCTCATTGCCCCTCCTTGTCCGTCCTTGTCCCTCCTGGTCCCTCCTTGTCCGTCCTTCTCCCTCCTTGTTCCTCCTGTCCCTCCTTTTCCCTCCTTGTCCCTCCTTGTCTTTCCTTGTCCCTCCATGTCTCTGCTTGTCCCTCCTTATCCCTGCTTGTCGCTCCTTGGCCCTCCTGGTCCCTCCTTGTCCCTCCTTGTCACTCCTTGACCATCCTTGTCCCTCCTGATCCGTAGTTGTCCCTAATTGCCCCTAATTGTCCCTCATGGTCCCTCCTTGTCACTCATTGTCCCTCCTTGACCCTGCTTGTCCCTACTTGTCTCTCCTTGCGCCTCCTTGGTCTTCCTTGGGCCTGTTTGTCGCTCCTTGATCCTGCTTGTCCCTCCTTGCCCCTCCTTTTCCCGCCTTGTCCCTCATTGCAACTCCTTGGCCCTCCTTTTCACTCCTTTTCCCTCATTGATCCTCATTGTCCCTCCTTTTCCCTCCTTGTCATTCCTTGTCCCTCATTTTCCCTCCTTGTCTTTCCTTGTCCCTCCATGTCTCTGCTTGTAACTCCTTATCCCTGCTTGTCGCTCCTTGTCCCTCCTGGTCCCTCCTTGTCACTCCTTGACCATCCTTGTCCCTCCTTGACCCTCCGTGTCCCACCTGATCCGTACTTGTCCCTAATTGTCCCTCATGGTCCCTCCTTGCTCCTCATTGCCCCTTCTTTTCCCTCCATGTCCCTCATTATCCATCCTTGTCCCTCATGGCCCCTCATTGTCCCTCCTTGTTCCTCCTTGTCCCTCCTTGTCCCTTCTTGTACCTGCTTGTCCCTGCTTGTCCCTCCTTGCCCCTTCTTACCCCTCCTTGTCCCACCTTGTCCCTCATTGCCCCTCCTTGTCCGTCCTTGTCCCTCCTGGTCCCTCCTTTTCCCTCCTTGTCCGTCCTTCTCCCTCCTTGTTCCTCCTGTCCCTCCCTTTCCCTCCTTGTCACTCCTTGTCTTTCCTTGTCCCTCCATGTCTCTGCTTGTCCCTCCTTATCCCTGCTTGTCGCTCCTTGGCCCTCCTGGTCCCTCCTTGTCACTCCTTGACCCTCCTTGACCCTCCTTGTCCCTCCTGATCCGTACTTATCCTTAATTGCCCCTAATTGTCCCTCATGATCCCTCCTTGCTCCTCATTGCCACTTCTTTTCCCTCCTTGTTCCATCTTTTCCCTCCTTTCCCTCCTTGACCCTCCTTGACCCTCCTTTTCCCTCCTTTCCCTGCTTTTCCCTCCTTTCCCTCCTTGACCCTCCTTTTCCCTCCTTTCCCTGCTTTTCCCTCCTTGTCGCTCCTTGTCCCTCCTAGTGTTTCCTTGTCCCTCCTTGTCCCTGATTATCCCTGCTTGTCCCTTGTTGTCCCTCGTTGTCTTTCCCTGTCCCTCCTTGTCCCTCTTTGTCACTCCTTGACCTTCCTGGTCCGTACTTGTCCTCCTTGTCCCTTATTGCCCCTCCTTTTCCCTTCATGTCCCTGCTTGTCCCTCCTTGTCCCTGCTTGTCCCTCCTTGTCCCTCCTTGTCCCTCCTTGCCCTTTCTTACCCCTCCTTGTCCCTTCTTGACCCTCCTTTTCCCTTCATGTCCCTGCTTGTCCCTCCTTGTCCCTGCTTGTCCCTCCTGGTCCCTCCTTGTCACTCCTTGACCATCCTTGTCCCTCCTTGACCCTCCTTGTCCCTCCTGATCCGTACTTGTCCTTAATTGCCCCTAATTGTCCCTCATGGTCCCTCCTTGCTCCTCATTGCCACTTCTTTTCCCTCCTTGTTCCATCTTTTCCCTCCTTTCCCTCCTTGACCCTCCTTTTCCCTCCTTCTTCCATCTTTTCACTCCTTTTCCCTCCTTTCCCTGCTTTTCCCTCCTTGTCGCTCCTTGTCCCTCCTTGTCTTTCCTTGTCCCTCCTTGTCCCTGCTTATCCCTGCTTGTCCCTTGTTGTCTCTCCCTGTCCCTCCTTGACCCTCCTTGTCCCTCTTTGTCACTCCTTGACCCTCCTGGTACGTACTTATCCCTCCTTGTCACTCCTTGTCCCTCATTGCCCCTAATTGTCCCTCCTGGTCCCTCCTTGCTCTTCATTGCCCCTTCTATTCCCTCCTTGTCCCTCCTGGTCCGTACTTGTCCTCCTTGTCCCTTATTGCCCCTCCTTTTCCCTTCATGTCCCTGCTTGTCCCTCCTTGTCCCTGCTTGTCCCTCCTTGCTCCTCCTTGCCCCTTCTTTTCCCTCCTTATCCCTCATTATCCTTCCTGGTCCGTACTTGTCCCTCCTTGGCCCTCATTGCCCCTCATTATCCCTCCTTGTTCCTCCTTGTCACTCCTTTTTCCTCCTTTCCCTCCTTTTCCCTCCTGGTCCCTCCTTGCTCCTCCTTGCCCCTTCTTTTCCCTCCATATACCTCGTTGTCCATCCTGGTCCCTCCTTGGCCCTCCGTGTCCCTCCTGGTCCCTCCTTGACCCTCCTTGACCCTCCTTGACCATACTTCTCCCTCTTTGACGCTCCTTGTCCCTCCTTGTTCCTCCTTGCCCCTCCTTTTCCCTCCTTGTCCCTTCTTGACCCTCCTAGTCCCTCCTAGTCTCTGCTCGTCGCTCCTTGTCCCTCATTGCCACTCCTTAACTCTTTGTCCTTCTTGTTTCTCCTTGTCACACCTTGTCACTCCTTTTCCCTCCTTGTCCCTCCTTGTCTCTGCATGCCCCTCCTTGCCCCTTCTATGCCCTCCTTGTTCCTCCTTGTCACTCCTTTCCCTCCTTTACCCTCCTGGTCCCTACTTGTCTCTCCTTATCCCTCCTTGACCCTCCTTGTCCCTCCTGGTCCGTACTTGTCCCTCATTGTCCTTCCTTGTCCCTACTTGTCCCTCCCTGTCCCTGCTTGACCCACCTTGTCCCTCCTTGATCCTGCTTGTCCCTTCTTGTCCCTCCTTGTCCCTCATTGCCCCTCCATGACCCTCCTTGACCCTCCTTGACCCTCCTGGTCCGTACTTATCCCTCCTTGTCCCTCATTGCCCCTAATTGTCCCTCCTGGTCCCTCATTGCTCTTCATTGCCCCTTATTTTCCCTCCTTGTCCCTCATTATCCCTCCTTGTCCCTCCTGGTCCGTACTTGTCCCTAATTGTCCCTCATGGTCCCTCCTTGCTCCTCATTGCCCCTTCTTTTCCCTCCTTGTCCCTCATTATCCCTCCTTGTCCCTCACGGCCCCTCATTGTCCCTCCTTGTTCCTCCTTGTCCCTCCTTGTTCCTCCTTGTCCCTCCTAGTTCCTCCTTGTCTTTCCTTCTCCCTCCATGTCTCTGCTTGTCCCTCCTTATCCCTGCTTGTCGCTCCTTGTCCCTCCTGGTCCCACCTTGTCCCTCCTTGTCACTCCTTGACCATCCTTGTCCCTCCTTGACCCTCCTTGTCCCTCCTGATCCGTACTTGTCCCTAATTGTCCCTCATGGTCCCTCCTTGCTCCTCATTGCCCCTTCTTTTCCCTCCTTGTCCCTCATTATCCCTCCTTGTCCCTCATGGCCCCTCATTGTCCCTCCTTGTTCCTCCTTGTCCCTCCTTGTTCCTCCTTGTTCCTCCTTGTCCCTCCTTTTCCCTCCTTGTCCCTTCTTGTACCTGCTTGTCCCTGCTTGTCCCTGCTTTTCCCTCCTTGTCCCTCCTTGTCCCTCCTTGCCCGTCCTTGCCCCTTCTTACACCTCCTTGTCCCACCTTGTCCCTCATTGCCCCTCCTTGTCCGTCCTTGTCCCTCCTGGTCCCTCCTTGTCCGTCCTTCTCCCTCCTTGTTCCTCCTGTCCCTCCTTTTCCCTCCTTGTCCCTCCTTGTCTTTCCATGTCCCTCCATGTCTCTGCTTGTCCCTCCTTATCCCTGCTTGTCGCTCCTTGTCCCTCCTGGTCCCTCCTTGTCCCTCCTTGTCACTCCTTGACCATCCTTGTCCCTCCTTGACCCTCCTTGTCCCTCCTGATCCGTACTTGTCCCTAATTGCCCCTAATTGTCCCTCATGGTCCCTCCTAGCTCCTCATTGCCCCTTCTTTTCCCTCCTTGTCCCTCATTATCCCTCCTTGTCCCTTGTTGTCCCTCGTTGTCTCTCCCTGTCCCTCCTTGTCCCTCCTTGACCCTCCTGGTACGTACTTATCCCTCCTTGTCACTCCTTGTCCCTCATTGCCCCTAATTGTCCCTCCTGGTCCCTCCTTGCTCTTCATTGCCCCTTCTTTTCCCTCCTTGTCCCTCCTGGTCCGTACTTGTCCTCCTTGTCCCTTATTGCCCCTCATTGTCCCTCATTGTCCCTCCTTGGCCCTCCTTTTCCCTTCATGTCCCTCCTTGTCACTCCCTGCCCGTCCTTGTCCCTCCTAGTCCCTACTTGTCCCTCGTTGACCCTCCTGGTCCCTCCTTGCTCTTACTTCCCCCTCCTTTTCCCGCCTTGTCCCTCCTTGCCCCTCCTTGGCCCTCCTTGTCACTCCTTTTGCCTCATTGTCCCTCCTTGTTCCTCCTTTTCCATCCTTTCCCTCCTTGTCTCTCCATGCCCCTCCTGGTCCCACCTTGCCCCTTCTTTACCCTCCTTGTTCCTCCTTGTCACTCCTTTCCCTCCTTTACCCTCCTGGTCCCACCTTGTCTCTCCTTGTCCCTCCGTGACCCTCATTGTCCCTCCTGGTCCGTACTTGTCCCTCCTTGTCCCTACTTGTCCCTCCTTGTCCTTCCTTGTCCCTCCTTGATCTTCCTTGTTCCTCCTTGTCACTCCTTTCCCTCCTTTACCCTCCTGGTCCCACCTTGTCTCTCCTTGTCCCTCCGTGACCCTCATTGTCCCTACTGGTCCGTGCTTGTCCCTCCTTGTCCTTGCTTGTCCCTCCTTGCTCTTACTTGCCCCTCCTTTTCCCGCCTTGTTCATTATTGCCCCTCCTTGGCCCTCCTTGTCACTACTTTTGCCTCATTGCCCCTAATTGTCCCTCCTTTCCCTCCTTGTCTTTCCTTGTCCCACCTTTTCCCTCCTTGTCTTTCCTTGTCCCTCCATGTCTCTGCTTGTCCCTCCTTATCCCTCCTTGTCACTCCTTGACCCTCCTTGTTCCTCCTTTCCCAATTTTTCCCTCATGGTTCCTCCTGGTCCGTCCTTGTATCTCCTTGTCTCTCGTTGACCCTTCTTGTCCCTCCTGGTCCCTCCTTGTCCATCCTTGGCCCTCCTTAACCCTCATCGTTCCTCCTTGTCCCTCCTGGTCCGGTCTTGTCCCTCCTTTTCCCTCATGTTCCCTCATTTTCCCTACTTGTCTCTCTTTGTCCCTCAATGTCCCTCCTTATCCCTCCTTGCTCCTCATTGTCCCTCCTTGACCCTCCTTGTCCCTCCTTGTCCCAACTTGTCCCTCCTTGTTCCTGCTTGTCCCTCCTTGTCCCTCACTGTCCCACTTGTCCCTCATTATCCCTGCTTTCCCTCATTGCTCCTCCTTTTGCTCCTTTTCCCTCATTGTCCGTCCTTGTCCCGCCTTGTACCTCCTGGTCCCTCCTTGTCCGTCCTTGTCCCTTCTGGTCCCTCCTTCTACCTCCTTGTCCCTCGTTATCCCTGCTTGTCCCTCATTGCCCCTCCTTTGTCCTCCTTTTCCCTCATTGTCCCTGCTTGTTCCTCCTGGTCCCTACTTGTCCCTTCTTGGCTGTCCCTTCCCTCCTTGTCCCTTCTTCTCCCTCCTTGTTCCTCCTGTCACTCCTTTTTCCTCCTTTCCCTCCTTTTCCCTCCTGGTCCCTCCTTGCTCCTCCATGCCCCTTCTTTTCCCTCCTTATCCCTCCTTTTCCATCCTGGTCCGTACTTTTCCCTCCTTGGCCCTCCGTGTCCCTCCTAGTCCCTCCTTGTCCCTCATTGCCCCTCATTGTCCCACCATGTTCCTCCTTGTCACTCCATTCCCTCCTTGCTCCTCCTTGCCCCTTCTTTTCCCTCCATGTCCCTCATGGCCCCTCATTGTCCCTCCTTGTTCCTCCTTGTCACTCCTTGTCCATCCTGGTCCCTCCTTGCTCCTCCTTGCCCCTTCTTTTCCCTCCTTATCCCTCATTATCCTTCCTGGTCCGTACTTGTCCCTCCATGGCTCTCATTGCCCCTCATTGTCCCTCCTTGTTCCTCCTTGTCACTCCTTTCCCTCCTTTTCCCTCCTGGTCCCTCCTTGCTCCTCCTTGCCCCTTCTTTTGCCTCCATATACCTCCTTGTCCATCCTGGTCCCACCTTGGCCCTCCGTGTCCCTCCTTGTCCCTCCTTGACCCTCCTGGTCCGTACTTATCTCTCCTTGTCCCTCCTAGTCCCTACTTGTCCCTCGTTGACCCTCCTTGGTCCCTCCTTGCTCTTACTTGCCCCTCCTTTTCCCGCCTTGTCCCTCATTGCCCCTCCTTGGCCATCCTTGTCACTCCTTTTGCCTCATTGCCCCTCATTGTCCCTCCTTGTACATCCTTTTCCAACCTTTCCCTCCTTGTCTTTCCTTGTCCCTCCTTTTCTCCTTTCCCTCCATTTCCCTCCTTTTCCCTCCTTGTCCCTCGTTGTCTTTCCTTGTCCCTCCATGTCTCTGCTTGTCCCTCCTTATTCCAGCTTTTCCCTCCTTGTTTCTCCTTGTCAAACCTTGTCACTCCTTTTCCCTCCTTGACCCTCCTTGTCTCACCATGCCCCTCCTTGCCCATTCTTTTCCCTCCTTGTTCCTCCTTTCCCTCCTTTACCCTCCTGGTCCCTCCTTGTGTCTCCTTGTCCCTCCGTGACCCTCATTGTCCCTCCTGGTCCGTATTTGTCCCTCTTTGTCCCTACTTGTCCCTCCTTGTCCTTCCTTGTCCCTATTTGTCCCTCCTTGATCCTGCTTGTCCCTTCTTGTCCCTGCTTGTCCCCCAGTACCCCTTCATGTCCCTCATGGCCCCTCCATGTACCTCCTTATCCGTAATGATCCCTCTTTGTCCCGTCTTGTCCCTCCTTGTCCCTGGTTGTCCCACCTTGATCCTGCTTGTCCCTCCTTGACCCTCCTTGTCCTTCCTTGTCCCTGTTTGTCCCCCTTGATCCTGCTTGTCCCTCCTTGTCCCTTCTTGTCCCTACTTGTCCCTCCATGTCCCTCCTTGCCCCTCCTTGGCCCTCCTTGTCACTCCTTTTCCTTCATTGCCCTTCATTGTCCCTCCTTTTTCCATCTTTTCCCTCCTTGACCCTCCTTTTCCCTCCTTTCCCTGCTTTTCCCTGCTTATCCCTGCTTGTCCCTCGTTTTCCCTCGTTGTCTCTCCTTGTCCCTCATTGTCCCTCCTTGTCCCTCTTTGTCCCTCCTTGACCCTCCTGGTAAGTACTTATCCCTCCTTGTCACTCCTTGTCCCTCATTGCCCCTAATTGTCCCTCCTGGTCCCTCCTTGCTCTTCATTGCCCCTTCTTTTCCCTCCTTGTCCCTCCTGGTCCGTACTTGTCCTCCTTGTCCCTCCTTGGCCCTCCTTTTCCCTTCATGTCCCTGCTTGTCCCTCCTTGTCCCTCCTTGCCCGTCCTTGTCCCCTCTTATCCCTCCTTGTCCCACCTTGTCCCTCATTGCCCCTCCATGTCCGTCCTTGTCCCGCATTGTCCCTCCTTTACCCTCCTTGTCACTAATTGTCCCTCCTTAACCCTGCTTGTCCCTACTTGTCTCTCCTTGCCCCTCCTTGTCCTTCCTTGGGCCTGTTTGTCGCTCCTTGATCCTGCTTCTCCCTCCTTGTCCCTTCCTGTCCCTCCTAGTCCCTCGTTGACCCTCCTGGTCCCTCCTTGCTCTTACTTCCCCCTCCTTTTCCCGCCTTGTCCCTCCTTGCCCCTCCTTGGCCCTCCTTGTCACTCCTTTTGCCTCATTGCCCCTCATTGTCCCTCCTTGTTCCTCCTTTTCCATCCTTTCCCTCCTTGTCCCTCCTTTTCCTCCTTTTCCCTCCTTTTTCCTCCTTGTCCCTCGTTGTCTTTCCTTGTCCCTCCATGTCTTTGCTTGTCCCTCCTTATCCCTGCTTGTCCCTCCTTGTCCCTCCTTGACCTTCCTTGTCCCTCCTTGAACCTCCTGGTCCGTACTTGTCCCTCCTTGTCCCTCATTGCCCCTCATGGTCCCTCCTTGTCCATCCTTGTCCATCCTTGTCCCTCCTTGACCCTCCTTGTTCCTCCTTGTCCCTCCTGGTCCGTACTTGTCCCTCCTTGTCCGTCCTTGTCCCTCCTTGTCCGTCCTTGTCCCTCATTGTCCCTCCTTTGTCCTCCTATTACCTCATTTTCCCACCTTGTCTCTCGTTATCCCTGCTTGTCACTCCTTGTCCCTCATTGCCCCTCCTTTTCCCTACTGGTCCCTCCTTGCTCCTCCTTGCCCCTTCTTTTCCCTCCTTATCCCTCCTTATCCCTACTTGTCCATCCTGGTCCGTACATGTCCCTCCTTGCCCTCCGTGTCCCACATTGTCCCTCATTGCCCCTCATTGTCCCTCCTAATCACTCCTTTCCCTCCTTTTCCCTCCTTGCTCCTCCTTGCCCCTCCTTGTCCCTCATTGGCCCTCCTTGCCCCTCCTTGTCCCTCCTTGTCCCTCATTGTCCCTCCTGGTCCCTCCTTGCTCCTTCTTTTCCCTCCGTGTCCTTCCTTGTCCCTGTTTGTCCCTCCTTGATCCTGCTTGTCCCTCCTTGGCTCTTTTTGTCCCTGCTTGTCTCTCCTTCTTCCTACTTGTCCCTCCTTGACCATCCTTGTCCTTCCTTGTCCCTCCTTGATCCTGCTTGTCCCTCCTTGTCCCTTAGTGCCCCACCATGTCCCTCATTGCCCCTCCTTATCCCTTCTTGTCACTCCTGGTCCCTCTTTGTCCCTCCTTGTCCCTTCTTGTCCCTGTTTGCCCTGCTTGACCCTGCTTGTCCCTCCTTGTCCCTCCTTTGTCCTCCTTTTCCCTCCTTGTCCGTCCTTGTCCCTCATTGCCCCTCATTGTCCCTCCTTGTCACTCCTTTCCCTCCATTTCCCTCCTGGTCCCTCCTTACTCCTGCTTGTCCCTCCTTCTCCCTCCTTGTCTCTCAGTGCCCCACCATGTCCCTCATTGCCCCTCCTTATCCCTCCCTTCCCTCCTGGTCCCTCCTGGTCCCTCCTGGTCGCTGCTTGTCCCTCCTTGTCCCTCCTTGACCCTCCTTGTTCCTCCTTGCCCCTCCTTTTCCCTCCTTATCCCTTCTTGACCCCCCTAGTCCTTGCTCGTCCCTCCTTGTCACTCATTGTCACTCCTTGACACTCCTTGTCCCTCCTTTTTTCTCCTTGTCACACCTTGTCACTCCTTTTCCCTCCTTTTCCCTCCTTTTCCCTCATTGCCTCCTTGCCCCTCCTTTTCCCTCCTTTTCCCTCCTTTTCCCTACTTTTCCCTCCTTGTTCCTCCTTGCCCCTCCTTTTCCCAGCTTGTCCCTTCTTGACCCCCCTAGTCCCTGCTCGTCCCTCCTTGTCCCTCTTGGTTTGTCCTTGTCACACCTTGTCACTCCTTTTCCCTGCTTTCCCCTCCTTGTCTCTCCATGCCCCTCCTGGTCACTCCTTGCCTCTTATTTTCCCTCCTTGTTCCTCCTTGTCACTCCTTTCCCTCCTTTACCCTCCTGGTCCTCCTTGTCTCTCCTTGTCCCTCCGTGACACTCCTTGTCCCTCCTGGTCCGTACTTGTCCCTCCCTGTCCCTCCTTGTCCTTCCTTGTCCGTATTTGTCCCTCCTTGATCCTGCTTGTCCCCCAGTGCCCCTTCATGTCCCTCATTGCCCCTCCATGTACCTCCTCATCCCTCCTGGTCCCTCCTTGTCACTCATTGTCACTCCTTGTCCCTCCTTGTTTCTCCTTGTCACACCTTGTCACTCCTTTTCCCTCCTTTTCCCTCCTTTTCCCTCCTTTTCCCTCATTGCGTCCTTGCCCCTCCTTTTCCCTCCTTTTCCCTCTTTGTTCCTCCTTGCCCCTCCTTTTCCCAGCTTGTCCCTTCTTGACCCCCCTAGTCCCTGCTCGTCCCTCCTTGTCCCTCCTGGTTTGTCCTTGTCACACCTTGTCACACCTTGTCACTCTTTTCCCTGCTTTCCCCTCCTTGTCTCTCCATGCCCCTCCTGGTCACTCGTTGCTCCTCCTTGCCCCTTCTTTTCCCTCCTTGTTCCTCCTTGTCACTCCTTTCCCTCCTTTACCCTCCTGGTCCCTCCTTGTCTCTCCTTGTCCCTCCGTGACACTCCTTGTCCCTCCTGGTCCGTACTTGTCCCTCCCTGTCCCTCCTTGTCCTTCCTTGTCCCTGTTTGCCCCTCCTTGATCCTGCTTGTCCCTAATTGTCCTTGTTTGTCCCTCCTTGATCCTGCTTGTCCCTCCTTGTCCCTTCTTGTCCCTACTTGTCGCTCCTTGACCCTCATGGTCCCTCCTTGTCCCGTCTTGTCCCGCATTGTCCCTGTTTGTCCCTCCTTGATCCTGCTTGTCCCTAATTGTCCCTCCTTGTCCCGCCTTGACCCTCCTAGTCCTTCCTTGTCCCTGTTTGTCCCTCCTTGATCCTGCTTGTCCCTCCTTGGCCCTTCTTGTCCCTACTTGTCGCTCCTTGACCCTCCTGGTCCCTCCTTGATCCTACTTGCCCCTCACTGCCCCTTCTTGGCCCTCCTTGTCACTCCTTTTCCCTCATTGCCCTTCATTGTCCCTCCTTGTTCCACCTTTTCCCTCCATGACTCTCCTTTTGCCTCCTTTCCCTGCTTATCCCTCCTTGTCACTCCTTGTCTTTCCTTGTCCCTCCTTTTCCCTCCTTGTCCCTCCCTGACCCTCCTTGCCCCATCTTTTCTCAACTTGTCCTTCATTATCCCTCCTTGTCACTCCTTGCCCTCCTTGGCCATCCTTGTCCCTCCTTGACACTCCTTGCCCTCCTTGACCATCCTTGTCTCTCCTTGTTCCTCCTTTCCCCTCCTGGTCCATCCTTGTCTCTCCTTGTCCTCCTTGACCCTTCTTGTCCCTCATTGCCCCTCCTCGTCACTCCTTTTACCTCCTTGTCCCTCCTTGGCCCTCCTTGTCCCTCCTTGTCCCTCCTTGTCACTCCTTACCCCTCATTGTCCCTCCTCTTCCCTCCTTGTCCCTCCTGGTCTGTACTTGTCCCTCCTTGGCCTTCCTTGTTCCTAATTTTCCCTGCTTGTCCCTCCTTGTCCCTCATTGACCCTACTTTATCCTTGTTTTTCCTTGTCACTCCTTTTCCCTGCTTTCCCCTCCGTGTCTCTCCTTGTCCCTCCCTGACCCTCCTTGCCCCATCTTTTCTCTCCTTGTCCCTCATTATCCCTCCTTGTACCTCATTGTCCCTCCTGGTCGGTACTTGTCCCTCCTTGGCCATCCTTGTGTCTCCTTGTCCTCCTTGACCCTTCTTGTCCCTCATTGCCCCTCCTTGTCCTCCTTGACCCTTCTTGTCCCTCATTGCCCCTCCTTGTCACTCCTTTTACCTCCTTGTCCCTCCTTGGCCCTCATTGTCCCTCCTTGTCCCTACTTGCCCCTCCTTGTCCCTCATTGCCCCTCATTGTCCCTCCTCTTCCCTCATTGGAACTCCTTGTTCCTCATTTTCCCTGCATGTCCCTGCTTGTCCCTCCTTGTCCCTCATTGCCCCTCCTTTATCCTCCTTTTCCCTCCTTGTCACTCCTTGTCCCTCCTTTCCCCTCCTAGTACCTGCTCGTACCTCCTTTTTCCTCCTTGGCCCTCCTTTTCCCTCCTTGTCCCTTCATGTCCCTGCTTGTCCCTCCTTGCCCGTCCTTATCCCTACTTGTCCCTCCCTGTCCCTCCTTGTCCCTCCTTGTCTCTCTTTGTCCCTCATTGCCCCTAATTGTCCCTCCTGGTCCCTCCTTGCTCTTCATTGCCCCTTCTTTTCCCTCCTTGTCCCTCGTTATCCCTCCTTGTCCCTCCTGGTCCGTACCTGTCCCTCCTTGTCCCTTATTGCCCCTCATTGTCCCTCCTTGTTCCTCCTGGGCCCTCCTTTTCCCTCCTTGTGCCTTCATGTCAATGCTTGTCCCTCATTGCCCGTCCTTGTCTCTACTTGTCCCTCCCTGTCCCTCCTTGTCCTTCCTTGTCCCTATTTGGCCCTCCTTGATCCTGCTTGTCCCTCATTGCCCCTCCATGCCCATCCTTATCCCGCCTTTTCCCTCCTTGTCCCGCCTTGTCCCTGGTGGTCCCTCCTTGATCCTGATTGTCCCTACTTGTCCCTCCTAGTCCCTCATTGTCCTTCCTTGACCCTCATTGTCCTTCCTTGTCCCTGTTTGTCCCTACTTGATCCTGCTTGTCCCTCCTTGTCCCTTCTTGTCCCTCCTTGTCCCTACTTGTCCCTCCTTGTCACTCCTTGACCCTCCTTGACCCTCCTTGACCCTCCTTGACCCTCCTTGACCCTCCTTGACCCTCCTTGACCCTCCTTGACCCTCCTGGTCCCTCCTTGCTCCTACTTGCCCTCATTGCCCCTCCTTGTCACTCCTTTCCCCTCATTGCCCTTCATTGTCCCTTCTTGTTCCTCTTTTCCGTCCTTGTCTTTCCTTGTCACTCCTTTTCCCTCCTTTCCTTGCTTTTCCCTCCTTGTCTTTATTTGTCCCTCCTTGTCCCTCCTTGTCCCTCCTTATCCCTGCTTGTCCCTCCTTATCCCTGCTTGTCCCTCCTAGGCCCTCCTTGTCCCTCCTTGCTCCTCCTTGTCCCTCTTTGTCCGCCGTTGTCCGTCGTTGTCCCTCCTTGTCCCTCCTTGCTCCTCCTTGTCCCTCTTTGTCCGTCGTTGTCCGTCGTTGTTCCTCCTTGTCCCTCCTTGTCCCTCCTTGTCTTTCATTGTCCCTACTTGCCCCTCCTTGTCCCTCCTTATCCCTGCTTGTCCCTCCTGGTGCCTCCTGGTCCCTCCTAGTCCCTCCTTGCTCCTCCTTGTCCATCCTTTTCCGTCGTTTTCCCTCCTTGTCACTTCTTGACCCTCCTTGTCCCTCTTTGTCCCTCCTTGTCACTCCTGGACCGTTCTTATCCCTCCTTGTCCCTCATTGTCCCTCCTGGTCCCTCCTTGCTCTTCATTGCCCATTCTTTTCCCTCCTTGCCCCTCATTGTCCCTCCTTGTTCCTCCTTGTCACTCCCTTCCCTCCTGGTCCCTTCTGGTCCCTTCTGGTCCCTCCTGGTCCCTCCTTGTCCCTCCTTGTCCCTCCTTGTCCCTCCTTATCCCTGCTTGTCCCTCCTGGTCCCTCCTTGTCCCTCGTTGTCCGTACTTATCCCTCCTTGTCACTCCTTGTCCCTCCTTGCCCTTCCTAGTACCTGCTCGTACCTTCTTTTCCCTCCTTGTCCCTCGTTATCCCTCCTTGTCGCTCCTGGTCCGAACTTCTCCCTCCTTGTCCCTTATTGCCCCTCATTGTCCCTCCTTGTTCCTCCTTGGCCCTCCTTTTCCCTTCATGTCCCTCCTTGTCCCTCCTTGCCCGTCCTTGTCCCTACTTGTCCCTCCCTGTCCCTTCTTGTCCTTCCTTGTCCCTATTTGTCCCTCCTTGATCCTGCTTGTCCCTCATTGCCCCTCCATGCCCATCCTTATCCCTCCTTGACCCTCCTTGTCCCTCCTGGTCCGTACTTATCCCTCGTTGTCTCTCCTTGTCCCTCATTGCCCCTAATTGTCCCTCCTGGTCCCTCCTTGCTTTCATTGCCCCTTCTTTTCCCTCCTTGTCCCTCGTTATCCCTCCTTGTCCCTCCTGGTCCGTACTTGTCCCTTATTGCCCCTCCTGGTCCCTCCTGGTCCCTCCTTGTCCCTCGTTGTCCGTACTTATCCCTCCTTGTCACTCCTTGTCCCTCCTTGCCCTTCCTAGTACCTGCTCGTACCTTCTTTTCCCTCCTTGTCCCTCGTTATCCCTCCTTGTCGCTCCTGGTCCGAACTTCTCCCTCCTTGTCCCTTATTGCCCCTCATTGTCCCTCCTTGTTCCTCCTTGGCCCTCCTTTTCCCTTCATGTCCCTCCTTGTCCCTACTTGTCCCTCCCTGTCCCTTCTTGTCCTTCCTTGTCCCTATTTGTCCCTCCTTGATCCTGCTTGTCCCTCATTGCCCCTCCATGCCCATCCTTATCCCTCCTTGACCCTCCTTGTCCCTCCTGGTCCGTACTTATCCCTCGTTGTCTCTCTTTGTCCCTCATTGCCCCTAATTGTCCCTCCTGGTCCCTCCTTGCTCTTCATTGCCCCTTCTTTTCCCTCCTTGTCCCTCGTTATCCCTCCTTGTCCCTCCTGGTCCCTTATTGCCCCTCATTTTCCCTCCTTGGCCCTCCTTGTCCTTCCTTGTCCTTCCTTGATCCTGCTTGTCTCTCCTTGTCCCTTCTTGTCCCTCCTTGTCCCTACTTGTCCCTCCTTGTCCCTCCTTGACCCTCCTTGACCCTCCTGGTACCTCCTTGCTCCTACTTGCCCCTCATTGCCCCTCCTTGTCACTCCTTTTCCCTCATTGCCCTTCATTGTCCCTTCTTGTTCCTCCTTTTCCCTCCTTGTCTTTCCTTGTCACTCCTTTTCCCTCCTTTCCTTGCTTTTCCCTCCTTGTCTTTCCTTGTCCCTCCTTTCCTTGCTTTTCCCTCCTTGTCCCTCCTTGTCTTTCATTGTCCCTACTTGTCCCTGCTTGTCCCTCCTTCTCCCTGCTTGTCCCTCCTAGTCCCTCCTTGTCCCTCCTTGCTCCTCCTTGTCCCTCCTTGTCCGTCGTTGTCCGTCGTTGTCCCTCCTTGTCCGTCGTTGTCCCTCCTTGTCCCTCCTTGTCACTTCTTGACCCTCCTGGACCGTTCTTATCCCTCCTTGTCCCTCATTGCCCCTAATTGTACCTCCTGGTCCCTCCTTGCTCTTCATTGCCCCTTCTTTTCCCTCCTTGCCCCTCCTTGTTCCTCCTTGTCACTCCTCTTCCTCCTTGTCCCTCATTGCCCCTCATTGTCCCTCCTTGTTCCTCCTTTCCCTCCTTTTCCCTCATGGTCCCTCCTTGTCCGTCATTGCCCCTCATTGTCCCTCCTTGTTCCTCCTTTCCCTCATTGTCCCTCATTGTCCCTCCTTGTCACTCCTTTCCCCTCATTGCTTTTCATTGTCCCTCCTTGTTCCTCCTTTTCTTTCCTTGTCCCTCCTTTTCCCTCCTTTCCTTGCTTTTCCCTCCTTGTCCTTCCTTGTCCCTCCTTGTCCTTCCTTGTCCCTCCTTGTCCTTCCTTGTCCCTCCTTGTCCTTCCTTGTCCCTCCTTGTCCCTCCTTGTCTTTCATTGTCCCTACTTGTCCCTCCTTATCCCTGCTTGTCCTTCCTGGTGCCTCCTAGTCCCTCCTTGCTCCTCCTTGTCCCTCCTTTTCCGTCGTTTTCCATCCTTGTCACTTCTTGACCCACCTTGTCCCTCTTTGTCCCTCCTTGACCCTCCTTGACCCTCCATGTCCCTCCTGGACCGTTCTTATCCCTCCTTGTCCCTCATTGTCCCTCCTGGTCCCTCCTTGCTCTTCTTTGCCCATTCTTTTCCCTCCTTGCCCCTCATTGTCCCTCCTTGCCCCTCATTGTCCCTCGTTGTTCCTCCTTGTCACTCCCTTCCCTCCTGGTCCCTCCTTGTCCCTCCTGGTCCCTGATTGTCCCTCCTTGTTCCTCCTTGCCCTTCTTTTCCCTCCTTTTCCATCCTTATCCCTCCATGTCCCTCCTTGGCCCTCGTTGTTCCTCCTTGTCCCTCCTGGTCCCTTGTTTCCCTCCTTATCCCTCCTTGTCCTTCCTTGTCCCTGTTTGTCCCTTCTTGATCCTACTTGTCCCTCCATGTCCCTTCTTGTCCCTGCTTGTCTCTCCTTGTTCCTACTTATCCCTCCTTGACCATCCTTGACCATCCTTGTACCTGTTTGTCCCTCCTTGATCCTGTTTGTTCCTCCTTGTCCCTCAGTGACCCACAATGCCCCTCATTGCCCCTCCTTATCCCTCCTTTTCCCTCCTGGTCCCTCCTAGTCCCTCCTGGCCCCTCCTTGTCTCTCATTGACCCTCCTTGTCTCTCCTTGTCCTTCCTTGTCCCTGTTTGTCCCTCTTCGTCCCTTCTTGTCCCTACTTGTCCCTCCTTGACCCTCCTGGTCCCTCCTTGCTCCTACTTGCCCCTCATTGCCCCTCCTTGGCCCTCCTTGTCATTCCTTTTCCCTCATTGCCCTTCATTGTCCCTCCTTGTTCCACCTTTTCCCTCCTTTCCCTCCTTGTCCCTCCTTTTCCCTCCTTTTCCCTCCTTTCCACCTTTCCCTGCTTTTCCCTCCTTGTCCCTCCTTGTCTTTCCGTGTCCCTCCTTGTCCCTGCTTGTCCCTCCTTATCCCTGTTTGTCCCTCATTGTTCCTCGTTGTCTCTCCTTGTCCCTCCTTGACCCTCCTTGTCCCTCCTTGACCCTCCTTAGCCCTCGTCGTTCCTCCTTGTCCCTTCTGGTCCGTACTTGTCCCTCATTGTCCGTCCTTGTCCCTCATTGTCCCTGCTTGTCCCTCCTTGTCCTTCATTGTCCCTCCTTTGTCCTCCTTTTACCTCATTTTCCCTCCTTGACCCTCCAAGTCCCTGATCGTCCCTCCTTGTCCCTCATTGTCACTCCTTGACCCTCTTTGTCCCTCCTTGTTTTTCCTTGTCACTCCTTTCCCTCCTAGTCCCTCCTGGCCCCTCCTTGTCTCTGCTTGTCCCTCCTGGTCACTCCTTGTCCCTCCTTGTCCCTCCTTGTCCCTCCTTGACCCTCCTTGTCCCTCCATGTTCCTCCTTTTCCCTCCTTGTCCCTTCTTGACCCCCCTAGTCCCTGCTCGTCCCTCCTTGTTTCTCCTTGTCACACCTTGTCACTCCTTTTCCCTCCTTGTCTCTCCATGCCCCTTCTGGTCCCTCCTTGCCCCTTCTTTTCCCACCTTGTTCCTCCTTGTCACTCCTTTCCCTCCTTTACCCTCCTTTACCCTCCTTTGTCCCTCCTGGTCCGTACTTGTCCCTCCATGTCCCTACTTGTCCCTCCTTGATCCTGCTTGTCCCTTCTTGTCCCCCAGTGCCCCTTCATGTCCCTCATGTGCCACCTTATCCCTCCTGGTCCCTCCTTGTCCCGTCTTGTCCCTCCTTGTCCCGCATTGTCCATGTTTGTCCCTCGTTGTCTCTCCTTGTCCCTCGTTGTCTCTCCTTGTCCCTTCTTGACCTCCTTGTCCCTCCTTGTACCTCCTTGACCCTCCTGGTCCGTACTTATCTCTCCTTGTCCCTCCTTGTCCCTTATTGCCCCTCATTGTCCCTCCTTGTTCCTCCTTGGCCCTCCTTTTCCCTTCATGTCCCTGCTTGTCCCTCCTTGCCCGTCCTTGTCCCTTCTTATCCCTCCTTGTCCCACCTTGTCCCTCATTGTCCCTCCATGTACGTCTTTGTCCCGCATTGTCCCTCCTTTACCCTCCTTGTCACTAATTGTCCCTACTTGACCCTGCTTGTCCCTACTTGTCTCTCCTTGCCCCTCCTTGTCCTTCCTTGGGCCTGTTTGTCGCTCCTTGATCCTGCTTCTCCCTCCTTGTCCCTTCCTGTCCTCCTAGTCCCTACTTGTCCCTCCTTGACCCTCCTGGTCCCTCCTTGCTCTTACTTGCCCCTCCTTTTCCCGCCTTGTCCCTCATTGCCCCTCCTTGCCCCTCCTTGTCACTCCTTGTCACTCCTTTTGCCTCATTGCCCCTCATTGTCCCTCCTTGTACATCCTTTTCCTCCTTGTCTTTCCTTGTCCCTCCCTTCCTCCTTTCCCTTCATTTCCCTCCTTTTCCCTCCTTGTCCCTTCTTGCCCCTACTTGTCGCTCCTTGACCCTCCTGGTCCCTCCTTGATCCTACCTCCTTTCCCTCCTTGTCTTTCCTTGTCCCTCCTTTTCCCTCCTTGTCTTTCCTTGTCCCTCCATGTCTCTGCTTGTCCCTCCTTATCCCTCCTTGTCACTCCTTGTTCCTCCTTTCCCAATTTTTCCCTCATGGTCCCTCCTGGTCCCTCCTTGTATCTCCTTGTCTCTCGTTGACCCTTCTTGTCCCTCCTTGTTCCTCCTGGTCCCTCCTTGTCCATCCTTGTCCCTCCTTAACCCTCATCGTTCCTCCTTGTCCCTCCTGGTCCGTACTTGTCCCTCATTGTCCGTCCTTGTCCCTGCTTGTCCCTCCTTGTCCTTCATTGTCCCTCCTTTGTCCTCCTTTTACCTCATTTACCCTCCTTGACCCTCCAAGTCCCTGTTCGTCCCTCCTTGTCCCTCATTGTCACTCCTTGACCCTCATTGTCACTCCTTGACCCTCTTTGTCCCTCCTTGTATTTCCTTGTCACTCCTTTCCCTCCTAGTCCCTCCTGGCCCCTCCTTGTCTCTGCTTGTCCCTCCTGGTCCCTCCTTGTCCCTCCTTGACCCTCCTTGACCCTCCTTGACCCTCCTTGACCCTCCTTGACCATCCTTGTCCCTCCTTGACCCTCCTTTTCCCTCCTTGTCCCTTCTTGCCCCCCCTAGTCCCTGCTCGTCCCTCCTTGTTTCTCCTTGTCACACCTTGTCACTCCTTTTCTCTCCTTGTCTCTCCATGTCCCTTCTGGTCCCTCCTTGCCCCTTCTTTTCCCACCTTGTTCCTCCTTGTCCCTCCGTGACCCTCATTGTCCCTCCTGGTCCGTACTTGTCCCTCCATGTCCCTACTTGTCCCTCCTTGTCCTTCCTTGTCCCTTCTTGACCCTCCTTGTCCCTCCTTGACCCTCCTGGTCCGTACTTATCTCTCCTTGTCCCTCCTTGTCTCTCCTTGTCCCTCATTGCCCCTAATTGTCCCTCCTGGTCCCTCCTTGCTCTTCATTGCCCGTTCTTTTCCCTCCTTGTCCCTCCTGGTCCGTACTTGTCACTCCTTGTCCCTTATTGCCCCTCATTGTCCCTCCTTGTTCCTCCTTGTTCCTCCTTGGCCCTCCTTTTCCCTTCATGTCCCTGCTTGTCCCTCCTTGCCCGTCCTTGTCACTTCTTATCCCTCCTTGTCCCACCTTGTCCCTCATTGTCCCTCCATGTCCGTCCTTGTCCCGCATTGTCCCTCCTTTACCCTCCTTGTCACTAATTGTCCCTCCTTGACCCTGCTTGTCCCTACTTGTCTCTCCTTGCCCCTCCTTGTCCTTCCTTGGGCCTGTTTGTCGCTCCTTGATCCTGCTTCTCCCTCCTTGTCCCTTCCTGTCCTCCTAGTCCCTACTTGTCCCTCCTTGACCCTCCTGGTCCCTCCTTGCTCTTACTTGCCCCTCCTTTTCCCGCCTTGTCCCTCATTGCCCCTCCTTGTCACTCCTTTTGCCTCATTGCCCCTCATTGTACATCCTTTTCCATCCTTTCCCTCCTTGTCTTTCCTTGTCCCTCCTTTTCCTCCTTTCCCTCCATTTCCCTCCATTTCCCTCCATTTCCCTCCATTTCCCTCCTTGTCCCTCGTTGTCTTTCCTTGTCCCTCCATGTCTCTGCTTGTCCCTCCTTATTCCAGCTTTTCCTTCCTTGACCCTCACTCCTTGTCCCTCATTGTCCCTGCTTGTCCCTCCTTGTCCGTCCTTGTCCCTCATTGTTCCTGCTTGTCCCTTCTTGTCCCTTCTTGCCCCTACTTGTCGCTCCTTGACCCTCCTGGTCCCTCCTTGATCCTACTTGCCCCTCATTGCCCCTTCTTGGCCCTCGTTGTCACTCCTTTTCCCTCATTGCCCTTCATTGTCCCTCCTTGTTACACCTTTTCCCTCCTTGACCCTCCTTTCCCTGCTTTTCCCTCCTTGTCTTTCCTTGTCCCTGCCTGTCCCTCCTTGTCCCTCGTTGTCCCTCGTTGTCTCTCCTTGTCCCTCCTTGTCCCTCCTTGCTCCTCCTTGCCCCTTATTTTCCCTCCTTATCCCTACTTGTCCATCCTGGTCCGTACTTGTCCCACCTTGGCCCTCCGTGTCCCACATTGTCCCTCATTGCCCCTCACTGTCCCTCCTTTCCCACCTGGCCCCTCCTGGCCCCTCCTTGCTCCTCCTTGCCCCTTCTTTTCCCTCCTTGGCCCTCCTTATCCCTCCTTGCTCCTCCTTGCCCCTTCTTTTCCTCCTTTTCCTTACTTTTCCATGCTGGTCCATCCTGGTCCGTACTTGTCCCTCCTTGGCTCCCCGTGTCCCACATTTTACCTCATTGCCCCTCACTGTCCCTCCTTGTTCCTCCTTGTCACTCCTTTCCCCTCCTGTTTCCTGCTTGCCCCTTCTTTTCCCTCCTTTTCCATCCTTATCCCTCCTTGTCCCTCCTTGGCCCTCGTTGTTCCTCCTTGTCCCTCCTGGTCCCTTGTTTCCCTCCTTATCCCTCCTTGGCCCTCCTTGTCCTTCCTTGTCCCTGTTTGTCCCTCCTTGATCCTACTTGTCCCTCCATGTCCCTGCTTGTCTCTCCTTGTTCCTACTTATCCCTCCTTGACCATCCTTGACCATCCTTGTCCTTCCTTGTACCTGTTTGTCCCTCCTTGATCCTGTTTGTCCCTCCTTGTCCCTCAGTGACCCACAATGCCCCTCATTGCCCCTCCTTATCCCTCCTTTTCCCTCCTGGTCCCTCCTAGTCCCTCCTGGCCCCTCCTTGTCTCTCATTGACCCTCCTTGTCTCTCCTTGTCCTTCCTTGTCCCTGTTTGTCCCTCTTCGTCCCTTCTTGTCCCTACTTGTCCCTCCTTGACCCTCCTGGTCCCTCCTTGCTCCTACTTGCCCCTCATAGCCCCTTCTAGGCCTTCCTTGTCATTCCTTTTCCCTCATTGCCCTTCATTGTCCCTCCTTGTTCCACCTTTTCCCTCCTTTCCCTCCTTGTCCCTCCTTTTCCCTCCTTTCCACCTTTCCCTGCTTTTCCCTCCTTGTCCCTCCTTGTCTTTCCTTGTCCCTGCTTGTCCCTCCTTATCCCTGTTTGTCCCTCATTGTTCCTCGTTGTCTCTCCTTGTCCCTCCTTGACCCTCCTTGTCCCTCCTTGTCCCTCCTTGACCCTCCTTAACCCTCGTCGTTCCTCCTTGTCCCTTCTGGTCCGTACTTGTCCCTCATTGTCCGTCCTTGTCCCTCATTGTCCCTGCTTGTCCCTCCTTGTCCTTCATTGTCCCTCCTTTGTCCTCCTTTTACCTCATTTCCCTCCTTGACCCTCCAAGTCCCTGATCGTCCCTCCTTGTCCCTCATTGTCACTCCTTGACCCTCTTTGTCCCTCCTTGTTTTTCCTTGTCACTCCTTTCCCTCCTAGTCCCTCCTGGCCCCTCCTTGTCTCTGCTTGTCCCTCCTGGTCCCTCCTTGTCCCTCCTTGACCCTCCTTGTCCCTCCTTGTTCCTCCTTTTCCCTCCTTGTCCCTTCTTGACCCCCTAGTCCCTGCTCGACCCTCCTTGTCCCTCCTTGTTTCTCCTTGTCACACCTTGTCACTCCTTTTCCCTCCTTGTCTCTCCATGCCCCTTCTGGTCCCTCCTTGCCCCTTCTTTTCCCACCTTGTTCCTCCTTGTCACTCCTTTCCTTCCTTTACCCTCCTTTGTCCCTCCTGGTCCGTACTTGTCCCTCCATGTCCCTACTTGTCCCTCCTTGATCCTGCTTGTCCCTTCTTGTCCCCCAGTGCCCCTTCATGTCCCTCATGTGCCTCCTTATCCCTCCTGGTCCCTCCTTGTCCCGTCTTGTCCCTCCTTGTCCCGCATTGTCCATGTTTGTCCCTCCTTGATCCTGCTTGTCCCTCCTTGACCCTCCTTGTCCTTCCTTGTCCCTGTTTGTCCCTCCTTGATCCTGCTTGTCCCTTCTTGTGCCTACTTGTCCCTCCTGGTCCCTCCTTGCTCCTACTTGCCCCTCATTGCCCCTTCTTGGCCCTACTTGTCACTCCTTTTCCTTCATTGCCCTTCATTGTCCCTCCTTGTTCCACCTTTTCCCTCCTTTTCCCTCCTTGTCTTTCCTTGTCCCTGCTTATCCCTGCTTGTCCCACCTTGTCTCTCCTTGTCTCTCCGTGACCCTCATTGTCCCTCCTGGTCCGTACTTGTCCCTCCTTGTCCCTACTTGTCCCTCCTTGTCCTTCCTTGTCCCTCCTTGATCCTGCTTGTCCCTTCTTGACCCTACTTGTCCCCCAGTGCCCCTTCATGTCCCTCATTGCCCCTCCATGAACCTCCTTATACCTCCTTGTCCCTCCTTGTCCCGTCTTGTCCCTCCTTGTCCCTGTTTGTCCCTCATTGATCCTGCTTGTCCCTAATTGTCCCTTCTTGTGCCTACTTGTCCCTCCTTGACCCTACTGGTCCCTCCTTGCCCCTCATTGGCCCTCCTTGTCACTCCTTTTCCTTCATTGCCCTTCATTGTCCCTCCTTGTTCCACCTTTTCCCTCCCTGACCCTCCTTTTCCCTCCTTTCCCTGCTTTTACCTCCTTGTCCCTCGTTGTCCCTCGTTGTCTCTCCTTGTCCCTCGTTGTCTCTCCTTGTCCCTTCTTGACCTCCTTGTCCCTCCTTGTACCTCCTTGACCCTCCTGGTCCGTACTTATCTCTCCTTGTCCCTCCTTGTCTCTCCTTGTCCCTCATTGCCCCTCCTGGTCCCTCCTTGCTCTTCATTGCCCGTTCTTTTCCCTCCTTGTCCCTCCTGGTCCGTACTTGTCCCTCCTTGTCCCTTATTGCCCCTCATTGTCCCTCCTTGTTCCTCCTTGGCCCTCCTTTTCCCTTCATGTCCCTGCTTGTCCCTCCTTGCCCGTCCTTGTCCCTTCTTATCCCTCCTTGTCCATCATTGTCCCTCCATGTCCGTCCTTGTCCCGCATTGTCCCTCCTTTACCCTCCTTGTCACTAATTGTCCCTCCTTGACCCTGCTTGTCCCTACTTGTCTCTCCTTGCCCCTCCTTGTCCTTCCTTGGGCCTGTTTGTCGCTCCTTGATCCTGCTTCTCCCTCCTTGTCCCTTCCTGTCCTCCTAGTCCCTACTTGTCCCTCCTTGACCCTCCTGGTCCCTCCTTGCTCTTACTTGCCCCTCCTTTTCCCGCCTTGTCCCTCATTGCCCCTCCTTGTCACTCCTTGTCACTCCTTTTGCCTCATTGTCCCTCCTTGTACATACTTTTCCATCCTTTTCCTCCTTGTCTTTCCTTGTCCCTCCTTTCCTCCTTTCCCTTCATTTCCCTCCTTGACCCTCCTGGTCCCTCCTTGATCCTATCTCCTTTCCCTCCTTGTCTTTCCTTGTCCCTCCTTTTCCCTCCTTGCCTTTCCTTGTCCCTCCATGTCTCTGCTTGTCCCTCCTTATCCCTCCTTGTCACTCATTGTTCCTCCTTTCCCAATTTTTCCCTCATGGTCCCTCCTGGTCCCTCCTTGTATCTCCTTGTCTCTCGTTGACCCTTCTTGTCCCTCCTTGTTCCTCCTGGTCCCTCCTTGTCCATCCTTGTCCCTCATTAACCCTCATCGTTCCTCCTTGTCCCTCCTGGTCCGTACTTGTCCCTCATTGTCCGTCCTTGTCCCTGCTTGTCCATCCTTGTCCTTCATTGTCCCTCCTTTGTCCTCCTTTTACCTCATTTACCCTCCTTGACCCTCCAAGTCCCTGTTCGTCCCTCCTTGTCCCTCATTGTCACTCCTTGACCCTCTTTGTCCCTGTTCGTCCCTCCTTGTCCCTCATTGTCACTCCTTGACCCTCTTTGTCCCTCATTGGCACTCCTTGACCCTCTTTGTCCCTCCTTGTATTTCCTTGTCACTCCTTTCCCTCCTAGTCCCTCCTGGCCCCTCCTTGTCTCTGCTTGTCCCTCCTGGTCCCTCCTTGTCCCTCCTTGACCCTCCTTGACCCTCCTTGACCATCCTTGTCCCTCCTTGACCCTCCTTTTCCCTCCTTGTCCATTCTTGCCCCCCTAGTCCATGCTCGTCCCTCCTTATCCCTCCTTGTTTCTCCTTGTCACTCCTTTTCTCTCCTTGTCTCTCCATGCCCCTTCTGGTCCCTCCATGCCCCTTCTTTTCCCACCTTGTTCCTCCTTGTCCCTCCGTGACCCTCATTGTCCCTCCTGGTCCGTACTTGTCCCTCCTTGTCCCTCCTTGTCCCTCCTTGTCCTTCCTTGTCCCTTCTTGACCCTCCTTGTCCCTCCTTGACCCTCCTGGTCCGTACTTATCTCTCCTTGTCCCTCCTTGTCCCTCATTGCCCCTAATTGTCCCTCCTGGTCCCTCCTTGCTCTTCATTGCCCGTTCTTTTCCCTCCTTGTCCCTCCTGGTCCGTACTTGTCCCTCCTTGTCCCTTATTGCCCCTCATTGTCCCTCTTTGTTCCTCCTTGTTCCTCCTTGGCCCTCCTTTTCCCTTCATGTCCCTGCTTGTCCCTCCTTGCCCGTCCTTGTCACTTCTTATCCCTCCTTGTCCCACCTTGTCCCTCCATGTCCGTCCTTGTCCCGCATTGTCCCTCCTTTACCCTCCTTGTCACTAATTGTCCCTCCTTGACCCTGCTTGTCCCTACTTGTCTCTCCTTGCCCCTCCTTGTCCTTCCTTGGGCCTGTTTGTCGCTCCTTGATCCTGCTTCTCCCTCCTTGTCCCTTCCTGTCCTCCTAGTCCCTACTTGTCCCTCCTTGACCCTCCTGGTCCCTCCTTGCTCTTACTTGCCCCTCCTTTTCCCGCCTTGTCCCTCATTGCCCCTCCTTGCCCCTCCTTGTCACTCCTTTTGCCTCATTGCCCCTCATTGTCCCTCCTTGTACATCCTTTTCCATCCTTTCCCTCCTTGTCTTTCCTTGTCCCTCCTTTCCTCCTTTCCCTCCATTTCCCTCCTTGTCCCTCGTTGTCTTTCCTTGTCCGTCCATGTCTCTGCTTGTCCCTCCTTATTCCAGCTTTTCCTTCCTTGTCCCTCCTTGACCCTCCTTGTCCCTCCTTGACCCTCCTTGTCCCTACTGGTCCGTACTTGTCCCTCCTTATCCCTCCTTGTCACTCCTTTCCCTCCTTATCCCTCCTAGTCCCTGCTTGTCCCTCATTGTCTCTCATTGCCACTCCTTTGTCCTCCTTGTCCCTCCTTGACCATCCCTGACCCTCATTGTCCCTCCAAGTCCCTACTTGTCCCTCCATGTCCCACCTAGTTCCTGCTTGTCCCTCCTTTCCCTCCTTTTATCTCCTTGTCTCTCCTTAAACCTCCTAGTCCCTTCGTGTCACTCTTTTTCCCTCCTGGACCTCATTGCTCCTCATTGCCCCTCCTTTGTCTTCCTTTTCCCTCCTTGTCACTCCTTTTCAATCATTTTCCCTCCTTGTCACTCCTTTTTCCCTCCTTGTCACTCCTTGTCCCTTCATCTCACTCTTTTTCCCTCCTGGTCCCTCATTGCCCCTCCTTTGTCCTTCTTGTCCCTCCCTGTCCCTCCTTGTCCCTCATTGCCCCTCCTTTTCCCTCCTTGCCACTCCTTCTTCTTTTCCCTCCTTGTCCCTACTTGTCCCTCTTTTTCACTCATTGTCCCTTCTTGTCGCTCCTTGACCCTCCTTGTACCTCCTTGACCCTCATTTTCCCTCCTTTTCCCTCTTTGTCCCTCCTTTTCCCTTCTTGTCCCTCCTTGCCCCTGCTTCACCCTCCTTGTCCCTCCTTTTCCCTCCTTGTCCCTCATTGCCCGTCCTTGTCCCTCCTTGTCCCTCATTGCCCGTCCTTGTACCTCCTTATCCCTCCTTGACCTTCATTGTCCCTCCTTGTTCCTCCTTGTCCCTCATTGCCCCTCCTTTGTCCTCCTTTTCCCTCCTTGTCTTTCCTTTCAATCATTTTCCCTCTTTGTCCCTCCTTGTCACTCCTTGTTCGTTATTTCCCGTCCTTGTCCCTCATTGTCCCTCCTTGTTCCTCCTTGACCATCATTGCCCCTCCTTTGTCCTCCTTGACACTCCTTTCAATCATTTTCCCCCTTTGTCCCTCCTTGTCCTCCTTGTCACTCATTTTCAATCCTTTCCCTCCTTTTCTCTACTTGTCTCTCCTTACCCCTCCTTGACCCTTCTTGTCCCTCTTTTTCCCTCCTGGACCCTCATTGCCCCTCCTTTGTCCTCCTTGTCTCTCCTTGCCCCTACTAGTCCCTCCGTGTTCCTCCTTGTCCCTCCTTTTCCCTCCTTGTCCCTCATTGCCCCTCCTTTTCCCTCATTTCCCCTCCTTGTCCCTCCGAGACCCTCCTTGTCACTCCTTGATCCTCCTTGTCATTGCTTGTCCCTCCTTGTCGCTCCTTATCCCTCCTTTTCACTCCTTTTCCCTCCTTGTCCCTCATTGACCCTCCTTGTCCCTCCTTGTCACTCCTTTTCCCTCCTTTTCCCTCCTTGTCCCTCCTTGTCTCTGCATGCCCCTCCTTGCCCCTTCTATGCCCTCCTTGTTCCTCCTTGTCACTCCTTTCCCTCCTTTACCCTCCTGGTCCCTACTTGTCTCTCCTTATCCCTCCTTGTCCCTCCTGGTCCGTAATTGTCCCTCATTGTCCTTCCATGTCCCTACTTGTCCCTCCCTGTCCCTGCTTGACCCACCATGTCCCTATTTGTCCCTCCTTGATCCTGCTTGTCCCTCCTTGTCCCTCATTGCCCCTCCATGTCCCTCATTGCCCCTCCTTTTCCTCCTTTTCCCTCATTGTCCGTCCTTGTCCCTCCTGGTCCTTCCTTTTCCGTCCATGACCCTCCTTGTCCCTCCTGGTCCGTACTTATCCCTCCTTGTCCCTCATTGCCCCTAATTGTCCCTCCTGGTCCCTCATTGCTCTTCATTGCCCCTTATTTTCCCTCCTTGTCCCTCATTATCCCTCCTTGTCCCTCCTGGTCCGTACTTGTCCCTTATTGTCCCTCATTGTCCCTCATTGTCCCTCCTTGTTCCTCCTTGGCCCTCCTTTTTCCTTCATGTCAATGCTTGTCCCTCCTTGCCCGTCCATGTCCCTTCTTATCCCTCCTTGTCCCACCTTGTCCCTCATTGCCCCTCCTTGTCTGTCCTTGTCCCTCCTTGTCACTCATTGTCCCTCCTTGACCCTGCTTGTCCCTACTTGTCTCTCCTTGCGCCTCCTTGGTCTTCCTTGGGCCTGTTTGTCGCTCCTTGATCCTGCTTGTCCCTCCTTGCTCCTACTTGCCCCTCCTTTTCCCGCCTTGTCCCTCATTGCAACTCCTTGGCCCTCCTTTTCACTCCTTTTCCCTCATTGATCCTCATTGTCCCTCCTTTTCCCTCCTTGTCATTCCTTGTCCCTCATTTTCCCTCCTTGTCTTTCCTTGTCCCTCCATGTCTCTGCTTGTAACTCCTTATCCCTGCTTGTCGCTCCTTGTCCCTCCTGGTCCCTCCTTGTCACTCCTTGACCATCCTTGTCCCTCCTTGACCCTCCTTGTCCCACCTGATCCGTACTTGTCCCTAATTGTCCCTCATGGTCCCTCCTTGCTCCTCATTACCCCTTCTTTTCCCTCCATGTCCCTCATTATCCATCCTTGTCCCTCATGGCCCCTCATTGTCCCTCCTTGTTCCTCCTTGTCCCTCCTTGTCCCTTCTTGTACCTTCTTGTCCCTCCTTGCCCCTTCTTACCCCTCCTTGTCCCACCTTATCCCTCATTGCCCCTCCTTGTCCGTCCTTGTCCCTCCTGGTCCCTCCTTGTCCGTCCTTCTCCCTCCTTGTTCCTCCTGTCCCTCCCTTTCCCTCCTTGTCACTCCTTGTCTTTCCTTGTCCCTCCATGTCTCTGCTTGTCCCTCCTTATCCCTGCTTGTCGCTCCTTGGCCCTCCTGGTCCCTCCTTGTCACTCCTTGACCATCCTTGTCCCTCCTTGACCCTCCTTGTCCCTCCTGATCCGTACTTGTCCTTAATTGCCCCTAATTGTCCCTCATGGTCCCTCCTTGCTCCTCATTGCCACTTATTTTCCCTCCTTGTCCCTCCTTGTCCCTCATGGCCCCTCATTGTCCCTCCTTGTTCCATCTTTTCCCTCCTTTCCCTCCTTGACCCTCCTTTTCCCTCCTTTCCCTGCTTTTCCCTCCTTGTCGCTCCTTGTCCCTCCTAGTGTTTCCTTGTCCCTCCTTGTCCCTGATTATCCCTGCTTGTCCCTTGTTGTCCCTCGTTGTCTTTCCCTGTCCCTCCTTGTCCCTCTTTGTCACTCCTTGACCCTCCTGGTACGTACTTATCCCTCCTTGTCACTCCTTGTCCCTCATTGCACCTAATTGTCCCTCCTGGTCCCTCCTTGCTCTTCATTGCCTCTTCTTTTCCCTCCTTGTCCGTACTTGTCCTCCTTGTCCCTTATTGCCCCTCCTTTTCCCTTCATGTACCTGCTTGTCCCTCCTTGTCCCTGCTTGTCCCTCCTTGCCCCTTCTTACCCCTCCTTGTCCCACCTTGTCCCTCATTGCCCCTCCTTGTCCGTCGTTGTCCCTCCTGGTCCCTCCTTGTCCGTCCTTCTCCCTCCTTGTT
This sequence comes from Polietes domitor, assembly GCA_947397865.1. Classification (NCBI taxonomy): domain Eukaryota; kingdom Metazoa; phylum Arthropoda; class Insecta; order Diptera; family Muscidae; genus Polietes; species Polietes domitor. The sequence goes on from OX377623.1 coordinate 7,163,162, forward strand.
CCTCCTGTCCCTCCTTTTCCCTCCTTGTCACTCCTTGTCTTTCCTTGTCCCTCCATGTCTCTGCTTGTCCCTCCTTATCCCTGCTTGTCGCTCCTTGGCCCTCCTGGTCCCTCCTTGTCCCTCCTTGTCACTCCTTGACCATCCTTGTCCCTCCTGATCCGTACTTGTCCCTAATTGCCCCTAATTGTCCCTCATGGTCCCTCCTTGTTACTCATTGTCCCTCCTTGACCCTGCTTGTCCCTACTTGTCTCTCCTTGCGCCTCCTTGGTCTTCCTTGGGCCTGTTTGTCGCTCCTTGATCCTGCTTGTCCCTCCTTGCCCCTCCTTTTCCCGCCTTGTCCCTCATTGCAACTCCTTGGCCCTCCTTTTCACTCCTTTTCCCTCATTGATCCTCATTGTCCCTCCTTTTCCCTCCTTGTCATTCCTTGTCCCTCATTTTCCCTCCTTGTCTTTCCTTGTCCCTCCATGTCTCTGCTTGTAACTCCTTATCCCTGCTTGTCGCTCCTTGTCCCTCCTGGTCCCTCCTTGTCACTCCTTGACCATCCTTGTCCCTCCTTGACCCTCCGTGTCCCACCTGATCCGTACTTGTCCCTAATTGTCCCTCATGGTCCCTCCTTGCTCCTCATTGCCCCTTCTTTTCCCTCCATGTCCCTCATTATCCATCCTTGTCCCTCATGGCCCCTCATTGTCCCTCCTTGTTCCTCCTTGTCCCTCCTTGTCCCTTCTTGTACCTGCTTGTCCCTGCTTGTCCCTCCTTGCCCCTTCTTACCCCTCCTTGTCCCACCTTGTCCCTCATTGCCCCTCCTTGTCCGTCCTTGTCCCTCCTGGTCCCTCCTTGTCCGTCCTTCTCCCTCCTTGTTCCTCCTGTCCCTCCCTTTCCCTCCTTGTCACTCCTTGTCTTTCCTTGTCCCTCCATGTCTCTGCTTGTCCCTCCTTATCCCTGCTTGTCGCTCCTTGGCCCTCCTGGTCCCTCCTTGTCACTCCTTGACCATCCTTGTCCCTCCTTGACCCTCCTTGTCCCTCCTGATCCGTACTTGTCCTTAATTGCCCCTAATTGTCCCTCATGGTCCCTCCTTGCTCCTCATTGCCACTTCTTTTCCCTCCTTGTTCCATCTTTTCCCTCCTTTCCCTCCTTGACCCTCCTTTTCCCTCCTTTCCCTGCTTTTCCCTCCTTTCCCTCCTTGACCCTCCTTTTCCCTCCTTTCCCTGCTTTTCCTCCTTGTCGCTCCTTGTCCCTCCTAGTGTTTCCTTGTCCCTCCTTGTCCCTGATTATCCCTGCTTGTCCCTTGTTGTCCCTCGTTGTCTTTCCCTGTCCCTCCTTGTCCCTCCTTGTCCCTCTTTGTCACTCCTTGACCTTCCTGGTCCGTACTTGTCCTCCTTGTCCCTTATTGCCCCTCCTTTTCCCTTCATGTCCCTGCTTGTCCCTCCTTGTCCCTGCTTGTCCCTCCTTGCCCCTTCTTACCCTCCTTGTCCCACCTTGTCCCTCATTGCCCCTCCTTGTCCCTCCTTGACCGTCCTTCTCCCTCCTGTCCCTCCTTTTCCTCCTTGACCCTCCTTGTCTTTCCTTGTCCCTCCATGTCTCTGCTTGTCCCTCCTTATCCCTGCTTGTCGCTCCTTGGCCCTCCTGGTCCCTCCTGGTCCCTCCTTGTCCCTCCCTGTCACTCCTTGACCATCCTTGTCCCTCCTGATCCGTACTTGTCCCTAATTGCCCCTAATTGTCCCTCATGGTCCCTCTTTGCTCCTCATTTCCACTTCTTTTCCCTCCTTGTCCCTCATTATCCCTCCTTGTCCCTCATGGCCCCTCATTGTCCCTCCTTGTTCCATCTTTTCCCTCCTTTCCCTCCTTTTCCCTCCTTTCCCTGCTTTTCCCTCCTTGTCGCTCCTTGTCCCTCCTTGTCTTTCCTTGTCCCTCCTTGTCCCTGCTTATCCCTGCTTGTCCCTTGTTGTCTCTCCCTGTCCCTCCTTGACCCATCTTGTCCCTCTTTGTCACTCCTTGACCCTCCTGGTACGTACTTATCCCTCCTTGTCACTCCTTGTCCCTCATTGCCCCTAATTGTCCCTCCTGGTCCCTCCTTGCTCTTCATTGCCCCTTCTATTCCCTCCTTGTCCCTCCTGGTCCGTACTTGTCCTCCTTGTCCCTTATTGCCCCTCCTTTTCCCTTCATGTCCCTGCTTGTCCCTCCTTGTCCCTGCTTGTCCCTCCTTGCTCCTCCTTGCCCCTTCTTTTCCCTCCTTATCCCTCATTATCCTTCCTGGTCCGTACTTGTCCCTCCTTGGCCCTCATTGCCCCTCATTGTCCCTCCTTGTTTCTCCTTGTCACTCCTTTTTCCTCCTTTCCCTCCTTTTCCCTCCTGGTCCCTCCTTGCTCCTCCTTGCCCCTTCTTTTCCCTCCATATACCTCGTTGTCCATCCTGGTCCCTCCTTGGCCCTCCGTGTCCCTCCTTGTCCTCCTGGTCCCTCCTTGACCCTCCTTGACCATACTTCTCCCTCTTTGACGCTCCTTGTCCCTCCTTGTTCCTCCTTGCCCCTCCTTTTCCCTCCTTGTCCCTTCTTGACCCTCCTAGTCCCTCCTAGTCTCTGCTCGTCGCTCCTTGTCCCTCATTGCCACTCCTTAACTCTTTGTCCTTCTTGTTTCTCCTTGTCACACCTTGTCACTCCTTTTCCCTCCTTGTCCCTCCTTGTCTCTGCATGCCCCTCCTTGCCCCTTCTATGCCCTCCTTGTTCCTCCTTGTCACTCCTTTCCCTCCTTTACCCTCCTGGTCCCTACTTGTCTCTCCTTATCCTCCTTGACCCTCCTTGTCCCTCCTGGTCCGTACTTGTCCCTCATTGTCCTTCCTTGTCCCTACTTGTCCCTCCCTGTCCCTGCTTGACCCACCTTGTCCCTCCTTGATCCTGCTTGTCCCTTCTTGTCCCTCCTTGTCCCTCATTGCCCCTCCATGTCCCTCATTGACCCTCCTTTTCCCTCATTGTCCGTCCTTGTCCCGCCTTGTCCCTCCTGGTCCTTCCTTTTCCCTCCATGACCCTCCTTGTCCCTCCTGGTCCGTACTTATCCCTCCTTGTCCCTCATTGCCCCTAATTGTCCCTCCTGGTCCCTCATTGCTCTTCATTGCCCCTTATTTTCCCTCCTTGTCCCTCATTATCCCTCCTTGTCCCTCCTGGTCCGTACTTGTCCCTAATTGTCCCTCATGGTCCCTCCTTGCTCCTCATTGCCCCTTCTTTTCCCTCCTTGTCCCTCATTATCCCTCCTTGTCCCTCACGGCCCCTCATTGTCCGTCCTTGTTCCTCCTTGTCCCTCCTTGTTCCTCCTTGTCCCTCCTAGTTCCTCCTTGTCTTTCCTTCTCCCTCCATGTCTCTGCTTGTCCCTCCTTATCCCTGCTTGTCGCTCCTTGTCCCTCCTGGTCCCACCTTGTCCCTCCTTGTCACTCCTTGACCATCCTTGTCCCTCCTTGACCCTCCTTGTCCCTCATTATCCCTCCTTGTCCCTCATGGCCCCTCATTGTCCCTCCTTGTTCCTCCTTGTCCCTCCTTGTTCCTCCTTGTTCCTCCTTGTCCCTCCTTTTCCCTCCTTGTCCCTTCTTGTACCTGCTTGTCCCTGCTTGTCCCTGCTTTTCCCTCCTTGTCCCTCCTTGTCCCTCCTTGTCCCTCCTTGCCCGTCCTTGCCCCTTCTTACACCTCCTTGTCCCACCTTGTCCCTCATTGCCCCTCCTTGTCCGTCCTTGTCCCTCCTGGTCCCTCCTTGTCCGTCCTTCTCCTCCTTGTTCCTCCTGTCCCTCCTTTTCCCTCCTTGTCCTCCTTGTCTTTCCATGTCCCTCCATGTCTCTGCTTGTCCCTCCTTATCCCTGCTTGTCGCTCCTTGTCCCTCCTGGTCCCTCCTTGTCCCTCCTTGTCACTCCTTGACCATCCTTGTCCCTCCTTGACCCTCCTTGTCCCTCCTGATCCGTACTTGTCCCTAATTGCCCCTAATTGTCCCTCATGGTCCCTCCTAGCTCCTCATTGCCCCTTCTTTTCCCTCCTTGTCCCTCATTATCCCTCCTTGTCCCTTGTTGTCCCTCGTTGTCTCTCCCTGTTCCTCCTTGACCCTCCTGGTACGTACTTATCCCTCCTTGTCACTCCTTGTCCCTCATTGCCCCTAATTGTCCCTCCTGGTCCCTCCTTGCTCTTCATTGCCCCTTCTTTTCCCTCCATATACCTCCTTGTCCATCCTGGTCCCTCCTTGGCCCTCCGTGTCCCTCCTTGTCCCTCCTTGACCCTCCTGGTCCGTACTTATCTCTCCTTGTCCCTCCTAGTCCCTACTTGTCCCTCGTTGACCCTCCTTGGTCCTCCTTGCTCTTACTTGCCCCTCCTTTTCCCGCCTTGTCCCTCATTGCCCCTCCTTGGCCATCCTTGATTGATCTTCCTTGTTCCTCCTTGTCACTCCTTTCCCTCCTTTACCCTCCTGGTCCCACCTTGTCTCTCCTTGTCCCTCCGTGACCCTCATTGTCCCTACTGGTCCGTGCTTGTCCCTCCTTGTCCTTGCTTGTCCCTCCTTGCTCTTACTTGCCCCTCCTTTTCCCGCCTTGTTCATCATTGCCCCTCCTTGGCCCTCCTTGTCACTACTTTTGCCTCATTGCCCCTAATTGTCCCTCCTTTCCCTCCTTGTCCCACCTTTTCCCTCCTTGTCTTTCCTTGTCCCTCCATGTCTCTGCTTGTCCCTCCTTATCCCTCCTTGTCACTCCTTGACCCTCCTTGTTCCTCCTTTCCAATTTTTCCCTCATGGTCCCTCCTGGTCCGTCCTTGTATCTCCTTGTCTCTCGTTGACCCTTCTTGTCCCTCCTGGTCCCTCCTTGGCCCTCCTTAACCCTCATCGTTCCTCCTTGTCCCTCCTGGTCCGGTCTTGTCCCTCCTTTTCCTCATGTTCCCTCATTTTCCCTACTTGTCTCTCTTTGTCCCTCAATGTCCCTCCTTATCCCTCCTTGCTCCTCATTGTCCCTCCTTGACCCTCCTTGTCCCTCCTTGTCCCAACTTTTCCCTCCTTGTTCCTGCTTGTCCCTCCTTGTCCCTCACTGTCCCACTTGTCCCTCATTATCCCTGCTTTCCCTCATTGCTCCTCCTTTTGCTCCTTTTCCCTCATTGTCCGTCCTTGTCCCGCCTTGTACCTCCTGGTCCCTCCTTGTCCGTCCTTGTCCCTTCTGGTCCCTCCTTCTACCTCCTTGTCCCTCGTTATCCCTGCTTGTCCCTCATTGCCCCTCCTTTGTCCTCCTTTTCCCTCATTGTCCCTGCTTGTTCCTCCTGGTCCCTACTTGTCCCTTCTTGGCTGTCCCTTCCCTCCTTGTCCCTTCTTCTCCCTCCTTGTTCCTCCTGTCACTCCTTTTTCCTCCTTTCCCTCCTTTTCCCTCCTGGTCCCTCCTTGCTCCTCCATGCCCCTTCTTTTCCCTCCTTATCCCTCCTTTTCCATCCTGGTCCGTACTTTTCCCTCCTTGGCCCTCCGTGTCCCTCCTAGTCCCTCATTGCCCTCATTGTCCCACCATGTTCCTCCTTGTCACTCCATTCCCTCCTTGCTCCTCCTTGCCCCTTCTTTTCCCTCCATGTCCCTCATGGCCCCTCATTGTCCCTCCTTGTTCCTCCTTGTCACTCCTTGTCCATCCTGGTCCCTCCTTGCTCCTCCTTGCCCCTTCTTTTCCCTCCTTATCCCTCATTATCCTTCCTGGTCCGTACTTGTCCCTCCATGGCTCTCATTGCCCCTCATTGTCCCTCCTTGTTCCTCCTTGTCACTCCTTTCCCTCCTTTTCCCTCCTGGTCCCTCCTTGCTCCTCCTTGCCCCTTCTTTTCCCTCCATATACCTCCTTGTCCATCCTGGTCCCTCCTTGGCCCTCCGTGTCCCTCCTTGTCCCTCCTTGACCCTCCTGGTCCGTACTTATCTCTCCTTGTCCCTCCTAGTCCCTACTTGTCCCTCGTTGACCCTCCTTGGTCCCTCCTTGCTCTTACTTGCCCCTCCTTTTCCCGCCTTGTCCCTCATTGCCCCCTCCTTGGCCATCCTTGTCACTCCTTTTGCCTCATTGCCCCTCATTGTCCCTCCTTGTACATCCTTTTCCAACCTTTCCCTCCTTGTCTTTCCTTGTCCCTCCTTTTCTCCTTTCCCTCCATTTCCCTCCTTTTCCCTCCTTGTCCCTCGTTGTCTTTCCTTGTCCCTCCATGTCTCTGCTTGTCCCTCCTTATTCCAGCTTTTCCCTCCTTGTTTCTCCTTGTCAAACCTTGTCACTCCTTTTCCCTCCTTGACCCTCCTTGTCTCACCATGCCCCTCCTTGCCCATTCTTTTCCCTCCTTGTTCCTCCTTTCCCTCCTTTACCCTCCTGGTCCCTCCTTGTGTCTCCTTGTCCCTCCGTGACCCTCATTGTCCTCCTGGTCCGTATTTGTCCCTCTTTGTCCCTACTTGTCCCTCCTTGTCCCTATTTGTCCCTCCTTGATCCTGCTTGTCCCTTCTTGTCCCTGCTTGTCCCCCAGTACCCCTTCATGTCCCTCATGGCCCCTCCATGTACCTCCTTATCCGTAATGATCCCTCTTTGTCCCGTCTTGTCCCTCCTTGTCCCTGGTTGTCACACCTTGATCCAGCTTGTCCCTCCTTGACCCTCCTTGTCCTTCCTTGTCCCTGTTTGTCCCCCTTGATCCTGCTTGTCCCTCCTTGTCCCTACTTGTCCCTCCATGTCCCTCCTTGCCCCTCCTTGCCCCTCCTTGGCCCTCCTTGTCACTCCTTTTCCTTCATTGCCCTTCATTGTCCCTCCTTTTTCCATCTTTTCCCTCCTTGACCTTCCTTTTCCCTCCTTTCCCTGCTTTTCCCTGCTTATCCCTGCTTGTCCCTCGTTTTCCCTCGTTGTCTCTCCTTGTCCCTCATTGTCCCTCCTTGTCCCTCTTTGTCCCTCCTTGACCCTCCTGGTAAGTACTTATCCCTCCTTGTCACTCCTTGTCCCTCATTGCCCCTAATTGTCCCTCCTGGTCCCTCCTTGCTCTTCATTGCCCCTTCTTTTCCCTCCTTGTCCCTCCTGGTCCGTACTTGTCCTCCTTGTCCCTTTCCTTTTCCCTCCTTTTCCCTCATTGCCTCCTTGCCCCTCCTTTTCCCTCCTTTTCCCTCCTTTTCCCTACTTTTCCCTCCTTGTTCCTCCTTGCCCCTCCTTTTCCCAGCTTGTCCCTTCTTGACCCCCCTAGTCCCTGCTCGTCCCTCCTTGTCCCTCTTGGTTTGTCCTTGTCACACCTTGTCACTCCTTTTCCCTGCTTTCCCCTCCTTGTCTCTCCATGCCCCTCCTGGTCACTCCTTGCCTCTTATTTTCCCTCCTTGTTCCTCCTTGTCACTCCTTTCCCTCCTTTACCCTCCTGGTCCTCCTTGTCTCTCCTTGTCCCTCCGTGACACTCCTTGTCCCTCCTGGTCCGTACTTGTCCCTCCCTGTCCCTCCTTGTCCTTCCTTGTCCGTATTTGTCCCTCCTTGATCCTGCTTGTCCCTGCTTGTCCCCCAGTGCCCCTTCATGTCCCTCATTGCCCCTCCATGTACCTCCTCATCCCTCCTGGTCCCTCCTTGTCACTCATTGTCACTCCTTGTCCCTCCTTGTTTCTCCTTGTCACTCCTTGTCACTCCTTTTCCCTCCTTTTCCCTCCTTTTCCCTCCTTTTCCCTCATTGCGTCCTTGCCCCTCCTTTTCCCTCCTTTTCCCTCTTTGTTCCTCCTTGCCCCTCCTTTTCCCAGCTTGTCCCTTCTTGACCCCCCTAGTCCCTGCTCGTCCCTCCTTGTCCCTCCTGGTTTGTCCTTGTCACACCTTGTCACACCTTGTCACTCCTTTTCCCTGCTTTCCCCTCCTTGTCTCTCCATGCCCCTCCTGGTCACTCGTTGCTCCTCCTTGCCCCTTCTTTTCCCTCCTTGTTCCTCCTTGTCACTCCTTTCCCTCCTTTACCCTCCTGGTCCCTCCTTGGCCCTCCTTGTCACTCCTTTTCCCTCATTGCCCTTCATTGTCCCTCCTTGTTCCACCTTTTCCCTCCATGACTCTCCTTTTGCCTCCTTTCCCTGCTTATCCCTCCTTGTCACTCCTTGTCTTTCCTTGTCCCTCCTTTTCCCTCCTTGTCCCTCCCTGACCCTCCTTGCCCCATCTTTTCTCAACTTGTCCTTCATTATCCCTCCTTGTCACTCCTTGCCCTCCTTGGCCATCCTTGTCCCTCCTTGACACTCCTTGCCCTCCTTGACCATCCTTGTCTCTCCTTGTTCCTCCTTTCCCCTCCTGGTCCATCCTTGTCTCTCCTTGTCCTCCTTGACCCTTCTTGTCCCTCATTGCCCCTCCTTGTCACTCCTTTTACCTCCTTGTCCCTCCTTGGCCCTCCTTGTCCCTCCTTGTCCCTCCTTGTCACTCCTTACCCCTCATTGTCCCTCCTCTTCCCTCCTTGTCCCTCCTGGTCTGTACTTGTCCCTCCTTGGCCTTCCTTGTTCCTAATTTTCCCTGCTTGTCCCTCCTTGTCCCTCATTGACCCTACTTTATCCTTGTTTTTCCTTGTCACTCCTTTTCCCTGCTTTCCCCTCCGTGTCTCTCCTTGTCCCTCCCTGACCCTCCTTGCCCCATCTTTTCTCTCCTTGTCCCTCATTATCCCTCCTTGTACCTCATTGTCCCTCCTGGTCGGTACTTGTCCCTCCTTGGCCATCCTTGTGTCTCCTTGTCCTCCTTGACCCTTCTTGTCCCTCATTGCCCCTCCTTGTCACTCCTTTTACCTCCTTGTCCCTCCTTGGCCCTCATTGTCCCTCCTTGTCCCTACTTGCCCCTCCTTGTCCCTCATTGTCCCTCCTCTTCCCTCATTGGAACTCCTTGTTCCTCATTTTCCCTGCATGTCCCTGCTTGTCCCTCCTTGTCCCTCATTGCCCCTCCTTTATCCTCCTTTTCCCTCCTTGTCACTCCTTGTCCCTCCTTGCCCCTCCTAGTACCTGCTCGTACCTCCTTTTTCCTCCTTGGCCCTCCTTTTCCCTCCTTGTCCCTTCATGTCCCTGCTTGTCCCTCCTTGCCCGTCCTTGTCCCTACTTGTCCCTCCCTGTCCCTCCTTGTCCCTCCTTGTCTCTCTTTGTCCCTCATTGCCCCTAATTGTCCCTCCTGGTCCCTCCTTGCTCTTCATTGCCCCTTCTTTTCCCTCCTTGTCCCTCGTTATCCCTCCTTGTCCCTCCTGGTCCGTACCTGTCCCTCCTTGTCCCTTATTGCCCCTCATTGTCCCTCCTTGTTCCTCCTGGGCCCTCCTTTTCCCTCCTTGTGCCTTCATGTCAATGCTTGTCCCTCATTGCCCGTCCTTGTCTCTACTTGTCCCTCCCTGTCCCTCCTTGTCCTTCCTTGTCCCTATTTGGCCCTCCTTGATCCTGCTTGTCCCTCATTGCCCCTCCATGCCCATCCTTATCCCGCCTTTTCCCTCCTTGTCCCGCCTTGTCCCTGGTGGTCCCTCCTTGATCCTGATTGTCCCTACTTGTCCCTCCTAGTCCCTCATTGTCCTTCCTTGACCCTCATTGTCCTTCCTTGTCCCTGTTTGTCCCTACTTGATCCTGCTTGTCCCTCCTTGTCCCTTCTTGTCCCTCCTTGTCCCTACTTGTCCCTCCTTGTCACTCCTTGACCCTCCTTGACCCTCCTTGACCCTCCTTGACCCTCCTGGTCCCTCCTTGCTCCTACTTGCCCTCATTGCCCCTCCTTGTCACTCCTTTCCCCTCATTGCCCTTCATTGTCCCTTCTTGTTCCTCTTTTCCGTCCTTGTCTTTCCTTGTCACTCCTTTTCCCTCCTTTCCTTGCTTTTCCCTCCTTGTCTTTATTTGTCCCTCCTTGTCCCTCCTTGTCCCTCCTTATCCCTGCTTGTCCCTCCTAGGCCCTCCTTGTCCCTCCTTGCTCCTCCTTGTCCCTCTTTGTCCGCCGTTGTCCGTCGTTGTCCCTCCTTGTCCCTCCTTGCTCCTCCTTGTCCCTCTTTGTCCGTCGTTGTCCGTCGTTGTTCCTCCTTGTCCCTCCTTGTCTTTCATTGTCCCTACTTGTCCCTCCTTGTCCCTCCTTATCCCTGCTTGTCCCTCCTGATGCCTCCTGGTCCCTCCTAGTCCCTCCTTGCTCCTCCTTGTCCATCCTTTTCCGTCGTTTTCCCTCCTTGTCACTTCTTGACCCTCCTTGTCCCTCTTTGTCCCTCCTTGTCACTCCTGGACCGTTCTTATCCCTCCTTGTCCCTCATTGTCCCTCCTGGTCCCTCCTTGCTCTTCATTGCCCATTCTTTTCCCTCCTTGCCCCTCATTGTCCCTCCTTGTTCCTCCTTGTCACTCCCTTCCCTCCTGGTCCCTTCTGGTCCCTCCTGGTCCCTCCTTGTCCCTCCTTGTCCCTCCTTGTCCCTCCTTATCCCTGCTTGTCCCTCCTGGTCCCTCCTGGTCCCTCCTTGTCCCTCGTTGTCCGTACTTATCCCTCCTTGTCACTCCTTGTCCCTCCTTGCCCTTCCTAGTACCTGTTCGTACCTTCTTTTCCCTCCTTGTCCCTCGTTATCCCTCCTTGTCGCTCCTGGTCCGAACTTCTCCCTCCTTGTCCCTTATTGCCCCTCATTGTCCCTCCTTGTTCCTCCTTGGCCCTCCTTTTCCCTTCATGTCCCTCCTTGTCCCTCCTTGCCCGTCCTTGTCCCTACTTGTCCCTCCCTGTCCCTTCTTGTCCTTCCTTGTCCCTATTTGTCCCTCCTTGATCCTGCTTGTCCCTCATTGCCCCTCCATGCCCATCCTTATCCCTCCTTGACCCTCCTTGTCCCTCCTGGTCCGTACTTATCCCTCGTTGTCTCTCCTTGTCCCTCATTGCCCCTAATTGTCCCTCCTGGTCCCTCCTTGCTTTCATTGCCCCTTCTTTTCCCTCCTTGTCCCTCGTTATCCCTCCTTGTCCCTCCTGGTCCGTACTTGTCCCTTATTGCCCCTCCTGGTCCCTCCTGGTCCCTCCTTGTCCCTCGTTGTCCGTACTTATCCCTCCTTGTCACTCCTTGTCCCTCCTTGCCCTTCCTAGTACCTGCTCGTACCTTCTTTTCCCTCCTTGTCCCTCGTTATCCCTCCTTGTCGCTCCTGGTCCGAACTTCTCCCTCCTTGTCCCTTATTGCCCCTCATTGTCCCTCCTTGTTCCTCCTTGGCCCTCCTTTTCCCTTCATGTCCCTCCTTGTCCCTACTTGTCCCTCCCTGTCCCTTCTTGTCCTTCCTTGTCCCTATTTGTCCCTACTTGTCCCTCCCTGTCCCTTCTTGTCCTTCCTTGTCCCTATTTGTCCCTCCTTGATCCTGCTTGTCCCTCATTGCCCCTCCATGCCCATCCTTATCCCTCCTTGACCCTCCTTGTCCCTCCTGGTCCGTACTTATCCCTCGTTGTCTCTCTTTGTCCCTCATTGCCCCTAATTGTCCCTCCTGGTCCCTCCTTGCTCTTCATTGCCCCTTCTTTTCCCTCCTTGTCCCTCGTTATCCCTCCTTGTCCCTCCTGGTCCCTTATTGCCCCTCATTTTCCCTCCTTGGCCCTCCTTGTCCTTCCTTGTCCTTCCTTGATCCTGCTTGTCCCTCCTTGTCCCTTCTTGTCCCTCCTTGTCCCTACTTGTCCCTCCTTGACCCTCCTTGACCCTCCTGGTACCTCCTTGCTCCTACTTGCCCCTCATTGCCCCTCCTTGTCACTCCTTTTCCCTCATTGCCCTTCATTGTCCCTTCTTGTTCCTCCTTTTCCCTTCTTGTCTTTCCTTGTCACTCCTTTTCCCTCCTTTCCTTGCTTTTCCCTCCTTGTCTTTCCTTGTCCCTCCTTTCCTTGCTTTTCCCTCCTTGTCCCTCCTTGTCTTTCATTGTCCCTACTTGTCCCTGCTTGTCCCTCCTTATCCCTGCTTGTCCCTCATAGTCCCTCCTTGTCCCTCCTTGCTCCTCCTTGTCCCTCCTTGTCCGTCGTTGTCCGTCGTTGTCCCTCCTTGTCCGTCGTTGTCCCTCCTTGTCCCTCCTTGTCACTTCTTGACCCTCCTGGACCGTTCTTATCCCTCCTTGTCCCTCATTGCCCCTAATTGTACCTCCTGGTCCCTCCTTGCTCTTCATTGCCCCTTCTTTTCCCTCCTTGCCCATCCTTGTTCCTCCTTGTCACTCCTCTTCCTCCTTGTCCCTCATTGCCCCTCATTGTCCCTCCTTGTTCCTCCTTTCCCTCCTTTTCCCTCATGGTCCCTCCTTGTCCGTCATTGCCCCTCATTGTCCCTCCTTGTTCCTCCTTTCCCTCATTGTCCCTCATTGTCCCTCCTTGTCACTCCTTTCCCCTCATTGCTTTTCATTGTCCCTCCTTGTTCCTCCTTTTCTTTCCTTGTCCCTCCTTTTCCCTCCTTTCCTTGCTTTTCCCTCCTTGTCCTTCCTTGTCCCTCCTTGTCCTTCCTTGTCCCTCCTTGTCCTTCCTTGTCCCTCCTTGTCCTTCCTTGTCCCTCCTTGTCCCTCCTTGTCTTTCATTGTCCCTACTTGTCCCTCCTTATCCCTGCTTGTCCTTCCTGGTGCCTCCTAGTCCCTCCTTGCTCCTCCTTGTCCCTCCTTTTCCGTCGTTTTCCATCCTTGTCACTTCTTGACCCACCTTGTCCCTCTTTGTCCCTCCTTGACCCTCCTTGACCCTCCTTGTCCCTCCTGGACCGTTCTTATCCCTCCTTGTCCCTCATTGTCCCTCCTGGTCCCTCCTTGCTCTTCTTTGCCCATTCCTTTCCCTCCTTGCCCCTCATTGTCCCTCGTTGTTCCTCCTTGTCACTCCCTTCCCTCCTGGTCCCTCCTTGTCCCTCCTGGTCCCTGATTGTCCCTCCTTGTTCCTCCTTGCCCCTTCTTTTCCCTCCTTTTCCATCCTTATCCCTCCATGTCCCTCCTTGGCCCTCGTTGTTCCTCCTTGTCCCTCCTGGTCCCTTGTTTCCCTCCTTATCCCTCCTTGTCCTTCCTTGTCCCTTCTTGATCCTACTTGTCCCTCCATGTCCCTTCTTGTCCCTGCTTGTCTCTCCTTGTTCCTACTTATCCCTCCTTGACCATCCTTGTACCTGTTTGTCCCTCCTTGATCCTGTTTGTTCCTCCTTGTCCCTCAGTGACCCACAATGCCCCTCATTGCCCCTCCTTATCCCTCCTTTTCCCTCCTGGTCCCTCCTTGTCCCTCCTGGCCCCTCCTTGTCTCTCATTGACCCTCCTTGTCTCTCCTTGTCCTTCCTTGTCCCTGTTTGTCCCTCTTCGTCCCTTCTTGTCCCTACTTGTCCCTCCTTGACCCTCCTGGTCCCTCCTTGCTCCTACTTGCCCCTCATTGCCCCTCCTTGGCCCTCCTTGTCATTCCTTTTCCCTCATTGCCCTTCATTGTCCCTCCTTGTTCCACCTTTTCCCTCCTTTCCCTCCTTGTCCCTCCTTTTCCCTCCTTTTCCCTCCTTTCCACCTTTCCCTGCTTTTCCCTCCTTGTCCCTCCTTGTCTTTCCGTGTCCCTCCTTGTCCCTGCTTGTCCCTCCTTATCCCTGTTTGTCCCTCATTGTTCCTCGTTGTCTCTCCTTGTCCCTCCTTGACCCTCCTTGTCCCTCCTTGACCCTCCTTAGCCCTCGTCGTTCCTCCTTGTCCCTTCTGGTCCGTACTTGTCACTCATTGTCCGTCCTTGTCCCTCATTGTCCCTGCTTGTCCCTCCTTGTCCTTCATTGTCCCTCCTTTGTCCTCCTTTTACCTCATTTTCCCTCCTTGACCCTCCAAGTCCCTGATCGTCCCTCCTTGTCCCTCATTGTCACTCCTTGACCCTCTTTGTCCCTCCTTGTTTTTCCTTGTCACTCCTTTCCCTCCTAGTCCCTCCTGGCCCCTCCTTGTCTCTGCTTGTCCCTCCTGGTCCCTCCTTGTCCCTCCTTGTCCCTCCTTGACCCTCCTTGACCCTCCTTGTCCCTCCTTGTTCCTCCTTTTCCCTCCTTGTCCCTTCTTGACCCCCCTAGTCCCTGCTCGTCCCTCCTTGTTTCTCCTTGTCACACCTTGTCACTCCTTTTCCCTCCTTGACCCTCCTTGTCTCTCCATGCCCCTTCTGGTCCCTCCTTGCCCCTTCTTTTCCCACCTTGTTCCTCCTTGTCACTCCTTTCCCTCCTTTACCCTCCTTTGTCCCTCCTGGTCCGTACTTGTCCCTCCATGTCCCTACTTGTCCCTCCTTGATCCTGCTTGTCCCTTCTTGTCCCCCAGTGCCCCTTCATGTCCCTCATGTGCCACCTTATCCCTCCTGGTCCCTCCTTGTCCCGTCTTGTCCCTCCTTGTCCCGCATTGTCCATGTTTGTCCCTCGTTGTCTCTCCTTGTCCCTCGTTGTCTCTCCTTGTCCCTTCTTGACCTCCTTGTCCCTCCTTGTACCTCCTTGACCCTCCTGGTCCGTACTTATCTCTCCTTGTCCCTCCTTGTCCCTTATTGCCCCTCATTGTCCCTCCTTGTTCCTCCTTGGCCCTCCTTTTCCCTCCATGTACGTCCTTGTCCCGCATTGTCCCTCCTTTACCCTCCTTGTCACTAATTGTCCCTCCTTGACCCTGCTTGTCCCTACTTGTCTCTCCTTGCCCCTCCTTGTCCTTCCTTGGGCCTGTTTGTCGCTCCTTGATCCTGCTTCTCCCTCCTTGTCCCTTCCTGTCCTCCTAGTCCCTACTTGTCCCTCCTTGACCCTCCTGGTCCCTCCTTGCTCTTACTTGCCCCTCCTTTTCCCGCCTTGTCCCTCATTGCCCCTCCTTGCCCCTCCTTGTCACTCCTTTTGCCTCATTGCCCCTCATTGTCCCTCCTTGTACATCCTTTTCCTCCTTGTCTTTCCTTGTCCCTCCCTTCCTCCTTTCCCTTCATTTCCCTCCTTTTCCCTCCTTGTCCCTTCTTGCCCCTACTTGTCGCTCCTTGACCCTCCTGGTCCCTCCTTGATCCTACCTCCTTTCCCTCCTTGTCTTTCCTTGTCCCTCCTTTTCCCTCCTTGTCTTTCCGTGTCCCTCCATGTCTCTGCTTGTCCCTCCTTATCCCTCCTTGTCACTCCTTGTTCCTCCTTTCCCAATTTTTCCCTCATGGTCCCTCCTGGTCCCTCCTTGTATCTCCTTGTCTCTCGTTGACCCTTCTTGCCCCTCCTTGTTCCTCCTGGTCCCTCCTTGTCCATCCTTGTCCCTCCTTAACCCTCATCGTTCCTCCTTGTCCCTCCTGGTCCGTACTTGTCCCTCATTGTCCGTCCTTGTCCCTGCTTGTCCCTCCTTGTCCTTCATTGTCCCTCCTTTGTCCTCCTTTTACCTCATTTACCCTCCTTGACCCTCCAAGTCCCTGTTCGTCCCTCCTTGTCCCTCATTGTCACTCCTTGACCCTCTTTGTCCCTCATTGTCACTCCTTGACCCTCTTTGTCCCTCCTTGTATTTCCTTGTCACTCCTTTCCCTCCTAATCCCTCCTGGCCCCTCCTTGTCTCTGCTTGTCCCTCCTGGTCCCTCCTTGTCCCTCCTTGACCCTCCTTGACCCTCCTTGACCCTCCTTGACCATCCTTGTCCCTCCTTGACCCTCCTTTTCCCTCCTTGTCCCTTCTTGCCCCCCCCTAGTCCCTGCTCGTCCCTCCTTGTTTCTCCTTGTCACACCTTGTCACTCCTTTTCTCTCCTTGTCTCTCCATGTCCCTTCTGGTCCCTCCTTGCCCCTTCTTTTCCCACCTTGTTCCTCCTTGTCCCTCCGTGACCCTCATTGTCCCTCCTGGTCCGTACTTGTCCCTCCATGTCCCTCCATGTCCCTCCTTGTCCTTCCTTGTCCCTTCTTGACCCTCCTTGTCCCTCCTTGACCCTCCTGGTCCGTACTTATCTCTCCTTGTCCCTCCTTGTCTCTCCTTGTCCCTCATTGCCCCTAATTGTCCCTCCTGGTCCCTCCTTGCTCTTCATTGCCCGTTCTTTTCCCTCCTTGTCCCTCCTGGTCCGTACTTGTCACTCCTTGTCCCTTATTGCCCCTCATTGTCCCTCCTTGTTCCTCCTTGTTCCTCCTTGGCCCTCCTTTTCCCTTCATGTCCCTGCTTGTCCCTCCTTGCCCGTCCTTGTCACTTCTTATCCCTCCTTGTCCCACCTTGTCCCTCATTGTCCCTCCATGTCCGTCCTTGTCCCGCATTGTCCCTCCTTTACCCTCCTTGTCACTAATTGTCCCTCCTTGACCCTGCTTGTCCCTACTTGTCTCTCCTTGCCCCTCCTTGTCCTTCCTTGGGCCTGTTTGTCGCTCCTTGATCCTGCTTCTCCCTCCTTGTCCCTTCCTGTCCTCCTAGTCCCTACTTGTCCCTCCTTGACCCTCCTGGTCCCTCCTTGCTCTTACTTGCCCCTCCTTTTCCCGCCTTGTCCCTCATTGCCCCTCCTTGTCACTCCTTTTGCCTCATTGCCCCTCATTGTCCCTCCTTGTACATCCTTTTCCATCCTTTCCCTCCTTGTCTTTCCTTGTCCCTCCTTTTCCTCCTTTCCCTCCATTTCCCTCCATTTCCCTCCTTGTCCCTCGTTGTCTTTCCTTGTCCCTCCATGTCTCTGCTTGTCCCTCCTTATTCCAGCTTTTCCTTCCTTGTCCCTCCTTGACCCTCCTTGTCCCTCCTTGACCCTCCTTGTCCCTACTGGTCCGTACTTGTCCCTCCTTGTCCCTCATTGCCCTCATGGTCCCTCCTGGTCCCTCCTTGTGCCTCCTTGTCCATCATTGACCCTCCTTGTTCCTCCTTGTCCCTCCTGGTCCGTACTTGTCCCTCCTTGTCACTCCTTGTCCCTGCTTGTCCCTCCTTGTCCGTCCTTGTCCCTCATTGTCCCTGCTTGTCCCTTCTTGTCCCTTCTTGCCCCTACTTGTCGCTCCTTGACCCTCACTCCTTGTCCCTCATTGTCCCTGCTTGTCCCTCCTTGTCCGTCCTTGTCCCTCATTGTCCCTGCTTGTCCCTTCTTGTCCCTTCTTGCCCCTACTTGTCGCTCCTTGACCCTCCTGGTCCCTCCTTGATCCTACTTGCCCCTCATTGCCCCTTCTTGGCCCTCGTTGTCACTCCTTTTCCCTCATTGCCCTTCATTGTCCCTCCTTGTTACACCTTTTCCCTCCTTGACCCTCCTTTCCCTGCTTTTCCCTCCTTGTCTTTCCTTGTCCCTGCCTGTCCCTCCTTGTCCCTCGTTGTCCCTCGTTGTCTCTCCTTGTCCCTCCTTGTCCCTCCTTGCTCCTCCTTGCCCCTTCTTTTCCCTCCTTATCCCTACTTGTCCATCCTGGTCCGTACTTGTCCCACCTTGGCCCTCCTTGTCCCACATTGTCCCTCATTGCCCCTCACTGTCCCTCCTTTCCCACCTGGCCCCTCCTGGCCCCTCCTTGCTCCTCCTTGCCCCTTCTTTTCCCTCCTTGGCCCTCCTTATCCCTCCTTGCTCCTCCTTGCCCCTTCTTTTCCTCCTTTTCCTTACTTGTCCATGCTGGTCCATCCTGGTCCGTACTTGTCCCTCCTTGGCTCCCCGTGTCCCACATTTTACCTCATTGCCCCTCACTGTCCCTCCTTGTTCCTCCTTGTCACTCCTTTCCCCTCCTGTTTCCTGCTTGCCCCTTCTTTTCCCTCCTTTTCCATCCTTATCCCTCCTTGTCCCTCCTTGGCCCTCGTTGTTCCTCCTTGTCCCTCCTGGTCCCTTGTTTCCCTCCTTATCCCTCCTTGGCCCTCCTTGTCCTTCCTTGTCCCTGTTTGTCCCTCCTTGATCCTACTTGTCCCTCCATGTCCCTTCTTGTCCCTGCTTGTCTCTCCTTGTTCCTACTTATCCCTCCTTGACCATCCTTGACCATCCTTGTCCTTCCTTGTACCTGTTTGTCCCTCCTTGATCCTGTTTGTCCCTCCTTGTCCCTCAGTGACCCACAATGCCCCTCATTGCCCCTCCTTATCCCTCCTTTTCCCTCCTGGTCCCTCCTAGTCCCTCCTGGCCCCTCCTTGTCTCTCATTGACCCTCCTTGTCTCTCCTTGTCCTTCCTTGTCCCTGTTTGTCCCTCTTCGTCCCTTCTTGTCCCTACTTGTCCCTCCTTGACCCTCCTGGTCCCTCCTTGCTCCTGCTTGCCCCTCATAGCCCCTTCTAGGCCTTCCTTGTCATTCCTTTTCCCTCATTGCCCTTCATTGTCCCTCCTTGTTCCACCTTTTCCCTCCTTTCCCTCCTTGTCCCTCCTTTTCCCTCCTTTCCACCTTTCCCTGCTTTTCCCTCCTTGTCCCTCCTTGTCTTTCCTTGTCCCTGCTTGTCCCTCCTTATCCCTGTTTGTCCCTCATTGTTCCTCGTTGTCTCTCCTTGTCCCTCCTTGACCCTCCTTGTCCCTCCTTGTCCCTCCTTGACCCTCCTTAACCCTCGTCGTTCCTCCTTGTCCCTTCTGGTCCGTACTTGTCCCTCATTGTCCGTCCTTGTCCCTCATTGTCCCTGCTTGTCCCTCCTTGTCCTTCATTGTCCCTCCTTTGTCCTCCTTTTACCTCATTTCCCTCCTTGACCCTCCAAGTCCCTGATCGTCCCTCCTTGTCCCTCATTGTCACTCCTTGACCCTCTTTGTCCCTCCTTGTTTTTCCTTGTCACTCCTTTCCCTCCTAGTCCCTCCTGGCCCCTCCTTGTCTCTGCTTGTCCCTCCTGGTCCCTCCTTGTCCCTCCTTGACCCTCCTTGTCCCTCCTTGTTCCTCCTTTTCCCTCCTTGTCCCTTCTTGACCCCCTAGTCCCTGCTCGTCCCTCCTTGTCCCTCCTTGTTTCTCCTTGTCACACCTTGTCACTCCTTTTCCCTCCTTGACCCTCCTTGTCTCTCCATGCCCCTTCCGGTCCCTCCTTGCCCCTTCTTTTCCCACCTTGTTCCTCCTTGTCACTCCTTTCCCTCCTTTACCCTCCTTTGTCCCTCCTGGTCCGTACTTGTCCCTCCATGTCCCTACTTGTCCCTCCTTGATCCTGCTTGTCCCTTCTTGTCCCCCAGTGCCCCTTCATGTCCCTCATGTGCCTCCTTATCCCTCCTGGTCCCTCCTTGTCCCGTCTTGTCCCTCCTTGTCCCGCATTGTCCATGTTTGTCCCTCCTTGATCCTGCTTGTCCCTCCTTGACCCTCCTTGTCCTTCCTTGTCCCTGTTTGTCCCTCCTTGATCCTGCTTGTCCCTTCTTGTGCCTACTTGTCCCTCCTGGTCCCTCCTTGCTCCTACTTGCCCCTCATTCCCCCTTCTTGGCCCTACTTGTCACTCCTTTTCCTTCATTGCCCTTCATTGTCCCTCCTTGTTCCACCTTTTCCCTCCTTTCCCTCCTTTTCCCTCCTTGTCTTTCCTTGTCCCTGCTTATCCCTGCTTGTCCCACCTTGTCTCTCCTTGTCTCTCCGTGACCCTCATTGTCCCTCCTGGTCCGTACTTGTCCCTCCTTGTCCCTACTTGTCCCTCCTTGTCCTTCCTTGTCCCTCCTTGATCCTGCTTGTCCCTTCTTGACCCTACTTGTCCCCCAGTGCCCCTTCATGTCCCTCATTGCCCCTCCATGAACTTCCTTATACCTCCTTGTCCCTCCTTGTCCCGTCTTGTCCCTCCTTGTCCCTGTTTGTCCCTCATTGATCCTGCTTGTCCCTAATTGTCCCTTCTTGTGCCTACTTGTCCCTCCTTGACCCTACTGGTCCCTCCTTGCCCCTCATTGGCCCTCCTTGTCACTCCTTTTCCTTCATTGCCCTTCATTGTCCCTCCTTGTTCCACCTTTTCCCTCCCTGACCCTCCTTTTCCCTCCTTTCCCTGCTTTTACCTCCTTGTCCCTCGTTGTCTCTCCTTGTCCCTCGTTGTCTCTCCTTGTCCCTTCTTGACCTCCTTGTCCCTCCTTGTACCTCCTTGACCCTCCTGGTCCGTACTTATCTCTCCTTGTCCCTCCTTGTCTCTCCTTGTCCCTCATTGCCCCTCCTGGTCCCTCCTTGCTCTTCATTGCCCGTTCTTTTCCCTCCTTGTCCCTCCTGGTCCGTACTTGTCCCTCCTTGTCCCTTATTGCCCCTCATTGTCCCTCCTTGTTCCTCCTTGGCCCTCCTTTTCCCTTCATGTCCCTGCTTGTCCCTCCTTGCCCGTCCTTGTCCCTTCTTATCCCTCCTTGTCCCACCTTGTCCATCATTGTCCCTCCATGTCCGTCCTTGTCCCGCATTGTCCCTCCTTTACCCTCCTTGTCACTAATTGTCCCTCCTTGACCCTGCTTGTCCCTACTTGTCTCTCCTTGCCCCTCCTTGTCCTTCCTTGGGCCTGTTTGTCGCTCCTTGATCCTGCTTCTCCCTCCTTGTCCCTTCCTGTCCTCCTAGTCCCTACTTGTCCCTCCTTGACCCTCCTGGTCCCTCCTTGCTCTTACTTGCCCCTCCTTTTCCCGCCTTGTCCCTCATTGCCCCTCCTTGCCCCTCCTTGTCACTCCTTGTCACTCCTTTTGCCTCATTGTCCCTCATTGTCCCTCCTTGTACATCCTTTTCCATCCTTTTCCTCCTTGTCTTTCCTTGTCCCTCCTTTCCCTTCATTTCCCTCCTTGACCCTCCTGGTCCCTCCTTGATCCTACCTCCTTTCCCTCCTTGTCTTTCCTTGTCCCTCCTTTTCCCTCCTTGCCTTTCCTTGTGCCTCCATGTCTCTGCTTGTCCCTCCTTATCCCTCCTTGTCACTCATTGTTCCTCCTTTCCCAATTTTTCCCTCATGGTCCCTCCTGGTCCCTCCTTGTATCTCCTTGTCTCTCGTTGACCCTTCTTGTCCCTCCTTGTTCCTCCTGGTCCCTCCTTGTCCATCCTTGTCCCTCATTAACCCTCATCGTTCCTCCTTGTCCCTCCTGGTCCGTACTTGTCCCTCATTGTCCGTCCTTGTCCCTGCTTGTCCATCCTTGTCCTTCATTGTCCCTCCTTTGTCCTCCTTTTACCTCATTTACCCTCCTTGACCCTCCAAGTCCCTGTTCGTCCCTCCTTGTCCCTCATTGTCACTCCTTGACCCTCTTTGTCCCTGTTCGTCCCTCCTTGTCCCTCATTGTCACTCCTTGACCCTCTTTGTCCCTCATTGGCACTCCTTGACCCTCTTTGTCCCTCCTTGTATTTCCTTGTCACTCCTTTCCCTCCTAGTCCCTCCTGGCCCCTCCTTGTCTCTGCTTGTCCCTCCTGGTCCCTCCTTGTCCCTCCTTGACCCTCCTTGACCCTCCTTGACCATCCTTGTCCCTCCTTGACCCTCCTTTTCCCTCCTTGTCCATTCTTGCCCCCCTAGTCCATGCTCGTCCCTCCTTATCCCTCCTTGTTTCTCCTTGTCACTCCTTTTCTCTCCTTGTCTCTCCATGCCCCTTCTGGTCCCTCCATGCCCCTTCTTTTCCCACCTTGTTCCTCATTGTCCCTCCGTGACCCTCATTGTCCCTCCTGGTCCGTACTTGTCCCTCCTTGTCCCTACTTGTCCCTCCTTGTCCTTCCTTGTCCCTTCTTGACCCTCCTTGTCCCTCCTTGACCCTCCTGGTCCGTACTTATCTCTCCTTGTCCCTCCTTGTCTCTCCTTGTCCCTCATTGCCCCTAATTGTCCCTCCTGGTCCCTCCTTGCTCTTCATTGCCCGTTCTTTTCCCTCCTTGTCCCTCCTGGTCCGTACTTGTCCCTCCTTGTCCCTTATTGCCCCTCATTGTCCCTCTTTGTTCCTCCTTGTTCCTCCTTGGCCCTCCTTTTCCCTTCATGTCCCTGCTTGTCCCTCCTTGCCCGTCCTTGTCACTTCTTATCCCTCCTTGTCCCACCTTGTCCCTCATTGTCCCTCCATGTCCGTCCTTGTCCCGCATTGTCCCTCCTTTACCCTCCTTGTCACTAATTGTCCCTCCTTGACCCTGCTTGTCCCTACTTGTCTCTCCTTGCCCCTCCTTGTCCTTCCTTGGGCCTGTTTGTCGCTCCTTGATCCTGCTTCTCCCTCCTTGTCCCTTCCTGTCCTCCTAGTCCCTACTTGTCCCTCCTTGACCCTCCTGGTCCCTCCTTGCTCTTACTTGCCCCTCCTTTTCCCGCCTTGTCCCTCATTGCCCCTCCTTGCCCCTCCTTGTCACTCCTTTTGCCTCATTGCCCCTCATTGTCCCTCCTTGTACATCCTTTTCCATCCTTTCCCTCCTTGTCTTTCCTTGTCCCTCCTTTCCTCCTTTCCCTCCATTTCCCTCCTTGTCCCTCGTTGTCTTTCCTTGTCCGTCCATGTCTCTGCTTGTCCCTCCTTATTCCAGCTTTTCCTTCCTTGTCCCTCCTTGACCCTCCTTGTCCCTCCTTGACCCTCCTTGTCCCTACTGGTCCGTACTTGTCCCTCCTTGTCCCTCATTGCCCTCATGATCCCTCCTGGTCCCTCCTTGTGCCTCCTTGTCCATCCTTGACCCTCCTTGTTCCTCCTTGTCCCTCCTGGTCCGTACTTGTCCCTCCTTGTCCCTCCTTGTCACTCCTTGTCCCTCATTGTCCCTGCTTGTCCCTCCTTGTCCGTCCTTGTCCCTCATTGTCCCTGCTTGTCCCTCATTGTCCTTCCTTGTCCATATTTGTCCCTCCTTGATCCTGCTTGTCCCTTCTTGTCCCTGCTTGTCCCCCAGTGCCCCTTCATGTCCCTTGTCCCTTCTTGACCCCCCTAGTCCCTGCTCGTCCCTCCTTGTCCCTCCTTGTTTCTCCTTGTCACACCTTGTCACTCCTTTTCCCTCCTTGACCCTCCTTGTCTCTCCATGCCCCTTCTGTTCCCTCCTTGCCCCTTCTTTTCCCTCCTTGTTCCTCCTTGTCACTCCTTTCCCTCCTTTACCCTCCTGGTCCCACCTTGTCTCTCCTTGTCCCTCCGTGACCCTCATTGTCCCTCCTGGTCCGTACTTGTCCCTCCTTGTCCCTACTTGTCCCTCCTTGTCCTTCCTTGTCCCTCCTTGATCCTGCTTGTCCCTTCTTGTCCCCCAGTGCCCCTTCATGTCCCTCATTGCCCCTCCTTGTTCCTCCTTTTCCCTCCTTTTCCCTTCATGTCCCTGCTTGTCCCTCCTTGCCCGTCCTTGTCCCTTCTTATCCCTCCTTGTCCCACCTTGTCCCTCCATGTCCCACCTTGTCCCTCCATGTCCGTCCTTGTCCCGCATTGTCCCTCCTTTACCCTCCTTGTCACTAATTGTCCCTCCTTGACCCTGCTTGTCCCTACTTGTCTCTCCTTGGCCCTCCTTGTCCCTCCTTGTCCCTCCTTGGGCCTGTTTGTCGCTCCTTGATCCTGCTTCTCCCTCCTTGTCCCTTCCTGTCCTCTTAGTCCCTACTTGTCCCTCCTTGACCCTCCTGGTCCCTCCTTGCTCTTACTTGCCCCTCCTTTTCCCGCCTTGTCCCTCATTGCCCCTCCTTGTCCCTCCTTTTGCCTCATTGCCCCTCATTGTCCCTCCTTGTTCCTCCTTGTCACTCCTTTCCCTCCTTTTCCCTCTTGGTCCCTCCTTGCTCCTCCTTGCCCCTTCTTTTCCCTCCTTATCCCTCCTTGACCATTCTGGTCCCTCCTTATCCCTCCTTGTCCATCCTTGTCCATCCTTGTCCCTCCTTAACCCACCTTGTTCCTCCTTGTTCCTCCTGGTCCGTACTTGTCCCTCCTTGTCCGTCCTTGTCCCTCATTGTCCCTGCTTGTCCCTCATTGTCCCACCTTTGTCCTCCTTTTACCTCATTTTCCCTCCTTGACCCTCCAAGTCCCTGTTCGTCCCTCCTTGTCCCTCGTTGACCCTCCTTGTTCCTCCTTTTCCCTCCTTGTCCCTTCTTGACACCCCTAGTCCCTGCTCGACCCTCCTTGTTTCTCCTTGTCACACCTTGTCACACCTTGTCACACCTTGTCACTCCTTTTCCCTCCTTGTCTCTCCATGCCCCTCCTGGTCCCTCATTGCCACTTCTTTTCCCTCCTTGTTCCTCCTTGTCACTCCTTTCCCTCCTTTCCCTCCTTTACCTTCCTGGTCCCTCCTTGTGTCTCCTTGTCCCTCCGTGACCCTCATTGTCCCTCCGTGACCCTCATTGTCCCTCCGTGACCCTCATTGTCCCTCCTGGTCCGTACTTGTCCCTCCTTGTCCTTCCTTGTCCCTCCTTGATCCTGCTTGTCCCTTCTTGTCCCTGCTTGTCCCCCAGTGCCCCTTCATGTCCCTCATGGCCCCTCCATGTACCTCCTTATCCCTAATGGTCCCTCCTTGTCCCGTCTTGTCCATCCTTGTCCCTGTTTGTCCCTCCTTGTTCCTGCTTGTCCCTCCTTGACCCTCCTTGTCCTTCCTTGTCCCTGTTTGTCCCTCCTTGATCCTGCTTGTCCCTCCTTGTCCCTTCTTGTCCCTACTTGTCCCTCCTTGACCCTCCTCGTCCCTCCTTGCCCCTTCTTGGCCCTCCTTGTCGCTCCTTTTCCTTCATTGCCCTTCATTGTCCCTCCTTGTTCCATCTTTTCCCTCCTTTCCCTCCTTGACCCTCCTTTTCCCTCCTTTCCCCGCTTTTCCCTCCTTGTCCCTCCTTGTCTTTCCTTGTCCCTCCTTGTCCCTGCTTATCCCTGCTTGTCCCTCGTTGTCCCTCGTTGTCTCTCCTTGTCCCTCCTTGTCCCTCCTTGACCCTCCTTGACCCTCCTTGTCCCTCTTTGTCCCTCCTTGACGCTCCTGGTACGTACTTATCCCTCCATGTCACTCCTTTTCCCTCATTGCCCTTCATTGTCCCTATTTGTGCCACCTTTTCCCTCCTTGACCCTCCTTTTCCCTGCTTGTCCCTCATTGTCCCACCTTTGTCCTCCTTTTACCTCATTTTCCCTCCTTGACCCTCCAAGTCCCTGTTCGTCCCTCCTTGTCCCTCGTTGACCCTCCTTGTTCCTCCTTTTCCCTCCTTGTCCCTTCTTGACCCCCCTAGTCCCTGCTCGACCCTCCTTGTTTCTCCTTGTCACACCGTGTCACACCTTGTCACTCCTTTTCCCTCCTTGTCTCTCCATGCCCCTCCTGGTCCCTCACTGCCACTTCTTTTCCCTCCTTGTTCCTCCTTGTCACTCCTTTCCCTCCTTTACCTTCCTGGTCCCTCCTTGTGTCTCCTTGTCCCTCCGTGACCCTCATTGTCCCTCCTGGTCCGTACTTGTCCCTCCTTGTCCTTCCTTGTCCCTCCTTGATCCTGCTTGTCCCTTCTTGTCCCTGCTTGTCCCCCAGTGCCCCTTCATGTCCCTCATGGCCCCTCCATGTACCTCCTTATCCCTAATGGTCCCTCCTTGTCCCGTCTTGTCCATCCTTGTCCCTCCTTGTCCCTGTTTGTCCCTCCTTGTTCCTGCTTGTCCCTCCTTGACCCTCCTTGACCCTCCTTGTCCTTCCTTGTCCCTCCTTGACGCTCCTGGTACGTACTTATCCCTCCATGTCACTCCTTTTCCCTCATTGCCCTTCATTGTCCCTATTTGTGCCACCTTTTCCCTCCTTGACCCTCCTTTTCTCTGCTTATCCCTGCTTGTCCCACCTTGTCTCTCCTTGTCCCTCGTTGTCTCTCCTTGTCCCTCCTTGTCTCTATTTGTCCCTCCTTGACCCTCATTGTCCCTCCTGGTCCGTACTTATCTCTCCTTGTCCCTCCTTGTCTCTCCTTGTCTCTCCTTGTCCCTCATTGCCCCTAATTGTCCCTCCTGGTCCCTCCTTGCTCTTCATTGCCCCTTCTTTTCCCTCCTTGTCCCTCCTGGTCCGTACTTGTCCCTCCTTGTCCCTTATTGCCCCTCATTGTCCCTCCTTGCTCCTCCTTGGCCCTCCTTTTCCCTTCATGTCCCTGCTTGTCCCTCCTTGCCCGTCCTTGTGCCTTCTTATCCCTCCTTGTCCCACCTTGTCCCTCATTGTCCCTCCATGTCCGTCCTTGTCCCGCATTGTCCCTCCTTTACCCTCCTTGTCACTAATTGTCCCTCCTTGACCCTGCTTGTCCCTACTTGTCTCTCCTTGCCCCTCCTTGTCCTTCCTTGCGCCTGTTTGTCGCTCCTTGATCCTGCTTCTCCCTCATTGTCCCTTCGTTGACCCTCATTGCCCCTCATTGTCCCTCCTTGTACATCCTTTCCCTCCTTGTCTTTCCTTGTCCCTCCTTTTCTCCTTTCCCTCCTTTTCCCTCCTTGTCCCTCCTTGTCCCTCGTTGTCTTTCCTTGTCCCTCCATGCCTCTGCTTGTCCCTCCTTATTCCAGCTTTTCCCTCCTTGTTTCTCCTTGTCAAACCTTGTCACTCCTTTTCCCTCCTTGACCCTCCTTGTCTCTCCATGCCCCTTCTTTTCCCTCCTTGTTCCTCCTTGTCACTCCTTTCCCTCCTTTACCCTCCTGGTCCTTCCTTGTGTCTCCTTGTCCCTCCGTGACCCTCATTGTCCCTCCTGGTCCGTATTTGTCCCTCTTTGTCCCTCCTTGACCCTCCTTGTCCTTCCTTGTCCCTCCTTGATCCTGCTTGTCCCTCCTTGTCCCTCCTTGTCCCTTCTTGTCCCTTCTTGGCCCTCCTTGTCACTCCTTTTCCTTCATTGCCCTTCATTGTCCCTCCTTTTTCCATCTTTTCCCTCCTTGACCCTCCTTTTCCCTCCTTTCCCTCCTTGTCTTTCCTTGTCCCTCCTTGTCCCTGCTTATCCCTGCTTGTCCCTCGTTGTCTCTCCTTGTCCCTCCTTGTCCCTCCTTGACCCTCCTTGTCACTCTTTGTCCCTCCTTGACCCTCCTGGTAAGTACTTATCCCTCCTTGTCACTCCTTGTCCCTCATTGCCCCTAATTGTCCCTCCTTGCTCTTCATTGCCCCTTCTTTTCCCTCCTTGTCCCTCCTGGTCCGTACTTGTACTCCTTGTCCCTTATTGCCCCTCATTGTCCCTCCTTGTTCCTCCTTGGCCCTCCTTTTTCCTTCATGTCCCTGCTTGTCCCTCCTTGTCCCTGCTTGTCCCTCCTTGCCCGTCCTTGTCCCTTCTTATCCCTCCTTGTCCCACCTTGTCCCTCATTGCCCCTCCATGTCCGTCCTTGTCCCGCATTGTCCCCCCTTTACCCTCCTTGTCACTAATTGTCCCTCCTTGACCCTGCTTGTCCCTACTTGTCTCTCCTTGTCCTTCCTTGGGCCTGTTTGTCGCTCATTGATCCTGCTTCTCCCTCCTTGTCCCTTCCTGTCCCTCCTAGTCCCTCGTTGACCCGCCTGGTCCCTCCTTGCTCTTACTTCCCCCTCCTTTTCCCGCCTTGTCCCGCCTTGTCCCTCCTTGCCCCTCCTTGGCCCTCCTTGTCACTACTTTTGCCTCATTGCCCCTCATTGTCCCACCTTGTTCCTCCTTTTCCATCCTTTCCCTCCTTGTCTTTCCTTGTCCCTCCTTTCCCTCCTTTTCCCTCGTTGTCTTTCCTTGTCCCTCCATGTCTTTGCTTGTCCCTCCTTATCCCTGCTTGTCCCTCCTTGTCCCTCTTTGACCTTCCTTGTCCCTCCTTGTCCCTCTTTGACCTTCCTTGTCCCTCCTTGAACCTCCTTGTCCCTCCTGGTCCGTACTTGTCCCTCCTTGTCCCTCATTGCCCCTCATGTTCCCTTCTTGTACCTCCTTGTCCATCCATGTCCATCCTTGTCCCTCCTTGACCCTCCTTGTTCCTCCTTGTCCCTCCTGGTCCGTACTTGTCCATCCTTGTCCCTCCTTGTCCGTCCTTGTCCCTACTTTGTCCTCCTTTTACCTCTTCTTCCCACCTTGTCCCTCGTTATCCCTGCTTGTCCCTCCTTGTCCCTCATTGCCCCTCCTTTTCCCTACTGGTCCCTCCTTGCTCCTCCTTGCCCCTTCTTTTCCCTCCTTATCCCTACTTGTCCATCCTGGTCCGTACTTGTCCCTCCTTGCCCTCCGTGTCCCACATTGTCCCTCATTGCCCCTCATTGTCCCTCCTTGTTCCTCCTTATCACTCCTTTCCTTCCTGGTCCCTCCTTGCTCCTCCTTGCCCCTTCTTTTCCCTTCTTTTCCATCCTTGGCCCACCGTGTCCCTCCTTGTCCCTCCTTGATCCTGCTTGTCCCTCCTTGGCTCTTTTTGTCCCTGCTTGTCTCTCCTTCTTCCTACTTGTCCCTCCTTGACCATCCTTGCCCCTCCTTGATCCTGCTTGTCCCTCCTTCTCCCTCCTTGTCTCTCAGTGCCCCACCATGTCCCTCATTGCCCCTCCTTATCCCTCCCTGTCACTCCTGGTCCCTCTTTGTCCCTCCTTGTCCCTCCTTGTCCCTCCTTGTCCCTGCTTGTCCCTCCTAGTCCCTCCTTGTCCATCCTTGTCCTTCCTTGTCCCTCCTTGATCCTGCTTGTCCCTCCTTCTCCCTCCTTGTCCCTCAGTGCCCCACCATGTCCCTCATTGTCCCTCCTTATCCCTCCTTGTCACTCCTGGTCCCTCTTTGTCCCTCCTTGTCCCTGCTTGTCCCTGTTTATCTCTCCTTGTCCGTCCTTGACCCTCCGTGTCCCTCCTTGTCCCTCCTTAATCCTCCTTGTCTCTCCTTGCCCGTCCTTGTCCCTTCTTGCTTTTCCTTGTCCCACCTTGTCCCTCCTTGTCCGGCCTTGTCCCTCCTGGTCCCTCATTGCCTCTCCTTGTCCCTCCTTGTCACTCCTTTTCCCTCCTTGTCTCTCCTTGCCCCTCCTTTTCACTCCTTGTCCCTTCTTGTTCCTCCTTGTCACTCCTTCTCCCTCCTTGTCCCTCCTTGTCCCTCATTGTCCCTCCTTGTTCCTCCTTGTCCCAACTTGTCCCTCCTTGTTCCTCCTTGTCACTCCTTCTCCCTCCTTGTCCCTCATTGTCCCTCCTTTTCCTCCTTTTCCCTCATTGTCCGTCCTTGTCCCGCCTTGTACTTCCTGGTCCCTCCTTGTCCGTCCTTGTCCCTTCTGGTCCCTCCTTCTACCTCCTTGTCCCTCATTGTCCCACCTGGTCCCTCCTTGCCCCTTCTTTTCCCTCCTTGCCCCTTCTTTTCCCTCCTTGGCCCTCCGTGTCCCTCCGTGTCCCTCCTTTTCCCTCCTTCTCCTTCCTTGTCCCTGTTTGTCCCTCCTTGATCCTGCTTGTCCCTCCTTGGCTCTTTTTGTCCCTGCTTGTCTCTCCTTCTTCCTACTTGACCCTCTTTGACCATCCTTGTCCTTCCTTGTCTTTCCTTGTCCCTGCTTGTCCCTCCTTGTTCCTCGTTGTCCCTCGTTGTCCCTCGTTGTCTCTCCTTGTCCCTCCTTGTCCCTCCTTGTCCCTCTTTGTCCCTCCTTGACCCTCCTTGTCCCTCCTGGTCCGTACTTATCCCTCCTTGTCCCTCATTGCCCCTAATTTTCGCTCCTGGTCCCTCCTTGCTCTTCGTTGCCCCTTCTTTTCCCTCCTTGTCCCTCATTATCCATCCTTGTCCCTCCTGGTCCGTACTTGTCCCTTATTGCCCCTCATTGTCCCTCCATGGCCCTCCTTTTCCCTTCATGTCCCTTCATGTCCCTGCTTGTCCCTGATTGTCCCTGATTGTCCCTCCTTGCCCGTCCTTGTCCCTTCTTATCCCTCCTTGTCCCACCTTGTCCCTCATTGCCCCTCCATGTCCGTCCTTGTCCCGCATTGTCCCTCCTTTTCCCTCCTTGTCAGTAATTGTCCCTCCTTGACCCTGCATGTCCCTACTTGTCTCTCCTTGCCCCTCCTTGTCCTTCCTTGGGCCTATTTGTCGCTCCTTGACCCTGCTTGTTCCTCCTTGTCCCTTTCTGTCCCTCCTTGTCCCTACTTGTCCCTCGTTGACCCTCCTTGTCTCTCCATGCCCCTCCTGGTCCCTCCTTGTTCCTCCTTGTCACTCCTTTCCCTCCTGGTTCCACCTTGTCTCTCCTTGTCCCTCAGTGACCCTCATTGTTCCTCCTTGGTCCGTACTTGTCCCTCCATGTCCCTCCTTGTCTTCCTTGTCCCTCCTTGTCCCTTCTTGACCCTCCTTGTCCCTTCTTGACCCTCCTTGTCCCTCCTTGACCCTCCTGGTCCGTACTAATCTCTCCTTGTCCCTCCTTGTCTCTCCTTGTCCCTCATTGCGCCTAATTGTCCCTCCTGGTCCCTCCTTGCTCTTCATTGCCCGTTCTTTTCCCTCCTTGTCCGGCCTTGTCCCTCCTGGTCCCTCATTGCCTCTCCTTGTCCCTCCTTGTCACTCCTTTTCCCTCCTTGTCTCTCCTTGCCCCTTCTTTTCACTCCTTGTCCCTTCTTGTTCCTCCTTGTCACTCCTTCTCCCTCCTTGTCCCTCCATGTCCCTCATTGTCCCTCCTTGACCCTCCTTGTTCCTCCTTGTCCCAACTTGTCCCTCCTTGTTCCTCCTTGTCACTCCTTCTCCCTCCTTGTCCCTCATTGTCCCACCTTGTTCCTCCTTTTCCTCCTTTTCCCTCATTGTCCGTCCTTGTCCCGCCTTGTACTTCCTGGTCCCTCCTTGTCCGTCCTTGTCCCTTCTGGTCCCTCCTTCTACCTCCATGTCCCTCATTGTCCCACCTGGTCCCTCCTTGCCCCTTCTTTTCCCTCCTTGGCCCTCCGTGTCCCTCCGTGTCCCTCCTTTTCCCTCCTTCTCCTTCCTTGTCCCTGTTTGTCCCTCCTTGATCCTGCTTGTCCCTCCTTGGCTCTTTTTGTCCCTGCTTGTCTCTCCTTCTTCCTACTTGACCCTACATTGACCATCCTTGTCCTTCCTTGTCTTTCCTTGTCCCTCCTTGTTCCTCGTTGTCCCTCGTTGTCCCTCCTTGTCCCTCCTTGTCCCTCCTTGTCCCTCCTTGTCCCTCTTTGTCCCTCCTTGACCCTCCTTGTCCCTCCTGGTCCGTACTTATCCCTCCTTGTATCTCCTTGTCCCTCATTGCCCCTAATTTTCGCTCCTGGTCCCTCCTTGCTCTTCGTTGCCCCTTCTTTTCCCTCCTTGTCCCTCATTATCCATCTTGTCCCTCCTGGTCCGTACTTGTCCCTTATTGCCCCTCATTGTCCCTCCATGGCCCTCCTTTTCCCTTCATGTCCCTGCTTGTCCCACCTTGTCCCTCATTGCCCCTCCATGTCCGTCCTTGTCCCGCATTGTCACTCCTTTTCCCTCCTTGTCAGTAATTGTCCCTCCTTGACCCTGCATGTCCCTACTTGTCTCTCCTTGCCCCTCCTTGTCCTTCCTTGGGCCTATTTGTCGCTCCTTGATCCTGCTTGTACCTCCTTGTCCCTTTCTGTCCCTCCTTGTCCCTACTTGTCCCTCGTTGACCCTCCTTGTCTCTCCATGCCCCTCCTGGTCCCTCCTTGTTCCTCCTTGTCACTCCTTTCCCTCCTGGTTCCACCTTGTCTCTCCTTGTCCCTCAGTGACCCTCATTGTCCCTCCTGGTCCGTACTTGTCCCTCCTTGTCCTTCCTTGTCCCTCCTTGATCCTGCTTGTCCCTTCTTGTCCCTGCTTGTCCCTCATTGCCCCTCCATGTCCGTCCTTGTCCCGCATTGTCCCTCCTTTTCCCTCCTTGTCAGTCATTGTCCTCCTTGACCCTGCTTGTCCCTACATGTCTCTCCTTGCCCCTCCTTGTCCTTCCTTGGGCCTATTTGTCGCTCCTTGATCCTGCTTGTCCCTTCCTGTCCCTCCTTGTCTCTCCATGCCCCTCCTGGTCCCTCCTTGCCCCTTCTTTTCCCTCATTGTTCCTCCTTGTCACTCCTTTCCCTCCTTTACCCTCCTGGTCCCACCTTGTCTCTCCTTGTCCCTCCGTGACCCTCATTGTCCCTCCTGGTCCGTACTTGTCCCTCCTTGTCCCTCATTGTCCCTCCTTTGTCCTCCTTTTACCTCATTTTCCCTCCTTGTCCCTCGATATCCCTGCTTGTCCCTCTTTGTCCCTACTGGTCCCTCCTTGTTCCTCCTTGCCCCTTCTTTTCCCTCCTTATCCCTACTTGTCCATCCTGGTCCCTCCTTATCCCTCCTTGTCCATCCTTGTCCCTGCTTAACCCTCCTTGTTCCTCCTTGTCCCTCCTGGTCCGTACTTGTCCCTCCTTGTCCGTCCTTGTCCGTCCTTGTCCCTCATTGTCCCTGCTTGTCCCTCATTGTCCCACCTTTGTCCTCCTTTTACCTCATTTCCCCTCCTTGACCCTCCAAGTCCCTGTTCGTCCCTCCTTGTCCCTCCTTGACCCTCCTTGTCCCTCCTTGTTCCTCCTTTTCCCTCCTTGTCCCTTCTTGACCCCCCTAGTCCCTGCTCGACCCTCCTTGTTTCTCCTTGTCACACCTTGTCACTCCTTTTCCCTCCTTGTCTCTCCATGCCCTTCCTGGTCCCTCCTTGCCACTTCTTTTCCCTCCTTGTTCCTCCTTGTCACTCCTTTCCCTCCTTTACCCTCCTGGTCCCTCCTTGTGTCTCCTTGTCCCTCCGTGACCCTCATTGTCCCTCCTGGTCCGTACTTGTCCCTCCTTGTCCCTACTTGTCCCTCCTTGTCCTTCCTTGTCCCTATTTGTCCCTCCTTGATCCTGCTTGTCCTCCTTGTCCCTACTGGTCCGTACTTGTCCCTCATTGCCCTCATGGTCCCTCCTGGTCCCTCCTTGTGCCTCCTTGTCCATCCTTGACCCTCCTTGACCCTCCTTGTTCCTCCTTGTCCCTCCTGGTCCGTACTTGTCCCTCCTTGTCCCTCCTTGTCCCTCATTGTCCCTGCTTGTCCCTCCTTTGTCCTCCTTTTACCTCATTTTCCCTCCTTGTCCCTCGTTATCCCTGCTTGTCCCTCCTTGTCCCTACTGGTCCCTCCTTGTTCCTCCTTGCCCCTTCTTTTCCCTCCTTATCCCTACTTGTCCATCCTGGTCCCTCCTTGTCCATCCTTGTTCATCCTTGTCCCTCCTTAACCCTCCTTGTTCCTCCTTGTCCCTCCTTGTCCGTCCTTGTCCCTCATTGTCCCTGCTTGTCCCTCATTGTCCCACCTTTGTCCTCCTTTTACCTCATTTTCCCTCCTTGAACCTCCAAGTCCCTGTTCGTCCCTCCTTGTCCCTCCTTGTCCCTCCTTGTTCCTCCTTTTCCCTCCTTTTCCCTCCTTTTCCCTCCTTTTCCCTCCTTGTCCCTTCTTGACCCCCCTAGTCCCTGCTCGTCCCTCCTTGTCACACCTTGTCACTCCTTTTCCCTCCTTGTCTCTCCATGCCCTTCCTGGTCCCTCCTTGCCACTTTTTTTCCCTCCTTATTCCTCCTTGTCACTCCCTTCCCTCCTTTACCCTCCTGGTCCCTCCTTGTGTCTCCTTGTCCCTCCGTGACCCTCATTGTCCCCCTGGTCCGTACTTGTCCCTCCTTGTCCTTCCTTGTCCCTATTTGTCCCTCCTTGATCCTGCTTGTCCCTGCTTGTCCCCCAGTGCGCCTTCATGTCCCTTGTCCCTTCTTGACCCCCCTAGTCCCTGCTCGTCCCTCCTTGTTTCTCCTTGTCACACCTTGTCACTCCTTTTCCCTCCTTGACCCTCCTTGTCTCTCCATGCCCCTTCTGGTCCCTCCTTGCCCCTTCCTTTCCCTCCTTGTTCCTCCTTGTCACTCCTGGTCCGTACTTGTCCCTCCTTGTCCCTACTTGTCCCTCCTTGTCCTTCCTTGTCCCTCCTTGATCCTGCTTGTCCCTTCTTGTCCCCCAGTGCCCCTTCATGTCCCTCATTGCCTCTCCTTGTTCCTCCTTGTTCCTCCTTGTGCCTCCTTGTTCCTCCTTGTCCTCCTTGGCCCTCCTTTTCCCTTCATGTCCCTGCTTGTCCCTCCTTGCCCGTCCTTGTCCCTTCTTATCCCTCCTTGTCCCACCTTGTCCCTCCATGACCGTCCTTGTCCCGCATTGTCCCTCCTTTACCCTCCTTGTCACTAATTGTCCCTCCTTGACCCTGCTTGTCCCTACTTGTCTCTCCTTGCCCCTCCTTGTCCTTCCTTGGGCCTGTTTGTCGCTCCTTGATCCTGCTTCTCCCTCCTTGTCCCTTCCTGTCCTCTTAGTCCCTACTTGACCCTCCTTGACCCTCCTGGTCCCTCCTTGCTCTTACTTGCCCCTCCTTTTCCCGTCTTGTCCCTCATTACCCCTCCTTGCCCCTCCTTGTCCCTCCTTTTGCCTCATTGCCCCTCATTGTCCCTCCTTGTACACCCTTTTCCTCCTTGTCTTTCCTTGTCCCTCTTTTTCCCTCCTTTCCCTCCATTTCCCTCCTTTTCCCTCCTTGTCCCTCGTTGTCTTTCCTTGTCCCTCCATGTCTCTGCTTGTCCCTCCTTATTCCAGCTTTTCCTTCCTTGTCCCTCCTTGACCCTCCCTGTCCCTCCTTGACCCTCCCTGTCCCTCCTTGACCCTCCTTGTCCCTACTGGTCCGTACTTGTCCCTCATTGCCCTCATGGTCCCTCCTGGTCCCTCCTTGTGCCTCCTTGTCCATCCTTGTCCCTCCTTGACCCTCCTTGACCCTCCTTGACCCTCCTTGACCCTCCTTGTCCCTCCTTGTTCCTCCTTGTCCCTCCTTTTCCCTCCTTGTCCCTTCTTGTCCCTCATTGTCCCTGCTTGTCCCTCCTTGTCCGTCCTTGTCCCTGCTTGTCCCTCCTTGTCCCTCCTTTGTCCCTCCTTTGTCCTCCTTTTACCTCATTTTCCCTCCTTGTCCCTCGTTATCCCTGCTTGTCCCTCATTGCCCCTACTGGTCCCTCCTTGCTCCTCCTTGCCCCTTCTGTTCCCTCCTTATCCCTACTTGTCCATCCTGGTCCGTACTTGTCCCTCCGTGTCCCTCCGTGTCCCACATTGTCCCTCATTGGCCCTCATTGTCCCTCCTTGTTCCTCCTTGTCACTCCTTTCCCTCCTTTTCCCTCTTGGTCCCTCCTTGCTCCTCCTTGCCCCTTCTTTTCCCTCCTTATCCCTCCTTGTCCCACCTTGTTCCTCCTTGTCCCTCCTTTTCCCTCCTTGTCCCTTCTTGTACCTGCTTGTCCCTGCTTGTCCCTCCTTGTCCCTCCTTGCCCGTCCTTGCCCCTTCTTACACCTCCTTGTCCCTCATTGCCCCTCCTTGTCCGTCCTTGTCCCTCCTGGTCCCTCCTTTTCCCTCCTTTTCCCTCCTTGTCCGTCCTTCTCCCTCCTTGTTCCTCCTGTCCCTCCTTGTCCCTCCTTGTCTTTCCATGTCCCTCCATGTCTCTGCTTGTCCCTCCTTATCCCTGCTTGTCGCTCCTTGTCCCTCCTGGTCCCTCCTTGTCCCTCCTTGTCACTCCTTGACCATCCTTGTCCCTCCTTGACCCTCCTTGTCCCTCCTGATCCGTACTTGTCCCTAATTGCCCCTAATTGTCCCTCATGGTCCCTCCTAGCTCCTCATTGCCCCTTCTTTTCCCTCCTTGTCCCTCATTATCCCTCCTTGTCCCTTGTTGTCCCTCGTTGTCTCTCCCTGTCCCTCCTTGACCCTCCTTGTCCCTCTTTGTCCCTCCTTGACCCTCCTGGTACGTACTTATCCCTCCTTGTCACTCCTTGTCCCTCATTGCCCCTAATTGTCCCTCCTGGTCCCTCCTTGCTCTTCATTGCCCCTTCTTTTCCCTCCTTGTCCCTCCTGGTGCGTACTTGTGCTCCTTGTCCCTTATTGCCCCTCATTGTCCCTCCTTGGCCCTCCTTTTCCCTTCATGTCCCTGCTTGTCCCTCCTTGTCCCTCCTTGCCCGTCCTTGTCCCTTCCTGTCCCTCCTAGTCCCTACTTGTCCCTCGTTGACCCTCCTGGTCCCTCCTTGCTCTTACTTCCCCCACCTTTTCCTTGTCACTCCTTTTCCCTCATTGCCCCTCATTGTCCCTCCTTGTTCCTCCTTTTCCATCCTTTCCCTCCTTGTCTCTCCATGCCCCTCCTGGTCCCT
Organism: Polietes domitor; assembly: GCA_947397865.1. Classification (NCBI taxonomy): domain Eukaryota; kingdom Metazoa; phylum Arthropoda; class Insecta; order Diptera; family Muscidae; genus Polietes; species Polietes domitor. Next base: position 7,198,676 of record OX377623.1, read on the forward strand.
CCTTGCCCCTTCTTTTCCCTCCTTGTTCCTCCTTGTCACTCCTTTCCCTCCTTTACCCTCCTGGTCCCACCTTGTCTCTCCTTGTCCCTCCGTGACCCTCATTGTCCCTCCCGGTCCGTACTTGTCCCTCCTTGTCCCTCCTTGATCTTCCTTGTTCCTCCTTGTCACTCCTTGCCCTCCTTTACCCGCCTGGTCCCACCTTGTCTCTCCTTGTCCCTCCGTGACCCTCATTGTCCCTACTGGTCCGTACTTGTCCCTCCTTGTCCTTGCTTGTCCCTCCTTGCTCTTACTTGCCCCTCTTTTCCCCGCCTTGTCCATCATTGCCCCTCCTTGGCCCTCCTTGTCACTACTTTTGCCTCATTGCCCCTAATTGTCCCTCCTTGTTCCTCCTTTTCCCTCCTTTCCCTCCTTGTCTTTCCTTGTCCCTCCTTTTCCCTCCTTGTCTTTCCTTGTCCCTCCATGTCTCTGCTTGTCCCTCCTTATCCCTCCTTGTCACTCCTTGACCCTCCTTGTTCCTCCTTTCCCAATTTTTCCCTCATGGTCCCTCCTGGTCCCTCCTTGTATCTCCTTGTCTCTCGTTGACCCTTCTTGTCCCTCCTTGTCCCTCCTGGTCCCTCCTTGTCCATCCTTGGCCCTCCTTAACCCTCATCGTTCCTCCTTGTCCCTCCTGGTCCGGTCTTGTCCCTCATTGTCCGTCCTTGTCCCTCATTGTCCCTGCTTGTCCCTCCTTGTCCTTCATTGTCCCTCCTTGTCCCAACTTGTCCCTCCTTGTTCCTCCTTGTTCCTGCTTGTCCCTCCTTGTCCCTCACTGTCCCACTTGTCCCTCATTATCCCTGCTTTCCCTCATTGCTCCTCCTTTTCCCTCATTGTCCGTCCTTGTCACGCCTTGTACCTCCTGGTCCCTCCTTGTCCCTTCTGGTCCCTCCTTCTACCTCCTTGTCCCTCGTTATCCCTGCTTGTCCCTCATTGCCCCTCCTTTGTCCTCCTTTTCCCTCATTGTCCCTCCTTGACCCTGCTTGTTCCTCCTGTTCCCTACTTGTCCCTCCTTGTCCCTTCTTGGCTGTCCCTGCCCTCCTTGTCCCTTCTTCTCCCTCCTTGTTCCTCCTGTCACTCCTTTTTCCTCCTTTCCCTCCTTTTCCCTCCTGGTCCCTCCTTTTCCCACCTTGCTCCTCCATGCCCCTTCTTTTCCCTTCTTATCCCTCCTTTTCCATCCTGGTCCGTACTTTTCCCTCCTTGGCCCTCCGTGTCCCTCCTAGTCCCTCCTTGTCCCTCATTGCCCCTCATTGTCCCACCATGTTCCTCCTTGTCACTCCATTCCCTCCTTGCTCCTCCTTGCCCCTTCTTTTCCCTCCTTGTCCCTCCTTGTCCCTCATGGCCCCTCATTGTCCCTCCTTGTTCCTCCTTGTCCATCCTGGTCCCTCCTTGCTCCTCCTTGCCCCTTCTTTTCCCTCCTTATCCCTCATTATCCTTCCTGGTCCGTACTTGTCCCTCCTTGGCCCTCATTGCCCCTCATTGTCCCTCCTTGTTCCTCCTTGTCACTCCTTTTTCCTCCTTTCCCTCCTTTTCCCTCCTGGTCCCTCCTTGCTCCTCCTTGCCCCTTCTTTTCCCTCCATATACCTCCTTGTCCATCCTGGTCCCTCCTTGGCCCTCCGTGTCCCTCCTTGTCCCTCCTGGTCCCTCCTTGACCCTCCTTGACCATACTTCTCCCTCTTTGACGCTCCTTGTCCCTCCTTGTTCCTCCTTGTTCCTCCTTGCCCCTCCTTTTCCCTCCTTGTCCCTTCTTGACCCTCCTAGTCTCTGCTCGTCGCTCCTTGTCCCTCATTGCCACTCCTTGTAACTCTTTGTCCTTCTTGTTTCTCCTTGTCACACCTTGTCACTCCTTTTCCCTCCTTTTCCCTCCTTGTCTCTGCATGCCCCTCCTTGCCCCTTCTATGCCCTCCTTGTTCCTCCTTGTCACTCCTTTCCCTCCTTTACCCTCCTGGTCCCTACTTGTCTCTCCTTATCCCTCCTTGACCCTCCTTGTCCCTCCTGGTCCGTACTTGTCCCTCATTGTCCTTCCTTGTCCCTACTTGTCCCTCCCTGTCCCTGCTTGTCCCTCTTTGTCCCTCCTTGACCCTCCTGGTACGTACTTATCCCTCCTTGTCACTCCTTGTCCCTCATTGCCCCTAATTGTCCCTCCTGGTCCCTCCTTGCTCTTCATTGCCCCTTCTTTTCCCTCCTTGACCCTCCTGGTCCGTACTTGTCCTCCTTGTCCCTTATTGCCCCTCATTGTCCCTCCTTGTTCCTCCTTGGCCCTCCTTTTCCCTTCATGTCCCTGCTTGTCCCTCCTCGTCCCTCCTTGCCCGTCCTTGTCCCTCTTAGTCCCTACTTGTCCCTCGTTGACCCTCCTGGTCCCTCCTTGCTCTTACTTCCCCCTCCTTTTCCCGCCTTGTCCCTCCTTGCCCCTCCTTGGCCCTCATTGTTCCTCCTTGTCACTCCTTTCCCTCCTTTACCCTCCTGGTCCCTCCTTGCTCCTACTTGCCTCTCCTTTTCCCGCCTTGTCCCTCATTGCCCCTCCTTGGCCCTCCTTTTCACTCCTTTTCCCTCATTGATCCTCATTGTCCCTCCTTTTCCCTCCTTGTCCCTCCTTGTTCCTCCTTGCCCCTCCTTTTCCCTCCTTGTCCCTTCTTGACCCTCCTAGTCTCTGCTCGTCGCTCCTTGTCCCTCATTGCCACTCCTTGTAACTCTTTGTTCCTCCTTTTCCATCCTTTCCCTCCTTGTCTCTCCATGCCTCTCCTGGTCCCTCCTTGCCCCTTCTTTTCCCTCCTTGTTCCTCCTTGTCACTCCTTTCCCTCCTGGTCCCACCTTGTCCCTCCTTGCTCCTACTTGCCTCTCCTTTTCCCGCTTTGTCCCTCATTGCCCCTCCTTGGCCCTCCTTTTCACTCCTTTTCCCTCATTGATCCTCATTGTCCCTCCTTGTCCCTCCTTGTCCCTCCTTGTTCCTCCTTGCCCTCCTTGTCCCTTCTTGACCCTCCTAGTCCCTCCTAGTCTCTGCTCGTCGCTCCTTGTCCCTCATTGCCACTCCTTGTAACTCTTTGTCCTTCTTGTTTCTCCTTGTCACACCTTGTCACTCCTTTTCCCTCCTTGTCTCTGCATGCCCCTCCTTGCCCCTTCTATGCCCTCCTTGTTCCTCCTTGTCACTCCTTTCCCTCCTTTACCCTCCTGGTCCCTACTTGTCTCTCCTTATCCCTCCTTGACCCTCCTTGTCCCTCCTGGTCCGTACTTGTCCCTCATTGTCCTTCCTTGTCCCTACTTGTCCCTCCCTGTCCCTGCTTGACCCACCTTGTCCCTATTTGTCCCTCCTTGATCCTGCTTGTCCCTTCTTGTCCCTCCTTGTCCCTCATTGCCCCTCCATATCCCTCATTGCCCCTCCTTTTCCTCCTTTTCCCTCATTGTCCGTCCTTGTCCCGCCTTGTCCCTCCTGGTCATTCCTTTTCCCTCCTTGACCCTCCTTGTCCCTCCTGGTCCGTACTTATCCCTCCTTGTCCCTCATTGCCCCTAATTGTCCCTCCTGGTCCCTCATTGCTCTTCATTGCCTCTTATTTTCCCTCCTTGTCCCTCATTATCCCTCCTTGTCCGTACTTGTCCCTTATTGCCCCTCATTGTCCCTCCTTGTTCCTCCTTGGCCCTCCTTTTTCCTTCATGTCACTGCTTGTCCCTGCTTGTCCCTCCTTGCCCGTCCTTGTCCCTTCTTATCCCTCCTTGTCCAACCTTGTCCCTCATTGCCCCTCCTTGTCTGTCCTTGTCCCTCCTGGTCCCTCCTTGTCACTCATTGTCCCTCCTTGACCCTGCTTGTCCCTACTTGTCTCTCCTTGCGCCTCCTTGGTCTTCCTTGGGCCTGTTTGTCGCTCCTTGATCCTGCTTGTCCCTCCTTGTCCCTCCTTGTTCCTCCTTGTCCCTCCTTGTTCCTCCTTGTTCCTCCTTGTCCCTGCTTTTCCCTCCTTGTCCCTTCTTGTACCTGCTTGTCCCTGCTTGTCCCTCCTTGCGCGTCCTTGCCCCTTCTTACACCTCCTTGTTCCACCTTGTCCCTCATTGCCCCTCCTTGTCCGTCCTTGTCCCTCCTGGTCCCTCCTTTTCCCTCCTTGTCCGTCCTTATCCCTCCTTGTTCCTCCTGTCCCTCCTTTTCCCTCCTTGTCCCTCCTTGTCTTTCCTTGTCCCTCCATGTCTCTGCTTGTCCCTCCTTATCCCTGCTTGTCGCTCCTTGTCCCTCCTGGTCCCTCCTTGTCCCTCCTTGTCACTCCTTGACCATCCTTGTCCCTCCTTGACCCTCCTTGTCCCTCCTGATCCGTACTTGTCCCTAATTGCCCCTAATTGTCCCTCATGGTCCCTCCTTGTCCCTCATTATCCCTCCTTGTCCCTTGTTGTCCCTCGTTGTCTCTCCCTGTCCCTCCTTGTCCCTCCTTGACCCTCCTTGACCCTCCTTGTCCCTCCTTGACCCTCCTTGTCCCTCTTTGTCCCTCCTTGACCCTCCTGGTACGTACTTATCCCTCCTTGTCACTCCTTGTCCCTCATTGCCCCTAATTGTCCCTCCTGGTCCCTCCTTGCTCTTCATTGCCCCTTCTTTTCCCTCCTTGTCCCTCTTGGTCCGTACTTGTCCTCCTTGTCCCTTATTGCCCCTCATTGTCCCTCCTTATTCCTCCTGGGCCCTCCTTTTCCCTTCATGCCCCTGCTTGTCCCTCCTCGTGCCTCCTTGCCCGTCCTTGTCCCTCCTAGTCCCTACTTGTCCCTCGTTGACCCTCCTGGTCCCTCCTTGCTCTTACTTCCTCCTCCTTTTCCCGCCTTGTCCCTCCTTGCCCCTCCTTGGCCCTCCTTGTCACTCCTTTTGACTAATTGCCCCTCATTGTCCCTCCTTGTTCCTTTTTTTTCCATCCTTTCCCTCCTTGTCTCTCCATGCCCCTCCTGGTCCCTCCTTGCCCCTTCTTTTCCCTCCTTGTTCCTCCTTGTCACTCCTTTCCCTCCTTTACCCTCCTGGACCCACCTTGTCTCTCCTTGTCCCTCCGTGACCCTCATTGTCCCTCCTGGTCCGTACTTGTACCTCCTTGTCCCTACTTGTTCCTCCTTGTCACTCCTTTCCCTCCTTTACCCTCCTGGTCCCACCTTGTCTCTCCTTGTCACTCCTTTCCCTGCTTTTCCCTCCTTGTCCCTCCTTGTCTTTCCTTGTCCCTCCTTGTCCCTGCTTATCCCTGCTTGTCCCTTGTTGTACCTCGTTGTCTCTCCCTGTCCCTCCTTGTCCCTCCTTGACCCTCCTTGTCCCTCTTTGTCCCTCCTTGACCCTCCTGGTACGTACTTATCCCTCCTTGTCACTCCTTGTCCCTCATTGCCCTAATTGTCCCTCCTGGTCCCTCCTTGCTCTTCATTGCCCCTTCTTTTTACTCCTTGTCCCTCCTGGTCCGTACTTGTCCTCCTTGTGCCTTATTGCCCCTCATTGTCCCTCCTTGGCCCTCCTTTTCCCTTCATGTCCCTGCTTGTCCCTCCTTGCCCATCCTTGTCCCTTCCTGTCCCTCCTAGTCCCTACTTGTCACTCGTTGACCCTCCTGGTCCCTCCTTGCTCTTACTTCCCCCTCCTTTTCCCGCCTTGTCCCTCCTTGCCCCTCCTTGTCACACCTTTTGCCTCATTGCCCCTCATTGTCCCTCCTTGTTCCTCCTTTTCCATCCTTTCCCTCCTTGTCTCTCCATGCCCCTCCTGGTCCCTCCTTGCCCCTTCTTTTCCCTCCTTGTTCCTCCTTGTCACTCCTTTCCCTCCTTTACCCTCCTGGTCCCACCTTGTCTCTCCTTGTCGCTCCGTGACCCTCATTGTCCCTCCTGGTCCGTACTTGTCCCTCCTTGTCCCTACTTGTCCCTCCTTGTCCTTCCTTGTCCCTCCTTGATCTTCCTTGTTCCTCCTTGTCACTCCTTTCCCTCCTTTACCCTCCTGGTCCACCTTGTCTCTCCTTGTCCCTCCGTGACCCTCATTGTCCCTACTGGTCCGTACTTGTCCCTCCTTGTCCTTGCTTGTCCCTCCTTGCTCTTACTTGCCCCTCCTTTTCCCGCCTTGTCCATCATTGCCCCTCATTGGCCCTCCTTGTCACTACTTTTGCCTCATTGCCCCTAAATGTCCCTCCTTTTCCCTCCTTTCCCTCCTTGTCTTTCCTTGTCCCTCCTTTTCCCTCCTTGTCTTTCCTTGTCCCTCCATGTCTCTGCTTGTCCCTCCTTATCCCTCCTTGTCACTCCTTGACCCTCCTTGTTCCTCCTTTCCCAATTTTTCCCTCATGGTCCCTCCTTGTATCTCCTTGTCTCTCGTTGACCCTTCTTGTCCCTCCTGGTCCCTCCTTGTCCATCCTTGACCCTCCTTAACCCTCATCGTTCCTCCTTGTCCCTCCTGGTCCGTACTTGTCCCTCATTGTCCGTCCTTGTCCCTCATTGTCCCTGCTTGTCCCTCCTTGTCCTTCATTGTCCCTCCTTTGTCCTCCTTTTACCTCGTTTTCCCTCCTGGACCCTCCAAGTCCCTGTTCGTCCCTCCTTGTCCCTCACTGTCACTCCTTGACCCTCTTTGTCCCTCCTTGTTTTTCCTTGTCTCTCCTTTCCCTCCTAGTCCCTCCTGGCGCCTCCTTGTCTCTGCTTGTCACTCCTTGTCCCTCCTTGTTCCTCCTTTTCCCTCCTTTCCCCTCCTTATCCCTTCTTGACCCCCCTAGTCCCTGCTCGTCCCTCCTTGTCCCTCCTTGTTTCTCCTTGTCACACCTTGTCACTCCTTTTCCCTCCTTGACCCTCCTTGTCTCTCCATGCCCCTTCTGGTCCCTCCTTACCCTTCTTTTCCCTCCTTGTTCCTCCTTGTTCCTCCTTGTTCCTCCTTGTCACTCCTTTACCCTCCTGGTCCCACCTTGTCTCTCCTTGTCCCTCCGTGACTCTCATTGTCCCTCCTGGTCCGTACTTGTCCCTCCTTGTCCCTACTTGTCCCTCCTTGTCCCTCCTGGTCCCTCCTTGCTCTTACTTCCCCCACCTTTTCCTTGTCACTCCTTTTCCCTCATTGCCCCTCATTGTCCCTCCTTGTTCCTCCTTTTCCATCCTTTCCCTCCTTGTCTCTCCATGCCCCTCCTGGTCCCTCCTTGCCCCTTCTTTTCCCTCCTTGTTCCTCCTTGTCACTCCTTTCCCTCCTTTACCCTCCTGGTCCCACCTTGTCTCTCCTTGTCCCTCCGTGACCCTCATTGTCCCTCCCGGTCCGTACTTGTCCCTCCTTGTCCCTCCTTGATCTTCCTTGTTCCTCCTTGTCACTCCTTGCCCTCCTTTACCCGCCTGGTCCCACCTTGTCTCTCCTTGTCCCTCCGTGACCCTCATTGTCCCTACTGGTCCGTACTTGTCCCTCCTTGTCCTTGCTTGTCCCTCCTTGCTCTTACTTGCCCCTCTTTTCCCCGCCTTGTCCATCATTGCCCCTCCTTGGCCCTCCTTGTCACTACTTTTGCCTCATTGCCCCTAATTGTCCCTCCTTGTTCCTCCTTTTCCCTCCTTTCCCTCCTTGTCTTTCCTTGTCCCTCCTTTTCCCTCCTTGTCTTTCCTTGTCCCTCCATGTCTCTGCTTGTCCCTCCTTATCCCTCCTTGTCACTCCTTGACCCTCCTTGTTCCTCCTTTCCCAATTTTTCCCTCATGGTCCCTCCTGGTCCCTCCTTGTATCTCCTTGTCTCTCGTTGACCCTTCTTGTCCCTCCTTGTCCCTCCTGGTCCCTCCTTGTCCATCCTTGGCCCTCCTTAACCCTCATCGTTCCTCCTTGTCCCTCCTGGTCCGGTCTTGTCCCTCATTGTCCGTCCTTGTCCCTCATTGTCCCTGCTTGTCCCTCCTTGTCCTTCATTGTCCCTCCTTGTCCCAACTTGTCCCTCCTTGTTCCTCCTTGTTCCTGCTTGTCCCTCCTTGTCCCTCACTGTCCCACTTGTCCCTCATTATCCCTGCTTTCCCTCATTGCTCCTCCTTTTCCCTCATTGTCCGTCCTTGTCACGCCTTGTACCTCCTGGTCCCTCCTTGTCCCTTCTGGTCCCTCCTTCTACCTCCTTGTCCCTCGTTATCCCTGCTTGTCCCTCATTGCCCCTCCTTTGTCCTCCTTTTCCCTCATTGTCCCTCCTTGACCCTGCTTGTTCCTCCTGTTCCCTACTTGTCCCTCCTTGTCCCTTCTTGGCTGTCCCTGCCCTCCTTGTCCCTTCTTCTCCCTCCTTGTTCCTCCTGTCACTCCTTTTTCCTCCTTTCCCTCCTTTTCCCTCCTGGTCCCTCCTTTTCCCACCTTGCTCCTCCATGCCCCTTCTTTTCCCTTCTTATCCCTCCTTTTCCATCCTGGTCCGTACTTTTCCCTCCTTGGCCCTCCGTGTCCCTCCTAGTCCCTCCTTGTCCCTCATTGCCCCTCATTGTCCCACCATGTTCCTCCTTGTCACTCCATTCCCTCCTTGCTCCTCCTTGCCCCTTCTTTTCCCTCCTTGTCCCTCCTTGTCCCTCATGGCCCCTCATTGTCCCTCCTTGTTCCTCCTTGTCCATCCTGGTCCCTCCTTGCTCCTCCTTGCCCCTTCTTTTCCCTCCTTATCCCTCATTATCCTTCCTGGTCCGTACTTGTCCCTCCTTGGCCCTCATTGCCCCTCATTGTCCCTCCTTGTTCCTCCTTGTCACTCCTTTTTCCTCCTTTCCCTCCTTTTCCCTCCTGGTCCCTCCTTGCTCCTCCTTGCCCCTTCTTTTCCCTCCATATACCTCCTTGTCCATCCTGGTCCCTCCTTGGCCCTCCGTGTCCCTCCTTGTCCCTCCTGGTCCCTCCTTGACCCTCCTTGACCATACTTCTCCCTCTTTGACGCTCCTTGTCCCTCCTTGTTCCTCCTTGTTCCTCCTTGCCCCTCCTTTTCCCTCCTTGTCCCTTCTTGACCCTCCTAGTCTCTGCTCGTCGCTCCTTGTCCCTCATTGCCACTCCTTGTAACTCTTTGTCCTTCTTGTTTCTCCTTGTCACACCTTGTCACTCCTTTTCCCTCCTTTTCCCTCCTTGTCTCTGCATGCCCCTCCTTGCCCCTTCTATGCCCTCCTTGTTCCTCCTTGTCACTCCTTTCCCTCCTTTACCCTCCTGGTCCCTACTTGTCTCTCCTTATCCCTCCTTGACCCTCCTTGTCCCTCCTGGTCCGTACTTGTCCCTCATTGTCCTTCCTTGTCCCTACTTGTCCCTCCCTGTCCCTGCTTGTCCCTCTTTGTCCCTCCTTGACCCTCCTGGTACGTACTTATCCCTCCTTGTCACTCCTTGTCCCTCATTGCCCCTAATTGTCCCTCCTGGTCCCTCCTTGCTCTTCATTGCCCCTTCTTTTCCCTCCTTGACCCTCCTGGTCCGTACTTGTCCTCCTTGTCCCTTATTGCCCCTCATTGTCCCTCCTTGTTCCTCCTTGGCCCTCCTTTTCCCTTCATGTCCCTGCTTGTCCCTCCTCGTCCCTCCTTGCCCGTCCTTGTCCCTCCTAGTCCCTACTTGTCCCTCGTTGACCCTCCTGGTCCCTCCTTGCTCTTACTTCCCCCTCCTTTTCCCGCCTTGTCCCTCCTTGCCCCTCCTTGGCCCTCATTGTTCCTCCTTGTCACTCCTTTCCCTCCTTTACCCTCCTGGTCCCTCCTTGCTCCTACTTGCCTCTCCTTTTCCCGCCTTGTCCCTCATTGCCCCTCCTTGGCCCTCCTTTTCACTCCTTTTCCCTCATTGATCCTCATTGTCCCTCCTTTTCCCTCCTTGTCCCTCCTTGTTCCTCCTTGCCCCTCCTTTTCCCTCCTTGTCCCTTCTTGACCCTCCTAGTCTCTGCTCGTCGCTCCTTGTCCCTCATTGCCACTCCTTGTAACTCTTTGTTCCTCCTTTTCCATCCTTTCCCTCCTTGTCTCTCCATGCCTCTCCTGGTCCCTCCTTGCCCCTTCTTTTCCCTCCTTGTTCCTCCTTGTCACTCCTTTCCCTCCTGGTCCCACCTTGTCCCTCCTTGCTCCTACTTGCCTCTCCTTTTCCCGCCTTTTCCCGCTTTGTCCCTCATTGGCCCTCCTTTTCACTCCTTTTCCCTCATTGATCCTCATTGTCCCTCCTTGTCCCTCCTTGTCCCTCCTTGTTCCTCCTTGCCCTCCTTGTCCCTTCTTGACCCTCCTAGTCCCTCCTAGTCTCTGCTCGTCGCTCCTTGTCCCTCATTGCCACTCCTTGTAACTCTTTGTCCTTCTTGTTTCTCCTTGTCACACCTTGTCACTCCTTTTCCCTCCTTGTCTCTGCATGCCCCTCCTTGCCCCTTCTATGCCCTCCTTGTTCCTCCTTGTCACTCCTTTCCCTCCTTTACCCTCCTGGTCCCTACTTGTCTCTCCTTATCCCTCCTTGACCCTCCTTGTCCCTCCTGGTCCGTACTTGTCCCTCATTGTCCTTCCTTGTCCCTACTTGTCCCTCCCTGTCCCTGCTTGACCCACCTTGTCCCTATTTGTCCCTCCTTGATCCTGCTTGTCCCTTCTTGTCCCTCCTTGTCCCTCATTGCCCCTCCATATCCCTCATTGCCCCTCCTTTTCCTCCTTTTCCCTCATTGTCCGTCCTTGTCCCGCCTTGTCCCTCCTGGTCATTCCTTTTCCCTCCTTGACCCTCCTTGTCCCTCCTGGTCCGTACTTATCCCTCCTTGTCCCTCATTGCCCCTAATTGTCCCTCCTGGTCCCTCATTGCTCTTCATTGCCTCTTATTTTCCCTCCTTGTCCCTCATTATCCCTCCTTGTCCGTACTTGTCCCTTATTGCCCCTCATTGTCCCTCCTTGTTCCTCCTTGGCCCTCCTTTTTCCTTCATGTCACTGCTTGTCCCTGCTTGTCCCTCCTTGCCCGTCCTTGTCCCTTCTTATCCCTCGTTGTCCAACCTTGTCCCTCATTGCCCCTCCTTGTCTGTCCTTGTCCCTCCTGGTCCCTCCTTGTCACTCATTGTCCCTCCTTGACCCTGCTTGTCCCTACTTGTCTCTCCTTGCGCCTCCTTGGTCTTCCTTGGGCCTGTTTGTCGCTCCTTGATCCTGCTTGTCCCTCCTTGTCCCTCCTTGTTCCTCCTTGTCCCTCCTTGTTCCTCCTTGTTCCTCCTTGTCCCTGCTTTTCCCTCCTTGTCCCTTCTTGTACCTGCTTGTCCCTGCTTGTCCCTCCTTGCGCGTCCTTGCCCCTTCTTACACCTCCTTGTTCCACCTTGTCCCTCATTGCCCCTCCTTGTCCGTCCTTGTCCCTCCTGGTCCCTCCTTTTCCCTCCTTGTCCGTCCTTATCCCTCCTTGTTCCTCCTGTCCCTCCTTTTCCCTCCTTGTCCCTCCTTGTCTTTCCTTGTCCCTCCATGTCTCTGCTTGTCCCTCCTTATCCCTGCTTGTCGCTCCTTGTCCCTCCTGGTCCCTCCTTGTCCCTCCTTGTCACTCCTTGACCATCCTTGTCCCTCCTTGACCCTCCTTGTCCCTCCTGATCCGTACTTGTCCCTAATTGCCCCTAATTGTCCCTCATGGTCCCTCCTTGTCCCTCATTATCCCTCCTTGTCCCTTGTTGTCCCTCGTTGTCTCTCCCTGTCCCTCCTTGTCCCTCCTTGACCCTCCTTGACCCTCCTTGTCCCTCCTTGACCCTCCTTGTCCCTCTTTGTCCCTCCTTGACCCTCCTGGTACGTACTTATCCCTCCTTGTCACTCCTTGTCCCTCATTGCCCCTAATTGTCCCTCCTGGTCCCTCCTTGCTCTTCATTGCCCCTTCTTTTCCCTCCTTGTCCCTCTTGGTCCGTACTTGTCCTCCTTGTCCCTTATTGCCCCTCATTGTCCCTCCTTATTCCTCCTGGGCCCTCCTTTTCCCTTCATGCCCCTGCTTGTCCCTCCTCGTGCCTCCTTGCCCGTCCTTGTCCCTCCTAGTCCCTACTTGTCCCTCGTTGACCCTCCTGGTCCCTCCTTGCTCTTACTTCCTCCTCCTTTTCCCGCCTTGTCCCTCCTTGCCCCTCCTTGGCCCTCCTTGTCACTCCTTTTGACTAATTGCCCCTCATTGTCCCTCCTTGTTCCTTTTTTTTCCATCCTTTCCCTCCTTGTCTCTCCATGCCCCTCCTGGTCCCTCCTTGCCCCTTTTTTTCCCTCCTTGTTCCTCCTTGTCACTCCTTTCCCTCCTTTACCCTCCTGGACCCACCTTGTCTCTCCTTGTCCCTCCGTGACCCTCATTGTCCCTCCTGGTCCGTACTTGTACCTCCTTGTCCCTACTTGCTCCTCCTTGTCACTCCTTTCCCTCCTTTACCCTCCTGGTCCCACCTTGTCTCTCCTTGTCACTCCTTTCCCTGCTTTTCCCTCCTTGTCCCTCCTTGTCTTTCCTTGTCCCTCCTTGTCCCTGCTTATCCCTGCTTGTCCCTTGTTGTACCTCGTTGTCTCTCCCTGTCCCTCCTTGTCCCTCCTTGACCCTCCTTGTCCCTCTTTGTCCCTCCTTGACCCTCCTGGTACGTACTTATCCCTCCTTGTCACTCCTTGTCCCTCATTGCCCTAATTGTCCCTCCTGGTCCCTCCTTGCTCTTCATTGCCCCTTCTTTTTACTCCTTGTCCCTCCTGGTCCGTACTTGTCCTCCTTGTGCCTTATTGCCCCTCATTGTCCCTCCTTGGCCCTCCTTTTCCCTTCATGTCCCTGCTTGTCCCTCCTTGCCCATCCTTGTCCCTTCCTGTCCCTCCTAGTCCCTACTTGTCACTCGTTGACCCTCCTGGTCCCTCCTTGCTCTTACTTCCCCCTCCTTTTCCCGCCTTGTCCCTCCTTGCCCCTCCTTGTCACACCTTTTGCCTCATTGCCCCTCATTGTCCCTCCTTGTTCCTCCTTTTCCATCCTTTCCCTCCTTGTCTCTCCATGCCCCTCCTGGTCCCTCCTTGCCCCTTCTTTTCCCTCCTTGTTCCTCCTTGTCACTCCTTTCCCTCCTTTACCCTCCTGGTCCCACCTTGTCTCTCCTTGTCGCTCCGTGACCCTCATTGTCCCTCCTGGTCCGTACTTGTCCCTCCTTGTCCCTACTTGTCCCTCCTTGTCCTTCCTTGTCCCTCCTTGATCTTCCTTGTTCCTCCTTGTCACTCCTTTCCCTCCTTTACCCTCCTGGTCCACCTTGTCTCTCCTTGTCCCTCCGTGACCCTCATTGTCCCTACTGGTCCGTACTTGTCCCTCCTTGTCCTTGCTTGTCCCTCCTTGCTCTTACTTGCCCCTCCTTTTCCCGCCTTGTCCATCATTGCCCCTCATTGGCCCTCCTTGTCACTACTTTTGCCTCATTGCCCCTAAATGTCCCTCCTTTTCCCTCCTTTCCCTCCTTGTCTTTCCTTGTCCCTCCTTTTCCCTCCTTGTCTTTCCTTGTCCCTCCATGTCTCTGCTTGTCCCTCCTTATCCCTCCTTGTCACTCCTTGACCCTCCTTGTTCCTCCTTTCCCAATTTTTCCCTCATGGTCCCTCCTTGTATCTCCTTGTCTCTCGTTGACCCTTCTTGTCCCTCCTGGTCCCTCCTTGTCCATCCTTGACCCTCCTTAACCCTCATCGTTCCTCCTTGTCCCTCCTGGTCCGTACTTGTCCCTCATTGTCCGTCCTTGTCCCTCATTGTCCCTGCTTGTCCCTCCTTGTCCTTCATTGTCCCTCCTTTGTCCTCCTTTTACCTCGTTTTCCCTCCTGGACCCTCCAAGTCCCTGTTCGTCCCTCCTTGTCCCTCACTGTCACTCCTTGACCCTCTTTGTCCCTCCTTGTTTTTCCTTGTCTCTCCTTTCCCTCCTAGTCCCTCCTGGCGCCTCCTTGTCTCTGCTTGTCACTCCTTGTCCCTCCTTGTTCCTCCTTTTCCCTCCTTTCCCCTCCTTATCCCTTCTTGACCCCCCTAGTCCCTGCTCGTCCCTCCTTGTCCCTCCTTGTTTCTCCTTGTCACACCTTGTCACTCCTTTTCCCTCCTTGACCCTCCTTGTCTCTCCATGCCCCTTCTGGTCCCTCCTTACCCTTCTTTTCCCTCCTTGTTCCTCCTTGTTCCTCCTTGTTCCTCCTTGTCACTCCTTTACCCTCCTGGTCCCACCTTGTCTCTCCTTGTCCCTCCGTGACTCTCATTGTCCCTCCTGGTCCGTACTTGTCCCTCCTTGTCCCTACTTGTCCCTCCTTGTCCCTACTTGTCCCTCCTTGTCCTTCCTTGTCCCTCCTTGATCCTGCTTGTCCCTTCTTGTCCCCCAGTGCCCCTTCATGTCCCTCATTGCCCCTCCATTTGCCTCCTTATCCCTCCTGGTCCCTCCTTGTCCCTCCTTGTCCTTCCTTGTCCCTGTTTGTCCCTCCTTGATCCTGCTTGTCCCTTCTTGTCCCTCCTTGACCCTCCTGGTCCCTCCTTGCTCCTACTTGCCCCTCATTGCCCCTTCTTGGCCCTACTTGTCACTCCTTTTCCTTCATTGCCCTTCATTGTCCCTCCTTGTTCCACCTTTTCCCTCCTTTCCCTCCTTGTTCCACCTTGTCACTCCTTTCCCTCCTTGACCCTCCTTTTCCCTCCTTTACCCTCCTTGTCTTTCCTTGTCCATCCTTGTCCCTGCTTATCCCTGCTTGTCCCACCTTGTCTCTCCTTGTCCCTCCGTGACCCTCATTGTCCCTCCTGGTCCGTACTTGTCCCTCCTTGTCCCTATTTGTCCCTCCTTGTCCTTCCTTGTCCCTCCTTGATCCTGCTTGTCCCTACTTGTCCCCCAGTGCCCCTTCATGTCCCTCATTGCCCCTCCATGTACCTCCTTATCCCTCCTGGTCCCTCCTGGTCCCTCCTTGTCCCTCCTTGTCCCGTCTTGTCCCTCCTTGTCACTCCTTGTCCCTGTTTGTCCCTCATTGATCCTGCTTGTCCCTAATTGTCCCTCCTTGACCCTACTGGTCCCTCCTTGCTCCTACTTGCCCCTCATTGCCTCTCATTGCCCCTTCTTGGCCCTCCTTGTCACTCCTTTTCCTTCATTGCTCTTCATTGTCCCTCCTTGTTCCACCTTTTCCCTCCTTTCCCTCCCTGACGCTCCTTTTCCCTCCTTGTCCCTCCTTGTCCCTCGTTGTCTCTCCTTGTCTCTCCTTGTCCCTCATTGCCCCTAATTGTCCCTCCTGGTCCCTCCTTGCTCTTCATTGCCCGTTCTTTTCCCTCCTTGTCCCTCCTGGTCCGTACTTGTCCCTCCTTGTCCCTTATTGCCCCTCATGATCCCTCCTTGTTCCTCCTTGGCCCTCCTTTTCCCTTCATGTCCCGTCTTGTCCCTCCTTGTCACGCCTTGTCCATGTTTGTCCCTCCTTGATCCTGCTTGTCCCTATTTTTCCCTCCTTGTCCTTCCTTCTCCCTCCTTGATCCTGCTTGTCCCTACTTGTCCCCCAGTGCCCCTTCATGTCCCTCATTGCCCCTCCATGTGCCTCCTTATCCCTCCTGGCCCCTCCTTGTCCCGTCTTGTCCCTCCTTGTCACGCCTTGTCCATGTTTGTCCCTCCATGATCCTGCTTGTCCCTCCTTGTCCTTCCTTGTCCCTGTTTGTCCCTCCTTGATCCTGCTTGTCCCTTCTTGTGCCTACTTGTCCCTCCTTGCTCCTACTTGCCCCTCATTGCCCCTTCTTGGCCCTACTTGTCACTCCTTTTCCTTCATTGCTCTTCATTGTCCCTCCTTGTTCCACCTTTTCCCTCCTTTCCCTCCCTGACCCTCCTTTTCCCTGCTTTTCCCTCCTTGTCCCTCCTTGTCCCTCGTTGTCTCTCCTTGTCTCTCCTTGTCCCTCATTGCCCCTAATTGTCCCTCCTGGTCCCTCCTTGCTCTTCATTGCCCGTTCTTTTCCCTCCTTGTCCCTCCTGGTCCGTACTTGTCCCTCCTTGTCCCTTATTGCCCCTCATTGTCCCTCCTTGTCCCTTATTGCCCCTCATTGTCACTCCTTGACCCTCTTTGTCCCTCCTTGGTTTTCCTTGTCACTCCTTTCCCTCCTAGTCCCTCCTGGCCCCTCCTTGTCTCTGCTTGTCCCTCCTTGACCCTGCTTGTCCCTACTTGTCACTCCTTGCCCCTCCTTGTCCTTCCTTGGGCCTGTTTGTCGCGCCTTGATCCTGCTTCTCCCTCCTTGTCCCTTCCTGTCCCTCCTAGTCCCTACTTGTCCCTCGTTGACCCTCGTTGACCCTCCTGGTCCCTCCTTGCTCTTACTTCCCCCTCCTTTTCCCGCTTTGTCCCTCCTTGGCCCTCCTTGTCACTCCTTTTGCCTCATTGCCCCTCCTTGTTCCTCCTTTTCCATCCTTTCCCTCCTTGTCTCTCCATGCCCCTCCTGGTCCCTCCTTGCCCGTTCTTTTCCCTCCTTGTCACTCCTTTCCCTCCTTTACCCTCCTGGTCCCACCTTGTCTCTCCTTGTCCCTCCGTGACCCTCATTGTCCCTCCTGGTCCGTACTTGTCCCTCCATGTCCCTCCTTGTCCTTCCTTGTCCCTCCTTGTCCCTTCTTGACCCTCCTTGTCCCTTCTTGACCCTCCTTGTCCCTCCTTGACCCTCCTGGTCCGTACTTATCTCTCCTTGTCCCTCCTTGTCTCTCCTTGTCCCTCATTGCGCCTAATTGTCCCTCCTGGTCCCTCCTTGCTCTTCATTGCCCGTTCTTTTCCCTGCTTGTCCGGCCTTGTCCCTCCTGGTCCCTCATTGCCTCTCCTTGTCCCTCCTTGTCACTCCTTTTCCCTCCTTGTCTCTCCTTGCCCCTCCTTTTCACTCCTTGTCCCTTCTTGTTCCTCCTTGTCACTCCTTCTCCCTCCTTGTCCCTCCTTGTCCCTCATTGTCCCTCCTTGACCCTCCTTGTTCCTCCTTGTCCCAACTTGTCCCTCCTTGTTCCTCCTTGTCACTCCTTGTCCCTCATTGTCCCTCCTTGTTCCTCCTTTTCCTCCTTTTCCCTCATTGTCCGTCCTTGTCCCGCCCTGTACTTCCTGGTCCCTCCTTGTCCGTCCTTGTCCCTTCTGGTCCCTCCTTCTACCTCCTTGTCCCTCATTGTCCCACCTGGTCCCTCCTTGCCCCTTCTTTTCCCTCCTTGGCCCTCCGTGTCCCTCCGTGTCCCTCCTTTTCCCTCCTTCTCCTTCCTTGTTCCTGTTTGTCCCTCCTTGATCCTGCTTGTCCCTCCTTGGCTCTTTTTGTCCCTGCTTGTCTCTCCTTCTTCCTACTTGACCCTCCATTGACCATCCTTGTCCTTCCTTGTCTTTCCTTGTCCCTCCTTGTTCCTCGTTGTCCCTCGTTGTCCCTCGTTGTCTCTCCTTGTCCCTCCTTGTCCCTCCTTGTCCCTCCTTGTCCCTCCTTGTCCCTCCTTGTCCCTCCTTGTCCCTCCTTGTCCCTCTTTGTCCCTCCTTGACCCTCCTTGTCCCTCCTGGTCCGTACTTATCCCTCCTTGTCTCTCCTTGTCCCTCATTGCCCCTAATTTTCGCTCCTGGTCCCTCCTTGCTCTTCGTTGCCCCTTCTTTTCCCTCATTATCCATCTTGTCCCTCCTGGTCCGTACTTGTCCCTTATTGCCCCTCATTGTCCCTCCATGGCCCTCCTTTTCCCTTCATGTCCCTTCATGTCCCTGCTTGTCCCACCTTGTCCCTCATTGCCCCTCCATGTCCGTCCTTGTCCCGCATTGTCACTCCTTTTCCCTCCTTGTCAGTAATTGTCCCTCCTTGACCCTGCATGTCCCTACTTGTCTCTCCTTGCCCCTCCTTGTCCTTCCTTGGGCCTATTTGTCGCTCCTTGATCCTGCTTGTACCTCCTTGTCCCTTTCTGTCCCTCCTTGTCCCTACTTGTCCCTCGTTGACCCTCCTTGTCTCTCCATGCCCCTCCTGGTCCCTCCTTGTTCCTCCTTGTCACTCCTTTCCCTCCTGGTTCCACCTTGTCTCTCCTTGTCCCTCAGTGACCCTCATTGTCCCTCCTGGTCCGTACTTGTCCCTCCTTGTCCTTCCTTGTCCCTCCTTGATCCTGCTTGTCCCTTCTTGTCCCTGCTTGTCCCTCATTGCCCCTCCATGTCCGTCCTTGTCCCGCATTGTCCCTCCTTTTCCCTCCTTGTCAGTCATTGTCCTCCTTGACCCTGCTTGTCCCTACATGTCTCTCCTTGCCCCTCCTTGTCCTTCCTTGGGCCTATTTGTCGCTCCTTGATCCTGCTTGTCCCTTCCTGTCCCTCCTTGTCTCTCCATGCCCCTCCTGGTCCCTCCTTGCCCCTTCTTTTCCCTCCTTGTTCCTCCTTGTCACTCCTTTCCCTCCTTTACCCTCCTGGTCCCACCTTGTCTCTCCTTGTCCCTCCGTGACCCTCATTGTCCCTCCTGGTCCGTACTTGTCCCTCCTTGTCCGTCCTTGTCCCTCATTGTCCCTGCTTGTCCCTCATTGTCCCACCTTTGTCCTCCTTTTACCTCATTTCCCCTCCTTGACCCTCCAAGTCCCTGTTCGTCCCTCCTTGTCCCTCCTTGACCCTCCTTGTCCCTCCTTGTTCCTCCTTGTCCCTTCTTGACCCCCCTAGTCCCTGCTCGACCCTCCTTGTTTCTCCTTG
Organism: Polietes domitor; assembly: GCA_947397865.1. NCBI lineage: Eukaryota > Metazoa > Arthropoda > Insecta > Diptera > Muscidae > Polietes > Polietes domitor. Next base: position 7,217,123 of record OX377623.1, read on the forward strand.
TCACTCCTTTTCCCTCCTTGTCTCTACATGCCCTTCCTGGTCCCTCCTTGCCACTTCTTTTCCCTCCTTGTTCCTCCTTGTCACTCCTTTCCCTCCTTTACCCTCCTGGTCCCTCCTTGTGTCTCCTTGTCCGTACTTGTCCCTCCTTGTCCTTCCTTGTCCCTATTTGTCCCTCCTTGATCCTGCTTGTCCCTGCTTGTCCCCTTCATGTCCGTCATGGCCCCTCCATGTACCTCCTTATCCTTAATGGTCCCTCCTTGTCCCTCCTTGTCCCGTCTTGTCCCTCCTTGTCCCTGTTTGTCCCTCCTTGTCCTTCCTTGTCCCTGTTTGTCCCTCCTTGATCCTGCTTGTCCCTTCTTGTCCCTACTTGTCCCTACTTGTCCCTCCTTGACCCTCCTCGTCCCTCCTTGCCCCTCATTGCCCCTTCTTGACCCTCCTTGTCACTCCTTTTCCTTCATTGCCCTTCATTGTCCCTCCTTGTTCCATCTTTTCCCTCCTTGACCCTCCTTTTCCCTCCTTTCCCTGCTTTTCCCTCCTTGTCCCTCCTTGTCCCTGCTTATCCCTGCTTGTCCCTTGTTGTCCCTCGTTGTCTCTCCTTGTCCCTCCTTGTCCCTCCTTGACCCTCCATATCCCTCTTTGTCCCTCCTTGACCCTCCTGGTACGTACTTATCCCTCCTTGTCACTCCTTGTCCCTCATTGCCCCTAATTGTCCCTCCTGGTCCCTCCTTGCTCTTCATTGCCCCTTCTTTTCCCTCCTTGTCCCTCCTGGTCCGTACTTGTCCTCCTTGTCCCTTATTGCCCCTCCTTGGCCCTCCTTTTCCCTTCATGTCCCTGCTTGTCCCTCCTTGTCCCTCCTTGTCCCTCCTTGCCCGTCCTTGTCCCTTCTTATCCCTCCTTGTCCCACCTTGTCCCTCATTGCCCCTCCATGTCCGTCCTTGTCCCGCATTGCCCCTCCTTTACCCTCCTTGTCACTAATTGTCCCTCCTTGACCCTGCTTGTCCCTACTTGTCACTCCTTGCCCCTCCTTGTCCTTCCTTGGGCCTGTTTGTCGCGCCTTGATCCTGCTTCCCCCTCCTTGTCCCTTCCTGTCCCTCCTAGTCCCTACTTGTCCCTCGTTGACCCTCCTGGTCCCTCCTTGCTCTTACTTCCCCCTCCTTTTCCCGCTTTGTCCCTCCTTGCCCCTCCTTGGCCCTCCTTGTCACTCCTTTTGCCTCATTGCCCCTCATTGTCCCTCCTTGTTCCTCCTTTTCCATCCTTTCCCTCCTTGTCTCTCCATGCCCCTCCTGGTCCCTCCTTGCCCCTTCTTTTCCCTCCTTGTCACTCCTTTCCCTCCTTTACCCTCCTGGTCCCACCTTGTCTCTCCTTGTCCCTCCGTGACCCTCATTGTCCCTCCTGGTCCGTACTTGTCCCTCCATGTCCCTCCTTGTCCTTCCTTGTCCCTCCTTGTCCCTTCTTGACCCTCCTTGTCCCTTCTTGACCCTCCTTGTCCCTCCTTAACCCTCCTGGTCCGTACTTATCTCTCCTTGTCCCTCCTTGTCTCTCCTTGTCCCTCACTGCGGCTAATTGTCCCTCCTGGTCCCTCCTTGCTCTTCATTGCCCGTTCTTTTCCCTCCTTGTCCCTCCTGGTCCGTACTTGTCCCTCCTTGTCCCTTATTGCCCCTCATTGTCCCTCCTTGTTCCTCCTTGGCCCTCCTTTTCCCTTCATGTCCCTTCTTGTCCCTCCTTGCCCGTCCTTGTCCCTTCTTATCCCTCCTTGTCCCACCTTGTCCCTTATTGTCCCTCCATGTCCGTCCTTGTCCCGCATTGTCCCTCCTTTACCCTCCTTGTCACTAATTGTCCTTCCTTGACCCTGCTTGTCCCTCCTTGTACATCCTTGGGCCTGTTTGTCGCTCCTTGATCCTGCTTCTCCCTCCTTGTCCCATCCTGTCCTCCTAGTCCCTACTTGTCCCTCCTTGACCCTCCTGGCCCCTCCTTGCTCTTACTTGCCCCTCCTTTTCCCGCCTTGTCTCTCATTGCCCCTCCTTGCCCCTCCTTGTCACTCCTTTTGCCTCATTGCCCCTCATTGTCCCTCCTTGTACATCCTTTTCCATCCTTTCCCTCCTTGTCTTTCCTTGTCCCTCCTTTTCCCTCTTTTCCCTCCTTGTCCCTCCTTGTCCCTCGTTGTCTTTCCTTGTCCCTCCATGTCTCTGCTTGTCCCTCCTTATTCCAGCTTTTCCTTCCTTGACCCTCCTTGTCCCTCCTTGCTCCTCCTTGTCCCTACTGGTCCGTACTTGTCCCTCATTGCCCTCATGGTCCCTCCTGGTCCCTCCATGTGCCTCCTTGTCCATCCTTGACCCTCCTTGACCCTCCTTGTTCCTCCTTGTCCCTCCTGGTCCGTACTTGTCCCTCCTTGTCACTCCTTGTCCCTCATTGTCCCTGCTTGTCCCTCCTTGTCCGTGCTTGTCCCTGCTTGTCCCTCCTTTGTCCTCCTTTTACCTCATTTTCCCTCCTTGTCCCTCGATATCCCTGCTTGTCCCTCCTTGTCCCTACTGGTCCCTCCTTGTTCCTCCTTGCCCCTTCTTTTCCCTCCTTATCCCTACTTGTCCATCCTGGTCCCTCCTTATCCCTCCTTGTCCATCCTTGTTCATCCTTGTCCCTCCTTAACCCTCCTTGTTCCTCCCTGTCCCTCCTTGTCCGTCCTTGTCCCTCATTGTCCCTGCTTGTCCCTCATTGTCCCACCTTTGTCCTCCTTTTACCTCATTTTCCCTCCTTGAACCTCCAAGTCCCTGTTCGTCCCTCCTTGTCCCTCCTTGTTCCTCCTTTTCCCTCCTTGTCCCTTCTTGACCCCCCTAGTCCCTGCTCGTCCCTCCTTGTCACACCTTGTCACTCCTTTTCCCTCCTTGTCTCTCCATGCCCTTCCTGGTCCCTCCTTGCCACTTCTTTTCCCTCCTTATTCCTCCTTGTCACTCCCTTCCCTCCTTTACCCTCCTGGTCCCTCCTTGTGTCTCCTTGTCCCTCCGTGACCCTCATTGTCCCTCCTGGTCCGTACTTGTCCCTCCTTGTCCTTCCTTGTCCCTATTTGTCCCTCCTTGATCCTGCTTGTCCCTGCTTGTCCCCCAGTGCGCCTTCATGTCCCTTGTCCCTTCTTGACCCCCCTAGTCCCTGCTCGTCCCTCCTTGTTTCTCCTTGTCACACCTTGTCACTCCTTTTCCCTCCTTGACCCTCCTTGTCTCTCCATGCCCCTTCTGGTCCCTCCTTGCCCCTTCCTTTCCCTCCTTGTTCCTCCTTGTTCCTCCTTGTCACTCCTGGTCCGTACTTGTCCCTCCTTGTCCCTACTTGTCCCTCCTTGTCCTTCCTTGTCCCTCCTTGATCCTGCTTGTCCCTTCTTGTCCCCCAGTGCCCCTTCATGTCCCTCATTGCCTCTCCTTGTTCCTCCTTGTTCCTCCTTGTGCCTCCTTGTTCCTCCTTGTCCTCCTTGGCCCTCCTTTTCCCTTCATGTCCCTGCTTGTCCCTCCTTGCCCGTCCTTGTCCCTTCTTATCCCTCCTTGTCCCACCTTGTCCCTCCATGACCGTCCTTGTCCCGCATTGTCCCTCCTTTACCCTCCTTGTCACTAATTGTCCCTCCTTGACCCTGCTTGTCCATACTTGTCTCTCCTTGCCCCTCCTTGTCCATCCTTGGGCCTGTTTGTCGCTCCTTGATCCTGCTTCTCCCTCCTTGTCCCTTCCTGTCCTCTTAGTCCCTACTTGACCCTCCTTGACCCTCCTGGTCCCTCCTTGCTCTTACTTGCCCCTCCTTTTCCCGTCTTGTCCCTCATTACCCCTCCTTGCCCCTCCTTTTGCCTCATTGCCCCTCATTGTCCCTCCTTGTACACCCTTTTCCTCCTTGTCTTTCCTTGTCCCTCCTTTTCCCTCCTTTCCCTCCATTTCCCTCCTTTTCCCTCCTTGTCCCTCGTTGTCTTTCCTTGTCCCTCCATGTCTCTGCTTGTCCCTCCTTATTCCAGCTTTTCCTTCCTTGTCCCTCCTTGACCCTCCCTGTCCCTCCTTGACCCTCCCTGTCCCTCCTTGACCCTCCCTGTCCCTCCTTGACCCTCCTTGTCCCTACTGGTCCGTACTTGTCCCTCATTGCCCTCATGGTCCCTCCTGGTCCCTCCTTGTCCATCCTTGTCCCTCCTTGACCCTCCTTGACCCTCCTTGACCCTCCTTGACCCTCCTTGTTCCTCCTTGTCCCTCCTTGTTCCTCCTTGTCCCTCCTTTTCCCTCCTTGTCCCTTCTTGTACCTGCTTGTCCCTCATTGTCCCTGCTTGTCCCTCCTTGTCCGTCCTTGTCCCTGCTTGTCCCTCCTTGTCCCTCCTTTGTCCTCCTTTTACCTCATTTTCCCTCCTTGTCCCTCGTTATCCCTGCTTGTCCCTCATTGCCCCTACTGGTCCCTCCTTGCTCCTCCTTGCCCCTTCTGTTCCCTCCTTATCCCTACTTGTCCATCCTGGTCCGTACTTGTCCCTCCGTGTCCCTCCGTGTCCCACATTGTCCCTCATTGGCCCTCATTGTCCCTCCTTGTTCCTCCTTGTCACTCCTTTCCCTCCTTTTCCCTCTTGGTCCCTCCTTGCTCCTCCTTGCCCCTTCTTTTCCCTCCTTATCCCTCCTTGTCCCTCCTTGTTCCTCCTTGTCCCTCCTTTTCCCTCCTTGTCCCTTCTTGTACCTGCTTGTCCCTGCTTGTCCCTCCTTGTCCCTCCTTGCCCGTCCTTGCCCCTTCTTACACCTCCTTGTCCCTCATTGCCCCTCCTTGTCCGTCCTTGTCCCTCCTGGTCCCTCCTTTTCCCTCCTTGTCCGTCCTTCTCCCTCCTTGTTCCTCCTGTCCCTCCTTGTCCCTCCTTGTCTTTCCATGTCCCTCCATGTCTCTGCTTGTCCCTCCTTATCCCTGCTTGTCGCTCCTGGTCCCTCCTTGTCACTCCTTGACCATCCTTGTCCCTCCTTGACCCTCCTTGTCCCTCCTGATCCGTACTTGTCCCTAATTGCCCCTAATTGTCCCTCATGGTCCCTCCTAGCTCCTCATTGCCCCTTCTTTTCCCTCCTTGTCCCTTGTTGTCCCTCGTTGTCTCTCCCTGTCCCTCCTTGACCCTCCTGGTACGTACTTATCCCTCCTTGTCACTCCTTGTCCCTCCTGGTCCGTACTTGTCCTCCTTGTCCCTTATTGCCCCTCATTGTCCCTCCTTGTTCCTCCTTGGCCCTCCTTTTCCCTTCATGTCCCTGCTTGTCCCTCCTTGTCCCTCCTTGCCCGTCCTTGTCCCTTCCTGTCCCTCCTAGTCCCTACTTGTCCCTCGTTGACCCTCCTGGTCCCTCCTTGCTCTTACTTCCCCCTCCTTTTCCCGCCTTGTCCCTCCTTGCCCCTCCTTGGCCCTCCTTGTCACTCCTTTTGCCTCATTGCCCCTCATTGTCCCTCCTTGTTCCTCCTTTTCCATCCTTTCCCTCCTTGTCTCTCCATGCCCCTCCTGGTCCCTCCTTGCCCCTTCTTTTCCCTCCTTGTTCCTCCTTGTCACTCCTTTCCCTCCTTTACCCTCCTGGTCCCACCTTGTCTCTCCTTGTCCCTCCGTGACCCTCATTGTCCCTCCTGGTCCGTACTTGTCCCTCCTTGTCCCTCCTTGATCTTCCTTGTTCCTCCTTGTCACTCCTTGCCCTCCTTTACCCGCCTGGTCCCACCTTGTCTCTCCTTGTCCCTCCGTGACCCTCATTGTCCCTACTGGTCCGTACTTGTCCCTCCTTGTCCTTGCTTGTCCCTCCTTGCTCTTACTTGCCCCTCCTTTTCCCGCCTTGTCCATCATTGCCCCTCCTTGGCCCTCCTTGTCACTACTTTTGCCTCATTGCCCCTAATTGTCCCTCCTTGTTCCTCCTTTTCCCTCCTTTCCCTCCTTGTCTTTCCTTGTCCCTCCTTGTCTTTCCTTGTCCCTCCATGTCTCTGCTTGTCCCTCCTTATCCCTCCTTGTCACTCCTTGACCCTCCTTGTTCCTCCTTTCCCAATTTTTCCCTCATGGTCCCTCCTGGTCCCTCCTTGTATCTCCTTGTCTCTCGTTGACCCTTCTTGTCCCTCCTTGTCCCTCCTGGTCCCTCCTTGTCCATCCTTGGCCCTCCTTAACCCTCATCGTTCCTCCTTGTCCCTCCTGGTCCGGTCTTGTCCCTCATTGTCCGTCCTTGTCCCTCATTGTCCCTGCTTGTCCCTCCTTGTCCTTCATTGTCCCTCCTTGTCCCAACTTGTCCCTCCTTGTTCCTCCTTGTTCCTGCTTGTCCCTCCTTGTCCCTCACTGTCCCACTTGTCCCTCATTATCCCTGCTTTCCCTCATTGCTCCTCCTTTTCCCTCATTGTCCGTCCTTGTCACGCCTTGTACCTCCTGGTCCCTCCTTGTCCGTCCTTGTCCCTTCTGGTCCCTCCTTCTACCTAATTGTCCCTCATTATCCCTGCTTGTCCATCATTGCCCCTCCTTTGTCCTCCTTTTCCCTCATTGTCCCTCCTTGACCCTGCTTGTTCCTCCTGTTCCCTACTTGTCCCTCCTTGTCCCTTCTTGGCTGTCCCTGCCCTCCTTGTCCCTTCTTCTCCCTCCTTGTTCCTCCTGTCACTCCTTTTTCCTCCTTTCCCTCCTTTTCCCTCCTGGTCCCTCCTTTTCCCTCCTTGCTCCTCCATGCCCCTTCTTTTCCCTTCTTATCCCTCCTTTTCCATCCTGGTCCGTACTTTTCCCTCCTTGGCCCTCCGTGTCCCTCCTAGTCCCTCCTTGTCCCTCATTGCCCCTCATTGTCCCACCATGTTCCTCCTTGTCACTCCATTCCCTCCTTGCTCCTCCTTGCCCCTTCTTTTCCCTCCTTGTCCCTCATGGCCCCTCATTGTCCCTCCTTGTTCCTCCTTGTCCATCCTGGTCCCTCCTTGCTCCTCCTTGCCCCTTCTTTTCCCTCCTTATCCCTCATTATCCTTCCTGGTCCGTACTTGTCCCTCATTGCCCCTCATTGTCCCTCCTTGTTCCTCCTTGTCACTCCTTTTTCCTCCTTTCCCTCCTTTTCCCTCCTGGTCCCTCCTTGCTCCTCCTTGCCCCTTCTTTTCCCTCCATATACCTCCTTGTCCATCCTGGTCCCTCCTTGGCCCTCCGTGTCCCTCCTTGTCCCTCCTGGTCCCTCCTTGACCCTCCTTGACCATACTTCTCCCTCTTTGACGCTCCTTGTCCCTCCTTGTTCCTCCTTGTTCCTCCTTGCCCCTCCTTTTCCCTCCTTGTCCCTTCTTGACCCTCCTAGTCCCTCCTAGTCTCTGCTCGTCGCTCCTTGTCCCTCATTGCCACTCCTTGTAACTCTTTGTCCTTCTTGTTTCTCCTTGTCACACCTTGTCACTCCTTTTCCCTCCTTGTCCCTCCTTGTCTCTGCATGGCCCTCCTTGCCCCTTCTATGCCCTCCTTGTTCCTCCTTGTCACTCCTTTCCCTCCTTTACCCTCCTGGTCCCTACTTGTCTCTCCTTATCCCTCCTTGACCCTCCTTGTCCCTCCTGGTCCGTACTTGTCCCTCATTGTCCTTCCTTGTCCCTACTTGTCCCTCCCTGTCCCTGCTTGTCCCTCTTTGTCCCTCCTTGACCCTCCTGGTACGTACTTATCCCTCCTTGTCACTCCTTGTCCCTCATTGCCCCTAATTGTCCCTCCAGGTCCCTCCTTGCTCTTCATTGCCCCTTCTTTTCCCTCCTTGTCCCTCCTGGTCCGTACTTGTCCTCCTTGTCCCGTATTGCCCCTCATTGTCCCTCCTTGTTCCTCCTTGGCCCTCCTTTTCCCTTCATGTCCCTGCTTGTCCCTCCTCGTCCCTCCTTGCCCGTCCTTGTCCCTCCTACTCCCTACTTGTCCCTCGTTGACCATCCTGGTCCCTCCTTGCTCTTACTTCCCCCTCCTTTTCCCGCCTTGTCCCTCCTTGCCCCTCCTTGGCCCTCATTGTTCCTCCTTGTCACTCCTTTCCCTCCTTTACCCTCCTGGTCCCACCTTGTCCCTCCTTGCTCCTACTTGCCTCTCCTTTTCCCGCCTTGTCCCTCATTGCCCCTCCTTGGCCCTCCTTTTCACTCCTTTTCCCTCATTGATCCTCATTGTCCCTCCTTTTCCCTCCTTGTTCCTCCTTGCCCCTCCTTTTCCCTCCTTGTCCCTTCTTGACCCTCCTAGTCCCTCCTAGTCTCTGCTCGTCGCTCCTTGTCCCTCATTGCCACTCCTTGTAACTCTTTGTTCCTCCTTTTCCATCCTTTCCCTCCTTGTCTCTCCATGCCCCTCCTGGTCCCTCCTTGCCCCTTCTTTTCCCTCCTTGTTCCTCCTTGTTCCTCCTTGTCACTCCTTTCCCTCCTGGTCCCACCTTGTCCCTCCTTGCTCCTACTTGCCTCTCCTTTTCCCGCCTTGTCCCTCATTGCCCCTCCTTGGCCCTCCTTTTCACTCCTTTTCCCTCATTGATCCTCATTGTCCCTCCTTGTCCCTCCTTGTTCCTCCTTGCCCTCCTTGTCCCTTCTTGACCCTCCTAGTCCCTCCTAGTCTCTGCTCGTCGCTCCTTGTCCCTCATTGCCACTCCTTGTAACTCTTTGTCCTTCTTGTTTCTCCTTGTCACACCTTGTCACTCCTTTTCCCTCCTTGTCTCTGCATGCCCCTCCTTGCCCCTTCTATGCCCTCCTTGTTCCACCTTGTCACTCCTTTCCCTCCTTTACCCTCCTGGTCCCTACTTGTCTCTCCTTATCCCTCCTTGACCCTCCTTGTCCCTCCTGGTCCGTACTTGTCCCTCATTGTCCTTCCTTGTCCCTACTTGTCCCTCCCTGTCCCTGCTTGACCCACCTTGTCCCTATTTGTCCCTCCTTGATCCTGCTTGTCCCTTCTTGTCCCTCCTTGTCCCTCATTGCCCCTCCATATCCCTCATTGCCCCTCCTTTTCCTCCTTTTCCCTCATTGTCCGTCCTTGTCCCGCCTTGTCCCTCCTGGTCATTCCTTTTCCCTCCTTGACCCTCCTTGTCCCTCCTGGTCCGTACTTATCCCTCCTTGTCCCTCATTGCCCCTAATTGTCCCTCCTGGTCCCTCATTGCTCTTCATTGCCCCTTATTTTCCCTCCTTGTCCCTCATTATCCCTCCTTGTCCCTCCTGGTCCGTACTTGTCCCTTATTGCCCCTCATTGTCCCTCCTTGTTCCTCCTTGGCTCTCCTTTTTCCTTCATGTCACTGCTTGTCCCTGCTTGTCCCTCCTTGCCCGTCCTTGTCCCTTCTTATCCCTCCTTGTCCAACCTTGTCCCTCATTGCCCCTCCTTGTCTGTCCTTGTCCCGCCTTGTCCCTCCTGGTCCCTCCTTGTCACTCATTGTCCCTCCTTGACCCTGCTTGTCCCTACTTGTCTCTCCTTGCGCCTCCTTGGTCTTCCTTGGGCCTGTTTGTCGCTCCTTGATCCTGCTTGTCCCTCCTTGTTCCTCCTTGTCCCTCCTTGTTCCTCCTTGTTCCTCCTTGTTCCTCCTTGTCCCTGCTTTTCCCTCCTTGTCCCTTCTTGTACCTGCTTGTCCCTCCTTGCGCGTCCTTGCCCCTTCTTACACCTCCTTGTCCCTCATTGCCCCTCCTTGTCCGTCCTTGTCCCTCCTGGTCCCTCCTTTTCCCTCCTTGTCCGTCCTTATCCCTCCTTGTTCCTCCTGTCCCTCCTTTTCCCTCCTTGTCTTTCCTTGTCCCTCCATGTCTCTGCTTGTCCCTCCTTATCCCTGCTTGTCGCTCCTTGTCCCTCCTGGTCCCTCCTTGTCCCTCCTTGTCACTCCTTGACCATCCTTGTCCCTCCTTGACCCTCCTTGTCCCTCCTGATCCGTACTTGTCCCTAATTGCCCCTAATTGTCCCTCATGGTCCCTCCTTGTCCCTCATTATCCCTCCTTGTCCCTCGTTGTCTCTCCCTGTCCCTCCTTGTCCCTCCTTGACCCTCCTTGACCCTCCTTGACCCTCCTTGTCCCTCCTTGACCCTCCTTGTCCCTCTTTGTCCCTCCTTGACCCTCCTGGTACGTACTTATCCCTCCTTGTCACTCCTTGTCCCTCATTGCCCCTAATTGTCCCTCCTGGTCCCTCCTTGCTCTTCATTGCCCCTTCTTTTCCCTCCTGGTCCGTACTTGTCCTCCTTGTCCCTTATTGCCCCTCATTGTCCCTCCTTATTCCTCCTTGGCCCTCCTTTTCCCTTCATGTCCCTGCTTGTCCCTCCTCGTGCCTCCTTGCCCGTCCTTGTCCCTCCTAGTCCCTACTTGTCCCTCGTTGACCCTCCTGGTCCCTCCTTGCTCTTACTTCCTCCTCCTTTTCCCGCCTTGTCCCTCCTTGCCCCTCCTTGGCCCTCCTTGTCACTCCTTTTGACTAATTGCCCCTCATTGTCCCTCCTTGTTCCTTCTTTTTCCATCCTTTCCCTCCTTGTCTCTCCATGCCCCTCCTGGTCCCTCCTTGCCCCTTCTTTTCCCTCCTTGTTCCTCCTTGTCACTCCTTTCCCTCCTTTACCCTCCTGGACCCACCTTGTCTCTCCTTGTCCCTCCGTGACCCTCATTGTCCCTCCTGGTCCGTACTTGTACCTCCTTGTCCCTACTTGTCACTCCTTTCCCTCCTTTACCCTCCTGGTCCCACCTTGTCTCTCCTTGTCACTCCTTTCCCTGCTTTTCCCTCCTTGTCCCTCCTTGTCTTTCCTTGTCCCTCCTTGTCCCTGCTTATCCCTGCTTGTCCCTTGTTGTACCTCGTTGTCTCTCCCTGTCCCTCCTTGTCCCTCCTTGACCCTCCTTGTCCCTCTTTGTCCCTCCTTGACCCTCCTGGTACGTACTTATCCCTCCTTGTCACTCCTTGTCCCTTATTGCCCTAATTGTCCCTCCTGGTCCCTCCTTGCTCTTCATTGCCCCTTCTTTTCACTCCTTGTCCCTCCTGGTCCGTACTTGTCCTCCTTGTGCCTTATTGCCCCTCATTGTCCCTCCTTTCCCAATTTTTCCCTCATGGTCCCTCCTTGTATCTCCTTGTCTCTCGTTGACCCTTCTTGTCCCTCCTGGTCCCTCCTTGTCCATCCTTGACCCTCCTTAACCCTCATCGTTCCTCCTTGTCCCTCCTGGTCCGTACTTGTCCCTCATTGTCCGTCCTTGTCCCTCATTGTCCCTGCTTGTCCCTCCTTGTCCTTCATTGTCCCTCCTTTGTCCTCCTTTTACCTCGTTTTCCCTCCTGGACCCTCCAAGTCCCTGTTCGTCCCTCCTTGTCCCTCACTGTCACTCCTTGACCCTCTTTGTCCCTCCTTGTTTTTCCTTGTCTCTCCTTTCCCTCCTGGCGCCTCCTTGTCTCTGCTTGTCCCTCCTTGACCCTCCTTGTCCCTCCTTGTTCCTCCTTTTCCCTCCTTTCCCCTCCTTATCCCTTCTTGACCCCCCTAGTCCCTGCTCGTCCCTCCTTGTCCCTCCTTGTCCCTCCTTGTTTCTCCTTGTCACACCTTGTCACTCCTTTTCCCTCCTTGACCCTCCTTGTCTCTCCATGCCCCTTCTGGTCCCTCCTTACCCTTCTTTTCCCTCCTTGTTCCTCCTTGTCACTCCTTTACCCTCCTGGTCCCACCTTGTCTCTCCTTGTCCCTCCGTGACTCTCATTGTCCCTCCTGGTCCGTACTTGTCCCTCCTTGTCCCTACTTGTCCCTCCTTGTCCTTCCTTGTCCCTCCTTGATCCTGCTTGTCCCTTCTTGTCCCCCAGTGCCCCTTCATGTCCCTCATTGCCCCTCCATTTGCCTCCTTATCCCTCCTGGTCCCTCCTTGTCCCTCCTTGTCCCTGTTTGTCCCTCCTTGATCCTGCTTGTCCCTTCTTGTCCCTCCTTGACCCTCCTGGTCCCTCCTTGCTCCTACTTGCCCCTCATTGCCCCTTCTTGGCCCTACTTGTCACTCCTTTTCCTTCATTGCCCTTCATTGTCCCTCCTTGTTCCACCTTTTCCCTCCTTTCCCTCCTTGTTCCACCTTGTCACTCCTTTCCCTCCTTGACCCTCCTTTTCCCTCCTTTACCCTCCTTGTCTTTGCTTGTCCATCCTTGTCCCTGCTTATCCCTGCTTGTCCCACCTTGTCTCTCCTTGTCCCTCCGTGACCCTCATTGTCCCTCCTGGTCCGTACTTGTCCCTCCTTGTCCCTATTTGTCCCTCCTTGTCCTTCCATGTCCCTCCTTGATCCTGCTTGTCCCTTCTTGTCCCTACTTGTCCCCCAGTGCCCCTTCATGTCCCTCATTGCCCCTCCATGTACCTCCTTATCCCTCCTTGTCCCGTCTTGTCCCTCCTTGTCACTCCTTGTCCCTGTTTGTCCCTCATTGATCCTGCTTGTCCCTAATTGTCCCTCCTTGACCCTACTGGTCCCTCCTTGCTCCTACTTGCCCCTCATTGCCTCTCATTGCCCCTTCTTGGCCCTCCTTGTCACTCCTTTTCCTTCATTGCTCTTCATTGTCCCTCCTTGTTCCACCTTTTCCCTCCTTTCCCTCCCTGACGCTCCTTTTCCCTCCTTGTCCCTCGTTGTCTCTCCTTGTCTCTCCTTGTCCCTCATTGCCCCTAATTGTCCCTCCTGGTCCCTCCTTGCTCTTCATTGCCCGTTCTTTTCCCTCCTTGTCCCTCCTGGTCCGTACTTGTCCCTCCTTGTCCCTTATTGCCCCTCATGATCCCTCCTTGTTCCTCCTTGGCCCTCCTTTTCCCTTCATGTCCCGTCTTGTCCCTCCTTGTCACGCCTTGTCCATGTTTGTCCCTCCTTGATCCTGCTTGTCCCTCCTTGTCCCTATTTTTCCCTCCTTGTCCTTCCTTCTCCCTCCTTGATCCTGCTTGTCCCTACTTGTCCCCCAGTGCCCCTTCATGTCCCTCATTGCCCCTCCATGTGCCTCCTTATCCCTCCTGGCCCCTCCTTGTCCCGTCTTGTCCCTCCTTGTCACGCCTTGTCCATGTTTGTCCCTCCTTGATCCTGCTTGTCCTTCCTTGTCCCTGTTTGTTCCTCCTTGATCCTGCTTGTCCCTTCTTGTGCCTACTTGTCCCTCCTTGACCCTCCTGGTCCCTCCTTGCTCCTACTTGCCCCTCATTGCCCCTTCTTGGCCCTACTTGTCACTCCTTTTCCTTCATTGCTCTTCATTGTCCCTCCTTGTTCCACCTTTTCCCTCCTTTCCCTTCTTTCCCTCCCTGACCCTCCTTTTCCCTGCTTTTCCCTCCTTGTCCCTCGTTGTCTCTCCTTGTCTCTCCTTGTCTCTCCTTGTCCCTCATTGCCCCTAATTGTCCCTCCTGGTCCCTCCTTGCTCTTCATTGCCCGTTCTTTTCCCTCCTTGTCCCTCCTGGTCCGTACTTGTCCCTCCTTGTCCCTTATTGCCCCTCATTGTCCCTCCTTGTCCCTTATTGCCCCTCATTGTCACTCCTTGACCCTCTTTGTCCCTCCTTGGTTTTCCTTGTCACTCCTTTCCCTCCTAGTCCCTCCTGGCCCCTCCTTGTCTCTGCTTGTCCCTCCTTGACCCTCCTTGTCCCTTCTTATCCCTCCTTGTCCCACCTTGTCCCTCATTGTCCCTCCATGTCCGTCCTTGTCCCGCATTGTCCCTCCTTTACCCTCCTTTACCCTCCTTGTCACTAATTGTCCCTCCTTGACCCAACGTGTCCCTACTTGTCTCTCCTTGCCCCTCCTTGTCCTTCCTTGGGCCTGTTTGTCGCTCCTTGATCCTGCTTCTCCCTCCTTGTCCCTTCCTGTCCTCCTAGTCCCTACTTGTCCTCTTTGACCCTCCTGGTCCCTCCTTGCTCTTACTTGCCCCTCCTTTTCCCGCCTTGTCCCTCCTTGCCCCTCCTTGTCACTCCTTTTGCCTCATTGCCCCTCATTGTCCCTCCTTGTACATCCTTTTCCATCCTTTCCCTCCTTTTCTTTCCTTGTCCCTCCTTTTCCCTCCTTTCCTCCTTTCCCTCCATTTCCCTTCTTTTCCCTCCTTGTCCCTCTTTGTCTTTCCTTGTCCCTCCATGTCTCTGCTTGTCCCTCCTTATTCCAGCTTTTCCTTCCTTGTCCCTCCTTGACCCTCCTTGTCCCTCCTTGACCCTCCTTGTCCCTACTGGTCCGTACTTGTCCCTCCTTGTCCCTCATTGCCCTCATGGTCCCTCCTGGTCCCTCCTGGTCCCTCCTTGTGCCTCCTTGTCCATCCTTGTCCCTCCTTGTTCCTCCTTGTCCCTCCTTGTCCGTACTTGTCCCTCCTTGTCCCTCCTTGTCCCTGCTTGTCCCTCCTTGTCCCTCGTTATCCCTGCTTGTCCCTCCTTGTCCCTCATTGCCCCTACTGGTCCCTCCATGCTCCTCCTTGCCCCTTCTTTTCCCTCCTTATCCCTACTTGTCCTTCCTGGTCCGTACTTGTCCCTCCTTGGCCCTCCGTGTCCCTCCGTGTCCCACATTGTCCCTCATTGGCCCTCATTGTGCCTCCTTGTTCCTCCTTGTCACTCTTTTCCCTCCTTTTCCCTCTTGTTCCCTCCTTGCTCCTCCTTGCCCCTTCTTTTCCCTCCTTGTCCATCCTGGTCCCTCCTTATCCCTCCTTGTCCATCCTTGTCCCTCCTTAACCCTCCTTGTTCCTCCTTGTCCCTCCTGGTCCGTACTTGTCCCTCCTTGTCCGTCCTTGTCCCTCATTGTCCCACTGTTAAATCCCTAATGGAATTTTATTAATAACAATGTGGAATGTCGTAGTTTTATTAAAGATTGCCACTGGTTTTGTGATAATGTATTCACTAACTCAACCAGTGAAATGTGACTAAGATCACGAGATGGAGGACTTTACGTCGTCCATAAATGATTATACGTGATTAAGATCGCGAAATATTGGACTTTACGACGTCCGAAGAGATGTGATTTAGATCACTTTTATCCAATTTGTGCCCTTACGGTCTTATATCAAGGACAATTTAGATTGTCCTGGTTGTTACTGGGATTACGGCACGACTGATCTGGCTGCACGGCTGGTTGGAAAAGGGCAGAATCCATCCAGCTGTGCTGTCAGGCAGGCTCGCTTTGTAATAAAATGGTGATTTGACAAAAGGAGAGGCCACTAATTGCCAGATCGTAATAAAAAATACTGGGGGTTTTATACAAAGGTATGACAGGATAACTCAAGTAATTTAAATAATAAAGTGGTTACTCAAAATCTAATTCAAATTATACAATGAGTAAATACTAAATATAAAATAGGAATTCATGGTATTTGATAAATATGCTGAAGGCATGAACTACATTAAACATTCTGGCCTCCTTGGGCTGCAAGACCAACATTTATATTGCGTTTTGTAAACGTTGTAATGCGTGTATCGCCTGCTTTAGACAAGTCCTTGGATTGACATCACGGTTTCGTGCTGGGATAGAGAGGAGTCGTATCTCCCGTCCTTCTGGTTGTCTCTCGGACTGTCTTTGTTGGCGTTGCCTCTTGATGTGATTATGCTGCTTCCGCCTTCGCAGTTGTTGCTGTTCTTGGTTGCGTTCATATTTTTGTTGTTGATCTACCACACGTATTCTTTTCAGGACGGAAAGATGGAGCATAGTATGGTGTTTGCAATCACATCGGTGACAAACTTCTCCAAACGTACATTGTGCTGTTTTGTGTGAACGCGCTAAACAATTTAGGCAGTATCCATGCTGGCGGACTGCTCGGCGACGACTGAGAACGCTCATGGCAATAAATCTCTTGCAATATCGTAGGGAGTGGAATTTTCTGCAAATAAGACATTGATGGATTCTTGGATTCCTAGGAGACCTGTAGAATAAATAAATTGTATTATGTATGTCGATATATATACTGAAGGGACATATGGGATTCTATAGTTGATTTTGGGATGGTAACAGCAAACTTAATAATAATTTCGATTTGATGTTTTATTCTGAAGGAAGAACGCATATTTTAGTTATAGCCCTAGTGATGGTGCCAGATTGTGTCCGTATATCAACAACTCTTACAAAACCATCATGACCTGGATACATTTTCTTTATCCGTCCAAGTCTCCATTCACAGGGAGGAAGGTGATCGTCTTTAACAGCGACTAATTGATCAGTCTTTACATCTTCCTGGGATTTTTGCCATTTGTATCTTCTTTGTAATTCCTTAAGGTACTCGTCTTTCCAATGGCGAGCGAATTGGTGTTGTAAGGATTTTAACTTTTCCCATCGATCCACTAGTGATAGTGCATCGGGGGTTGTTTCTGGGAGAGACACTAGAGGGGCACCGCGTAGAAAATGTCCAGGTGTCAGAGCGAGTAATTCATGCGGGTCATCAGACATTGGAGACAAGGGGCGAGAATTCAAGACTGCTTCAATGCGGGCCAGAAGAGTTGAGAATTCTTCAAAGGTGTATTTATGATTTTTAGCAACCTTCCGAAAATGCAATTTAAAGGATTTTACTCCGGCCTCCCAGAGTCCTCCCATATGCGGTGCATTTGGCGGAATGAAGTGCCACTCAAATCCGTGTGAGGCATACTTTTCAGCAATGTCTTTCGATACATTTTCAATAAACTGAGCAAACTCATTCCTCATGGCACGTTCCGCTCCAACGAAATTCGTTCCATTGTCCGACATTATTTTATGAGGAAGGCCTCTTCGTCCTACAAAACGAACAAATGCAGCTTGAAATGACGCCGATGATAGATCGGAACACAGCTCAAGATGAATGGCTTTAGTACTGAAACAAATGAATAAACACACATACCCATTGTGATAGGTGGCTTGACGAACCAAGGATACTTTAATAGAAAATGGCCCCGCAAAGTCCAGCCCAGTAATAGTGAAGGGTAACGTAAAGGAACTTCTTTCGAACGGCAGAGCTGCCATGATTTGTGATTGCATTCGTTGTTTATAGAGAACGCAAGTTTTGCATCCACGGATACACTTTTTAATGGCAGATTTTAGTCTTGAGACATAATATTCCCCTCTAACTGTTCTAATCATTAAATTAAGTTCGGCGTGCATAAGAAGGTTGTGAGTGAATGCAATGAATAGTTTGCAGTATTTGAATTCAGCGGGTAGAATAATAGGGTGGCGTTCGTGATAAGAAATATTTGATTCTGCAATTCTACCATTAGCTATGATTATTCCACTGTTGGCAAGGAAGGGATTTAAGGCGAAAAGCGAGCTTTTCTTATTGACAAGCCTTGAATCCGACAGAGAAGAATATTTCCGAAAATAATATCTCTTTTGAGTCAAGGCAATTAAACGGTTTCTAGTAGTACTAAATTCAGTGTGTGTGATTGTGACGGTGTTGCATTGGCTCAAAACTTCAGCCTTCTTTGAAACTCTAGAGCAGAATCGAAATACATAGGCCATGATTCGGATAGCTTTGTCCCATTTGGAAAAATCATCGAGAATGTCTGTCGTATCCGTGAACGAATGGAAGACTTCAATTTTTCTCATTTCAGGTGGTTCTTCTTGAATATTTATTGATTTTGGCCATTCGTCCGGGAGTTTTTGAAGCCACTGAGGTCCGTTCCACCACAATGAATTATTCATCAGATCTTGGGGAGAACAACCTCGTGAGCCAAGGTCTGCAGGATTATCCACAGATCGAACATGCCTCCACGAACAGTTTCCAACATTCCCAATAATTTTTGCTGTTCGATTTGCCACATACGTTTTCCAAGTGTATGGAGGCTTTTCCAACCATCCAAGTACGATCGACGAATCGCACCAGAGAAATGTGTCATAATTGTGAACAGGTAATGAAGCGACAATCTGTTTCACTAATTTCGAAAGGAGAACTGCACCACATAACTCTATCTTGGTAAACTAATTGGGTCTATAGGAGCCACTTTTGTCTTAGAAACGAAGAGATGGGATTGTACAGAATTATCATTTTGTATCCGTAGATATACAGTTGCGCAATAAGCCTTTTCAGAGGCATCACAAAAGCCGTGTAATTGTGTCGAAAACAAAGGCGCAAAGCCAACCCAACGTGGAATTTTTATTTTGGGAATCTCAGTAAGATTATCCACAAATGTGTTCCATTTGTACAGAGTGCAGTTTTTGACAGAATCATCCCAACCAGTACCCTCTAACCACAAATGCTGTAGTAGTATCTTGGGTGTGATTATAATAGGTGATATCCAACCAGCTGGATCAAAGAGCTTTGATACTGCTGATAAAATTTGCCTTTTAGTGATAGAGAGTGTATTTTCTATGGGATCAACTTTATAAGAGTAACAGTCTGTCAAAGCATTCCACTGTATACCAAGGGTTTTAGTGTCACTAGTTTCATAGAATTTGAGAAATTCCGAATCTAAGAGATGCTCCTTGGGCACTGACTCCAAAATTTCGGAGCAATTCGATGTTATTTTCTTTAGTGGAAACCCTGCCGAGTTAAGCAACTCTGTTAGTTGGGATAGAGATTCTATCGACGATTTGATGTCATGTGTTCCAGACAATATATCATCGACATACGTATCACTTTGCAAAATTTGGGAAGCTTGTGGGAATTCTTGATCGGAATCATAGGCCAATTGTAGGAGGGTTCGGATCGCTAGGTATGGCGCACATTTCACCCCAAATGTGACTGTCTTAAGAGCGTAATCTTTCACAGGGAAAGTGAGATAGGGGCGAAAAAGAATCCTTTGAAACTGAATGTCGTCAGGGTGCACTAAAATTTGGCGGTACATCTTTTCTATATCACCGCTGAACACATATTGATATAGACGCCATCGCAATATCAAGATCATGAGATCTGATTGCAACGTTGGGCCCACGTGAAGAATGTCGTTAAGGGATCGCCCAGAGGTGGTTCGTCTAGAAGCATTAAACACCACCCGAACTTTCGTGCTTCGACTTTCAGGTTTTATGACAGCATGGTGTGGTAAATAGAACGAGTTGAAGGATCCCTTTTCTGAAAGTTCGTGAGAAGAAGTTGGCTGCATGTGATTTAGTGATATATATTCTCTCAAGACATCGTGATATGTCTCAGCAATATCTGGTTTTTTGCCAAATGATTTTTCCATTTGGATATATTGGATAATGGCCTGGGTACGCGAGGAACCTAAGGGTAATTCTTGTGGGAAGCCAGCTTTAAATGGTAATTTGACAACATAACGGCCGTCAGAGTTCCGAAATGTAGTTTTTGCGTAAAGTGACTCACAGTACTCGTCGTCCTTGGAAAGAGGCCGTTTGCTTGGGACCTCTTCTTGTTCCCAAAATTTACGCAATTGTTTTTCAATGATATCATCAGTGAATTCGCTAGTCTGTATTGAAAATGACGAGACTGTTTCCGACTCTACTGGCCCACTTATAACCCAACCAAAGATTGTAGCCTGTGCCAGAAGGGAATTATCCAACTTCTTTACACCATCTAAAAGCAAGCTAGGAAGGACATTACTACCAATCAGCAAATCGATATGTCCGGGGGAGTGAAACTCAGGGTCAGCCAGGTCTAACTCTTTGAATTTGCTGACAGAGTAATCTGACTGTGGAAGAAAGAAATTGGGGAGCAATCGGGTAATTTTTGGAACCACAATGGCTTTTATGGACAAGCATTGATCATGTTTTTCAGCATATAGCGTGATGTTACACAACGAGTTTGAGTTTGCCACAACATTACCTCCGATTCCACGAATTTGGAAATTTTTGTTCTCAGTAGGAAGCATGAGATTTTGCTGCAATCTCTTCGAGATAAATGTTTTCTCTGAACCTTGATCAAGAAAAGCACGGGCTTTAAACGTATCACCTCTACACTTAATGAGAACGATAGCTGTGGGGAGCAACGTATTCTCAGAGACAGATTTTGTCCTTTCTGATATAAAATGAGAAGTTGTCTGGTTTACCTGTCTGTGGTAAATTTGGTGGAGTTGGTGGAGTTGGGCTAGATTGGTTTGGCGCTGAGAATCTTGCAGAGTTAGGGTAGTGTAAAGTGTGTGGTGATTTCTTTTGCAATCTGCACATCCAAATTTTTTCTTACATTCCTTCCTGATGTGATAGTAAGACAGACAATTAAGACAAATCTTGTTTTTTGAAACAAAGTTATTACGTGAGAAGGGTCAAGACTTCCAAATTGAGGACAGTCCTGCAAGGCATGAGTCAAGCTGCACAGTTTGCATTGTACTTGAGGCCGGCCCTCGGTGCTGAAGGTATTTATTTCGGAGTCTGACTTTTTTCGCGAATTCGATTTTCCACATTGGATTCTATTCAGTCGTTCAACTACCTCGTATCTATTCGAAAGAAACGCATCCATTTGATTCCATTTGGGTAGATCCCTATGAGACTTAAGGGATTGTTCCCATAGTGATAAAGTTTCATGAGGGAGCTTCGTAGAACAAAGATACACCAATATTGGGTCCCAATCAGTAGTGGGAATACCTTGTGCTTTCAGGGCGGCTAAACTGTCGTTTATGGTTGTTTGTATCTCTTGAAGGGATTCGCTGCTTTCTGAATTAATGGATTTTAAATTTAAAATGATCTTCAGCTGGTTATCGACGAGAATTCTCTTGTTCTCGTATCGAGTCTTTAAAGCTTCCCATGCCAAAGAGAAATTCTCCCCACACAGTTCATATTTCTTTACAATACCTCCGGCCTGTCCACGAACTTTTAACCTAAGGTGGTACAGCTTTTGCACCGAGGACAAATTCGGGTGAACATATCTCGAAACGATGGCCACTCTTCGTAACCTCCATAAAATATGTCAGTGTCACATGGGGGTACCTTAATGCAGCCAAACGTATCGGAAATTTGGGGTTCTGAAATACTATCCTGGAGTATGGGTTTGGGGCGTGGTACTAGGGATTTCTTCAAATCTAAAATTTTTGATTTGCATCGGTGAAAAGTTTTTGTACATGTCGAAAATTTAGCCTGAGCTGATTCTATTGTAGAGTTCTCAACATTCTCATCAGCGTGTGTGCAGAGATATCTGTACGATTTCTGAACATTTGTCCATCGATCTTGAAGATCGTGAAGATTGACATCGAGTAAAGAATCAGTAAATTCCTCGTTTGGAATACACTCAAAGTCTGCGGAAAAGGTGACGAAATCGTCAGAGTCAAAAATGAACTCTTTCTCCATTTTGAAATTCAATATTCGTGAGTATTGAAAATTTTTTGAATAATTGTCACTTGGAACAAAAAATAATATTTGAAAATAAAACCCAATGCGGTGATAAACGGAGATTAAACACTAATGTTCAGCTTATTATAGTGGTATGAAAGATAAATAATAAATATATAAGCATAAAGAATATTAAGCTTAAAAAATATTGTAGTCAAGCCACGAATAGTTTTGGTGGTGAGTGCTTAATTCAAGTTTAGGTCCATTCAGGGTTCCTTTTCAATAAAAGAGATTACTGCATGATTTTCCTATTTGAAAATTAAAATCCTCAAATGACTGAAATGAGTTTCGTGTACATATTAAGTTTCTTCCTATATGAGAGAAGAATATCTATTGTGTATATTATATACAATTTTAATGCGTTTTATTTTGTAGAAATAAATTAGTTTTTAATCCGAGATTGTCCTTACTTGGTTTCACTACGTTGATATTAAACTTTAAAATCGTTAGTTTTACTTAAAAGTAAGTAGCTTTCAACTACTAAAGTGAGTTAGTTTTAATTTGGGAAGCATGCGAAATGAAATCGAAATTTAATTTATTGACCAATTAGCTTTATTCTAGCTTCCAGATTAAGCACTGAGATTAGCAATAATTTCATATTTGTATATTTTGAATTCCGTTATTCCATATCAATTTTATTTACTTTTGTCTTAATAAAAAATATATTCAAGGCGAGGTTTCGCTGTTTTAGCTCGTATGTGAAAATTATTTCAATTAACATAAGAAGTTTTTGTTTTCGAAAACTACTTTATTGTTAAATCAATCTAATAGAATCTATTTTCGAATTAAAATCCAATCAGCATAAATAGTCAGCAAAAATTTCTTAAGTGTTAATTTATTGCTTTGATGTAAATATGTCATTTTATTGTGCATGAAGAGTGTAGCATTATTGTTCCAATTTTATTCAATTAAACTGCGAAATTAATTTAGTGAAATGTGTTAGTTTTGTTTTAGAATTGTGTTGTTGAGCTTGACTTTCAAAATCTAAATATTCATTCACTTCTGCATGACATGATTAAAGATCTTCTTCCATTTGAAACCATTATAATGGAGTTAGTTTATTCTCACTTTGTGTCAGATGAGAAGAAAATACTAATGTATGGTATATCCGTTTAGTTTAAAATTTGTTTAAATGTTGATCTCATTCTCTTCATATTTGTTCTCGAGAACTAGAATATAGTTTTAATTATACTTAATAAATTCGGACTTACAGTTATGCCGTTGAGCAAATGTGTCCCTTTGAAGGCTGAAGTTGATCTGCTCGGTTCTGATTGTGACTTGGCTTTCAACAGAAATTCTCCCACTGTCAACTCCTCTAACTTGATCGAGATCCAATGGGTTTAGAATCAGTTGGTCCAGCGATGAGTCTTTTTAAAATAGTATATGGTGTATGTAATTTTGTAGTTTGTGTTAAATAGGTTGATATTTCAAAAACGTGTGCATAGTTTTACACCACTAGTGTACATGTACGTGTACGCAACACAACAAACGCAAAAGTACTGTATATAGACAATTTAATTTTTAAATAAATCTTTGTACAGTACAGTTCCAACTAGCTGATTAAGTCATTGAGGCAGTCCAGTTGGAATTGGAATAAAAAAACTCCTATTTGTAGTATGAATGCACAACAATTTACTTCAACATGAGCAGCGTAATTTCCAATTTGTCATATGGATATAAAAGCATTTGCAATCTGTTTGTAGGTCTGCGCGCAAATCTTATTGGAATATGTTCTCTTTCAGTTTGTTACTCCCGTGATTTCCAATTGGCAAAATATAAGTAAGCACTTATAATTTTTTTGTATATTTGCGTGAAATTCTTATTGGGAAGCTCTCTTTTATAATTTGGTATTCTGCAATACAAAATTTCAAGGGCGACAGCTGCGTATTCTTGGCTTTGGTTTTCATCTGCCGGAGATTTTCTCAATGCACCTTAGCCAAAGGGCGTGAAAACGTTGCTAATACACCAATGCGATAAGATTTTCCACTCGTCTTGTAATTATTATTAATTATTTACTTTCGCACGCTTTTGCCACTTCGATTTTCTCTTATGTCAAAGAGTTTGGTGTTGAAATGACGTACGTGTGTTTGTATGTGTGTACCCACTATTTATTTTTTAAGAACTATGGTGAAAGAGTTGCATTTGAGACTGGAAACTCCACTGATAGTTCAAAGAGGGCTCTGAAGGACCATGTTAAATCCCTAATGGAATTTTATTAATAAAAATGTGGAATGTCGTAGTTTTATTAAAGATTGCCACTGGTTTTGTGATAATGTATTCACTAACTCAACCAGTGAAATGTGACTAAGATCACGAGATGGAGGACTTAACGTCGTCCATAAATGATTATACGTGATTAAGATCGCGAAATATTGGACTTTACGACGTCCGAAGAGATGTGATTTAGATCACTTTTATCCAATTTGTGCCCTTACGGTCTTATATCAAGGACAATTTAGATTGTCCTGGTTGTTACTGGGATTACGGCACGACTGATCTGGCTGCACGGCTGGTTGGAAAAGGGCAGAATCCATCCAGCTGTGCTGTCAGGCAGGCTCGCTTTGTAATAAAATGGTGATTTGACAAAAGGAGAGGCCACTAATTGCCAGATCGTAATAAAAAATACTGGGGGTTTTATACAAAGGTATGACAGGATAACTCAAGTAATTTAAATAATAAAGTGGTTACTCAAAATCTAATTCAAATAATACAATGAGTAAATACTAAATATAAAATAGGAATTCATGGTATTTGATAAATATGCTGAAGGCATGAACTACATTAAACACCCACCTTTGTCCTCCATTTACCTCATTTTCCCTCCTTGACCCTCCAAGTCCCTGTTCGTCCCTCCTTGTCCCTCCTTGACCCTCCTTGTTCCTCCTTTTCCCTCCTGGTCCCTTCTTGACCCCCCTAGTCCCTGCTCGTCCCTCCTTGTTTCTCCTTGTCACACCTTGTCACTGCTTTTCCCTCCTTGTCACTAATTGTCCCTCCTTGACCCTGCTTGTCCCTACTTGTCTCTCCTTGCCCCTCCTTGTCCCTCCTTGGGCCTGTTTGTCCCTCCATGACCCTCCTTGTCCCTCCTTGACCCTCCTGGTACGTACTTATCCCTCCTTGTCACTCCTTGTCCCTCATTGCCCCTAATTGTCCCTCCTGGTCCCTCCTTGCTCTTCATTGCCCCTTCTTTTCCCTCCTTGTCCCTCCTGGTCCGTACTTGTCCTCCTTGTCCCTTATTGCCCCTCATTGTCCCTCCTTGTCCCTTATTACCCCTCATTGTCACTCCTTGACCCTCTTTGTCCCTCCTTGTTTTTCCTTGTCACTCCTTTCCCTCATAGTCCCTCCTGGCCCCTCCTTGTCTCTGCTTGTCCCTCCTTGTCCCTCCTTGACCCTCCTTGTCCCTCTTTGTCCCTCCTTGACCCTCCTGGTACGTACTTATCCCTCCTTGTCACTCCTTGTCCCTCATTGCCCCTAATTGTCCCTCCTGGTCCCTCCTTGCTCTTCATTGCCCCTTCTTTTCCCTCCTTGTCCCTCCTGGTCCGTACTTGTCCTCCTTGTCCCTTATTGCCCCTCATTGTCCCTCCTGGTCCGTACTTGTCCCTCCATGTCCGTCCTTGTCCCGCATTGTCCCTCCTTTACCCTCCTTGTCACTAATTGTCCCTCCTTGACCCAACTTGTCTCTCCTTACCCCTCCTTGTCCTTCCTTTGGCCTGTTTGTCGCTCCTTGATCCTGCTTCTCCCTCCTTGTCCCTTCCTGTCCTCCTAGTCCCTACTTGTCCTCCTTGACCCTCCTGGTCCCTCCTTGCTCTTACTTGCCCCTCCTTTTCCCGCCTTGTCCCTCATTGCCCCTCCTTGTCACTCCTTTTGCCTCATTGCCCCTCATTGTCCCTCCTTGTACATCCTTTTCCATCCTTTCCCTCCTTGTCTTTCCTTGTCCCTTCTTTTCCCTCCTTTCCCACCATTTCCCTTCTTTTCCCTCCTTGTCCCTCGTTGTCTTTCCTTGTCCCTCCATGTCTCTGCTTGTCCCTCCTTATTCCAGCTTTTCCTTCCTTGTCCCTCCTTGTCCCTCTTTGACCCTCCTTGTCCCTACTGGTCCGTACTTGTCCCTCCTTGTCCCTCATGGTCCCTCCTGGTGCCTCCTTGTCCATCCTTGTCCCTCCTTGACCCTCCTTGACCCTCCTTGACCCTCCTTGACCCTCCTTGACCCTCCTTGTTCCTCCTTGTCCCTCCTGGTCCGTACTTGTCCCTCCTTGTCCCTGCTTGTCCCTCCTTGTCCGTCCTTGTCCCTCATTGTCCCTGCTTGTCCCTCATTGTCCCTCCTTTGTCCTCCTTTTACCTCATTTTCCCTCCTTGTCCCTCGTTATCCCTGCTTGTCCCTCCTTGTCCCTCATTGCCCCTACTGGTCCCTCCTTGCTCCTCCTTGCCCCTTCTTTTCCCTCCTTATCACTACTTGTCCATCCTGGTCCATCCTGGTCCGTACTTGTCCCTCCTTGGCCCTCCGTGTCCCTCCGTGTCCCACATTGTCCCTCATTGGCCCTCATTGTCCCTCCTTGTTCCTCCTTGTCACTCCTTTCCCTCCTTTTCCCTCTTGGTCCCTCCTTGCTCCTCCTTGCCCCTTCTTTTCCCTCCTTATCCATCCTTGTCCATCCTGGTCCCTCCTTATCCATCCTTGTCCATCCTTGTATCTCCTTAACCCTCCTTGTTCCTCCTTGTCCCTCCTGGTCCGTACTTGTCCCTCCTTGTCCGTCCTTGTCCCTCATTGTCCCACCTTTGTCCTCCTTTTACCTCATTTTCCCTCCTTGACCCTCCAAGTCCCTGTTCGTCCCTCCTTGACCCTCCTTGACCATCCTTGTTCCTCCTTTTCCCTCCTTTTCCCTCCTTTTCCCTCCTTTTCCCTCCTTTTCCCTCCTTTTCCCTCCTTGTCCCTTATTGACCCCCCTAGTCCCTGCTCGTCCCTCCTTGTTTCTCCTTGTCACTCCTTTTCCCTCCTTGTCACTAATTGTCCCTCCTTGACCCTGCTTGTCCCTACTTGTCTCTCCTTGCCCCTCCTTGGGCCTGTTTGTCCCTCCTTGACCCTCCTTGTCCCTCTTTGTCCCTCCTTGACCCTCCTGGTACGTACTTATCCCTCCTTGTCCCTCATTGCCCCTAATTGTCCCTCCTGGTCCCTCCTTGCTCTTCATTGCCCCTTCTTTTCCCTCCTTGTCCCTCCTGGTCCGTACTTGTCCTCCTTGTCCCTTATTGCCCCTCATTGTCCCTCCTTGTTCCTCCTTGGCCGTCCTTTTCCCTTCATGTCCCTGCTTGTCCCTCTTTGTCCCTCCTTGCCCGTCCTTGTCCCTTCTTATCTCTCCTTGTCCCACCTTTTCCCTCCCTGACACTCCTTTTCCCTCCTTTCCCTGCTTTTCCCTCCTTGTCCCTCGTTGTCCCTCGTTATCTCTCATTGTCCCTCCTTGTCCCTCGTTGTCTCTCCTTGTCCCTCCTTGACCCTCCTTGTCCCTCCTTGACCCTCCTGGTTCGTACTTATCTCTCCTTGTCCCTCCTTGTCTCTCCTTGTCCCTCATTGCCCCTAATTGTCCGTCCTGGTCCCTCCTTGCTCTTCATTGCCCCTTCTTTTCCCTCCTTGTCCCTCCTGGTCCGTACTTGTCCCTCCTTGTCCCTTATTGCCCCTCATTGTCCCTCCTTGGCCCTCCTTTTCCCTTCATGTCCCTGCTTGTCCCTCCTTTCCCGTCCTTGTCCCTTCTTATCCCTCCTTGTCCCACCTTGTCCCTCAATGTCCCTCCATGTCCGTCCTTGTCCCACATTGTTCCTCCTTTACCCTCCTTGTCACTAATTGTCCCTCCTTGACCCTGCTTGTCCCTACTTGTCTCTCCTTGCCCCTCCTTGTCCTTCCTTGGGCCTGTTTGTCGCTCCTTGATCCTGCTTCTCCCTCCTTGTCCCTTCCTGTCCTCCTAGTCCCTACTTGTCCCTCGTTGACCCTCCTTGTCCCTCCTTGACCCTCCTGGTCCGTACTTATCTCTCCTTGTCCCTCCTTGTCACTCCTTTTGCCTCATTGCCCCTCATTGTCCCTCCTTGTACATCCTTTTCCATCCTTTCCCTCCTTGTCTTTCCTTGTCCGTCCTTTTCCCTCCTTTCCTTCTTTCCTTCTTTCCCTCCATTTCCCTCCTTGTACCTCGTTGTCTTTCCTTGTCCCTCCATGTCTCTACTTGTCCCTCCTTATTCCAGCTTTTCCCTTCTTGTTTCTCCTTGTCACACCTTGTCACTCCTTTTCCCTCCTTGACCCTCCTTGTCTCTCCATGCCCTTCCTTGCCCCTTATTTTCCCTCCTTGTTCCTCCTTGTCACTCCTTTCCCTCCTTTACCCTCCTGGTCCCTCCTTGTGTCTCCTTGTCCCTCCGTGACCCTCATTGTCCCTCCTGGTCCGTATTTGTCCCTCTTTGTCCCTACTTGTCCCTCCTTGTCCTTCCTTGTCCCTATTTGTCCCTCATTGATCCTGCTTGCCCCTTCTTGTCCCTGCTTGTCCCCCAGTGCTCCTTCATGTCCCTCATGGCCCCTCCATGTACCTCCTTATCCCTAATGGTCCCTCCTTGTCCCGTCTTGTCCCTCCTTGTCCCTCCTTGTTTCTACTTGTCACACCTTGTCACTGCTTTTCCCTCCTTGTCACTAATTGTCCCTCCTTGACCCTGCTTGTCCCTACTTGTCTCTCCTTGCCCCTCCTTGGGCCTGTTTGTCCCTCCTTGACCCTCCTTGTCCCTCTTTGTCCCTCCTTGACCCTCCTGGTACGTACTTATCCCTCCTTGTCACTCCTTGTCCCTCATTGCCCCTAATTGTCCCTCCTGGTTCCTCCTTGCTCTTCATTGCCCCTTCTTTTCCCTCCTTGTCCCTCCTGGTCCGTACTTGTCCTCCTTGTCCCTTATTGCCCCTCATTGTCCCTCCTTGTCCCTCCTGGTCCGTACTTGTCCCTCCATGTCCGTCCTTGTCCCGCATTGTCCCTCCTTTACCCTCCTTGTCACTAATTGTCCCTCCTTGACCCAACTTGTCTCTCCTTGCCCCTCCTTGTCCTTCCTTTGGCCTGTTTGTCGCTCCTTGATCCTGCTTCTCCCTCCTTGTCCCTTCCTGTCCTCCTAGTCCCTACTTGTCCTCCTTGACCCTCCTGGTCCCTCCTTGCTCTTACTTGCCCCTCCTTTTCCCGCCTTGTCCCTCATTGCCCCTCCTTGCCCCTCCTTGTCACTCCTTTTGCCTCATTGCCCCTCATTGTCCCTCCTTGTACATCCTTTTCCATCCTTTTCCATCCTTTCCCTCCTTGTCTTTCCTTGTCCCTTCTTTTCCCTCCATTCCTCCTTTCCCACCATTTCCCTTCTTTTCCCTCGTTGTCTTTCCTTGTCCCTCCATGTCTCTGCTTGTCCCTCCTTATTCCAGCTTTTCCTTCCTTGTCCCTCCTTGACCCTCCTTGTCCCTACTGGTCCGTACTTGTCCCTCCTTGTCCCTCATTGCCCTCCTTGTCCCTCCTTGTTCCTCCTTGTCACTCCTTTCCCTCCTTTTCCCTCTTGGTCCCTCCTTGCTCCTCCTTGCCCCTTCTTTTCCCTCCTTATCCCTCCTTGTCCATCCTGGTCCCTCCTTATCCCTCCTTGTATCTCCTTAACCCTCCTTGTTCCTCCTTGTCCCTCCTGGTCCGTACTTGTCCCTCCTTGTCCGTCCTTGTCCCACCTTTGTCCTCCTTTTACCTCATTTTCCCTCCTTGACCCTCCAAGTCCCTGTTCGTCCCTCCTTGACCCTCCTTGCCCATCCTTGTTCCTCCTTTTCCCTCCTTGTCCCTTATTGACCCCCCTAGTCCCTGCTCGTCCCTCCTTGTTTCTCCTTGTCACTCCTTTTCCCTCCTTGTCACTAATTGTCCCTCCTTGACCCTGCTTGTCCCTACTTGTCTCTCCTTGCCCCTCCTTGTCCCTCCTTGGGCCTGTTTGTCCCTCCTTGACCCTCCTTGTCCCTCTTTGTCCCTCATTGCCCCTAATTGTCCCTCCTGGTCCCTCCTTGCTCTTCATTGCCCCTTCTTTTCCCTCCTTGACCCTCCTGGTCCGTACTTGTCCTCCTTGTCCCTTATTGCCCCTCATTGTCCCTCCTTGGCCCTCCTTTTCCCTTCATGTCCCTGCTTGTCCCTCTTTGTCCCTCCTTGCCCGTCCATGTCCCTTCTTATCTCTCCTTGTCCCACCTTTTCCCTCCCTGACCCTCCTTTTCCCTCCTTTCCCTGCTTTTCCCTCCTTGTCCCTCGTTGTCTCTCATTGTCCCTCCTTGTCCCTCGTTGTCTCTCCTTGTCCCTCCTTGACCCTCCTTGTCCCTCCTTTACCCTCCTGGTCCGTACTTATCTCTCCTTGTCCCTCCTTGTCTCTCCTTGTCCCTCATTGCCCCTAATTGTCCCTCCTGGTCCCTCCTTGCTCTTCATTGCCCCTTCTTTTCCCTCCTTGTCCCTCCTGGTCCGTACTTGTCCCTCCTTGACCCTTATTGCCCCTCATTGTCCCTCCTTGTTCCTCCTTGGCCCTCCTTTTCCCTTCATGTCCCTGCTTGTCCCTCCTTTCCCGTCCTTGTCCCTTCTTATCCCTCCTTGTCCCACCTTGTCCCTCATTGTCCCTCCATGTCCGTCCTTGTCCCGCATTGTTCCTCCTTTACCCTCCTTGTCACTAATTGTCCCTACTTGTCTCTCCTTGCCCCTCCTTGTCCCTCCTTGGGCCTGTTTGTCCCTCCTTGACCCTCCTTGTCCCTCTTTGTCCCTCATTGCCCCTAATTGTCCCTCCTGGTCCCTCCTTGCTCTTCATTGCCCCTCCTTGTCCCTCCTTGGGCCTGTTTGTCCCTCCTTGACCCTCCTTGTCCCTCTTTGTCCCTCATTGCCCCTAATTGTCCCTCCTGGTCCCTCCTTGCTCTTCATTGCCCCTTCTTTTCCCTCCTTGTCCCTCCTGGTCCGTACTTGTCCTCCTTGTCCCTTATTGCCCCTCATTGTCCCTCCTTGGCCCTCCTTGTCTCTCCATGCCCTTCCTAGCCCCTTATTTTCCCTCCTTGTTCCTCCTTGTCACTCCTTTCCCTCCTTTACCCTCCTGGTCCCTCCTTGTGTCTCCTTGTCCCTCCGTGACCCTCATTGTCCCTCCTGGTCCGTATTTGTCCCTCTTTGTCCCTACTTGTCCCTCCTTGTCCTTCCTTGTCCCTATTTGTCCCTCCTTGATCCTGCTTGCCCCTTCTTGTCCCTGCTTGTCCCCCAGTGCTCCTTCATGTCCCTCATGGCCCCTCCATGTACCTCCTTATCCCTAATGGTCCCTCCTTGTCCCGTCTTGTCCCTCCTTGTCCCTGTTTGTCCCTCCTTGATCCTGCTTGTCCCTCCTTGACCCTCCTTGTCCTTCCTTGTCCCTGTTTGTCCCTCCTTGATCCTGCATGTCCCTCCTTGTCCCTACTTGTCCCTCCTTGACCCTCCATGTCCCTCCTTGCTCCTACTTGCCCCTTCTTGGCCCTCCTTGTCACTCCTTTTCCTTCATTGCCCTTCATTGGCCCTCGTTGTTCCATCTTTTCCCTCCTTGACCCTCCTTTTCCCTCCTTTCCCTGCTTTTCCCTCCTTGTCCCTCCTTGTCTTTCCTTGTCCCTCCTTGTCCCTGCTTATCCCTGCTTGTCCCTCGTTGTCCCTCGTTGTCTCTCCTTGTCCCTCCTGGTCCCTCCTTGCCCGTCCTTGTCCCTTCTTATCCCTCCTTGTCCCTCATTGCCCCTCCATGTCCGTCCTTGTCCCGCATTGTCCCTCCTTTACCCTCCTTGTCACTAATTGTCCCTCCTTGACCCTGCTTGTCCCTCGTTGACCCTCCTGGTCCCTCCTTGCTCTTACTTCCCCCTCCTTTCCCCGCCTTGTCCCTCCTTGCCCCACCTTGGCCCTCCTTGTCACTCCTTGTGCCTCATTGCCCCTCATTGTCCCTCCTTGTTCCTCCTTGTCTTTCCTTGTCCCTCCTTTTCCCTCCTTGTCCCTCGTTGTCTTTCCATGTCCCTCCATGTCTTTGGTTGTCCCTCCTTATCCCTGCTTGTCCCTCCTTGACCTTCCTTGTCCCTCCTTGAACCTCCTTGTCCCTCCTGGTCCGTACTTGTCCCTCCTTGTCCCTCATTGCCCCTCATGGTCCCTCCTTGTCCCTCCTTGTCCATCCATGTCCATCCTTGTCCCTCCTTGTTCCTCCTTGTCCCTCCTGGTCCGTACTTGTCCCACCTTGTCCGTCATTGTCTCTCCTTCTTCCTACTTGTCCCTCCTTGACCATCCTTGTCCTTCCTTGTCCCTCCTTGATCCTGCTTGTCCCTCCTTCTCCCCCCTTGTCCCTCAGTGCCCCACCATGTCCCTCATTGCCCCTCCTTATCCCTCCTTGTCACTCCTGGTCCCTCTTTGTCCCTCCTTGTCCCTGCTTGTCCCTGTTTGTCCCTCCTTGTCCCTCCTTGACCCTGCTTGTCCCTCCTAGTCCCTCATTGCCCCTCACTGTCCCTCCTTGTCACTCCTTTCCCTCCTGGTCCCTCCTTACTCCTCCTTGCCCCTTCTTTTCCCTCCTTATCCCTACTTGTCCCTCCTTGGCCCTCCTTGTCCCTCCTTGTCCCTCCTTGTCCCTCCTTGTCCCTCATTGTCCCTCCTGGTCCCTCCTTGCTCCTCCTTGCCCCTTCTTTTCCCTCCTTGGCCCACCGTATCCCTCCGTGTCCCTCCTTGATCCTGCTTGTCCCTCCTTGGCTCTTTTTGTCCCTGCTTGTCTCTCCTTCTTCCTACTTGTCCCTCCTTGACCATCCTTGTCCTTCCTTGTCCCTCCTTGATCCTGCTTGTCCCTCCTTCTCCCTCCTTGTCCCTCAGCGCCCCACCATGTCCCTCATTGCCCCTCCTTATCCCTCCTTATCCCTCCTTGTCACTCCTGGTCTTCTTTGTCCCTCCTTGTCCCTGTTTGTCCCTGCTTGTCGCTCATTGACCCTGCTTGTCCCTCCTAGTCCCTCCTTGTCCATCCTTGTCCATCCTTGTCCTTCCTTGTCCCTCCTTGATCCTGCTTGTCCCTCCTTCTCCCTCCTTGTCCCTCAGTGCCCCACCATGTCCCTCATTGCCCCTCCTTATCCCTCCTTGTCACTCCTGGTCCCTCTTTGTCCCTCCTTGTCCATGCTTGTCCCTGTTTGTCTCTCCTTGTCCTCCTTAATCCTCCTTGTCTCTCCTTGCCCGTCCTTGTCCCTTCTTGTTTTTCCTTGTCCCACCTTGTCCCTCCTTGTCCGGCCTTGTCCCTCCTGGTCCCTCATTGCCTCTCCTTTTCCCTCCTTGTCACTCCTTTTCCATCCTTGTCGCTCCTTGTCTCTCCTTGCCCCTCCTTTTCACTCCTTGTCCCTTCATGTTCCTCCTTGTCACTCCTTCTCCCTCCTTGTCCCTCATTGTCCCTCCTTGTTCCTCCTTGTCACTCCTTTTCCCTCATTTTCCCTCCTTTTCCCTACTTGTCTCTCTTTGTCCCTCAATGTCCCTCCTTGTCCCTCCTTGCTCCTCATTGTCCCTCCTTGACCCTCCTTGACCCTCCTTGACCCTCCTTGACCCTCCTTGTCCCAACTTGTCCCTCCTTGTTCCTCCTTTTCCCTCCTTTTTTCCTCACTGTCCCACTTGTCCCTCATTATCCCTGCTTTCCCTCATTGCCCCTCCCTTTCCCTCATTGTCCCGCCTTGTACCTCCTGGTCCCTCCTTGTCCGTCCTTGTCCCTTCTGGTCCCTCCTTCTACTTACTTGTCCCTCATTGCCCCTCGTTATCCCTGCTTGTCCCTCATTGCCCCTCCTTTGTCCTCCTTTTCCCTCATTGTCCCTCCTTGACCCTGCTTGTTCCTCCTGGTCCCTCCTTGTCCCTTCCTGGCTGTCCCTGCCCTCCTTGTCCCACCTTGTTCCTCCTGTCACTCCTTTTTCCTCCTTTCCCTCTTTTTCCCTCCTGGTCCCTCCTTTTCCCTCCTGGTCCCTCCTTGCCCCTTCTTTTCCCTCCTTGGCCCTCCGTGTCCCTCCGTGTCCCTCCGTGTCCCTCCTTGTCCCTCCTTGTCCTTCCTTGTCCCTGTTTGTCCCTCCTTGATCCTGCTTGTCCCTCCTTGGCTCTTTTTGTCCCTGCTTGTCTCTCCTTCTTCCTACTTATCCCTCCTTGACCATCCTTGTCCCTCCTTGATCCTCCTTGATCCTCCTTGATCCTGCTTGTCCCTCCTTCTCCCGCCTTGTCCCTCAGCGCCCCACCATGTCCCTCATTGCCCCTCCTTATCCCTCCTTGTCACTCCTGGTCTTCTTTGTCCCTCCTTGTCCCTGTTTGTCCCTGCTTGTCGCTCATTGACCCTGCTTGTCCCTCCTAGTCCCTCCTTGTCCATCCTTGTCCTTCCTTGTCCCTCCTTGATCCTGCTTGTCACTCCTGGTCCCTCTTTGTCCCTCCTTGTCCCTGCTTGTCCCTGCTTGTCCCTGTTTGTCTCTCCTTGTCCGTCCTTGACCCTCCGTGTCCCTCCTTGTCCCTCCTTAATCCTCCTTGTCTCTCCTTGCCCGTCCTTGTCCCTTCTTGTTTTTCCTTGTCCCTCCTTGTCCGGCCTTGTCCCTCCTGGTCCCTCATTGCCTCTCCTTTTCCCTCCTTGTCACTCCTTTTCCATCCTTGTCGCTCCTTGTCTCTCCTTGCCCCTCCTTTTCACTCCTTGTCCCTTCATGTTCCTCCTTGTCACTCCTTCTCCCTCCTTGTCCCTCATTGTCCCTCCTTGTTCCTCCTTGTCACTCCTTCTCCCTCATTTTCCCTCCTTTTCCCGACTTGTCTCTCTTTGTCCCTCAATGTCCCTCCTTGTCCCTCCTTGCTCCTCATTGTCCCTCCTTGACCCTCCTTGTCCCTCCTTGTCCCAACTTGTCCCTCCTTGTTCCTCCTTTTCCCTCCTTGTCCCTCACTGTCCCACTTGTCCCTCATTATCCCTGCTTTCCCTCATTGCCCCTCCCTTTCCCTCATTGTCCCGCCTTGTACCTCCTGGTCCCTCCTTGTCCGTCCTTGTCCCTTCTGGTCCCTCCTTCTACTTACTTGTCCCTCATTGCCCCTCGTTATCCCTGCTTGTCCCTCATTGCCCCTCCTTTGTCCTCCTTTTCCCTCATTGTCCCTCCTTGACCCTGCTTGTTCCTCCTGGTCCCTCCTTGTCCCTTCCTGGCTGTCCCTGCCCTCCTTGTCCCACCTTGTTCCTCCTGTTCCTCCTGTCACTCCTTTTTCCTCCTTTCCCTCTTTTTCCCTCCTGGTCCCTCCTTTTCCCTCCTGGTCCCTCCTTGCCCCTTCTTTTCCCTCCGTGTCCCTCCGTGTCCCTCCTTGTCCCTCCTTGTCCTTCCTTGTCCCTGTTTGTCCCTCCTTGATCCTGCTTGTCCCTCCTTGGCTCTTTTTGTCCCTGCTTGTCTCTCCTTCTTCCTACTTATCCTTCCTTGACCATCCTTGTCCCTCCTTGATCCTGCTGGTCCCTCCTTCTCCCTCCTTGTCCCCCAGGGCCCCACCATGTCCCTCATTGCCCCTCCTTATTTCTCCTTGTCACTCCTGGTCCCTCTTTGTCCCTCCTTGTCCCTGCTTGTCCCTGCTTGTCCCTCCTTGACCCTGCTTGTCCCTCCTAGTCCCTCCTTGTCCCTCCTTGACCATCCTTGTCCTTCCTTGTCCCTCCTTGATCCTGCTTGTCCCTCCTTGTCCCTCAGTGCCCCACCATGTCCCTCATTGCCCCTCCTTATCCCTCTTTGTCCCTTCTTGTCCCTGTTTGTCTCTCCTTGTCCGTCCTTGACCCTCCGTGTCCTTGTCTCTCCTTGCCCCTCCTTTTCACTCCTTGTCCCTTCTTGTTCCTCCTTGTCCCTCCTTGTCCCTCTTTGTCCCTCATTGTCCCTCCTTGTTCCTCCTTGTCACTCCTTTTCCCTCATTTTCCCTCCTTTTCCCTACTTGTCTCTCTTTGTCCCTCAATGTCCCTCCTTGTCCCTCCTTGCTCCTCATTGTCCCTCATTGCCCCTCCTTGTCCCTCCTTGACCCTCCTTGTTCCTCCTTGTCCCAACTTGTCCCTCCTTGTCCCTCCTTGTCCCTCACTGTCCCACTTGTGCCTCATTATCCCTGCTTTCCTTTCATTGCCCCTCCTTTTCCCTCATTGTCCCGCCTTGTACCTCCTGGTCCCTCCTTGTCCGTCCTTGTCCCTTCTAGTCCCTCCTTCTACTTACTTGTCCCTCATTGCCCCTCGTTATCCCTGCTTGTCCCTCATTGCCCCTGCTTTGTCCTCCTTTTCCCTCATTGTCCCTCCTTGACCCTGTTTGTCCCTCCTTGATCCTGCTTGTCCCTCCTTGGCTCTTTTTGTCCCTGCTTGTCTCTCCTTCTTCCTACTTATCCCCTCGTTATCCCTGCTTGTCCCTCATTGCCCCTCCTTTGTCCTCCTTTTCCCTCATTGTCCCTCCTTGACCCTGCTTGTTCCTCCTGGTCCCTCCTTGTCCCTTCCTGGCTGTCCCTGCCCTCCTTGTCCCACCTTGTTCCTCCTGTCACTCCTTTTTCCTCCTTTCCCTCTTTTTCCCTCCTGGTCCCTCCTTTTCCCTCCTGGTCCCTCCTTGCCCCTTCTTTTCCCTCCGTGTCCCTCCGTGTCCCTCCGTGTCCCTCCTTGTCCCTCCTTGTCCTTCCTTGTCCCTGTTTGTCCCTCCTTGATCCTGCTTGTCCCTCCTTGGCTCTTTTTGTCCCTGCTTGTCTCTCCTTCTTCCTACTTATCCTTCCTTGACCATCCTTGTCCCTCCTTGATCCTGCTGGTCCCTCCTTCTCCCTCCTTGTCCCCCAGGGCCCCACCATGTCCCTCATTGCCCCTCCTTATTTCTCCTTGTCACTCCTGGTCCCTCTTTGTCCCTCCTTGTCCCTGCTTGTCCCTGCTTGTCCCTCCTTGACCCTGCTTGTCCCTCCTAGTCCCTCCTTGTCCCTCCTTGACCATCCTTGTCCTTCCTTGTCCCTCCTTGATCCTGCTTGTCCCTCCTTGTCCCTCAGTGCCCCACCATGTCCCTCATTGCCCCTCCTTATCCCTCCTTGTCCCTTCTTGTCCCTGTTTGTCTCTCCTTGTCCGTCCTTGACCCTCCGTGTCCTTGTCTCTCCTTGCCCCTCCTTTTCACTCCTTGTCCCTTCTTGTTCCTCCTTGTCCCTCTTTGTCCCTCATTGTCCCTCCTTGTTCCTCCTTGTCACTCCTTTTCCCTCATTTTCCCTCCTTTTCCCTACTTGTCTCTCTTTGTCCCTCAATGTCCCTCCTTGTCCCTCCTTGCTCCTCATTGTCCCTCATTGCCCCTCCTTGTCCCTCCTTGACCCTCCTTGTTCCTCCTTGTCCCAACTTGTCACTCCTTGTCCCTCCTTGTCCCTCCTTGTCCTTCCTTGTCCCTGCTTGTCCCTGCTTGTCCCTCCTTGACCCTGCTTGTCCCTCCTAGTCCCTCCTTGTCCCTCCTTGACCATCCTTGTCCTTCCTTGTCCCTCCTTGATCCTGCTTGTCCCTCCTTCTCCCTCCTTGTCCCTCAGTGCCCCACCATGTCCCTCATTGCCCCTCCTTATCCCTCCTTGTCACTCCTGGTCCCTCTTTGTCCCTCCTTGTCCCTTCTTGTCCCTGTTTGTCTCTCCTTGTCCGTCCTTGACCCTCCGTGTCCCTCCTTAATCCTCCTTGTCTCTCCTTGCCCGTATTTGTCCCTTCTTGTTTTTCCTTGTCCCACCTTGTCCCTCCTTGTCCGGCCTTGTCCCTCCTGGTCCCTCATTGCCTCTCCTTGTCCCACCTTGTCACTCCTTTTCCATCCTTGTCCCTCCTTGTCTCTCCTTGCCCCTCCTTTTCACTCCTTGTCCCTTCTTGTTCCTCCTTGTCACTCCTTTTCCCTCATTTTCCCTCCTTTTCCCTACTTGTCTCTCTTTATCCCTCAATGTCCCTCCTTGCTCCTCATTGTCCCTCCTTGACCCTCCTTGACCATCCATGTCCCTCCATGTCCCAACTTGTCCCTCCTTGTCCCTCACTGTCCCACTTGTCCCTCATTATCCCTGCTTTCCCTCATTGCTCCTCCTTTTCCCTCATTGTCCGTCCTTGTCCCGCCTTGTACCTCCTGGTCCCTCCTTGTCCCTTCTGGTCCCTCCTTCTACCTCCTTGTCCCTCCTTGTCCCTCGTTATCCCTGCTTGTCCCTCCTTGTCCCTCATTGCCCCTACTGGTCCCTCCTTGCTCCTCCTTGCCCCTTCTTTTCCCTCCTTATCACTACTTGTCCATCCTGGTCCATCCTGGTCCGTACTTGTCCCTCCTTGGCCCTCCGTGTCCCTCCGTGTCCCACATTGTCCCTCATTGGCCCTCATTGTCCCTCCTTGTCCCTCCTTGCTCCTCATTGTCCCTCCTTGACCCTCCTTGACCCTCCTTGACCCTCCTTGACCCTCCTTGACCCTCCTTGTCCCAACTTGTCCCTCCTTGTTCCTCCTTTTCCCTCCTTTTTTCCTCACTGTCCCACTTGTCCCTCATTATCCCTGCTTTCCCTCATTGCCCCTCCCTTTCCCTCATTGTCCCGCCTTGTACCTCCTGGTCCCTCCTTGTCCGTCCTTGTCCCTTCTGGTCCCTCCTTCTACTTACTTGTCCCTCATTGCCCCTCGTTATCCCTGCTTGTCCCTCATTGCCCCTCCTTTGTCCTCCTTTTCCCTCATTGTCCCTCCTTGACCCTGCTTGTTCCTCCTGGTCCCTCCTTGTCCCTTCCTGGCTGTCCCTGCCCTCCTTGTCCCACCTTGTTCCTCCTGTCACTCCTTTTTCCTCCTTTCCCTCTTTTTCCCTCCTGGTCCCTCCTTTTCCCTCCTGGTCCCTCCTTGCCCCTTCTTTTCCCTCCTTGGCCCTCCGTGTCCCTCCGTGTCCCTCCGTGTCCCTCCGTGTCCCTCCGTGTCCCTCCTTGTCCCTCCTTGTCCTTCCTTGTCCCTGTTTGTCCCTCCTTGATCCTGCTTGTCCCTCCTTGGCTCTTTTTGTCCCTGCTTGTCTCTCCTTCTTCCTACTTATCCCTCCTTGACCATCCTTGTCCCTCCTTGATCCTCCTTGATCCTGCTTGTCCCTCCTTCTCCCTCCTTGTCCCTCAGCGCCCCACCATGTCCCTCATTGCCCCTCCTTATCCCTCCTTGTCACTCCTGGTCTTCTTTGTCCCTCCTTGTCCCTGTTTGTCCCTGCTTGTCGCTCATTGACCCTGCTTGTCCCTCCTAGTCCCTCCTTGTCCATCCTTGTCCTTCCTTGTCCCTCCTTGATCCTGCTTGTCACTCCTGGTCCCTCTTTGTCCCTCCTTGTCCCTGCTTGTCCCTGTTTGTCTCTCCTTGTCCGTCCTTGACCCTCCGTGTCCCTCCTTGTCCCTCCTTAATCCTCCTTGTCTCTCCTTGCCCGTCCTTGTCCCTTCTTGTTTTTCCTTGTCCCTCCTTGTCCGGCCTTGTCCCTCCTGGTCCCTCATTGCCTCTCCTTTTCCCTCCTTGTCACTCCTTTTCCATCCTTGTCGCTCCTTGTCTCTCCTTGCCCCTCCTTTTCACTCCTTGTCCCTTCATGTTCCTCCTTGTCACTCCTTCTCCCTCCTTGTCCCTCATTGTCCCTCCTTGTTCCTCCTTGTCACTCCTTTTCCCTCATTTTCCCTCCTTTTCCCGACTTGTCTCTCTTTGTCCCTCAATGTCCCTCCTTGTCCCTCCTTGCTCCTCATTGTCCCTCCTTGACCCTCCTTGTCCCTCCTTGTCCCAACTTGTCCCTCCTTGTTCCTCCTTTTCCCTCCTTGTCCCTCACTGTCCCACTTGTCCCTCATTATCCCTGCTTTCCCTCATTGCCCCTCCCTTTCCCTCATTGTCCCGCCTTGTACCTCCTGGTCCCTCCTTGTCCGTCCTTGTCCCTTCTGGTCCCTCCTTCTACTTACTTGTCCCTCATTGCCCCTCGTTATCCCTGCTTGTCCCTCATTGCCCCTCCTTTGTCCTCCTTTTCCCTCATTGTCCCTCCTTGACCCTGCTTGTTCCTCCTGGTCCCTCCTTGTCCCTCAGTGCCCCACCATGTCCCTCATTGCCCCTCCTTATCCCTCTTTGTCCCTTCTTGTCCCTGTTTGTCTCTCCTTGTCCGTCCTTGACCCTCCGTGTCCTTGTCTCTCCTTGCCCCTCCTTTTCACTCCTTGTCCCTTCTTGTTCCTCCTTGTCCCTCCTTGTCCCTCTTTGTCCCTCATTGTCCCTCCTTGTTCCTCCTTGTCACTCCTTTTCCCTCATTTTCCCTCCTTTTCCCTACTTGTCTCTCTTTGTCCCTCCTTGTCCCTCCTTGCTCCTCATTGTCCCTCATTGCCCCTCCTTGTCCCTCCTTGTCCCAACTTGTCCCTCCTTGTCCCTCCTTGTCCCTCACTGTCCCACTTGTCCCTCATTATCCCTGCTTTCCTTCCATTGCCCCTCCTTTTCCCTCATTGTCCCGCCTTGTACCTCCTGGTCCCTCCTTGTCCGTCCTTGTCCCTTCTAGTCCCTCCTTCTACTTACTTGTCCCTCATTGCCCCTCGTTATCCCTGCTTGTCCCTCATTGCCCCTCCTTTGTCCTCCTTTTCCCTCATTGTCCCTCCTTGACCCTGTTTGTCCCTCCTTGATCCTGCTTGTCCCTCCTTGGCTCTTTTTGTCCCTGCTTGTCTCTCCTTCTTCCTACTTATCCCCTCGTTATCCCTGCTTGTCCCTCATTGCCCCTCCTTTGTCCTCCTTTTCCCTCATTGTCCCTCCTTGACCCTGCTTGTTCCTCCTGGTCCCTCCTTGTCCCTTCCTGGCTGTCCCTGCCCTCCTTGTCCCACCTTGTTCCTCCTGTCACTCCTTTTTCCTCCTTTCCCTCTTTTTCCCTTCTGGTCCCTCCTTTTCCCTCCTGGTCCCTCCTTGCCCCTTCTTTTCCCTCCGTGTCCCTCCTTGTCCCTCCTTGTCCTTCCTTGTCCCTGTTTGTCCCTCCTTGATCCTGCTTGTCCCTCCTTGGCTCTTTTTGTCCCTGCTTGTCTCTCCTTCTTCCTACTTATCCTTCCTTGACCATCCTTGTCCCTTCTTGATCCTGCTGGTCCCTCCTTCTCCCTCCTTGTCCCCCAGGGCCCCACCATGTCCCTCATTGCCCCTCCTTATTTCTCCTTGTCACTCCTGGTCCCTCTTTGTCCCTCCTTGTCCCTGCTTGTCCCTGCTTGTCCCTCCTTGACCCTGCTTGTCCCTCCTAGTCCCTCCTTGTCCCTCCTTGACCATCCTTGTCCTTCCTTGTCCCTCCTTGATCCTGCTTGTCCCTCCTTGTCCCTCAGTGCCCCACCATGTCCCTCATTGCCCCTCCTTATCCCTCTTTGTCACTTCTTGTCCCTGTTTGTCTCTCCTTGTCCGTCCTTGACCCTCCGTGTCCTTGTCTCTCCTTGCCCCTCCTTTTCACTCCTTGTCCCTTCTTGTTCCTCCTTGTTCCTCCTTGTTCCTCCTTGTCCCTCCTTGTCCCTCTTTGTCCCTCATTGTCCCTCCTTGTTCCTCCTTGTCACTCCTTTTCCCTCATTTTCCCTCCTTTTCCCTACTTGTCTCTCTATGTCCCTCAATGTCCCTCCTTGTCCCTCCTTGCTCCTCATTGTCCCTCATTGCCCCTCCTTGTCCCTCCTTGACCCTCCTTGTTCCTCCTTGTCCCAACTTGTCACTCCTTGTCCCTCCTTGTCCTTCCTTGTCCCTGCTTGTCCCTGCTTGTCCCTCCTTGACCCTGCTTGTCCCTCCTAGTCCCTCCTTGTCCCTCCTTGACCATCCTTGTCCTTCCTTGTCCCTCCTTGATCCTGCTTGTCCCTCCTTCTCCCTCCTTGTCCCTCAGTGCCCCACCATGTCCCTCATTGCCCCTCCTTATCCCTCCTTGTCACTCCTGGTCCCTTCTTGTCCCTGTTTGTCTCTCCTTGTCCGTCCTTGACCCTCCGTGTCCCTCCTTAATCCTCCTTGTCTCTCCTTGCCCGTATTTGTCCCTTCTTGTTTTTCCTTGTCCCACCTTGTCCCTCCTTGTCCGGCTTTGTCCCTCCTGGTCCCTCATTGCCTCTCCTTGTCCCTCCTTGTCACTCCTTTTCCATCCTTGTCCCTCCTTGACTCTCCTTGCCCCTCCTTTTCACTCCTTGTCCCTTCTTGTTCCTCCTTGTCACTCCTTTTCCCTCATTTTCCCTCCTTTTCCCTACTTGTCTCTCTTTATCCCTCAATGTCCCTCCTTGCTCCTCATTGTCCCTCCTTGACCCTCCTTGACCATCCATGTCCCTCCATGTCCCAACTTGTCCCTCCTTGTCCCTCACTGTCCCACTTGTCCCTCATTATCCCTGCTTTCCCTCATTGCTCCTCCTTTTCCCTCATTGTCCGTCCTTGTCCCGCCTTGTACCTCCTGGTCCCTCCTTGTCCCTTCTGGTCCCTCCTTCTACCTCCTTGTCCCTCCTTGTCCCTCGTTATCCCTGCTTGTCCCTCCTTGTCCCTCATTGCCCCTACTGGTCCCTCCTTGCTCCTCCTTGCCCCTTCTTTTCCCTCCTTATCACTACTTGTCCATCCTGGTCCATCCTGGTCCGTACTTGTCCCTCCTTGGCCCTCCGTGTCCCTCCGTGTCCCTCCGTGTCCCACATTGTCCCTCATTGGCCCTCATTGTCCCTCCTTGTTCCTCCTTGTCACTCCTTTCCCTCCTTTTCCCTCTTGGTCCCTCCTTGCTCCTCCTTGCCCCTTCTTTTCCCTCCTTATCCCTCCTTGTCCATCCTGGTCCCTCCTTATCCATCCTTGTCCATCCTTGTATCTCCTTAACCCTCCTTGTTCCTCCTTGTCCCTCCTGGTCCGTACTTGTCCCTCCTTGTCCGTCCTTGTCCCTCATTGTCCCACCTTTGTCCTCCTTTTACCTCATTTTCCCTCCTTGACCCTCCAAGTCCCTGTTCGACCCTCCTTGACCCTCCTTGACCATCCTTGTTCCTCCTTTTCCCTCCTTTTCCCTCCTTGTCCCTTATTGACCCCCCTAGTCCCTGCTCGTCCCTCCTTGTTTCTCCTTGTCACTCCTTTTCCCTCCTTGTCACTAATTGTCCCTCCTTGACCCTGCTTGTCCCTACTTGTCTCTCCTTGCCCCTCCTTGGGCCTGTTTGTCCCTCCTTGACCCTCCTTGTCCCTCTTTGTCCCTCCTTGACCCTCCTGGTACGTACTTATCCCTCCTTGTCCCTCATTGCCCCTAATTGTCCCTCCTGGTCCCTCCTTGCTCTTCATTGCCCCTTCTTTTCCCTCCTTGTCCCTCCTGGTCCGTACTTGTCCTCCTTGTCCCTTATTGCCCCTCATTGTCCCTCCTTGTTCCTCCTTGGCCGTCCTTTTCCCTTCATGTCCCTGCTTGTCCCTCT
The DNA here is from genome assembly GCA_947397865.1 of Polietes domitor. Taxonomy (NCBI): domain Eukaryota; kingdom Metazoa; phylum Arthropoda; class Insecta; order Diptera; family Muscidae; genus Polietes; species Polietes domitor. The sequence continues at coordinate 7,259,414 of OX377623.1, forward strand.
TTGTCCCTCCTTGCCCGTCCTTGTCCCTTCTTATCTCTCCTTGTCCCACCTTTTCCCTCCCTGACACTCCTTTTCCCTCCTTTCCCTGCTTTTCCCTCCTTGTCCCTCGTTGTCCCTCGTTATCTCTCATTGTCCCTCCTTGTCCCTCGTTGTCTCTCCTTGTCCCTCCTTGACCCTCCTTGTCCCTCCTTGACCCTCCTGGTCCGTACTTATCTCTCCTTGTCCCTCCTTGTCTCTCCTTGTCCCTCATTGCCCCTAATTGTCCCTCCTGGTCCCTCCTTGCTCTTCATTGCCCCTTCTTTTCCCTCCTTGTCCCTCCTGGTCCGTACTTGTCCCTCCTTGTCCCTTATTGCCCCTCATTGTCCCTCCTTGGCCCTCCTTTTCCCTTCATGTCCCTGCTTGTCCCTCCTTTCCCGTCCTTGTCCCTTCTTATCCCTCCTTGTCCCACCTTGTCCCTCAATGTCCCTCCATGTCCGTCCTTGTCCCACATTGTTCCTCCTTTACCCTCCTTGTCACTAATTGTCCCTCCTTGACCCTGCTTGTCCCTACTTGTCTCTCCTTGCCCCTCCTTGTCCTTCCTTGGGCCTGTTTGTCGCTCCTTGTCCCTTCCTGTCCTCCTAGTCCCTACTTGTCCCTCGTTGACCCTCCTTGACCCTCCTGGTCCCTCCTTGCTCTTACTTGCCCCTCCTTTTCCCGCCTTGTCCCTCATTGCCCCTCCTTGCCCCTCCTTGTCACTCCTTTTGCCTCATTGCCCCTCATTGTCCCTCCTTGTACATCCTTTTCCATCCTTTCCCTCCTTGTCTTTCCTTGTCCGTCCTTTTCCCTCCTTTCCTTCTTTCCTTCTTTCCCTCCATTTCCCTCCTTGTACCTCGTTGTCTTTCCTTGTCCCTCCATGTCTCTACTTGTCCCTCCTTATTCCAGCTTTTCCCTTCTTGTTTCTCCTTGTCACACCTTTTCACTCCTTTTCCCTCCTTGACCCTCCTTGTCTCTCCATGCCCTTCCTTGCCCCTTATTTTCCCTCCTTGTTCCTCCTTGTCACTCCTTTCCCTCCTTTACCCTCCTGGTCCCTCCTTGTGTCTCCTTGTCCCTCCGTGACCCTCATTGTCCCTCCTGGTCCGTATTTGTCCCTCTTTGTCCCTACTTGTCCCTCCTTGTCCTTCCTTGTCCCTATTTGTCCCTCATTGATCCTGCTTGCCCCTTCTTGTCCCTGCTTGTCCCCCAGTGCTCCTTCATGTCCCTCATGGCCCCTCCATGTACCTCCTTATCCCTAATGGTCCCTCCTTGTCCCGTCTTGTCCCTCCTTGTCCCTCCTTGTTTCTCCTTGTCACACCTTGTCACTGCTTTTCCCTCCTTGTCACTAATTGTCCCTCCTTGACCCTGCTTGTCCCTACTTGTCTCTCCTTGCCCCTCCTTGGGCCTGTTTGTCCCTCCTTGACCCTCCTTGTCCCTCTTTGTCCCTCCTTGACCCTCCTGGTACGTACTTGTCTCTCCTTGCCCCTCCTTGTCCTTCCTTGGGCCTGTTTGTCGCTCCTTGATCCTGCTTCTCCCTCCTTGTCCCTTCCTGTCCTCCTAGTCCCTACTTGTCCCTCGTTGACCCTCCTTGACCCTCCTGGTCCCTCCTTGCTCTTACTTGCCCCTCCTTTTACCGCCTTGTCCCTCTTTGTCCCTCCTTGACCCTCCTGGTACGTACTTATCCCTCCTTGTCACTCCTTGTCCCTCATTGCCCCTAATTGTCCCTCCTGGTCCCTCCTTGCTCTTCATTGCCCCTTCTTTTTCCTCCTTGTCTCTCCTGGTCCGTACTTGTCCTCCTTGTCCCTTATTGCCCCTCATTGTCCCTCCTTGTCCCTCCTGGTCCGTACTTGTCCCTCCATGTCCGTCCTTGTCCCGCATTGTCCCTCCTTTACCCTCCTTGTCACTAATTGTCCCTCCTTGACCCAACTTGTCTCTCCTTGCCCCTCCTTGTCCTTCCTTTGGCCTGTTTGTCGCTCCTTGATCCTGCTTCTCCCTCCTTGTCCCTTCCTGTCCTCCTAGTCCCTACTTGTCCTCCTTGACCCTCCTGGTCCCTCCTTGCTCTTACTTGCCCCTCCTTTTCCCGCCTTGTCCCTCATTGCCCCTCCTTGCCCCTCCTTGTCACTCCTTTTGCCTCATTGCCCCTCATTGTCCCTCCTTGTACATCCTTTTCCATCCTTTTCCATCCTTTCCCTCCTTGTCTTTCCTTGTCCCTTCTTTTCCCTCCATTCCTCCTTTCCCACCATTTCCCTTCTTTTCCCTCCTTGTCCCTCGTTGTCTTTCCTTGTCCCTCCATGTCTCTGCTTGTCCCTCCTTATTCCAGCTTTTCCTTCCTTGTCCCTCCTTGACCCTCCTTGTCCCTACTGGTCCGTACTTGTCCCTCCTTGTCCCTCATTGCCCTCCTTGTCCCTCCTTGTTCCTCCTTGTCACTCCTTTTCCCTCTTGGTCCCTCCTTGCTCCTCCTTGCCCCTTCTTTTCCCTCCTTATCCCTCCTTGTCCATCCTGGTCCCTCCTTATCCCTCCTTGTATCTCCTTAACCCTCCTTGTTCCTCCTTGTCCCTCCTGGTCCGTACTTGTCCCTCCTTGTCCGTCCTTGTCCCACCTTTGTCCTCCTTTTACCTCATTTTCCCTCCTTGACCCTCCAAGTCCCTGTTCGTCCCTCCTTGACCCTCCTTGCCCATCCTTGTTCCTCCTTTTCCCTCCTTGTCCCTTATTGACCCCCCTAGTCCCTGCTCGTCCCTCCTTGTTTCTCCTTGTCACTCCTTTTCCCTCCTTGTCACTAATTGTCCCTCCTTGACCCTGCTTGTCCCTACTTGTCTCTCCTTGCCCCTCCTTGTCCCTCCTTGGGCCTGTTTGTCCCTCCTTGACCCTCCTTGTCCCTCTTTGTCCCTCATTGCCCCTAATTGTCCCTCCTGGTCCCTCCTTGCTCTTCATTGCCCCTTCTTTTCCCTCCTTGTCCCTCCTGGTCCGTACTTGTCCTCCTTGTCCCTTATTGCCCCTCATTGTCCCTCCTTGGCCCTCCTTTTCCCTTCATGTCCCTGCTTGTCCCTCTTTGTCCCTCCTTGTCCGTCCATGTCCCTTCTTATCTCTCCTTGTCCCACCTTTTCCCTCCCTGACCCTCCTTTTCCCTCCTTTCCCTGCTTTTCCCTCCTTGTCCCTCGTTGTCCCTCGTTGTCTCTCATTGTCCCTCCTTGTCCCTCGTTGTCTCTCCTTGTCCCTCCTTGACCCTCCTTGTCCCTCCTTGTCCCTCCTTGTCCATCCATGTCCATCCTTGTCCCTCCTTGTTCCTCCTTGTCCCTCCTGGTCCGTACTTGTCCCACCTTGTCCGTCATTGTCTCTCCTTCTTCCTACTTGTCCCTCCTTGACCATCCTTGTCCTTCCTTGTCCCTCCTTGATCCTGCTTGTCCCTCCTTCTCCCCCCTTGTCCCTCAGTGCCCCACCATGTCCCTCATTGCCCCTCCTTATCCCTCCTTGTCACTCCTTTCCCTCCTGGTCCCTCCTTACTCCTCCTTGCCCCTTCTTTTCCCTCCTTATCCCTCCTTGTCCCTCCTTGGCCCTCCTTGTCCCTCCTTGTCCCTCCTTGTCCCTCATTGTCCCTCCTGGTCCCTCCTTGCTCCTCCTTGCCCCTTCTTTTCCCTCCTTGGCCCACCGTGTCCCTCCGTGTCCCTCCTTGATCCTGCTTGTCCCTCCTTGGCTCTTTTTGTCCCTGCTTGTCTCTCCTTCTTCCTACTTGTCCCTCCTTGACCATCCTTGTCCTTCCTTGTCCCTCCTTGATCCTGCTTGTCCCTCCTTCTCCCTCCTTGTCCCTCAGCGCCCCACCATGTCCCTCATTGCCCCTCCTTATCCCTCCTTATCCCTCATTGTCACTCCTGGTCTTCTTTGTCCCTCCTTGTCCCTGTTTGTCCCTGCTTGTCGCTCATTGACCCTGCTTGTCCCTCCTAGTCCCTCCTTGTCCATCCTTGTCCATCCTTGTCCTTCCTTGTCCCTCCTTGATCCTGCTTGTCCCTCCTTCTCCCTCCTTGTCCCTCAGTGCCCCACCATGTCCCTCATTGCCCCTCCTTATCCCTCCTTGTCACTCCTGGTCCCTCTTTGTCCCTCCTTGTCCATGCTTGTCCCTGTTTGTCTCTCCTTGTCCTCCTTAATCCTCCTTGTCTCTCCTTGCCCGTCCTTGTCCCTTCTTGTTTTTCCTTGTCCCACCTTGTCCCTCCTTGTCCGGCCTTGTCCCTCCTGGTCCCTCATTGCCTCTCCTTTTCCCTCCTTGTCACTCCTTTTCCATCCTTGTCGCTCCTTGTCTCTCCTTGCCCCTCCTTTTCACTCCTTGTCCCTTCATGTTCCTCCTTGTCACTCCTTCTCCTTCCTTGTCCCTCATTGTCCCTCCTTGTTCCTCCTTGTCACTCCTTTTCCCTCATTTTCCCTCCTTTTCCCTACTTGTCTCTCTTTGTCCCTCAATGTCCCTCCTTGTCCCTCCTTGCTCCTCATTGTCCCTCCTTGACCCTCCTTGACCCTCCTTGACCCTCCTTGTCCCAACTTGTCCCTCCTTGTTCCTCCTTTTCCCTCCTTTTTTCCTCACTGTCCCACTTGTCCCTCATTATCCCTGCTTTCCCTCATTGCCCCTCCCTTTCCCTCATTGTCCCGCCTTGTACCTCCTGGTCCCTCCTTGTCCGTCCTTGTCCCTTCTGGTCCCTCCTTCTACTTACTTGTCCCTCATTGCCCCTCGTTATCCCTGCTTGTCCCTCATTGCCCCTCCTTTGTCCTCCTTTTCCCTCATTGTCCCTCCTTGACCCTGCTTGTTCCTCCTGGTCCCTCCTTGTCCCTTCCTGGCTGTCCCTGCCCTCCTTGTCCCACCTTGTTCCTCCTGTCACTCCTTTTTCCTCCTTTCCCTCTTTTTCCCTCCTGGTCCCTCCTTTTCCCTCCTGGTCCCTCCTTGCCCCTTCTTTTCCCTCCTTGGCCCTCCGTGTCCCTCCGTGTCCCTCCTTGTCCCTCCTTGGCCTTCCTTGTCCCTGTTTGTCCCTCCTTGATCCTGCTTGTCCCTCCTTGTCTCTTTTTGTCCCTGCTTGTCTCTCCTTCTTCCTACTTATCCCTCCTTGACCATCCTTGTCCCTCCTTGATCCTCCTTGATCCTCCTTGATCCTGCTTGTCCCTCCTTCTCCCTCCTTGTCCCTCAGCGCCCCACCATGTCCCTCATTGCCCCTCCTTATCCCTCCTTGTCACTCCTGGTCTTCTTTGTCCCTCCTTGTCCCTGTTTGTCCCTGCTTGTCGCTCATTGACCCTGCTTGTCCCTCCTAGTCCCTCCTTGTCCATCCTTGTCCTTCCTTGTCCCTCCTTGATCCTGCTTGTCACTCCTGGTCCCTCTTTGTCCCTCCTTGTCCCTGCTTGTCCCTGCTTGTCCCTGTTTGTCTCTCCTTGTCCGTCCTTGACCCTCCGTGTCCCTCCTTAATCCTCCTTGTCTCTCCTTGCCCGTCCTTGTCCCTTCTTGTTTTTCCTTGTCCCTCCTTGTCCGGCCTTGTCCCTCCTGGTCCCTCATTGCCTCTCCTTTTCCCTCCTTGTCACTCCTTTTCCATCCTTGTCGCTCCTTGTCTCTCCTTGCCCCTCCTTTTCACTCCTTGTCCCTTCATGTTCCTCCTTGTCACTCCTTCTCCCTCCTTGTCCCTCATTGTCCCTCCTTGTTCCTCCTTGTCACTCCTTTTCCCTCATTTTCCCTCCTTTTCCCGACTTGTCTCTCTTTGTCCCTCAATGTCCCTCCTTGTCCCTCCTTGCTCCTCATTGTCCCTCCTTGACCCTCCTTGTCCCTCCTTGTCCCAACTTGTCCCTCCTTGTTCCTCCTTTTCCCTCCTTGTCCCTCACTGTCCCACTTGTCCCTCATTATCCCTGCTTTCCCTCATTGCCCCTCCCTTTCCCTCATTGTCCCGCCTTGTACCTCCTGGTCCCTCCTTGTCCGTCCTTGTCCCTTCTGGTCCCTCCTTCTACTTACTTGTCCCTCATTGCCCCTCGTTATCCCTGCTTGTCCCTCATTGCCCCTCCTTTGTCCTCCTTTTCCCTCATTGTCCCTCCTTGACCCTGCTTGTTCCTCCTGGTCCCTCCTTGTCCCTTCCTGGCTGTCCCTGCCCTCCTTGTCCCACCTTGTTCCTCCTGTCACTCCTTTTTCCTCCTTTCCCTCTTTTTCCTTCCTGGTCCCTCCTTTTCCCTCCTGGTCCCTCCTTGCCCCTTCTTTTCCCTCCGTGTCCCTCCGTGTCCCTCCGTGTCCCTCCTTGTCCCTCCTTGTCCTTCCTTGTCCCTGTTTGTCCCTCCTTGATCCTGCTTGTCCCTCCTTGGCTCTTTTTGTCCCTGCTTGTCTCTCCTTCTTCCTACTTATCCTTCCTTGACCATCCTTGTCCCTCCTTGATCCTGCTGGTCCCTCCTTCTCCCCCAGGGCCCCACCATGTCCCTCATTGCCCCTCCTTATTTCTCCTTGTCACTCCTGGTCCCTCTTTGTCCCTCCTTGTCCCTGCTTGTCCCTGCTTGTCCCTCCTTGACCCTGCTTGTCCCTCCTAGTCCCTCCTTGTCCCTCCTTGACCATCCTTGTCCTTCCTTGTCCCTCCTTGATCCTGCTTGTCCCTCAGTGCCCCACCATGTCCCTCATTGCCCCTCCTTATCCCTCATTGTCCCTTCTTGTCCCTGTTTGTCTCTCCTTGTCCGTCCTTGACCCTCCGTGTCCTTGTCTCTCCTTGCCCCTCCTTTTCACTCCTTGTCCCTTCTTGTTCCTCCTTGTCCCTCCTTGTCCCTCTTTGTCCCTCATTGTCCCTCCTTGTTCCTCCTTGTCACTCCTTTTCCCTCATTTTCCCTCCTTTTCCCTACTTGTCTCTCTTTGTCCCTCAATGTCCCTCCTTGTCCCTCCTTGCTCCTCATTGTCCCTCATTGCCCCTCCTTGTCCCTCCTTGACCCTCCTTGTTCCTCCTTGTCCCAACTTGTCCCTCCTTGTCCCTCCTTGTCCCTCACTGTCCCACTTGTCCCTCATTATCCCTGCTTTCCCTCATTGCCCCTCCTTTTCCCTCATTGTCCCGCCTTGTACCTCCTGGTCCCTCCTTGTCCGTCCTTGTCCCTTCTAGTCCCTCCTTCTACTTACTTGTCCCTCATTGCCCCTCGTTATCCCTGCTTGTCCCTCATTGCCCCTCCTTTGTCCTCCTTTTCCCTCATTGTCCCTCCTTGACCCTGTTTGTCCCTCCTTGATCCTGCTTGTCCCTCCTTGGCTCTTTTTGTCCCTGCTTGTCTCTCCTTCTTCCTACTTATCCCCTCGTTATCCCTGCTTGTCCCTCATTGCCCCTCCTTTGTCCTCCTTTTCCCTCATTGTCCCTCCTTGACCCTGCTTGTTCCTCCTGGTCCCTCCTTGTCCCTTCCTGGCTGTCCCTGCCCTCCTTGTCCCACCTTGTTCCTCCTGTCACTCCTTTTTCCTCCTTTCCCTCTTTTTCCCTCCTGGTCCCTCCTTTTCCCTCCTGGTCCCTCCTTGCCCCTTCTTTTCCCTCCGTGTCCCTCCGTGTCCCTCCGTGTCCCTCCTTGTCCCTCCTTGTCCTTCCTTGTCCCTGTTTGTCCCTCCTTGATCCTGCTTGTCCCTCCTTGGCTCTTTTTGTCCCTGCTTGTCTCTCCTTCTTCCTACTTATCCTTCCTTGACCATCCTTGTCCCTCCTTGATCCTGCTGGTCCCTCCTTCTCCCTCCTTGTCCCCCAGGGCCCCACCATGTCCCTCATTGCCCCTCCTTATTTCTCCTTGTCACTCCTGGTCCCTCTTTGTCCCTCCTTGTCCCTGCTTGTCCCTGCTTGTCACTCCTTGACCCTGCTTGTCCCTCCTAGTCCCTCCTTGTCCCTCCTTGTCCCTCCTTGACCATCCTTGTCCTTCCTTGTCCCTCCTTGATCCTGCTTGTCCCTCCTTGTCACTCAGTGCCCCACCATGTCCCTCATTGCCCCTCCTTATCCCTCTTTGTCCCTTCTTGTCCCTGTTTGTCTCTCCTTGTCCGTCCTTGACCCTCCGTGTCCTTGTCTCTCCTTGCCCCTCCTTTTCACTCCTTGTCCCTTCTTGTTCCTCCTTGTCCCTCCTTGTCCCTCTTTGTCCCTCATTGTCCCTCCTTGTTCCTCCTTGTCACTCCTTTTCCCTCATTTTCCCTACTTGTCTCTCTTTGTCCCTCAATGTCCCTCCTTGTCCCTCCTTGCTCCTCATTGTCCCTCATTGCCCCTCCTTGTCCCTCCTTGACCCTCCTTGTTCCTCCTTATCCCAACTTGTCACTCCTTGTCCCTCCTTGTCCCTCCTTGTCCTTCCTTGTCCCTGCTTGTCCCTCCTTGACCCTGCTTGTCCCTCCTAGTCCCTCCTTGTCCCTCCTTGACCATCCTTGTCCTTCCTTGTCCCTCCTTGATCCTGCTTGTCCCTCCTTCTCCCTCCTTGTCCCTCAGTGCCCCACCATGTCCCTCATTGCCCCTCCTTATCCCTCCTTGTCACTCCTGGTCCCTCTTTGTCCCTCCTTGTCCCTTCTTGTCCCTGTTTGTCTCTCCTTGTCCGTCCTTGACCCTCCGTGTCCCTCCTTAATCCTCCTTGTCTCTCCTTGCCCGTATTTGTCCCTTCTTGTTTTTCCTTGTCCCACCTTGTCCCTCCTTGTCCGGCCTTGTCCCTCCTGGTCCCTCATTGCCTCTCCTTGTCCCTCCTTGTCACTCCTTTTCCATCCTTGTCCCTCCTTGTCTCTCCTTGCCCCTCCTTTTCACTCCTTGTCCCTTCTTGTTCCTCCTTGTCACTCCTTTTCCCTCATTTTCCCTCATTTTCCCTACTTGTCTCTCTTTATCCCTCAATGTCCCTCCTTGCTCCTCATTGTCCCTCCTTGACCCTCCTTGACCATCCATGTCCCTCCATGTCCCAACTTGTCCCTCCTTGTCCCTCACTGTCCCACTTGTCCCTCATTATCCCTGCTTTCCCTCATTGCTCCTCCTTTTCCCTCATTGTCCGTCCTTGTCCCGCCTTGTACCTCCTGGTCCCTCCTTGTCCCTTCTGGTCCCTCCTTCTACCTCCTTGTCCCTCATTGTCCCTCGTTATCCCTGCTTGTCCCTCCTTGTCCCTCATTGCCCCTCCTTTGTCCTCCTTTTCCCTCATTGTCCCTCCTTGACCCTGCTTGTTCCTCCTGGTCCCTACTTGTCCCTCCTTGTCCCTTCTTGGCTGTCCCTGCCCTCCTTGTCCCTCCTTCTCCCTCCTTGTTCCTCCTGTCACTCCTTTTTCCTCCTTTTCCCTCCTGGTCCCTCCTTGCTCCTCCTTGCCCCTTCTTTTCCCTCCTTATCCCTCCTTTTCCATCCTGGTCCGTACTTTTCCCTCCTTGGCCCTCCTAGTCCCTCCTTGTCCCTCATTGTCCCACCATGTTCCTCCTTGTCACTCCATTCCCTCCTTGCTCCTCCTTGCCCCTTCTTTTCCCTCCTTGTCCCTCATGGCCCCTCATTGTCCCTCCTTGTTCCTCCTTGTCACTCCTTGTCCATCCTGGTCCCTCCTTGCTCCTCCTTTTCCCGCCTTGTCCCTCCTTGTCTCTCCATGCCCCTTCTATGTCCCCCTTGTTCCTCCTTGTCACTCCTTTCCCTCCTTTACCCTCCTGGTGCTTACTTGTCTCTCCTTATCAATCTTGTCCCTCCTGGTCCGTACTTGTCCCTCATTGTCCTTCCTTGTCCCTGCTTGACCCACCTTGTCCCTATTTGTCCCTCCCTGTCCCTCCTTGTCCCTCCTTGTCCCTCCTTGTCCCTCCTTGACCATCCTTGTCCTTCCTTGTCCCTCCTTGATCCTGCTTGTCCCTCCTTGTCCCTCAGTGCCCCACCATGTCCCTCATTGCCCCTCCTTATCCCTCTTTGTCCCTTCTTGTCCCTGTTTGTCTCTCCTTGTCCGTCCTTGACCCTCCGTGTCCTTGTCTCTCCTTGCCCCTCCTTTTCACTCCTTGTCCCTCTTTGTCCCTCATTGTCCCTCCTTGTTCCTCCTTGTCACTCCTTTTCCCTCATTTTCCCTCCTTTTCCCTACTTGTCTCTCTTTGTCCCTCAATGTCCCTCCTTGTCCCTCCTTGCTCCTCATTGTCCCACATTGCCCCTCCTTGTCCCTCCTTGACCCTCCTTGTTCCTCCTTGTCCCAACTTGTCCCTCCTTGTCCCTCCTTGTCCCTCACTGTCCCACTTGTCCCTCATTATCCCTGCTTTCCCTCATTGCCCCTCCTTTTCCCTCATTGTCCCGCCTTGTACCTCCTGGTCCCTCCTTGTCCGTCCTTGTCCCTTCTAGTCCCTCCTTCTACTTACTTGTCCCTCATTGCCCCTCGTTATCCCTGCTTGTCCCTCATTGCCCCTCCTTTGTCCTCCTTTTCCCTCATTGTCCCTCCTTGACCCTGTTTGTCCCTCCTTGATCCTGCTTGTCCCTCCTTGGCTCTTTTTGTCCCTGCTTGTCTCTCCTTCTTCCTACTTATCCCCTCGTTATCCCTGCTTGTCCCTCATTGCCCCTCCTTTGTCCTCCTTTTCCCTCATTGGCCCTCCTTGACCCTGCTTGTTCCTCCTGGTCCCTCCTTGTCCCTTCCTGGCTGTCCCTACCCTCCTTGTCCCACCTTGTTCCTCCTGTCACTCCTTTTTCCTCCTTTCCCTCTTTTTCCCTCCTGGTCCCTCCTGGTCCCTCCTGGTCCCTTCTTTTCCCTCCGTGTCCCTCCGTGTCCCTCCGTGTCCCTCCTTGTCCCTCCTTGTCCTTCCTTGTCCCTGTTTGTCCCTCCTTGATCCTGCTTGTCCCTCCTTGGCTCTTTTTGTCCCTGCTTGTCTCTCCTTCTTCCTACTTATCCTTCCTTGACCATCCTTGTCCCTCCTTGATCCTGCTGGTCCCTCCTTCTCCCTCCTTGTCCCCCAGGGCCCCACCATGTCCCTCATTGCCCCTCCTTATTTCTCCTTGTCACTCCTGGTCCCTCTTTGTCCCTCCTTGTCCCTGCTTGTCCCTGCTTGTCCCTCCTTGACCCTGCTTGTCCCTCCTAGTCCCTCCTTGTCCCTCCTTGACCATCCTTGTCCTTCCTTGTCCCTCCTTGATCCTGCTTGTCCCTCCTTGTCCCTCAGTGCCCCACCATGTCCCTCATTGCCCCTCCTTATCCCTCTTTGTCCCTTCTTGTCCCTGTTTGTCTCTCCTTGTCCGTCCTTGACCCTCCGTGTCCTTGTCTCTCCTTGCCCCTCCTTTTCACTCCTTGTCCCTTCTTGTTCCTCCTTGTCCCTCCTTGTCCCTCTTTGTCCCTCATTGTCCCTCCTTGTTCCTCCTTGTCACTCCTTTTCCCTCATTTTCCCTCCTTTTCCCTACTTGTCTCTCTTTGTCCCTCAATGTCCCTCCTTGTCCCTCCTTGCTCCTCATTGTCCCTCATTGCCCCTCCTTGTCCCTCCTTGACCCTCCTTGTTCCTCCTTGTCCCAACTTGTCACTCCTTGTCCCTCCTTGTCCCTCCTTGTCCCTCCTTGTCCTTCCTTGTCCCTGCTTGTACCTCCTTGACCCTGCTTGTCCCTCCTAGTCCCTCCTTGTCCCTCCTTGACCATCCTTGTCCTTCCTTGTCCCTCCTTGATCCTGCTTGTCCCTCCTTCTCCCTCCTTGTCCCTCAGTGCCCCACCATGTCCCTCATTGCCCCTCATTATCCCTCCTTGTCACTCCTGGTCCCTCTTTGTCCCTCCTTGTCCCTTCTTGTCCCTGTTTGTCTCTCCTTGTCCGTCCTTGACCCTCCGTGTCCCTCCTTAATCCTCCTTGTCTCTCCTTGCCCGTATTTGTCCCTTCTTGTATTTCCTTGTCCCACCTTGTCCCTCCTTGTCCGGCCTTGTCCCTCCTGGTCCCTCATTGCCTCTCCTTGTCCCTCCTTGTCACTTCTTTTCCATCCTTGTCCCTCCTTGTCTCTCCTTGCCCCTCCTTTTCACTCCTTGTCCCTTCTTGTTCCTCCTTGTCACTCCTTTTCCCTCATTTTCCCTCCTTTTCCCTACTTGTCTCTCTTTATCCCTCAATGTCCCTCCTTGCTCCTCATTGTCCCTCCTTGACCCTCCTTGACCATCCATGTCCCTCCATGTCCCAACTTGTCCCTCCTTGTCCCTCACTGTCCCACTTGTCCCTCATTATCCCTGCTTTCCCTCATTGCTCCTCCTTTTCCCTCATTGTCCGTCCTTGTCCCGCCTTGTACCTCCTGGTCCCTCCTTGTCCCTTCTGGTCCCTCCTTCTACCTCCTTGTCCCTCATTGTCCCTCGTTATCCCTGCTTGTCCCTCCTTGTCCCTCCTTTGTCCTCCTTTTCCCTCATTGTCCCTCCTTGACCCTGCTTGTTCCTCCTGGTCCCTACTTGTCCCTCCTTGTCCCTTCTTGGCTGTCCCTGCCCTCCTTGTCCCTCCTTCTCCCTCCTTGTTCCTCCTGTCACTCCTTTTTCCTCCTTTTCCCTCCTGGTCCCTCCTTGCTCCTCCTTGCCCCTTCTTTTCCCTCCTTATCCCTCCTTTTCCATCCTGGTCCGTACTTTTCCCTCCTTGGCCCTCCTAGTCCCTCCTTGTCCCTCATTGTCCCACCATGTTCCTCCTTGTCACTCCATTCCCTCCTTGCTCCTCCTTGCCCCTTCTTTTCCCTCCTTGTCCCTCATGGCCCCTCATTGTCCCTCCTTGTTCCTCCTTGTCACTCCTTGTCCATCCTGGTCCCTCCTTGCTCCTCCTTTTCCCGCCTTGTCCCTCCTTGTCTCTCCATGCCCCTTCTATGTCCCCCTTGTTCCTCCTTGTCACTCCTTTCCCTCCTTTACCCTCCTGGTGCTTACTTGTCTCTCCTTATCCCTCCTTGTCCCTCCAGGTCCGTACTTGTCCCTCATTGTCCTTCCTTGTCCCTACTTGTCCCTGCTTGACCCACCTTGTCCCTATTTGTCCCTCCCTGTCCCTCCTTGCCCTTTTTGGCCCTCCTTGATCCTGCTTGTCCCTCATTGCCCCTCCATGCCCATCCTTATCCCTCCTTGTCCAGCCTTGTCCCTGTTTGTCCCTCCTTGATCCTGCTTGTCCCTCATTGTCCTTCCTTGACCCTCCTTGTCCTTCCTTGTCCCTGTTTGTCCCTACTTGATCCTGCTTGTCCCTTCTTGTCCCTCCTTGTCCCTACTTGTCCCTCCTTGTCCCTCCTTGTCCCTCCTTGACCCTCCTTGACCCTCCTGGTCCCTCCTTGCTCCTACTTGCCCCTCCTTGTCACTCCTTTTCCCTCATTGCCCTTCATTGTTCCTCCTTTTCCCTCCTTGTCTTTCCTTGTCACTCCTTTTCCCTCCTTTCCTTGCTTTTCCCTCCTTGTCCCTCCTTGTCTTTCATTGTCCCTACTTGTCCCTGCTTGTCCCTCCTTATCCCTGCTTGTCCCTCCTGGTCCCTCCTAGTCCCTCCTTGTCCCTCCTTGTCCGTCGTTGTCCGTCGTTGTCCCTCCTTGTCCCTCCTTGTCCCTCCTTGTCACTTCTTGACCCTCCTTGTCCCTCCTTGTCCCTCCTTGACCCTCCTTGTCCCTCCTGGACCGTTCTTATCCCTCCTTGTCCCTCCTGGTCCCTCCTTGCTCTTCATTGCCCCTTCTTTTCCCTCCTTGCTTCTCCTTGTTCCTCCTTGTCACCCCCTTCCCTCCTTGTCCCTCATTGCCCCTCATTGTCCCTCCTTGTTCCTCATGGTCCCTCATGGTCCCTCCTTGTCCCTCATTGGCCCCCCTTGTTCCTCCTTTCCCTCCTTTTCCCTCATGGTCCCTCCTTGTCTCTCCTTGACCCTTCTTCCTACTTGCCCCTCATTGCCCATCCTTGTCACTCCTTTCCCCTCATTGCTTTTCATTGTCCCTCCTTTTCCCTCCTTGTCTTTCCTTGTCCCTCCTTTTCCCTCCTTTCCTTGCTTTTCCCTCCTTGTCCCTCCTTGTCCCTCCTTGTCCTTCCTAGTCCCTCCTTTCCTTGGTTTTCCCTCCTTGTCACTCCTTGTCTTTCATTGTCCCTACTTGTCCCTCCTTGTCCCTCCTTATCCCTGCTTGTCCCTCCTGGTCCCTCCTAGTCCCTCCTTGTCCCTCCTTGTCCCTCCTTGCTCCTCCTAGTCCCTCCTTGTCCCACCTTGCTCCTCCTTGTCCCTCCTTTTCCGTCGTTGTCAATCCTTGTCACTTCTTGACCCTCCTTGTCCCTCTTTGTCCCTCCTTGTCCCTCCTTGTCCCTCCTGGACCGTTCTTATCCCTCCTTGTCCCTCATTGCCCCTAATTGTCCCTCCTGGTGTCTCCTTGCTCTTCATTACCCCTCCTTGCCCATCATTGTCCCACCTTGTCACTCACTTCCCTCCAGGTCCCTCCTTGTCCCTCCTGGCCCCTGCTTGTCCCTCCTTGTCCCTCCTTGACCCTCCTTGTTCCTCCTTGCCCCTCCTATTCCCTCCTTGTCCCTTCTTGACCCCCCTAGTCCCAGCTCGTCCCTCCTTGTCACTCATTCTCACTCCTTGACACTCCTTGTCCCTGCTTGTTTCTCCTTGTCACACCTTGTCACTCCTTTTCCCTCCTTTTCCCTCATTGCCTCCTTGTCCCTCATTGCCCCTCATTGTCCCTCCTTTTTCCTCCTTTCCCTCCTTTTCCCGCATGGTCCCTCCTTGTCCCTCATTGCCCCTCATTGTCCCCCCTTGTTCCTCCTTTCCCTCCTTTTCCCTTCTGGTCCCTCCTTGTCTCTCCTTGACCCTTCTTCCTACTTGCCCCTCATTGCCCATCCTTGTCACTCCTTTCCCCTCATTGCTTTTCATTGTCCCTCCTTGTCTTTCCTTGTCCCTCCTTTTCCCTCCTTTCCTTGCTTTTCCCTCCTTGTCCTTCCTTGTCCCTCCTTTCCCCTCATTGCTTTTCATTGTCCCTCCTTGTTCCTCCTTGTCTTTCCTTGTCCCTCCTTTCCTTGCTTTTCCCTCCTTGTCCTTCCTTGTCCCTCCTTGTCACTCCTTGTCTTTCATTGTCCCTACTTGTCCCTCCTTGTCCCTCCTTGCTCCTCCTTGTCACTCCTTTTCCGTCGTTGTCCCTCGTTGTCCCTCCTTGTCACTTCTTGACCCTCCTTGTCCCTCTTTATCCCTCCTTGACCCTCCTTGTTCCTCCTGGACCGTTCTTATCCCTCCTTGTCCCTCATTGCCCCTAATTGTCCCTCCTGGTCCCTCCTTGCTCTTCATTGCCCCTCATTGTCCCTCCTTGTCACTCACTTCCCTCCAGGTCCCTCATTGTCCCTCCTGGTCCCTCCTGGCCCCTGCTTGTCCCTCCTTATCCCTCCTTGTCCCTCCTTGACCCTCCTTGTTCCTCCTTGCCCCTCCTATTCCCTCCTTGTCCCTTCTTGACCCTCCTTGTTTCTCCTTGTCACACCTTGTCACTCCTTTTCCCTCATTGCCTCCTTGCCACTCCTTTTCCCTCCTTGTCCATCCTTGTTCCTCCTTGTCCCTCCTTTTCCCTCCTTGTCCCTTCTTTACCCCCCTAGTCCCTGCTCGTCCCTCCTTGTCCCTCCTGGTTTCTCCTTGTCACACCTTTTTACTCCTTTTCCCTCCTTTCCCCTCCTTGTCCTTCCTTGTCCCTCCTTTCCTTGCTTTTCCCTCCTTGTCACTCCTTGTCTTTCATTGTCCCTACTTGTCCCTCCTTGTCCCTCCTTATCCCTGCTTGTCCCTCCTGGTCCCTCCTAGTCCCTCCTTGTCCCTCCTTGCTCCTCCTAGTCCCTCCTTGTCCCACCTTGCTCCTCCTTGTCCCTCCTTTTCCGTCGTTGTCAATCCTTGTCACTTCTTGACCCTCCTTGTCCCTCTTTGTCCCTCCTTGACCCTCCTTTTCCCTCCTTGTCCCTCCTGGACCGTTCTTATCCCTCCTTGTCCCTCATTGCCCCTAATTGTCCCTCCTGGTCCCTCCTTGCTCTTCATTGCCCCTCCTTGCGCCTCATTGTCCCTCCTTTTCACTTACTTCCCTCCAGGTCCCTCCTTGTCCCTCCTGGTCCCTCCTGGTCCCTGCTTGTCCCTCCTTGTCCCTCCTTGTCCCCCATTGCCCCTAATTGTCGCTCCTGGTCCCTCCTTGCTCTTCATTGCCCCTCCTTGCCCCTCATTGTCCCTCCTTGTCACTCACTTCCCTCCAGGTCCTCCTTGTCCCTCCTGGTCCCTGCTTGTCCCTCCTTGATCCTGCTTGTCCCTCCTTGTCTCTCCTTGTCCCTCCGTGACACTCCTTGTCCCTCCTGGTCCGTACTTGTCCCTCCCTGTCCCTCCTTGTCCTTCTTTGTCCCTATTTGTCCCTCCTTGATCCTGCTTGTCCCCCAGTGCCCCTTCATGTCCCTCATTGCCCCTCCTTGTACCTACTTATCCCTCCTGGTCCCTCCTTAATCCTGCTTGTCCCTAATAGTCCCTCCTTGTCACGCCTTGACCCTCCTAGTCCTTCCTTGTCCCTGTTTGTCCCTCCTTGATCCTGCTTGTCCCTCCTTGTCCCTTCTTGACCCATCTAGTCCCTGCTCGTCCCTCCTTGTTTCTCCTTGTCACTCCTTTTCCCTCCTTTTCCCTCATTGCCTCCTTGCCCCTTCTTTTCGCTCCTTTTCCCTCCTTTTCCCACCTTGTTCCTCCTTGCCCCTCCTTTTCCCAGCTTGTCCCTTCTTGACCCCCCTAGTCCCTGCTCGTCCCTCCTTGTCCCTCCTGGTTTCTCCTTGTCACTCCTTTTCCCTGCTTTCGCCACCTTGTCTCTCCATGCCCCTCCTGGTCACTCCTTGCTCCTCCTTGCCCCTTCTTTTCCCTCCTTGTTCCTCCTTGTCACTCCTTTCCCTCCTTTACCCTCCTGGTCCCACCTTGTCTCTCCTTGTCCCTCCGAGACACTCCTTGTCCCTCCTGGTCCGTACTTGTCCCTCCTTGTCCTTCCTTGTCCGTATTTGTTCCTCCTTGATCCTGCTTGTCCCCCAGTACCCTTCATGTCCCTCATTGCCCCTCCATGTACCTCCTTATCCCTCCTGGTCCCTCCTTGTCCCGTCTTGTCCCTCCTTGTCCCGCCTTGTCCCTGTTTGTCCCTCCTTGATCCTGCTTGTCCCTAATTGTCCCTCCTTGTCCCGCCTTGACCCTCCTAGTCCTTCCTTGTCCCTCCTTGATCCTGCTTGTCCCTCCTTGTCCCTTCTGGTCCCTACTTGTCGCTCCTTGACCCTCCTGGTCCCTCCTTGTCCCGTCTTGTCCCTCCTTGTCCCGCATTGTCCCTGTTTGTCCCTCCTTGATCCTGCTTGTCCCTCCTTGTCCCGCCTTGACCCTCCTAGTCCTTCCTTGTCCCTGTTTGTCCCTCCTTGATCCTGCTTGTCCCTCCTTGTCCCTTCTTGTCCCTACTTGTCGCTCCTTGCCCCATCTTTTCTCAACTTGTCCCTCATTATCCCTCCTTGTACCTCATTATCCCTCCTGGTCCGTACTTGTCCCTCCTTGTCACTCCTTGCCCTCCTTGGCCATCCTTGTCTCTCCTTGTTCCTCCTTTCCCCTCCTGGTCCCTCCTTGTCTCTCCTTGTCCTCCTTGTCCTCCTTGACCCTTCTTGTCCCTCATTGCCCCTCCTCGTCACTCCTTTTACCTCCTTGGACCTCCTTGTCCCTCCTTGTCCCTCTTTGTCACTCCTTGCCCCTCATTGTCCCTCCTCTTCCCTCCTTGTCCCTCCTGGTCCGTACTTGTCCCTCCTTGGCCCTCCTTGTTCCTCATTTTCCCTGCTTGTCCCTCCTTATCCCTCATTGCCCCTACTTTATCCTCCTTTTCCCTCCTTGTCACTCCTTGTCCCTCCTTGCCCCTCCTAGTACCTGCTCGTACCTCCTTTTCCCTCCTTGCCCCTCCTAGTCCCCGCTCATCCCATCTTGTTCCTCCTGGTCCGTACTTGTCCCTCATTGTGCCTCCTTGTCCCTCATTGGCCGTCCTGGTCCCTCCTTGTCCCTCCTTGTTTTTCCTTGTCACTCCTTTTCCATGCTTTTCCCTCCGTGTCTCTCCTTGTCCCTCCCTGACCCTCCTTGCCCCATCTTTGCTCTCCTTGTCCCTCATTATCCCTCCTTGTTCCTCATTGTCCCTCCTGGTCCGTACTTGTCCCTCCTTGGCCATCCTTGTCTCTCCTTGTTCCTCCTTTCCCCTCCTGGTCCCTCCTTGTCTCTCCTTGTCCTCCTTGACCCTTCTTGTCCCTCATTGCCCCTCCTTGGCCCTCCTTGTCCCTCGTTGTCCCTCCTTACCCCTCCTTGTCCCTCATTGCACCTCATTGTCCCTCCTCTTCCCTCCTTGGTCCTCCTTGTTCCTCATTTTCTCTGCTTGTCCCTCCTTGTCCCTCATTGCCCCTCCTTTATCCTCCTTTTCCCTCCTTGTCACTCCTTGTCCCTCCTTGCCCCTCCTAGTACCTGCTCGTACCTCCTTTTCCCTCCTTGTCCCTCATTGTCCGTCCTGGTCCCTCCTTGTCTCTCATTGCCCCTCATTGTCCCTCCTTGTTCCTCCTTGTCGCTCCTTTCCCTCCTGGTCCCTCCTTATCCCTCCATGTCACTCCTTGTATCTCCTTGTCTCTCCTTGCCCCTCCTTGTCCCTGCGTGTCCACCATTGTCCTTACTTGTCCCTCCTAGACAATCCTAGTCCCTTCTTGTCTGTCCATGCCCCTCCTGGTCCCTCCTTGCTCCTCCTTGCCCCTTCTTTTCCCTCCTTGTCCCTCCTTGTTCCTCCTTGTCACTCCTTTCCTTCCTGGACCCTCCTTTTCCTTCCTTTTCCCTATTCGTCCCTTCTTGATCCTGCTTGTCCCTGCTTGTCCTTCCTTGTCCCTATTCGTCCCTCCTTGATCCTGCTTGTCCCTTCTTGTCCCTCATTGCCCCACCATGTCCCTCCTTTTCCCTCCTTGTCCCGTCTTGCCCTTCTTGTCCCGCCTTGTCCCTGTTTGTCCCTCCTTGATCATGCTTGTCCCTACTTGTCCCTCCTTGTCCCTTATTGCCCCTCATTGTCCCTTCTTGACCCTCCTTGTCCTTCCTTGTCCCTGTTTGTCCCTCCTTGGTCCTGCTTATCCCTCCTTGTACCTTCTTGTCCCTCCTTGTCCCTCCTTGACCCTCCTGGTCCCTCCTTTCTCCTACTTGCCCCTCATTGGCCCTCCTTGTCACTCCTTTTCCCTCATTGCCCTTCATTGTCCCTCCTTTTCCCTCCTTGTCTTTCCTTGTCCCGCCTTGTCCCTGTTTGTCCCTCCTTGATCCTGCTTGTCCTTCCTTGTCTCTGTTTGTCCCTCCTTGATCCTGATTGTCCCTGCTTGTCCCTTCTTGTCCATCCTTGAATCCCCTTGACCCTCCTGGTCCCTCCTTGCTTCTACTTGCCCTCATTGCCCCTCCTTGGCCCTCCTTGTCACTCCTTTTCCCTCATTGCCCTTCATTGTCCCTCCTTGTTCCACCTTTTCCCTCCTTTCCCTCCTTGTCCCTCCTTTTCCCTCATTGTCCCTCCTTGTCTTTCCTTGTCCCTCCTTGTCCCTCCTTGTCCCTCCTTATCCCTGCTTGTCCCTCCTGGTCCCTCCTTGTCCCTCGTTGTCCGTACTTATCCCTCCTAGTCTCTCCTTGTCCCTCATTGCCCCTAATTGTCCCTCCTGGTCCCTCCTTGCTCTTCATTACCCCTTCTTTTCCCTCCTTGTCCTCGTTATCCCTCCTGGTCCGAACTTGTCCCTCCTTGCCCCTCATTGTCCCTCCTTGTCCCTCCTTGTTCCTCCTTGTTCCTGCTTGGCACTCCTTTTCCCTCCTTGTCCCTTCATGTCCCTCCTTGCCCGTCCTTGTCCCTACTTGTCCCTCCCTGTCCCTTCTTGTCCTTCCTTGTCCCTATTTGTCCCTCCTTGATCCTGCTTGTCCCTCATTGCCCCTCCATGCCCATCCTTATCCCTCCTTGTCACTCCTTGACCCTCCTTGTCCCTCCTTGTCTCTCCTTGTCCCTCATTGCCCCTAATTGTCCCTCCTGGTCCCTCCTTGCTCTTCATTGCCCCTTCTTTTCCCTCCTTGCCCCTCGTTATCCCTCCTTGTCCCTCCTGGTCCGTACTTGTCCCTCCTTGTCCCTTATTGCCCCTCATTGTCCCTCCTTGTTCCTCCTTTTCCCTCCTTGTCCCTTCATGTCCCTGCTTGTCCCTCCTTGTCCCTCCTTGCCCGTCCTTGTCCCTACTTGTCCCTCCTTGTCACTCCTTGTCACTCCTTGTCCCTCCTGGTCCATACTTATCCCTCCTTGTCTCTCTTTGTCCCTCATTGCCCCTAATTGTCCCTCCTGGTCACTCCTTGCTCTTCATTGCCCCTTATTTTCCCTCCTTGTTCCTCGTTATCCCTCCTTGTCCCTCCTGGTCCGTACCTGTCCCTCCTTGTCCCTTATTGCCCCTCATTGTCCCTCCTTGTTCCTCCTGGGCCCTCCTTTTCCCTCCTTGTGCCTTCATGTCCCTGCTTGTCCGTCCTTGTCCCTACTTGTCCCTCCCTGTCCCTCCCTGTCCCTCCCTGTCCCTCCCTGTCCCTCCTTGTCCCTATTTGGCCCTCCTTGATCCTGCTTGTCCCTCATTGCCCCTCCATGCCCATCCTTATCCCGCCTTTTCCCTCCTTGTCCCGCCTTGTCCCTGTTTGTCCCTCCTTGATCCTGCTTGTCCCTACTTGTCCCTACTTGTCCCTCCTAGTCCCTCATTGTCCTTCCTTGACCCTCCTTGTCCTTCCTTGACCCTCCTTGTCCTTCCTTGTCCCTGTTTGTCCCTACTTGATCCTGCTTGTCCCTCCTTGTCCCTCCTTGACCTTCCTGGTCCCTCCTTGCTCCTACTTGCCCCTCCTTGTCACTCCTTTTCCCTCATTGCCCTTCATTGTCCCTTCTTGTTCCTCCTTTCCCTCCTTGTCTTTCCTTGTCACTCCTTTTCCCTCCTTTCCTTGCTTTTCCCTCCTTGTCTTTCCTTGTCCCTCCTTTCCTTGCTTTTCCCTCCTTGTCCCTCCTTGTCTTTCATTGTCCCTACTTGTCCCTGCTTGTCCCTCCTTGTCCCTCCTTATCCCTGCTTGTCCCTCCTAGTCCCTCCTTGTCCCTCCTTGCTCCTCCTTGTCCTTCCTTGTCGGTCGTTGTCCCTCCTTGTCACTTCTTGACCCTCCTTGAGCCTCCTTGTCCCTCCTGGACCGTTCTTATCCCTCCTTGTCCCTCATTGCCCCTAATTGTCCCTACTGGTCCCTCCTTGCTCTTCATTGCCCCTTCTTTTCCCTCCTTGCCCCTCCTTGTTCCTCCTTGTCACTCCCTTTCCTCCTTGTCCCTCATTGCCCCTCATTGTCCCTCCTGGTTCCTCCTTTCCTCCTTTTCCCTCATGGTCCCTCCTTGTCCCTCATTGCCCCTCATTGTCCCTCCTTGTTCCTCCTTTCCCTCCATTTCCCTCATGGTCCCTACTGGTCCCTCCTTGTCTCTCCTTGACCCTTCTTCCTACTTGCCCCTTATTGCCCATCCTTGTCACTCCTTTCCCCTCATTGCTTTTCATTGTCCCTCCTTTTCCCTCCTTGTCCCTCCTTTTCCCTCCTTTCCTTGCTTCTTCCTCCTTGTCCTTCCTTGTCCCTCCTTGTCCTTCCTTGTCCCTCCTTTCCTTGCTTTTCCCTCCTTGTATCTCCTTGTCTTTCATTGTCGCTACTTGTCCCTCCTTGTCCCTCCTTATCCCTGCTTGTCCCTCCTCGTCCCTCCTGGTCCCTCATGGTCCCTCCTGGTCCCTCCTGGGCCCTCCTGGTCCCTCCTGGTCCCTCCTGGTCCCTCCTGGTCCCTCCTGGTCCCTCCTGGTCCCTCCTGGTCCCTCCTAGTCCCTCCTTGCTCCTCCTTGTCCCTCCTTTTCCGTCGTTTTCCCTCCTTGTCCCTCCTTGACCCTTCTTTTCCCTCCTTGCCCCTCATTGTCCCTCCTTGTTCCTCCTTGTCACTCCCTTCCCTCCTGGTCCCTGATTGTCCCTCCTGGTCCCTCCTTGTCACTCCTTGTCCCTCCTTGACCCTCCTTGTCACACCTTGTCACTCCTTTTCCCTCATTGCCTCCTTGCCCTTCCTTTTCCTTCCTTGTCCCTCCTTGTTCCTCCTTGCCCCTCCTTTTCCCTCCTTGTCCCTTCTTGACCCCCCTAGTCCCTGCTCGTCCCTCCTTGTCCCTCCTGGTTTCTCCTTGTCACACCTTGTCACTCGTTTTCCCTCCTTTCCCCTCCTTGTCTCTCCATGCCCCTCCTGGCCACTCCTTGCTCCTCCTTGCCCCTTCTTTTCCCTCCTTGTTCGTCCTTGTCACTCCTTTCCCTCCTTTACCCTCCTGGTCCCTCCTTGTCACTCCTTGTCCCTCCGTGACACTCCTTGTCCCTCCTGGTCCGTACTTGTCCCTCCCTGTCCCTCCTTGTCCTTCCTTGTCCCTATTTGTCCCTCCTTGATCCTGCTTGTCCCCCAGTGCCCCTTCATGTCCCTTATTGCCCCTCCATGTACCTCCTTATCCCTCCTGGTCCCTCCTTGTCCCGTCTTGTCCCTCCTTGTCCCGCCTTGTCCCTGATTGTCCCTCCTTGATCCTGCTTGTCCCTAATTGTCCCTCCTTGACCCTCCTAGTCATTCCTTGTCCCTGTTTGTCCCTCCTTGATCCTGCTTGTCCCTCCTTGTCCCTTCTTGTCCCTACTTGTCGCTCCTTGACCCTCCTGGTCCCTCCTTGATCCTACTTGCCCCTTCTTGGCCCTCCTTGTCACTCCTTTTCCCTCATTGCCCTTCATTGTCCCTCCTTGTTCCACCTTTCCCCTCCTTTCCCTTCTTGTCCCTCCTTGTCCCACGTTGACCCTCGTTGTCTCTCCTTGTCCCTCCTTGTCCCTCCTTGTCCCTCCTTGTCCCTCCTTGACCCTCCTTGTCCCTCCTTGACCCTCCTTGTCCCTTCTTGTCCCTACTTGTCGCTCCTTGACCCTCCTGGTCCCTCTTTGATCCTACTTGCCCCTCACTGCCCCTTCTTGGCCCTCCTTGTCACTCCTTTTCCCTCATTGCCCTTCATTGTCCCTCCTTGTTCCACCTTTCCCCTCCTTTCCCTTCTTGTCCCTCCTTGTCCCACGTTGACCCTCGTTGTCTCTCCTTTTCCCTCCTTGACCCTCCTTGTCCCTCCTTGTCCCTCCTTTTCCCTCCTTTCCCTGCTTATCCCTCCTTGTCCCTGCTTGTCTTTCCTTTTCCCAGCTTATCCCAGCTTATCCCTGCTTGTCCCTCCTTATCACTCGTTGTCTCTCCTTGTCCCTCATTGTCCCTCCTTGACCCTCCTTGACCCTCCTTGACCCTCCTTGACCCTCCTTGACCCTCCTTGACCCTCCTTGACCCTCCTTGTCCCTCCTTGTCCCTCCTTGTCCCTCCTTGACCCTCTTGGTCCGTACTTATCCCTCCTTGTCTCTCCTTGTCTCTCCTTGTCTCTCCTTGATCCTACTTGCCCCTCACTGCCCCTTCTTGGCCCTCCTTGTCTCTCCTTTTCCCTCATTGCCCTTCATTGCCCTTCATTGTCCCTCCTTGTCCCTCCTTGACCCTCCTTGTCCCTCCTTGTCCCTCCTTATCCCGCCTTGTCCCTCCTTGATCCTGCTTGTCCCTCCTTGTCACGCCTTGACCCTCCTAGTCCTTCCTTGTCCCTGTTTGTCCCTCCTTGATCCTGCTTGTCCCTCCTTGTCCCTTCTTGACCCATCTAGTCCCTGCTCGTCCCTCCTTGTCCCTCCTTGTTTCTCCTTGTCACACCTTGTCACTCCTTTTCCCTCATTGCCTCCTTGCCCCTCCTTTTCGCTCCTTTTCCCTCCTTTTCCCACCTTGTTCCTCCTTGCCCCTCCTTTTCCCAGCTTGTCCCTTCTTGACCCCCCTAGTCCCTACTCGTCCCTCCTTGTCCCTCCTGGTTTCTCCTTGTCACACCTTGTCACTCCTTTTCCCTGCTTTCGCCACCTTGTCTCTCCATGCCCCTCCTGGTCACTCCTTGCTCCTCCTTGCCCCTTCTTTTCCCTCCTTGTCACTCCTTTCCCTCCTTTACCCTCCTGGTCCCACCTTGTCCCTCCGAGACGCTCCTTGTCCCTCCTGGTCCGTACTTGTCCCTCCTTGTCCTTCCTTGTCCGTATTTGTTCCTCCTTGATCCTGCTTGTCCCCCAGTGCCCCTTCATGTCCCTCATTGCCCCTCCATGTACCTCCTTATCCCTCCTGCTCCCTCCTTGTCCCGTCTTGTCCCTCCTTGTCCCGCCTTGTCCCTGTTTGTCCCTCCTTGATCCTGCTTGTCCCTAATTGTCCCTCCTTGTCCCGCCTTGACCCTCCTAGTCCTTCCTTGTCCCTCCTTGATCCTGCTTGTCCCTCTTTGTCCCTTCTGGTCCCTACTTGTCGCTCCTTGACCCTCCTGGTCCCTCCATGTCCCGTCTTGTCCCTCCTTGTCCCGCATTGTCCCTGTTTGTCCCTCCTTGATCCTGCTTGTCCCTAATTGTCCCTCCTTGACCCTCCTAGTCCTTCCTTGTCCCTGTTTGTCCCTCCTTGATCCTGCTTGTCCCTCCTTGTCCCTTCTTGTCGCTCCTTGCCCCATCTTTTCTCAACTTGTCCCTCATTATCCCTCCTTGTACCTCATTATCCCTCCTGGTCCGTACTTGTCCCTCCTTGTCACTCCTTGCCCTCCTTGGCCATCCTTGTCTCTCCTTGTTCCTCCTTTCCCCTCCTGGTCCCTCCTTGTCTCTCCTTGTCCTCCTTGTCCTCCTTGACCCCTCTTGTCCCTCATTGCCCCTCCTCGTCACTCCTTTTACCTCCTTGGACCTCCTTGTCCCTCCTTGTCCCTCCTTGTCCCTCTTTGTCACTCCTTGCCCCTCATTGTCCCTCCTCTTCCCTCCTTGTCCCTCCTGGTCCGTACTTGACCCTCCTTGGCCCTCCTTGTTCCTCATTTTCCCTGCTTGTCCCTCCTTATCCCTCATTGCCCCTACTTTATCCTCCTTTTCCCTCCTTGTCACTCCTTGTCCCTCCTTGCCCCTCCTAGTACCTGCTCGTACCTCCTTTTCCCTCCTTGCCCCTCCTTGACCCTCCTAGTCCCCGCTCATCCCTTCTTGTTCCTCCTGGTCCGTACTTGTCCCTCATTGTGCCTCCTTGTCCCTCATTGACCGTCCTGGTCCCTCCTTGTCCCTCCTTGTTTTTCCTTGTCACTCCTTTTCCATGCTTTTCCCTCCGTGTCTCTCCTTGTCCCTCCCTGACCCTCCTTGCCCCATCTTTTCTCTCCTTGTCCCTCATTATCCCTCCTTGTTCCTCATTGTCCCTCCTGGTCCGTACTTGTCCCTCCTTGGTCATCCTTGTCTCTCCTTGTTCCTCCTTTCCCCTCCTGGTCCCTCCTTGTCTCTCCTTGTCCTCCTTGACCCTTCTTGTCCCTCATTGCCCCTCCTTGGCCCTCCTTGGCCCTCCTTGTCCCTCGTTGTCCCTCCTTACCCCTCCTTGTCCCTCATTGCCCCTCATTGTCCCTCCTCTTCCCTCCTTGGTCCTCCTTGTTCCTCATTTTCTCTGCTTGTCCCTGCTTGTCCCTCATTGCCCCTCCTTTATCCTCCTTTTCCCTCCTTGTCCCTCCTTGCCCTTCCTAGTACCTGCTCGTACCTCCTTTTCCCTCCTTGTCCCTCATTGTCCGTCCTGGTCCCTCCTTGTCTCTCATTGCCCCTCATTGTCCCTCCTTGTTCCTCCTTGTCGCTCCTTTCCCTCCTGGTCTCTCCTTATCCCTCCATGTCACTCCTTGTATCTCCTTGTCTCTCCTTGCCCCTCCTTGTCCCTGCTTGTCCACCATTGTCCTTACTTGTCCCTCCTAGACAATCCTAGTCCCTTCTTGTCTGTCCATGCCCCTCCTGGTCCCTCCTTGCTCCTCCTTGCCCCTTCTTTTCCCTCCTTGTCCCTCCTTGTTCCTCCTGTCACTCCTTTTTCCTCCTTTCCCTCTTTTTCCCTCCTGGTCCCTCCTTTTCCCTCCTGGTCCCTCCTTGCCCCTTCTTTTCCCTCCTTGGCCCTCCGTGTCCCTCCGTGTCCCTCCGTGTCCCTCCTTGTCCCTCCTTGTCCTTCCTTGTCCCTGTTTGTCCCTCCTTGATCCTGCTTGTCCCTCCTTGGCTCTTTTTGTCCCTGCTTGTCTCTCCTTCTTCCTACTTATCCCTCCTAGACCATCCTTGTCCCTCCTTGATCCTGCTTGTCCCTCCTGCTCCCTCCTTGTCCCCCAGTGCCCCACCATGTCCCTCATTGCCCCTCCTTATTTCTCCTTGTCACTCCTGGTCCCTCCTTGTCCCTGCTTGTCCCTGCTTGTCCCTCCTTGACCCTGCTTGTCCCTCCTTGTCCCTCCTTGACCATCCTTGTCCTTCCTTGTCCCTCCTTGATCCTGCTTGTCCCTCCTTGTCCCTCAGTGCCCCACCATGTCCCTCATTGCCCCTCCTTATCCCTCCTTGTCACTCCTGGTCCCTCTTTGTCCCTTCTTGTCCCTGTTTGTCTCTCCTTGTCCGTCCTTGACCCTCCGTGTCCTTGTCTCTCCTTGCCCCTCCTTTTCACTCCTTGTCCCTTCTTGTTCCTCCTTGTCCCTCTTTGTCCCTCATTGTCCCTCCTTGTTCCTCCTTGTCACTCCTTTTCCCTCATTTTCCCTCCTTTTCCCTACTTGTCTCTCTTTGTCCCTCAATGTCCCTCCTTGTCCCTCCTTGCTCCTCATTGTCCCTCATTGCCCCTCCTTGACCCTCCTTGTTCCTCCTTGTCCCAACTTGTCCCTCCTTGTCCCTCACTGTCCCACTTGTCCCTCATTATCCCTGCTTTCCCTCATTGCCCCTCCTTTTCCCTCATTGTCCCGCCTTGTACCTCCTGGTCCCTCCTTGTCCGTCCTTGTCCCTTCTAGTCCCTCCTTCTACTTACTTGTCCCTCATTGCCCCTCGTTATCCCTGCTTGTCCCTCCTTCTCCCTCATTGCCCCTCCTTTGTCCTCCTTTTCCCTCATTGTCCCTCCTTGACCCTGCTTGTTCCTCCTGGTCCCTCCTGGTCCCTCCTGGTCCCTACTTGTCCCTCCTTGTCCCTTCTTGGCTGTCCCTGCCCTCCTTGTCCCTCCTTGTTCCTCATGTCACTCCCTTTTCCTCCTTTCCCTATTTTTCCCTCCTGGTCCCTCCTTTTCCCTCCTGGTCCCTCCTTGCTCCTCCTTGCCCCTTCTTTTCCCTCCTTGGCCCACCGTGTCCCTCCGTGTCCCTCCTTGTCCCTCCTTGTCCCTCCTTGTCCCTCCTTGTCCCTCCTTGTCCTTCCTTGTCCCTCTTTGTCCCTGCTTGTCCCTCCTTGACCCTGCTTGTCCCTCCTAGTCCCTCCTTGACCATCCTTGTCCTTCCTTGTCCCTCCTTGATCCTGCTTGTCCCTCCTTCTCCCTCCTTGTCACTCAGTGCCCCACCATGTCCCTCATTGCCCCTCCTTATCCCTCCTTATCCCTCCTTTTCCATCCTGGTCCGTACTTTTCCCTCCTTGGCCCTCCTAGTCCCTCCTTGTCCCTCATTGTCCCACCATGTTCCTCCTTGTCACTCCATTCCCTCCTTGCTCCTCCTTGCCCCTTCTTTTCCCTCCTTGTCCCTCCTTGTCCCTCCTTGTCCCTCATGGCCCCTCATTGTCCCTCCTTGTTCCTCCTTGTCACTCCTTGTCCATCCTGGTCCCTCCTTGCCCCTTCTTTTCCCTCATTGCCCCTCCTCGTCACTCCTTTTACCTCCTTGGACCTCCTTGTCCCTCCTTGTCCCTCTTTGTCACTCCTTTTCCCTCCTTTCCTTGCTTTTCCCTCCTTGTCCCTCCTTGTCTTTCATTGTCCCTACTTGTCCCTGCTTGTCCCTCCTTATCCCTGCTTGTCCCTCCTGGTCCCTCCTGGTCCCTCCTAGTCCCTCCTTGTCCCTCCTTGTCCGTCGTTGTCCGTCGTTGTCCGTCGTTGTCCCTCCTAGTCCCTCCTTGTCACTTCTTGACCCTCCTTGTCCCTCCTTGTCCCTCCTTGTCCCTCCTTGTCCCTCCTTGTCCTTCCTTGTCCCTGTTTGTCCCTCCTTGATCCTGCTTGTCCCTCCTTGGCTCTTTTTGTCCCTGCTTGTCTCTCCTTCTTCCTACTTATCCCTCCTAGACCATCCTTGTCCCTCCTTGATCCTGCTTGTCCCTCCTGCTCCCTCCTTGTCCCCCAGTGCCCCACCATGTCCCTCATTGCCCCTCCTTATTTCTCCTTGTCACTCCTGGTCCCTCCTTGTCCCTGCTTGTCCCTCCTTGACCCTGCTTGTCCCTCCTTGTCCCTCCTTGACCATCCTTGTCCTTCCTTGTCCCTCCTTGATCCTGCTTGTCCCTCCTTGTCCCTCAGTGCCCCACCATGTCCCTCATTGCCCCTCCTTATCCCTCCTTGTCACTCCTGGTCCCTCTTTGTCCCTTCTTGTCCCTGTTTGTCTCTCCTTGTCCGTCCTTGACCCTCCGTGTCCTTGTCTCTCCTTGCCCCTCCTTTTCACTCCTTGTCCCTTCTTGTTCCTCCTTGTCCCTCTTTGTCCCTCATTGTCCCTCCTTGTTCCTCCTTGTCACTCCTTTTCCCTCATTTTCCCTCCTTTTCCCTACTTGTCTCTCTTTGTCCCTCAATGTCCCTCCTTGTCCCTCCTTGCTCCTCATTGTCCCTCATTGCCCCTCCTTGACCCTCCTTGTTCCTCCCTGTCCCAACTTGTCCCTCCTTGTCCCTCCTTGTCCCTCACTGTCCCACTTGTCCCTCATTATCCCTGCTTTCCCTCATTGCCCCTCCTTTTCCCTCATTGTCCCGCCTTGTACCTCCTGGTCCCTCCTTGTCCGTCCTTGTCCCTTCTAGTCCCTCCTTCAACTTACTTGTCCCTCATTGCCCCTCGTTATCCCTGCTTGTCCCTCCTTCTCCCTCATTGCCCCTCCTTTGTCCTCCTTTTCCCTCATTGTCCCTCCTTGACCCTGCTTGTTCCTCCTGGTCCCTCCTGGTCCCTCCTGGTCCCTACTTGTCCCTCCTTGTCCCTTCTTGGCTGTCCCTGCCCTCCTTGTCCCTCCTTGTTCCTCATGTCACTCCCTTTTCCTCCTTTCCCTCTTTTTCCCTCCTGGTCCCTCCTTTTCCCTCCTGGTCCCTCCTTGCTCCTCCTTGCCCCTTCTTTTCCCTCCTTGGCCCACCGTGTCCCTCCGTGTCCCTCCTTGTCCCTCCTTGTCCCTCCTTGTCCCTCCTTGTCCTTCCTTGTCCCTCTTTGTCCCTGCTTGTCCCTCCTTGACCCTGCTTGTCCCTCCTAGTCCCTCCTTGACCATCCTTGTCCTTCCTTGTCCCTCCTTGATCCTGCTTGTCCCTCCTTCTCCCTCCTTGTCACTCAGTGCCCCACCATGTCCCTCATTGCCCCTCCTTATCCCTCCTTATCCCTCCTTTTCCATCCTGGTCCGTACTTTTCCCTCCTTGGCCCTCCTAGTCCCTCCTTGTCCCTCATTGTCCCACCATGTTCCTCCTTGTCACTCCATTCCCTCCTTGCTCCTCCTTGCCCCTTCTTTTCCCTCCTTGTCCCTCCTTGTCCCTCATGGCCCCTCATTGTCCCTCCTTGTTCCTCCTTGTCACTCCTTGTCCATCCTGGTCCCTCCTTGCCCCTTCTTTTCCCTCCTTATCCCTCATTATCCTTCCTGGTCCGTACTTGTCCCTCCTTGGCCCTCATTGCCCCTCATTGTCCCTCCTTGTTCCTCCTTGTCACTCCTTTTTCCTCCTTTCCCTCCTTTTCCCTCCTGGTCCCTCCTTGCTCCTCCTTGCCCCTTCTTTTCCCTCCTTATACCTCCTTGTCACTCCTTTTCCCTCCTTTTCCCTCCTTTTCCCGCCTTGTCCCTCCTTGTCTCTCCATGCCCCTTCTATGTCCTCCTTGTTCCTCCTTGTCACTCCTTTCCCTCCTTTACCCTCCTGGTGCTTACTTGTCTCTCCTTATCCCTCCTTGTCCCTCCTGGTCCGTACTTGTCCCTCATTGTCCTTCCTTGTCCCTACTTGTCCCTCCCTGTCCCTGCTTGACCCACCTTGTCCCTATTTGTCCCTCCCTGTCCCTCCTTGTCCCTTTTTGGCCCTCCTTGATCCTGCTTGTCCCTCATTGCCCCTCCATGCCCATCCTTATCCCTCCTTGTCCAGCCTTGTCCCTGTTTGTCCCTCCTTGATCCTGCTTGTCCCTCATTGTCCTTCCTTGACCCTCCTTGTCCTTCCTTGTCCCTGTTTGTCCCTACTTGATCCTGCTTGTCCCTTCTTGTCCCTCCTTGTCCCTACTTGTCCCTCCTTGTCCCTCCTTGACCCTCCTGGTCCCTCCTTGCTCCTACTTGCCCCTCCTTGTCACTCCTTTTCCCTCATTGCCCTTCATTGTTCCTCCTTTTCCCTCCTTGTCTTTCCTTGTCACTCCTTTTCCCTCCTTTCCTTGCTTTTCCCTCCTTGTCCCTCCTTGTCTTTCATTGTCCCTACTTGTCCCTGCTTGTCCCTCCTTATCCCTGCTTGTCCCTCCTGGTCCCTCCTAGTCCCTCCTTGTCCCTCCTTGTCCGTCGTTGTCCGTCGTTGTCCGTCGTTGTCCCTCCTAGTCCCTCCTTGTCACTTCTTGACCCTCCTTGTCCCTCCTTGACCCTCCTTGTCCCTCCTGGACCGTTCTTATCCCTCCTTGTCCCTCCTGGTCCCTCCTTGCTCTTCATTGCCCCTTCTTTTCCCTCCTTGCTTCTCCTTGTTCCTCCTTGTCACCCCCTTCCCTCCTTGTCCCTCATTGCCCCTCATTGTCCCTCCTTGTTCCTCATGGTCCCTCCTTGTCCCTCATTGGCCCCCCTTGTTCCTCCTTTCCCTCCTTTTCCCTCATGGTCCCTCCTTGTCTCTCCTTGACCCTTCTTCCTACTTGCCCCTCATTGCCCATCCTTGTCACTCCTTTCCCCTCATTGCTTTTCATTGTCCCTCCTTTTCCCTCCTTGTCTTTCCTTGTCCCTCCTTTTCCCTCCTTTCCTTGCTTTTCCCTCCTTGTCCCTCCTTGTCCTTCCTAGTCCCTCCTTTCCTTGGTTTTCCCTCCTTGTCACTCCTTGTCTTTCATTGTCCCTACTTGTCCCTCCTTGTCCCTCCTTATCCCTGCTTGTCCCTCCTGGTCCCTCCTAGTTCCTCCTTGCTCCTCCTTGTCCCTCCTTTTCCGTCGTTGCCCCTCCTTGTCACTTCTTGACCCTCCTTGTCCCTCCTTGACCCTACTTGTCCCTCCTGGACCGTTCTTATCCCTCCTTGTCCCTCATTGCCCCTAATTGTCCCTCCTGGTCCCTCCTTGCTCTTCATTACCCCTCCTTGCCCATCATTGTCCCACCTTGTCACTCACTTCCCTCCAGGTCCCTCCTTGTCCCTCCTGGTCCCTCCTGGCCCCTGCTTGTCCCTCCTTGTCCCTCCTTGACCCTCCTTGTTCCTCCTTGCCCCTCCTATTCCCTCCTTGTCCCTTCTTGACCCCCCTAGTCCCAGCTCGTCCCTCCTTGTCACTCATTCTCACTCCTTGACACTCCTTGTCCCTCCTTGTTTCTCCTTGTCACACCTTGTCACTCCTTTTCCCTCCTTTTCCCTCATTGCCTCCTTGTCCCTCATTGCCCCTCATTGTCCCTCCTTTTTCCTCCTTTCCCTCCTTCTCCCGCATGGTCCCTCCTTGTCCCTCATTGCCCCTCATTGTCCCCCCTTGTTCCTCCTTTCCCTCCTTTTCCCTCATGGTCCCTTCTGGTCCCTCCTTGTCTCTCCTTGACCCTTCTTCCTACTTGCCCCTCATTGCCCATCCTTGTCACTCCTTTCCCCTCATTGCTTTTCATTGTCCCTCCTTGTTCCTCCTTGTCTTTCCTTGTCCCTCCTTTTCCCTCCTTTCCTTGCTTTTCCCTCCTTGTCCTTCCTTGTCCCTCCTTTCCTTGCTTTTCCCTCCTTGTCACTCCTTGTCTTTCATTGTCCCTACTTGTCCCTCCTTGTCCCTCCTTATCCCTGCTTGTTCCTCCTGGTCCCTCCTAGTTCCTCCTTGTCCCTCCTTGCTCCTCCTTGTCCCTCCTTTTCCGTCGTTGTCCCTCGTTGTCCCTCCTTGTCACTTCTTGACCCTCCTTGTCCCTCTTTATCCCTCCTTGACCCTCCTTGTTCCTCCTGGACCGTTTTTATCCCTCCTTGTCCCTCATTGCCCCTAATTGTCCCTCCTGGTCCCTCCTTGCTCTTCATTGCCCCTCATTGTCCCTCCTTGTCACTCACTTCCCTCCAGGTCCCTCATTGTCCCTCCTGGTCCCTCCTGGCCCCTGCTTGTCCCTCCAGGTCCCTCATTGTCCCTCCTGGTCCCTCCTGGCCCCTGCTTGTCCCTCCTTGTCCCTCCTTGTCCCTCCTTGTCCCTCCTTGTCCCTCCTTGACCCTCCTTGTTCCTCCTTGCCCCTCCTATTCCCTCCTTGTCCCTTCTTGACCCCCCTAGTCCCTGCTCGTCCCTCCTTGTCACTCATTGTCACTCCTTGACAATCCTTGTCCCTCCTTGTTTCTCCTTGTCACACCTTGTCACTCCTTTTCCCTCATTGCCTCCTTGCCACTCCTTTTCCCTCCTTGTCCATCCTTGTTCCTCCTTGTCCCTCCTTGTCCCTCCTTTTCCCTCCTTGTCCCTTCTTGACCCCCCTAGTCCCTGCTCGTCCCTCCTTGTCCCTCCTGGTTTCTCCTTGTCACACCTTTTTACTCCTTTTCCCTCCTTTCCCCTCCTTGTCCTTCCTTGTCCCTCCTTTCCTTGCTTTTCCCTCCTTGTCACTCCTTGTCTTTCATTGTCCCTACTTGTCCCTCCTTGTCCCTCCTTATCCCTGCTTGTCCCTCCTGGTCCCTCCTAGTCCCTCCTTGTCCCTCCTTGTCCCTCCTTGTCCCTCCTTGTCCCTCCTTGCTCCTCCTAGTCCCTCCTTGTCCCACCTTGCTCCTCCTTGTCCCTCCTTTTCCGTCGTTGTCAATCCTTGTCACTTCTTGACCCTCCTTGTCCCTCTTTGTCCCTCCTTGACCCTCCTTGTCCCTCCTGGACCGTTCTTATCCCTCCTTGTATCTCATTGCCCCTAATTGTCCCTCCTGGTCCCTCCTTGCTCTTCATTGCCCCTCCTTGCGCCTCATTGTCCCTCCTTTTCACTCACTTCCCTCCAGGTCCCTCCTTGTCCCTCCTGGTCCCTGCTTGTCCTTCCTTGTCCCTCCTTGTCCCTCCTTGTCCCTCTTTGTCCCCCATTGCCCCTAATTGTCGCTCCTGGTCCCTCCTTGCTCTTCATTGCCCCTCCTTGCCCCTCATTGTCCCTCCTTGTCACTCACTTCCCTCCAGGTCCTCCTTGTCCCTCCTGGTCCCTGCTTGTCCCTCCTTGTCCCTCCTTGATCCTGCTTGTCCCTCCTTGTCCCTCCGTGACACTCCTTGTCCCTCCTGGTCCGTACTTGTCCCTCCCTGTCCCTCCTTGTCCTTCTTTGTCCCTATTTGTCCCTCCTTGATCCTGCTTGTCCCCCAGTGCCCCTTCATGTCCCTCATTGCCCCTCCTTGTACCTCCTTATCCCTCCTGGTCCCTCCTTATCCCGCCTTGTCCCTCCTTGATCCTGCTTGTCCCTAATAGTCCCTCCTTGTCACGCCTTGACCCTCCTAGTCCTTCCTTGTCCCTGTTTGTCCCTCCTTGATCCTGCTTGTCCCTCCTTGTCCCTTCTTGACCCATCTAGTCCCTGCTCGTCCCTCCTTGTCCCTCCTTGTTTCTCCTTGTCACACCTTGTCACTCCTTTTCCCTCCTTTTCCCTCCTTTTCCCTCATTGCCTCCTTGCCCCTCCTTTTCCCACCTTGTTCCTCCTTGCCCCTCCTTTTCCCAGCTTGTCCCTTCTTGACCCCCCTAGTCCCTGCTCGTCCCTCCTTGTCCCTCCTGGTTTCTCCTTGTCACACCTTGTCACTCCTTTTCCCTGCTTTCGCCACCTTGTCTCTCCATGCCCCTCCTGGTCACTCCTTGCTCCTCCTTGCCCCTTCTTTTCCCTCCTTGTTCCTCCTTGTCACTCCTTTCCCTCCTTTACCCTCCTGGTCCCACCTTGTCTCTCCTTGTCCCTCCGAGACACTCCTTGTCCCTCCTGGTCCGTACTTGTCCCTCCTTGTCCTTCCTTGTCCGTATTTGTTCCTCCTTGATCCTGCTTGTCCCCCAGTGCCCCTTCATGTCCCTCATTGCCCCTCCATGTACCTCCTTATCCCTCCTGGTCCCTCCTTGTCCCGTCTTGTCCCTCCTTGTCCCGCCTTGTCCCTGTTTGTCCCTGTTTGTCCCTCCTTGATCCTGCTTGTCCCTAATTGTCCCTCCTTGTCCCGCCTTGACCCTCCTAGTCCTTCCTTGTCCCTCCTTGATCCTGCTTGTCCCTTCTGGTCCCTACTTGTCGCTCCTTGACCCTCCTGGTCCCTCCTTGTCCCGTCTTGTCCCTCCTTGTCCCGCATTGTCCCTGTTTGTCCCTCCTTGATCCTGCTTGTCCCTAATTGTCCCTCCTTGTCCCGCCTTGACCCTCCTAGTCCTTCCTTGTCCCTGTTTGTCCCTCCTTGATCCTGCTTGTCCCTCCTTGTCCCTTCTTGTCCCTACTTGTCGCTCCTTGCCCCATCTTTTCTCAACTTGTCCCTCATTATCCCTCCTTGTACCTCATTATCCCTCCTGGTCCGTACTTGTCCCTCCTTGTCACTCCTTGCCCTCCTTGGCCATCCTTGTCTCTCCTTGTTCCTCCTTTCCCCTCCTGGTCCCTCCTTGTCTCTCCTTGTCCTCCTTGTCCTCCTTGACCCTTCTTGTCCCTCATTGCCCCTCCTCGTCACTCCTTTTACCTCCTTGGACCTCCTTGTCCCTCCTTGTCCCTCTTTGTCACTCCTTGCCCCTCATTGTCCCTCCTCTTCCCTCCTTGTCCCTCCTGGTCCGTACTTGTCCCTCCTTGGCCCTCCTTGTTCCTCATTTTCCCTGCTTGTCCCTCCTTATCCCTCATTGCCCCTACTTTATCCTCCTTTTCCCTCCTTGTCACTCCTTGTCCCTCCTTGCCCCTCCTAGTACCTGCTCGTACCTCCTTTTCCCTCCTTGCCCCTCCTTGACCCTCCTAGTCCCCGCTCATCCCTTCTTGTTCCTCCTGGTCCGTACTTGTCCCTCATTGTGCCTCCTTGTCCCTCATTGGCCGTCCTGGTCCCTCCTTGTCCCTCCTTGTTTTTCCTTGTCACTCCTTTTCCATGCTTTTCCCTCCGTGTCTCTCCTTGTCCCTCCCTGACCCTCCTTGCCCCATCTTTTCTCTCCTTGTCCCTCATTATCCCTCCTTGTTCCTCATTGTCCCTCCTGGTCCGTACTTGTCCCTCCTTGGCCATCCTTGTCTCTCCTTGTTCCTCCTTTCCCCTCCTGGTCCCTCCTTGTCCTCCTTGACCCTTCTTGTCCCTCATTGCCCCTCCTTGGCCCTCCTTGTCCCTCGTTGTCCCTCCTTACCCCTCATTGCCCCTCATTGTCCCTCCTCTTCCCTCCTTGGTCCTCCTTGTTCCTCATTTTCTCTGCTTGTCCCTCCTTGTCCCTCATTGCCCCTCCTTTATCCTCCTTTTCCCTCCTTGTCACTCCTTGTCCCTCCTTGCCCCTCCTAGTACCTGCTCGTACCTCCTTTTCCCTCCTTGTCCCTCATTGTCCGTCCTGGTCCCTCCTTGTCTCTCATTGCCCCTCATTGTCCCTCCTTGTCGCTCCTTTCCCTCCTGGTCCCTCCTTATCCCTCCATGTCACTCCTTGTCTCTCCTTGCCCCTCCTTGTCCCTGCTTGTCCACCATTGTCCTTACTTGTCCCTCCTAGACAATCCTAGTCCCTTCTTGTCTGTCCATGCCCCTCCTGGTCCCTCCTTGCTCCTCCTTGCCCCTTCTTTTCCCTCCTTGTTCCTCCTTGTCACTCCTTTCCTTCCTGGACCCTCCTTTTCCTTCCTTGTCCCTATTCGTCCCTCCTTGATCCTGCTTGTCCTTCCTTGTCCCTATTCGTCCCTCCTTGATCCTGCTTGTCCCTTCTTGTCCCTCATTGCCCCACCATCTCCCTCCTTTTCCCTCCTTGTCCCGTCTTGCCCTTCTTGTCCCGCCTTGTCCCTGTTTGTCCCTCCTTGATCATGCTTGTCCCTACTTGTCCCTCCTTGTCCCTTATTGCCCCTCATTGTCCCTTCTTGACCCTCCTTGTCCTTCCTTATCCCTGTTTGTCCCTCCTTGGTCCTGCTTATCCCTCCTTGTACCTTCTTGTCCCTCCTTGTCCCTACTTGTCCCTCCTTGACCCTCCTGGTCCCTCCTTTCTCCTACTTGCCCCTCATTGGCCCTCCTTGTCACTCCTTTTCCCTCATTGCCCTTCATTGTCCCTCCTTTTCCCTCCTTGTCTTTCCTTGTCCCGCCTTGTCCCTGTTTGTCCCTCCTTGATCCTGCTTGTCCTTCCTTGTCTCTGTTTGTCCCTCCTTGATCCTGATTGTCCCTGCTTGTCCCTTCTTGTCCATCCTTGAATCCCCTTGACCCTCCTTGCTTCTACTTGCCCTCATTGCCCCTCCTTGGCCCTCCTTGTCACTCCTTTTCCCTCATTGCCCTTCATTGTCCCTCCTTGTTCCACCTTTTCCCTCCTTTCCCTCCTTGTCCCTCCTTTTCCCTCATTGTCCCTCCTTGTCTTTCCTTGTCCCTCCTTGTCCCTCCTTGTCCCTCCTTGTCCCTCCTTATCCCTGCTTGTCCCTCCTGGTCCCTCCTTGTCCCTCGTTGTCCGTACTTATCCCTCCTTGTCCCTCATTGCCCCTAATTGTCCCTCCTGGTCCCTCCTTGCTCTTCATTACCCCTTCTTTTCCCTCCTTGTCCCTCGTTATCCCTCCTGGTCCGAACTTGTCCCTCCTTATCCCTCCTTGTCACTCCTTGACCCTCCTTGTCCCTCCTTGTCTCTCCTTGTCCCTCATTGCCCCTAATTGTCCCTCCTGGTCCCTCCTTGCTCTTCATTGCCCCTTCTTTTCCCTCCTTGCCCCTCGTTATCCCTCCTTGTCCCTCCTGGTCCGTACTTGTCCCTTATTGCCCCTCATTGTCCCTCCTTGTTCTTCCTTTTCCCTCCTTGTCCCTTCATGTCCCTGCTTGTCCCTCCTTGCCCGTCCGTGTCCCTACTTGTCCCTCCCTGTCCCTCCTTGTCACTCCTTGTCCCTCCATGTCCCTCCTGGTCCATACTTATCCCTCCTTGTCTCTCTTTGTCCCTCATTGCCCCTAATTGTCCCTCCTGGTCACTCCTTGCTCTTCATTGCCCCTTATTTTCCCTCCTTGTTCCTCGTTATCCCTCCTTGTCCCTCCTGGTCCGTACCTGTCCCTCCTTGTCCCTTATTGCCCCTCACTGTCCCTCCTTGTTCCTCCTGGGCCCTCCTTTTCCCTCCTTGTGCCTTCATGTCCCTGCTTGTCCGTCCTTGTCCCTACTTGTCCCTCCCTGTCCCTCATTGTCCCTATTTGGCCCTCCTTGATCCTGCTTGTCCTTCATTGCCCCTCCATGCCCATCCTTATCCCGCCTTTTCCCTCCTTGTCCCGCCTTGTCCCTACTTGTCCCTACTTGTCCCTCCTAGTCCCTCATTGTCCTTCCTTGACCCTCCTTGTCCTTCCTTGACCCTCCTTGTCCTTCCTTGTCCCTGTTTGTCCCTACTTGATCCTGCTTGTCCCTCCTTGTCCCTCCTTGACCCTCCTGGTCCCTCCTTGCTCCTACTTGCCCCTCCTTGTCACTCCTTTTCCCTCATTGCCCTTCATTGTCCCTTCTTGTTCCTCCTTTCCCTCCTTGTCTTTCCTTGTCACTCCTTTTCCCTCCTTTCCTTGCTTTTCCCTCCTTGTCTTTCCTTGTCCCTCCTTTCCTTGCTTTTCCCTCCTTGTCCCTCCTTGTCTTTCATTGTCCCTACTTGTCCCTGCTTGTCCCTCCTTGTCCCTCCTTGTCCCTCCTTATCCCTGCTTGTCCCTCCTGGTCCCTCCTTGCTCCTACTTGCCCCTCCTTGTCACTCCTTTTCCCTCATTGCCCTTCATTGTTCCTCCTTTCCCTCCTTGTCTTTCCTTGTCACTCCTTTTCCCTCCTTTCCTTGCTTTTCCCTCCTTGTCTTTCCTTGTCCCTCCTTTCCTTGCTTTTCCCTCCTTGTCCCTCCTTGTCTTTCATTGTCCCTACTTGTCCCTCCTTGAGCCTCCTTGTCCCTCCTGGACCGTTCTTATCCCTCCTTGTCCCTCATTGCCCCTAATTGTCCCTACTGGTCCCTCCTTGCTCTTCATTGCCCCTTCTTTTCCCTCCTTGCCCCTCCTTGTTCCTCCTTGTCACTCCCTTTCCTCCTTGTCCCTCATTGCCCCTCATTGTCCCTCCTGGTTCCTCCTTTCCCTCCTTTTCCCTCATGGTCCCTCCTTGTCCCTCATTGCCCCTCATTGTCCCTCCTTGTTCCTCCTTTCCCTCCATTTCCCTCATGGTCCCTACTGGTCCCTCCTTGTCTCTCCTTGACCCTTCTTCCTACTTGCCCCTCATTGCCCATCCTTGTCACTCCTTTCCCCTCATTGCTTTTCATTGTCCCTCCTTTTCCCTCCTTGTCTTTCCTGTCCCTCCTTTTCCCTCCTTTCCTTGCTTCTCCCTCCTTGTCCTTCCTTGTCCTTCCTTGTCCCTCCTTTCCTTGCTTTTCCCTCCTTGTCCCTCCTTGTCTTTCATTGTCGCTACTTGTCCCTCCTTGTTCCTCCTTGTCCCTCCTTGTCCCTCCTTGTCCCTCCTTATCCCTGCTTGTCCCTCCTCGTCCCTCCTGGTCCCTCATGGTCCCTCCTGGTCCCTCCTGGTCCCTCCTGGTCCCTCCTGGTCCCTCCTGGTCCCTCCTAGTCCCTCCTTGCTCCTCCTTGTCCCTCCTTTTCCGTCGTTTTCCCTCCTTGTCCCTCCTTGACCCTTCTTTTCCCTCCTTGCCCCTCATTGTCCCTCCTTGTTCCTCCTTGTCACTCCCTTCCCACCTGGTCCCTCCTTGTCCCTCCTGGTCCCTGATTGTCCCTCCTGGTCCCTCCTTGTCACTCCTTGTCCCTCCTTGACCCTCCTTGTCACACCTTGTCACTCCTTTTCCCTCATTGCCTCCTTGCCCCTCCTTTTCCTTCCTTGTCCCTCCTTGTTCCTCCTTGCCCCTCCTTTTCCCTCCTTGTCCCTTCTTGACCCCCCTAGTCCCTTCTCGTCCCTCCTTGTCCCTCCTGGTTTCTCCTTGTCACACCTTGTCACTCGTTTTCCCTCCTTTCCCCTCCTTGTCTCTCCATGCCCCTCCTGGCCACTCCTTGCTCCTCCTTGCTCCTCCTTGCTCCTCCTTGCTCCTCCTTGCCCCTTCTTTTCCCTCCTTGTTCGTCCTTGTCACTCCTTTCCCTCCTTTACCCTCCTGGTCCCTCCTTGTCACTCCTTGTCCCTCCGTGACACTCCTTGTCCCTCCTGGTCCGTACTTGTCCCTCCCTGTCCCTCCTTGTCCTTCCTTGTCCCTATTTGTCCCTCCTTGATCCTGCTTGTCCCCCAGTGCCCCTTCATGTCCCTTATTGCCCCTCCATGTACCTCCTTATCCCTCCTGGTCCCTCCTTGTCCCGTCTTGTCCCTCCTTGTCCCGCCTTGTCCCTGTTTGTCCCTCCTTGATCCTGCTTGTCCCTAATTGTCCCTCCTTGACCCTCCTAGTCATTCCTTGTCCCTGTTTGTCCCTCCTTGATCCTGCTTGTCCCTCCTTGTCCCTACTTGTCGCTCCTTGACCCTCCTGGTCCCTCCTTGATCCTACTTGCCCCTTCTTGGCCCTCCTTGTCACTCCTTTTCCCTCATTGCCCTTCATTGTCCCTCCTTGTTCCACCTTTCCCCTCCTTTCCCTTCTTGTCCCTCCTTGTCCCACGTTGACCCTCGTTGTCTCT
This sequence comes from Polietes domitor, assembly GCA_947397865.1. NCBI lineage: Eukaryota > Metazoa > Arthropoda > Insecta > Diptera > Muscidae > Polietes > Polietes domitor. Next base: position 7,299,103 of record OX377623.1, read on the forward strand.
CCTTGTCCCTCCTTGTCCCTCCTTGACCCTCCTTGTCCCTCCTTGACCCTCCTTGTCCCTTCTTGTCCCTACTTGTCGCTCCTTGACCCTCCTGGTCCCTCCTTGATCCTACTTGCCCCTCACTGCCCCTTCTTGGCCCTCCTTGTCACTCCTTTTCCCTCATTGCCCTTCATTGTCCCTCCTTGTTCCACCTTTCCCCTCCTTTCCCTTCTTGTCCCTCCTTGTCCCACGTTGACCCTCGTTGTCTCTCCTTGTCCCTCCTTGTCCCTCCTTGACCCTCCTTGTCCCTCCTTGTCCCTCCTTGTCCCTCCTTTTCCCTCCTTTCCCTGCTTATCCCTCCTTGTCCCTGCTTGTCTTTCCTTTTCCCAGCTTATCCCAGCTTATCCCTGCTTGTCCCTCCTTATCCCTCGTTGTCTCTCCTTGTCCCTCATTGTCCCTCCTTGACCCTCCTTGACCCTCCTTGACCCTCCTTGACCCTCCTTGTCCCTCCATGTCCCTCCTTGTCCCTCCTTGTCCCTCCTTGTCCCTCCTTGACCCTCTTGGCCCGTACTTATCCCTCCTTGTCTCTCCTTGATCCTACTTGCCCCTCACTGCCCCTTCTTGGCCCTCCTTGTCTCTCCTTTTCCCTCATTGCCCTTCATTGCCCTTCATTGTCCCTCCTTGTCCCTCCTTGACCCTCCTTGTCCCTCCTTGTCCCTCCTTATCCCGCCTTGTCCCTCCTTGATCCTGCTTGTCCCTAATAGTCCCTCCTTGTCACGCCTTGACCCTCCTAGTCCTTCCTTGTCCCTGTTTGTCCCTCCTTGATCCTGCTTGTCCCTCCTTGTCCCTTCTTGACCCATCTAGTCCCTGCTCGTCCCTCCTTGTCCCTCCTTGTTTCTCCTTGTCACACCTTGTCACTCCTTTTCCCTCATTGCCTCCTTGCCCCTCCTTTTCGCTCCTTTTCCCTCCTTTTCCCACCTTGTTCCTCCTTGCCCCTCCTTTTCCCAGCTTGTCCCTTCTTGACCCCCCTAGTCCCTGCTCGTCCCTCCTTGTCCCTCCTGGTTTCTCCTTGTTACTCCTTTTCCCTTCTTTCGCCACCTTGTCTCTCCATGCCCCTCCTGGTCACTCCTTGCTCCTCCTTGCCCCTTCTTTTCCCTCCTTGTCACTCCTTTCCCTCCTTTACCCTCCTGGTCCCACCTTGTCTCTCCTTGTCCCTCCGAGACACTCCTTGTCCCTCCTGGTCCGTACTTGTCCCTCCTTGTCCTTCCTTGTCCGTATTTGTTCCTCCTTGATCCTGCTTGTCCCCCAGTGCCCCTTCATGTCCCTCATTGCCCCTCCATGTACCTCCTTATCCCTCCTGGTCCCTCCTTGTCCCGTCTTGTCCCTCCTTGTCCCGCCTTGTCCCTGTTTGTCCCTCCTTGATCCTGCTTGTCCCTAATTGTCCCTCCTTGTCCCGCCTTGACCCTCCTAGTCCTTCCTTGTCCCTCCTTGATCCTGCTTGTCCCTCCTTGTCCCTTCTGGTCCCTACTTGTCGCTCCTTGACCCTCCTGGTCCCTCCTTGTCCCGTCTTGTCCCTCCTTGTCCCGCATTGTCCCTGTTTGTCCCTCCTTGATCCTGCTTGTCCCTAATTGTCCCTCCTTGTCCCGCCTTGACCCTCCTAGTCCTTCCTTGTCCCTGTTTGTCCCTCCTTGATCCTGCTTGTCCCTCCTTGTCCCTTCTTGTCCCTACTTGTCGCTCCTTGCCCCATCTTTTCTCAACTTGTCCCTCATTATCCCTCCTTGTACCTCATTATCCCTCCTGGTCCGTACTTGTCCCTCCTTGTCACTCCTTGCCCTCCTTGGCCATCCTTGTCTCTCCTTGTTCCTCCTTTCCCCTCCTGGTCCCTCCTTGTCTCTCCTTGTCCTCCTTGTCCTCCTTGACCCTTCTTGTCCCTCATTGCCCCTCCTCGTCACTCCTTTTACCTCCTTGGACCTCCTTGTCCCTCTTTGTCACTCCTTGCCCCTCATTGTCCCTCCTCTTCCCTCCTTGTCCCTCCTGGTCCGTACTTGTCCCTCCTTGGCCCTCCTTGTTCCTCATTTTCCCTGCTTGTCCCTCCTTATCCCTCATTGCCCCTACTTTATCCTCCTTTTCCCTCCTTGTCACTCCTTGTCCCTCCTTGCCCCTCCTAGTACCTGCTCGTACCTCCTTTTCCCTCCTTGCCCCTCCTTGACCCTCCTAGTCCCCGCTCATCCCTTCTTGTTCCTCCTGGTCCGTACTTGTCCCTCATTGTGCCTCCTTGTCCCTCATTGGCCGTCCTGGTCCCTCCTTGTCCCTCCTTGTTTTTCCTTGTCACTCCTTTTCCATGCTTTTCCCTCCGTGTCTCTCCTTGTCCCTCCCTGACCCTCCTTGCCCAATCTTTTCTCTCCTTGTCCCTCATTATCCCTCCTTGTTCCTCATTGTCCCTCCTGGTCCGTACTTGTCCCTCCTTGGTCATCCTTGTCTCTCCTTGTTCCTCCTTTCCCCTCCTGGTCCCTCCTTGTCTGTCCTTGTCCTCCTAGACCCTTCTTGTCCCTCATTGCCCCTCCTTGGCCCTCCTTGTCCCTCGTTGTCCCTCCTTACCCCTCCTTGTCCCTCATTGTCCCTCCTCTTCCCTCCTTGGTCCTCCTTGTTCCTCATTTTCTCTGCTTGTCCCTCCTTGTCCCTCATTGCCCCTCCTTTATCCTCCTTTTCCCTCCTTGTCCCTCCTTGCCCCTCCTAGTACCTGCTCGTACCTCCTTTTCCCTCCTTGTCCCTCATTGTCCGTCCTGGTCCCTCCTTGTCTCTCATTGCCCCTCATTGCCCCTCCTTGTTCCTCCTTGTCGCTCCTTTCCCTCCTGGTCCCTCCTTATCCCTCCATGTCACTCCTTGTATCTCCTTGTCTCTCCTTGCCCCTCGTTGTCCCTGCTTGTCCACCATTGTCCTTACTTGTCCCTCCTAGACAATCCTAGTCCCTTCTTGTCTGTCCATGCCCCTCCTGGTCCCTCCTTGCTCCTCCTTGCCCCTTCTTTTCCCTCCTTGTCCCTCCTTGTTCCTCCTGTCACTCCTTTTTCCTCCTTTCCCTCTTTTTCCCTCCTGGTCCCTCCTTTTCCCTCCTGGTCCCTCCTTGCCCCTTCTTTTCCCTCCTTGGCCCTCCGTGTCCCTCCGTGTCCCTCCGTGTCCCTCCTTGTCCCTCCTTGTCCTTCCTTGTCCCTGTTTGTCCCTCCTTGATCCTGCTTGTCCCTCCTTGGCTCTTTTTGTCCCTGCTTGTCTCTCCTTCTTCCTACTTATCCCTCCTTGACCATCCTTGTCCCTCCTTGATCCTGCTTGTCCCTCCTTCTCCCTCCTTGTCCCCCAGTGCCCCACCATGTCCCTCATTGCCCCTCCTTATTTCTCCTTGTCACTCCTGGTCCCTCTTTGTCCCTCCTTGTCCCTGCTTGTCCCTCCTTGACCCTGCTTGTCCCTCCTAGTCCCTCCTTGTCCCTCCTTGACCATCCTTGTCCTTCCTTGTCCCTCCTTGATCCTGCTTGTCCCTCCTTGTCCCTCAGTGCCCCACCATGTCCCTCATTGCCCCTCCTTATCCCTCCTTGTCACTCCTGGTCCCTCTTTGTCCCTGTTTGTCTCTCCTTGTCCGTCCTTGACCCTCCGTGTCCTTGTCTCTCCTTGCCCCTCCTTTTCACTCCTTGTCCCTTCTTGTTCCTCCTTGTCCCTCTTTGTCCCTCATTGTCCCTCCTTGTTCCTCCTTGTCACTCCTTTTCCCTCATTTTCCCTCCTTTTCCCTACTTGTCTCTCTTTGTCCCTCAATGTCCCTCCTTGTCCCTCCTTGCTCCTCATTGTCCCTCATTGCCCCTCCTTGTCCCTCCTTGTTCCTCCTTGTCCCAACTTGTCCCTCCTTGTCCCTCCTTGTCCCTCACTGTCCCACTTGTCCCTCATTATCCCTGCTTTCCCTCATTGCCCCTCCTTTTCCCTCATTGTCCCGCCTTGTACCTCCTGGTCCCTCCTTGTCCGTCCTTGTCCCTTCTAGTCCCTCCTTCTACTTACTTGTCCCTCATTGCCCCTCGTTATCCCTGCTTGTCCCTCCTTGTCCCTCATTGCCCCTCCTTTATCCTCCTTTTCCCTCATTGTCCCTCCTTGACCCTGCTTGTTCCTCCTGGTCCCTCCTGGTCCCTCCTGGTCCCTCCTGGTCCCTACTTGTCCCTCCTTGTCCCTTCTTGGCTGTCCCTGCCCTCCTTGTCCCTCCTTGTTCCACCTGTCACTCCTTTTTCCTCCTTTCCCTCTTTTTCCCTCCTGGTCCCTCCTTTTCCCTCCTGGTCCCTCCTTGCTCCTCCTTGCCCCTTCTTTTCCCTCCTTGGCCCACCGTGTCCCTCCTTGTCCCTCCTTGTCCCTCCTTGTCCTTCCTTGTCCCTGCTTGTCCCTGCTTGTCCCTCCTTGACCCTGCTTGTCCCTCCTAGTCCCTCCTTGTCCCTCCTTGACCATCCTTGTCCTTCCTTGTCCCTCCTTGATCCTGCTTGTCCCTCCTTCTCCCTCCTTGTCCCTCAGTGCCCCACCATGTCCCTCATTGCCCCTCCTTATCCCTCCTTGTCACTCCTGGTCCCTCTTTGTCCCTCCTTGTCCCTTCTTGTCCCTGTTTGTCTCTCCTTGTCCGTCCTTGACCCTCCGTGTCCCTCCTTAATCCTCCTTGTCTCTCCTTGCCCGTCCTTGTCCCTTCTTGTTTTTCCTTGTCCCACCTTGTCCCTCCTTGTCCGGCCTTGTCCCTCCTGGTCCCTCATTGCCTCTCCTTGTCCCTCCTTGTCACTCCTTTTCCATCCTTGTCCCTCCTTGTCTCTCCTTGCCCCTCCTTTTCACTCCTTGTCCCTTCTTGTTCCTCCTTGTCACTCCTTTTCCCTCATTTTCCCTCCTTTTCCCTACTTGTCTCTCTTTATCCCTCAATGTCCCTCCTTGCTCCTCATTGTCCCTCCTTGACCCTCCTTGACCATCCATGTCCCTCCATGTCCCAACTTGTCCCTCCTTGTCCCTCACTGTCCCACTTGTCCCTCATTATCCCTGCTTTCCCTCATTGCTCCTCCTTTTCCCTCATTGTCCGTCCTTGTCTCGCCTTGTACCTCCTGGTCCCTCCTTGTTCCTTCTGGTCCCTCCTTCTACCTCCTTGTCCCTCATTGTCCCTCGTTATCCCTGCTTGTCCCTCCTTGTCCCTCATTGCCCCTCCTTTGTCCTCCTTTTCCCTCATTGTCCCTCCTTGACCCTGCTTGTTCCTCCTGGTCCCTACTTGTCCCTCCTTGTCCCTTCTTGGCTGTCCCTGCCCTCCTTGTCCCTCCTTCTCCCTCCTTGTTCCTCCTGTCACTCCTGTTTCCTCCTGGTCCCTCCTTTTCCCTCCTTGCTCCTCCTTGCCCCTTCTTTTCCCTCCTTATCCCTCCTTTTCCATCCTGGTTCGTACTTTTCCCTCCTTGGCCCTCTTAGTCCCTCCTTGTCCCTCATTGTCCCACCATGTTCCTCCTTGTCACTCCATTCCCTCCTTGCTCCTCCTTGCTCCTCCTTGCCCCTTCTTTTCCCTTCTTTTCCCTCCTTGCTTCTCCTTGTCACCCCCTTCCCTCCTTGTCCCTCATTGCCCCTCATTGTCCCTCCTTGTTCCTCATGGTCCCTCATGGTCCCCCCTTGTCCCTCATTGGCCCCCCTTGTTCCTCCTTTCCCTCCTTTTCCCTCATGGTCCCTCCTTGTCTCTCCTTGACCCTTCTTCCTACTTGCCCCTCATTGCCCATCCTTGTCACTCCTTTCCCCTCATTGCTTTTCATTGTCCCTCCTTTTCCCTCCTTGTCCCTCCTTTTCCCTCCTTTCCTTGCTTTTCCCTCCTTGTCCCTCCTTGTCCTTCCTAGTCCCTCCTTTCCTTGGTTTTCCCTCCTTGTCACTCCTTGTCTTTCATTGTCCCTACTTGTCCCTCCTTGTCCCTCCTTATCCCTGCTTGTCCCTCCTGGTCCCTCCTAGTTCCTCCTTGCTCCTCCTTGTCCCTCCTTTTCCGTCGTTGTCCCTCCTTGTCACTTCTTGACCCTCCTTGTCCCTCTTTGTCCCTCCTTGACCCTCCTTGTCCCTCCTGGACCGTTCTTATCCCTCCTTGTCCCTCATTGCCCCTAATTGTCCCTCCTGGTCCCTCCTTGCTCTTCATTACCCCTCCTTGACCATCATTGTCCCACCTTGTCACTCACTTCCCTCCAGGTCCCTCCTTGTCCCTCCTGGTCCCTCCTGGCCCCTGCTTGTCCCTCCTTGACCCTCCTTGTTCCTCCTTGCCCCTCCTATTCCCTCCTTGTCCCTTCTTGACCCCCCTAGTCCCAGCTCGTCCCTCCTTGTCACTCATTCTCACTCCTTGACACTCCTTGTCATTCCTTGTTTCTCCTTGTCACACCTTGTCACTCCTTTTCCCTCATTGCCTCCTTGTCCCTCATTGCCCCTCATTGTCCCTCCTTTTTCCTCCTTTCCCTCCTTTTCCCGCATGGTCCCTCATTGTCCATCATTGTCCCTCATTGTCCCCCCTTGTTCCTCCTTTCCCTCCTTTTCCCTCATGGTCCCTTCTGGTCCCTCCTTGTCTCTCCTTGACCCTTCTTCCTACTTGCCCCTCATTGCCCATCCTTGTCACTCCTTTCCCCTCATTGCTTTTCATTGTCCCTCCTTGTTCCTCCTTGTCTTTCCTTGTCCCTCCTTTTCCCTCCTTTCCTTGCTTTTCCCTCCTTGTCCTTCCTTTCCTTGCTTTTCCCTCCTTGTCACTCCTTGTCTTTCATTGTCCCTACTTGTCCCTCCTTGTCCCTCCTTATCCCTGCTTGTCCCTCCTAGTTCCTCCTTGTCCCTCCTTGCTCCTCCTTGTCCCTCCTTTTCCGTCGTTGTCCCTCGTTGTCCCTCCTTGTCACTTCTTGACCCTCCTTGTCCCTCTTTATCCCTCCTTGACCCTCCTTGTTCCTCCTGGACCGTTCTTATCCCTCCTTGTCCCTCATTGCCCCTAATTGTCCCTCCTGGTCCCTCCTTGCTCTTCATTGCCCCTCATTGTCCCTCCTTGTCACTCACTTCCCTCCAGGTCCCTCATTGTCCCTCCTGGTCCCTCCTGGCCCCTGCTTGTCCCTCCTTGTCCCTCCTTGTCCCTCCTTGACCCTCCTTGTTCCTCCTTGCCCCTCCTATTCCCTCCTTGTCCCTTCTTGACCCCCCTAGTCCCTGCTCGTCCCTCCTTGTCACTCATTGTCACTCCTTGACACTCCTTGACACTCCTTGTCCCTCCTTGTTTCTCCTTGTCACACCTTGTCACTCCTTTTCCCTCATTGCCTCCTTGCCACTCCTTTTCCCTCCTTGTCCATCCTTGTTCCTCCTTGTCCCTTGTCACTTCTTGACCCTCCTTGTCCCTCTTTGTCCCTCCTTGACCCTCCTTGTCCCTCCTGGACCGTTCTTATCCCTCCTTGTCCCTCATTGCCCCTAATTGTCCCTCCTGGTCCCTCCTTGCTCTTCATTACCCCTCCTTGCCCATCATTGTCCCACCTTGTCACTCACTTCCCTCCAGGTCCCTCCTTGTCCCTCCTGGTCCCTCCTGGCCCCTGCTTGTCCCTCCTTGACCCTCCTTGTTCCTCCTTGCCCCTCCTATTCCCTCCTTGTCCCTTCTTGACCCCCCTAGTCCCAGCTCGTCCCTCCTTGTCACTCATTCTCACTCCTTGACACTCCTTGTCATTCCTTGTTTCTCCTTGTCACACCTTGTCACTCCTTTTCCCTCATTGCCTCCTTGTCCCTCATTGCCCCTCATTGTCCCTCCTTTTTCCTCCTTTCCCTCCTTTTCCCGCATGGTCCCTCCTTGTCCCTCATTGTCCCTCATTGTCCCCCCTTGTTCCTCCTTTCCCTCCTTTTCCCTCATGGTCCCTTCTGGTCCCTCCTTGTCTCTCCTTGACCCTTCTTCCTACTTGCCCCTCATTGCCCATCCTTGTCACTCCTTTCCCCTCATTGCTTTTCATTGTCCCTCCTTGTTCCTCCTTGTCTTTCCTTGTCCCTCCTTTTCCCTCCTTTCCTTGCTTTTCCCTCCTTGTCCTTCCTTTCCTTGCTTTTCCCTCCTTGTCACTCCTTGTCTTTCATTGTCCCTACTTGTCCCTCCTTGTCCCTCCTTATCCCTGCTTGTCCCTCCTAGTTCCTCCTTGTCCCTCCTTGCTCCTCCTTGTCCCTCCTTTTCCGTCGTTGTCCCTCGTTGTCCCTCCTTGTCACTTCTTGACCCTCCTTGTCCCTCTTTATCCCTCCTTGACCCTCCTTGTTCCTCCTGGACCGTTCTTATCCCTCCTTGTCCCTCATTGCCCCTAATTGTCCCTCCTGGTCCCTCCTTGCTCTTCATTGCCCCTCATTGTCCCTCCTTGTCACTCACTTCCCTCCAGGTCCCTCATTGTCCCTCCTGGTCCCTCCTGGCCCCTGCTTGTCCCTCCTTGTCCCTCCTTGTCCCTCCTTGACCCTCCTTGTTCCTCCTTGCCCCTCCTATTCCCTCCTTGTCCCTTCTTGACCCCCCTAGTCCCTGCTCGTCCCTCCTTGTCACTCATTGTCACTCCTTGACACTCCTTGACACTCCTTGTCCCTCCTTGTTTCTCCTTGTCACACCTTGTCACTCCTTTTCCCTCATTGCCTCCTTGCCACTCCTTTTCCCTCCTTGTCCATCCTTGTTCCTCCTTGTCCCTCCTTTTCCCTCCTTTTCCCTCCTTTTCCCTCCTTTCCCCTCCTTGTCCTTCCTTGTCCCTCCTTTCCTTGCTTTTCCCTCCTTGTCACTCCTTGTCTTTCATTGTCCCTACTTATCCCTCCTTGTCCCTCCTTATCCCTGCTTGTCCCTCCTGGTCCCTCCTAGTCCCTCCTTGTCCCTCCTTGTCCCTCCTTGCTCCTCCTAGTCCCTCCTTGTCCCACCTTGCTCCTCCTTGTCCCTCCTTTTCCGTCGTTGTCAATCCTTGTCACTTCTTGACCCTCCTTGTCCCTCTTTGTCCCTCCTTGACCCTCCTTGACCCTCCTTGTCCCTCCTGGACCGTTCTTATCCCTCCTTGTCCCTCATTGCCCCTAATTGTCCCTCCTGGTCCCTCCTTGCTCTTCATTGCCCCTCTTTGCGCCTCATTGTCCCTCCTTTTCACTCACTTCCCTCCAGGTCCCTCCTTGTCCCTCCTGGTCCCTCCTGGTCCCTGCTTGTCCCTCCTTGTCCCTCCTTGTCCCTCCTTGTCCCTCCTTGTCCCTCCTTGTCCCTCCTTGTCCCCCATTGCCCCTAATTGTCGCTCCTGGTCCCTCCTTGCTCTTCATTGCTCTTCATTGCCCCTCCTTGCCCCTCATTGTCCCTCCTTGTCACTCACTTCCCTCCAGGTCCTCCTTGTCCCTCCTGGTCCCTGCTTGTCCCTCCTTGTCCCTCCTGCTTGTCCCTCCTTGATCCTGCTTGTCCCTCCTTGTCTCTCCTTGTCCCTCCGTGACACTCCTTGTCCCTCCTGGTCCGTACTTGTCCCTCCCTGTCCCTCCTTGTCCTTCTTTGTCCCTATTTGTCCCTCCTTGATCCTGCTTGTCCCCCAGTGCCCCTTCATGTCCCTCATTGCCCCTCCTTGTACCTCCTTATCCCTCCTGGTCCCTCCTTATCCCGCCTTGTCCCTCCTTGATCCTGCTTGTCCCTAATAGTCCCTCCTTGTCACGCCTTGACCCTCCTAGTCCTTCCTTGTCCCTGTTTGTCCCTCCTTGATCCTGCTTGTCCCTCCTTGTCCCTTCTTGACCCATCTAGTCCCTGCTCGTCCCTCCTTGTCCCTCCTTGTTTCTCCTTGTCACACCTTGTCACTCCTTTTCCCTCCTTTTCCCTCATTGCCTCCTTGCCCCTCCTTTTCGCTCCTTTTCCCTCCTTTTCCCACCTTGTTCCTCCTTGCCCCTCCTTTTCCCAGCTTGTCCCTTCTTGACCCCCCTAGTCCCTGCTCGTCCCTCCTTGTCCCTCCTGGTTTCTCCTTGTCACACCTTGTCACTCCTTTTCCCTGCTTTCGCCACCTTGTCTCTCCATGCCCCTCCTGGTCACTCCTTGCTCCTCCTTGCCCCTTCTTTTCCCTCCTTGTTCCTCCTTGTCACTCCTTTCCCTCCTTTACCCTCCTGGTCCCACCTTGTCTCTCCTTGTCCCTCCGAGACACTACTTGTCCCTCCTGGTCCGTACTTGTCCCTCCTTGTCCTTCCTTGTCCGTATTTGTTCCTCCTTGATCCTGCTTGTCCCCCAGTGCCCCTTCATGTCCCTCATTGCCCCTCCATGTACCTCCTTATCCCTCCTGGTCCCTCCTTGTCCCGTCTTGTCCCTCCTTGTCCCGCCTTGTCCCTGTTTGTCCCTCCTTGATCCTGCTTGTCCCTAATTGTCCCGCCTTGACCCTCCTAGTCCTTCCTTGTCCCTCCTTGATCCTGCTTGTCCCTCCTTGTCCCTTCTGGTCCCTACTTGTCGCTCCTTGACCCTCCTGGTCCCTCCTTGTCCCGTCTTGTCCCTCCTTGTCCCGCATTGTCCCTGTTTGTCCCTCCTTGATCCTGCTTGTCCCTAATTGTCCCTCCTTGTCCCGCCTTGACCCTCCTAGTCCTTCCTTGTCCCTGTTTGTCCCTCCTTGATCCTGCTTGTCCCTCCTTGTCCCTTCTTGTCCCTACTTGTCGCTCCTTGCCCCATCTTTTCTCAACTTGTCCCTCATTATCCCTCCTTGTACCTCATTATCCCTCCTGGTCCGTACTTGTCCCTCCTTGTCACTCCTTGCCCTCCTTGGCCATCCTTGTCTCTCCTTGTTCCTCCTTTCCCCTCCTGGTCCCTCCTTGTCTCTCCTTGTCCTCCTTGACCCTTCTTGTCCCTCATTGCCCCTCCTCGTCTCTCCTTGTCCTCCTTGACCCTTCTTGTCCCTCATTGCCCCTCCTCGTCACTCCTTTTACCTCCTTGGACCTCCTTGTCCCTCCTTGTCCCTCCTGGTCCCTCCTTGTCCCTCTTTGTCACTCCTTGCCCCTCATTGTCCCTCCTCTTCCCTCCTTGTCCGTACTTGTCCCTCCTTGGCCCTCCTTGTTCCTCATTTTCCCTGCTTGTCCCTCCTTATCCCTCATTGCCCCTACTTTATCCTCCTTTTCCCTCCTTGTCACTCCTTGTCCCTCCTTGCCCCTCCTAGTACCTGCTCGTACCTCCTTTTCCCTCCTTGCCCCTCCTTGACCATCCTAGTCCCCGCTCATCCCTTCTTGTTCCTCCTGGGCCGTACTTGTCCCTCATTGTGCCTCCTTGTCCCTCATTGGCCGTCCTGGTCCCTCCTTGTCCCTCCTTGTTTTTCCTTGTCACTCCTTTTCCATGCTTTTCCCTCCGTGTCTCTCCTTGTCCCTCCCTGACCCTCCTTGCCCCATCTTTTCTCTCCTTGTCCCTCATTATCCCTCCTTGTTCCTCATTGTCCCTCTTGGTCCGTACTTGTCCCTCCTTGGCCATCCTTGTCTCTCCTTGTTCCTCCTTTCCCCTCCTGGTCCCTCCTTGTCTGTCCTTGTCCTCCTAGACCCTTCTTGTCCCTCATTGCCCCTCCTTGGCCCTCCTTGTCCCTCCTTGATCCTGCTTGTCCCTCCTTCTCCCTCCTTGTCCCCCAGTGCCCCACCATGTCCCTCATTGCCCCTCCTTATTTCTCCTTGTCACTCCTGGTCCCTCTTTGTCCCTCCTTGACCCTGCTTGTCCCTCCTAGTCCCTCCTTGTCCCTCCTTGACCATCCTTGTCCTTCCTTGTCCCTCCTTGATCCTGCTTGTCCCTCCTTGTCCCTCAGTGCCCCACCATGTCCCTCATTGCCCCTCCTTATCCCTCCTTGTCACTCCTGGTCCCTCTTTGTCCCTGTTTGTCTCTCCTTGTCCGTCCTTGACCCTCCGTGTCCTTGTCTCTCCTTGCCCCTCCTTTTCACTCCTTGTCCCTTCTTGTTCCTCCTTGTCCCTCTTTGTCCCTCATTGTCCCTCCTTGTTCCTCCTTGTCACTCCTTTTCCCTCATTTTCCCTACTTTTCCCTACTTGTCTCTCTTTGTCCCTCAATGTCCCTCCTTGTCCCTCCTTGCTCCTCATTGTCCCTCATTGCCCCTCCTTGTCCCTCCTTGTTCCTCCTTGTCCCAACTTGTCCCTCCTTGTCCCTCCTTGTCCCTCACTGTCCCACTTGTCCCTCATTATCCCTGCTTTCCCTCATTGCCCCTCCTTTTCCCTCATTGTCCCGCCTTGTACCTCCTGGTCCCTCCTTGTCCGTCCTTGTCCCTTCTAGTCCCTCCTTCTACTTACTTGTCCCTCATTGCCCCTCGTTATCCCTGCTTGTCCCTCCTTGTCCCTCATTGCCCCTCCTTTATCCTCCTTTTCCCTCATTGTCCCTCCTTGACCCTGCTTGTTCCTCCTGGTCCCTCCTGGTCCCTACTTGTCCCTCCTTGTCCCTTCTTGGCTGTCCCTGCCCTCCTTGTCCCTCCTTGTTCCACCTGTCACTCCTTTTTCCTCCTTTCCCTCTTTTTCCCTCCTGGTCCCTCCTTTTCCCTCCTGGTCCCTCCTTGCTCCTCCTTGCCCCTTCTTTTCCCTCCTTGGCCCACCGTGTCCCTCCTTGTCCCTCCTTGTCCCTCCTTGTCCTTCCTTGTCCCTGCTTGTCCCTGCTTGTCCCTCCTTGACCCTGCTTGTCCCTCCTAGTCCCTCCTTGTCCCTCCTTGACCATCCTTGTCCTTCCTTGTCCCTCCTTGATCCTGCTTGTCCCTCCTTCTCCCTCCTTGTCCCTCAGTGCCCCACCATGTCCCTCATTGCCCCTCCTTATCCCTCCTTGTCACTCCTGGTCCCTCCTTGTCCCTTCTTGTCCCTGTTTGTCTCTCCTTGTCCGTCCTTGACCCTCCGTGTCCCTCCTTAATCCTCCTTGTCTCTCCTTGCCCGTCCTTGTCCCTTCTTGTTTTTCCTTGTCCCACCTTGTCCCTCCTTGTCCGGCCTTGTCCCTCCTGGTCCCTCATTGCCTCTCCTTGTCCCTCCTTGTCACTCCTTTTCCATCCTTGTCCCTCCTTGTCTCTCCTTGCCCCTCCTTTTCACTCCTTGTCCCTTCTTGTTCCTCCTTGTCACTCCTTTTCCCTCATTTTCCCTCCTTTTCCCTACTTGTCTCTCTTTATCCCTCAATGTCCCTCCTTGCTCCTCATTGTCCCTCCTTGACCCTCCTTGACCATCCATGTCCCTCCATGTCCCAACTTGTCCCTCCTTGTCCCTCACTGTCCCACTTGTCCCTCATTATCCCTGCTTTCCCTCATTGCTCCTCCTTTTCCCTCATTGTCCGTCCTTGTCTCGCCTTGTACCTCCTGGTCCCTCCTTGTTCCTTCTGGTCCCTCCTTCTACCTCCTTGTCCCTCATTGTCCCTCGTTATCCCTGCTTGTCCCTCCTTGTCCCTCATTGCCCCTCCTTTGTCCTCCTTTTCCCTCATTGTCCCTCCTTGACCCTGCTTGTTCCTCCTGGTCCCTACTTGTCCCTCCTTGTCCCTTCTTGGCTGTCCCTGCCCTCCTTGTCCCTCCTTCTCCCTCCTTGTTCCTCCTGTCACTCCTGTTTCCTCCTGGTCCCTCCTTGCTCCTCCTTGCCCCTTCTTTTCCCTCCTTATCCCTCCTTTTCCATCCTGGGTCGTACTTTTCCCTCCTTGGCCCTCTTAGTCCCTCCTTGTCCCTCATTGTCCCACCATGTTCCTCCTTGTCACTCCATTCCCTCCTTGCTCCTCCTTGCTCCTCCTTGCCCCTTCTTTTCCCTCCTTGTCCCTCCTTGTCCCTCATGGCCCCTCATTGTCCCTCCTTGTTCCTCCTTGTCACTCCTTGTCCATCCTGGTCCCTCCTTGCTCCTCCTTGCCCCTTCTTTTCCCTCCTTATCCCTCATTATCCTTCCTGGTCCGTACTTGTCCCTCCTTGGCCCTCATTGCCCCTCATTGTCCCTCCTTGTTCCTCCTTGTCACTCCTTTTTCCTCCTTTCCCTCCTTTTCCCTCCTTGCTCCTCCTTGCCCCTTCTTTTCCCTCCTTATACCTCCTTGTCACTCCTTTTCCCTCCTTTTCCCTCCTTTTCCCGCCTTGTCCCTCCTTGTCTCTCCATGCCCCTTCTATGTCCTCCTTGTTCCTCCTTGTCACTCCTTTACCCTCCTGGTGCTTACTTGTCTCTCCTTATCCCTCCTTGTCCCTCCTGGTCCGTACTTGTCCCTCATTGTCCTTCCTTGTCCCTCCCTGTCCCTGCTTGACCCACCTTGTCCCTATTTGTCCCTCCCTGTCCCTCCTTGTCCCTTTTTGGCCCTCCTTGATCCTGCTTGTCCCTCATTGCCCCTCCATGCCCATCCTTATCCCTCCTTGTCCAGCCTTGTCCCTGTTTGTCCCTCCTTGATCCTGCTTGTCCCTCCTTGTCCCTCATTGTCCTTCCTTGACCCTCCTTGTCCGTCGTTGTCCGTCGTTGTCCCTCCTTGTCCCTCCTTGTCACTTCTTGTCCCTCCTTGTCACTTCTTGACCCTCCTTGTCCCTCCTTGACCCTCCTTGTCCCTCCTGGACCGTTCTTATCCCTCCTTGTCCCTCCTGGTCCCTCCTTGCTCTTCATTGCCCCTTCTTTTCCCTCCTTGCTTCTCCTTGTCACCCCCTTCCCTCCTTGTCCCTCATTGCCCCTCATTGTCCCTCCTTGTTCCTCATGGTCCCTCATGGTCCCCCCTTGTCCCTCATTGGCCCCCCTTGTTCCTCCTTTCCCTCATTTTCCCTCATGGTCCCTCCTTGTCTCTCCTTGACCCTTCTTCCTACTTGCCCCTCATTGCTTTTCATTGTCCCTCCTTTTCCCTCCTTGTCCCTCCTTTTCCCTCCTTTCCTTGCTTTTCCCTCCTTGTCCCTCCTTGTCCTTCCTAGTCCCTCCTTTCCTTGGTTTTCCCTCCTTGTCACTCCTTGTCTTTCATTGTCCCTACTTGTCCCTCCTTGTCCCTCCTTATCCCTGCTTGTCCCTCCTGGTCCCTCCTAGTTCCTCCTTGCTCCTCCTTGTCCCTCCTTTTCCGTCGTTGTCCCTCCTTGTCACTTCTTGACCCTCCTTGTCCCTCTTTGTCCCTCCTTGACCCTCCTTGTCCCTCCTGGACCGTTCTTATCCCTCCTTGTCCCTCATTGCCCCTAATTGTCCCTCCTGGTCCCTCCTTGCTCTTCATTACCCCTCCTTGCCCATCATTGTCCCACCTTGTCACTCACTTCCCTCCAGGTCCCTCCTTGTCCCTCCTGGTCCCTCCTGGCCCCTGCTTGTCCCTCCTTGACCCTCCTTGTTCCTCCTTGCCCCTCCTATTCCCTCCTTGTCCCTTCTTGACCCCCCTAGTCCCAGCTCGTCCCTCCTTGTCACTCATTCTCACTCCTTGACACTCCTTGTCATTCCTTGTTTCTCCTTGTCACACCTTGTCACTCCTTTTCCCTCATTGCCTCCTTGTCCCTCATTGCCCCTCATTGTCCCTCCTTTTTCCTCCTTTCCCTCCTTTTCCCGCATGGTCCCTCCTTGTCCCTCATTGTCCCTCATTGTCCCCCCTTGTTCCTCCTTTCCCTCCTTTTCCCTCCTGGTCCCTCCTTTTCCCTCCTGGTCCCTCCTTGCTCCTCCTTGCCCCTTCTTTTCCCTCCTTGGCCCACCGTGTCCCTCCTTGTCCCTCCTTGTCCCTCCTTGTCCTTCCTTGTCCCTGCTTGTCCCTGCTTGTCCCTCCTTGACCCTGCTTGTCCCTCCTAGTCCCTCCTTGTCCCTCCTTGACCATCCTTGTCCTTCCTTGTCCCTCCTTGATCCTGCTTGTCCCTCCTTCTCCCTCCTTGTCCCTCAGTGCCCCACCATGTCCCTCATTGCCCCTCCTTATCCCTCCTTGTCACTCCTGGTCCCTCCTTGTCCCTTCTTGTCCCTGTTTGTCTCTCCTTGTCCGTCCTTGACCCTCCGTGTCCCTCCTTAATCCTCCTTGTCTCTCCTTGCCCGTCCTTGTCCCTTCTTGTTTTTCCTTGTCCCACCTTGTCCCTCCTTGTCCGGCCTTGTCCCTCCTGGTCCCTCATTGCCTCTCCTTGTCCCTCCTTGTCACTCCTTTTCCATCCTTGTCCCTCCTTGTCTCTCCTTGCCCCTCCTTTTCACTCCTTGTCCCTTCTTGTTCCTCCTTGTCACTCCTTTTCCCTCATTTTCCCTCCTTTTCCCTACTTGTCTCTCTTTATCCCTCAATGTCCCTCCTTGCTCCTCATTGTCCCTCCTTGACCCTCCTTGACCATCCATGTCCCTCCATGTCCCAACTTGTCCCTCCTTGTCCCTCACTGTCCCACTTGTCCCTCATTATCCCTGCTTTCCCTCATTGCTCCTCCTTTTCCCTCATTGTCCGTCCTTGTCTCGCCTTGTACCTCCTGGTCCCTCCTTGTTCCTTCTGGTCCCTCCTTCTACCTCCTTGTCCCTCATTGTCCCTCGTTATCCCTGCTTGTCCCTCCTTGTCCCTCATTGCCCCTCCTTTGTCCTCCTTTTCCCTCATTGTCCCTCCTTGACCCTGCTTGTTCCTCCTGGTCCCTACTTGTCCCTCCTTGTCCCTTCTTGGCTGTCCCTGCCCTCCTTGTCCCTCCTTCTCCCTCCTTGTTCCTCCTGTCACTCCTGTTTCCTCCTGGTCCCTCCTTGCTCCTCCTTGCCCCTTCTTTTCCCTCCTTATCCCTCCTTTTCCATCCTGGGTCGTACTTTTCCCTCCTTGGCCCTCTTAGTCCCTCCTTGTCCCTCATTGTCCCACCATGTTCCTCCTTGTCACTCCATTCCCTCCTTGCTCCTCCTTGCTCCTCCTTGCCCCTTCTTTTCCCTCCTTGTCCCTCCTTGTCCCTCATGGCCCCTCATTGTCCCTCCTTGTTCCTCCTTGTCACTCCTTGTCCATCCTGGTCCCTCCTTGCTCCTCCTTGCCCCTTCTTTTCCCTCCTTATCCCTCATTATCCTTCCTGGTCCGTACTTGTCCCTCCTTGGCCCTCATTGCCCCTCATTGTCCCTCCTTGTTCCTCCTTGTCACTCCTTTTTCCTCCTTTCCCTCCTTTTCCCTCCTTGCTCCTCCTTGCCCCTTCTTTTCCCTCCTTATACCTCCTTGTCACTCCTTTTCCCTCCTTTTCCCTCCTTTTCCCGCCTTGTCCCTCCTTGTCTCTCCATGCCCCTTCTATGTCCTCCTTGTTCCTCCTTGTCACTCCTTTACCCTCCTGGTGCTTACTTGTCTCTCCTTATCCCTCCTTGTCCCTCCTGGTCCGTACTTGTCCCTCATTGTCCTTCCTTGTCCCTCCCTGTCCCTGCTTGACCCACCTTGTCCCTATTTGTCCCTCCCTGTCCCTCCTTGTCCCTTTTTGGCCCTCCTTGATCCTGCTTGTCCCTCATTGCCCCTCCATGCCCATCCTTATCCCTCCTTGTCCAGCCTTGTCCCTGTTTGTCCCTCCTTGATCCTGCTTGTCCCTCCTTGTCCCTCATTGTCCTTCCTTGACCCTCCTTGTCCGTCGTTGTCCGTCGTTGTCCCTCCTTGTCCCTCCTTGTCACTTCTTGTCCCTCCTTGTCACTTCTTGACCCTCCTTGTCCCTCCTTGACCCTCCTTGTCCCTCCTGGACCGTTCTTATCCCTCCTTGTCCCTCCTGGTCCCTCCTTGCTCTTCATTGCCCCTTCTTTTCCCTCCTTGCTTCTCCTTGTCACCCCCTTCCCTCCTTGTCCCTCATTGCCCCTCATTGTCCCTCCTTGTTCCTCATGGTCCCTCATGGTCCCCCCTTGTCCCTCATTGGCCCCCCTTGTTCCTCCTTTCCCTCCTTTTCCCTCATGGTCCCTCCTTGTCTCTCCTTGACCCTTCTTCCTACTTGCCCCTCATTGCTTTTCATTGTCCCTCCTTTTCCCTCCTTGTCCCTCCTTTTCCCTCCTTTCCTTGCTTTTCCCTCCTTGTCCCTCCTTGTCCTTCCTAGTCCCTCCTTTCCTTGGTTTTCCCTCCTTGTCACTCCTTGTCTTTCATTGTCCCTACTTGTCCCTCCTTGTCCCTCCTTATCCCTGCTTGTCCCTCCTGGTCCCTCCTAGTTCCTCCTTGCTCCTCCTTGTCCCTCCTTTTCCGTCGTTGTCCCTCCTTGTCACTTCTTGACCCTCCTTGTCCCTCTTTGTCCCTCCTTGACCCTCCTTGTCCCTCCTGGACCGTTCTTATCCCTCCTTGTCCCTCATTGCCCCTAATTGTCCCTCCTGGTCCCTCCTTGCTCTTCATTACCCCTCCTTGCCCATCATTGTCCCACCTTGTCACTCACTTCCCTCCAGGTCCCTCCTTGTCCCTCCTGGTCCCTCCTGGCCCCTGCTTGTCCCTCCTTGACCCTCCTTGTTCCTCCTTGCCCCTCCTATTCCCTCCTTGTCCCTTCTTGACCCCCCTAGTCCCAGCTCGTCCCTCCTTGTCACTCATTCTCACTCCTTGACACTCCTTGTCATTCCTTGTTTCTCCTTGTCACACCTTGTCACTCCTTTTCCCTCATTGCCTCCTTGTCCCTCATTGCCCCTCATTGTCCCTCCTTTTTCCTCCTTTCCCTCCTTTTCCCGCATGGTCCCTCCTTGTCCCTCATTGTCCCTCATTGTCCCCCCTTGTTCCTCCTTTCCCTCCTTTTCCCTCATGGTCCCTTCTGGTCCCTCCTTGTCTCTCCTTGACCCTTCTTCCTACTTGCCCCTCATTGCCCATCCTTGTCACTCCTTTCCCCTCATTGCTTTTCATTGTCCCTCCTTGTTCCTCCTTGTCTTTCCTTGTCCCTCCTTTTCCCTCCTTTCCTTGCTTTTCCCTCCTTGTCCTTCCTTTCCTTGCTTTTCCCTCCTTGTCACTCCTTGTCTTTCATTGTCCCTACTTGACCATCCTTGTCCTTCCTTGTCCCTCCTTGATCCTGCTTGTCCCTCCTTGTCCCTCAGTGCCCCACCATGTCCCTCATTGCCCCTCCTTATCCCTCCTTGTCACTCCTGGTCCCTCTTTGTCCCTGTTTGTCTCTCCTTGTCCGTCCTTGACCCTCCGTGTCCTTGTCTCTCCTTGCCCCTCCTTTTCACTCCTTGTCCCTTCTTGTTCCTCCTTGTCCCTCTTTGTCCCTCATTGTCCCTCCTTGTTCCTCCTTGTCACTCCTTTTCCCTCATTTTCCCTACTTTTCCCTACTTGTCTCTCTTTGTCCCTCAATGTCCCTCCTTGTCCCTCCTTGCTCCTCATTGTCCCTCATTGCCCCTCCTTGTCCCTCCTTGTTCCTCCTTGTCCCAACTTGTCCCTCCTTGTCCCTCCTTGTCCCTCACTGTCCCACTTGTCCCTCATTATCCCTGCTTTCCCTCATTGCCCCTCCTTTTCCCTCATTGTCCCGCCTTGTACCTCCTGGTCCCTCCTTGTCCGTCCTTGTCCCTTCTAGTCCCTCCTTCTACTTACTTGTCCCTCATTGCCCCTCGTTATCCCTGCTTGTCCCTCCTTGTCCCTCATTGCCCCTCCTTTATCCTCCTTTTCCCTCATTGTCCCTCCTTGACCCTGCTTGTTCCTCCTGGTCCCTCCTGGTCCCTACTTGTCCCTCCTTGTCCCTTCTTGGCTGTCCCTGCCCTCCTTGTCCCTCCTTGTTCCACCTGTCACTCCTTTTTCCTCCTTTCCCTCTTTTTCCCTCCTGGTCCCTCCTTTTCCCTCCTGGTCCCTCCTTGCTCCTCCTTGCCCCTTCTTTTCCCTCCTTGGCCCACCGTGTCCCTCCTTGTCCCTCCTTGTCCCTCCTTGTCCTTCCTTGTCCCTGCTTGTCCCTGCTTGTCCCTCCTTGACCCTGCTTGTCCCTCCTAGTCCCTCCTTGTCCCTCCTTGACCATCCTTGTCCTTCCTTGTCCCTCCTTGATCCTGCTTGTCCCTCCTTCTCCCTCCTTGTCCCTCAGTGCCCCACCATGTCCCTCATTGCCCCTCCTTATCCCTCCTTGTCACTCCTGGTCCCTCCTTGTCCCTTCTTGTCCCTGTTTGTCTCTCCTTGTCCGTCCTTGACCCTCCGTGTCCCTCCTTAATCCTCCTTGTCTCTCCTTGCCCGTCCTTGTCCCTTCTTGTTTTTCCTTGTCCCACCTTGTCCCTCCTTGTCCGGCCTTGTCCCTCCTGGTCCCTCATTGCCTCTCCTTGTCCCTCCTTGTCACTCCTTTTCCATCCTTGTCCCTCCTTGTCTCTCCTTGCCCCTCCTTTTCACTCCTTGTCCCTTCTTGTTCCTCCTTGTCACTCCTTTTCCCTCATTTTCCCTCCTTTTCCCTACTTGTCTCTCTTTATCCCTCAATGTCCCTCCTTGCTCCTCATTGTCCCTCCTTGACCCTCCTTGACCATCCATGTCCCTCCATGTCCCAACTTGTCCCTCCTTGTCCCTCACTGTCCCACTTGTCCCTCATTATCCCTGCTTTCCCTCATTGCTCCTCCTTTTCCCTCATTGTCCGTCCTTGTCTCGCCTTGTACCTCCTGGTCCCTCCTTGTTCCTTCTGGTCCCTCCTTCTACCTCCTTGTCCCTCATTGTCCCTCGTTATCCCTGCTTGTCCCTCCTTGTCCCTCATTGCCCCTCCTTTGTCCTCCTTTTCCCTCATTGTCCCTCCTTGACCCTGCTTGTTCCTCCTGGTCCCTACTTGTCCCTCCTTGTCCCTTCTTGGCTGTCCCTGCCCTCCTTGTCCCTCCTTCTCCCTCCTTGTTCCTCCTGTCACTCCTGTTTCCTCCTGGTCCCTCCTTGCTCCTCCTTGCCCCTTCTTTTCCCTCCTTATCCCTCCTTTTCCATCCTGGGTCGTACTTTTCCCTCCTTGGCCCTCTTAGTCCCTCCTTGTCCCTCATTGTCCCACCATGTTCCTCCTTGTCACTCCATTCCCTCCTTGCTCCTCCTTGCTCCTCCTTGCCCCTTCTTTTCCCTCCTTGTCCCTCCTTGTCCCTCATGGCCCCTCATTGTCCCTCCTTGTTCCTCCTTGTCACTCCTTGTCCATCCTGGTCCCTCCTTGCTCCTCCTTGCCCCTTCTTTTCCCTCCTTATCCCTCATTATCCTTCCTGGTCCGTACTTGTCCCTCCTTGGCCCTCATTGCCCCTCATTGTCCCTCCTTGTTCCTCCTTGTCACTCCTTTTTCCTCCTTTCCCTCCTTTTCCCTCCTTGCTCCTCCTTGCCCCTTCTTTTCCCTCCTTATACCTCCTTGTCACTCCTTTTCCCTCCTTTTCCCTCCTTTTCCCGCCTTGTCCCTCCTTGTCTCTCCATGCCCCTTCTATGTCCTCCTTGTTCCTCCTTGTCACTCCTTTACCCTCCTGGTGCTTACTTGTCTCTCCTTATCCCTCCTTGTCCCTCCTGGTCCGTACTTGTCCCTCATTGTCCTTCCTTGTCCCTCCCTGTCCCTGCTTGACCCACCTTGTCCCTATTTGTCCCTCCCTGTCCCTCCTTGTCCCTTTTTGGCCCTCCTTGATCCTGCTTGTCCCTCATTGCCCCTCCATGCCCATCCTTATCCCTCCTTGTCCAGCCTTGTCCCTGTTTGTCCCTCCTTGATCCTGCTTGTCCCTCCTTGTCCCTCATTGTCCTTCCTTGACCCTCCTTGTCCGTCGTTGTCCGTCGTTGTCCCTCCTTGTCCCTCCTTGTCACTTCTTGTCCCTCCTTGTCACTTCTTGACCCTCCTTGTCCCTCCTTGACCCTCCTTGTCCCTCCTGGACCGTTCTTATCCCTCCTTGTCCCTCCTGGTCCCTCCTTGCTCTTCATTGCCCCTTCTTTTCCCTCCTTGCTTCTCCTTGTCACCCCCTTCCCTCCTTGTCCCTCATTGCCCCTCATTGTCCCTCCTTGTTCCTCATGGTCCCTCATGGTCCCCCCTTGTCCCTCATTGGCCCCCCTTGTTCCTCCTTTCCCTCCTTTTCCCTCATGGTCCCTCCTTGTCTCTCCTTGACCCTTCTTCCTACTTGCCCCTCATTGCTTTTCATTGTCCCTCCTTTTCCCTCCTTGTCCCTCCTTTTCCCTCCTTTCCTTGCTTTTCCCTCCTTGTCCCTCCTTGTCCTTCCTAGTCCCTCCTTTCCTTGGTTTTCCCTCCTTGTCACTCCTTGTCTTTCATTGTCCCTACTTGTCCCTCCTTGTCCCTCCTTATCCCTGCTTGTCCCTCCTGGTCCCTCCTAGTTCCTCCTTGCTCCTCCTTGTCCCTCCTTTTCCGTCGTTGTCCCTCCTTGTCACTTCTTGACCCTCCTTGTCCCTCTTTGTCCCTCCTTGACCCTCCTTGTCCCTCCTGGACCGTTCTTATCCCTCCTTGTCCCTCATTGCCCCTAATTGTCCCTCC
This sequence comes from Polietes domitor, assembly GCA_947397865.1. Classification (NCBI taxonomy): domain Eukaryota; kingdom Metazoa; phylum Arthropoda; class Insecta; order Diptera; family Muscidae; genus Polietes; species Polietes domitor. Next base: position 7,321,263 of record OX377623.1, read on the forward strand.
TGGTCCCTCCTTGCTCTTCATTACCCCTCCTTGCCCATCATTGTCCCACCTTGTCACTCACTTCCCTCCAGGTCCCTCCTTGTCCCTCCTGGTCCCTCCTGGCCCCTGCTTGTCCCTCCTTGACCCTCCTTGTTCCTCCTTGCCCCTCCTATTCCCTCCTTGTCCCTTCTTGACCCCCCTAGTCCCAGCTCGTCCCTCCTTGTCACTCATTCTCACTCCTTGACACTCCTTGTCATTCCTTGTTTCTCCTTGTCACACCTTGTCACTCCTTTTCCCTCATTGCCTCCTTGTCCCTCATTGCCCCTCATTGTCCCTCCTTTTTCCTCCTTTCCCTCCTTTTCCCGCATGGTCCCTCCTTGTCCCTCATTGTCCCTCATTGTCCCCCCTTGTTCCTCCTTTCCCTCCTTTTCCCTCATGGTCCCTTCTGGTCCCTCCTTGTCTCTCCTTGACCCTTCTTCCTACTTGCCCCTCATTGCCCATCCTTGTCACTCCTTTCCCCTCATTGCTTTTCATTGTCCCTCCTTGTTCCTCCTTGTCTTTCCTTGTCCCTCCTTTTCCCTCCTTTCCTTGCTTTTCCCTCCTTGTCCTTCCTTTCCTTGCTTTTCCCTCCTTGTCACTCCTTGTCTTTCATTGTCCCTACTTGTCCCTCCTTGTCCCTCCTTATCCCTGCTTGTCCCTCCTAGTTCCTCCTTGTCCCTCCTTGCTCCTCCTTGTCCCTCCTTTTCCGTCGTTGTCCCTCGTTGTCCCTCCTTGTCACTTCTTGACCCTCCTTGTCCCTCTTTATCCCTCCTTGACCCTCCTTGTTCCTCCTGGACCGTTCTTATCCCTCCTTGTCCCTCATTGCCCCTAATTGTCCCTCCTGGTCCCTCCTTGCTCTTCATTGCCCCTCATTGTCCCTCCTTGTCACTCACTTCCCTCCAGGTCCCTCATTGTCCCTCCTGGTCCCTCCTGGCCCCTGCTTGTCCCTCCTTGTCCCTCCTTGTCCCTCCTTGACCCTCCTTGTTCCTCCTTGCCCCTCCTATTCCCTCCTTGTCCCTTCTTGACCCCCCTAGTCCCTGCTCGTCCCTCCTTGTCACTCATTGTCACTCCTTGACACTCCTTGACACTCCTTGTCCCTCCTTGTTTCTCCTTGTCACACCTTGTCACTCCTTTTCCCTCATTGCCTCCTTGCCACTCCTTTTCCCTCCTTGTCCATCCTTGTTCCTCCTTGTCCCTCCTTTTCCCTCCTTGTCCCTTCTTGACCCCCCTAGTCCCTGCTTGTCCCTCCTTGTCCCTCCTGGTTTCTCCTTGTCACACCTTGTTACTCCTTTTCCCTCCTTTCCCCTCCTTGTCCTTCCTTGTCCCTCCTTTCCTTGCTTTTCCCTCCTTGTCACTCCTTGTCTTTCATTGTCCCTACTTGTCCCTCCTTGTCCCTCCTTATCCCTGCTTGTCCCTCCTGGTCCCTCCTAGTCCCTCCTTGTCCCTCCTTGTCCCTCCTTGCTCCTCCTAGTCCCTCCTTGTCCCACCTTGCTCCTCCTTGTCCCTCCTTTTCCGTCGTTGTCAATCCTTGTCACTTCTTGACCCTCCTTGTCCCTCTTTGTCCCTCCTTGACCCTCCTTGACCCTCCTTGTCCCTCCTGGACCGTTCTTATCCCTCCTTGTCCCTCATTGCCCCTAATTGTCCCTCCTGGTCCCTCCTTGCTCTTCATTGCCCCTCTTTGCGCCTCATTGTCCCTCCTTTTCACTCACTTCCCTCCAGGTCCCTCCTTGTCCCTCCTGGTCCCTCCTGGTCCCTGCTTGTCCCTCCTTGTCCCTCCTTGTCCCTCCTTGTCCCTCCTTGTCCCTCCTTGTCCCTCCTTGTCCCTCCTTGTCCCCCATTGCCCCTAATTGTCGCTCCTGGTCCCTCCTTGCTCTTCATTGCCCCTCCTTGCCCCTCATTGTCCCTCCTTGTCACTCACTTCCCTCCAGGTCCTCCTTGTCCCTCCTGGTCCCTGCTTGTCCCTCCTTGTCCCTTCTGCTTGTCCCTCCTTGATCCTGCTTGTCCCTCCTTGTCTCTCCTTGTCCCTCCGTGACACTCCTTGTCCCTCCTGGTCCGTACTTGTCCCTCCCTGTCCCTCCTTGTCCTTCTTTGTCCCTATTTGTCCCTCCTTGATCCTGCTTGTCCCCCAGTGCCCCTTCATGTCCCTCATTGCCCCTCCTTGTACCTCCTTATCCCTCCTGGTCCCTCCTTATCCCGCCTTGTCCCTCCTTGATCCTGCTTGTCCCTAATAGTCCCTCCTTGTCACGCCTTGACCCTCCTAGTCCTTCCTTGTCCCTGTTTGTCCCTCCTTGATCCTGCTTGTCCCTCCTTGTCCCTTCTTGACCCATCTAGTCCCTGCTCGTCCCTCCTTGTCCCTCCTTGTTTCTCCTTGTCACACCTTGTCACTCCTTTTCCCTCATTGCCTCCTTGCCCCTCCTTTTCGCTCCTTTTCCCTCCTTTTCCCACCTTGTTCCTCCTTGCCCCTCCTTTTCCCAGCTTGTCCCTTCTTGACCTCCCTAGTCCCTGCTCGTCCCTCCTTGTCCCTCCTGGTTTCTCCTTGTCACACCTTGTCACTCCTTTTCCCTGCTTTCGCCACCTTGTCTCTCCATGCCCCTCCTGGTCACTCCTTGCTCCTCCTTGCCCCTTCTTTTCCCTCCTTGTTCCTCCTTGTCACTCCTTTCCCTCCTTTACCCTCCTGGTCCCACCTTGTCTCTCCTTGTCCCTCCGAGACACTACTTGTCCCTCCTGGTCCGTACTTGTCCCTCCTTGTCCTTCCTTGTCCGTATTTGTTCCTCCTTGATCCTGCTTGTCCCCCAGTGCCCCTTCATGTCCCTCATTGCCCCTCCATGTACCTCCTTATCCCTCCTGGTCCCTCCTTGTCCCGTCTTGTCCCTCCTTGTCCCGCCTTGTCCCTGTTTGTCCCTCCTTGATCCTGCTTGTCCCTAATTGTCCCTCCTTGTCCCGCCTTGACCCTCCTAGTCCTTCCTTGTCCCTCCTTGATCCTGCTTGTCCCTCCTTGTCCCTTCTGGTCCCTACTTGTCGCTCCTTGACCCTCCTGGTCCCTCCTTGTCCCGTCTTGTCCCTCCTTGTCCCGCATTGTCCCTGTTTGTCCCTCCTTGATCCTGCTTGTCCCTAATTGTCCCTCCTTGTCCCGCCTTGACCCTCCTAGTCCTTCCTTGTCCCTGTTTGTCCCTCCTTGATCCTGCTTGTCCCTCCTTGTCCCTTCTTGTCCCTACTTGTCGCTCCTTGCCCCATCTTTTCTCAACTTGTCCCTCATTATCCCTCCTTGTACCTCATTATCCCTCCTGGTCCGTACTTGTCCCTCCTTGTCACTCCTTGCCCTCCTTGGCCATCCTTGTCTCTCCTTGTTCCTCCTTTCCCCTCCTGGTCCCTCCTTGTCTCTCCTTGTCCTCCTTGACCCTTCTTGTCCCTCATTGCCCCTCCTCGTCTCTCCTTGTCCTCCTTGACCCTTCTTGTCCCTCATTGCCCCTCCTCGTCACTCCTTTTACCTCCTTGGACCTCCTTGTCCCTCCTTGTCCCTCCTGGTCCCTCCTTGTCCCTCTTTGTCACTCCTTGCCCCTCATTGTCCCTCCTCTTCCCTCCTTGTCCCTCCTTGTCCGTACTTGTCCCTCCTTGGCCCTCCTTGTTCCTCATTTTCCCTGCTTGTCCCTCCTTATCCCTCATTGCCCCTACTTTATCCTCCTTTTCCCTCCTTGTCACTCCTTGTCCCTCCTTGCCCCTCCTAGTACCTGCTCGTACCTCCTTTTCCCTCCTTGCCCCTCCTTGACCATCCTAGTCCCCGCTCATCCCTTCTTGTTCCTCCTGGGCCGTACTTGTCCCTCATTGTGCCTCCTTGTCCCTCATTGGCCGTCCTGGTCCCTCCTTGTCCCTCCTTGTTTTTCCTTGTCACTCCTTTTCCATGCTTTTCCCTCCGTGTCTCTCCTTGTCCCTCCCTGACCCTCCTTGCCCCATCTTTTCTCTCCTTGTCCCTCATTATCCCTCCTTGTTCCTCATTGTCCCTCTTGGTCCGTACTTGTCCCTCCTTGGCCATCCTTGTCTCTCCTAGTTCCTCCTTTCCCCTCCTGGTCCCTCCTTGTCCTCCTTGACCCTTCTTGTCCCTCATTGCCCCTCCTTGGCCCTCCTTGTCCCTCGTTGTCCCTCCTTACCCCTCCTTGTCCCTCATTGCCCCTCCTCTTCCCTCCTTGGTCCTCCTTGTTCCTCATTTTCTCTGCTTGTCCCTCCTTGTCCCTCATTGCCCCTCCTTTATCCTCCTTTTCCCTCCTTGTCACTCCTTGTCCCTCCTTGCCCCTCCTAGTACCTGCTCGTACCTCCTTTTCCCTCCTTGACCCTCATTGTCCGTCCTGGTCCCTCCTTGTCTCTCATTGCCCCTCATTGTCCCTCCTTGTTCCTCCTTGTCGCTCCTTTCCCTCCTGGTCCCTCCTTATCCCTCCATGTCACTCCTTGTATCTCCTTGTCTCTCCTTGCCCCTCCTTGTCCCTGCTTGTCCACTATTGTCCTTACTTGTCCCTCCTAGACAATCCTAGTCCCTTCTTGTCTGTCCATGCCCCTCCTGGTCCCTCCTTGCTCCTCCTTGCCCCTTCTTTTCCCTCCTTGTCCCTCCTTGTTCCTCCTTGTCACTCCTTTCCTTCCTGGACCCTCCTTTTCCTTCCTTGTCCCTATTCGTCCCTCCTTGATCCTGCTTGTCCCTGCTTGTCCTTCCTTGTCCCTATTCGTCCCTCCTTGATCCTGCTTGTCCCTTCTTGTCCCTCATTGCCCCACCATGTCCCTCCTTTTCCCTCCTTGTCCCGTCTTGCCCTTCTTGTCCCGCCTTGTCCCTGTTTGTCCCTCCTTGATCATGCTTGTCCCTACTTGTCCCTCCTTGTCCCTTATTGCCCCTCATTGTCCCTTCTTGACCCTCCTTGTCCTTCCTTGTCCCTGTTTGTCCCTCCTTGGTCCTGCTTATCCCTCCTTGTACCTTCTTGTCCCTCCTTGTCCCTACTTGTCCCTCCTTGACCCTCCTGGTCCCTCCTTTCTCCTACTTGCCCCTCATTGGCCCTCCTTGTCACTCCTTTTCCCTCATTGCCCTTCACTGTCCCTCCTTTTCCCTCCTTGTCTTTCCTTGTCCCGCCTTGTCCCTGTTTGTCCCTCCTTGATCCTGCTTGTCCTTCCTTGTCTCTGTTTGTCCCTCCTTGATCCTGATTGTCCCTGCTTGTCCCTTCTTGTCCATCCTTGAATCCCCTTGACCCTCCTGGTCCCTCCTTGCTTCTACTTGCCCTCATTGCCCCTCCTTGGCCCTCCTTGTCACTCCTTTTCCCTCATTGCCCTTCATTGTCCTTCCTTGTTCCACCTTTTCCCTCCTTTCCCTCCTTGTCCCTCCTTTTCCCTCATTGTCCCTCCTTGTCTTTCCTTGTCCCTCCTTGTCCCTCCTTATCCCTGCTTGTCCCTCCTGGTCCCTCCTTGTCCCTCGTTGTCCGTACTTATCCCTCCTTGTCTCTCCTTGTCCCTCATTGCCCCTAATTGTCCCTCCTGGTCCCTCCTTGCTCTTCATTACCCCTTCTTTTCCCTCCTTGTCCCTCGTTATCCCTCCTGGTCCGAACTTGTCCCTCCTTGCCCCTCATTGTCCCTCCTTGTTCCTCCTTGTTCCTGCTTGGCCCTCCTTTTCCCTCCTTGTCCCTTCATGTCCCTCCTTGTCCCTCCTTGCCCGTCCTTGTCCCTACTTGTCCCTCCCTGTCCCTTCTTGTCCTTCCTTGTCCCTATTTGTCCCTCCTTGATCCTGCTTGTCCCTCATTGCCCCTCCATGCCCATCCTTATCCCTCCTTGTCACTCCTTGACCCTCCTTGTCCCTCCTTGTCTCTCCTTGTCCCTCATTGCCCCTAATTGTCCCTCCTGGTCCCTCCTTGCTCTTCATTGCCCCTTCTTTTCCCTCCTTGCCCCTCGTTATCCCTCCTTGTCCCTCCTGGTCCGTACTTGTCCCTCCTTGTCCCTTATTGCCCCTCATTGTCCCTCCTTGTTCCTCCTTTTCCCTCCTTGTCCCTTCATGTCCCTGCTTGTCCCTCCTTGTCCCTCCTTGCCCGTCCTTGTCCCTACTTGTCCCTCCCTGTCCCTCCTTGTCACTCCTTGTCACTCCTTGTCCCTCCTTGTCCCTCCTGGTCCATAGTTATCCCTCCTTGTCTCTCTTTGTCCCTCATTGCCCCTAATTGTCCCTCCTGGTCACTCCTTGCTCTTCATTGCCCCTTATTTTCCCTCCTTGTTCCTCGTTATCCCTCCTTGTCCCTCCTGGTCCGTACCTGTCCCTCCTTGTCCCTTATTGCCCCTCATTGTCCCTCCTTGATCCTTCTGGGCCCTCCTTTTCCCTCCTTGTGCCTTGATGTCCCTGCTTGTCCGTCCTTGTCCCTACTTGTCCCTCCCTGTCCCTCCCTATCCCTCCCTGTCCCTCCCTGTCCCTCCCTGTCCCTCCCTGTCCCTCCCTGTCCCTCCCTGTCCCTCCCTGTCCCTCCCTGTCCCTCCTTGTCCCTATTTGGCCCTCCTTGATCCTGCTTGTCCCTCATTGCCCCTCCATGCCCATCCTTATCCCGCCTTTTCCCTCCTTGTCCCGCCTTGTCCCTGTTTGTCCCTCCTTGATCCTGCTTGTCCCTACTTGTCCCTACTTGTCCCTCCTAGTCCCTCATTGTCCTTCCTTGACCCTCCTTGTCCTTCCTTGTCCCTGTTTGTCCCTACTTGATCCTGCTTGTCCCTCCTTGTCCCTCCTTGACCCTCCTTGCTCCTACTTGCACCTCCTTGTCACTCCTTTTCCCTCATTGCCCTTCATTGTCCCTTCTTGTTCCTCCTTTCCCTCCTTGTCTTTCCTTGTCACTCCTTTTCCCTCCTTTCCTTGCTTTTCCCTCCTTGTCATTCCTTGTCCCTCCTTTCCTTGCTTTTACCTCCTTGTCCCTCCTTGTCTTTCATTGTCCCTACTTGTCCCTGCTTGTCCCTCCTTGTCCCTCCTTGTCCCTCATTATCCCTGCTTGTCCCTCCTAGTCCCTCCTTGCTCCTCCTTGTCATTCCTTGTCCGTCGTTGTCCGTCGTTGTCCCTCCTTGTCACTTCTTGACCCTCCTTGACCCTCCTAGTCCTTCCTTGTCCCTGTTTGTCCCTCCTTGATCCTCCTTGTCCCTCCTTGTCCCTTCTTGACCCATCTAGTCCCTGCTCGTCCCTCCTTGTCCCTCCTTGTCACACCTTGTCACTCCTTTTCCCTCATTGCCTCCTTGCCCCTCCTTTTCGCTCCTTTTCCCTCCTTTTCCCACCTTGTTCCTCCTTGCCCCTCCTTTTCCCAGCTTGTCCCTTCTTGACCCCCCTAGTCCCTGCTCGTCCCTCCTTGTCCCTCCTGGTTTCTCCTTGTCACACCTTGTCACTCCTTTTCCCTGCTTTCGCCACCTTGTCTCTCCATGCCCCTCCTGGTCACTCCTTGCTCCTCCTTGCCCCTTCTTTTCCCTCCTTGTCACTCCTTTCCCTCCTTTACCCTCCTGGTCCCACCTTGTCTCTCCTTGTCCCTCCGAGACACTCCTTGTCCCTCCTGGTCCGTACTTGTCCCTCCTTGTCCTTCCTTGTCCGTATTTGTTCCTCCTTGATCCTGCTTGTCCCCCAGTGCCCCTTCATGTCCCTCATTGCCCCTCCATGTACCTCCTTATCCCTCCTGGTCCCTCCTTGTCCCGTCTTGTCCCTCCTTGTCCCGCCTTGTCCCTGTTTGTCCCTCCTTGATCCTGCTTGTCCCTAATTGTCCCTCCTTGTCCCGCCTTGACCCTCCTAGTCCTTCCTTGTCCCTCCTTGATCCTGCTTGTCCCTCCTTGTCCCTTCAGGTCCCTACTTGTCGCTCCTTGACCCTCCTGGTCCCTCCTTGTCCCGTCTTGTCCCTCCTTGTCCCGCATTGTCCCTGTTTGTCCCTCCTTGATCATGCTTGTCCCTAATTGTCCCTCCTTGTCCCGCCTTGACCCTCCTAGTCCTTCCTTGTCCCTGTTTGTCCCTCCCTGATCCTGCTTGTCCCTCCTTGTCCCTTCTTGTCCCTACTTGTCGCTCCTTGCCCCATCTTTTCTCAACTTGTCCCTCATTATCCCTCCTTGTACCTCATTATCCCTCCTGGTCCGTACTTGTCCCTCCTTGTCACTCCTTGCCCTCCTTGGCCATCCTTGTCTCTCCTTGTTCCTCCTTTCCCCTCCTGGTCCCTCCTTGTCTCTCCTTGTCCTCCTTGTCCTCCTTGACCCTTCTTGTCGCTCATTGCCCCTCCTCGTCACTCCTTTTACCTCCTTGGACCTCCTTGCCCCTCATTGTCCCTCCTCTTCCCTCCTTGTCCCTCCTGGTCCGTACTTGTCCCTCCTTGTTCCTCATTTTCCCTGCTTGTCCCTCCTTATCCCTCCTGGTCCCTCCTACTTGTCGCTCCTTGCCCCATCTTTTCTCAACTTGTCCCTCATTATCCCTCCTTGTACCTCATTATCCCTCCTGGTCCGTACTTGTCCCTCCTTGTCACTCCTTGCCCTCCTTGGCCATCCTTGTCTCTCCTTGTTCCTCCTTTCCCCTCCTGGTCCCTCCTTGTCTCTCCTTGTCCTCCTTGTCCTCCTTGACCCTTCTTGTCGCTCATTGCCCCTCCTCGTCACTCCTTTTACCTCCTTGGACCTCCTTGCCCCTCATTGTCCCTCCTCTTCCCTCCTTGTCCCTCCTGGTCCGTACTTGTCCCTCCTTGGCCCTCCTTGTTCCTCATTTTCCCTGCTTGTCCCTCCTTATCCCTCCTGGTCCCTCCTGGTCCCTGATTGTCCCTCCTGGTCCCTCCTTGTCACTCCTTGTCCCTCCTTGACCCTCCTTGTTCCTCCTTGCCCCTCCTTTTCCCTCCTTGTCCCTTCTTGACCCCCCTAGTCCCTGCTCGTCCCTCCTTGTCACTCCTTGACACTCCTTGTCCCTCCTTGTTTCTCCTTGTCACTCCTTTTCCCTCCTTTTCCCTCATTGCCTCCTTGCCCCTCCTTTTCCTTCCTTGTCCCTCCTTGTTCCTCCTTGCCCCTCCTTTTCCCTCCTTGTCCCTTCTTGACCCCCCTAGTCCCTGCTCGTCAATCCTTGTCCCTCCTGGTTTCTCCTTGTCACACCTTGTCACTCGTTTTCCCTCCTTTCCCCTCCTTGTCTCTCCATGCCCCTCCTGGCCACTCCTTGCTCCTCCTTGCCCCTTCTTTTCCCTCCTTGTTCGTCCTTGTCACTCCTTTCCCTCCTTTACCCTCCTGGTCCCTCCTTGTCACTCCTTGTCCCTCCGTGACACTCCTTGTCCCTCCTGGTCCGTACTTGTCCCTCCCTGTCCCTCCTAGTCCTTCCTTGTCCCTATTTGTCCCTCCTTGATCCTGCTTGTCCCCCAGTGCCCCTTCATGTCCCTTATTGCCCCTCCATGTACCTCCTTATCCCTCCTGGTCCCTCCTTGTCCCGTCTTGTCCCTCCTTGTCCCGCCTTGTCCCTGTTTGTCCCTCCTTGATCCTGCTTGTCCCTAATAGTCCCTCCTTGTCCCGCCTTGACCCTCCTAGTCCTTCCTTGTCCCTGTTTGTCCCTCCTTGATCCTGCTTGTCCCTCCTTGTCCCTTCTTGTCCCTTCTTGTCCCTACTTGTCGCTCCTTGACCCTCCTGGTCCCTCCTTGATCCTACTTGCCCCTTCTTGGCCCTCCTTGTCACTCCTTTTCCCTCATTGCCCTTCATTGTCCCTCCTTGTTCCACCTTTCCCTTCTTGTCCCTCCTTGTGCCACGTTGACCCTCGTTGTCTCTCCTTGTCCCTCCTTGTCCCTCCTTGACCCTCCTTGTCCCTCCTTGACCCTCCTTGTCCCTACTTGTCGCTCCTTGACCCTCCTGGTCCCTCCTTGATCCTACTTGCCCCTCACTGCCCCTTCTTGGCCCTCCTTGTCACTCCTTTTCCCTCATTGCCCTTCATTGTCCCTCCTTGTTCCACCTTTCCCCTTCTTTCCCTTCTTGTCCCTCCTTGTCCCACGTTGACCATCCTTGTCCCTCTTTGACCCTCCTTTTCCCTCCTTGTCCCTCCTTTTCCCTCCTTTCCCTGCTTATCCCTCCTTGTCCCTGCTTGTCTTTCCTTTTCCCAGCTTATCCCAGCTTATCCCTGCTTGTCCCTCCTTATCCCTCGTTGTCACTCCTTGTCCCTCATTGACCCTCCTTGACCCTCCTTGACCCTCCTTGACCCTCCTTGACCCTCCTTGTCCCTCCTTGTCCCTCCTTGACCCTCTTGGTCCGTACTTATCCCTCCTTGTCTCTCCTTGATCCTACTTGCCCCTCACTGCCCCTTCTTGGCCCTCCTTGTCTCTCCTTTTCCCTCATTGCCCTTCATTGCCCTTCATTGTCCCTCCTTGTTCCTCCTTGACCCTCCTTGATACTGCTTGTCCCTCACTGCCCCTTCTTGGTCCTCCTTGTCACTCCTTTTCCCTCATTGCCCTTCATTGTCCCTCCTTGCTCCACCTTTTCCCTCCATGACCCTCCTTTTCACTCCTTTCCCTGCTTATCCCTCCTTGTCACTCCTTGTCTTTCCTTGTCCCTCCTTTGTCCTCCTTTTCCCTCCTTGTCCCTCCCTGACCCTCCTTGCCCCATCTTTTCTTAACTTGTCCCTCATTATCCCTCCTTGTACCTCATTATCCCTCCTGGTCCGTACTTGTCCCTCCTTGTCACTCCTTGCCCTCCTTGGCCATCCTTGTCTCTCCTTGTTCCTCCTTTCCCCTCCTGGTCCCTCCTTGTCTCTCCTTGTCCTCCTTGTCCTCCTTGACCCTTCTTGTCCCTCATTGCCCCTCCTTGCAACTCCTTTTACCTCCTTGTCCCTCCTTGGCCCTCCTTGTCCCTCATTGTCCCTCCTCTTCCCTCCTTGGCCCTCCTTGTTCCTCATTTTCCCTGCTTGTCCCTCCTTGTCCCTCATTGCCCCTCCTTTATCCTCCTTTTTCCCTCCTTGTCACTCCTTGTCCCTCCTAGTACCTGCTCGTACCTCCTTTTCCCTCCTTGTCACTCATTGTCCGTCCTGGTCCCTCCTTATCCCTCATTGCCCCCCATTGTCCCTCCTTGTTCCTCCTTGTCGCTCCTTTCCCTCCTGGTCCCTCCTTATCCCTCCATGTCACTCCTTGTATCTCCTTGCCCCTCCTTGTCCCTGCTTGTCCACCATTGTCCTTCCTTGTCCCTCCTAGGCAATCCTAGTCCCTCCTTGTCCCTTCTTGTCTGTCCATGCCCCTTCTGGTCCCTCCTTGCTCCTCCTTGCCCCTTCTTTTCCCTCCTTGTCCCTCCTTGTTCCTCCTTGTCACTCCTTTCCCTCCTGGACCCTCCTTGTCCCTCCTTTTCCTTCCTTGTCCCTATTCGTCCCTCCTTGATCCTGCTTGTCCCTTCTTGTCCCTCATTGCCCCACCATGTCCCTCCTTTTCCCTCCTTGTCCCGTCTTGCCCTTCTTGTCCCGCCTTGTCCCTGTTTGTCCCTCCTTGATCCTGCTTGTCCCTACTTGTCCCTTATTGCCCCTCATTGTCCCTTCTTGACCCTCCTTGTCCTTCCTTGTCCCTGTTTGTCCCTCCTTGATCCTGCATGTCCCTCCTTGTACCTTCTTGTCCCTCCTTGTCCCTACTTGTCCCTCCTTGACCCTCCTGTTCCCTCCTTTCTCCTACTTGCCCCTCATTGGCCCTCCTTGTCACTCCTTTTCCCTCATTGCCCTTCATTGTCCCTCCTTTTCCCTCCTTGTCTTTCCTCGTCCCTCCTTGTCCCGCCTTGTCCCTGTTTGTCCCTCCTTGATCCTGCTTGTCCTTCCTTGTCTCTGTTTGTCCCTCCTTGATCCTGATTGTCCCTCCTTGTCCCTTCTTGTCCCTCCTTGAATCTCCTTGACCCTCCTGGTCCCTCCATGCTCCTACTTGCCCTCATTGCCTCTCCTTGGCCCTCCTTGTCGCTCCTTTTCCCTCATTGCCCTTCATTGTCCCTCCTTGTTCCACCTTTTCCCTCCTTGTCCCTCCTTTTCCCTCCTTTCCCTGCTTTTCCCTCATTGTCCCTCCTTGTCTTTCCTTGTCCCTCCTTGTCCCTCCTTATCCCTGCTTGTCCCTCCTGGTCCCTCCTTGTCCCTCGTTGTCCCTCGTTGTCCGTACTTATCCCTCCTTGTCCCTCATTGCCCCTAATTGTCCCTCCTGGTCCCTCCTTGCTCTTCATTACCCCTTCTTTTCCCTCCTTGTCCCTCGTTATCCCTCCTTGTCCCTCCTGGTCCGAACTTGTCCCTCCTTGTCCCTTACTGCCCCTCATTGTCCCTCCTTGTTCCTCCTTGTTCCTGCTTGGCCCTCCTTTTCCCTCCTTGTCCCTTCATGTCCCTCCTTGCCCGTCCTTGTCCCTACTTGTCCCTCCCTGTCCCTTCTTGTCCCTATTTGTCCCTATTTGTCCCTCCTTGATCCTGCTTGGCCCTCATTGCCCCTCATTGCCCCTCCATGCCCATCCTTATCCCTGCTTGTCAGTCCTTGACCCTCCTTGTCCCTCCTTGTCCCTCCTGGTCCGTACTTATCCCTCCTTGTCCCTCCTTGTCTCTCCTTGTCCCTCATTGCCCCTAATTGTCCCTCCTGGTCCCTCCTTGCTCTTCATTGCCCCTTCTTTTCCCTCCTTGTCCCTCGTTATCACTCCTTGTCCCTCCTGGTCCGTACTTGTCCCTCCTTGTCCCTTATTGCCCCTCATTGTCCCTCCTTGTTCCTCCTTGGCCCTCCTTTTCCCTCCTTGTCCCTTCATGTCCCTGCTTGTCCCTCCTTGCCCGTCCTTGCCCCTCCCTGTCCCTCCTTGTCCTTCCTTGCCCCTCCTTGTCACTCCTTGTCCCTCCTGGTCCGTACTTATCCCTCCTTGTCCCTCCTTGTCTCTCTTTGTCCTGGTCACTCCTTGCTCCTCCTTGCCCCTTCTTTTCCCTCCTTGTCCCTCCTCGTTCCTCCTTGTCACTCCATTCCCTCCTGGACCCTCCTTGTCCCTCCTGGTCCGTACTTATCCCTCCTTGTCCCTCCTTGTCTCTCCTTGTCCCTCATTGCCCCTAATTGTCCCTCCTTGCTCTTCATTGCCCCTTCTTTTCCCTCCTTGTCCCTCGTTATCCCTCCTTGTCCCTCCTGGTCCGTACTTGTCCCTCCTTGTCCCTTATTGCCCCTCATTGTTCCTCCTTGGCCCTCCTTGTCCCTTCATGTCCCTGCTTGTCCCTCCTTGCCCGTCCTTGTCCGTCCTTGTCCGTCCTTGTCCCTCCCTGTCCCTCCTTGTCCTTCCTTGCCCCTCCTTGTCCCTCCTTGTCCCTCCTGGTCCGTACTTATCCCTCCTTGTCCCTCCTTGTCTCTCTTTGTCCCTCATTGCCCCTAATTGTCCCTCCTGGTCCCTCCTTGCTCTTCATTGCCCCTTCTTTTCCCTCCTTGTCCCTCGTTATCCCTCCTTGTCCCTCCTGGTCCGTACCTTTCCCTCCTTGTCCCTTATTGCCCCTCATTGTCCCTCCTTGTTCCTCCTGGGCCCTCCTTTTCCCTCCTTGTGCCTTCATGTCCCTGCTTGTCCCTCCTTGCCCGTCCTTGTCCCTACTTGTCCCTCCCTGTCTCTCCTTGTCCTTCCTTGTCCCTATTTGGCCCTCCTTGATCCTGCTTGTCCCTCATTGCCCCTCCATGCCCATCCTTATCTCGCCTTTTCCCTCCTTGTCCCGCCTTGTCCCTGTTTGTCCCTCCATGATCCTGCTTGTCCCTACTTATCCCTCCTAGTCCCTCATTGTCATTCCTTGACCCTCCTTGTCCTTCCTTGTCCCTGTTTGTCCCTACTTGATCCTGCTTGTCCCTCCTTGTCGCTTCTTGTCCCTTCTTGTCCCTACTTGTCCCTCCTTGTCCCTCCTTGTCCCTCCTTGACCCTCCTTGACCCTCCTTGACCCTCCTGGTCCCTCCTTGCTGCTACTTGCCCCTCATTGCATCTCCTTGTCACTCCTTTTCCCTCATTGCCCTTCATTGTACCTTCTTGTTCCTCCTTTTCCCTCCTTGTCTTTCCTTGTCACTCCTTTTCCCTCCTTTCCTTGCTTTTCCCTCCTTGTCTTTCCTTGTCCCTCCTTCCCTTGCTTTTCCCTCCTTGTCCCTCCTTGTCTTTCATTGTCCCTACTTGTCTCTCCTTGTCCCTCCTTATCCCTGCTTGTCCCTCCTAGTCCCTCCTTGCTCCTCCTTGTCCCTCCTTGTCCGTCGTTGTCCGTCGTGGTCCCTCCTTGTCCCTCCTTGTCGCTTCTTGACCCTCCTTGTCCCTCCTTGACCCTCCTTGTCCCTCCTGGACCGTTCTTATCCCTCCTTGTCCCTCATTGCCCCTAATTGTCCCTCCTGGTCCCTCCTTGCTCTTCATTGCCCCTTCTTTTCCCTCCTTGCCCCTCCTTGTTCCTCCTTGTCACTCCCTTTCCTCCTTGTCCCTCATTGCCCCTCATTGTCCCTCCTGGTTCCTCCTTTCCCTCATGGTCCCTCCTTGTCCCTCATTGCCCCTCATTGACCCTCCTTGTTCCTCCTTTCCCTCCTTTTCCCTCATGGTCCCTCCTGGTCCCTCCTTGTCTCTCCTTGACCCTTCTTCCTACTTGCCCCTCATTGCCCATCCTTGTCACTCCCTTCCCCTCATTGCTTTTCATTGTCCCTCCTTTTCCCTCCTTGTCTTTCCTTGTCCCTCCTTTCCATGCTTTTCCCTCCTTGTCCCTCCTTGTCCTTCCTTGTCCCTCCTTGTCCTTCCTTGTCCCTCCTTTCCTTGCTTTTCCCTCCTTGTCCCTCCTTGTCTTTCATTGTCCCTACTTGTCCCTCCTTATCCCTGCTTGTCCCTCCTCGTCCCTCCTGGTCCCTCCTGGTCCCTCCTAGTCCCTCCTTGCTCCTCCTTGTCCCTCCTTTTTCGTCGTTTTCCCTCCTTGTCACTTCTTGACCCTCCTTGTACCTCTTTGTCCCTCCTTGACCCTCCTTGTCCCTCCTGGACCGTTCTTATCCCTCCTTGTCCCTCCTTATCCCTCCTGGTCCCTCCTGGTCCCTCCTGGTCCCTCCTGGTCCCTCCTGGTCCCTGATTGTCCCTCCTTGTCCCTCCTTCTCCCTCCTTGACCCTCCATGTTCCTCCTTGCCCCTCCTTTTCCCTCCTTGTCCCTTATTGACCCCCCTAGTCCCTGCTCGTCCCTCCTTGTCACTCCTTGACACTCCTTGTCCCTCCTTGTTTCTCCTTGTCACACCTTGTCACTCCTTTTCCCTCCTTTTCCCTCCTTTTCCCTCCATTTCCCTCCTTTTCCCTCCTTTTCCCTCCTTTTCCCTCATTGCCTCCTTGCCCCTCCTTTTCCTTCCTTGTCCCTCCTTGCCCCTCCTTTTCCCTTCTTGTCCCTCCTTGACCCTCTTGGTCCGTACTTATCCCTCCTTGTCTCTCCTGGTCCCTCCTTGATCCTACTTGCCCCTCACTGCCCCTTCTTGGCCCTCCTTGTCACTCCTTTTCCCTCATTGCCCTTCATTGTCCCTCCTTGTTCCACCTTTTCCCTCCTTTCCCTCCTTGACCCTCCTTTTCCCTGCTTTTCCCTCCTTGTCCCTCCTTGTCTTCCTTGTCCCTCCTTGTCCCTGCTTGTCCCTGCTTGTCCCTGCTTGTCCCTCCTTGTCCCTCGTTGTCCCTCGTTGTCTCTCCTTGTCCCTCCTTGACCCTCCTTGTCCCTCCTTGACCCTCCTGGTCCGTACTTATCCCTCCTTGTCCCTCCTGGTCCCTCCTTGATCCTACTTGCCCCTCACTGCCCCTTCTTGGCCCTCCTTGTCACTCCTTTTCCCTCATTGCCCTTCATTGTCCTTCCTTGTTCCACCTTTCCCCTCCTTTCCCTTCTTGTCACTCCTTGTCCCACGTTGACCCTCGTTGTCTCTCCTTGTCCCTCCTTGTCCCTCCTTGTCCCTCCTTGACCCTCATTGACCCTCCTTGACCCTCCTTGACCCTCCTTGTCCCTCCTTGTCCCTAATTGTCGCTTCTTGACCCTCCTGGTCCCTCCTGGTCCCTCCTTGATCCTACTTGCCCCTCACTGCCCCTTCTTGGCCCTCCTTGTCACTCCTTTTCCACCATTGCCCTTCATTGTCCGTCCTTGTTACACCTTTTCCCTCCTTGACCCTCCTTTCCCTCCTTGTCTTTCCTTGTCCCTCCTTGTCCCTGCTTGTCCCTGCTTGTCCCTCGTTGTCCCTAGTTGTCTCTCTTTGTCCCTCCTTGTCTCTCCTTGTCCCTCATTGCCCCTAATTGTCCCTCCTGGTCCCTCCTTGCTCTTCATTGCCCCTTCTTTTCCGTCCTTGTCCCTCCTTGTCCCTCCTGGTCCGTACTTGTCCATCCTTGTCCCTTATTGCCCCTCATTGTCCCTCCTTGTTCCTCCTTGGCCCTCCTTTTCCCTTCATGTCCCTGCTTGTCCCTCCTTGTCCCTCCTTGTCCCTCCTTGCCCGTCCTTGTCCCTTCTTATCTCTCCATGTCGCACCTTGTCCCTCATTGCCCCTCCATATCCGTCCTTGTCCCGCATTGTCCCTCCTTTACCCTCCTTGTCACTCATTGTCCCTCCTTGACCCTGCTTGTCCCTACTTGTCTGTCCTTGCCCATCCTTGTCCTTCCTTGGGCCTGTTTGTCGCTCCTTGATCGTGCTTCTCCCTCCTTGTCCCTTCCTGTCCCACCTAGTCCCTCGTTGACCCTCCTGGTCCCTCCTTGCTCTTACTTGCACCTCCTTTTCCCGCCTTGTCCCTCATTGCCCCTCCTTGGCCATCCTTGTCACTCCTTTTTTCTCATTGCCCCTCCTTATCCCTCCTTTTCCCTCCTGGTCCCTCCTTGTCCCTCCTTGTCCCTCCTTGTCCCTCCTTGTCCCTCCTTGTCCCTCCTTGTCCCTCCTTGCCCGTCCTTGTCCCTTCTTATCTCTCCATGTCGCACCTTGTCCCTCATTGCCCCTCCATATCCGTCCTTGTCCCGCATTGTCCCTCCTTTACCCTCCTTGTCACTCATTGTCCCTCCTTGACCCTGCTTGTCCCTACTTGTCTGTCCTTGCCCATCCTTGTCCTTCCTTGGGCCTGTTTGTCGCTCCTTGATCGTGCTTCTCCCTCCTTGTCCCTTCCTGTCCCACCTAGTCCCTCGTTGACCCTCCTGGTCCCTCCTTGCTCTTACTTGCACCTCCTTTTCCCGCCTTGTCCCTCATTGCCCCTCCTTGGCCATCCTTGTCACTCCTTTTTTCTCATTGCCCCTCCTTATCCCTCCTTTTCCCTCCTGGTCCCTCCTTGTCCCTCCTTGTCCCTCCTTGTCCCTCCTTGTCCCTCCTTGTCCCTCCTTGTCCCTCCTTGTCCCTCCTTGACCCTCCTTGTCCCTGCTTATCCCTGTTTGTCCCTCCTTGACCCTGCTTGCCCCTCCTGCTCCCTCCTTGTTCCTCCTTGTCACTCCTTTCCCCCTTTTCCCTCCTGGTCCCTCCTTGCTCCTCCTTGCTCCTCCTTGCCCCTTGTTTTCCCTCCTTATCCCTCCTTGGCCCTCCTTGTCCCTCCTTGTCCCTCCTTGTCCGTCCTTGTCCCGCCTTGTCCCTCCTGGTCCCGCCTTGTCCCTTCTGGTCCCTCCTTGACTCTCCTTGTTCCTCCTTGCCCCTCCTTTTCCCTCCTTGTCCCTTCTTGACCCCCTAGTCCCTGCTCGTCCCTCTTGTCCCTCATTGTCACTCCTTGACCCTCCATGTTTTTCCTTGTCACTCCTTGACCCTCCTTGTCCCTCCTTTCCCTCCTAGTCCCTTCTGGCCCCTCCTTGTCCCTCCTGATCCCTCCTTGTCCCTCTTTGTCCCTCCTTGTTCCTCCTTGCCCCTCCTTTTCTCTCATTGTCCCTTCTTGACCCCACTAGTCCCTGCTCGTCCCTCCTTGTCCCTCATTGTCACTCCTTCACCCTCCTTGTTTCTCCTTGTCACTCCCTTTCCCTCCTTGACCCTCCTAGTCTATCCATGCCCCTCCTGGTCCCTCCTTGCTCCTCCTTGCCCCTTCTTTTCCTCCTTGTTCCTCCTTGTCACTCCTTTCCCTCCTTGTCCCTCGATGTTCCTCCTTGCTCCTCCTTGCCCCTTGTTTTCCCTCCTTATCCCTCCTTGTCCCTCCTGGTCCCTCCTTGTCCGTCCTTGTCCCGCCTTGTCCCTACTGGTCCCTCCTTGACCCTCCTTGTTCCTCCTTGTCACTTCCTTCCCTCCTGGTCCCTCATTGTCCCTCCTGGTCGCTGCTTGTCCCTCCTTGTCCCTCCTTGACCCTCCTTGTTCCTCCTTGCCCTCCTGGTCCCTCCTTGTCCCTCCTTGTCCCGCATTGTCCCTGTTTGTCCCTCTTTGATCCTGCTTGTCCCTAATTGTCCCTCCTTGTCCCGCCTTGACCCTCCTAGTCCTTCCTTGTCCCTGTTTGTCCCTCCTTGATCTGCTTGTCCCTTCTTGTCCCTACTTGTCGCTCCTTGACCCTCCTAGACCCTCCTTGATCCTACTTGCCCCTCACTGCCCCTTCTTGGTCCTCCTTGTCACTCCTTTTCCCTCATTGCCCTTCATTGTCCCTCCTTGCTCCACCTTTTCCCTCCATGACTCTCCTTTTCACTCCTTTCCCTGCTTATCCCTCCTTGTCACTCCTTGTCTTTCCTTGTCCCTCCTTTGTCCTCCTTTTCCCTCCTTGTCCCTCCCTGACCCTCCTTGCCCCATCTTTTCTTAACTTGTCCCTCATTATCCCTCCTTGTACCTCATTATCCCTCCTGGTCCGTACTTGTCCCTCCTTGTCACTCCTTGCCCTCCTTGGCCATCCTTGTCTCTCCTTGTTCCTCCTTTCCCCTCCTGGTCCCTCCTTGTATCTCCTTGTCCTCCTTGTCCTCCTTGACCCTTCTTGACCCTTCTTGTCCCTCATTGCCCCTCCTTGCAACTCCTTGTCCCTCCTTGGCCCTCCTTGTCCCTAATTGTCCCTCCTCTTCCCTCCTTGGCCCTCCTTGTTCCTCATTTTCCCTGCTTGTCCCTCATTGCCCCTCCTTTATCCTCCTTTTCCCTCCTTGTCACTCCTTGTCACTCCTTGTCCCTCCTAGTACCTGCTCGTACCTCCTTTTCCCTCCTTGTCCCTCATTGTCCGTCCTGGTCCCTCCTTATCCCTCATTGCCCCTCCTTGTTCCTCCTTGTCGCTCCTTTCCCTCCTGGTCCCTCCTTATCCCTCCATGTCACTCCTTGTATCTCCTTGCCCCTCCTTGTCCCTGCTTGTCCACCATTGTCCTTCCTTGTCCCTCCTAGACAATCCTAGTCCCTCCTTGTCCCTTCTTGTCTGTCCATGCCCCTCCTGGTCCCTCCTTGCTCCTCCTTGCCCCTTCTTTTCCCTCCTTGTTCCTCCTTGTCACTCCTTTCCCTCCTGGACCCTCCTTGTCCCTCCCTGTCCCTCCTTTTCCTTCCTTGTCCCTATTCGTCCTTCCTTGATCCTGCTTGTCCCTTCTTGTCCCTGCCTGTCCTTCCTTGTCCCTATTCGTCCCTCCTTGATCCTGCTTGTTCCTTCTTGTCCCTCATTGCCCCACCATGTCCCTCCTTTTCCCTCCTTGTCCCGTCTTGCCCTTCTTGTCCCGCCTTGTCCCTCCTTGATCCTGCTTGTCCCTACTTGTCCCTTATTGCCCCTCATTGTCCCTTCTTGACCCTCCTTGTCCTTCCTTGTCCCTGTTTGTCCCTCCTTGATCCTACTTGCCCCTCATTGGCCCTCCTTGTCACTCCTTTTCCCTCATTGGCCTTCATTGTCCCTCCTTTTCCCTCCTTGTCTTTCCTCGTCCCTCCTTGTCCCTGTTTGTCCCTCCTTGATCCTGCTTGTCCTTCCTTGTCTCTGTTTGTCCCTCCTTGATCCTGATTGTCCCTCCTTGTCCCTTCTTGTCCCTCCTTGAATCTCCTTGACCCTCCTGGTCCCTCCTTGCTCCTACTTGCCCTCATTGCCTCTCCTTGGCCCTCCTTGTCGCTCCTTTTCCGTCATTGCCCTTCATTGTCCCTCCTTGTTCCACCTTTTCCCTAATTTCCCTCCTTGTCCCTCCTTGTCCCTCCTGGTCCGTACTTGTCCATCCTTGTCCCTTATTGCCCCTCATTGTCCCTCCTTGTTCCTCCTTGTTCCTCCTTGGCCCTCCTTTTCCCTTCATGTCCCTGCTTGTCCCTCCTTGTCCCTCCTTGTCCCTCCTTGCCCGTCCTTGTCCCTTCTTATCCCTCCATGTCGCACCTTGTCCCTCATTGCCCCTCCATATCCGTCCTTGTCCCGCATTGTCCCTCCTTTACCCTCCTTGTCACTCATTGTCCCTCCTTGAACCTGCTTGTCCCTACTTGTCTGTCCTTGCCCATCCTTGTCCTTCCTTGGGCCTGTTTGTCGCTCCTTGATCGTGCTTCTCCCTCCTTGTCCCTTCCTGTCCCACCTAGTCCCTCGTTGACCCTCGTTGACCCTCCTGGTCCCTCCTTGCTCTTACTTGCACCTCCTTTTCCCGCCTTGTCCCTCATTGCCCCTCCTTGGCCATCCTTGTCACTCCTTTTTTCTCATTGCCCCTCCTTATCCCTCCTTTTCCCTCCTGGTCCCTCCTTGTCCCTCCTTGTCCCTCCTTGTCCCTCCTTGTCCCTCCTTGTCCCTCCTTGTCCCTCCTTGTCCCTCCTTGACCCTCCTTGTCCCTGCTTATCCCTGTTTGTCCCTCCTTGACCCTGCTTGCCCCTCCTGCTCCCTCCTTGTTCCTCCTTGTCACTCCTTTCCCCCCTTTTCCCTCCTGGTCCCTCCTTGCTCCTCCTTGCTCCTCCTCGCCCCTTGTTTTCCCTCCTTATCCCTCCTTGGCCCTCCTTGTCCCTCCTTGTCCCTTCTTGTCCCTACTTGTCGCTCCTTGACCCTCCTAGACCCTCCTTGATCCTACTTGCCCCTCACTGCCCCTTCTTGTTCCTCCTTGCCCCTCCTTTTCCCTCCTTGTCCCTTCTTGACCCCCTAGTCCCTGCTCGTCCCTCTTGTCCCTCATTGTCACTCCTTGACCCTCCATGTTTTTCCTTGTCACTCCTTGACCCTCCTTGTCCCTCCTTTCCCTCCTAGTCCCTCCTGGCCCCTCCTTGTCCCTCCTGATCCCTCCTTGTCCCTCTTTGTCCCTCCTTGTTCCTCCTTGCCCCTCCTTTTCTCTCATTGTCCCTTCTTGACCCCACTAGTCCCTGCTCGTCCCTCCTTGTCCCTCATTGTCACTCCTTGACCCTCCTTGTTTCTCCTTGTCACTCCCTTTCCCTCCTTGACCCTCCTAGTCTATCCATGCCCCTCCTGGTCCCTCCTTGCTCCTCCTTGCCCCTTCTTTTCCTCCTTGTTCCTCCTTTCCCTCCTTGTCACTCCTTTCCCTCCTTGTCCCTCGATGTTCCTCCTTGCTCCTCCTTGCCCCTTGTTTTCCCTCCTTATCCCTCCTTGTCCCTCCTGGTCCCTCCTTGTCCGTCCTTGTCCCGCCTTGTCCCTACTGGTCCCTCCTTGACCCTCCTTGTTCCTCCTTGTCACTTCCTTCCCTCCTGGTCCCTCATTGTCCCTCCTGGTCGCTGCTTGTCCCTCCTTGTCCCTCCTTGACCCTCCTTGTTCCTCCTTGCCCTCCTGGTCCCTCCTTGTCCCGTCTTGTCCCTCCTTGTCCCGCATTGTCCCTGTTTGTCCCTCTTTGATCCTGCTTGTCCCTAATTGTCCCTCCTTGTCCCGCCTTGACCCTCCTAGTCCTTCCTTGTCCCTGTTTGTCCCTCCTTGATCTGCTTGTCCCTCCTTGTCCCTTCTTGTCCCTACTTGTCGCTCCTTGACCCTCCTAGACCCTCCTTGATCCTACTTGCCCCTCACTGCCCCTTCTTGGTCCTCCTTGTCACTCCTTTTCCCTCATTGCCCTTCATTGTCCCTCCTTGCTCCACCTTTTCCCTCCATGACTCTCCTTTTCACTCCTTTCCCTGCTTATCCCTCCTTGTCACTCCTTGTCTTTCCTTGTCCCTCCTTTGTCCTCCTTTTCCCTCCTTGTCCCTCCCTGACCCTCCTTGCCCCATCTTTTCTTAACTTGTCCCTCATTATCCCTCCTTGTACCTCATTATCCCTCCTGGTCCGTACTTGTCCCTCCTTGTCACTCCTTGCCCTCCTTGGCCATCCTTGTGTCTCCTTGTTCCTCCTTTCCCCTCCTGGTCCCTCCTTGTATCTCCTTGTCCTCCTTGTCCTCCTTGACCCTTCTTGACCCTTCTTGTCCCTCATTGCCCCTCCTTGCAACTCCTTGTCCCTCCTTGGCCCTCCTTGTCCCTCATTGTCCCTCCTCTTCCCTCCTTGGCCCTCCTTGTTCCTCATTTTCCCTGCTTGTCCCTCATTGCCCCTCCTTTATCCTCCTTTTCCCTCCTTGTCACTCCTTGTCACTCCTTGTCCCTCCTAGTACCTGCTCGTACCTCCTTTTCCCTCCTTGTCCCTCATTGTCCGTCCTGGTCCCTCCTTATCCCTCATTGCCCCTCCTTGTTCCTCCTTGTCGCTCCTTTCCCTCCTGGTCCCTCCTTATCCCTCCATGTCACTCCTTGTATCTCCTTGCTCTCCTTGTCCCTGCTTGTCCACCATTGTCCTTCCTTGTCCCTCCTAGACAATCCTAGTCCCTCCTTGTCCCTTCTTGTCTGTCCATGCCCCTCCTGGTCCCTCCTTGCTCCTCCTTGCCCCTTCTTTTCCCTCCTTGTCCCTCCTTGTTCCTCCTTGTCACTCCTTTCCCTCCTGGACCCTCCTTGTCCCTCCCTGTCCCTCCTTTTCCTTCCTTGTCCCTATTCGTCCTTCCTTGATCCTGCTTGTCCCTTCTTGTCCCTGCCTGTCCTTCCTTGTCCCTATTCGTCCCTCCTTGATCCTGCTTGTTCCTTCTTGTCCCTCATTGCCCCACCATGTCCCTCCTTTTCCCTCCTTGTCCCGTCTTGCCCTTCTTGTCCCGCCTTGTCCCTGTTTGTCCCTCCTTGATCCTGCTTGTCCCTACTTGTCCCTTATTGCCCCTCATTGTCCCTTCTTGACCCTCCTTGTCCTTCCTTGTCCCTGTTTGTCCCTGTTTGTCCCTCCTTGATCCTACTTGCCCCTCATTGGCCCTCCTTGTCACTCCTTTTCCCTCATTGCCCTTCATTGTCCCTCCTTTTCCCTCCTTGTCTTTCCTCGTCCCTCCTTGTCCCTGTTTGTCCCTCCTTGATCCTGCTTGTCCTTCCTTGTCTCTGTTTGTCCCTCCTTGATCCTGATTGTCCCTCCTTGTCCCTTCTTGTCCCTCCTTGAATCTCCTTGACCCTCCTGGTCCCTCCTTGCTCCTACTTGCCCTCATTGCCTCTCCTTGGCTCTCCTTGTCGCTCCTTTTCCCTCATTGCCCTTCATTGTCCCTCCTTGTTCCACCTTTTCCCTAATTTCCCTCCTTGTCCCTCCTTTTCCCTCCTTTCCCTGCTTTTCCCTCATTGTCCGTACTTATCCCTCCTTGTCTCTCCTTGTCCCTCATTGCCCCTAATTGTCCCTCCTGGTCCCTCGTTGTCCCTCGTTGTCCGTACTTATCCCTCCTTGTCTCTCCTTGTCCCTCATTGCCCCTAATTGTCCCTCCTGGTCCCTCCTTGCTCTTCATTACCCCTTCTTTTCCCTCCTTGTCCCTCGTTATCCCTCCTTGTCCCTCCTGGTCCGAACTTGTCCCTCCTTGTCCCTCCTTTTCCGTCGTTGTCAATCCTTGACCCTCCTTGTCCCTCTTTGTCCCTCCTTGACCCTCCTTGTCCCTCCTGGACCGTTCTTATCCCTCCTTGTCCCTCATTGCCCCTAATTGTCCCTCCTGGTCCCTCCTTGCTCTTCATTGCCCCTCTTTGCGCCTCATTGTCCCTCCTTTTCACTCACTTCCCTCCAGGTCCCTCCTTGTCCCTCCTGGTCCCTCCTGGTCCCTGCTTGTCCCTCCTTGTCCCTCCTTGTCCCCCATTGCCCCTAATTGTCGCTCCTGGTCCCTCCTTGCTCTTCATTGCTCTTCATTGCCCCTCCTTGCCCCTCATTGTCCCTCCTTGTCACTCACTTCCCTCCAGGTCCTCCTTGTCCCTCCTGGTCCCTGCTTGTCCCTCCTTGTCCCTCCTTGATCCTGCTTGTCCCTCCTTGATCCTGCTTGTCCCTCCTTGTCTCTCCTTGTCCCTCCTGGTCCGTACTTGTCCCTCCCTGTCCCTCCTTGTCCTTCTTTGTCCCTATTTGTCCCTCCTTGATCCTGCTTGTCCCCCAGTGCCCCTTCATGTCCCTCATTGCCCCTCCTTGTACCTCCTTATCCCTCCTTATCCCTCCTTGATCCTGCTTGTCCCTAATAGTCCCTCCTTGTCACGCCTTGACCCTCCTAGTCCTTCCTTGTCCCTGTTTGTCCCTCCTTGATCCTGCTTGTCCCTCCTTGTCCCTTCTTGACCCATCTAGTCCCTGCTCGTCCCTCCTTGTCCCTCCTTGTTTCTCCTTGTCACACCTTGTCACTCCTTTTCCCTCCTTTTCCCTCATTGCCTCCTTGCCCCTCCTTTTCGCTCCTTTTCCCTCCTTTTCCCACCTTGTTCCTCCTTGCCCCTCCTTTTCCCAGCTTGTCCCTTCTTGACCCCCCTAGTCCCTGCTCGTCCCTCCTTGTCCCTCCTGGTTTCTCCTTGTCACACCTTGTTACTCCTTTTCCCTGCTTTCGCCACCTTGTCTCTCCATGCCCCTCCTGGTCACTCCTTGCTCCTCCTTGCCCCTTCTTTTCCCTCCTTGTTCCTCCTTGTCACTCCTTTCCCTCCTTTACCCTCCTGGTCCCACCTTGTCTCTCCTTGTCCCTCCGAGACACTCCTTGTCCCTCCTGGTCCGTACTTGTCCCTCCTTGTCCGTATTTGTTCCTCCTTGATCCTGCTTGTCCCCCAGTGCCCCTTCATGTCCCTCATTGCCCCTCCATGTACCTCCTTATCCCTCCTGGTCCCTCCTTGTCCCGTCTTGTCCCTCCTTGTCCCGCCTTGTCCCTGTTTGTCCCTCCTTGATCCTGCTTGTCCCTAATTGTCCCTCCTTGTCCCGCCTTGACCCTCCTAGTCCTTCCTTGTCCCTCCTTGATCCTGCTTGTCCCTCCTTGTCCCTTCTGGTCCCTACTTGTCGCTCCTTGACCCTCCTGGTCCCTCCTTGTCCCGTCTTGTCCCTCCTTGTCCCGCATTGTCCCTGTTTGTCCCTCCTTGATCCTGCTTGTCCCTAATTGTCCCTCCTTGTCCCGCCTTGACCCTCCTAGTCCTTCCTTGTCCCTGTTTGTCCCTCCTTGATCCTGCTTGTCCCTCCTTGTCCCTTCTTGTCCCTACTTGTCGCTCCTTGCCCCATCTTTTCTCAACTTGTCCCTCATTATCCCTCCTTGTACCTCATTATCCCTCCTGGTCCGTACTTGTCCCTCCTTGTCACTCCTTGCCCTCCTTGGCCATCCTTGTCTCTCCTTGTTCCTCCTTTCCCCTCCTGGTCCCTCCTTGTCTCTCCTTGTCCTCCTTGACCCTTCTTGTCCCTCATTGCCCCTCCTCGTCACTCCTTTTACCTCCTTGGACCTCCTTGTCCCTCCTTGTCCCTCCTTGTCCCTCCTGGTCCCTCCTTGTCCCTCTTTGTCACTCCTTGCCCCTCATTGTCCCTCCTCTTCCCTCCTTGTCCCTCCTGGTCCGTACTTGTCCCTCCTTGTTCCTCATATTCCCTGCTTGTCCCTCCTTATCCCTCATTGCCCCTACTTTATCCTCCTTTTCCCTCCTTGTCACTCCTTGTCCCTCCTTGCCCCTCCTAGTACCTGCTCGTACCTCCTTTTCCCTCCTTGCCCCTCCTTGCCCCTCCTTGACCCTCCTAGTCCCCGCTCATCCCTTCTTGTTCCTCCTGGTCCGTACTTGTCCCTCATTGTGCCTCCTTGTCCCTCATTGGCCGTCCTGGTCCCTCCTTGTCCCTCCTTGTTTTTCCTTGTCACTCCTTTTCCATGCTTTTCCCTCCGTGTCTCTCCTTGTCCCTCCCTGACCCTCCTTGCCCCATCTTTTCTCTCCTTGTCCCTCATTATCCCTCCTTGTTCCTCATTGTCCCTCTTGGTCCGTACTTGTCCCTCCTTGGCCATCCTTGTCTCTCCTTGTTCCTCCTTTCCCCTCCTGGTCCCTCCTTGTCTCTCCTTGTCCTCCTTGACCCTTCTTGTCCCTCATTGCCCCTCCTTGGCCCTCCTTGTCCCTCGTTGTCCCTCCTTACCCCTCCTTGTCCCTCATTGCCCCTCCTCTTCCCTCCTTGGTCCTCCTTGTTCCTCATTTTCTCTGCTTGTCCCTCCTTGTCCCTCATTGCCCCTCCTTTATCCTCCTTTTCCCTCCTTGTCACTCCTTGTCCCTCCTTGCCCCTCCTAGTACCTGCTCGTACCTCCTTTTCCCTCCTTGTCCGTCCTGGTCCCTCCTTGTCTCTCATTGCCCCTCATTGTCCCTCCTTGTTCCTCCTTGTCGCTCCTTTCCCTCCTGGTCCCTCCTTATCCCTCCATGTCACTCCTTGTATCTCCTTGTCTCTCCTTGCCCCTCCTTGTCCACCATTGTCCTTACTTGTCCCTCCTAGACAATCCTAGTCCCTTCTTGTCTGTCCATGCCCCTCCTGGTCCCTCCTTGCTCCTCCTTGCCCCTTCTTTTCCCTCCTTGTCCCTCCTTGTTCCTCCTTGTCACTCCTTTCCTTCCTGGACCCTCCTTTTCCTTCCTTGTCCCTATTCGTCCCTCCTTGATCCTGCTTGTCCCTGCTTGTCCTTCCTTGTCCCTATTCGTCCCTCCTTGATCCTGCTTGTCCCTCATTGCCCCACCATGTCCCTCCTTTTCCCTCCTTGTCCCGTCTTGCCCTTCTTGTCCCGCCTTGTCCCTGTTTGTCCCTCCTTGATCATGCTTGTCCCTACTTGTCCCTCCTTGTCCCTTATTGCCCCTCATTGTCCCTTCTTGACCCTCCTTGTCCTTCCTTGTCCCTGTTTGTCCCTCCTTGGTCCTGCTTATCCCTCCTTGTACCTTCTTGTCCCTCCTTGTCCCTACTTGTCCCTCCTTGACCCTCCTGGTCCCTCCTTTCTCCTACTTGCCCCTCATTGGCCCTCCTTGTCACTCCTTTTCCCTCATTGCCCTTCATTGTCCCTCCTTTTCCCTCCTTGTCTTTCCTTGTCCCGCCTTGTCCCTGTTTGTCCCTCCTTGATCCTGCTTGTCCTTCCTTGTCTCTGTTTGTCCCTCCTTGATCCTGATTGTCCCTGCTTGTCCCTTCTTGTCCATCCTTGAATCCCCTTGACCCTCCTGGTCCCTCCTTGCTTCTACATGCCCTCATTGCCCCTCCTTGGCCCTCCTTGTCACTCCTTTTCCCTCATTGCCCTTCATTGTCCTTCCTTGTTCCACCTTTTCCCTCCTTTCCCTCCTTGTCCCTCCTTTTCCCTCATTGTCCCTCCTTGTCTTTCCTTGTCCCTCCTTGTCCCTCCTTATCCCTGCTTGTCCCTCCTGGTCCCTCCTTGTCCCTCGTTGTCCGTACTTATCCCTCCTTGTCTCTCCTTGTCCCTCATTGCCCCTAATTGTCCCTCCTGGTCCCTCCTTGCTCTTCATTACCCCTTCTTTTCCCTCCTTGTCCCTCGTTATCCCTCCTGGTCCGAACTTGTCCCTCCTTGCCCCTCATTGTCCCTCCTTGTTCCTCCTTGTTCCTGCTTGGCCCTCCTTTTCCCTCCTTGTCCCTTCATGTCCCTCCTTGTCCCTCCTTGCCCGTCCTTGTCCCTACTTGTCCCTCCCTGTCCCTTCTTGTCCTTCCTTGTCCCAATTTGTCCCTCCTTGATCCTGCTTGTCCCTCATTGCCCCTCCATGCCCATCCTTATCCCTCCTTGTCACTCCTTGACCCTCCTTGTCCCTCCTTGTCTCTCCTTGTCCCTCATTGCCCCTAATTGTCCCTCCTGGTCCCTCCTTGCTCTTCATTGCCCCTTCTTTTCCCTCCTTGCCCCTCGTTATCCCTCCTTGTCCCTCCTGGTCCGTACTTGTCCCTCCTTGTCCCTTATTGCCCCTCATTGTCCCTCCTTGTTCCTCCTTTTCCCTCCTTGTCCCTTCATGTCCCTGCTTGTCCCTCCTTGTCCCTCCTTGCCCGTCCTTGTCCCTACTTGTCCCTCCCTGTCCCTCCTTGTCACTCCTTGTCACTCCTTGTCCCTACTTGTCCCTCCTGGTCCATACTTATCCCTCCTTGTCTCTCTTTGTCCCTCATTGCCCCTAATTGTCCCTCCTGGTCACTCCGTGCTCTTCATGGCCCCTTTTTTCCCTCCTTGTTCCTCGTTATCCCTCGTTATCCCTCCTTGTCCCTCCTTGTCCCTCCTGGTCCGTACCTGTCCCTCCTTGTCCCTTATTGCCCCTCATTGTCCCTCCTTGTTCCTCCTGGGCCCTCCTTTTCCCTCCTTGTGCCTTGATGTCCCTGCTTGTCCGTCCTTGTCCCTACTTGTCCCTCCCTGTCCCTCCCTGTCCCTCCCTGTCCCTATTTGGCCCTCCTTGATCCTGCTTGTCCCTCATTGCCCCTCCATGCCCATCCTTATCCCGCCTTTTCCGTCGTTTTCCCTCCTTGTCCCTCCTTGACCCTTCTTTTCCCTCCTTGCCCCTCATTGTCCCTCCTTGTTCCTCCTTGTCACTCCCTTCCCTCCTGGTCCCTCCTGGTCCCTGATTGTCCCTCCTGGTCCCTCCTTGTCACTCCTTGTCCCTCCTTGACCCTCCTTGTTCCTCCTTGCCCCTCCTTATCCCTCCTTGTCTCTCTTTGTCCCTCATTGCCCCTAATTGTCCCTCCTGGTCACTCCGTGCTCTTCATTGCCCCTTATTTTCCCTCCTTGTTCCTCGTTATCCCTCCTTGTCCCTCCTGGTCCGTACCTGTCCCTCCTTGTCCCTTATTGCCCCTCATTGTCCCTCCTTGTTCCTCCTGGGCCCTCCTTTTCCCTCCTTGTGCCTTGATGTCCCTGCTTGTCCGTCCTTGTCCCTACTTGTCCCTCCCTGTCCCTCCCTGTCCCTATTTGGCCCTCCTTGATCCTGCTTGTCCCTCATTGCCCCTCCATGCCCATCCTTATCCCGCCTTTTCCCTCCTTGTCCCGCCTTGTCCCTGTTTGTCCCTCCTTGATCCTGCTTGTCCCTACTTGTCCCTACTTGTCCCTCCTAGTCCCTCATTGTCCTTCCTTGACCCTCCTTGTCCTTCCTTGTCCCTGTTTGTCCCTACTTGATCCTGCTTGTCCCTCCTTGACCCTCCTGGTCCCTCCTTGCTCCTACTTGCCCCTCCTTGTCACTCCTTTTCCCTCATTGCCCTTCATTGTCCCTCCTTGTTCCTCCTTTTCCCTCCTTGTCTTTCCTTGTCCCTCCTTTCCTTGCTTCTCCCTCCTTGTCCTTCCTTGTCCCTCCTTGTCCCTCCTTATCCCTGCTTGTCCCTCCTCGTCCCTCCTTGTCTTTCATTGTCCCTAATTGTCCCTCCTTGTCCCGCCTTGACCCTCCTAGTCCTTCCTTGTCCCTGTTTGTCCCTCCTTGATCCTGCTTGTCCCTCCTTGTCCCTTCTTGTCCCTACTTGTCGCTCCTTGCCCCATCTTTTCTCAACTTGTCCCTCATTATCCCTCCTTGTACCTCATTATCCCTCCTGGTCCGTACTTGTCCCTCCTTGTCACTCCTTGCCCTCCTTGGCCATCCTTGTCTCTCCTTGTTCCTCCTTCCCCTCCTGGTCCCTCCTTGTCTCTCCTTGTCCTCCTTGACCCTTCTTGTCCCTCATTGCCCCTCCTCGTCACTCCTTTTACCTCCTTGGACCTCCTTGTCCCTCCTTGTCCCTCCTTGTCCCTCTTTGTCACTCCTTGCCCCTCATTGTCCCTCCTCTTCCCTCCTTGTCCCTCCTGGTCCCTCCTTGGCCCTCCTTGTTCCTCATTTTCCCTGCTTGTCCCTCCTTATCCCTCATTGCCCCTACTTTATCCTCCTTTTCCCTCCTTGTCACTCCTTGTCCCTCCTTGTCCCTCCTTGCCCCTCCTAGTACCTGCTCGTACCTCCTTTTCCCTCCTTGCCCCTCCTTGACCCTCCTAGTCCCCGCTCATCCCTTCTTGTTCCTCCTGGTCCGTACTTGTCCCTCATTGTGCCTCCTTGTCCCTCATTGGCCGTCCTGGTCCCTCCTTGTTTTTCCTTGACACTCCTTTTCCATGCTTTTCCCTCCGTGTCTCTCCTTGTCCCTCCCTGACCCTCCTTGCCCCATCTTTTCTCTCCTTGTCCCTCATTATCCCTCCTTGTCCCTCCTGGTCCGTACTTGTCCCTCCTTGGTCATCCTTGTCTCTCCTTGTTCCTCCTTTCCCCTCCTGGTCCCTCCTTGTCTCTCCTTGTCCTCCTTGACCCTTCTTGTCCCTCATTGCCCCTCCTTGGCCCTCCTTGTCCCTCGTTGTCCCTCCTTACCCCTCCTTGTCCCTCATTGCCCCTCATTGTCCCTCCTCTTCCCTCCTTGGTCCTCCTTGTTCCTCATTTTCTCTGCTTGTCCCTCCTTGTCCCTCATTGCCCCTCCTTTATCCTCCTTTTCCCTCCTTGTCCCTCCTTGCCCCTCCTAGTACCTGCTCGTACCTCCTTTTCCCTCATTGTCCGTCCTGGTCCCTCCTTGTCTCTCATTGCCCCTCATTGTCCCTCCTTGTTCCTCCTTGTCGCTCCTTTCCCTCCTGGTCCCTCCTTATCCCTCCATGTAACTCCTTGTATCTCCTTGTCTCTCCTTGCCCCTCCTTGTCCCTGCTTGTCCACCATTGTCCTTACTTGTCCCTCCTAGACAATCCTAGTCCCTTCTTGTCTGTCCATGCCCCTCCTGGTCCCTCCTTGCTCCTCCTTGCTCCTCCTTGCCCCTTCTTTTCCCTCCTTGTCCCTCCTTGTTCCTCCTTGTCACTCCTTTCCTTCCTGGACCCTCCTTTTCCTTCCTTGTCCCTATTCGTCCCTCCTTGATCCTGCTTGTCCCTGCTTGTCCTTCCTTGTCCCTATTCGTCCCTCCTTGATCCTGCTTGTCCCTTCTTGTCCCTCATTGCCCCACCATGTCCCTCCTTTTCCCTCCTTGTCCCGTCTTGCCCTTCTTGTCCCGCCTTGTCCCTGTTTGTCCCTCCTTGATCATGCTTGTCCCTCCTTGTCCCTTATTGCCCCTCATTGTCCCTTCTTGACCCTCCTTGTCCTTCCTTGTCCCTGTTTGTCCCTCCTTGGTCCTGCTTATCCCTCCTTGTACCTTCTTGTCCCTCCTTGTCCCTACTTGTCCCTCCTTGACCCTCCTGGTCCCTCCTTTCTCCTACTTGCCCCTCATTGGCCCTCCTTGTCACTCCTTTTCCCTCATTGCCCTTCATTGTCCCTCCTTGTCTTTCCTTGTCCCGCCTTGTCCCTGTTTGTCCCTCCTTGATCCTGCTTGTCCTTCCTTGTCTCTGTTTGTCCCTCCTTGATCCTGATTGTCCCTGCTTGTCCCTTCTTGTCCATCCTTGAATCCCCTTAACCCTCCTGGTCCCTCCTTGCATCTACTTGCCCTCATTGCCCCTCCTTGGCCCTCCTTGTCACTCCTTTTCCCTCATTGCCCTTCATTGTCCCTCCTTGTTCCACCTTTTCCCTCCTTTCCCTCCTTGTCCCTCCTTTTCCCTCATTGTCCCTCCTTGTCTTTCCTTGTCTTTCCTTGTCCCTCCTTGTCCCTCCTTGTCCCTCCTTGTCCCTCCTTATCCCTGCTTGTCCCTCCTGGTCCCTCCTTGTCCCTCGTTGTCCGTACTTATCCCTCCTTGTCTCTCCTTGTCCCTCATTGCCCCTAATTGTCCCTCCTGGTCCCTCCTTGCTCTTCATTACCCCTTCTTTTCCCTTCTTGTCCCTCGTTATCCCTCCTGGTCCGAACTTGTCCCTCCTTGCCCCTCATTGTCCCTCCTTGTTCCTCCTTGTTCCTGCTTGGCCCTCCTTTTCCCTCCTTGTCCCTTCATGTCCCTCCTTGTCCCTCCTTGCCCGTCCTTGTCCCTACTTGTCCCTCCCTGTCCCTTCTTGTCCTTCCTTGTCCCTATTTGTCCCTCCTTGATCCTGCTTGTCCCTCATTGCCCCTCCATGCCCATCCTTATCCCTCCTTGTCACTCCTTGACCCTCCTTGTCCCTCCTTGTCTCTCCTTGTCCCTCATTGCCCCTAATTGTCCCTCCTGGTCCCTCCTTGCTCTTCATTGCCCCTTCTTTTCCCTCCTTGCCCCTCGTTATCCCTCCTTTTCCCTCCTGGTCCGTACTTGTCCCTCCTTGTCCCTTATTGCCCCTCATTGTCCCTCCTTGTTCCTCCTTTTCCCTCCTTGTCCCTTCATGTCCCTGCTTGTCCCTCCTTGCCCGTCCTTGTCCCTACTTGTCCCTCCCTGTCCCTCCTTGTCACTCCTTGTCACTCCTTGTCCCTCCTTGTCCCTCCTGGTCCATACTTATCCCTCCTTGTCTCTCTTTGTCCATCATTGCCCCTAATTGTCCCTCCTGGTCACTCCTTGCTCTTCATTGCCCCTTATTTTCCCTCCTTGTTCCTCGTTATCCCTCCTTGTCCCTCCTGGTCCGTACCTGTCCCTCCTTGTCCCTTATTGCCCCTCATTGTCCCTCCTTGTTCCTCCTGGGCCCTCCTTTTCCCTCCTTGTGCCTTCATGTCCCTGCTTGTCCGTCCTTGTCCCTACTTGTCCCTCCCTGTCCCTTCATGTCCCTCCTTGTCCCTCCTTGCCCGTCCTTGTCCCTACTTGTCCCTCCCTGTCCCTTCTTGTCCTTCCTTGTCCCTATTTGTCCCTCCTTGATCCTGCTTGTCCCTCATTGCCCCTCCATGCCCATCCTTATCCCTCCTTGTCACTCCTTGACCCTCCTTGTCCCTCCTTGTCTCTCCTTGTCCCTCATTGCCCCTAATTGTCCCTCCTGGTCCCTCCTTGCTCTTCATTACCCCTTCTTTTCCCTTCTTGTCCCTCGTTATCCCTCCTGGTCCGAACTTGTCCCTCCTTGCCCCTCATTGTCCCTCCTTGTTCCTCCTTGTTCCTGCTTGGCCCTCCTTTTCCCTCCTTGTCCCTTCATGTCCCTCCTTGTCCCTCCTTGCCCGTCCTTGTCCCTACTTGTCCCTCCCTGTCCCTTCTTGTCCTTCCTTGTCCCTATTTGTCCCTCCTTGATCCTGCTTGTCCCTCATTGCCCCTCCATGCCCATCCTTATCCCGCCTTTTCCCTCCTTGTCCCGCCTTGTCCCTGTTTGTCCCTCCTTGATCCTGCTTGTCCCTACTTGTCCCTACTTGTCCCTCCTAGTCCCTCATTGTCCTTCCTTGACCCTCCTTGTCCTTCCTTGACCCTCCTTGTCCTTCCTTGTCCCTGTTTGTCCCTACTTGATCCTGCTTGTCCCTCCTTGTCCCTCCTTGACCCTCCTGGTCCCTCCTTGCTCCTACTTGCCCCTCCTTGTCACTCCTTTTCCCTCATTGCCCTTCATTGTCCCTTCTTGTTCCTCCTTTCCCTCCTTGTCTTTCCTTGTCACTCCTTTTCCCTCCTTTCCTTGCTTTTCCCTCCTTGTCTTTCCTTGTCCCTCCTTTCCTTGCTTTTCCCTCCTTGTCCCTCCTTGTCTTTCATTGTCCCTACTTGTCCCTGCTTGTCCCTCCTTGTCCCTCCTTGTCCCTCCTTATCCCTGCTTGTCCCTCCTAGTCCCACCTTGTCCCTCCTTGCTCCTCCTTGTCCCTCCTTGTCCGTCGTTGTCCGTCGTTGTCCCTCCTTGTCACTTCTTGACCCTCCTTGAGCCTCCTTGTCCCTCCTGGACCGTTCTTATCCCTCCTTGTCCCTCATTGCCCCTAATTGTCCCTACTGGTCCCTCCTTGCTCTTCATTGCCCCTTCTTTTCCCTCCTTGCCCCTCCTTGTTCCTCCTTGTCACTCCCTTTCCTCCTTGTCACTCCCTTTCCTCCTTGTCCCTCATTGCCCCTCATTGTCCCTCCTGGTTCCTCCTTTCGCTCCTTTTCCCTCATGGTCCCTCCTTGTCCCTCATTGCCCCTCATTGTCCCTCCTTGTTCCTCCTTTCCCTCCATTTCCCTCATGGTCCCTACTGGTCCCTCCTTGTCACTCCTTGACCCTTCTTCCTACTTGCCCCTCATTGCCCATCCTTGTCACTCCTTTCCCCTCATTGCTTTTCATTGTCCCTCCATGTTCTTCCTTTTCCCTCCTTGTCTTTCCTTGTCCCTCCTTTTCCCTCCTTTCCTTGCTTCTCCCTCCTTGTCCTTCCTTGTCCCTCCTTGTCCTTCCTTGTCCCTCCTTTCCTTGCTTTTCCCTCCTTGTCTTTCATTGTCGCTACTTGTCCCTCCTTGTCCCTCCTTATCCCTGCTTGTCCCTCCTCGTCCCTCCTGGTCCATCATGGTCCCTCCTGGTCCCTCCTGGTCCCTCCTGGTCCCTCCTGGTCCCTCCTAGTCCCTCCTTGCTCCTCCTTGTCCCTCCTTTTCCGTCGTTTTCCCTCCTTGTCCCTCCTTGACCCTTCTTTTCCCTCCTTGCCCCTCATTGTCCCTCCTTGTTCCTCCTTGTCACTCCCTTCCCTCCTGGTCCCTCCTGGTCCCTGATTGTCCCTCCTGGTCCCTCCTTGTCACTCCTTGTCCCTCCTTGACCCTCCTTGTTCCTCCTTGCCCCTCCTTTTCCCTCCTTGTCCCTTCTTGACCCCCCTAGTCCCTGCTCGTCCCTCCTTGTCACTCCTTGACACTCCTTGTCCCTCCTTGTTTCTCCTTGTCACACCTTGTCACTCCTTTTCCCTCCTTTTCCCTCATTGCCTCCTTGCCCCTCCTTTTCCTTCCTTGTCCCTCCTTGTTCCTCCTTGACCCTCCTTTTCCCTCCTTGTCCCTTCTTGACCCCCCTAGTCCCTGCTCGTCCCTCCTTGTCCCTCCTGGTTTCTCCTTGTCACACCTTGTCACTCGTTTTCCCTCCTTTCCCCTCCTTGTCTCTCCATGCCCCTCCTGGCCACTCCTGGCCACTCCTTGCTCCTCCTTGCCCCTTCTTTTCCCTCCTTGTTCGTCCTTGTCACTCCTTTCCCTCCTTTACCCTCCTGGTCCCTCCTTGTCACTCCTTGTCCCTCCGTGACACTCCTTGTCCCTCCTGGTCCGTACTTGTCCCTCCCTGTCCCTCCTAGTCCTTCCTTGTCCCTATTTGTCCCTCCTTGATCCTGCTTGTCCCCCAGTGCCCCTTCATGTCCCTTATTGCCCCTCCATGTACCTCCTTATCCCTCCTGGTCCCTCCTTGTCCCGTCTTGTCCCTCCTTGTCCCTGTTTGTCCCTCCTTGATCCTGCTTGTCCCTAATTGTCCCTCCTAGTCCCGCCTTGACCCTCCTAGTCCTTCCTTGTCCCTGTTTGTCCCTCCTTGATCCTGCTTGTCCCTCCTTGTCCCTTCTTGTCCCTACTTGTCGCTCCTTGACCCTCCTGGTCCCTCCTTGATCCTACTTGCCCCTTCTTGGCCCTCCTTGTCACTCCTTTTCCCTCATTGCCCTTCATTGTCCCTCCTTGTTCCACCTTTCCCCTCCTTTCCCTTCTTGTCCTTCCTTGTGCCACGTTGACCCTCGTTGTCTCTCCTTGTCCCTCCTTGACCCTCCTTGTCCCTCCTTGACCCTCCTTGTCCCTACTTGTCGCTCCTTGACCCTCCTGGTCCCTCCTTGATCCTACTTGCCCCTCACTGCCCCTTCTTGGCCCTCCTTGTCACTCCTTTTCCCTCATTGCCCTTCATTGTCCCTCCTTGTTCCACCTTTCCCCTCCTTTCCCTTCTTGTCCCTCCTTGTCCCACGTTGACCATCCTTGTCCCTCCTTGACCCTCCTTGTCCCTCCTTGTCCCTCCTTTTCCCTCCTTTCCCTGCTTATCCCTCCTTGTCCCTGCTTGTCTTTCCTTTTCCCAGCTTATCCCAGCTTATCCCTGCTTGTCCCTCCTTATCCCTCGTTGTCACTCCTTGTCCCTCATTGTCCCTCCTTGACCCTCCTTGACCCTCCTTGACCCTCCTTGACCCTCCTTGACCCTCCTTGACCCTCCTTGACCCTCCTTGACCCTCCTTGACCCTCCTTGACCCTCCTTGTCCCTCCTTGTCCCTCCTTGACCCTCTTGGTCCGTACTTATCCCTCCTTGTCTCTCCTTGTCTCTCCTTGATCCTCCTTGCCCCTCACTGCCCCTTCTTGGCCCTCCTTGTCTCTCCTTTTCCCTCATTGCCCTTCATTGCCCTTCATTGTCCCTCCTTGTCCCTCCTTGACCCTCCTTGTCCCTCCTTGTCCCTCCTTGATACTGCTTGTCCCTCACTGCCCCTTCTTGGTCCTCCTTGTCACTCCTTTTCCCTCATTGCCCTTTATTGTCCCTCCTTGCTCCACCTTTTCCCTCCATGACTCTCCTTTTCACTCCTTTCCCTGCTTATCCCTCCTTGTCACTCCTTGTCTTTCCTTGTCCCTCCTTTGTCCTCCTTTTCCCTCCTTGTCCCTCCCTGACCCTCCTTGTCCCATCTTTTCTTAACTTGTCCCTCATTATCCCTCCTTGTACCTCATTATCCCTCCTGGTCCGTACTTGTCCCTCCTTGTCACTCCTTGCCCTCCTTGGCCATCCTTGTCTCTCCTTGTTCCTCCTTTCCCCTCCTGGTCCCTCCTTGTCTCTCCTTGTCCTCCTTGTCCTCCTTGACCCTTCTTGTCCCTCATTGCCCCTCCTTGCAACTCCTTTTACCTCCTTGTCCCTCCTTGGCCCTCCTTGTCCCTCATTGTCCCTCCTCTTCCCTCCTTGTTCCTCATTTTCCCTGCTTGTCCCTCCTTGTCCCTCATTGCCCCTCCTTTATCCTCCTTTTTCCCTCCTTGTCACTCCTTGTCCCTCCTAGTACCTGCTCGTACCTCCTTTTCCCTCCTTGTCCCTCATTGTCCGTCCTGGTCCCTCCTTATCCCTCATTGCCCCCCATTGTCCCTCCTTGTTCCTCCTTGTCGCTCCTTTCCCTCCTGGTCCCTCCTTATCCCTCCATGTCACTCCTTGTATCTCCTTGCCCCTCCTTGTCCCTGCTTGTCCACCATTGTCCTTCCTTGTCCCTCCTAGACAATCCTGGTCCCTCCTTGCTCCTCCTTGCCCCTTCTTTTCCCTCCTTGTCCCTCCTTGTTCCTCCTTTCCCTCCTGGACCCTCCTTGTCCCTCCCTGTCCCTCCTTTTCCTTCCTTGTCCCTATTCGTCCCTATTGATCCTGCTTGTCCCTTCTTGTCCCTGCTTGTCCTTCCTTGTCCCTATTCGTCCCTCCTTGATCCTGCTTGTCCCTCATTGCCCCACCATGTCCCTCCTTTTCCCTCCTTGTCCCGTCTTGCCCTTCTTGTCCCGCCTTGTCCCTGTTTGTCCCTCCTTGATCCTGCTTGTCCCTACTTGTCCCTTATTGCCCCTCATTGTCCCTTCTTGACCCTCCTTGTCCTTCCTTGTCCCTGTTTGTCCCTCCTTGATCCTGCTTGTCCCTCCTTGTACCTTCTTGTCCCTCCTTGTCCCTACTTGTCCCTCCTTGACCCTCCTGGTCCCTCCTTTCTCCTACTTGCCCCCCATTGGCCCTCCTTGTCACTCCTTTTCCCTCATTGCCCTTCATTGTCCCTCCTTTTCCCTCCTTGTCTTTCCTCGTCCCTCCTTGTCCCGGATCCTGCTTGTCCTTCCTTGTCTCTGTTTGTCCCTCCTTGATCCTGATTGTCCCTCCTTGTCCCTTCTTGTCCCTCCTTGAATCTCCTTGACCCTCCTGGTCCCTCCTTGCTCCTACTTGCCCTCATTGCCTCTCCTTGGCCCTCCTTGTCGCTCCTTTTCCCTCATTGCCCTTCATTGTCCCTCCTTGTTCCACCTTTTCCCTAATTTCCCTCCTTGTCCCTCCTTTTCCCTCCTTTCCCTGCTTTTCCCTCATTGTCCCTCCTTGTCCCTCCTTATCCCTCCTTATCCCTGCTTGTCCCTCCTGGTCCCTCCTTGTCCCTCGTTGTCCCTCGTTGTCCGTACTTATCCCTCCTTGTCCCTCATTGCCCCTAATTGTCCCTCCTGGTCCCTCCTTGCTCTTCATTACCCCTTCTTTTCCCTCCTTGTCCCTTCATGTCCCTCCTTGTCCCTCCTTGCCCGTCCTTGTCCCTACTTGTCCCTCCCTGTCCCTTCTTGTCCCTATTTGTCCCTCCTTGATCCTGCTTGGCCGTCATTGCCCCTCATTGCCCCTCCATGCCCATCCTTATCCCTCCTTTTCAGTCCTTGACCCTCCTTGTCCCTCCTGGTCCGTACTTATCCCTCCTTGTCCCTCATTGCCCCTAATTGTCCCTCCTGGTCCCTCCTTGTTCTTCATTGCCCCTTCTTTTCCCTCCTTGTCCCTCGTTATCCCTCCTTGTCCCTCCTGGTCCGTACTTGTACCTCCTTGTCCCTTATTGCCCCTCCTTGTTCCTCCTTGGCCACCCTTTTCCCTCCTTGTCCCTTCATGTCCCTGCTTGTCCCTCCTTGCCCGTCCTTGTCCCTCCCTGTCCCTCCTTGTCCTTCCTTGCCCCTCCTTGTCACTCCTTGTCCCTCCTTGTCCCTCCTGGTCCGTACTTATCCCTCCTTGTCCCTCCTTGTCTCTCTTTGTCCTGGTCACTCCTTGCTCCTCCTTGCCCCTTCTTTTCCCTCAGTGTCCCTCCTCGTTCCTCCTTGTCACTCCATTCCCTCCTGGACCCTCCTTGTCCCTCCATTTCCCTCCTTTTCCTTCCTTGTCCCTACTCGTCCCTCCTTGATCCTGCTTGTCCCTTCTTGTCCCTCGTTATCCCTCCTTGTCCCTCCTGGTCCGAACTTGTCCCTCCTTGTCCCTTATTGCCCCTCATTGTCCCTCCTTGTTCCTCCTTGTTCCTCCTTGGCCCTCCTTTTCCCTCCTTGTCCCTTCATGTCCCTGCTTGTCCCTCCTTGCCCGTCCTTGTCCCTACTTGTCCCTCCCTGTCCCTCCTTGTCCTTCCTTGCCCCTCCTTGTCACTCCTTGTCCCTCCTTGTCCCTCCTGGTCCGTACTTATCCCTACTTGTCCCTCCTTGTCTCTCTTTGTCCCTCATTGCCCCTAATTGTCCCTCCTGGTCCCTCCTTGCTCTTCATTGCCCCTTCTTTTCCCTCCTTGTCCCTCGTTATCCCTCCTTGTCCCTCCTGGTCCGTACCTGTCCCTCCTTGTCCCTTATTGCCCCTCATTGTCCCTCCTTGTTCCTCCTGGCCCTCCTTTTCCCTCCTTGTGCCTTCATGTCCCTGCTTGTCCCTCCTTGCCCGTCCTTGTCCCTACTTGTCCCTCCCTGTCCCTCCCTGTCCCTCCTTGTCCTTCCTTGTCCCTATTTGGCCCTCCTTGATCCTGCTTGTCCCTCATTGCCCCACCATGCCCATCCTTATCTCGCCTTTTCCCTCCTTGTCCCGCCTTGTCCCTGTTTGTCCCTCCATGATCCTGCTTGTCCCTACTTATCCCTCCTAGTCCCTCATTGTCATTCCTTGACCCTCCTTGTCCTTCCTTGTCCCTGTTTGTCCCTACTTGATCCTGCTTGTCCCTCCTTGTCCCTCCTTGACCCTCCAGGTCCCTCCTTGCTGCTACTTGCCCCTCATTGCATCTCCTTGTCACTCCTTTTCCCTCATTGCCCTTCATTGTACCTTCTTGTTCCTCCTTTTCCCTCCTTGTCTTTCCTTGTCACTCCTTTTCCCTCCTTTCCTTGCTTTTCCCTCCTTGTCTTTCCTTGTCCCTCCTTCCCTTGCTTTTCCCTCCTTGTCCCTCCTTGTCTTTCATTGTCCCTACTTGTCTCTCCTTGTCCCTCCTTATCCCTGCTTGTCCCTCCTTGTCCGTCCTTGCTCCTCCTTGTCCCTCCTTGTCCGTCGTTTTCCGTCGTTGTCCCTCCTTGTCCCTCCTTGTCGCTTCTTGACCCTCCTTGTCCCTCCTTGACCCTCCTTGTCCCTCCTTGACCCTCCTTGACCCTCCTTGTCCCTCCTGGAACGTTCTTATCCCTCCTTGTCCCTCATTGCCCCTAATTGTCCCTCCTGGTCCCTCCTTGCTCTTCATTGCCCCTTCTTTTCCCTCCTTGCCCCTCCTTGTTCCTCCTTGTCACTCCCTTTCCTCCTTGTCCCTCATTGCCCCTCATTGTCCCTCCTGGTTCCTCCTTTCCCTCATGGTCCCTCCTTGTCCCTCATTGCCCCTCATTGACCCTCCTTGTTCCTCCTTTCCCTCCTTTTCCCTCATGGTCCCTCCTGGTCCCTCCTTGTCTCTCCTTGACCCTTCTTCCTACTTGCCCCTCATTGCCCATCCTTGTCACTCCCTTCCCCTCATTGCTTTTCATTGTCCCTCCTTGTCTTTCCTTGTCCCTACTTGTCCCTCCTTATCCCTGCTTGTCCCTCCTCGTCCCTCCTGGTCCCTCCTGGTCCCTCCTGGTCCCTCCTGGTCCCTCCTTGCTCCTCCTTGTCCCCCCTTTTTCGTCGTTTTCACTCCTTGTCACTTCTTGACCCTCCTTGTACCTCTTTGTCCCTCCTTGACCCTCCTTGTCCCTCCTGGACCGTTCTTATCCCTCCTTGTCCCTCCTTGTCCCTCCTGGTCCCTCCTGGTCCCTGATTGTCCCTCCTTGTCCCTCCTTATCCCTCCTTGTCCCTCCTTGTCCCTCCTTGTCCCTCCTTGTCCCTCCTTGACCCTCATTGACCCTCCTTGACCCTCCTTGTCCCTCCTTGGCCCTCCTGGTCCCTGATTGTCCCTCCTTGTCCCTCCTTATCCCTCCTTGTCCCTCCTTGTCCCTCCTTGTCCCTCCTTGTCCCTCATTGCCCCTAATTGTCCCTCCTGGTCCCTCCTTGCTCTTCATTGCCCCTTCTTTTCCCTCCTTGCCCCTCCTTGTTCCTCCTTGTCACTCCCTTTCCTCCTTGTCCCTCATTGCCCCTCATTGTCCCTCCTGGTTCCTCCTTTCCCTCATGGTCCCTCCTTGTCCCTCATTGCCCCTCATTGACCCTCCTTGTTCCTCCTTTCCCTCCTTTTCCCTCATGGTCCCTCCTGGTCCCTCCTTGTCTCTCCTTGACCCTTCTTCCTACTTGCCCCTCATTGCCCATCCTTGTCACTCCCTTCCCCTCATTGCTTTTCATTGTCCCTCCTTGTCTTTCCTTGTCCCTACTTGTCCCTCCTTATCCCTGCTTGTCCCTCCTCGTCCCTCCTGGTCCCTCCTGGTCCCTCCTGGTCCCTCCTGGTCCCTCCTTGCTCCTCCTTGTCCCCCCTTTTTCGTCGTTTTCACTCCTTGTCACTTCTTGACCCTCCTTGTACCTCTTTGTCCCTCCTTGACCCTCCTTGTCCCTCCTGGACCGTTCTTATCCCTCCTTGTCCCTCCTTGTCCCTCCTGGTCCCTCCTGGTCCCTGATTGTCCCTCCTTGTCCCTCCTTATCCCTCCTTGACCCTCCTTGTACCTCTTTGTCCCTCCTTGACCCTCCTTGTCCCTCCTGGACCGTTCTTATCCCTCCTTGTCCCTCCTTGTCCCTCCTGGTCCCTCCTGGTCCCTGATTGTCCCTCCTTGTCCCTCCTTATCCCTCCTTGTCCC
Source organism: Polietes domitor (assembly GCA_947397865.1). Lineage (NCBI taxonomy): Eukaryota > Metazoa > Arthropoda > Insecta > Diptera > Muscidae > Polietes > Polietes domitor. Next base: position 7,362,591 of record OX377623.1, read on the forward strand.
TCCTTGGCCCTCCTTGTCGCTCCTTTTCCCTCATTGCCCTTCATTGTCCCTCCTTGTTCCACCTTTTCCCTAATTTCCCTCCTTGTCCCTCCTTTTCCCTCCTTTCCCTGCTTTTCCCTCATTGTCCCTCCTTGTCCCTCCTTATCCCTCCTTATCCCTGCTTGTCCCTCCTGGTCCCTCCTTGTCCCTCTTTGTCCCTCGTTGTCCGTACTTATCCCTCCTTGTCCCTCATTGCCCCTAATTGTCCCTCCTGGTCCCTCCTTGCTCTTCATTGCCCCTTCTTTTCCCTCCTTGCCCCTCCTTGTTCCTCCTTGTCACTCCCTTTCCTCATTGCCCCTCATTGACCCTCCTTGTTCCTCCTTTCCCTCCTTTTCCCTCATGGTCCCTCCTGGTCCCTCCTTGTCTCTCCTTGACCCTTCTTCCTACTTGCCCCTCATTGCCCATCCTTGTCACTCCCTTCCCCTCATTGCTTTTCATTGTCCCTCCTTGTCCCGCCTTGTCCCTGTTTGTCCCTCCTTGATCCTGCTTGTCCCTACTTGTCCCTTATTGCCCCTCATTGTCCCTTCTTGACCCTCCTTGTCCTTCCTTGTCCCTGTTTGTCCCTGTTTGTCCCTCCTTGATCCTACTTGCCCCTCATTGGCCCTCCTTGTCACTCCTTTTCCCTCATTGCCCTTCATTGTCCCTCCTTTTCCCTCCTTGTCTTTCCTCGTCCCTCCTTGTCCCTGTTTGTCCCTCCTTGATCCTGCTTGTCCTTCCTTGTCTCTGTTTGTCCCTCCTTGATCCTGATTGTCCCTCCTTGTCCCTTCTTGTCCCTCCTTGAATCTCCTTGACCCTCCTGGTCCCTCCTTGCTCCTACTTGCCCTCATTGCCTCTCCTTGGCTCTCCTTGTCGCTCCTTTTCCCTCATTGCCCTTCATTGTCCCTCCTTGTTCCACCTTTTCCCTAATTTCCCTCCTTGTCCCTCCTTTTCCCTCCTTTCCCTGCTTTTCCCTCATTGTCCGTACTTATCCCTCCTTGTCTCTCCTTGTCCCTCATTGCCCCTAATTGTCCCTCCTGGTCCCTCGTTGTCCCTCGTTGTCCGTACTTATCCCTCCTTGTCTCTCCTTGTCCCTCATTGCCCCTAATTGTCCCTCCTGGTCCCTCCTTGCTCTTCATTACCCCTTCTTTTCCCTCCTTGTCCCTCGTTATCCCTCCTTGTCCCTCCTGGTCCGAACTTGTCCCTCCTTGTCCCTCCTTTTCCGTCGTTGTCAATCCTTGACCCTCCTTGTCCCTCTTTGTCCCTCCTTGACCCTCCTTGTCCCTCCTGGACCGTTCTTATCCCTCCTTGTCCCTCATTGCCCCTAATTGTCCCTCCTGGTCCCTCCTTGCTCTTCATTGCCCCTCTTTGCGCCTCATTGTCCCTCCTTTTCACTCACTTCCCTCCAGGTCCCTCCTTGTCCCTCCTGGTCCCTCCTGGTCCCTGCTTGTCCCTCCTTGTCCCTCCTTGTCCCCCATTGCCCCTAATTGTCGCTCCTGGTCCCTCCTTGCTCTTCATTGCTCTTCATTGCCCCTCCTTGCCCCTCATTGTCCCTCCTTGTCACTCACTTCCCTCCAGGTCCTCCTTGTCCCTCCTGGTCCCTGCTTGTCCCTCCTTGTCCCTCCTTGATCCTGCTTGTCCCTCCTTGATCCTGCTTGTCCCTCCTTGTCTCTCCTTGTCCCTCCTGGTCCGTACTTGTCCCTCCCTGTCCCTCCTTGTCCTTCTTTGTCCCTATTTGTCCCTCCTTGATCCTGCTTGTCCCCCAGTGCCCCTTCATGTCCCTCATTGCCCCTCCTTGTACCTCCTTATCCCTCCTTATCCCTCCTTGATCCTGCTTGTCCCTAATAGTCCCTCCTTGTCACGCCTTGACCCTCCTAGTCCTTCCTTGTCCCTGTTTGTCCCTCCTTGATCCTGCTTGTCCCTCCTTGTCCCTTCTTGACCCATCTAGTCCCTGCTCGTCCCTCCTTGTCCCTCCTTGTTTCTCCTTGTCACACCTTGTCACTCCTTTTCCCTCCTTTTCCCTCATTGCCTCCTTGCCCCTCCTTTTCGCTCCTTTTCCCTCCTTTTCCCACCTTGTTCCTCCTTGCCCCTCCTTTTCCCAGCTTGTCCCTTCTTGACCCCCCTAGTCCCTGCTCGTCCCTCCTTGTCCCTCCTGGTTTCTCCTTGTCACACCTTGTTACTCCTTTTCCCTGCTTTCGCCACCTTGTCTCTCCATGCCCCTCCTGGTCACTCCTTGCTCCTCCTTGCCCCTTCTTTTCCCTCCTTGTTCCTCCTTGTCACTCCTTTCCCTCCTTTACCCTCCTGGTCCCACCTTGTCTCTCCTTGTCCCTCCGAGACACTCCTTGTCCCTCCTGGTCCGTACTTGTCCCTCCTTGTCCGTATTTGTTCCTCCTTGATCCTGCTTGTCCCCCAGTGCCCCTTCATGTCCCTCATTGCCCCTCCATGTACCTCCTTATCCCTCCTGGTCCCTCCTTGTCCCGTCTTGTCCCTCCTTGTCCCGCCTTGTCCCTGTTTGTCCCTCCTTGATCCTGCTTGTCCCTAATTGTCCCTCCTTGTCCCGCCTTGACCCTCCTAGTCCTTCCTTGTCCCTCCTTGATCCTGCTTGTCCCTCCTTGTCCCTTCTGGTCCCTACTTGTCGCTCCTTGACCCTCCTGGTCCCTCCTTGTCCCGTCTTGTCCCTCCTTGTCCCGCATTGTCCCTGTTTGTCCCTCCTTGATCCTGCTTGTCCCTAATTGTCCCTCCTTGTCCCGCCTTGACCCTCCTAGTCCTTCCTTGTCCCTGTTTGTCCCTCCTTGATCCTGCTTGTCCCTCCTTGTCCCTTCTTGTCCCTACTTGTCGCTCCTTGCCCCATCTTTTCTCAACTTGTCCCTCATTATCCCTCCTTGTACCTCATTATCCCTCCTGGTCCGTACTTGTCCCTCCTTGTCACTCCTTGCCCTCCTTGGCCATCCTTGTCTCTCCTTGTTCCTCCTTTCCCCTCCTGGTCCCTCCTTGTCTCTCCTTGTCCTCCTTGACCCTTCTTGTCCCTCATTGCCCCTCCTCGTCACTCCTTTTACCTCCTTGGACCTCCTTGTCCCTCCTTGTCCCTCCTTGTCCCTCCTGGTCCCTCCTTGTCCCTCTTTGTCACTCCTTGCCCCTCATTGTCCCTCCTCTTCCCTCCTTGTCCCTCCTGGTCCGTACTTGTCCCTCCTTGTTCCTCATATTCCCTGCTTGTCCCTCCTTATCCCTCATTGCCCCTACTTTATCCTCCTTTTCCCTCCTTGTCACTCCTTGTCCCTCCTTGCCCCTCCTAGTACCTGCTCGTACCTCCTTTTCCCTCCTTGCCCCTCCTTGCCCCTCCTTGACCCTCCTAGTCCCCGCTCATCCCTTCTTGTTCCTCCTGGTCCGTACTTGTCCCTCATTGTGCCTCCTTGTCCCTCATTGGCCGTCCTGGTCCCTCCTTGTCCCTCCTTGTTTTTCCTTGTCACTCCTTTTCCATGCTTTTCCCTCCGTGTCTCTCCTTGTCCCTCCCTGACCCTCCTTGCCCCATCTTTTCTCTCCTTGTCCCTCATTATCCCTCCTTGTTCCTCATTGTCCCTCTTGGTCCGTACTTGTCCCTCCTTGGCCATCCTTGTCTCTCCTTGTTCCTCCTTTCCCCTCCTGGTCCCTCCTTGTCTCTCCTTGTCCTCCTTGACCCTTCTTGTCCCTCATTGCCCCTCCTTGGCCCTCCTTGTCCCTCGTTGTCCCTCCTTACCCCTCCTTGTCCCTCATTGCCCCTCCTCTTCCCTCCTTGGTCCTCCTTGTTCCTCATTTTCTCTGCTTGTCCCTCCTTGTCCCTCATTGCCCCTCCTTTATCCTCCTTTTCCCTCCTTGTCACTCCTTGTCCCTCCTTGCCCCTCCTAGTACCTGCTCGTACCTCCTTTTCCCTCCTTGTCCGTCCTGGTCCCTCCTTGTCTCTCATTGCCCCTCATTGTCCCTCCTTGTTCCTCCTTGTCGCTCCTTTCCCTCCTGGTCCCTCCTTATCCCTCCATGTCACTCCTTGTATCTCCTTGTCTCTCCTTGCCCCTCCTTGTCCACCATTGTCCTTACTTGTCCCTCCTAGACAATCCTAGTCCCTTCTTGTCTGTCCATGCCCCTCCTGGTCCCTCCTTGCTCCTCCTTGCCCCTTCTTTTCCCTCCTTGTCCCTCCTTGTTCCTCCTTGTCACTCCTTTCCTTCCTGGACCCTCCTTTTCCTTCCTTGTCCCTATTCGTCCCTCCTTGATCCTGCTTGTCCCTGCTTGTCCTTCCTTGTCCCTATTCGTCCCTCCTTGATCCTGCTTGTCCCTCATTGCCCCACCATGTCCCTCCTTTTCCCTCCTTGTCCCGTCTTGCCCTTCTTGTCCCGCCTTGTCCCTGTTTGTCCCTCCTTGATCATGCTTGTCCCTACTTGTCCCTCCTTGTCCCTTATTGCCCCTCATTGTCCCTTCTTGACCCTCCTTGTCCTTCCTTGTCCCTGTTTGTCCCTCCTTGGTCCTGCTTATCCCTCCTTGTACCTTCTTGTCCCTCCTTGTCCCTACTTGTCCCTCCTTGACCCTCCTGGTCCCTCCTTTCTCCTACTTGCCCCTCATTGGCCCTCCTTGTCACTCCTTTTCCCTCATTGCCCTTCATTGTCCCTCCTTTTCCCTCCTTGTCTTTCCTTGTCCCGCCTTGTCCCTGTTTGTCCCTCCTTGATCCTGCTTGTCCTTCCTTGTCTCTGTTTGTCCCTCCTTGATCCTGATTGTCCCTGCTTGTCCCTTCTTGTCCATCCTTGAATCCCCTTGACCCTCCTGGTCCCTCCTTGCTTCTACATGCCCTCATTGCCCCTCCTTGGCCCTCCTTGTCACTCCTTTTCCCTCATTGCCCTTCATTGTCCTTCCTTGTTCCACCTTTTCCCTCCTTTCCCTCCTTGTCCCTCCTTTTCCCTCATTGTCCCTCCTTGTCTTTCCTTGTCCCTCCTTGTCCCTCCTTATCCCTGCTTGTCCCTCCTGGTCCCTCCTTGTCCCTCGTTGTCCGTACTTATCCCTCCTTGTCTCTCCTTGTCCCTCATTGCCCCTAATTGTCCCTCCTGGTCCCTCCTTGCTCTTCATTACCCCTTCTTTTCCCTCCTTGTCCCTCGTTATCCCTCCTGGTCCGAACTTGTCCCTCCTTGCCCCTCATTGTCCCTCCTTGTTCCTCCTTGTTCCTGCTTGGCCCTCCTTTTCCCTCCTTGTCCCTTCATGTCCCTCCTTGTCCCTCCTTGCCCGTCCTTGTCCCTACTTGTCCCTCCCTGTCCCTTCTTGTCCTTCCTTGTCCCAATTTGTCCCTCCTTGATCCTGCTTGTCCCTCATTGCCCCTCCATGCCCATCCTTATCCCTCCTTGTCACTCCTTGACCCTCCTTGTCCCTCCTTGTCTCTCCTTGTCCCTCATTGCCCCTAATTGTCCCTCCTGGTCCCTCCTTGCTCTTCATTGCCCCTTCTTTTCCCTCCTTGCCCCTCGTTATCCCTCCTTGTCCCTCCTGGTCCGTACTTGTCCCTCCTTGTCCCTTATTGCCCCTCATTGTCCCTCCTTGTTCCTCCTTTTCCCTCCTTGTCCCTTCATGTCCCTGCTTGTCCCTCCTTGTCCCTCCTTGCCCGTCCTTGTCCCTACTTGTCCCTCCCTGTCCCTCCTTGTCACTCCTTGTCACTCCTTGTCCCTACTTGTCCCTCCTGGTCCATACTTATCCCTCCTTGTCTCTCTTTGTCCCTCATTGCCCCTAATTGTCCCTCCTGGTCACTCCGTGCTCTTCATGGCCCCTTTTTTCCCTCCTTGTTCCTCGTTATCCCTCGTTATCCCTCCTTGTCCCTCCTTGTCCCTCCTGGTCCGTACCTGTCCCTCCTTGTCCCTTATTGCCCCTCATTGTCCCTCCTTGTTCCTCCTGGGCCCTCCTTTTCCCTCCTTGTGCCTTGATGTCCCTGCTTGTCCGTCCTTGTCCCTACTTGTCCCTCCCTGTCCCTCCCTGTCCCTCCCTGTCCCTATTTGGCCCTCCTTGATCCTGCTTGTCCCTCATTGCCCCTCCATGCCCATCCTTATCCCGCCTTTTCCGTCGTTTTCCCTCCTTGTCCCTCCTTGACCCTTCTTTTCCCTCCTTGCCCCTCATTGTCCCTCCTTGTTCCTCCTTGTCACTCCCTTCCCTCCTGGTCCCTCCTGGTCCCTGATTGTCCCTCCTGGTCCCTCCTTGTCACTCCTTGTCCCTCCTTGACCCTCCTTGTTCCTCCTTGCCCCTCCTTATCCCTCCTTGTCTCTCTTTGTCCCTCATTGCCCCTAATTGTCCCTCCTGGTCACTCCGTGCTCTTCATTGCCCCTTATTTTCCCTCCTTGTTCCTCGTTATCCCTCCTTGTCCCTCCTGGTCCGTACCTGTCCCTCCTTGTCCCTTATTGCCCCTCATTGTCCCTCCTTGTTCCTCCTGGGCCCTCCTTTTCCCTCCTTGTGCCTTGATGTCCCTGCTTGTCCGTCCTTGTCCCTACTTGTCCCTCCCTGTCCCTCCCTGTCCCTATTTGGCCCTCCTTGATCCTGCTTGTCCCTCATTGCCCCTCCATGCCCATCCTTATCCCGCCTTTTCCCTCCTTGTCCCGCCTTGTCCCTGTTTGTCCCTCCTTGATCCTGCTTGTCCCTACTTGTCCCTACTTGTCCCTCCTAGTCCCTCATTGTCCTTCCTTGACCCTCCTTGTCCTTCCTTGTCCCTGTTTGTCCCTACTTGATCCTGCTTGTCCCTCCTTGACCCTCCTGGTCCCTCCTTGCTCCTACTTGCCCCTCCTTGTCACTCCTTTTCCCTCATTGCCCTTCATTGTCCCTCCTTGTTCCTCCTTTTCCCTCCTTGTCTTTCCTTGTCCCTCCTTTCCTTGCTTCTCCCTCCTTGTCCTTCCTTGTCCCTCCTTGTCCCTCCTTATCCCTGCTTGTCCCTCCTCGTCCCTCCTTGTCTTTCATTGTCCCTAATTGTCCCTCCTTGTCCCGCCTTGACCCTCCTAGTCCTTCCTTGTCCCTGTTTGTCCCTCCTTGATCCTGCTTGTCCCTCCTTGTCCCTTCTTGTCCCTACTTGTCGCTCCTTGCCCCATCTTTTCTCAACTTGTCCCTCATTATCCCTCCTTGTACCTCATTATCCCTCCTGGTCCGTACTTGTCCCTCCTTGTCACTCCTTGCCCTCCTTGGCCATCCTTGTCTCTCCTTGTTCCTCCTTCCCCTCCTGGTCCCTCCTTGTCTCTCCTTGTCCTCCTTGACCCTTCTTGTCCCTCATTGCCCCTCCTCGTCACTCCTTTTACCTCCTTGGACCTCCTTGTCCCTCCTTGTCCCTCCTTGTCCCTCTTTGTCACTCCTTGCCCCTCATTGTCCCTCCTCTTCCCTCCTTGTCCCTCCTGGTCCCTCCTTGGCCCTCCTTGTTCCTCATTTTCCCTGCTTGTCCCTCCTTATCCCTCATTGCCCCTACTTTATCCTCCTTTTCCCTCCTTGTCACTCCTTGTCCCTCCTTGTCCCTCCTTGCCCCTCCTAGTACCTGCTCGTACCTCCTTTTCCCTCCTTGCCCCTCCTTGACCCTCCTAGTCCCCGCTCATCCCTTCTTGTTCCTCCTGGTCCGTACTTGTCCCTCATTGTGCCTCCTTGTCCCTCATTGGCCGTCCTGGTCCCTCCTTGTTTTTCCTTGACACTCCTTTTCCATGCTTTTCCCTCCGTGTCTCTCCTTGTCCCTCCCTGACCCTCCTTGCCCCATCTTTTCTCTCCTTGTCCCTCATTATCCCTCCTTGTCCCTCCTGGTCCGTACTTGTCCCTCCTTGGTCATCCTTGTCTCTCCTTGTTCCTCCTTTCCCCTCCTGGTCCCTCCTTGTCTCTCCTTGTCCTCCTTGACCCTTCTTGTCCCTCATTGCCCCTCCTTGGCCCTCCTTGTCCCTCGTTGTCCCTCCTTACCCCTCCTTGTCCCTCATTGCCCCTCATTGTCCCTCCTCTTCCCTCCTTGGTCCTCCTTGTTCCTCATTTTCTCTGCTTGTCCCTCCTTGTCCCTCATTGCCCCTCCTTTATCCTCCTTTTCCCTCCTTGTCCCTCCTTGCCCCTCCTAGTACCTGCTCGTACCTCCTTTTCCCTCATTGTCCGTCCTGGTCCCTCCTTGTCTCTCATTGCCCCTCATTGTCCCTCCTTGTTCCTCCTTGTCGCTCCTTTCCCTCCTGGTCCCTCCTTATCCCTCCATGTAACTCCTTGTATCTCCTTGTCTCTCCTTGCCCCTCCTTGTCCCTGCTTGTCCACCATTGTCCTTACTTGTCCCTCCTAGACAATCCTAGTCCCTTCTTGTCTGTCCATGCCCCTCCTGGTCCCTCCTTGCTCCTCCTTGCTCCTCCTTGCCCCTTCTTTTCCCTCCTTGTCCCTCCTTGTTCCTCCTTGTCACTCCTTTCCTTCCTGGACCCTCCTTTTCCTTCCTTGTCCCTATTCGTCCCTCCTTGATCCTGCTTGTCCCTGCTTGTCCTTCCTTGTCCCTATTCGTCCCTCCTTGATCCTGCTTGTCCCTTCTTGTCCCTCATTGCCCCACCATGTCCCTCCTTTTCCCTCCTTGTCCCGTCTTGCCCTTCTTGTCCCGCCTTGTCCCTGTTTGTCCCTCCTTGATCATGCTTGTCCCTCCTTGTCCCTTATTGCCCCTCATTGTCCCTTCTTGACCCTCCTTGTCCTTCCTTGTCCCTGTTTGTCCCTCCTTGGTCCTGCTTATCCCTCCTTGTACCTTCTTGTCCCTCCTTGTCCCTACTTGTCCCTCCTTGACCCTCCTGGTCCCTCCTTTCTCCTACTTGCCCCTCATTGGCCCTCCTTGTCACTCCTTTTCCCTCATTGCCCTTCATTGTCCCTCCTTGTCTTTCCTTGTCCCGCCTTGTCCCTGTTTGTCCCTCCTTGATCCTGCTTGTCCTTCCTTGTCTCTGTTTGTCCCTCCTTGATCCTGATTGTCCCTGCTTGTCCCTTCTTGTCCATCCTTGAATCCCCTTAACCCTCCTGGTCCCTCCTTGCATCTACTTGCCCTCATTGCCCCTCCTTGGCCCTCCTTGTCACTCCTTTTCCCTCATTGCCCTTCATTGTCCCTCCTTGTTCCACCTTTTCCCTCCTTTCCCTCCTTGTCCCTCCTTTTCCCTCATTGTCCCTCCTTGTCTTTCCTTGTCTTTCCTTGTCCCTCCTTGTCCCTCCTTGTCCCTCCTTGTCCCTCCTTATCCCTGCTTGTCCCTCCTGGTCCCTCCTTGTCCCTCGTTGTCCGTACTTATCCCTCCTTGTCTCTCCTTGTCCCTCATTGCCCCTAATTGTCCCTCCTGGTCCCTCCTTGCTCTTCATTACCCCTTCTTTTCCCTTCTTGTCCCTCGTTATCCCTCCTGGTCCGAACTTGTCCCTCCTTGCCCCTCATTGTCCCTCCTTGTTCCTCCTTGTTCCTGCTTGGCCCTCCTTTTCCCTCCTTGTCCCTTCATGTCCCTCCTTGTCCCTCCTTGCCCGTCCTTGTCCCTACTTGTCCCTCCCTGTCCCTTCTTGTCCTTCCTTGTCCCTATTTGTCCCTCCTTGATCCTGCTTGTCCCTCATTGCCCCTCCATGCCCATCCTTATCCCTCCTTGTCACTCCTTGACCCTCCTTGTCCCTCCTTGTCTCTCCTTGTCCCTCATTGCCCCTAATTGTCCCTCCTGGTCCCTCCTTGCTCTTCATTGCCCCTTCTTTTCCCTCCTTGCCCCTCGTTATCCCTCCTTTTCCCTCCTGGTCCGTACTTGTCCCTCCTTGTCCCTTATTGCCCCTCATTGTCCCTCCTTGTTCCTCCTTTTCCCTCCTTGTCCCTTCATGTCCCTGCTTGTCCCTCCTTGCCCGTCCTTGTCCCTACTTGTCCCTCCCTGTCCCTCCTTGTCACTCCTTGTCACTCCTTGTCCCTCCTTGTCCCTCCTGGTCCATACTTATCCCTCCTTGTCTCTCTTTGTCCATCATTGCCCCTAATTGTCCCTCCTGGTCACTCCTTGCTCTTCATTGCCCCTTATTTTCCCTCCTTGTTCCTCGTTATCCCTCCTTGTCCCTCCTGGTCCGTACCTGTCCCTCCTTGTCCCTTATTGCCCCTCATTGTCCCTCCTTGTTCCTCCTGGGCCCTCCTTTTCCCTCCTTGTGCCTTCATGTCCCTGCTTGTCCGTCCTTGTCCCTACTTGTCCCTCCCTGTCCCTTCATGTCCCTCCTTGTCCCTCCTTGCCCGTCCTTGTCCCTACTTGTCCCTCCCTGTCCCTTCTTGTCCTTCCTTGTCCCTATTTGTCCCTCCTTGATCCTGCTTGTCCCTCATTGCCCCTCCATGCCCATCCTTATCCCTCCTTGTCACTCCTTGACCCTCCTTGTCCCTCCTTGTCTCTCCTTGTCCCTCATTGCCCCTAATTGTCCCTCCTGGTCCCTCCTTGCTCTTCATTACCCCTTCTTTTCCCTTCTTGTCCCTCGTTATCCCTCCTGGTCCGAACTTGTCCCTCCTTGCCCCTCATTGTCCCTCCTTGTTCCTCCTTGTTCCTGCTTGGCCCTCCTTTTCCCTCCTTGTCCCTTCATGTCCCTCCTTGTCCCTCCTTGCCCGTCCTTGTCCCTACTTGTCCCTCCCTGTCCCTTCTTGTCCTTCCTTGTCCCTATTTGTCCCTCCTTGATCCTGCTTGTCCCTCATTGCCCCTCCATGCCCATCCTTATCCCGCCTTTTCCCTCCTTGTCCCGCCTTGTCCCTGTTTGTCCCTCCTTGATCCTGCTTGTCCCTACTTGTCCCTACTTGTCCCTCCTAGTCCCTCATTGTCCTTCCTTGACCCTCCTTGTCCTTCCTTGACCCTCCTTGTCCTTCCTTGTCCCTGTTTGTCCCTACTTGATCCTGCTTGTCCCTCCTTGTCCCTCCTTGACCCTCCTGGTCCCTCCTTGCTCCTACTTGCCCCTCCTTGTCACTCCTTTTCCCTCATTGCCCTTCATTGTCCCTTCTTGTTCCTCCTTTCCCTCCTTGTCTTTCCTTGTCACTCCTTTTCCCTCCTTTCCTTGCTTTTCCCTCCTTGTCTTTCCTTGTCCCTCCTTTCCTTGCTTTTCCCTCCTTGTCCCTCCTTGTCTTTCATTGTCCCTACTTGTCCCTGCTTGTCCCTCCTTGTCCCTCCTTGTCCCTCCTTATCCCTGCTTGTCCCTCCTAGTCCCACCTTGTCCCTCCTTGCTCCTCCTTGTCCCTCCTTGTCCGTCGTTGTCCGTCGTTGTCCCTCCTTGTCACTTCTTGACCCTCCTTGAGCCTCCTTGTCCCTCCTGGACCGTTCTTATCCCTCCTTGTCCCTCATTGCCCCTAATTGTCCCTACTGGTCCCTCCTTGCTCTTCATTGCCCCTTCTTTTCCCTCCTTGCCCCTCCTTGTTCCTCCTTGTCACTCCCTTTCCTCCTTGTCACTCCCTTTCCTCCTTGTCCCTCATTGCCCCTCATTGTCCCTCCTGGTTCCTCCTTTCGCTCCTTTTCCCTCATGGTCCCTCCTTGTCCCTCATTGCCCCTCATTGTCCCTCCTTGTTCCTCCTTTCCCTCCATTTCCCTCATGGTCCCTACTGGTCCCTCCTTGTCACTCCTTGACCCTTCTTCCTACTTGCCCCTCATTGCCCATCCTTGTCACTCCTTTCCCCTCATTGCTTTTCATTGTCCCTCCATGTTCTTCCTTTTCCCTCCTTGTCTTTCCTTGTCCCTCCTTTTCCCTCCTTTCCTTGCTTCTCCCTCCTTGTCCTTCCTTGTCCCTCCTTGTCCTTCCTTGTCCCTCCTTTCCTTGCTTTTCCCTCCTTGTCTTTCATTGTCGCTACTTGTCCCTCCTTGTCCCTCCTTATCCCTGCTTGTCCCTCCTCGTCCCTCCTGGTCCATCATGGTCCCTCCTGGTCCCTCCTGGTCCCTCCTGGTCCCTCCTGGTCCCTCCTAGTCCCTCCTTGCTCCTCCTTGTCCCTCCTTTTCCGTCGTTTTCCCTCCTTGTCCCTCCTTGACCCTTCTTTTCCCTCCTTGCCCCTCATTGTCCCTCCTTGTTCCTCCTTGTCACTCCCTTCCCTCCTGGTCCCTCCTGGTCCCTGATTGTCCCTCCTGGTCCCTCCTTGTCACTCCTTGTCCCTCCTTGACCCTCCTTGTTCCTCCTTGCCCCTCCTTTTCCCTCCTTGTCCCTTCTTGACCCCCCTAGTCCCTGCTCGTCCCTCCTTGTCACTCCTTGACACTCCTTGTCCCTCCTTGTTTCTCCTTGTCACACCTTGTCACTCCTTTTCCCTCCTTTTCCCTCATTGCCTCCTTGCCCCTCCTTTTCCTTCCTTGTCCCTCCTTGTTCCTCCTTGACCCTCCTTTTCCCTCCTTGTCCCTTCTTGACCCCCCTAGTCCCTGCTCGTCCCTCCTTGTCCCTCCTGGTTTCTCCTTGTCACACCTTGTCACTCGTTTTCCCTCCTTTCCCCTCCTTGTCTCTCCATGCCCCTCCTGGCCACTCCTGGCCACTCCTTGCTCCTCCTTGCCCCTTCTTTTCCCTCCTTGTTCGTCCTTGTCACTCCTTTCCCTCCTTTACCCTCCTGGTCCCTCCTTGTCACTCCTTGTCCCTCCGTGACACTCCTTGTCCCTCCTGGTCCGTACTTGTCCCTCCCTGTCCCTCCTAGTCCTTCCTTGTCCCTATTTGTCCCTCCTTGATCCTGCTTGTCCCCCAGTGCCCCTTCATGTCCCTTATTGCCCCTCCATGTACCTCCTTATCCCTCCTGGTCCCTCCTTGTCCCGTCTTGTCCCTCCTTGTCCCTGTTTGTCCCTCCTTGATCCTGCTTGTCCCTAATTGTCCCTCCTAGTCCCGCCTTGACCCTCCTAGTCCTTCCTTGTCCCTGTTTGTCCCTCCTTGATCCTGCTTGTCCCTCCTTGTCCCTTCTTGTCCCTACTTGTCGCTCCTTGACCCTCCTGGTCCCTCCTTGATCCTACTTGCCCCTTCTTGGCCCTCCTTGTCACTCCTTTTCCCTCATTGCCCTTCATTGTCCCTCCTTGTTCCACCTTTCCCCTCCTTTCCCTTCTTGTCCTTCCTTGTGCCACGTTGACCCTCGTTGTCTCTCCTTGTCCCTCCTTGACCCTCCTTGTCCCTCCTTGACCCTCCTTGTCCCTACTTGTCGCTCCTTGACCCTCCTGGTCCCTCCTTGATCCTACTTGCCCCTCACTGCCCCTTCTTGGCCCTCCTTGTCACTCCTTTTCCCTCATTGCCCTTCATTGTCCCTCCTTGTTCCACCTTTCCCCTCCTTTCCCTTCTTGTCCCTCCTTGTCCCACGTTGACCATCCTTGTCCCTCCTTGACCCTCCTTGTCCCTCCTTGTCCCTCCTTTTCCCTCCTTTCCCTGCTTATCCCTCCTTGTCCCTGCTTGTCTTTCCTTTTCCCAGCTTATCCCAGCTTATCCCTGCTTGTCCCTCCTTATCCCTCGTTGTCACTCCTTGTCCCTCATTGTCCCTCCTTGACCCTCCTTGACCCTCCTTGACCCTCCTTGACCCTCCTTGACCCTCCTTGACCCTCCTTGACCCTCCTTGACCCTCCTTGACCCTCCTTGACCCTCCTTGTCCCTCCTTGTCCCTCCTTGACCCTCTTGGTCCGTACTTATCCCTCCTTGTCTCTCCTTGTCTCTCCTTGATCCTCCTTGCCCCTCACTGCCCCTTCTTGGCCCTCCTTGTCTCTCCTTTTCCCTCATTGCCCTTCATTGCCCTTCATTGTCCCTCCTTGTCCCTCCTTGACCCTCCTTGTCCCTCCTTGTCCCTCCTTGATACTGCTTGTCCCTCACTGCCCCTTCTTGGTCCTCCTTGTCACTCCTTTTCCCTCATTGCCCTTTATTGTCCCTCCTTGCTCCACCTTTTCCCTCCATGACTCTCCTTTTCACTCCTTTCCCTGCTTATCCCTCCTTGTCACTCCTTGTCTTTCCTTGTCCCTCCTTTGTCCTCCTTTTCCCTCCTTGTCCCTCCCTGACCCTCCTTGTCCCATCTTTTCTTAACTTGTCCCTCATTATCCCTCCTTGTACCTCATTATCCCTCCTGGTCCGTACTTGTCCCTCCTTGTCACTCCTTGCCCTCCTTGGCCATCCTTGTCTCTCCTTGTTCCTCCTTTCCCCTCCTGGTCCCTCCTTGTCTCTCCTTGTCCTCCTTGTCCTCCTTGACCCTTCTTGTCCCTCATTGCCCCTCCTTGCAACTCCTTTTACCTCCTTGTCCCTCCTTGGCCCTCCTTGTCCCTCATTGTCCCTCCTCTTCCCTCCTTGTTCCTCATTTTCCCTGCTTGTCCCTCCTTGTCCCTCATTGCCCCTCCTTTATCCTCCTTTTTCCCTCCTTGTCACTCCTTGTCCCTCCTAGTACCTGCTCGTACCTCCTTTTCCCTCCTTGTCCCTCATTGTCCGTCCTGGTCCCTCCTTATCCCTCATTGCCCCCCATTGTCCCTCCTTGTTCCTCCTTGTCGCTCCTTTCCCTCCTGGTCCCTCCTTATCCCTCCATGTCACTCCTTGTATCTCCTTGCCCCTCCTTGTCCCTGCTTGTCCACCATTGTCCTTCCTTGTCCCTCCTAGACAATCCTGGTCCCTCCTTGCTCCTCCTTGCCCCTTCTTTTCCCTCCTTGTCCCTCCTTGTTCCTCCTTTCCCTCCTGGACCCTCCTTGTCCCTCCCTGTCCCTCCTTTTCCTTCCTTGTCCCTATTCGTCCCTATTGATCCTGCTTGTCCCTTCTTGTCCCTGCTTGTCCTTCCTTGTCCCTATTCGTCCCTCCTTGATCCTGCTTGTCCCTTCTTGTCCCTCATTGCCCCACCATGTCCCTCCTTTTCCCTCCTTGTCCCGTCTTGCCCTTCTTGTCCCGCCTTGTCCCTGTTTGTCCCTCCTTGATCCTGCTTGTCCCTACTTGTCCCTTATTGCCCCTCATTGTCCCTTCTTGACCCTCCTTGTCCTTCCTTGTCCCTGTTTGTCCCTCCTTGATCCTGCTTGTCCCTCCTTGTACCTTCTTGTCCCTCCTTGTCCCTACTTGTCCCTCCTTGACCCTCCTGGTCCCTCCTTTCTCCTACTTGCCCCCCATTGGCCCTCCTTGTCACTCCTTTTCCCTCATTGCCCTTCATTGTCCCTCCTTTTCCCTCCTTGTCTTTCCTCGTCCCTCCTTGTCCCGGATCCTGCTTGTCCTTCCTTGTCTCTGTTTGTCCCTCCTTGATCCTGATTGTCCCTCCTTGTCCCTTCTTGTCCCTCCTTGAATCTCCTTGACCCTCCTGGTCCCTCCTTGCTCCTACTTGCCCTCATTGCCTCTCCTTGGCCCTCCTTGTCGCTCCTTTTCCCTCATTGCCCTTCATTGTCCCTCCTTGTTCCACCTTTTCCCTAATTTCCCTCCTTGTCCCTCCTTTTCCCTCCTTTCCCTGCTTTTCCCTCATTGTCCCTCCTTGTCCCTCCTTATCCCTCCTTATCCCTGCTTGTCCCTCCTGGTCCCTCCTTGTCCCTCGTTGTCCCTCGTTGTCCGTACTTATCCCTCCTTGTCCCTCATTGCCCCTAATTGTCCCTCCTGGTCCCTCCTTGCTCTTCATTACCCCTTCTTTTCCCTCCTTGTCCCTTCATGTCCCTCCTTGTCCCTCCTTGCCCGTCCTTGTCCCTACTTGTCCCTCCCTGTCCCTTCTTGTCCCTATTTGTCCCTCCTTGATCCTGCTTGGCCGTCATTGCCCCTCATTGCCCCTCCATGCCCATCCTTATCCCTCCTTTTCAGTCCTTGACCCTCCTTGTCCCTCCTGGTCCGTACTTATCCCTCCTTGTCCCTCATTGCCCCTAATTGTCCCTCCTGGTCCCTCCTTGTTCTTCATTGCCCCTTCTTTTCCCTCCTTGTCCCTCGTTATCCCTCCTTGTCCCTCCTGGTCCGTACTTGTACCTCCTTGTCCCTTATTGCCCCTCCTTGTTCCTCCTTGGCCACCCTTTTCCCTCCTTGTCCCTTCATGTCCCTGCTTGTCCCTCCTTGCCCGTCCTTGTCCCTCCCTGTCCCTCCTTGTCCTTCCTTGCCCCTCCTTGTCACTCCTTGTCCCTCCTTGTCCCTCCTGGTCCGTACTTATCCCTCCTTGTCCCTCCTTGTCTCTCTTTGTCCTGGTCACTCCTTGCTCCTCCTTGCCCCTTCTTTTCCCTCAGTGTCCCTCCTCGTTCCTCCTTGTCACTCCATTCCCTCCTGGACCCTCCTTGTCCCTCCATTTCCCTCCTTTTCCTTCCTTGTCCCTACTCGTCCCTCCTTGATCCTGCTTGTCCCTTCTTGTCCCTCGTTATCCCTCCTTGTCCCTCCTGGTCCGAACTTGTCCCTCCTTGTCCCTTATTGCCCCTCATTGTCCCTCCTTGTTCCTCCTTGTTCCTCCTTGGCCCTCCTTTTCCCTCCTTGTCCCTTCATGTCCCTGCTTGTCCCTCCTTGCCCGTCCTTGTCCCTACTTGTCCCTCCCTGTCCCTCCTTGTCCTTCCTTGCCCCTCCTTGTCACTCCTTGTCCCTCCTTGTCCCTCCTGGTCCGTACTTATCCCTACTTGTCCCTCCTTGTCTCTCTTTGTCCCTCATTGCCCCTAATTGTCCCTCCTGGTCCCTCCTTGCTCTTCATTGCCCCTTCTTTTCCCTCCTTGTCCCTCGTTATCCCTCCTTGTCCCTCCTGGTCCGTACCTGTCCCTCCTTGTCCCTTATTGCCCCTCATTGTCCCTCCTTGTTCCTCCTGGCCCTCCTTTTCCCTCCTTGTGCCTTCATGTCCCTGCTTGTCCCTCCTTGCCCGTCCTTGTCCCTACTTGTCCCTCCCTGTCCCTCCCTGTCCCTCCTTGTCCTTCCTTGTCCCTATTTGGCCCTCCTTGATCCTGCTTGTCCCTCATTGCCCCACCATGCCCATCCTTATCTCGCCTTTTCCCTCCTTGTCCCGCCTTGTCCCTGTTTGTCCCTCCATGATCCTGCTTGTCCCTACTTATCCCTCCTAGTCCCTCATTGTCATTCCTTGACCCTCCTTGTCCTTCCTTGTCCCTGTTTGTCCCTACTTGATCCTGCTTGTCCCTCCTTGTCCCTCCTTGACCCTCCAGGTCCCTCCTTGCTGCTACTTGCCCCTCATTGCATCTCCTTGTCACTCCTTTTCCCTCATTGCCCTTCATTGTACCTTCTTGTTCCTCCTTTTCCCTCCTTGTCTTTCCTTGTCACTCCTTTTCCCTCCTTTCCTTGCTTTTCCCTCCTTGTCTTTCCTTGTCCCTCCTTCCCTTGCTTTTCCCTCCTTGTCCCTCCTTGTCTTTCATTGTCCCTACTTGTCTCTCCTTGTCCCTCCTTATCCCTGCTTGTCCCTCCTTGTCCGTCCTTGCTCCTCCTTGTCCCTCCTTGTCCGTCGTTTTCCGTCGTTGTCCCTCCTTGTCCCTCCTTGTCGCTTCTTGACCCTCCTTGTCCCTCCTTGACCCTCCTTGTCCCTCCTTGACCCTCCTTGACCCTCCTTGTCCCTCCTGGAACGTTCTTATCCCTCCTTGTCCCTCATTGCCCCTAATTGTCCCTCCTGGTCCCTCCTTGCTCTTCATTGCCCCTTCTTTTCCCTCCTTGCCCCTCCTTGTTCCTCCTTGTCACTCCCTTTCCTCCTTGTCCCTCATTGCCCCTCATTGTCCCTCCTGGTTCCTCCTTTCCCTCATGGTCCCTCCTTGTCCCTCATTGCCCCTCATTGACCCTCCTTGTTCCTCCTTTCCCTCCTTTTCCCTCATGGTCCCTCCTGGTCCCTCCTTGTCTCTCCTTGACCCTTCTTCCTACTTGCCCCTCATTGCCCATCCTTGTCACTCCCTTCCCCTCATTGCTTTTCATTGTCCCTCCTTGTCTTTCCTTGTCCCTACTTGTCCCTCCTTATCCCTGCTTGTCCCTCCTCGTCCCTCCTGGTCCCTCCTGGTCCCTCCTGGTCCCTCCTGGTCCCTCCTTGCTCCTCCTTGTCCCCCCTTTTTCGTCGTTTTCACTCCTTGTCACTTCTTGACCCTCCTTGTACCTCTTTGTCCCTCCTTGACCCTCCTTGTCCCTCCTGGACCGTTCTTATCCCTCCTTGTCCCTCCTTGTCCCTCCTGGTCCCTCCTGGTCCCTGATTGTCCCTCCTTGTCCCTCCTTATCCCTCCTTGTCCCTCCTTGTCCCTCCTTGTCCCTCCTTGTCCCTCCTTGACCCTCATTGACCCTCCTTGACCCTCCTTGTCCCTCCTTGGCCCTCCTTGTCCCTTCTTGTCCCTAATTGTCGCTTCTTGACCCTCCTGGTCCCTCCTGGTCCCTCCTTGATCCTACTTGCCCCTCACTGCCCCTTCTTGGCCCTCCTTGTCACTCCTTTTCCATCATTGCCCTTCATTGTCCGTCCTTGTTACACCTTTTCCCTCCTTGACCCTCCTTTCCCTGCTTTTCCCTCCTTGTCTTTCCTTGTCCCTGCTTGTCCCTCGTTGTCCCTCGTTGTCTCTCTTTGTCCCTCCTTGTCTCTCCTTGTCCCTCATTGCCCCTAATTGTCCCTCCTGGTCCCTCCTTGCTCTTTATTGCCCCTTCTTTTCCGTCCTTGTCCCTCCTTGTCCCTCCTGGTCCGTACTTGTCCATCCTTGTCCCTTATTGCCCCTCATTGTCCCTCCTTGTTCCTCCTTGGCCCTCCTTTTCCCTTCATGTCCCTGCTTGTCCCTCCTTGTCCCTCCTTGCCCGTCCTTGTCCCTTCTTATCCTTCCATGTCGCACCTTGTCCCTCATTGCCCCTCCATGTCCGTCCTTGTCCCGCATTGTCCCTCCATTACCCTCCTTGTCACTCATTGTCCCTCCTTGAACCTGCTTGTCCCTCCTTGTCCCTCCTTGCCCGTCCTTGTCCCTTCTTATCCTTCCATGTCGCACCTTGTCCCTCCTTGCCCATCCTTGTCCTTCCTTGGGCCTGTTTGTCGCTCCTTGATCGTGCTTCTCCCTCCTTGTCCCTTCCTGTCCCACCTAGTCCCTCGTTGACCCTCGTTGACCCTCCCGGTCCCTCCTTGCTCTTACTTGCACCTCCTTTTCCCGCCTTGTCCCTCATTGCCCCTCCTTGGCCATCCTTGTCACTCCTTTTGTCTCATTGCCCCTCCTTATCCCTCCTTTTCCCTCCTGGTCCCTCCTTGTCCCTCCTTGTCCCTCCTTGTCCCTCCTTGTCCCTCCTTGTCCATCCTTGTCCCTCCTTGTCCCTCCTTGTCCCTCCTTGTCCCTCCTTGACCCTCCTTGTCCCTGCTTGTCCCTCCTTGACCCTGCTTGCCCCTCCTGCTCCCTCCTTGTTCCTCCTTGTCACTCCTTTCCCCCCTTTTCCCTCCTGGTCCCTCCTTGCTCCTCCTTGCCCCTTGTTTTCCCTCCTTATCCCTCCTTGGCCCTCCTTGTCCCTCCTTGTCCGTCCTTGTCCCGCCTTGCCCCTCCTGGTCACTCCTTGTCCCGCCTTGTCCCTTCTGGTCCCTCCTTGACTCTCCTTGTTCCTCCTTGCCCCTCCTTTTCCCTCCTTGCCCCTTCTTGACCCCCTAGTCCCTGCTCGTCCCTCTTGTCCCTCATTGTCACTCCTTGACCCTCCTTGTTTTTCCTTGTCACTCCTTGACCCTCCTTGTCCCTCCTTGTCACTCCTTTCCCTCCTAGTCCCTCCTGGCCCCTCCTTGTCCCTCCTGATCCCTCCTTGTCCCTCTTTGTCCCTCCTTGACCCTCCTTGTTCCTCCTTGCCCTCCTTTTCTCTCATTGTCCCTTCTTGACCCCACTAGTCCCTACTCGTCCCTCCTTGTCCCTCATTGTCACTCCTTGACCCTCCTTGTTTCTCCTTGTCACTCCCTTTCCCTCCTTGACCCTCCTAGTCTATCCATGCCCCTCCTGGTCCCTCCTTGCTCCTCCTTGCCCCTTCTTTTCCTCCTTCTTCCTCCTTGTCACTCCTTTCCCTCCTTGTCACTCCTTTCCCTCCTTGTCCCACGATGTTCCTCCTTGCTCCTCCTTGCCCCTTGTTTTCCCTCCTTATCCCTCCTTGTCCCTCCTTGTCCCTCCTTGTCCCTCCTTGGCCCTCCTTGTCCGTCCTTGTCCGTCCTTGTCCCTCCTGGTCCCTCCTTGTCCGTCCTTGTCCCGCCTTGTCCCTACTGGTCCCTCCTTGACCCTCCTTGTTCCTCCTTGTCACTTCCTTCCCTCCTGGTCCCTCCTTGTCCCTCCTGGTCGCTGCTTGTCCCTCCTTGTCCCTCCTTGACCCTCCTTGACCCTCCTTGTTCCTCCTTGCCCTCCTGGTCCCTCCTTGTCCCTAATTGTCCCTCCTTGTCCCGCATTGTCCCTGTTTGTCCCTCTTTGATCCTGCTTGTCCCTAATTGTCCCTCCTTGTCCCGCCTTGACCCTCCTAGTCCTTCCTTGTCCCTGTTTGTCCCTCCTTGATCTGCTTGTCCCTCCTTGTCCCTTCTTGTCCCTACTTGTCGCTCCTTGACCCTCCTAGTCCCTCCTTGATCATACTTGCCCCTCACTGCCCCTTCTTGGTCCTCCTTGTCACTCCTTTTCCCTCATTGCCCTTCATTGTCCCTCCTTGCTCCACCTTTTCCCTCCATGACTCTCCTTTTCACTCCTTTCCCTGCTTATCCCTCCTTGTCACTCCTTGTCTTTCCTTGTCCCTCCTTTGTCCTCCTTTTCCCTCCTTGTCCCTCCCTGACCCTCCTTGCCCCATCTTTTCTTAACTTGTCCCTCATTATCCCTCCTTGTACCTCATTATCCCTCCTGGTCCGTACTTGTCCCTCCTTGTCACTCCTTGCCCTCCTTGGCCATCCTTGTCTCTCCTTGTTCCTCCTTTCCCCTCCTGGTCCCTCCTTGTATCTCCTTGTCCTCCTTGTCCTCCTTTTCCCTCCTTGTCCCTCCTTGCCCCTCCTAGTACCTGCTCGTACCTCCTTTTCCCTCATTGTCCGTCCTGGTCCCTCCTTGTCTCTCATTGCCCCTCATTGTCCCTCCTTGTTCCTCCTTGTCGCTCCTTTCCCTCCTGGTCCCTCCTTATCCCTCCATGTAACTCCTTGTATCTCCTTGTCTCTCCTTGCCCCTCCTTGTCCCTGCTTGTCCACCATTGTCCTTACTTGTCCCTCCTAGACAATCCTAGTCCCTTCTTGTCTGTCCATGCCCCTCCTGGTCCCTCCTTGCTCCTCCTTGCTCCTCCTTGCCCCTTCTTTTCCCTCCTTGTCCCTCCTTGTTCCTCCTTGTCACTCCTTTCCTTCCTGGACCCTCCTTTTCCTTCCTTGTCCCTATTCGTCCCTCCTTGATCCTGCTTGTCCCTGCTTGTCCTTCCTTGTCCCTATTCGTCCCTCCTTGATCCTGCTTGTCCCTTCTTGTCCCTCATTGCCCCACCATGTCCCTCCTTTTCCCTCCTTGTCCCGTCTTGCCCTTCTTGTCCCGCCTTGTCCCTGTTTGTCCCTCCTTGATCATGCTTGTCCCTACTTGTCCCTCCTTGTCCCTTATTGCCCCTCATTGTCCCTTCTTGACCCTCCTTGTCCTTCCTTGTCCCTGTTTGTCCCTCCTTGGTCCTGCTTATCCCTCCTTGTACCTTCTTGTCCCTCCTTGTCCCTACTTGTCCCTCCTTGACCCTCCTGGTCCCTCCTTTCTCCTACTTGCCCCTCATTGGCCCTCCTTGTCACTCCTTTTCCCTCATTGCCCTTCATTGTCCCTCCTTTTCCCTCCTTGTCTTTCCTTGTCCCGCCTTGTCCCTGTTTGTCCCTCCTTGATCCTGCTTGTCCTTCCTTGTCTCTGTTTGTCCCTCCTTGATCCTGATTGTCCCTGCTTGTCCCTTCTTGTCCATCCTTGAATCCCCTTAACCCTCCTGGTCCCTCCTTGCTTCTACTTGCCCTCATTGCCCCTCCTTGGCCCTCCTTGTCACTCCTTTTCCCTCATTGCCCTTCATTGTCCCTCCTTGTTCCACCTTTTCCCTCCTTTCCCTCCTTGTCCCTCCTTTTCCCTCATTGTCCCTCCTTGTCTTTCCTTGTCTTTCCTTGTCCCTCCTTGTCCCTCCTTGTCCCTCCTTGTCCCTCCTTGTCCCTCCTTATCCCTGCTTGTCCCTCCTGGTCCCTCCTTGTCCCTCGTTGTCCGTACTTATCCCTCCTTGTCTCTCCTTGTCCCTCATTGCCCCTAATTGTCCCTCCTGGTCCCTCCTTGCTCTTCATTACCCCTTCTTTTCCCTTCTTGTCCCTCGTTATCCCTCCTGGTCCGAACTTGTCCCTCCTTGCCCCTCATTGTCCCTCCTTGTTCCTCCTTGTTCCTGCTTAGCCCTCCTTTTCCCTCCTTGTCCCTTCATGTCCCTCCTTGTCCCTCCTTGCCCGTCCTTGTCCCTACTTGTCCCTCCCTGTCCCTTCTTGTCCTTCCTTGTCCCTATTTGTCCCTCCTTGATCCTGCTTGTCCCTCATTGCCCCTCCATGCCCATCCTTATCCCTCCTTGTCACTCCTTGACCCTCCTTGTCCCTCCTTGTCTCTCCTTGTCCCTCATTGCCCCTAATTGTCCCTCCTGGTCCCTCCTTGCTCTTCATTGCCCCTTCTTTTCCCTCCTTGCCCCTCGTTATCCCTCCTTGTCCCTCCTGGTCCGTACTTGTCCCTCCTTGTCCCTTATTGCCCCTCATTGTCCCTCCTTGTTCCTCCTTTTCCCTCCTTGTCCCTTCATGTCCCTGCTTGTCCCTCCTTGCCCGTCCTTGTCCCTACTTGTCCCTCCCTGTCCCTCCTTGTCACTCCTTGTCACTCCTTGTCCCTCCTTGTCCCTCCTGGTCCATACTTATCCCTCCTTGTCTCTCTTTGTCCCTCATTGCCCCTAATTGTCCCTCCTGGTCACTCCTTGCTCTTCATTGCCCCTCATTTTCCCTCCTTGTTCCTCGTTATCCCTCCTTGTCCCTCCTGGTCCGTACCTGTCCCTCCTTGTCCCTTATTGCCCCTCATTGTCCCTCCTTGTTCCTCCTGGGCCCTCCTTTTCCCTCCTTGTGCCTTCGTGTCCCTGCTTGTCCGTCCTTGTCCCTACTTGTCCCTCCCTGTCCCTCCCTGTCCCTCCCTGTCCCTCCCTGTCCCTCCTTGTCCCTATTTGGCCCTCCTTGATCCTGCTTGTCCCTCATTGCCCCTCCATGCCCATCCTTATCCCGCCTTTTCCCTCCTTGTCCCGCCTTGTCCCTGTTTGTCCCTCCTTGATCCTGCTTGTCCCTACTTGTCCCTCCTAGTCCCTCATTGTCCTTCCTTGACCCTCCTTGTCCTTCCTTGACCCTCCTTGTCCTTCCTTGTCCCTGTTTGTCCCTACTTGATCCTGCTTGTCCCTCCTTGTCCCTCCTTGACCCTCCTGGTCCCTCCTTGCTCCTACTTGCCCCTCCTTGTCACTCCTTTTCCCTCATTGCCCTTCATTGTCCCTTCTTGTTCCTCCTTTCCCTCCTTGTCTTTCCTTGTCACTCCTTTTCCCTCCTTTCCTTGCTTTTCCCTCCTTGTCTTTCCTTGTCCCTCCTTTCCTTGCTTTTCCCTCCTTGTCCCTCCTTGTCTTTCATTGTCCCTACTTGTCCCTGCTTGTCCCTCCTTGTCCCTCCTTGTCCCTCCTTATCCCTGCTTGTCCCTCCTAGTCCCACCTTGTCCCTCCTTGCTCCTCCTTGTCCCTCCTTGTCCGTCGTTGTCCCTCCTTGTCACTTCTTGACCCTCCTTGAGCCTCCTTGTCCCTCCTGGACCGTTCTTATCCCTCCTTGTCCCTCATTGCCCCTAATTGTCCCTACTGGTCCCTCCTTGCTCTTCATTGCCCCTTCTTTTCCCTCCTTGCCCCTCCTTGTTCCTCCTTGTCACTCCTTGTCCCTCCGTGACACTCCTTGTCCCTCCTGGTCCGTACTTGTCCCTCCCTGTCCCTCCTAGTCCTTCCTTGTCCCTATTTGTCCCTCCTTGATCCTGCTTGTCCCCCAGTGCCCCTTCATGTCCCTTATTGCCCCTCCATGTACCTCCTTATCCCTCCTGGTCCCTCCTTGTCCCGTCTTGTCCCTCCTTGTCCCTGTTTGTCCCTCCTTGATCCTGCTTGTCCCTAATTGTCCCTCCTAGTCCCGCCTTGACCCTCCTAGTCCTTCCTTGTCCCTGTTTGTCCCTCCTTGATCCTGCTTGTCCCTCCTTGTCCCTTCTTGTCCCTACTTGTCGCTCCTTGACCCTCCTGGTCCCTCCTTGATCCTACTTGCCCCTTCTTGGCCCTCCTTGTCACTCCTTTTCCCTCATTGCCCTTCATTGTCCCTCCTTGTTCCACCTTTCCCCTCCTTTCCCTTCTTGTCCTTCCTTGTGCCACGTTGACCCTCGTTGTCTCTCCTTGTCCCTCCTTGACCCTCCTTGTCCCTCCTTGACCCTCCTTGTCCCTACTTGTCGCTCCTTGACCCTCCTGGTCCCTCCTTGATCCTACTTGCCCCTCACTGCCCCTTCTTGGCCCTCCTTGTCACTCCTTTTCCCTCATTGCCCTTCATTGTCCCTCCTTGTTCCACCTTTCCCCTCCTTTCCCTTCTTGTCCCTCCTTGTCCCACGTTGACCATCCTTGTCCCTCCTTGACCCTCCTTGTCCCTCCTTTTCCCTCCTTTCCCTGCTTATCCCTCCTTGTCCCTGCTTGTCTTTCCTTTTCCCAGCTTATCCCAGCTTATCCCTGCTTGTCCCTCCTTATCCCTCGTTGTCACTCCTTGTCCCTCATTGTCCCTCCTTGACCCTCCTTGACCCTCCTTGACCCTCCTTGACCCTCCTTGTCCCTCCTTGTCCCTCCTTGACCCTCTTGGTCCGTACTTATCCCTCCTTGTCTCTCCTTGTCTCTCCTTGATCCTCCTTGCCCCTCACTGCCCCTTCTTGGCCCTCCTTGTCTCTCCTTTTCCCTCATTGCCCTTCATTGCCCTTCATTGTCCCTCCTTGTCCCTCCTTGACCCTCCTTGTCCCTCCTTGTCCCTCCTTGATACTGCTTGTCCCTCACTGCCCCTTCTTGGTCCTCCTTGTCACTCCTTTTCCCTCATTGCCCTTTATTGTCCCTCCTTGCTCCACCTTTTCCCTCCATGACTCTCCTTTTCACTCCTTTCCCTGCTTATCCCTCCTTGTCACTCCTTGTCTTTCCTTGTCCTCCTTTTCCCTCCTTGTCCCTCCCTGACCCTCCTTGCCCCATCTTTTCTTAACTTGTCCCTCATTATCCCTCCTTGTACCTCATTATCCCTCCTGGTCCGTACTTGTCCCTCCTTGTCACTCCTTGCCCTCCTTGGCCATCCTTGTCTCTCCTTGTTCCTCCTTTCCCCTCCTGGTCCCTCCTTGTCTCTCCTTGTCCTCCTTGTCCTCCTTGACCCTTCTTGTCCCTCATTGCCCCTCCTTGCAACTCCTTTTACCTCCTTGTCCCTCCTTGGCCCTCCTTGTCCCTCATTGTCCCTCCTCTTCCCTCCTTGTTCCTCATTTTCCCTGCTTGTCCCTCCTTGTCCCTCATTGCCCCTCCTTTATCCTCCTTTTTCCCTCCTTGTCACTCCTTGTCCCTCCTAGTACCTGCTCGTACCTCCTTTTCCCTCCTTGTCCCTCATTGTCCGTCCTGGTCCCTCCTTATCCCTCATTGCCCCCCATTGTCCCTCCTTGTTCCTCCTTGTCGCTCCTTTCCCTCCTGGTCCCTCCTTATCCCTCCATGTCACTCCTTGTATCTCCTTGCCCCTCCTTGTCCCTGCTTGTCCACCATTGTCCTTCCTTGTCCCTCCTAGACAATCCTAGTCCCTCCTTGTCCCTTCTTGTCTGTCCATGCCCCTCCTGGTCCCTCCTTGCTCCTCCTTGCCCCTTCTTTTCCCTCCTTGTCCCTCCTTGTTCCTCCTGGACCCTCCTTGTCCCTCCCTGTCCCTCCTTTTCCTTCCTTGTCCCTATTCGTCCCTCCTTGATCCTGCTTGTCCCTTCTTGTCCCTGCTTGTCCTTCCTTGTCCCTATTCGTCCCTCCTTGATCCTGCTTGTCCCTTCTTGTCCCTCATTGCCCCACCATGTCCCTCCTTTTCCCTCCTTGTCCCGTCTTGCCCTGCTTGTCCCGCCTTGTCCCTGTTTGTCCCTCCTTGATCCTGCTTGTCCCTACTTGTCCCTTATTGCCCCTCATTGTCCCTTCTTGACCCTCCTTGTCCTTCCTTGTCCCTGTTTGTCCCTCCTTGATCCTGCTTGTCCCTCCTTGTACCTTCTTGTCCCTCCTTGTCCCTACTTGTCCCTCCTTGACCCTCCTGGTCCCTCCTTTCTCCTACTTGCCCCTCATTGGCCCTCCTTGTCACTCCTTTTCCCTCATTGCCCTTCATTGTCCCTCCTTTTCCCTCCTTGTCTTTCCTCGTCCCTCCTTGTCCCGGATCCTGCTTGTCCTTCCTTGTCTCTGTTTGTCCCTCCTTGATCCTGATTGTCCCTCCTTGTCCCTTCTTGTCCCTCCTTGAATCTCCTTGACCCTCCTTGCTCCTACTTGCCCTCATTGCCTCTCCTTGGCCCTCCTTGTCGCTCCTTTTCCCTCATTGCCCTTCATTGTCCCTCCTTGTTCCACCTTTTCCCTAATTTCCCTCCTTGTCCCTCCTTTTCCCTCCTTTCCCTGCTTTTCCCTCATTGTCCCTCCTTGTCTTTCCTTGTCCCTCCTTGTCCCTCCTTATCCCTGCTTGTCCCTCCTGGTCCCTCCTTGTCCCTCGTTCTCCCTCGTTGTCCGTACTTATCCCTCCTTGTCCCTCATTGCCCCTAATTGTCCCTCCTGGTCCCTCCTTGCTCTTCATTACCCCTTCTTTTCCCTCCTTGTCCCTCGTTATCCCTCCTTGTCCCTCCTGGTCCGAACTTGTCCCTCCTTGTCCCTTACTGCCCCTCATTGTCCCTCCTTGTTCCTCCTTGTTCCTGCTTGGCCCTCCTTTTCCCTCCTTGTCCCTTCATGTCCCTCCTTGTCCCTCCTTGCCCGTCCTTGTCCCTACTTGTCCCTCCCTGTCCCTTCTTGTCCCTATTTGTCCCTCCTTGATCCTGCTTGGCCGTCATTGCCCCTCATTGCCCCTCATTGCCCCTCCATGCCCATCCTTATCCCTCCTTTTCAGTCCTTGACCCTCCTTGTCCCTCCTGGTCCGTACTTATCCCTCCTTGTCCCTCCTTGTCTCTCCTTGTCCCTCATTGCCCCTAATTGTCCCTCCTGGTCCCTCCTTGTTCTTCATTGCCCCTTCTTTTCCATCCTTGTCCCTCGTTATCCCTCCTTGTCCCTCCTGGTCCGTACTTGTACCTCCTTGTCCCTTATTGCCCCTCATTGTCCCTCCTTGTTCCTCCTTGGCCCCCCTTTTCCCTCCTTGTCCCTTCATGTCCCTGCTTGTCCCTCCTTGCCTGTCCTTGTCCCTCCCTGTCCCTCCTTGTCCTTCCTTGCCCCTCCTTGTCACTCCTTGTCCCTCCTTGTCCCTCCTGGTCCGTACTTATCCCTCCTTGTCCCTCCTTGTCTCTCTTTGTCCTGGTCACTCCTTGCTCCTCCTTGCCCCTTCTTTTCCCTCCTTGTCCCTCCTCGTTCCTCCTTGTCACTCCATTCCCTCCTGGACCCTCCTTGTCCCTCCATGTCCCTCCTTTTCCTTCCTTGTCCCTACTCGTCCCTCCTTGATCCTGCTTGTCCCTTCTTGTCCCTCGTTATCCCTCCTGGTCCGAACTTGTCCCTCCTTGTCCCTTATTGCCCCTCATTGTCCCTCCTTGTTCCTCCTTTTCCCTCCTTTTCCCTCCTTGTCCCTTCATGTCCCTGCTTGTCCCTCCTTGCCCGTCCTTGTCCCTACTTGTCCCTCCCTGTCCCTCCTTGTCCTTCCTTGCCCCTCCTTGTCACTCCTTGTCCCTCCTTGTCCCTCCTGGTCCGTACTTATCCCTCATTGCCCCTAATTGTCCCTCCTGGTCCCTCCTTGCTCTTCATTGCCCCTTCTTTTCCCTCCTTGTCCCTCGTTATCCCTCCTTGTCCCTCCTGGTCCGTACCTGTCCCTCCTTGTCCCTTATTGCCCCTCATTGTCCCTCCTTGTTCCTCCTGGCCCTCCTTTTCCCTCCTTGTGCCTTCATGTCCCTGCTTGTCCCTCCTTGCCCGTCCTTGTCCCTACTTGTCCCTCCCTGTCCCTCCCTGTCCCTCCTTGTCCTTCCTTGTCCCTATTTGGCCCTCCTTGATCCTGCTTGTCCCTCATTGCCCCACCATGCCCATCCTTATCTCGCCTTTTCCCTCCTTGTCCCGCCTTGTCCCTGTTTGTCCCTCCATGATCCTGCTTGTCCCTACTTATCCCTCCTAGTCCCTCATTGTCATTCCTTGACCCTCCTTGTCCTTCCTTGTCCCTGTTTGTCCCTACTTGATCCTGCTTGTCCCTCCTTTTCGCTTCTTGTCCCTTCTTGTCCCTACTTGTCCCTCCTTGTCCCTCCTTGACCCTCCTTGACCCTCCAGGTCCCTCCTTGCTGCTACTTTCCCCTCATTGCATCTCCTTGTCACTCCTTTTCCCTCATTGCCCTTCATTGTACCTTCTTGTTCCTCCTTTTCCCTCCTTGTCTTTCCTTGTCACTCCTTTTCCCTCCTTTCCTTGCTTTTCCCTCCTTGTCTTTCCTTGTCCCTCCTTCCCTTGCTTTTCCCTCCTTGTCCCTCCTTGTCCCTCCTTGTCTTTCATTGTCCCTACTTGTCTCTCCTTGTCCCTCCTTATCCCTGCTTGTCCCTCCTTGTCCGTCCTTGCTCCTCCTTGTCCCTCCTTGTCCGTCGTTGTCCCTCCTTGTCCCTCCTTGTCGCTTCTTGACCCTCCTTGTCCCTCCTTGACCCTCCTTGTCCCTCCTTGACCCTCCTTGTCCCTCCTGGACCGTTCTTATCCCTCCTTGTCCCTCATTGCCCCTAATTGTCCCTCCTGGTCCCTCCTTGCTCTTCATTGCCCCTTCTTTTCCCTCCTTGCCCCTCCTTGTTCCTCCTTGTCACTCCCTTTCCTCCTTGTCCCTCATTGCCCCTCATTGTCCCTCCTGGTTCCTCCTTTCCCTCATGGTCCCTCCTTGTCCCTCATTGCCCCTCATTGACCCTCCTTGTTCCTCCTTTCCCTCCTTTTCCCTCATGGTCCCTCCTGGTCCCTCCTTGTCTCTCCTTGACCCTTCTTCCTACTTGCCCCTCATTGCCCATCCTTGTCACTCCCTTCCCCTCATTGCTTTTCATTGTCCCTCCTTTTCCCTCCTTGTCTTTCCTTGTCCCTCCTTTCCATGCTTTTCCCTCCTTGTCCCTCCTTGTCCTTCCTTGTCCTTCCTTGTCCCTCCTTTCCTTGCTTTTCCCTCCTTGTCCCTCCTTGTCTTTCATTGTCCCTACTTGTCCCTCCTTATCCCTGCTTGTCCCTCCTCGTCCCTCCTGGTCCCTCCTAGTCCCTCCTTGCTCCTCCTTGTCCCTCCTTTTTCGTCGTTTTCCCTCCTTGTCACTTCTTGACCCTCCTTGTACCTCTTTGTCCCTCCTTGTCCCTCCTGGACCGTTCTTATCCCTCCTTGTCCCTCCTTGTCCCTCCTGGTCCCTGATTGTCCCTCCTTGTCCCTCCTTGTCCCTCCTTGTCCCTCCTTGTCCCTCCTTGTCCCTCCTTGACCCTCATTGACCCTCCTTGACCCTCCTTGTCCCTCCTTGTCCCTCCTTGTCCCTTCTTGTCCCTAATTGTCGCTTCTTGACCCTCCTGGTCCCTCCTGGTCCCTCCTTGATCCTACTTGCCCCTCACTGCCCCTTCTTGGCCCTCCTTGTCACTCCTTTTCCATCATTGCCCTTCATTGTCCGTCCTTGTTACACCTTTTCCCTCCTTGACCCTCCTTTCCCTGCTTTTCCCTCCTTGTCTTTCCTTGTCCCTGCTTGTCCCTCGTTGTCCCTCGTTGTCTCTCTTTGTCCCTCCTTGTCTCTCCTTGTCCCTCATTGCCCCTAATTGTCCCTCCTGGTCCCTCCTTGCTCTTTATTGCCCCTTCTTTTCCGTCCTTGTCCCTCCTTGTCCCTCCTGGTCCGTACTTGTCCATCCTTGTCCCTTATTGCCCCTCATTGTCCCTCCTTGTTCCTCCTTGGCCCTCCTTTTCCCTTCATGTCCCTGCTTGTCCCTCCTTGTCCCTCCTTGCCCGTCCTTGTCCCTTCTTATCCTTCCATGTCGCACCTTGTCCCTCATTGCCCCTCCATGTCCGTCCTTGTCCCGCATTGTCCCTCCTTTACCCTCCTTGTCACTCATTGTCCCTCCTTGAACCTGCTTGTCCCTACTTGTCTCTCCTTGCCCATCCTTGTCCTTCCTTGGGCCTGTTTGTCGCTCCTTGATCGTGCTTCTCCCTCCTTGTCCCTTCCTGTCCCACCTAGTCCCTCGTTGACCCTCGTTGACCCTCCCGGTCCCTCCTTGCTCTTACTTGCACCTCCTTTTCCCGCCTTGTCCCTCATTGCCCCTCCTTGGCCATCCTTGTCACTCCTTTTGTCTCATTGCCCCTCCTTATCCCTCCTTTTCCCTCCTGGTCCCTCCTTGTCCCTCCTTGTCCCTCCTTGTCCCTCCTTGTCCCTCCTTGTCCCTCCTTGTCCCTCCTTGTCCCTCCTTGTCCCTCCTTGTCCCTCCTTGTCCCTCCTTGTCCATCCTTGTCCCTCCTTGTCCCTCCTTGTCCCTCCTTGACCCTCCTTGTCCCTGCTTGTCCCTCCTTGACCCTGCTTGCCCCTCCTGCTCCCTCCTTGTTCCTCCTTGTCACTCCTTTCCCCCCTTTTCCCTCCTGGTCCCTCCTTGCTCCTCCTTGCCCCTTGTTTTCCCTCCTTATCCCTCCTTGGCCCTCCTTGTCCCTCCTTGTCCCTCCTTGTCCGTCCTTGTCCCGCCTTGCCCCTCCTGGTCACTCCTTGTCCCGCCTTGTCCCTTCTGGTCCCTCCTTGACTCTCCTTGTTCCTCCTTGCCCCTCCTTTTCCCTCCTTGCCCCTTCTTGACCCCCTAGTCCCTGCTCGTCCCTCATTGTCACTCCTTGACCCTCCTTGTTTTTCCTTGTCACTCCTTGACCCTCCTTGTCCCTCCTTGTCCCTCCTTGTCACTCCTTTCCCTCCTAGTCCCTCCTGGCCCCTCCTTGTCCCTCCTGATCCCTCCTTGTCCCTCTTTGTCCCTCCTTGACCCTCCTTGTTCCTCCTTGCCCCTCCTTTTCTCTCATTGTCCCTTCTTGACCCCACTAGTCCCTACTCGTCCCTCCTTGTCCCTCATCGTCACTCCTTGACCCTCCTTGTTTCTCCTTGTCACTCCCTTTCCCTCCTTGACCCTCCTAGTCTATCCATGCCCCTCCTGGTCCCTCCTTGCTCCTCCTTGCCCCTTCTTTTCCTCCTTGTTCCTCCTTGTCACTCCTTTCCCTCCTTGTCCCACGATGTTCCTCCTTGCTCCTCCTTGCCCCTTGTTTTCCCTCCTTATCCCTCCTTATCCCTCCTTGTCCCTCCTTGTCCCTCCTTGGCCCTCCTTGTCCGTCCTTGTCCGTCCTTGTCCCTCCTGGTCCCTCCTTGTCCGTCCTTGTCCCGCCTTGTCCCTACTGGTCCCTCCTTGACCCTCCTTGTTCCTCCTTGTCACTTCCTTCCCTCCTGGTCCCTCCTTGTCCCTCCTGGTCGCTGCTTGTCCCTCCTTGTCCCTCCTTGACCCTCCTTGACCCTCATTGTTCCTCCTTGCCCTCCTGGTCCCTCCTTGTCCCTAATTGTCCCTCCTTGTCCCGCATTGTCCCTGTTTGTCCCTCTTTGATCCTGCTTGTCCCTAATTGTCCCTCCTTGTCCCGCCTTGACCCTCCTAGTCCTTCCTTGTCCCTGTTTGTCCCTCCTTGATCTGCTTGTCCCTCCTTGTCCCTTCTTGTCCCTACTTGTCGCTCCTTGACCCTCCTAGTCCCTCCTTGATCCTACTTGCCCCTCACTGCCCCTTCTTGGTCCTCCTTGTCACTCCTTTTCCCTCATTGCCCTTCATTGTCCCTCCTTGATCCACCTTTTCCCTCCATGACTCTCCTTTTCACTCCTTTCCCTGCTTATCCCTCCTTGTCACTCCTTGTCTTTCCTTGTCCCTCCTTTGTCCTCCTTTTCCCTCCTTGTCCCTCCCTGACCCTCCTTGCCCCATCTTTTCTTAACTTGTCCCTCATTATCCCTCCTTGTACCTCATTATCCCTCCTGGTCCGTACTTGTCCCTCCTTGTCACTCCTTGCCCTCCTTGGCCATCCTTGTCTCTCCTTGTTCCTCCTTTCCCCTCCTGGTCCCTCCTTGTATCTCCTTGTCCTCCTTGTCCTCCTTGACCCTTCTTGTCCCTCATTGCCCCTCCTTGCAACTCCTTTTACCTCCTTGTCACTCCTTGGCCCTCCTTGTCCCTCCTCTTCCCTCCTTGGCCCTCCTTGTTCCTCATTTTTCCTGCTTGTCCCTCATTGCCCCTCCTTTATCCTCCTTTTCCCTCCTTGTCACTCCTTGTCCCTCCTAGTACCTGCTCGTACCTCCTTTTCCCTCCTTGTCCCTCATTGTCCGTCCTGGTCCCTCCTTATCCCTCATTGCCCCTCCTTGTTCCTCCTTGTCGCTCCTTTCCCTCCTGGTCCCTCCTTATCCCTCCATGTCACTCCTTGTATCTCCTTGCCCCTCCTTGTCCCTGCTTGTCCACCATTGTCCTTCCTTGTCCCTCCTAGACAATCCTAGTCCCTTCTTGTCTGTCCATGCCCCTCCTGGTCCCTCCTTGCTCCTCCTTGCCCCTTCTTTTCCCTCCTTGTCCCTCCTTGTTCCTCCTTGTCACTCCTTTCCCTCCTGGACCCTCCTTGTCCCTCCCTGTCCCTCCTTTTCCTTCCTTGTCCCTATTCGTCCCTCCTTGATCCTGCTTGTCCCTTCTTGTCCCTGCCTGTCCTTCCTTGTCCCTATTCGTCCCTCCTTTTCCCTCCTTGTCCCTTCATGTCCCTCCTTGTCCCTCCTTGCCCGTCCTTGTCCCTACTTGTCCCTCCCTGTCCCTTCTTGTCCTTCCTTGTCCCTATTTGTCCCTCCTTGATCCTGCTTGTCCCTCATTGCCCCTCCATGCCCATCCTTATCCCTCCTTGTCAGTCCTTGACCCTCCTTGTCCCTCCTTGTCCCTCCTTGTCCCTCCTGGTCCGTACTTATCCCTCCTTGTCCCTCCTTGTCTCTCCTTGTCCCTCATTGCCCCTAATTGTCCCTCCTGGTCCCTCCTTGCTCTTCATTGCCCCTTCTTTTCCCTCCTTGTCCCTCGTTATCCCTCCTTGTCCCTCCTGGTCCGTACTTGTCCCTCCTTGACCCTTATTGCCCCTCATTGTCCCTCCTTGTTCCTCCTTGGCCCTCCTTTTCCCTCCTTGTCCCTTCATGTCCCTGCTTGTCCCTCCTTGCCCGTCCTTGTCCCTCCCTGTCCCTCCTTGTCCTTCCTTGCGCCTCCTTGTCCCTCCTTGTCCCTCCTGGTCCGTACTTATCCCTCCTTGTCCCTCCTTGTCTCTCTTTGTCCTGGTCACTCCTTGCTCCTCCTTGCCCCTTCTTTTCCCTCCTTGTCCCTCCTTGTCACTCCATTCCCTCCTGGACCCTCCTTGTCCCTCCCTGTCCCTCCTTTTCCTTCCTTGTCCCTATTCGTCCCTCCTTGATCCTGCTTGTCCCTTCTTGTCCCTCGTTATCCCTCCTTGTCCCTCCTGGTCCGTACTTGTCCCTTATTGCCCCTCATTGTCCCTCCTTGTTCCTCCTTGGCCCTCCTTTTCCCTCCTTGTCCCTTCATGTCCCTGCTTGTCCCTCTTTGCCCGTCCTTGTCCCTCCCTGTCCCTCCTTGTCCTTCCTTGCCCCTCCTTGTCACTCCTTGTCCCTCCTGGTCCGTACTTATCCCTCCTTGTCTCTCTTTATCCCTCATTGCCCCTAATTGTCCCTCCTGGTCCCTCCTTGCTCTTCATTGCCCCTTCTTTTCCCTCCTTGTCCCTCGTTATCCCTCCTGGTCCGTACCTGTCCCTCCTTGTCCCTTATTGCCCCTCATTGTCCCTCCTTGTTCCTCCTGGGCCCTCCTTTTCCCTCCTTGTGCCTTCATGTCCCTGCTTGTCCCTCCTTGCCCGTCCTTGTCCCTACTTGTCCCTCCCAGTCCCTCCCTGTCCCTCCTTGTCCTTCCTTGTCCCTATTTGGCCCTCCTTGATCCTGCTTGTCCCTCATTGCCCCTCCATGCCCATCCTTATCCCGCCTTTTCCCTCCTTGTCCCGCCTTGTCCCTGTTTGTCCCTCCTTGATCCTGCTTGTCCCTACTTATCCCTCCTAGTCCCTCATTGTCATTCCTTGACCCTCCTTGTCCTTCCTTGTCCCTGTTTGTCCCTACTTGATCCTGCTTGTCCCTCCTTGTCCCTTCTTGTCCCTCCTTGATCCTGCTTGTCCCTACTTATCCCTCCTAGTCCCTCATTGTCATTCCTTGACCCTCCTTGTCCTTCCTTGTCCCTGTTTGTCCCTACTTGATCCTGCTTGTCCCTCCTTGACCCTCCTGGTCCCTCCTTGCTGCTACTTGCCCCTCATTGCATCTCCTTGTCACTCCTTTCCCCTCATTGCTTTTCATTGTCCCTCCTTTTCCCTCCTTGTCTTTCCTTGTCCCTCCTTTCCATGCTTTTCCCTCCTTGTCCCTCCTTGTCCTTCCTTGTCCCTCCTTTCCTTGCTTTTCCCTCCTTGTCCCTCCTTGTCTTTCATTGTCCCTACTTGTCCCTCCTTGTCCCTCCTTATCCCTGCTTGTCCCTCCTCGTCCCTCCTGGTCCCTCCTAGTCCCTCCTTGCTCCTCCTTGTCCCTCCTTTTCCGTCGTTTTCCCTCCTTGTCACTTCTTGACCCTCCCTGTACCTCTTTGTCCCTCCTTGACCCTCCTTGTCCCTCCTGGACCGTTCTTATCCCTCCTTATCCCTCCTTGTCCCTCATTGTCCCTCCTGGTCCCTCCTTGCTCTTCATTGCCCCTTCTTTTCCCTCCTTGCCCCTCATTGTCCCTCCTTGTTCCTCCTTGTCACTCCCTTCCCTCCTTGTCCCTCCTTGTCCCTCCTGGTCCCTGATTGTCCCTCCTTGTCCCTCCTTGTCCCTCCTTGTCCCTCCTTGTCCCTCCTTGTCCCTCCTTGACCCTCCATGTTCCTCCTTGCCCCTCCTTTTCCCTCCTTGTCCCTTCTTGACCCCCCTGGTCCCTGCTCGTCCCTCCTTGTCACTCCTTGACACTCCTTGACACTCCTTGTCCCTCCTTCTTTCTCCTTGTCACACCTTGTCACTCCTTTTCCCTCCTTTTCCCTCATTGCCTCCTTGCCCCTCCTTTTCCTTCCTTGTCCCTCCTTGTTCCTCCTTGCCCCTCCTTTTCCCTTCTTGTCCCTCCTTGTCCCCCCTTGTCCCACCTTGACCCTCTTGGTCCGTACTTATCCTTCCTTGTCTCTCCTGGTCCCTCCTTGATCCTACTTGCCCCTCACTGCCCCTTCTTGGCCCTCCTTGTCACTCCTTTTCCCTCATTGCCCTTCATTGTCCCTCCTTGTTCCACCTTTTCCCTCCTTTCCCTCCTTGACCCTCCTTTTCCCTCCTTTCCCTGCTTTTCCCTCCTTGTCCCTCCTTGTCTTTCCTTGTCCCTCCTTGTCCCTGCTTGTCCCTGCTTGTCCCTGCTTGTCCCTGCTTGTCCCTCCTTGTCCCTCGTTGTCCCTCGTTGTCTCTCCTTGTCCCTCCTTGACCCTCCTTGTCCCTCCTTGACCCTCCTGGTCCCTACTTATCCCTCCTTGTCACTCCTTGTCCCTCCTGGTCCCTCCTTGATCCTACTTGCCCCTCACTGCCCCTTCTTGGCCCTCCTTATCACTCCTTTTCCCTCATTGCCCTTCCTTGTCCCTCCTTGTTCCACCTTTCCCCTCCTGTCCCTTCTTGTCTCTCCTTGTCTCTCCTTGTCCTCCTTGACCCTTCTTGTCCCTCATTGCCCCTCCTTGCAACTCCTTTTACCTCCTTGTCCCTCCTTGGTCCTCCTTGTCCCTCATTGTCCCTCCTCTTCCCTCCTTGGCCCTCCTTGTTACTCATTTTCCCTGCTTGTCCCTGCTTGTCCCTCCTTGTCCCTCATTGCCCCTCCTTTATCCTCCCTTTCCCTCCTTGTCACTCCTTGTCCCTCCTAGTACCTGCTCGTACCTCCTTTTCCCTCCTTGTCCCTCATTGTCCGTCCTGGTCCCTCCTTATCCCTCATTGCCCCTCATTGTCCCTCCTTGTTCCTCCTTGTCGCTCCTTTCCCTCATCATCCCTCCATGTCACTCCTTGTATCTCCTTGCCCCTCCTTGTCCCTGCTTGTCCACCATTGTCCTTCCTTGTCCCTCCTAGACAATCCTAGTCCCTCCTTGTCCCTTCTTGTCTGTCCATGCCCCTCCTGGTCCCTCCTTGCTCCTCCTTGCCCCTTCTTTTCCCTCCTTGTCCCTCATTGTTCCTCCTTGTCACTCCTTTCCCTCCTGGACCCTCCTTGTCCCTCCCTGTCCCTCCTTTTCCTTCCTTGTCCCTATTCGTCCCTCCTTGATCCTGCTTGTCACTTCTTGTCCCTATTCGTCCCTCCTTGATCCTGCTTGTCCCTCATTGCCCCACCATGTCCCTCCTTTTCCCTCCTTGTCCCGTCTTGCCCTACTTGTCCCGCCTTGTCCCTGTTTGTCCCTCCTTGATCCTGCTTGTCCCTACTTGTCCCTTATTGCCCCTCATTGTCCCTTCTTGACCCTCCTTGTCCTTCCTTGTCCCTGTTTGTCCCTCCTTGATCCTGCTTGTCCCTCCTTGTACCTTCTTGTCCCTCCTTGTCCCTACTTGTCCCACCTTGACCCTCCTGGTCCCTCCTTTCTGTTACTTGCCCCTCATTGGCCCTCCTTGTCACTCCTTTTCCCTCATTGCCCTTCATTGTCCCTCCTTTTCCCTCCTTGTCTTTCCTCGTCCCTCCTTGTCCCGCCTTGTCCCTGTTTGTCCCTCCTTGATCCTGCTTGTCCTTCCTTGTCTCTGTTTGTCCCTCCTTGATCCTGATTGTCCATCCTTGTCCCTTCTTGTCCCTCCTTGAATCTCCTTGACCCTCCTGGTCCCTCCTTGCTCCTACTTGCCCTCATTGCCTCTCCTTGGCCCTCCTTGTCGCTCCTTTTCCCTCATTGCCCTTCATTGTCCCTCCTTGTTCCACCTTTTCCCTAATTTCCCTCCTTGTCCCTCCTTTTCCCTCCTTTCCCTGCTTTTCCCTCATTGTCTTTCCTTGTCCCTCCTTGTCCCTCCTTATCCCTGCTTGTCCCTCCTGGTCCCTCCTTATCCCTCGTTGTCCCTCGTTGTCCGTACTTATCCCTCCTTGTCCCTCATTGCCCCTAATTGTCCCTCCTGGTCCCTCCTTGCTCTTCATTACCCCTTCTTTTCCCTCCTTGTCCCTCGTTATCCCTCCTTGTCCCTCCTGGTCCGAACTTGTCCCTCCTTGTCCCTTACTGCCCCTCATTGTCCCTCCTTGTTCCTCCTTGTTCCTGCTTGGCCCTCCTTTTCCCTCCTTGTCCCTTCATGTCCCTCCTTGTCCCTCCTTGCCCGTCCTTGTCCCTACTTGTCCCTCCCTGTCCCTTCTTGTCCTTCCTTGTCCCTATTTGTCCCTCCTTGATCCTGCTTGTCCCTCATTGCCCCTCATTGCCCCTCCATGCCCATCCTTATCCCTCCTTGTCAGTCCTTGACCCTCCTTGTCCCTCCTTGTCCCTCCTGGTCCGTACTTATCCCTCCTTGTCCCTCATTGCCCCTAATTGTCCCTCCTGGTCCCTCCTTGCTCTTCATTGCCCCTTCTTTTCCCTCCTTGTCCCTCGTTATCCCTCCTTGTCCCTCCTGGTCCGTACTTGTCCCTCCTTGTCCCTTATTGCCCCTCATTGTCCGTCCTTGGCCATGTCCCTTCATGTCCCTGCTTGTCCCTCCTTGCCCGTCCTTGTCCCTGCTTGTCCCTGCTTGTCCCTGCTTGTCCCTCCTTGTCCCTCGTTGTCCCTCGTTGTCTCTCCTTGTCCCTCCTTGACCCTCCTTGTCCCTCCTTGACCCTCCTGGTCCGTACTTATCCCTCCTTGTCCCTCCTTGTCTCTCCTTGTCCCTCCTGGTCCCTCCTTGATCCTACTTGCCCCTCACTGCCCCTTCTTGGCCCTCCTTGTCACTCCTTTTCCCTCATTGCCCTTCATTGTCCCTCCTTGTTCCACCTTTCCCCTCCTTTCCCTTCTTGTCTCTCCTTGTCCTCCTTGTCTCTCCTTGTCCTCCTTGTCCTCCTTGACCCTTCTTGTCCCTCATTGCCCCTCCTTGCAACTCCTTTTACCTCCTTGTCCCTCCTTGGCCCTCCTTGTCCCTCATTGTCCCTCCTCTTCCCTCCTTGGCCCTCCTTGTTCCTCATTTTCCCTGCTTGTCCCTGCTTGTCCCTCCTTGTCCCTCATTGCCCCTCCTTTATCCTCCTTTTCCCTCCTTGTCACTCCTTGTCCCTCCTAGTACCTGCTCGTACCTCCTTTTCCCTCCTTGTCCCTCATTGTCCGTCCTGGTCCCTCCTTATCCCTCATTGCCCCTCATTGTCCCTCCTTGTTCCTCCTTGTCGCTCCTTTCCCTCCTGGTCCCTCCTTATCCCTCCATGTCACTCCTTGTATCTCCTTGCCCCTCCTTGTCCCTGCTTGTCCACCATTGTCCTTCCTTGTCCCTCCTAGACAATCCTAGTCCCTCCTTGTCCCTTCTTGTCTGTCCATGCCCCTCCTGGTCCCTCCTTGCTCCTCCTTGCCCCTTCTTTTCCCTCCTTGTCCCTCCTTGTTCCTCCTTGTCACTCCTTTCCCTCCTGGACCCTCCTTGTCCCACCCTGTCCCTCCTTTTCCTTCCTTGTCCCTATTCGTCCCTCCTTGATCCTGCTTGTCCCTTCTTGTCACTGCTTGTCCTTCCTTGTCCCTATTCGTCCCTCCTTGATCCTGCTTGTCCCTTCTTGTCCCTCATTGCCCCACCATGTCCCTCCTTTTCCCTCCTTGTCCCGTCTTGCCCTTCTTGTCCCGCCTTGTCCCTGTTTGTCCCTCCTTGATCCTGCTTGTCCCTACTTGTCCCTTATTGCCCCTCATTGTCCCTTCTTGACCCTCCTTGTCCTTCCTTGTCCCTGTTTGTCCCTACTTGATCCTGCTTGTCCCTCCTTGTACCTTCTTGTCCCTCCTTGTCCCTACTTGTCCCTCCTTGACCCTCCTGGTCCCTCCTTTCTCCTACTTGCCCCTCATTGGCCCTCCTTGTCACTCCTTTTCCCTCATTGCCCTTCATTGTCCCTCCTCTTCCCTCCTTGTCTTTCCTCGTCCCTCCTTGTCCCTGTTTGTCCCTCCTTGATCCTGCTTGTCCTTCCTTGTCTCTGTTTGTCCCTCCTTGATCCTGATTGTCCCTCCTTGTCCCTTCTTGTCCCTCCTTGAATCTCCTTGACCCTCCTGGTCCCTCCTTGCTCCTACTTGCCCTCATTGCCTCTCCTTGGCCCTCCTTGTCGCTCCTTTTCCCTCATTGCCCTTCATTGTCCCTCCTTGTTCCACCTTTTCCCTAATTTCCCTCCTTGTCCCTCCTTTTCCCTCCTTTCCCTGCTTTTCCCTCATTGTCCCTCCTTGTCTTTCCTTGTCCCTCCTTGTCCCTCCTTATCCCTGCTTGTCCCTCCTGGTCCCTCCTTGTCCCTCGTTGTCCCTCGTTGTCCGTACTTATCCCTCCTTGTCCCTCATTGCCCCTAA
The DNA here is from genome assembly GCA_947397865.1 of Polietes domitor. Lineage (NCBI taxonomy): Eukaryota > Metazoa > Arthropoda > Insecta > Diptera > Muscidae > Polietes > Polietes domitor. The sequence goes on from OX377623.1 coordinate 7,402,046, forward strand.
TTGTCCCTCCTGGTCCCTCCTTGCTCTTCATTACCCCTTCTTTTCCCTCCTTGTCCCTCGTTATCCCTCCTTGTCCCTCCTGGTCCGAACTTGTCCCTCCTTGTCCCTTACTGCCCCTCATTGTCCCTCCTTGTTCCTCCTTGTTCCTGCTTGGCCCTCCTTTTCCCTCCTTGTCCCTACTTGTCCCTCCCTGTCCCTTCTTGTCCCTCCTTGCCCGTCCTTGTCCCTACTTGTCCCTCCTTGTCCTTCCTTGCCCCTCCTTGTCACTCCTTGTCCCTCGTTGTCCCTCCTGGTCCGTACTTATCCCTCCTTGTCCCTCCTTGTCTCTCTTTGTCCTGGTCACTCCTTGCTCCTCCTTGCCCCTTCTTTTCCCTCCTTGTCCCTCCTCGTTCCTCCTTGTCACTCCATTCCCTCCTGGACCCTCCTTGTCCCTCCCTGTCCCTCCTTGTCCCTATTCGTCCCTCCTTGATCCTGCTTGTCCCTTCTTGTCCCTCGTTATCCCTCCTTGTCCCTCCTGGTCCGAACTTGTCCCTCCTTGTCCCTTATTGCCCCTCATTGTCCCTCCTTGTTCCTCCTTGGCCCTCCTTTTCCCTCCTTGTCCCTTCATGTCCCTGCTTGTCCCTCCTTGCCCGTCGTTGTCCCTACTTGTCCCTCCCTGTCCCTCCTTGTCCTTCCTTGCCACTCCTTGTCACTCCTTGTCACTCCTTGTCCCTCCTGGTCCGTACTTATCCCTCCTTGTCCCTCCTTGTCTCTCTTTGTCCCTCATTGCCCCTAATTGTCCCTCCTGGTCCCTCCTTGCTCTTCATTGCCCCTTCTTTTCCCTCCTTGTCCCTCGTTATCCCTCCTGGTCCGTACCTGTCCCTCCTTGTCCCTTATTGCCCCTCATTGTCCCTCCTTGTTCCTCCTGGGCCCTCCTTTTCCCTCCTTGTGCCTTCATGTCCCTGCTTGTCCCTCCTTGCCCGTCCTTGTCCCTACTTGTCCCTCCCTGTCCCTCCTTGTCCTTCCTTGTCCCTATTTGGCCCTCCGTGATCCTGCTTGTCCCTTATTGCCCCTCCATGCCCATCCTTATCCCGCCTGTTCCCTCCTTGTCCCGCCTTGTCCCTGTTTGTCCCTCCTTGATCCTGCTTGTCCCTACTTATCCCTCCTAGTCCCTCATTGTCATTCCTTGACCCTCCTTGTCCTTCCTTGTCCCTGTTTGTCCCTACTTGATCCTGCTTGTCCCTTCTTGTCCCTTCTTGTCCCTACTTGTCCCTACTTGTCCCTCCTTGTCCCTCCTTGACCCTCCTTGACCCTCCTTGACCCTCCTGGTCCCTCCTTGCTGCTACTTGCCCCTCATTGCATCTCCTTGTCACTCCTTTTCCCTCATTGCCCTTCCCTCATTCCCTCCTTTTCCCTCATGGTCCCTCCTGGTCCCTCCTTGTCTCTCCTTGACCCTTCTTCCTACTTGCCCCTCATTGCCCATCCTTGTCACTCCTTTCCCCTCATTGCTTTTCATTGTCCCTCCTTGTTCCTCCTTTTCCCTCCTTGTCTTTCCTTGTCCCTCCTTTCCCTGCTTTTCCCTCCTTGTCCTTCCTTGTCCCTCCTTGTCCTTCCTTGTCCCTCCTTTCCTTGCTTTTCCCTCCTTGTCCCTCCTTGTCTTTCATTGTCCCTACTTGTCCCTCCTTGTCCCTCCTTATCCCTGCTTGTCCCTCCTCGTCCCTCCTGGTCCCTCCTAGTCCCTCCTTGTCCCTCCTTGTCCCTCCTTTTCCGTCGTTTTCCCTCCTTGTCACTTCTTGACCCTCCTTGACCCTCCTTGTCCCTCCTGGACCGTTCTTATCCCTCCTTGTCCCTCATTGTCCCTCCTTGTCCCTCCTTGTCCCTCATTGTCCCTCCTGGTCCCTCCTTGCTCTTCATTGCCCCTTCTTTTCCCTCCTTGCCCCTCATTGTCCCTCCTTGTTCCTCCTTGTCACTCCCTTCCCTCCTTGTCACTCCCTTCCCTCCTTGTCCCTCCTGGACCCTCCTGGTCCCTCCTGGTCCCTGATTGTCCCTCCTTGTCCCTCCTTGACCCTCCATGTTCCTCCTTGCCCCTCCTTTTCCCTCCTTGTCCTTTCTTGACCCCCCTAGTCCCTGCTCGACCCTCCTTGTCACTCCTTGTCCCTCCTTGTTTCTCCTTGTCACACCTTGTCACTCCTTTTCCCTCCTTTTCCCTCCTTTTCCCTCCTTTTCCCTCATTGCCTCCTTGCCCCTCCTTTTCCTTCCTTGTCCCTCCTTGTTCCTCCTTGTCCCTCCTTTTCCCTCCTTTTCCCTTCTTGTCCCTCCTTGTCCCTCCTTGTCCCTCCTTGTCCCTCCTTGACCCTCTTGGTCCGTACTTATCCCTCCTTGTCTCTCCTGGTCCCTCCTTGATCCTACTTGCCCCTCACTGCCCCTTCTTGGCCCACCTTGTCACTCCTTTTCCCTCATTGCCCTTCATTGTCCCTCCTTGTTCCACCTTTTCCCTCCTTTCCCTCCTTGACCCTCCTTTTCCCTCCTTTCCCTGCTTTTCCCTCCTTGTCCCTCCTTGTCCCTGCTTGTCCCTGCTTGTCCCTGCTTGTCCCTCCTTGTCCCTCGTTGTCCCTCGTTGTCCCTCGTTGTCTCTCCTTGTCCCTCCTTGACCCTCCTTGTCCCTCCTTGACCCTCCTGGTCCGTACTTATCCCTCCATGTCCCTCCTTGATCCTACTTGCCCCTTCTTGGCCCTCCTTGTCACTCCTTTTCCCTCATTGCCCTTCATTGTCCCTCCTTGTTCCACCTTTCCCCTCCTTTCCCTTCTTGTCTCTCCTTGTCCCACGTTGACCCTCGTTGTCTCTCCTTGTCCCTCCTTGTCCCTCCTTGACCCTCATTGACCCTCCTTGACCCTCCTTGACCCTCCTTGTCCCTCCTTGTCCCTTCTTGTCCCTACTTGTCGCTTCTTGACCCTCCTGGTCCCTCCTGGTCCCTCCTTGATCCTACTTGCCCCTCACTGCCCCTTCTTGGCCCTCCTTGTCACTCCTTTTCCATCATTGCCCTTCATTGTCCGTCCTTGTTACACCTTTTCCCTCCTTGACCCTACTTTTCCCTCCTTTCCCTGCTTTTCCCTCCTTGTCTTTCCTTGTCCCTCCTTGTCACTCCTTTCCCTCCTTTTCCCTCCTGGTCCCTCCTTGCTCCTCCTTGCCCCTTGTTTTCCCTCCTTATCCCTCCTTGTCCCTCCTTGTCCCTCCTTTCCCTGCTTTTCCCTCCTTGTCTTTCCTTGTCCCTCCTTGTCACTCCTTTCCCTCCTTTTCCCTCCTGGTCCCTCCTTGCTCCTCCTTGCTCCTCCTTGCCCCTTGTTTTCCCTCCTTATCCCTCCTTGTCCCTCCTTGTCCCTCCTTGTCCGTCCTTGTCCCGCCTTGTCCCTCCTGGTCCCTCCTTGTCCCGCCTTGTCCCTTCTGGTCCCTCCTTGACCCTCCTTGTTCCTCCTTGCCCCTCCTTTTCCCTCCATGTCCCTTCTTGACCCCCTAGTCCCTGCTCGTCCCTCTTGTCCCTCATTGTCACTCCTTGACCCTCCTTGTTTTTCCTTGTCACTCCTTGACCCTCCTTGTCCCTCCTTGTCACTCCTTTCCCTCCTAGTCCCTCCTGGCCCTCCTTGTCCCTCCTGATCCCTCCTTGTCCCTCTTTGTCCCTCCTTGACCCTCCCTGTTCCTCCTTGCCCCTCCTTTTCTCTCATTGTCCCTTCTTGACCCCACTAGTCCCTGCTCTTCCCTCCTTGTCCCTCATTGTCACTCCTTGACCCTCCTTGTTTCTCCTTGTCACTCCCTTTCCCTCCTTGACCCTCCTAGTCTATCCATGCCCCTCCTGGTCCCTCCTTGCTCCTCATTGCCCCTTCTTTTCCTCCTTGTTCCTCCTTGTCACTCCTTTCCCTCCTTGTCCCTCATTGCCCCTCATTGTCCCTCGATGTTCCTCCTTGCTCCTCCATGCCCCTTGTTTTCCCTCCTTATCCCTCCTTATCCCTCCTTGTCCCTCCTTGTCCCTCCTTGTCCCTCCTTGGCCCTCCTTGTCCGTCCTTGTCCGTCCTTGTCCCTCCTGGTCCCTCCTTGTCCGTCCTTGTCCCGCCTTGTCCCTACTGGTCCCTCCTTGTCACTTCCTTCCCTCCTGGTCCCTCCTTGTCCCTCCTGGTCCCTCCTTGTCCCTCCTGGTCGCTGCTTGTCCCTCCTTGTCCCTCCTTGACCCTCCTTGTTCCTCCTTGCCCCTCCTTGTCCCGTCTTGTCCCTCCTTGTCCCGCATTGTCCCTGTTTGTCCCTCTTTGATCCTGCTTGTCCCTAATTGTCCCTCCTTGTCCCGCCTTGACCCTCCTAGTCCTTCCTTGTCCCTGTTTGTCCCTCCTTGATCCTGCTTGTCCCTCCTTGTCCCTTCTTGTCCCTACTTGTCGCTCCTTGACCCTCCTAGTCCCTCCTTGATCCTACTTGCCCCTCACTGCCCCTTCTTGGTCCTCCTTGTCACTCCTTTTCCCTCATTGCCCTTCATTGTCCCTCCTTGCTCCACCTTTTCCCTCCATGACTCTCCTTTTCACTCCTTTCCCTGCTTATCCCTCCTTGTCTTTCCTTGTCCCTCCTTTGTCCTCCTTTTCCCTCCTTGTCCCTCCCTGACCCTCCTTGCCCCATCTTTTCTTAACTTGTCCCTCATTATCCCTCCTTGTACCTCATTATCCCTCCTGGTCCGTACTTGTCCCTCCTTGTCACTCCTTGCCCTCCTTGGCCATCCTTGTCTCTCCTTGTTCCTCCTTTCCCCTCCTGGTCCCTCCTTGTATCTCCTTGTCCTCCTTGTCCTCCTTGACCCTTCTTGTCCCTCATTGCCCCTCCTTGCAACTCCTTTTACCTCCTTGTCCCTCCTTGGCCCTCCTTGTCCCTCATTGTCCCTCCTCTTCCCTCCTTGGCCCTCCTTGTTCCTCATTTTCCCTGCTTGTCCCTGCTTGTCCCTCATTGCCCCTCCTTTATCCTCCTTTTCCCTCCTTGTCTCTCCTTGTCCCTCCTAGTACCTGCTCGTACCTCCTTTTCCCTCCTTGTCCCTCATTGTCCGTCCTGGTCCCTCCTTATCCCTCATTGCCCCTCATTGTCCCTCCTTGTTCCTCCTTGTCGCTCCTTTCCCTCCTGGTCCCTCCTTATCCCTCCATGTCACTCCTTGTATCTCCTTGCCCCTCCTTGTCCCTGCTTGTCCACCATTGTCCTTCCTTGTCCCTCCTAGACAATCCTAGTCCCTGCTTGTCCCTTCTTGTCTGTCCATGCCCCTCCTGGTCCCTCCTTGCTCCTCCTTGCCCCTTCTTTTCCCTCCTTGTCCCTCCTTGTTCCTCCTTGTCACTCCTTTCCCTCCTGGACCCTCCTTGTCCCTCCCTGTCCCTCCTTTTCCTTCCTTGTCCCTATTCGTCCCTCCTTGATCCTGCTTGTCCGTTCTTGCCCTGCTTGTCCTTCCTTTTCCCTATTCGTCCCTCCTTGATCCTGCTTGTCCCTTCTTGTCCCTCATTGCCCCACCATGTCCCTCCTTTTCCCTCCTTGTCCCGTCTTGCCCTTCTTGTCCCGCCTTGTCCCTGTTTGTCCCTCCTTGATCCTGCTTGTCCCTACTTGTCCCTTATTGCCTCTCATTGTCCCTTCTTGACCCTCCTTGTCCTTCCTTGTCCCTGTTTGTCCCTCCTTGATCCAGCTTGTCCCTCCTTGTACCTTCTTGTCCCTCCTTGTCCCGCCTTGACCCTCCTAGTCCTTCCTTGTCCCTGTTTGTCCCTCCTTGATCCTGCTTGTCCCTCCTTGTCCCTTCTTGTCCCTACTTGTCGCTCCTTGACCCTCCTAGTCCCTCCTTGATCCTACTTGCCCCTCACTGCCCCTTCTTGGTCCTCCTTGTCACTCCTTTTCCCTCATTGCCCTTCATTGTCCCTCCTTGCTCCACCTTTTCCCTCCATGACTCTCCTTTTCACTCCTTTCCCTGCTTATCCCTCCTTGTCACTCCTTGTCTTTCCTTGTCCCTCCTTTGTCCTCCTTTTCCCTCCTTGTCCCTCCCTGACCCTCCTTGCCCCATCTTTTCTTAACTTGTCCCTCATTATCCCTCCTTGTACCTCATTAACCCTCCTGGTCCGTACTTGTCCCTCCTTGTCACTCCTTGCCCTCCTTGGCCATCCTTGTCTCTCCTTGTTCCTCCTTTCCCCTCCTGGTCCCTCCTTGTATCTCCTTGTCCTCCTTGTCCTCCTTGACCCTTCTTGTCCCTCATTCCCCCTCCTTGCAACTCCTTTTACCTCCTTGTCCCTCCTTGGCCCTCCTTGTCCCTCATTGTCCCTCCTCTTCCCTCCTTGGCCCTCCTTGTTCCTCATTTTCCCTGCTTGTCCCTGCTTGTCCCTCCTTGTCCCTCATTGCCCCTCCTTTATCCTCCTTTTCCCTCCTTGTCACTCCTTGTCCCTCCTAGTACCTGCTCGTACCTCATTTTCCCTCATTGTCCGTCCTGGTCCCTCCTTATCCCTCATTGCCCCTCATTGTCCCTCCTTGTTCCTCCTTGTCGCTCCTTTCCCTCCTGGTCCCTCCTTATCCCTCCATGTCACTCCTTGTATCTCCTTGCCCCTCCTTGTCCCTGCTTGTCCACCATTGTCCTTCCTTGTCCCTCCTAGACAATCCTAGTCCCTCCTTGTCCCTTCTTGTCTGTCCATGCCCCTCCTGGTCCCTCCTTGCTCCTCCTTGCCCCTTCTTTTCCCTCCTTGTTCCTCCTTGTTCCTCCTTGTCACTCCTTTCCCTCCTGGACCCTCCTTGTCCCTCCCTGTCCCTCCTTTTCCTTCCTTGTCCCTATTCGTCCCTCCTTGATCTTGCTTGTCCCTTCTTGCCCTGCTTGTCCTTCCTTTTCCCTATTCGTCCCTCCTTGATCCTGCTTGTCCCTACTTGTCCCTCATTGCCCCACCATGTCCCTCCTTTTCCCTCCTTGTCCCGTCTTGCCCTTCTTGTCCCGCCTTGTCCCTGTTTGTCCCTCCTTGATCCTGCTTGTCCCTACTTGTCCCTTATTGCCCCTCATTGTCCCTTCTTGACCCTCCTTGTCCTTCCTTGTCCCTGTTTGTCCCTCCTTGATCCTGCTTGTCCCTCCTTGTACCTTCTTGTCCCTCCTTGTCCCTACTTGTCCCTCCTGGTCCCTCCTTTCTCCTACTTGCCCCTCATTGGCCCTCCTTGTCACTCCTTTTCCCTCATTGCCCTTCATTGTCCCTCCTTTTCCCTCCTTGTCTTTCCTCGTCCCTCCTTGTCCCGCCTTGTCCCTCCTTGTCCCGCCTTGTCCCTGTTTGTCCCTCCTTGATCCTGCTTGTCCTTCCTTGTCTCTGTTTGTCCCTCCTTGATCCTGATTGTCCCTCCTTGTCCCTTCTTGTCCCTTCTTGTCCCTCCTTGAATCTCCTTGACCCTCCTGGTCCCTCCTTGCTCCTACTTGCCCTCATTGCCTCTCCTTGGCCCTCCTTGTCGCTCCTTTTCCCTCATTGCCCTTCATTGTCCCTCCTTGTTCCACCTTTTCCCTAATTTCCCTCCTTGTCCCTCCTTTTCCCTCCTTTCCCTGCTTTTCCCTCATTGTCCCTCCTTGTCTTTCCTTGTCCCTCCTTATACCTGCTTGTCCCTCCTGGTCCCTCCTTGTCCCTCCCTGTCCCTCCTTGTCCTTCCTTGCCCCTCCTTGTCACTCCTTGTCCCTCCTTGTCCCTCCTTGTCCCTCCTTGTCCCTCCTGGTCCGTACTTATCCCTCCTTGTCTCTCTTTGTCCCTCATTGCCCCTAATTGTCCCTCCTGGTCCCTCCTTGCTCTTCATTGCCCCTTCTTTTCCCTCCTTGTCCCTCGTTATCCCTCCTTGTCCCTCCTGGTCCGTACCTGTCCCTCCTTGTCCCTTATTGCCCCTCATTGTCCCTCCTTGTTCCTCCTGGGCCCTCCTTTTCCCTCCTTGTGCCTTCATGTCCCTACTTGTCCCTCCTTGCCCGTCCTTGTCCCTACTTGTCCCTCCCTGTCCCTCCTTGTCCTTCCTTGTCCCTATTTGGCCCTCCTTGATCCTGCTTGTCCCTCATTGCCCCTCCATGCCCATCCTTATCCCGCCTTTTCCCTCCTTGTCCCGCCTTGTCCCTGTTTGTCCCTCCTTGATCCTGCTTGTCCCTACTTATCCCTCCTAGTCCCTCATTGTCATTCCTTGACCCTCCTTGTCCTTCCTTGTCCCTGTTTGTCCCTACTTGATCCTGCTTGTCCCTCCTTGTCCCTCCTTGTCCCTTCTTGTCCCTTCTTGTCCCTACTTGTCCCTCCTTGTCCCTCCTTGACCCTCCTGGTCCCTCCTTGCTGCTACTTGCCCCTCATTGCATCTCCTTGTCACTCCTTTTCCCTCATTGCCCTTCATTGTACCTTCTTGTTCCTCCTTTTCCCTCCTTGTCTTTCCTTGTCACTCCTTTTCCCTCCTTTCCTTGCTTTTCCCTCCTTGTCTTTCCTTGTCCCTCCTTCCCTTGCTTTTCCCTCCTTGTCCCTCCTTGTCCTTCCTTGTCCCTCCTTGTCCTTCCTTGTCCCTCCTTGTCTCTCTTTGTCCCTCATTGCCCCTAATTGTCCCTCCTGGTCCCTCCTTGCTCTTCATTGCCCCTTCTTTTCCCTCCTTGTCCCGCGTTATCCCTCCTTGTCCCTCCTGGTCCGTACCTGTCCCTCCTTGTCCCTTATTGCCCCTCATTGTCCCTCCTTGTTCCTCCTGGGCCCTCCTTTTCCCTCCTTGTGCCTTCATGTCCCTACTTGTCCCTCCTTGCCCGTCCTTGTCCCTACTTGTCCCTCCCTGTCCCTCCTTGTCCTTCCTTGTCCCTATTTGGCCCTCCTTGATCCTGCTTGTCCCTCATTGCCCCTCCATGCCCATCCTTATCCCGCCTTTTCCCTCCTTGTCCCGCCTTGTCCCTGTTTGTCCCTCCTTGATCCTGCTTGTCCCTACTTATCCCTCCTAGTCCCTCATTGTCATTCCTTGACCCTCCTTGTCCTTCCTTGTCCCTGTTTGTCCCTACTTGATCCTGCTTGTCCCTCCTTGTCCCTTCTTGTCCCTTTTTGTCCCTACTTGTCCCTCCTTGTCCCTTCTTGACCCTCCTGGTCCCTCCTTGCTGCTACTTGCCCCTCATTGCATCTCCTTGTCACTCCTTTTCCCTCATTGCCCTTCATTGTCCCTCCTTGCTCCTCCTTGTCCCTCCTTGCCACTTCTTGACCCTCCTTGTCCCTCCTTGACCCTCCTTGTCCCTCCTGGACCGTTCTTATCCCTCCTTGTCCCTCATTGCCCCTAATTGTCCCTCCTGGTCCCTCCTTGCTCTTCATTGCCCCTTATTTTCCCTCCTTGCCCCTCCTTGTTCCTCCTTGTCACTCCCTTTCCTCCTTGTCCCTCATTGCCCCTCATTGTCCCTCCTGGTTCCTCCTTTCCCTCCTTTTCCCTCATGGTCCCTCCTTGTCCCTCATTGCCCCTCATTGTCCCTCCTTGTTCCTCCTTTCCCTCCTTTTCCCTCATGGTCCCTCCTGGTCCCTCCTTGTCTCTCCTTGACCCTTCTTCCTACTTGCCCCTCATTGCCCATCCTTGTCACTCCTTTCCCCTCATTGCTTTTCATTGTCCCTCCTTGTTCCTCCTTTTCCCTCCTTGTCTTTCCTTGTCCCTCCTTTCCATGCTTTTCCCTCCTTGTCCCTCCTTGTCCCTCCTTGTCCTTCCTTGTCCCTCCTTGTCCTTCCTTGTCCCTCCTTTCCTTGCTTTTCCCTCCTTGTCCCTCCTTGTCTTTCATTGTCCCTACTTGTCCCTCCTTGTCCCTCCTTATCCCTGCTTGTCCCTCCTCGTCCCTCCTGGTCCCTCCTGGTCCCTCCTGGTCCCTCCTAGTCCCTCCTTTTCCGTCGTTTTCCCTCCTTGTCACTTCTTGACCCTCCTTGTACCTCTTTGTCCCTCCTTGACCCTCCTTGTCCCTCCTGGACCGTTCTTATCCCTCCTTATCCCTCCTTGTCCCTCATTGTCCCTCCTGGTCCCTCCTTGCTCTTCATTGCCCCTTCTTTTCCCTCCTTGCCCCTCATTGTCCCTCCTTGTACCTCCTTGTCACTCCCTTCCCTCCTTGTCCCTCCTGGTCCCACCTGGTCCCTGATTGTCCCTCCTTGTCCCTCCTTGACCCTCCATGTTCCTCCTTGCCCCTCCTTTTCCCTCCTTGTCCCTTCTTGACCCCCCTAGTCCCTGCTCGTCCCTCCTTGTCACTCCTTGACACTCCTTGTCCCTCCTTGTTTCTCCTTGTCACACCTTGTCACTCCTTTTCCCTCCTTTTCCCTCCTTTTTCCTCCTTTTCCCTCCTTTTTCCTCCTTTTCCCTCCTTTTCCCTCCTTTTCCCTCATTGCCTCCTTGCCCCTCCTTTTCCTTCCTTGTCCCTCCTTGTTCCTCCTTGCCCCTCCTTTTCCCTCCTTTTCCCTTCTTGTCCCTCCTTGACCCTCTTGGTCCGTACTTATCCCTCCTTGTCTCTCCTGGTCCCTCCTTGATCCTACTTGCCCCTCACTGCCCCTTCTTGGCCCTCCTTGTCACTCCTTTTCCCTCATTGCCCTTCATTGTCCCTCCTTGTTCCACCTTTTCCCTCCTTTCCCTCCTTGACCCTCCTTTTCCCTCCTTTCCCTGCTTTTCCCTCCTTGTCTCTCCTTGTCTTTCCTTGTCCCTCCTTGTCCCTCCTTGTCCCTGCTTGTCCCTGCTTGTCCCTGCTTGTCCCTCCTTGTCCCTCGTTGTCCCTCGTTGTCTCTCCTTGTCCCTCCTTGACCCTCCTTGTCCCTCCTTGACCCTCCTGGTCCGTACTTATCCCTCCTTGTCTCTCCTTTCCCTCCTGGTCCCTCCTTGATCCTACTTGCCCCTCACTGCCCCTTCTTGCCCCTCCTTGTCACTCCTTTTCCCTCATTGCCCTTCATTGTCCCTCCTTGTTCCACCTTTCCCCTCCTTTCCCTTCTTGTCTCTCCTTGTCCCACGTTGACCCTCGTTGTCTCTCCTTGTCCCTCCTTGTCCCTCCTTGTCCCTCCTTGTCCCTCCTTGACCCTCATTGACCCTCCTTGACCCTCCTTGTCCCTCCTTGTCCCTTCTTGTCCCTACTTGTCGCTTCTTGACCCTCCTGGTCCCTCCTTGATCCTACTTGCCCCTCACTGCCCCTTCTTGGCCCTCCTTATCACTCCTTTTCCATCATTGCCCTTTATTGTCCGTCCTTGTTACACCTTTTCCCTCCTTGACCCTCCTCTCCCTCCTTGTCTTTCCTTGTCCCTCCTTGTCCCTGCTTGTCCCTCTTTGTCCCTCGTTGTCTCTCCTTGTCCCTCCTTGTCTCTCCTTGTCCCTCATTGCCCCTAATTGTCCCTCCTGGTCCCTCCTTGCTCTTCATTGCCCCTTCTTTTCCGTCCTTGTCCCTCCTTGTCCCTCCTGGTCCGTACTTGTCCATCCTTGTCCCATATTGCCCCTCATTGTCCCTCCTTGTTCCTCCTTGGCCCTCCTTTTCCCTTCATGTCCCTGCTTGTCCCTCCTTGTCCCTCCTTGCCCGTCCTTTTCCCTTCTTATCCCTCCATGTCGCACCTTGTCCCTCATTGCCCCTCCATGTCCGTCATTGTCCCGCATTGTCCCTCCTTTACCCTCCTTGTCACTCATTGTCCCTCCTTGAACATGCTTGTCCCTACTTGTCTCTCCTTGCCCATCCTTGTCCTTCCTTGGGCCTGTTTGTCGCTCCTTGATCCTGCTTCTCCCTCCTTGTCCCTTCCTGTCCCACCTAGTCACTCGTTGACCCTCGTTGACCCTCCTGGTCCTTCCTTGCTCTTACTTGCACCTCCTTTTCCCGCCTTGTCCCTGATTGCCCCTCCTTGGCCATCCTTGTCACTCCTTTTGTCTCATTGCCCCTCATTGTCCCTCCTTGTTCGTCCTATTCCCTCCTTTCCCCTCCTTGTCCCTCGATGTCTTTCCTTTTCCCTCCTTGTCCCTCGTTGTCTTTCCTGGTCCCTGATTGTCCCTCCTTGTCCCTCCTTGTCCCTCCTTGACCCTCCATGTTCCTCCTTGCCCCTCCTTGTCCCTTCTTGACCCCCTAGTCCCTGCTCGTCCCTCCTTGTCACTCCTTGACACTCCTTGTCCCTCCTTGTTTCTCCTTGTCACACCTTGTCACTCCTTTTCCCTCCTTTTCCCTCCTTTTCCCTCCTTTTCCCTCATTGCCTCCTTGCCCCTCCTTTTTCTTCCTTGTCCCTCCTTGTTCCTCCTTGCCCCTTTTTTTCCCCTTCTTGTCTCTCCTTGTCCCTCCTTGTCCCTCCTTGTCCCTCCTTGTCCCTCCTTGACCCTCTTGGTCCGTACTTATCCCTCCTTGTCTCTCCTGGTCCCTCCTTGATCCTACTTGCCCCTCACTGCCCCTTCTTGGCCCTCCTTGTCACTCCTTTTCTCTCATTGCCCTTCATTGTCCCTCCTTGTTCCACCTTTTCCCTCCTTTCCCTCCTTGACCCTCCTTTTCCCTCCTTTCCCTGCTTTTCCCTCCTTGTCCCTCCTTGTCTTTCCTTGTCCCCCCTTGTCCCTGCTTGTCCCTGCTTGTCCCTCCTTGTCCCTCGTTGTCCCTCGTTGTCTCTCCTTGTCCCTCCTTGACCCTCCTTGTCCCTCCTTGACCCTCCTGGTCCGTACTTATCCCTCCTTGTCTCTCCTTGTCCCTCCTGGTCCCTCCTTGATCCTACTTGCCCCTCACTGCCCCTTCTTGGCCCTCCTTGTCACTCCTTTTCCCTCATTGCTCTTCATTGTCCCTCCTTGTTCCACCTTTCCCCTCCTTTCCCTTCTTGTCTCTCCTTGTCCCACGTTGACCCTCGTTGTCTCTCCTTGTCCCTCCTTGACCCTCATTGACCCTCCTTGACCCTCCTTGTCCCTCCTTGTCCCTTCTTGTCCCTACTTGTCGCTTCTTGACCCTCCTGGTCCCTCCTGGTCCCTCCTTGATCCTACTTGCCCCTCACTGCCCCTTCTTGGCCCTCCTTGTCACTCCTTTTCCATCATTGCCCTTCATTGTCCGTCCTTGTTACACCTTTTCCCTCCTTGACCCTCCTTTTCCCTCCTTTCCCTGCTTTTCCCTCCTTGTCTTTCCTTGTCCCTCCTTGTCCCTGCTTGTCCCTCGTTGTCCCTCGTTGTCTCTCCTTGTCCCTCCTTGTCTCTCCTTGTCCCTCATTGCCCCTAATTGTCCCTCCTGGTCCCTCCTTGCTCTTCATTGCCCCTTCTTTTCCGTCCTTGTCCCTCCTTGGCCCTCCTTTTCCCTTCATGTCCCTGCTTGTCCCTCCTTGTCCCTCCTTGCCCGTCCTTGTCCCTCCATGTCGCACCTTGTCCCTCATTGCCCCTCCATGTCCGTCCTTGTCCCGCATTGTCCCTCCTTTACCCTCCTTGTCACTCATTGTCCCTCCTTGAACATGCTTGTTCCTACTTGTCTCTCCTTGCCCATCCTTGTCCTTCCTTGGGCCTGTTTGTCGCTCCTTGATCCTGCTTCTCCCTCCTTGTCCCTTCCTGTCCCACCTAGTCCCTCGTTGACCCTCGTTGACCCTCGTTGACCCTCCTGGTCCCTCCTTGCTCTTAGTTGCACCTCCTTTTCCCGCCTTGTCCCTCATTGCCCCTCCTTGGCCATCCTTGTCACTCCTTTTGTTTCATTGCCCCTCATTGTCCCTCCTTTTCCCTCCTTTCCCCTCCTTGTCCCTCGATGTCTTTCCTTTCCCTCCTTGTCCCTCGTTGTCTTTCCTTGTCCCTCCATGTCTCTGATTGTCCCTCCTTATCCCTGCTTGTCCCTCCTTGTCCCTCCTTGACCCTCATTGTCCCTCCTTGACCCTCCTTGTCACTCCTTGTCCCTCCTGGTCCGTACGTGTCCCTCCTTGTCCCTCCTTGCTCCTCCTTGCCCCTTCTTTTCCCTCCTTATCCCTACTTGTCTATCCAGGTCCATCCTGGTCCGTACTTGTCCCACCTTGGCCCTCCGTGTCCCACATTGTCCCTCATTGCCCCTCACTGTCCCTCCTTGTCACTCCTTTCCCTCCTGGCCCCTCCTTGCTCCTCCTTGCCCCTTCTTTTCCCTCCTTGGCCCTCCTTGTCCCTCCTTGTCCCTCCTTGCTCCTCCTTGCCCCTTCTTTTCCTCCTTTTCCCTCCTTATCCCTACGTGTCCATGCTGGTCCATCCTGGTCCGTACTTGTCCCTCCTTGTCCCACATTTTACCTCATTGCCCCTCCTGTTCCCTCCTTGCTCCTCCTTGCCCCTCCTTTTCCATCCTTATCCCTCCTTGTCCCTCCTTGGCCCTCGTTGGCCCTCCGTGTCCCTCCTTGTCCCTCCTTAATCCTCCTTATCCCTCCTTGGCCCTCCGTGTCCCTCCTTGTCCTTCCTTGTCCCTGTTTGTCCCTCCTTGATCCTACTTGTCCCTCCTTGTCCCTTCTTGTCCCTGCTTGTCTCTCCTTGTTCCTACTTGTCCCTCCTTGACCATCGTTGTCCTTCCTTGTACCTGTTTGTCCCTCCTTGATCCTGTTTGTCCCTCCTTGTCCCTCAGTGCACCACAATGCCCCTCATTGCCCCTCCTTATCCCTCCTTTTCCCTCCTGGTCCCTCCTTGTCCCTCCTTGTCCCTCCTTGTCCCTCCTTGTCCCTCCTTGACCCTCCTTGTCCCTGCTTATCCCTGTTTGTCCCTGCTTGTCCCTCCCGCTCCCTCCTTTGTCCTCCTTTTCTCTTCTTGTCCGTCCTTGTCCCTCCTGGTCCCTCATTGCCCCTCCTTGTCCCTCCTTGTCACTCCTTTTCCGTCCTTGTCCCTCCTTGTCCGTGCTTGACCCTCCTTGTCCCTCCTTGTCCCTCCTTAATCCTCCTTGTCTCTCCTTGCCCGTCCTTGTCCCTTCTTGTTTTTCCTTTTCGCTACTTGTCTCTCCTTGTCCCTCAATGTCCCTCCTTGTCCCTCCTTGTCCCTCCTTGACCCTCCTTGACCCTCCTTGTCCCTCCTTGTCCCAACTTGTCCTTCCTTGTCCCTCCTTGTCCCTCATTATCCCTGCTTGTCCCTCATTGCCCCTCCTTTTCCTCTTTTTCCCTCATTGCCCGTCCTTGTCCCTGCTGGTCCCTCCTTTTCCCTCCTTGTCCGTCCTTGTCCCTTCTGGTGTCTCCTTGACCCTCCTTGCCCCTCCTTTTCCCTTCTTGACCCCCTAGTCCCTGCTCGTCTCTCCTTGTCTCTCATTGTCACTCCTTGATCCTCCTTGTCCCTCCTTGTTTTTCCTTTTCCCTCCTTGTCCGTCCTGTCCCTTCTGGTCCCTCCTTGACCCTCCTTGCCCCTCCTTTTCCCTTATTGTCCCTTCTTGAACCCCCTAGTCCCTGCTCGTCCCTCCTTGTCCCTCATTGTCACTCCTTGGCCCTCCTTGTCTCTCCTTGCCCGTCCTTGTCCCTTCTTGTTTTTCCTTGTCCCACCTTGTCCCTCCTTGTCCGTCCTTGTCCCTCCTGGTCCCTCATTGCCTCTCCTTGTCCCTCCTGGTCCCTCATTGCCTCTCCTTGTCCCTCCTTTTCCATACTTGTCCCTCCTTGTCTCTCCTTACCCCTCCTTTTCACTCCTTGTTCCTCCTTGTCACTCCTTCTCCCTCCTTGTCCCTCCTTGTTCCTCCTTGTCACTCCTTTTCCCTCCTTTTCCCTACTTGTCTCTCCTTGTCCCTCAATGTCCCTCCTTGTCCCTCCTTGTCCCTCCTTGACCCTCCTTGACCCTCCTTGTCCCTCCTTGTCCCAACTTGTCCCTCCTTGTCCCTCATTATCCCTGCTTGTCCCTCATTGCCCCTCCATTTCCTCCTTTTCCCTCATTGCCCGTCCTTGTCCCTCCTGGTCCCTCCTTTTCCCTCCTTGTCCGTCCTTGTCCCTTCTGGTGTCTCCTTGACCCTCCTTGCCCCTCCTTTTCCCTTCTTGACCCCCTAGTCCCTGCTCGTCCCTCCTTGTCTCTCATTGTCACTCCTTGATCCTCCTTGTCCCTCCTTGTTTTTCCTTGTCACTCCTTTCCCTCCTAGTCCCTCCTGGCCCCTCCGTGTCTCTCATTGTCCTTCCTTGTCCCTGTTTGTCCCTCCTTGATCCTGTTTGTCCCTCCTCGTCCCTCCTTGATCCTGTTTGTCCCTCCTCGTCCCTTCTTGTCCCTACTTGTCCCTCCTTGACCCTCCTGGTCCCTCCTTGCTCCTACTTGCCCCTCATTGCCCCTTCTTGGCCCTCCTTGTCATTCCTTTTCCCTCATTGCAATTCATTGTCCCTCCTTGTTCCACCTTTTCCCTCCTTTCCACCTTGTCACTCCTTTTCCCTCTTTTCCACCTTTCCCTGCTTTTCCCTCCTTGTCCCTCCTTGTCTTTCCTTGTCCCTCCTTGTCCCTGCTTGTCCCTGCTTGTCCCTCCTTATCCCTGCTTGTCCCTCCTTGTTCCTCGTTGTCTCTCCTTGTCCCTCCTTGTCCCTCCTTGACCCTCCTTGTTCCTCTTTGTCCCTCCTTGACCCTCCTTGTCCCTCCTGGTGTCTCTCCTTGTCCCTCATTGCCCCTAATTGTCGCTCCTGCTCCCTCCTTGCTCTTCGTTGCCCCTTCTTTTCCCTCCTTGTCCGTCATTATCCATCCTTGTCCCTCCTGGTCCGTACTTGTCCCTTATTGCCCCTCATTGTCCCACCTTTTCCCTTCATGTCCCTTCATGTCCCTGCTTGTCCCTGCTTGTCCCTCCTTGCCCGTCATTGTCCCTTCTTATCCCTCCTTGTCCCACCTTGTCCCTCATTGCCCCTCCATGTCCGTCCTTGTCCCGCATTGTCCCTCCTTGTCAGTCATTGTCCCTCCTTGACCCTGCTTGTCCCTACTTGTCTCTCCTTGTCCCTCCTTTTCCTTCCTTGGGCCTATTTGTCGCTCCTTGATCCTGCTTGTACCTCCTTGTCCCTTAATGGCCCTCCTTGTCCCTACTTGTCCCTCGTTGACCCTCCTTGTCTCTCCATGCCCCTCCTGGTCCCTCCTTGCCCCTTCTTTTTCCTCCTTGTCACTCCTTTCCCTCCTTTACCCTCCTGGTCCCACCTTGTCTCTCCTTGTCCCTCCGTGACCCTCATTGTCCCTCCTGGTCCGTACTTGTCCCTCCTTGTCCCTACTTGTCCCTCCTTGTCCTTCCTTGTCCCTCCTTGATCTTCCTTCTTCCTCCTTGTCACTCCTTTCCCTCCTTTACCCTCCTGGTCCCACGTTGTCTCTCCTTGTCCCTCCGTGACCCTCATTGTCCCTACTGGCCCGTACTTGCCCCTCCTTGACCCTCCTTGTCCTTGCTTGTCCCTCCTTGCTCTTACTTGCCCCTCCTTTTCCCGCCTTGTCCATCATTGCCCCTCCTTGGCCCTCCTTGTCACTACTTTTGCCTCATTGCCCCTCATTGTCCCTCCTTGTTCCTCCTTTTCCCTCCTTGTCTTTCCTTGCCCCTCCTTGTCTTTCCTTGTCCCTCCATGTCTCTGCTTGTCCCTCCTTATCCCTCCTTGTCACTCCTTGACCCTCCTTGTCCATCCTTGTCCCTCCTTAACCCTCATCGTTCCTCCTTGTCCCTCCTGGTCCGTACTTGTCCCTCATTGTCCCTCCTTGTCCCTGTTTGTCCCTCCTTGTCCTTCATTGTCCCTCCTTTGTCCTCCTTTTACCTCATTTTCCCTCCTTGACCCTCCAAGTCCCTGTTCGTCCCTCCTTGTCCCTCATTGTCACTCCTTGACCCTCTTTGTCCCTTCTTGTTTTTCCTTGTCACTCCTTTCCCTCCTAGTCCCTCCTGGCCCCTCCTTGTCCCTCCTGGTCCCTCCTGGTCCCTCCTGGTCCCTCCTTGTCCCTCCTTGTCCCTCCTTGTCCCTCCTTGTCCCTCCTTTTCCCTCCTTGTCCCCCCTAGTCCCTGCTCGTCCCTCCTTGTCCCTCCTTGTTTCTCCTTGTCACACCTTGTCACACCTTGTCACTCCTTTTCCCTCCTTGACCCTCCTTGTCTCACCATGCCCCTTCTGGCCCCTCCTTGCCCCTTCTTTTCCCTCCTTGTTCCTCCTTGTACCTCCTTGTCACTCCTTTCCCTCCTTTACCCTCCTGGTCCCACCTTGTCCCTCCTGGTCCGTACTTGTCCCTCCTTGTCCTTCCTTGTCCCTCCTTGATCCTGCTTGTCCCTTCTTGTCCCCCAGTGACCCTTCATGTCCCTCATTGCCCCTCCATGTGCCTCTTTATCCCTCCTGGTCCCTCCTTGTCCCGTCTTGTCCCTCCTTGTCACGCCTTGTCCATGTTTGTCCCTCCTTGATCCTGCTTGTCCCTCCTTGACCCTCCTTGTCCTTCCTTGTCCCTGTTTGTCCCTCCTTGATCCTGATTGTCCCTTCTTGTGCCTACTTGTCCCTCCTGGTGCCTCCTTGCTCCTACTTGCCCCTTCTTGGCCCTATTTGTCACTCCTTTTCCTTCATTGCCCTTCATTGTCCCTCCTTGTTCCACCTTTTCCCTCCTTTCCCTCCTTGTTTCACCTTTTCCCTCCTTTCCCTCCTTGACCCTCCTTTTCCCTCCTTATCCCTCCTTGTCTTTCCTTGTCCCTCCTTGTCCCTGCTTATCCCTGCTTGTCCCACCTTGTCTCTCCTTGTCCCTCCGTGACACTCATTGTCCCTCCTGGTCCGTACTTGTCCCTCCTTGTCCCTATTTGTCCCTCCTTGTCCTTCCTTGTCCCTCCTTGATCCTGCTTGTCCCTTCTTGTCCCTACTTGTCCCCCAGTGCCCCTTCATGTCCCTCATTGCCCCTCCATGTACCTCCTTATCCCTCCTGGTCCCTCCTTGTCCCGTCTTGTCCCTGTTTGTCCCTCATTGATCCTGCTTGTCCCTAATTGACCCTTCTTGTGCCTACTTGTCCCTCCTTGACCGTACTGGTCCCTCCTTGCTCCTACTTGCCCCTCATTGCCCCTTCTTGGTCCTCCTTGTCACTCCTTTTCCTTCATTGTCCCTCCTTGTTCCACCTTTTCCCTCCTTTCCCTCCCTGACCCTCCTTTTCCCTCCTTTCCCTGCTTTTCCCTCCTTGTCCTTCGTTGTCCCTCGTTGTCTCTCCTTGTCTCTCCTTGTCCCTCATTGCCCCTAATTGTCCCTCCTGGTCCCTCCTTGCTCGTTCTTTTCCCTCCTTGTCCCTCCTGGTCCGTACTTGTCCCTCCTTGTCCCTTATTGCCCCTCATTGTCCCTCCTTGTTCCTCCTTGGCCCTCCTTTTCCCTTCATGTCCCTGCTTGTCCCTCCTTGCCCGTCCTTGTCCCTTCTTATCCCTCCTTATCCCACCTTGTCCCTCATTGTCCGTCCTTGTCCCGCATTGTCCCTCCTTTACCCTCCTTGTCACTAATTGTCCCTCCTTGACCCTGCTTGTCCCTACTTGTCTCTCCTTGCCCCTCCTTGTCCTTCCTTGGGCCTGTTTGTCGCTCCTTGATCCTGCTTCTCCCTCCTTGTCCCTTCCTGTCCTCCTAGTCCCTACTTGTCCCTCCTTGACCCTCCTGGTCCCTCCTTGCTCTTACTTGCCCCTCCTTTTCCCGCCTTGTCCCTCATTGCCCCTCCTTGCCCCTCCTTGTCACTCCTTTTGCCTCATTGCCCCTCATTGACCCTCCTTGGACATCCTTTTCCATCCTTTCCCTCCTTGTCTTTCCTTGTCCCTCCTTTTCCCTCCTTTCCCTCCATTTCCCTCCTTTTCCCTCCTTATCCCTCGTTGTCTTTCCTTGTCCCTCCATGTCTCTGCTTGTCCCTCCTTATTCCAGCTTTTCCTTCCTTGTCCCTCCTTGTCCCTCCTTGTCCCTCCTTGTCCCTCCTTGACCCTCCTTGTCCCTCCTTGACCCTCCTTGTCCCTACTGGTCCGTACTTGTCCCTCCTTGTCCCTCATTGCCCTCATGGTCCCTCCTGGTCCCTCCTTGTGCCTCCTTGTCCATCCTGGTCCCTCCTTATCCCTCCTTGTCCATCCTTGTCCCTCCTTAACCCTCCTTGTTCCTCCTTGTCCCTCCTGGTCCGTACTTATCCCTCCTTGTCCGTCCTTGTCCCTCATTGTCCCTGCTTGTCCCACCTTTGTCCTCCTTTTACCTCATTTCCCTCCTTGACCCTCCAAGTCCCTGTTCGTCCCTCCTTGACCCTCCTTGACCCTCCTTGACCCTCCTTGTTCCTCCTTTTCCCTCCTTGTCCCTTCTTGACCCACCTAGTCCCTGCTCGTCCCTCCTTGTTTCTCCTTGTCACACCTTGTCACTCCTTTTCCCTCCTTGTCTCTCCATGCCCCTCCTGGTCCCTCATTGCCACTTCTTTTCCCTCCTTGTCACTCCTTTCCCTCCTTTATCCTCCTGGTCCCTCCTTGTGTCTCCTTGTCCCACATTGTCCCTCCTGGTCCGTACTTGTCCCTACTTGTCCCTCCTTGTCCTTCCTTGTCCCTATTTGTCCCTCCTTGATCCTGCTTGTCCCTTCTTGTCCCTGCTTGTCCCCCAGTGCCCCTTCATGTCCCTCATGGCCCCTCCATGTACCTCCTTATCCCTAATGGTCCCTCCTTGTCCCGTCTTGTCCCTCCTTGTCCCTGTTTGTCCCTCCTTGTTCCTGCTTGTCCCTCCTTGACCCTCCTTGTCCTTCCTTGTACCTGTTTGTCCCTCCTTGATCCTGCTTGTCCCTCCTCGTCCCTTCTTGTCCCTCCTTGACCCTCCTCGTCCCTCCTTGCCCCTTCTTGGCCCTCCTTGTCACTCCTTTTCCTTCATTGCCCTTCATTGTCCCTCCTTGTTCCATCTTTTCCCTCCTTGACCCTCCTTTTCCCTCCTTTCCCTGCTTTTCCCTCCTTGTCCCTCCTTGTCCCTCCTTGTCTTTCCTTGTCCCTCCTTGTCCCTGCTTATCCCTGCTTGTCCCTCGTTGTCCCTCGTTGTCTCTCCTTGTCCCTCCTTGTCCCTCCTTGTCCCTCCTTGTCCCTCCTTGTCCCTCCATGTCCCTCCTTGACCCTCCCTGACCCTCCTGGTACGTACTTATCCCTCCTTGTCACTCCTTGCCCCTCATTGCCCCTAATTGTCCCTCCTGGTCCCTCCTTGCTCTTCATTGCCCCTTCTTTTCCCTCCTTGTCCCTCCTGGTCCGTACTTGTCCTCCTTGTCCTCCTTGTCCCTTATTGCCCCTCATTGCCCCTCATTGTCCCTCCTTGTTCCTCCTTGTTCCTCCTTGGCCCTCCTTTTCCCTTCATGTCATGTCCTTTTCCATCCTTTCCCTCCTTGTCTTTCCTTGTCCCTCCTTTCCCTCCTTTTCCCTCCTTTTCCCTCCTTGTCCCTCGTTGTCTTTCCTTGTCCCTCCATGTCTTTGCTTGTCCCTCCTTATCCCTGCTTGTCCCTCCTTGTCCCTCTTTGACCTTCCTTGTCCCTCCTTGAACCTCCTTGTCCCTCCTGGTCCGTACTTGTCCCTCCTTGTCCTTCATTGCCCCTCATTGTCCCTCCTTGTCCCTCCTTGTCCATCCATGTCCATCCTTGTCCCTCCTTGACCCTCCTTGTTCCTACTTGGTCCTCCTGGTCCGTACTTGTCCCTCCTTGTCCGTCCTTGGCCGTCCTTGTCCCTCATTGTCCCTCCTTTGTCCTCCTCTTACCTCATTTTCCCACCTTGTCCCTCGTTATCCCTGCTTGTCCCTCCTTGACCCTCCTGGTCCCTCCTTGCTCCTACTTGCCCCTCATTGCCCCTTCTTGGCCCTCCTTGTCACTCCTTTTCCTTCACTGCCCTTCATTGTCCCTATTTGTTCCACCTTTTCCCTCCTTTCCCTCCTTGACCCTCCTTTTCCCTCCTTGTCTTTCCTTGTCCCTGCTTATCCCTGCTTGTCCCACCTTGTCTCTCCTTGTCCCTCCGTGACCCTCATTGCCGCTCCTTGTCCCTCATTGCCCCTAATTGTCCCTCCTGGTCCCTCCTTGCTCTTCATTGCCCCTTCTTTTCCCTCCTTGTCCCTCCTGGTCCGTACTTGTCCCTCCTGGTCCGTACTTGTCCCTCCTTGTCCCTTATTGCCCCTCATTGTCCCTCCTTGCTCCTCCTTGTCCCTCCTTGTCCCTCCTTGACCCTCCCTGACCCTCCTGGTACGTACTTAACCCTCCTTGTCACTCCTTGCCCCTCATTGCCCCTAATTGTCCCTCCTGGTCCCTCCTTGCTCTTCATTGCCCCTTCTTTTCCCTCCTTGTCCCTCCTGGTCCGTACTTGTCCTCCTTGTCCTCCTTGTCCCTTATTGCCCCTCATTGCCCCTCATTGTCCCTCCTTGTTCCTCCTTGGCCCTCCTTTTCCCTTCATGTCATGTCCTTTTCCATCCTTTCCCTCCTTGTCTTTCCTTGTCCCTCCTTTCCCTCCTTTTCCCTCCTTTTCCCTCCTTGTCCCTCGTTGTCTTTCCTTGTCCCTCCATGTCTTTGCTTGTCCCTCCTTATCCCTGCTTGTCCCTCCTTGTCCCTCTTTGACCTTCCTTGTCCCTCCTTGAACCTCCTTGTCCCTCCTGGTCCGTACTTGTCCCTCCTTGTCCTTCATTGCCCCTCATTGTCCCTCCTTGTCCCTCCTTGTCCATCCATGTCCATCCTTGTCCCTCCTTGACCCTCCTTGTTCCTACTTGGTCCTCCTGGTCCGTACTTGTCCCTCCTTGTCCGTCCTTGGCCGTCCTTGTCCCTCATTGTCCCTCCTTTGTCCTCCTCTTACCTCATTTTCCCACCTTGTCCCTCGTTATCCCTGCTTGTCCCTCCTTGTCCCTGTTTGTCCCTCCTTGATCCTGCTTGTCCCTTCTTGTGCCTACTTGTCCCTCCTTGACCCTCCTGGTCCCTCCTTGCTCCTACTTGCCCCTCATTGCCCCTTCTTGGCCCTCCTTGTCACTCCTTTTCCTTCACTGCCCTTCATTGTCCCTATTTGTTCCACCTTTTCCCTCCTTTCCCTCCTTGACCCTCCTTTTCCCTCCTTGTCTTTCCTTGTCCCTGCTTATCCCTGCTTGTCCCACCTTGTCTCTCCTTGTCCCTCCGTGACCCTCATTGCCGCTCCTGGTCCGTACTTGTCCCTCCTTGTCCCTATTTGTCCCTCCTTGTCCTTCCTTGTGCCTCCTTGATCCTGCTTGTCCCTTCTTGTCCCTGCTTGTGCCCCTTCATGTCCCTCATTGCCCCTCCATGTACCTCCTTATCCCTCCTGGTCCCTCCTTGTCCCGTCTTGTCCCTCCTTGTCACTCCTTGTCCCTGTTTGTCCCTCCTTGATCCTGCTTGTCCCTAATTGTCCCTTCTTGTGCCTACTTGTCCCTCCTTGACCCTCCTGGTCCCACCTTGCTCCTACTTGCCCCTCATAGCCCCTTCTTGGCCCTCTTTGTCACTCCTTTTCCTTCATTGCCCTTCATTGTCCCTCCTTGTTCCACCTTTTCCCTCCTTTCCCTCCCTGACCCTCCTTTTCCCTCCTTTCCCTGCTTTTCCCTCGTTGTCTCTCCTTGTCCCTCCTTGACCCTCCTTGTCCCTCCTTGTCCCTCCTTGAGCCTCCTGGTCCGTACTTATCTATCCTTGTCCCTCCTTGTCTCTCCTTGTCCCTCATTGCCCCTAATTGTCCCTCCTGGTCCCTCCTTGCTCTTCATTGCCCCTTCTTTTCCCTCCTTGTCCCTCCTGGTCCGTACTTGTCCCTCCTGGTCCGTACTTGTCCCTCCTTGTCCCTTATTGCCCCTCATTGTCCCTCCTTGCTCCTCCTTGGCCCTCCTTTTCCCTTCATGACCCTGCTTGTCCCTCCTTGGCCGTCCTTGTCCCTTCTTATCCCTCCTTGTCCCTCATTGTCCCTCCATGTCCGTCCTTGTCCCTCCTTTACCCTCCTTGTCACTAATTGTCCCTCCTTGTCACTAATTGTCCCTCCTTGACCCTGCTTGTCCCTACTTGTCTCTCCTTGCCCCTCCTTGTCCTTCCTTGGGCCTGTTTGTCGCTCCTTGATCCTGCTTCTCCCTCCTTGTCCATTCCTGTCCTCCTAGTCCCTACTTGTCCCTCGTTGACCCTCCTTGCTCTTACTTGCCCCTCCTTTTCCCGCCTTGTCCCTCATTGCCCCTCCTTGTCACTCCTTTTGCCTCATTGCCCCTCATTGTCCCTCCTTGTACATCCTTTTCCATCCTTTCCCTCCTTGCCTTTCCTTGTCCCTCCTTGTCCCTCCTTTCCCTCCATTTCCCTCCTTGTCCGTCGTTGTCTTTCCTTGTCCCTCCATGTCTCTGCTTGTCCCTCCTTATTCCAGCTTTTCCCTCCTTGTTTCTCCTTGTCACACCTTGTCACTCCTTTTCCCTCCTTGACCCTCCTTGTTCCTACTTGGTCCTCCTGGTCCGTACTTGTCCCTCCTTGTCCGTCCTTGGCCGTCCTTGTCCCTCATTGTCCCTCCTTTGTCCTCCTCTTACCTCATTTTCCCACCTTGTCCCTCGTTATCCCTGCTTGTCCCTCCTTGTCCCTGTTTGTCCCTCCTTGATCCTGCTTTTCCCTTCTTGTGCCTACTTGTCCCTCCTTGACCCTCCTGGTCCCTCCTTGCTCCTACTTGCCCCTTCTTGGCCCTCCTTGTCACTCCTTTTCCTTCACTGCCCTTCATTGTCCCTATTTGTTCCACCTTTTCCCTCCTTTCCCTCCTTGACCCTCTTTTTCCCTCCTTGTCTTTCCTTGTCCCTGCTTATCCCTGCTTGTCCCACCTTGTCTCTCCTTGTCCCTCCGTGACCCTCATTGCCGCTCCTGGTCCGTACTTGTCCCTCCTTGTCCCTATTTGTCCCTCCTTGTCCTTCCTTGTGCCTCCTTGATCCTGCTTGTCCCTTCTTGTCCCTGCTTGTGCCCCTTCATGTCCCTCATTGCCCCTCCATGTACCTCCTTATCCCTCCTGGTCCCTCCTTGTCCCGTCTTGTCCCTCCTTGTCACTCATTGTCCCTGTTTGTCCCTCCTTGATCCTGCTTGTCCCTAATTGTCCCTTCTTGTGCCTACTTGTCCCTCCTTGACCCTCCTGGTCCCACCTTGCTCCTACTTGCCCCTCATAGCCCCTTCTTGTCCATCCTTGTCACTCCTTTTCCTTCATTGCCCTTCATTGTCCCTCCTTGTTCCACCTTTTCCCTCCTTTCCCTCCCTGACCCTCCTTTTCCCTCCTTTCCCTGCTTTTCCCTCGTTGTCTCTCCTTGTCCCTCCTTGACCCTCCTTGTCCCTCCTTGTCCCTCCTTGTCCCTCCTTGACCCTCCTGGTCCGTACTTATCTATCCTTGTCCCTCCTTGTCTCTCCTTGTCCCTCATTGCCCCTAATTGTCCCTCCTGGTCCCTCCTTGCTCTTCATTGCCCCTTCTTTTCCCTCCTTGTCCCTCCTGGTCCGTACTTGTCCCTCCTGGTCCGTACTTGTCCCTCCTTGTCCCTTATTGCCCCTCATTGTCCCTCCTTGCTCCTCCTTGGCCCTCCTTTTCCCTTCATGACCCTGCTTGTCCCTCCTTGGCCGTCCTTGTCCCTTCTTATCCCTCCTTGTCCCTCATTGTCCCTCCATGTCCGTCCTTGTCCCTCCTTTACCCTCCTTGTCACTAATTGTTCCTCCTTGTCACTAATTGTCCCTCCTTGACCCTGCTTGTCCCTACTTGTCTCTCCTTGCCCCTCCTTGTCCTTCCTTGGGCCTGTTTGTCGCTCCTTGATCCTGCTTCTCCCTCCTTGTCCATTCCTGTCCTCCTAGTCCCTACTTGTCCCTCGTTGACCCTCCTTGCTCTTACTTGCCCCTCCTTTTCCCGCCTTGTCCCTCATTGCCCCTCCTTGTCACTCCTTTTGCCTCATTGCCCCTCATTGTCCCTCCTTGTACATCCTTTTCCATCCTTGCCTTTCCTTGTCCCTCCTTGTCCCTCCTTTCCCTCCATTTCCCTCCTTGTCCGTCGTTGTCTTTCCTTGTCCCTCCATGTCTCTGCTTGTCCCTCCTTATTCCAGCTTTTCCCTCCTTATTTCTCCTTGTCACACCTTGTCACTCCTTTTCCCTCCTTGACCCTCCTTGTCACCCCATGCCCCTCCTTGCCCCTTCTTTTCCCTCCTTGTTCCTCCTTGTCACTCCTTTCCCCCCTTTACCCTCCTTGTCCTTCCTTGTCCCTGTTTGTCCCTACTTGATCCTGCTTGTCCCTCCTTGTCCCTCCTTGACCCTCCTGGTCCCTCCTTGCTCCTACTTGCCCCTCCTTGTCACTCCTTTTCCCTCATTGCCCTTCATTGTCCCTTCTTGTTCCTCCTTTCCCTCCTTGTCTTTCCTTGTCACTCCTTTTCCCTCCTTTCCTTGCTTTTCCCTCCTTGTCTTTCCTTGTCCCTCCTTTCCTTGCTTTTCCCTCCTTGTCCCTCCTTGTCTTTCATTGTCCCTACTTGTCCCTGCTTGTCCCTCCTTGTCCCTCCTTGTCCCTCCTTATCCCTGCTTGTCCCTCCTAGTCCCACCTTGTCCCTCCTTGCTCCTCCTTGTCCCTCCTTGTCCGTCGTTGTCCGTCGTTGTCCCTCCTTGTCACTTCTTGACCCTCCTTGAGCCTCCTTGTCCCTCCTGGACCGTTCTTATCCCTCCTTGTCCCTCATTGCCCCTAATTGTCCCTACTGGTCCCTCCTTGCTCTTCATTGCCCCTTCTTTTCCCTCCTTGCCCCTCCTTGTTCCTCCTTGTCACTCCCTTTCCTCCTTGTCACTCCCTTTCCTCCTTGTCCCTCATTGCCCCTCATTGTCCCTCCTGGTTCCTCCTTTCCCTCATGGTCCCTCCTTGTCCCTCATTGCCCCTCATTGTCCCTCCTTGTTCCTCCTTTCCCTCCATTTCCCTCATGGTCCCTACTGGTCCCTCCTTGTCACTCCTTGACCCTTCTTCCTACTTGCCCCTCATTGCCCATCCTTGTCACTCCTTTCCCCTCATTGCTTTTCATTGTCCCTCCATGTTCCTCCTTTTCCCTCCTTGTCTTTCCTTGTCCCTCCTTTTCCCTCCTTTCCTTGCTTCTCCCTCCTTGTCCTTCCTTGTCCCTCCTTGTCCTTCCTTGTCCCTCCTTTCCTTGCTTTTCCCTCCTTGTCTTTCATTGTCGCTACTTGTCCCTCCTTGTCCCTCCTTATCCCTGCTTGTCCCTCCTGGTCCCTCATGGTCCCTCCTGGTCCCTCCTGGTCCCTCCTGGTCCCTCCTGGTCCCTCCTAGTCCCTCCTTGCTCCTCCTTGTCCCTCCTTTTCCGTCGTTTTCCCTCCTTGTCCCTCCTTGACCCTTCTTTTCCCTCCTTGCCCCTCATTGTCCCTCCTTGTTCCTCCTTGTCACTCCCTTCCCTCCTGGTCCCTCCTTGTCCCTCCTGGTCCCTGATTGTCCCTCCTGGTCCCTCCTTGTCACTCCTTGTCCCTCCTTGACCCTCCTTGTTCCTCCTTGCCCCTCCTTTTCCCTCCTTGTCCCTTCTTGACCCCCCTAGTCCCTGCTCGTCCCTCCTTGTCACTCCTTGACACTCCTTGTCCCTCCTTGTTTCTCCTTGTCACACCTTGTCACTCCTTTTCCCTCCTTTTCCCTCATTGCCTCCTTGCCCCTCCTTTTCCTTCCTTGTCCCTCCTTGTTCCTCCTTGACCCTCCTTTTCCCTCCTTGTCCCTTCTTGACCCCCCTAGTCCCTGCTCGTCCCTCCTTGTCCCTCCTGGTTTCTCCTTGTCACACCTTGTCACTCGTTTTCCCTCCTTTCCCCTCCTTGTCTCTCCATGCCCCTCCTGGCCACTCCTTGCTCCTCCTTGCCCCTTCTTTTCCCTCCTTGTTCGTCCTTGTCACTCCTTTCCCTCCTTTACCCTCCTGGTCCCTCCTTGTCACTCCTTGTCCCTCCGTGACACTCCTTGTCCCTCCTGGTCCGTACTTGTCCCTCCCTGTCCCTCCTAGTCCTTCCTTGTCCCTATTTGTCCCTCCTTGATCCTGCTTGTCCCCCAGTGCCCCTTCATGTCCCTTATTGCCCCTCCATGTACCTCCTTATCCCTCCTGGTCCCTCCTTGTCCCGTCTTGTCCCTCCTTGTCCCTGTTTGTCCCTCCTTGATCCTGCTTGTCCCTAATTGTCCCTCCTAGTCCCGCCTTGACCCTCCTAGTCCTTCCTTGTCCCTGTTTGTCCCTCCTTGATCCTGCTTGTCCCTCCTTGTCCCTTCTTGTCCCTACTTGTCGCTCCTTGACCCTCCTGGTCCCTCCTTGATCCTACTTGCCCCTTCTTGGCCCTCCTTGTCACTCCTTTTCCCTCATTGCCCTTCATTGTCCCTCCTTGTTCCACCTTTCCCCTCCTTTCCCTTCTTGTCCTTCCTTGTGCCACGTTGACCCTCGTTGTCTCTCCTTGTCCCTCCTTGACCCTCCTTGTCCCTCCTTGACCCTCCTTGTCCCTACTTGTCGCTCCTTGACCCTCCTGGTCCCTCCTTGATCCTACTTGCCCCTCACTGCCCCTTCTTGGCCCTCCTTGTCACTCCTTTTCCCTCATTGCCCTTCATTGTCCCTCCTTGTTCCACCTTTCCCCTCCTTTCCCTTCTTGTCCCTCCTTGTCCCACGTTGACCATCCTTGTCCCTCCTTGACCCTCCTTGTCCCTCCTTGTCCCTCCTTTTCCCTCCTTTCCCTGCTTATCCCTCCTTGTCCCTGCTTGTCTTTCCTTTTCCCAGCTTATCCCAGCTTATCCCTGCTTGTCCCTCCTTATCCCTCGTTGTCACTCCTTGTCCCTCATTGTCCCTCCTTGACCCTCCTTGACCCTCCTTGACCCTCCTTGACCCTCCTTGACCCTCCTTGTCCCTCCTTGTCCCTCCTTGACCCTCTTGGTCCGTACTTATCCCTCCTTGTCTCTCCTTGTCTCTCCTTGATCCTCCTTGCCCCTCACTGCCCCTTCTTGGCCCTCCTTGTCTCTCCTTTTCCCTCATTGCCCTTCATTGCCCTTCATTGTCCCTCCTTGTCCCTCCTTGACCCTCCTTGTCCCTCCTTGTCCCTCCTTGATACTGCTTGTCCCTCACTGCCCCTTCTTGGTCCTCCTTGTCACTCCTTTTCCCTCATTGCCCTTTATTGTCCCTCCTTGCTCCACCTTTTCCCTCCATGACTCTCCTTTTCACTCCTTTCCCTGCTTATCCCTCCTTGTCACTCCTTGTCTTTCCTTGTCCTCCTTTTCCCTCCTTGTCCCTCCCTGACCCTCCTTGCCCCATCTTTTCTTAACTTGTCCCTCATTATCCCTCCTTGTACCTCATTATCCCTCCTGGTCCGTACTTGTCCCTCCTTGTCACTCCTTGCCCTCCTTGGCCATCCTTGTCTCTCCTTGTTCCTCCTTTCCCCTCCTGGTCCCTCCTTGTCTCTCCTTGTCCTCCTTGTCCTCCTTGACCCTTCTTGTCCCTCATTGCCCCTCCTTGCAACTCCTTTTACCTCCTTGTCCCTCCTTGGCCCTCCTTGTCCCTCATTGTCCCTCCTCTTCCCTCCTTGTTCCTCATTTTCCCTGCTTGTCCCTCCTTGTCCCTCATTGCCCCTCCTTTATCCTCCTTTTTCCCTCCTTGTCACTCCTTGTCCCTCCTAGTACCTGCTCGTACCTCCTTTTCCCTCCTTGTCCCTCATTGTCCGTCCTGGTCCCTCCTTATCCCTCATTGCCCCCCATTGTCCCTCCTTGTCGCTCCTTTCCCTCCTGGTCCCTCCTTATCCCTCCATGTCACTCCTTGTATCTCCTTGCCCCTCCTTGTCCCTGCTTGTCCACCATTGTCCTTCCTTGTCCCTCCTAGACAATCCTAGTCCCTCCTTGTCCCTTCTTGTCTGTCCATGCCCCTCCTGGTCCCTCCTTGCTCCTCCTTGCCCCTTCTTTTCCCTCCTTGTCCCTCCTTGTTCCTCCTTTCCCTCCTGGACCCTCCTTGTCCCTCCCTGTCCCTCCTTTTCCTTCCTTGTCCCTATTCGTCCCTCCTTGATCCTGCTTGTCCCTTCTTGTCCCTGCTTGTCCTTCCTTGTCCCTATTCGTCCCTCCTTGATCCTGCTTGTCCCTTCTTGTCCCTCATTGCCCCACCATGTCCCTCCTTTTCCCTCCTTGTCCCGTCTTGCCCTTCTTGTCCCGCCTTGTCCCTGTTTGTCCCTCCTTGATCCTGCTTGTCCCTACTTGTCCCTTATTGCCCCTCATTGTCCCTTCTTGACCCTCCTTGTCCTTCCTTGTCCCTGTTTGTCCCTCCTTGATCCTGCTTGTCCCTCCTTGTACCTTCTTGTCCCTCCTTGTCCCTACTTGTCCCTCCTTGACCCTCCTGGTCCCTCCTTTCTCCTACTTGCCCCTCATTGGCCCTCCTTGTCACTCCTTTTCCCTCATTGCCCTTCATTGTCCCTCCTTTTCCCTCCTTGTCTTTCCTCGTCCCTCCTTGTCCCGGATCCTGCTTGTCCTTCCTTGTCTCTGTTTGTCCCTCCTTGATCCTGATTGTCCCTTCTTGTCCCTCCTTGAATCTCCTTGACCCTCCTGGTCCCTCCTTGCTCCTACTTGCCCTCATTGCCTCTCCTTGGCCCTCCTTGTCGCTCCTTTTCCCTCATTGCCCTTCATTGTCCCTCCTTGTTCCACCTTTTCCCTAATTTCCCTCCTTGTCCCTCCTTTTCCCTCCTTTCCCTGCTTTTCCCTCATTGTCCCTCCTTGTCTTTCCTTGTCCCTCCTTGTCCCTCCTTATCCCTGCTTGTCCCTCCTGGTCCCTCCTTGTCCCTCGTTGTCCCTCGTTGTCCGTACTTATCCCTCCTTGTCCCTCATTGCCCCTAATTGTCCCTCCTGGTCCCTCCTTGCTCTTCATTACCCCTTCTTTTCCCTCCTTGTCCCTCGTTATCCCTCCTTGTCCCTCCTGGTCCGAACTTGTCCCTCCTTGTCCCTTACTGCCCCTCATTGTCCCTCCTTGTTCCTCCTTGTTCCTGCTTGGCCCTCCTTTTCCCTCCTTGTCCCTTCATGTCCCTCCTTGTCCCTCCTTGCCCGTCCTTGTCCCTCCCTGTCCCTTCTTGTCCCTATTTGTCCCTCCTTGATCCTGCTTGGCCGTCATTGCCCCTCATTGCCCCTCCATGCCCATCCTTATCCCTCCTTTTCAGTCCTTGACCCTCCTTGTCCCTCCTGGTCCGTACTTATCCCTCCTTGTCCCTCCTTGTCCCTCCTTGTCTCTCCTTGTCCCTCATTGCCCCTAATTGTCCCTCCTGGTCCCTCCTTGTTCTTCATTGCCCCTTCTTTTCCCTCCTTGTCCCTCGTTATCCCTCCTTGTCCCTCCTGGTCCGTACTTGTACCTCCTTGTCCCTTATTGCCCCTCATTGTCCCTCCTTGGCCCCCCTTTTCCCTCCTTGTCCCTTCATGTCCCTGCTTGTCCCTCCTTGCCCGTCCTTGTCCCTCCCAGTCCCTCCTTGTCCTTCCTTGCCCCTCCTTGTCACTCCTTGTCCCTCCTTGTCCCTCCTGGTCCGTACTTATCCCTCCTTGTCCCTCCTTGTCTCTCTTTGTCCTGGTCACTCCTTGCTCCTCCTTGCCCCTTCTTTTCCCTCCTTGTCCCTCCTCGTTCCTCCTTGTCACTCCATTCCCTCCTGGACCCTCCTTGTCCCTCCATGTCCCTCCTTTTCCTTCCTTGTCCCTACTCGTCCCTCCTTGATCCTGCTTGTCCCTTCTTGTCCCTCGTTATCCCTCCTTGTCCCTCCTGGTCCGAACTTGTCCCTCCTTGTCCCTTATTGCCCCTCATTGTCCCTCCTTGTTCCTCCTTGGCCCTCCTTTTCCCTCCTTGTCCCTTCATGTCCCTGCTTGTCCCTCCTTGCCCGTCCTTGTCCCTACTTGTCCCTCCCTGTCCCTCCTTGTCCTTCCTTGCCCCTCCTTGTCACTCCTTGTCCCTCCTTGTCTCTCTTTGTCCCTCATTGCCCCTAATTGTCCCTCCTGGTCCCTCCTTGCTCTTCATTGCCCCTTCTTTTCCCTCCTTGTCCCTCGTTATCCCTCCTTGTCCCTCCTGGTCCGTACCTGTCCCTCCTTGTCCCTTATTGCCCCTCATTGTCCCTCCTTGTTCCTCCTGGCCCTCCTTTTCCCTCCTTGTGCCTTCATGTCCCTGCTTGTCCCTCCTTGCCCGTCCTTGTCCCTACTTGTCCCTCCCTGTCCCTCCCTGTCCCTCCTTGTCCTTCCTTGTCCCTATTTGGCCCTCCTTGATCCTGCTTGTCCCTCATTGCCCCACCATGCCCATCCTTATCTCGCCTTTTCCCTCCTTGTCCCGCCTTGTCCCTGTTTGTCCCTCCATGATCCTGCTTGTCCCTACTTATCCCTCCTAGTCCCTCATTGTCATTCCTTGACCCTCCTTGTCCTTCCTTGTCCCTGTTTGTCCCTACTTGATCCTGCTTGTCCCTCCTTGTCGCTTCTTGTCCCTTCTTGTCCCTACTTGTCCCTCCTTGTCCCTCCTTGACCCTCCTTGACCCTCCTTGACCCTCCAGGTCCCTCCTTGCTGCTACTTGCCCCTCATTGCATCTCCTTGTCACTCCTTTTCCCTCATTGCCCTTCATTGTACCTTCTTGTTCCTCCTTTTCCCTCCTTGTCTTTCCTTGTCACTCCTTTTCCCTCCTTTCCTTGCTTTTCCCTCCTTGTCTTTCCTTGTCCCTCCTTCCCTTGCTTTTCCCTCCTTGTCCCTCCTTGTCCCTCCTTGTCTTTCATTGTCCCTACTTGTCTCTCCTTGTCCCTCCTTATCCCTGCTTGTCCCTCCTTGTCCGTCCTTGCTCCTCCTTGTCCCTCCTTGTCCGTCGTTTTCCGTCGTTGTCCCTCCTTGTCCCTCCTTGTCGCTTCTTGACCCTCCTTGTCCCTCCTTGACCCTCCTTGTCCCTCCTTGTCCCTCCTTGACCCTC
This sequence comes from Polietes domitor, assembly GCA_947397865.1. Lineage (NCBI taxonomy): Eukaryota > Metazoa > Arthropoda > Insecta > Diptera > Muscidae > Polietes > Polietes domitor. The sequence continues at coordinate 7,434,683 of OX377623.1, forward strand.
CTTGTCCCTCCTGGACCGTTCTTATCCCTCCTTGTCCCTCATTGCCCCTAATTGTCCCTCCTGGTCCCTCCTTGCTCTTCATTGCCCCTTCTTTTCCCTCCTTGCCCCTCCTTGTTCCTCCTTGTCACTCCCTTTCCTCCTTGTCCCTCATTGCCCCTCATTGTCCCTCCTGGTTCCTCCTTTCCCTCATGGTCCCTCCTTGTCCCTCATTGCCCCTCATTGACCCTCCTTGTTCCTCCTTTCCCTCCTTTTCCCTCATGGTCCCTCCTGGTCCCTCCTTGTCTCTCCTTGACCCTTCTTCCTACTTGCCCCTCATTGCCCCTCATTGCCCATCCTTGTCACTCCCTTCCCCTCATTGCTTTTCATTGTCCCTCCTTTTCCCTCCTTGTCTTTCCTTGTCCCTCCTTTCCATGCTTTTCCCTCCTTGTCCCTCCTTGTCCTTCCTTGTCCCTCCTTGTCCTTCCTTGTCCCTCCTTTCCTTGCTTTTCCCTCCTTGTCCCTCCTTGTCTTTCATTGTCCCTACTTGTCCCTCCTTATCCCTGCTTGTCCCTCCTCGTCCCTCCTGGTCCCTCCTGGTCCCTCCTAGTCCCTCCTTGCTCCTCCTTGTCCCTCCTTTTTCGTCGTTTTCCCTCCTTGTCACTTCTTGACCCTCCTTGTACCTCTTTGTCCCTCCTTGACCCTCCTTGTCCCTCCTGGACCGTTCTTATCCCTCCTTGTCCCTCCTTGTCCCTCCTTGTCCCTCCTGGTCCCTCCTGGTCCCTGATTGTCCCTCCTTGTCCCTCCTTGTCCCTCCTTGTCCCTCCTTGTCCCTCCTTGTCCCTCCTTGTCCCTCCTTGTCCCTCCTTGACCCTCATTGACCCTCCTTGACCCTCCTTGTCCCTCCTTGTCCCTCCTTGTCCCTTCTTGTCCCTAATTGTCGCTTCTTGACCCTCCTGGTCCCTCCTGGTCCCTCCTTGATCCTACTTGCCCCTCACTGCCCCTTCTTGGCCCTCCTTGTCACTCCTTTTCCATCATTGCCCTTCATTGTCCCTCCTTGTTACACCTTTTCCCTCCTTGACCCTCCTTTCCCTGCTTTTCCCTCCTTGTCTTTCCTTGTCCCTGCTTGTCCCTCGTTGTCCCTCGTTGTCTCTCTTTGTCCCTCCTTGTCTCTCCTTGTCCCTCATTGCCCCTAATTGTCCCTCCTGGTCCCTCCTTGCTCTTTATTGCCCCTTCTTTTCCGTCCTTGTCCCTCCTTGTTCCTCCTGGTCCGTACTTGTCCATCCTTGTCCCTTATTGCCCCTCATTGTCCCTCCTTGTTCCTCCTTGGCCCTCCTTTTCCCTTCATGTCCCTTCATGTCCCTGCTTGTCCCTCCTTGTCCCTCCTTGCCCGTCCTTGTCCCTTCTTATCCTTCCATGTCGCACCTTGTCCCTCATTGCCCCTCCATGTCCGTCCTTGTCCCGCATTGTCCCTCCTTTACCCTCCTTGTCACTCATTGTCCCTCCTTGAACCTGCTTGTCCCTACTTGTCTCTCCTTGCCCATCCTTGTCCTTCCTTGGGCCTGTTTGTCGCTCCTTGATCGTGCTTCTCCCTCCTTGTCCCTTCCTGTCCCACCTAGTCCCTCGTTGACCCTCCCGGTCCCTCCTTGCTCTTACTTGCACCTCCTTTTCCCGCCTTGTCCCTCATTGCCCCTCCTTGGCCATCCTTGTCACTCCTTTTGTCTCATTGCCCCTCCTTATCCCTCCTTTTCCCTCCTGGTCCCTCCTTGTCCCTCCTTGTCCCTCCTTGTCCCTCCTTGTCCCTCCTTGTCCCTCCTTGTCCATCCTTGTCCCTCCTTGTCCCTGCTTGTCCCTCCTTGACCCTCCTTGTCCCTGCTTGTCCCTCCTTGACCCTGCTTGCCCCTCCTGCTCCCTCCTTGTCACTCCTTTCCCCCCTTTTCCCTCCTGGTCCCTCCTTGCTCCTCCTTGCCCCTTGTTTTCCCTCCTTATCCCTCCTTGGCCCTCCTTGTCCCTCCTTGTCCCTCCTTGTCCCGCCTTGTCCGTCCTTGTCCCGCCTTGCCCCTCCTGGTCACTCCTTGTCCCGCCTTGTCCCTTCTGGTCCCTCCTTGACTCTCCTTGTTCCTCCTTGCCCCTCCTTTTCCCTCCTTGCCCCTTCTTGACCCCCTAGCCCTGCTCGTCCCTCTTGTCCCTCATTGTCACTCCTTGACCCTCCTTGTTTTTCCTTGTCACTCCTTGACCCTCCTTGTCCCTCCTTGTCACTCCTTTCCCTCCTAGTCCCTCCTGGCCCCTCCTTGTCCCTCCTGATCCCTCCTTGTCCCTCTTTGTCCCTCCTTGACCCTCCTTGTTCCTCCTTGCCCCTCCTTTTCTCTCATTGTCCCTTCTTGACCCCACTAGTGCCTACTCGTCCCTCCTTGTCCCTCATTGTCACTCCTTGACCCTCCTTGTTTCTCCTTGTCACTCCCTTTCCCTCCTTGACCCTCCTAGTCTATCCATGCCCCTCCTGGTCCCTCCTTGCTCCTCCTTGCCCCTTCTTTTCCTCCTTGTTCCTCCTTGTCACTCCTTTCCCTCCTTGTCACTCCTTTCCCTCCTTGTCCCACGATGTTCCTCCTTGCTCCTCCTTGCCCCTTGTTTTCCCTCCTTATCCCTCCTTGTCCCTCCTTGTCCCTCCTTGGCCCTCCTTGTCCGTCCTTGTCCGTCCTTGTCCGTCTTGTCCTCTGGTCCCTCCTTGTCCCTCCTTGATCCTACTTGCCCCTCACTGCCCCTTCTTGGTCCTCCTTGTCACTCCTTTTCCCTCATTGCCCTTCATTGTCCCTCCTTGCTCCACCTTTTCCCTCCATGACTCTCCTTTTCACTCCTTTCCCTGCTTATCCCTCCTTGTCACTCCTTGTCTTTCCTTGTCCCTCCTTTGTCCTCCTTTTCCCTCCTTGTCCCTCCCTGACCCTCCTTGCCCCATCTTTTCTTAACTTGTCCCTCATTATCCCTCCTTGTACCTCATTATCCCTCCTGGTCCGTACTTGTCCCTCCTTGTCACTCCATGCCCTCCTTGGCCATCCTTGTCTCTCCTTGTTCCTCCTTTCCCCTCCTGGTCCCTCCTTGTATCTCCTTGTCCTCCTTGTCCTCCTTGACCCTTCTTGTCCCTCATTGCCCCTCCTTGCAACTCCTTTTACCTCCTTGTCCCTCCTTGGCCCTCCTTGTCCCTCCTCTTCCCTCCTTGGCCCTCCTTGTTCCTCATTTTCCCTGCTTGTCCCTCCTTGTCCCTCATTGTCCCTCCTTTATCCTCCTTTTCCCTCCTTGTCACTCCTTGTCCCTCCTAGTACCTGCTCGTACCTCCTTTTCCCTCCTTGTCCCTCATTGTCCGTCCTGGTCCCTCCTTATCCCTCATTGCCCCTCCTTGTTCCTCCTTGTCGCTCCTTTCCCTCCTGGTCCCTCCTTATCCCTCCATGTCACTCCTTGTATCTCCTTGCCCCTTCTTGTCCCTGCTTGTCCACCATTGTCCTTCCTTGTCCCTCCTAGACAATCCTAGTCCCTCCTTGTCCCTTCTTGTCTGTCCATGCCCCTCCTGGTCCCTCCTTGCTCCTCCTTGCCCCTTCTTTTCCCTCCTTGTCCCTCCTTGTTCCTCCTTGTCACTCCTTTCCCTCCTGGACCCTCCTTGTCCATCCCTGTCCCTCCTTTTCCTTCCTTGTCCCTATTCGTCCCTCCTTGATCCTGCTTGTCCCTTCTTGTCCCTGCCTGTCCTTCCTTGTCCCTATTCGTCCCTCCTTGATCCTGCTTGTTCCTTCTTGTCCCTCATTGCCCCACCATGTCCCTCCTTTTCCCTCCTTGTCCCGTCTTGCCCTTCTTGTCCCGCCTTGTCCCTGTTTGTCCCTCCTTGATCCTGCTTGTCCCTACTTGTCCCTTATTGCCCCTCATTGTCCCTTCTTGACCCTCCTTGTCCTTCCTTGTCCCTGTTTGTCCCTCCTTGATCCTACTTGCCCCTCATTGGCCCTCCTTGTCACTCCTTTTCCCTCATTGCCCTTCATTGTCCCTCCTTTTCCCTCCTTGTCTTTCCTCGTCCCTCCTTGTCCCTCCTTGTCCCTGTTTGTCCCTCCTTGATCCTGCTTGTCCTTCCTTGTCTCTGTTTGTCCCTCCTTGATCCTGATTGTCCCTCCTTGTCCCTCCTTGAATCTCCTTGACCCTCCTGGTCCCTCCTTGCTCCTACTTGCCCTCATTGCCTCTCCTTGGCCCTCCTTGTCGCTCCTTTTCCCTCACTGCCCTTCATTGTCCCTCCTTGTTCCACCTTTTCCCTAATTTCCCTCCTTGTCCCTCCTTTTCCCTCCTTTCCCTGCTTTTCCCTCATTGTCCCTCCTTGTCTTTCCTTGTCCCTCCTTGTCCCTCCTTATCCCTGCTTGTCCCTCCTGGTCCCTCCTTGTCCCTCGTTGTCCCTCGTTGTCCGTACTTATCCCTCCTTGTCTCTCCTTGTCCCTCATTGCCCCTAATTGTCCCTCCTGGTCCCTCCTTGCTCTTCATTACCCCTTCTTTTCCCTCCTTGTCCCTCGTTATCCCTCCTTGTTCCTCCTTGTTCCTGCTTGGCCCTCCTTTTCCCTCCTTTTCCCTCCTTGTCCCTTCATGTCCCTCCTTGTCCCTCCTTGCCCGTCCTTGTCCCTACTTGTCCCTCCCTGTCCCTTCTTGTCCTTCCTTGTCCCTATTTGTCCCTCCTTGATCCTGCTTGTCCCTCATTGCCCCTCCAAGCCCATCCTTATCCCTCCTTGTCAGTCCTTGACCCTCCTTGTCCCTCCTTGTCCCTCCTGGTCCGTACTTATCCCTCCTTGTCCCTCCTTGTCTCTCCTTGTCCCTCATTGCCCCTAATTGTCCCTCCTGGTCCCTCCTTGCTCTTCATTGCCCCTTCTTTTCCCTCCTTGTCCCTCGTTATCCCTCCTTGTCCCTCCTGGTCCGTACTTGTCCCTCCTTGTCCCTTATTGCCCCTCATTGTCCATCCTTGTTCCTCCTTGGCCCTCCTTTTCCCTCCTTGTCCCTTCATGTCCCTGCTTGTCCCTCCTTGCCCGTCCTTGTCCCTCCCTGTCCCTCCTTGTCCTTCCTTGCGCCTCCTTGTCACTCCTTGTCCCTCCTTGTCCCTCCTGGTCCGTACTTATCCCTCCTTGTCCCTCCTTGTCTCTCTTTGTCCTGGTCACTCCTTGCTCCTCCTTGCCCCTTCTTTTCCCTCCTTGTCCCTCCTCGTTCCTCCTTGTCACTCCATTCCCTCCTGGACCCTCCTTGTCCCTCCCTGTCCCTCCTTTTCCTTCCTTGTCCCTATTCGTCCCTCCTTGATCCTGCTTGTCCCTTCTTGTCCCTCGTTATCCCTCCTTGTCCCTCCTGGTCCGTACTTGTCCCTTATTGCCCCTCATTGTCCCTCCTTGTTCCTCCTTGGCCCTCCTTTTCCCTCCTTGTCCCTTCATGTCCCTGCTTGTCCCTCTTTGCCCGTCCTTGTCCCTCCCTGTCCCTCCTTGTCCTTCCTTGCCCCTCCTTGTCACTCCTTGTCCCTCCTTGTCCCTCCTGGTCCGTACTTATCCCTCCTTGTCTCTCTTTATCCCTCATTGCCCCTAATTGTCCCTCCTGGTCCCTCCTTGCTCTTCATTGCCCCTTCTTTTCCCTCCTTGTCCCTCGTTATCCCTCCTGGTCCGTACCTGTCCCTCCTTGTCCCTTATTGCCCCTCATTGTCCCTACTTGTCCCTCCCTGTCCCTCCCTGTCCCTCCTTGTCCTTCCTTGTCCCTATTTGGCCCTCCTTGATCCTGCTTGTCCCTCATTGCCCCTCCATGCCCATCCTTATCCCGCCTTTTCCCTCCTTGTCCCGCCTTGTCCCTGTTTGTCCCTCCTTGATCCTGCTTGTCCCTACTTATCCCTCCTAGTCCCTCATTGTCATTCCTTGACCCTCCTTGTCCTTCCTTGTCCCTGTTTGTCCCTACTTGATCCTGCTTGTCCCTCCTTGTCCCTTCTTGTCCCTCCTTGATCCTGCTTGTCCCTACTTATCCCTCCTAGTCCCTCATTGTCATTCCTTGACCCTCCTTGTCCTTCCTTGTCCCTGTTTGTCCCTACTTGATCCTGCTTGTCCCTCCTTGACCCTCCTGGTCCCTCCTTGCTGCTACTTGCCCCTCATTGCATCTCCTTGTCACTCCTTTCCCCTCATTGCTTTTCATTGTCCCTCCTTTTCCCTCCTTGTCTTTCCTTGTCCCTCCTTTCCATGCTTTTCCCTCCTTGTCCCTCCTTGTCCTTCCTTGTCCCTCCTTGTCCTTCCTTGTCCCTCCTTTCCTTGCTTTTCCCTCCTTGTCCCTCCTTGTCTTTCATTGTCCCTACTTGTCCCTCCTTGTCCCTCCTTATCCCTGCTTGTCCCTCCTCGTCCCTCCTGGTCCCTCCTAGTCCCTCCTTGCTCCTCCTTGTCCCTCCTTTTCCGTCGTTTTCCCTCCTTGTCACTTCTTGACCCTCCCTGTACCTCTTTGTCCCTCCTTGACCCTCCTTGACCGTTCTTATCCCTCCTTATCCCTCCTTGTCCCTCATTGTCCCTCCTGGTCCCTCCTTGCTCTTCATTGCCCCTTCTTTTCCCTCCTTGCCCCTCATTGTCCCTCCTTGTTCCTCCTTGTCACTCCCTTCCCTCCTTGTCCCTCCTTGTCCCTCCTGGTCCCTGATTGTCCCTCCTTGTCCCTCCTTGTCCCTCCTTGTCCCTCCTTGTCCCTCATTGTCCCTCCTTGACCCTCCATGTTCCTCCTTGCCCCTCCTTTTCCCTCCTTGTCCCTTCTTGACCCCCCTGGTCCCTGCTCGTCCTTCCTTGTCACTCCTTGACACTCCTTGACACTCCTTTTCCCTCCTTTTCCCTCCTTTTCCCTCATTGCCTCCTTGCCCCTCCTTTTCCTTCCTTGTCCCTCCTTGTTCCTCCTTGCCCCTCCTTTTCCCTTCTTGTCCCTCCTTGTCCCCCCTTGTCCCACCTTGACCCTCTTGGTCCGTACTTATCCTTCCTTGTCTCTCCTGGTCCCTCCTTGATCCTACTTGCCCCTCACTGCCCCTTCTTGGCCCTCCTTGTCACTCCTTTTCCCTCATTGCCCTTCATTGTCCCTCCTTGTTCCACCTTTTCCCTCCTTTCCCTCCTTGACCCTCCTTTTCCCTCCTTTCCCTGCTTTTCCCTCCTTGTCCCTCCTTGTCTTTCCTTGTCCCTCCTTGTCCCTGCTTGTCCCTGCTTGTCCCTGCTTGTCCCTCCTTGTCCCTCGTTGTCCCTCGTTGTCTCTCCTTGTCCCTCCTTGACCCTCCTTGTCCCTCCTTGACCCTCCTGGTCCCTACTTATCCCTCCTTGACACTCCTTGTCCCTCCTGGTCCCTCCTTGATCCTACTTGCCCCTCACTGCCCCTTCTTGGCCCTCCTTATCACTCCTTTTCCCTCATTGCCCTTCATTGTCCCTCCTTGTTCCACCTTTCCCCTCCTGACCCTTCTTGTCTCTCCTTGTCTCTCCTTGTCCTCCTTGACCCTCCTTGACCCTTCTTGTCCCTCATTGCCCCTCCTTGCAACTCCTTTTACCTCCTTGTCCCTCCTTGGCCCTCCTTGTCCCTCATTGTCCCTCCTCTTCCCTCCTTGGCCCTCCTTGTTCCTCATTTTCCCTGCTTGTCCCTCCTTGTCCCTCATTGCCCCTCCTTTATCCTCCCTTTCCCTCCTTGTCACTCCTTGTCCCTCTTAGTTCCTGCTCGTACCTCCTTTTCCCTCCTTGTCCCTCATTGTCCGTCCTGGTCCCTCCTTATCCCTCATTGCCCCTCATTGTCCCTCCTTGTTCCTCCTTGTCGCTCCTTTCCCTCCTTATCCCTCCATGTCACTCCTTGTATCTCCTTGCCCCTCCTTGTCCCTGCTTGTCCACCATTGTCCTTCCTTGTCCCTCCTAGACAATCCTAGTCCCTCCTTGTCCCTTCTTGTCTGTCCATGCCCCTCCTGGTCCCTCCTTGCTCCTCCTTGCCCCTTCTTTTCCCTCCTTGTCCCTCATTGTTCCTCCTTGTCACTCCTTTCCCTCTTGGACCCTCCTTGTCCCTCCCTGTCCCTCCTTTTCCTTCCTTGTCCCTATTCGTCCCTCCTTGATCCTGCTTGTCACTTCTTGTCCCTATTCGTCCCTCCTTGATCCTGCTTGTCCCTTCTTGTCCCTCATTGCCCCACCATGTCCCTCCTTTTCCCTCCTTGTCCCGTCTTGCCCTTCTTGTCCCGCCTTGTCCCTGTTTGTCCCTCCTTGATCCTGCTTGTCCCTACTTGTCCCTTATTGCCCCTCATTGTCCCTTCTTGACCCTCCTTGTCCTTCCTTGTCCCTGTTTGTCCCTCCTTGATCCTGCTTGTCCCTCCTTGTACCTTCTTGTCCCTCCTTGTCCCTACTTGTCCCACCTTGACCCTCCTGGTCCCTCCTTTCTCTTACTTGCCCCTCATTGGCCCTCCTTGTCACTCCTTTTCCCTCATTGCCCTTCATTGTCCCTCCTTTTCCCTCCTTGTCTTTCCTCGTCCCTCCTTGTCCCGCCTTGTCCCTGTTTGTCCCTCCTTGATCCTGCTTGTCCTTCCTTGTCTCTGTTTTTCCCTCCTTGATCCTGATTGTCCATCCTTGTCCCTTCTTGTCCCTCCTTGAATCTCCTTGACCCTCCTGGTCCCTCCTTGCTCCTACTTGCCCTCATTGCCTCTCCTTGGCCCTCCTTGTCGCTCCTTTTGCCTCATTGCCCTTCATTGTCCCTCCTTGTTCCACCTTTTCCCTAATTTCCCTCCTTGTCCCTCCTTTTCCCTCCTTTCCCTGCTTTTCCCTCAATGTCCCTCCTTGTCTTTCCTTGTCCCTCCTTGTCCCTCCTTATCCCTGCTTGTCCCTCCTGGTCCCTCCTTGTCCCTCGTTGTCCGTACTTATCCCTCCTTGTCCCTCATTGCCCCTAATTGTCCCTCCTGGTCCCTCCTTGCTCTTCATTACCCCTTCTTTTCCCTCCTTGTCCCTCGTTATCCCTCCTTGTCCCTCCTGGTCCGAACTTGTCCCTCCTTGTCCCTTACTGCCCCTCATTGTCCCTCCTTGTTCCTCCTTGTTCCTGCTTGGCCCTCCTTTTCCCTCCTTGTCCCTTCATGTCCCTCCTTGTCCCTCCTTGCCCGTCCTTGTCCCTACTTGTCCCTCCCTGTCCCTTCTTGTCCTTCCTTGTCCCTATTTGTCCCTCCTTGATCCTGCTTGTCCCTCATTGCCCCTCATTGCCCCTCCATGCCCATCCTTATCCCTCCTTGTCAGTCCTTGACCCTCCTTGACCCTCCTTGTCCCTCCTTGTCCCTCCTGGTCCGTACTTATCCCTCCTTGTCCCTCATTGCCCCTAATTGTCCCTCCTGGTCCCTCCTTGCTCTTCATTGCCCCTTCTTTTCCCTCCTTGTCCCTCGTTATCCCTCCTTGTCCCTCCTTGTCCCTCCTGGTCCGTACTTGTCCCTCCTTGTCCCTTATTGCCCCTCATTGTCCGTCCTTGGCCATGTCCCTTCATGTCCCTCCTTGCCCGTCCTTGTCCCTGCTTGTCCCTGCTTGTCCCTGCTTGTCCCTCGTTGTCCCTCGTTGTCTCTCCTTGTCCCTCCTTGACCCTCCTTGTCCCTCCTTGACCCTCCTGGTCCGTACTTATCCCTCCTTGTCCCTCCTTGTCTCTCCTTGTCCCTCCTGGTCCCTCCTTGATCCTACTTGCCCCTCACTGCCCCTTCTTGGCCCTCCTTGTCACTCCTTTTCCCTCATTGCCCTTCATTGTCCCTCCTTGTTCCACCTTTCCCCTCCTTTCCCTTCTTGTCTCTCCTTGTCCTCCTTGTCTCTCCTTGTCCTCCTTGTCCTCCTTGACCCTTCTTGTCCCTCATTGCCCCTCCTTGCAACTCCTTTTACCTCCTTGTCCCTCCTTGGCCCTCCTTGTCCCTCATTGTCCCTCCTCTTCCCTCCTTGGCCCTCCTTGTTCCTCATTTTCCCTGCTTGTCCCTGCTTGTCCCTCCTTGTCCCTCATTGCCCCTCCTTTATCCTCCTTTTCCCTCCTTGTCACTCCTTGTCCCTCCTAGTACCTGCTCGTACCTCCTTTTCCCTCCTTGTCCCTCATTGTCCGTCCTGGTCCCTCCTTATCCCTCATTGCCCCTCATTGTCCCTCCTTGTTCCTCCTTGTCGCTCCTTTCCCTCCTGGTCCCTCCTTATCCCTCCATGTCACTCCTTGTATCTCCTTGCCCCTCCTTGTCCCTGCTTGTCCACCATTGTCCTTCCTTGTCCCTCCTAGACAATCCTAGTCCCTCCTTGTCCCTTCTTGTCTGTCCATGCCCCTCCTGGTCCCTCCTTGCTCCTCCTTGCCCCTTCTTTTCCCTCCTTGTCCCTCCTTGTTCCTCCTTGTCACTCCTTTCCCTCCTGGACCCTCCTTGTCCAACCCTGTCCCTCCTTTTCCTTCCTTGTCCCTATTCGTCCCTCCTTGATCCTGCTTGTCCCTTCTTGTCCCTGCTTGTCCTTCCTTGTCCCTATTCGTCCCTCCTTGATCCTGCTTGTCCCTTCTTGTCCCTCATTGCCCCACCATGTCCCTCCTTTTCCCTCCTTGTCCCGTCTTGCCCTTCTTGTCCCGCCTTGTCCCTGTTTGTCCCTCCTTGATCCTGCTTGTCCCTACTTGTCCCTTATTGCCCCTCATTGTCCCTTCTTGACCCTCCTTGTCCTTCCTTGTCCCTGTTTGTCCCTACTTGATCCTGCTTGTCCCTCCTTGTACCTTCTTGTCCCTCCTTGTCCCTACTTGTCCCTCCTTGACCCTCCTGGTCCCTCCTTTCTCCTACTTGCCCCTCATTGGCCCTCCTTGTCACTCCTTTTCCCTCATTGCCCTTCATTGTCCCTCCTCTTCCCTCCTTGTCTTTCCTCGTCCCTCCTTGTCCCGCCTTGTCCCTGTTTGTCCCTCCTTGATCCTGCTTGTCCTTCCTTGTCTCTGTTTGTCCCTCCTTGATCCTGATTGTCCCTCCTTGTCCCTTCTTGTCCCTCCTTGAATCTCCTTGACCCTCCTGGTCCCTCCTTGCTCCTACTTGCCCTCATTGCCTCTCCTTGGCCCTCCTTGTCGCTCCTTTTCCCTCATTGCCCTTCATTGTCCCTCCTTGTTCCACCTTTTCCCTAATTTCCCTCCTTGTCCCTCCTTTTCCCTCCTTTCCCTGCTTTTCCCTCATTGTCCCTCCTTGTCTTTCCTTGTCCCTCCTTGTCCCTCCTTATCCCTGCTTGTCCCTCCTGGTCCCTCCTTGTCCCTCGTTGTCCGTACTTATCCCTCCTTGTCCCTCATTGCCCCTAATTGTCCCTCCTGGTCCCTCCTTGCTCTTCATTACCCCTTCTTTTCCCTCCTTGTCCCTCGTTATCCCTCCTTGTCCCTCCTGGTCCGAACTTGTCCCTCCTTGTCCCTTACTGCCCCTCATTGTCCCTCCTTGTTCCTCCTTGTTCCTGCTTGGCCCTCCTTTTCCCTCCTTGTCCCTTCATGTCCCTCCTTGTCCCTCCTTGCCCGTCCTTGTCCCTACTTGTCCCTCCCTGTCCCTTCTTGTCCCTCCTTGCCCGTCCTTGTCCCTACTTGTCCCTCCCTGTCCCTCCTTGTCCTTCCTTGCCCCTCCTTGTCACTCCTTGTCCCTCGTTGTCCCTCCTGGTCCGTACTTATCCCTCCTTGTCCCTCCTTGTCTCTCTTTGTCCCTCATTGCCCCTAATTGTCCCTCCTGGTCCCTCCTTGCTCCTCATTGCCCCTTCTTTTCTCTCCTTGTCCCTCGTTATCCCTCCTTGTCCCTCCTGGTCCGTACTTGTCCCTCCTTGTCCCTTATTGCCCTCATTGTCCCTCCTTGTTCCTCCTTGGCCCTCCTTTTCCCTCCTTGTCCCTTCATGTCCCTGCTTGTCCCTCCTTGCCCGTCCTTGTCCCTCCTTGTCCTTCCTTGCCCCTCCTTGTCACTCCTTGTCCCTCCTTGTCCCTCCTGGTCCGTACTTATCCCTCCTTGTCCCTCCTTGTCTCTCTTTGTCCTGGTCACTCCTTGCTCCTCCTTGCCCCTTCTTTTCCCTCCTTGTCCCTCCTCGTTCCTCCTTGTCACTCCATTCCCTCCTGGACCCTCCTTGTCCCTCCCTGTCCCTCCTTTTCCTTCCTTGTCCCTATTCGTCCCTCCTTGATCCTGCTTGTCCCTTCTTGTCCCTCGTTATCCCTCCTTGTCCCTCCTGGTCCGAACTTGTCCCTCCTTGTCCCTTATTGCCCCTCATTGTCCCTCCTTGTTCCTCCTTGGCCCTCCTTTTCCCTCCTTGTCCCTTCATGTCCCTGCTTGTCCCTCCTTGTCCCTACTTGTCCCTCCCTGTCCCTCCTTGTCCTTCCTTGCCCCTCCTTGTCACTCCTTGTCACTCCTTGTCCCTCCTGGTCCGTACTTATCCCTCCTTGTCCCTCCTTGTCTCTCTTTGTCCCTCATTGCCCCTAATTGTCCCTCCTGGTCCCTCCTTGCTCTTCATTGCCCCTTCTTTTCCCTCCTTGTCCCTCGTTATCCCTCCTGGTCCGTACCTGTCCCTCCTTGTCCCTTATTGCCCCTCATTGTCCCTCCTTGTTCCTCCTGGGCCCTCCTTTTCCCTCCTTGTGCCTTCATGTCCCTGCTTGTCCCTCCTTGCCCGTCCTTGTCCCTACTTGTCCCTCCCTGTCCCTCCCTGTCCCTCCCTGTCCCTCCTTGTCCTTCCTTGTCCCTATTTGGCCCTCCGTGATCCTGCTTGTCCCTTATTGCCCCTCCATGCCCATCCTTATCCCGCCTGTTCCCTCCTTGTCCCGCCTTGTCCCTGTTTGTCCCTCCTTGATCCTGCTTGTCCCTACTTATCCCTCCTAGTCCCTCATTGTCATTCCTTGACCCTCCTTGTCCTTCCTTGTCCCTGTTTGTCCCTACTTGATCCTGCTTGTCCCTCCTTGTCCCTTCTTGTCCCTTCTTGTCCCTACTTGTCCCTCCTTGTCCCTCCTTGACCCTCCTTGACCCTCCTGGTCCCTCCTTGCTGCTACTTGCCCCTCATTGCATCTCCTTGTCACTCCTTTTCCCTCATTGCCCTTCCCTCATTCCCTCCTTTTCCCTCATGGTCCCTCCTGGTCCCTCCTTGTCTTTCCTTGACCCTTCTTCCTACTTGCCCCTCATTGCCCATCCTTGTCACTCCTTTCCCCTCATTGCTTTTCATTGTCCCTCCTTTTCCCTCCTTGTCTTTCCTTGTCCCTCCTTTCCCTGCTTTTCCCTCCTTGTCCTTCCTTGTCCCTCCTTGTCCTTCCTTGTCCCTCCTTTCCTTGCTTTTCCCTCCTTGTCCCTCCTTGTCTTTCATTGTCCCTCCTTGTCCCTCCTTATCCCTGCTTGTCCCTCCTCGTCCCTCCTAGTCCCTCCTTGTCCCTCCTTTTCCGTCGTTTTCCCTCCTTGTCACTTCTTGACCCTCCTTGACCCTCCTTGTCCCTCCTGGACCGTTCTTATCCCTCCTTATCCCTCCTTGTCCCTCATTGTCCCTCCTTGTCCCTCATTGTCCCTCCTGGTCCCTCCTTGCTCTTCATTGCCCCTTCTTTTCCCTCCTTGCCCCTCATTGTCCCTCCTTGTTCCTCCTTGTCACTCCCTTCCCTCCTTGTCCCTCCTGGACCCTCCTGGTCCCTCCTGGTCCCTGATTGTCCCTCCTTGTCCCTCCATGTTCCTCCTTGCCCCTCCTTTTCCCTCCTTGTCCTTTCTTGACCCCCCTAGTCCCTGCTCGTCCCTCCTTGTCACTCCTTGACACTCCTTGTCCCTCCTTGTTTCTCCTTGTCACACCTTGTCACTCCTTTTCCCTCCTTTTCCCTCCTTTTCCCTCCTTTTCCCTCATTGCCTCCTTGCCCCTCCTTTTCCTTCCTTGTCCCTCCTTGTTCCTACTTGCCCCTCCTTTTCCCTCCTTTTCCCTTCTTGTCCCTCCTTGTCCCTCCTTGTCCCTCCTTGACCCTCTTGGTCCGTACTTATCCCTCCTTGTCTCTCCTGGTCCCTCCTTGATCCTACTTTCCCCTCACTGCCCCTTCTTGGCCCACCTTGTCACTCCTTTTCCCTCATTGCCCTTCATTGTCCCTCCTTGTTCCACCTTTTCCCTCCTTTCCCTCCTTGACCCTCCTTTTCCCTCCTTTCCCTGCTTTTCCCTCCTTGTCCCTCCTTGTCTTTCCTTGTCCCTCCTTGTCCCTGCTTGTCCCTGCTTGTCCCTGCTTGTCCCTCCTTGTCCCTCGTTGTCCCTCGTTGTCCCTCGTTGTCTCTCCTTGTCCCTCCTTGACCCTCCTTGTCCCTCCTTGACCCTCCTGGTCCGTACTTATCCCTCCATGTCCCTCCTGGTCCCTCCTTGATCCTACTTGCCCCTTCTTGGCCCTCCTTGTCACTCCTTTTCCCTCATTGCCCTTCATTGTCCCTCCTTGTTCCACCTTTCCCCTCCTTTCCCTTCTTGTCTCTCCTTGTCCCACGTTGACCCTCGTTGTCTCTCCTTGTCCCTCCTTGACCCTCATTGACCCTCCTTGACCCTCATTGACCCTCCTTGTCCCTCCTTGTCCCTTCTTGTCCCTACTCGTCGCTTCTTGGCCCTCCTGGTCCCTCCTGGTCCCTCCTTGATCCTACTTGCCCCTCACTGCCCCTTCTTGGCCCTCCTTGTCACTCCTTTTCCATCATTGCCCTTCATTGTCCGTCCTTGTTACACCTTTTCCCTCCTTGACCCTACTTTTCCCTCCTTTCCCTGCTTTTCCCTCCTTGTCTTTCCTTGTCCCTCCTTGTCACTCCTTTCCCCCCTTTTCCCTCATGGTCCCTCCTTGCTCCTCCTTGCTCCTCCTTGCCCCTTGTTTTCCCTCCTTATCCCTCCTTGGCCCTCCTTGTCCCTCCTTGTCCCTCCTTGTCCGTCCTTGTCCGTCCTTGTCCCGCCTTGTCCCTCCTGGTCCCTCCTTGTCCCGCCTTGTCCCTTCTGGTCCCTCCTTGACCCTCCTTGTTCCTCCTTGCCCCTCCTTTTCCCTCCATGTCCCTTCTTGACCCCCTAGTCCCTGCTCGTCCCTCTTGTCCCTCATTGTCACTCCTTGACCCTCCTTGTTTTTCCTTGTCACTCCTTGACCCTCCTTGTCCCTCCTTGTCCCTCCTTGTCACTCCTTTCCCTCCTAGTCCCTCCTTGTCCCTCCTGATCCCTCCTTGTCCCTCTTTGTCCCTCCTTGACCCTCCCTGTTCCTCCTTGCCCCTCCTTTTCTCTCATTGTCCCTTCTTGACCCCACTAGTCCCTGCTCTTCCCTCCTTGTCCCTCATTGTCACTCCTTGACCCTCCTTGTTTCTCCTTGTCACTCCCTTTCCCTCCTTGACCCTCCTAGTCTATCCATGCCCCTCCTGGTCCCTCCTTGCTCCTCATTGCCCCTTCTTTTCCTCCTTGTTCCTCCTTGTCACTCCTTTCCCTCCTTGTCCCTCATTGTCCCTCATTGCCCCTCATTGCCCCTCATTGTCCCTCGATGTTCCTCCTTGCTCCTCCATGCCCCTTGTTTTCCCTCCTTATCCCTCCTTGTCCCTCCTTGTCCCTCCTTGGCCCTCCTTGTCCGTCCTTGTCCCTCCTGGTCCCTCCTTGTCCGTCCTTGTCCCGCCTTGTCCCTACTGGTCCCTCCTTGTTCCTCCTTGTCACTTCCTTCCCTCCTGGTCCCTCCTTGTCCCTCCTGGTCGCTGCTTGTCCCTCCTTGTCCCTCCTTGACCCTCCT
Organism: Polietes domitor; assembly: GCA_947397865.1. Lineage (NCBI taxonomy): Eukaryota > Metazoa > Arthropoda > Insecta > Diptera > Muscidae > Polietes > Polietes domitor. The sequence continues at coordinate 7,450,328 of OX377623.1, forward strand.
TGTTCCTCCTTGCCCCTCCTTGTCCCGTCTTGTCCCTCCTTGTCCCGCATTGTCCCTGTTTGTCCCTCTTTGATCCTGCTTGTCCCTAATTGTCCCTCCTTGTCCCGCCTCGACCCTCCTAGTCCTTCCTTGTCCCTGTTTGTCCCTCCTTGATCCTGCTTGTCCCTCCTTGTCCCTTCTTGTCCCTACTTGTCGCTCCTTGACCCTCCTAGTCCCTCCTTGATCCTACTTGCCCCTCACTGCCCCTTCTTGGTCCTCCTTGTCACTCCTTTTCCCTCATTGCCCTTCATTGTCCCTCCTTGCTCCACCTTTTCCCTCCATGACTCTCCTTTTCACTCCTTTCCCTGCTTATCCCTCCTTGTCTTTCCTTGTCCCTCCTTTGTCCTCCTTTTCCCTCCTTGTCCCTCCCTGACCCTCCTTGCCCCATCTTTTCTTAACTTGTCCCTCATTATCCCTCCTTGTACCTCATTATCCCTCCTGGTCCGTACTTGTCCCTCCTTGTCACTCCTTGCCCTCCTTGGCCATCCTTGTCTCTCCTTGTTCCTCCTTTCCCCTCCTGGTCCCTCCTTGTATCTCCTTGTTCTCCTTGTCCTCCTTGACCCTTCTTGTCCCTCATTGCCCCTCCTTGCAACTCCTTTTACCTCCTTGTCCCTCCTTGGCCCTCCTTGTCCCTCATTGTCCCTCCTCTTCCCTCCTTGGCTCTCCTTGTTCCTCATTTTCCCTGCTTGTCCCTGCTTGTCCCTCCTTGTCCCTCATTGCCCCTCCTTTATCCTCCTTTTCCCTCCTTGTCACTCCTTGTCCCTCCTAGTACCTGCTCGTACCTCCTTTTCCCTCCTTGTCCCTCATTGTCCGTCCTGGTCCCTCCTTATCCCTCATTGCCCCTCATTGTCCCTCCTTGTTCCTCCTTGTCGCTCCTTTCCCTCCTGGTCCCTCCTTATCCCTCCATGTCACTCCTTGTATCTCCTTGCCCCTCCTTGTCCCTGCTTGTCCACCATTGTCCTTCCTTGTCCCTCCTAGACAATCCTAGTCCCTCCTTGTCCCTTCTTGTCTGTCCATGCCCCTCCTGGTCCCTCCTTGCTCCTCCTTGCCCCTTCTTTTCCCTCCTTGTCCCTCCTTGTTCCTCCTTGTCACTCCTTTCCCTCCTGGACCCTCCTTGTCCCTCCCTGTCCCTCCTTTTCCTTCCTTGTCCCTATTCGTCCCTCCTTGATCCTGCTTGTCCGTTCTTGCCCTGCTTGTCCTTCCTTTTCCCTATTCGTCCCTCCTTGATCCTGCTTGTCCCTTCTTGTCCCTCATTGCCCCACCATGTCCCTCCTTTTCCCTCCTTGTCCCGTCTTGCCCTTGTAGAAGGAGTAAAATATCCTTTTGAGCAAGGAGTCAGTTATGCCTTCTCAGTTTATGGTTTTTATTTATTTTATAATTTTATGGGGCTAAATCCAAACCAGACGTTAAACGTCCAAGCTGGATTATAACCAATTACTATGTAGTTATTATCCTTTTAATGCAAATCCCAACCAGACGATATACGCCCAAGTTGGATAATACACTAATTTATTAGGATTTTTATAGGTTTTACAAAAAAACTCCGCTTTTAATATTTAAGATGTTTATTCGTAAATTAAATCGATTTCCGATAATAATGTCAAGCATGGCAGAGTGTACTACTTCCTTCCGTGCTATCCCGTCGGCTAATATTATTTCCGCATACACTTTTTGGAAAGCAATACCTTTCTTTATCAATTTTTGGTAAAGATGATAGCCTGTAACACTTGTTCTAGCTGCGGTATCAAAGTAGGCCTCACCCTTTAGACCATTGATATTAACATCTACTAGAGGAACATCTCTTCCGACCAAAGTAGCGTGTAACGAGTTAAAATCTAATGTCTGCTCTCGGGCAGCAATATATTCTTTGTTACAATTTGGACAATTAGAGCGGTAATATCCTTCTGCACCACATCCATAACAATTGAGTTTGGTATCATTTGCTTTCACCATTTTATGTTTTTCAGCCTCAATTTTCTTGAAACAATTTTCTGCAAGATGATTCTTCTTTCTACAGTATGTGCATCGCAAGAACGGCTTTTCTGAGGTATCGAGGGATTTAGGCTTTGCTTCTCTATTTTCTTGCTTATTTTCAGATATGGTCATTTCTATTTCTCTTGCCTGATGTAAAAGATCTTGAAAGGTATTTAAACTGTCTCTCGATACTTTTCCCCTAATTTGCAGGTTTAGCTGACCAAATATCATGTTTAGCATGGTTTTTTCCGATAATTTTTCGGATAATTGAGCGAAAAGTCTCCTCTTTCTGCAAACAAAAACGTCAGTAGTTTCAAACATTTTCTGCTTTTCCTGACAAATTTCATTAAATATGCGCCAATCTGGTTTCACGGGTGCAAATGCTTTTCTCAATAGCTCTACAGCCTCATCAAACGTATTGGCCTCATCTTGGACACCTTGCCACCATGTCGACGCATAACCTTCCAACAGTAAGGGAAGACTGGTAAGTGCTAGGAAATCTGAAATATTTTCTGCATCTTTGTACACTAAAATCGTTGCCAGAAAGTCTTCAACTTTAGTAGAATTACGACCACCATTAAAACGAGCAGTACAATTGCTGAATGTGGACTTTGTCTCCTGCCTAATGGACACACCACCCAGAAGTTGTCGAATTTGGGTATCGCTTAAAAGAAAGTTCGGCTGAGATTGCATGTGAGCTGTACTATATATTGATTGGCCATTTGGAACAAATTGTGCACTGCTAATATTATTTACGGTCGCGTTAACCGACACTTGAGATTGAGCTGCACGAGATGTTGATGGACCATTTGGGACAGATTGTGCATCATTATGTATATCGTTATTTACAGCCAGGGTTTGTACTGATGGAGTTGTACGAGAAGTGGCAGAAACACTTTGCCCTGAAACCGCAACATTAGGGCTTTCGCTGACTGAAGTTGTGCTTCGGGGACTTCTTCTAATCATTTTTAAAGAATCCCGTGTACTTTACAATTTTTGCTATTGGGAAATCCTATTTTACCTTTAAGAGTGAAGGGCAAGTCTCTCTTATAATTGAGGAACAATAAACTGCTCTTAAATGAGTGATGTAGATTTTTATGCTGCTACTGCAAAAATAGAAAAGCACACGACGTAAGTGATGGAGAATACAAAACAACGATCGATGTATGCAAAACAACAACAACACTGCAGTAATATTGGCTACAACAACAAACACGCCAGAGAGCAACGACAATGATTTTGTGCGTTCAAACAGCAACAGCGTAGCTTAGACGTACTCCGCAGTGACGATTGCAGCAACCACGATGGTGATATTTATTTTAACAAGAACAACACTGCAGTAATACTGGCTACAACAACAAGTAAGCAAGAGAGAAGAACAACAACAATTATTTTTTTGTGCGTTCCAACACCAACAGCGTAGCTTAGACGTACTCCGCAGTGACGATTGCAGCAACCACGACGGTGATCTTTGTTTAAACAACAACAATAATCACTGTGGCAGTTTAAGAGTATTAAAACGTGGTTTTGCAAAAACAGCACAGTGTTACGTAATAAAATTCCGTCAATTTGTATTTCTTCAGTTTTTGATGATGGGTTTGATTGAAATATTTTTATTTTTCAACCAGTTTTCTTTAGTTGGGCGCCAATGTAGAAGGAGTAAACTATCCTTTTGAGCAAGGAGTCAGTTATGCCTTCTCAGTTTATGGTAGTTTATGGTTTTTATTTATTTTATAATTTTATGGGGCTAAATCCAAACCAGACGTTAAACGTCCAAGCTGGATTATAACCAATTACTATGTAGTTATTATCCTTTTAATGCAAATCCCAACCAGACGATATACGCCCAAGTTGGATAATACACTAATTTATTAGGATTTTTATAGGTTTTACAAAAAAACTCCGCTTTTAATATTTAAGATGTTTATTCGTAGACAGCTTCTCATGGAATAGACTTAAAGCTAGGATTGACACATTGTTATAAAGATTTTTAATAGAGTCACAAACATAAATCAATAACTATAGTGTATGTATTTGTAACAAAATAAATGAGTGACACTTTAATATAATTACATATGTTGAACAAGGAGCGAATGATAATTATATGATACTATGTGTTCGTAACAACATTAATGAGTAACAATTGAGTGATACATATGTTAAACAAGGAGCGAATGATATCGAGTAAATGAGTAATAAAGTGAATTGTAATAAATCAAAATATGAGATTATGAGTGATAATATATTTAAGAGAATGAATTTAACAGTGGGCGAAAATGCAATTAACGTATTTAAGACAGTAGTGATATTCTTTGAATTGAGTGTAAAAAGGTGTTAATCAAATTATAAAATGTATGTAAAAATTATAAAATGCATGTAATAAATTTAAGGTCCGCTACACCCTTCTTGTCCCGCCTTGTCCCTGTTTGTCCCTCCTTGATCCTGCTTGTCCCTACTTGTCCCTTATTGCCTCTCATTGTCCCTTCTTGACCCTCCTTGTCCTTCCTTGTCCTTCCTTGTCCCTGTTTGTCCCTCCTTGATCCTGCTTGTCCCTCCTTGTACCTTCTTGTCCCTCCTAGTCCCTACTTGTCCCTCCTTGACCCTCCTGGTCCCTCCTTTCTCCTACTTGCCCCTCATTGGCCCTCCTTGTCACTCCTTTTCCCTCATTGCCCTTCATTGTCCCTCCTTTTCCCTCCTTGTCTTTCCTCGTCCCTCCTTGTCCCTCCTTGTCCCGCCTTGTCCCTGTTTGTCCCTCCTTGATCCTGCTTGTCCTTCCTTGTTCCTCCTTGTCACTTCCTTCCCTCCTGGTCCCTCCTTGTCCCTCCTGGTCGCTGCTTGTCCCTCCTTGACCCTCCTTGTTCCTCCTTGCCCCTCCTTGTCCCTCCTTGTCCCGCATTGTCCCTGTTTGTCCCTCTTTGATCCTGCTTGTCCCTAATTGTCCCTCCTTGTCCCTCCTTGTCCCGCCTTGACCCTCCTAGTCCTTCCTTGTCCCTGTTTGTCCTTCCTTGATCCTGCTTGTCCCTCCTTGTCCCTTCTTGTCCCTACTTGTCGCTCCTTGACCCTCCTAGTCCCTCTTTGATCCTACTTGCCCCTCACTGCCCCTTCTTGGTCCTCCTTGTCACTCCTTTTCCCTCATTGCCCTTCATTGTCCCTCCTTGCTCCACCTTTTCCCTCCATGACTCTCCTTTTCACTCCTTTCCCTGCTTATCCCTCCTTGTCACTCCTTGTCTTTCCTTGTCCCTCCTTTGTCCTCCTTTTCCCTCCTTGTCCCTCCCTGACCCTCCTTGCCCCATCTTTTCTTAACTTGTCCCTCATTATCCCTCCTTGTACCTCATTATCCCTCCTGGTCCGTACTTGTCCCTCCTTGTCACTCCTTGCCCTCCTTGGCCATCCTTGTCTCTCCTTGTTCCTCCTTTCCCCTCCTGGTCCCTCCTTGTATCTCCTTGTCCTCCTTGACCCTTCTTGTCCCTCATTGCCCCTCCTTGCAACTCCTTTTACCTCCTTGTCCCTCCTTGGCCCTCCTTGTCCCTCATTGTCCCTCCTCTTCCCTCCTTGGCCCTCCTTGTTCCTCATTTTCCCTGCTTGTCCCTGCTTGTCCCTCCTTGTCCATCATTGCCCCTCCTTTATCCTCCTTTTCCCTCCTTGTCACTCCTTGTCCCTCCTAGTACCTGCTCGTACCTCCTTTTCCCTCATTGTCCGTCCTGGTCCCTCCTTATCCCTCATTGCCCCTCATTGTCCCTCCTTGTTCCTCCTTGTCGCTCCTTTCCCTCCTGGTCCCTCCTTATCCCTCCATGTCACTCCTTGTATCTCCTTGCCCCTCCTTGTCCCTGCTTGTCCACCATTGTCCTTCCTTGTCCCTCCTAGACAATCCTAGTCCCTCCTTGTCCCTTCTTGTCTGTCCATGCCCCTCCTGGTCCCTCCTTGCCCCTTCTTTTCCCTCCTTGTTCCTCCTTGTCACTCCTTTCCCTCCTGGACCCTCCTTGTCCCTCCCTGTCCCTCCTTTTCCTTCCTTGTCCCTATTCGTCCCTCCTTGATCCTGCTTGTCCCTTCTTGCCCTGCTTGTCCTTCCTTTTCCCTATTCGTCCCTCCTTGATCCTGCTTGTCCCTACTTGTCCCTCATTGCCCCACCATGTCCCTCCTTTTCCCTCCTTGTCCCGTCTTGCCCTTCTTGTCCCGCCTTGTCCCTGTTTGTCCCTCCTTGATCCTGCTTGTCCCTACTTGTCCCTTATTGCCCCTCATTGTTCCTTCTTGACCCTCCTTGTCCTTCCTTGTCCCTGTTTGTCCCTCCTTGATCCTGCTTGTCCCTCCTTGTACATTCTTGTCCCTCCTTGTCCCTACTTGTCCCTCCTGGTCCCTCCTTTCTCCTACTTGCCCCTCATTGGCCCTCCTTGTCACTCCTTTTCCCTCATTGCCCTTCATTGTCCCTCCTTTTCCCTCCTTGTCTTTCCTCGTCCCTCCTTGTCCCGCCTTGTCCCTCCTTGTCCCGCCTTGTCCCTGTTTGTCCCTCCTTGATCCTGCTTGTCCTTCCTTGTCTCTGTTTGTCCCTCCTTGATCCTGATTGTCCCTCCTTGTCCCTTCTTGTCCCTCCTTGAATCTCCTTGACCCTCCTGGTCCCTCCTTGCTCCTACTTGCCCTCATTGCCTCTCCTTGGCCCTCCTTGTCGCTCCTTTTCCCTCATTGCCCTTCATTGTCCCTCCTTGTTCCACATTTTCCCTAATTTCCCTCCTTGTCCCTCCTTTTCCCTCCTTTCCCTGCTTTTCCCTCATTGTCCCTCCTTGTCTTTCCTTGTCCCTCCTTATACCTGCTTGTCCCTCCTGGTCCCTCCCTGTCCCTCCTTGTCCTTCCTTGCCCCTCCTTGTCACTCCTTGTCCCTCCTTGTCCCTCCTTGTCCCTCCTGGTCCGTACTTATCCCTCCTTGTCCCTCCTTGTCTCTCTTTGTCCCTCATTGCCCCTAATTGTCCCTCCTGGTCCCTCCTTGCTCTTCATTGCCCCTTCTTTTCCCTCCTTGTCCCTCGTTATCCCTCCTTGTCCCTCCTGGTCCGTACCTGTCCCTCCTTGTCCCTTATTGCCCCTCATTGTCCCTCCTTGTTCCTCCTGGGCCCTCCTTTTCCCTCCTTGTGCCTTCATGTCCCTACTTGTCCCTCCTTGCCCGTCCTTGTCCCTACTTGTCCCTCCCTGTCCCTCCCTGTCCCTCCTTGTCCTTCCTTGTCCCTATTTGGCCCTCCTTGATCCTGCTTGTCCCTCATTGCCCCTCCATGCCCATCCTTATCCCGCCTTTTCCCTCCTTGTCCCGCCTTGTCCCTGTTTGTCCCTCCTTGATCCTGCTTGTCCCTACTTATCCCTCCTAGTCCCTCATTGTCATTCCTTGACCCTCCTTGTCCTTCCTTGTCCCTGTTTGTCCCTACTTGATCCTGCTTGTCCCTCCTTGTCCCTCCTTGTCCCTTCTTGTCCCTTCTTGTCCCTACTTGTCCCCCTCCTTGACCCTCCTGGTCCCTCCTTGCTGCTACTTGCCCCTCATTGCATCTCCTTGTCACTCCTTTTCCCTCATTGCCCTTCATTGTACCTTCTTGTTCCTCCTTTTCCCTCCTTGTCTTTCCTTGTCACTCCTTTTCCCTCCTTTCCTTGCTTTTCCCTCCTTGTCTTTCCTTGTCCCTCCTTCCCTTGCTTTTCCCTCCTTGTCCCTCCTTGTCCTTCCTTGTCCCTCCTTGTCCTTCCTTGTCCCTCCTTGTCTCTCTTTGTCCCTCATTGCCCCTAATTGTCCCTCCTGGTCCCTCCTTGCTCTTCATTGCCCCTTCTCTTCTTTTCCCTCCTTGTCCCGCGTTATCCCTCCTTGTCCCTCCTGGTCCGTACCTGTCCCTCCTTGTCCCTTATTGCCCCTCATTGTCCCTCCTTGTTCCTCCTGGGCCCTCCTTTTCCCTCCTTGTGCCTTCATGTCCCTACTTGTCCCTCCTTGCCCGTCCTTGTCCCTACTTGTCCCTCCCTGTCCCTCCTTGTCCTTCCTTGTCCCTATTTGGCCCTCCTTGATCCTGCTTGTCCCTCATTGCCCCTCCATGCCCATCCTTATCCCGCCTTTTCCCTCCTTGTCCCGCCTTGTCCCTGTTTGTCCCTCCTTGATCCTGCTTGTCCCTACTTATCCCTCCTAGTCCCTCATTGTCATTACTTGACCCTCCTTGTCCTTCCTTGTCCCTGTTTGTCCCTACTTGATCCTGCTTGTCCCTCCTTGTCCCTTCTTGTCCCTTCTTGTCCCTACTTGTCCCTCCTTGTCCCTTCTTGACCCTCCTTGACCCTCCTGGTCCCTCCTTGCTGCTACTTGCCCCTCATTGCATCTCCTTGTCACTCCTTTTCCCTCATTGCCCTTCATTGTCCCTCCTTGCTCCTCCTTGTCCCTCCTTGCCACTTCTTGACCCTCCTTGTCCCTCCTTGACCCTCCTTGTCCCTCCTGGACCGTTCTTATCCCTCCTTGTCCCTCATTGCCCCTAATTGTCCCTCCTGGTCCCTCCTTGCTCTTCATTGCCCCTTCTTTTCCCTCCTTGCCCCTCCTTGCCCCTCCTTGTTCCTCCTTGTCACTCCCTTTCCTCCTTGTCCCTCATTGCCCCTCATTGTCCCTCCTGGTTCCTCCTTTCCCTCCTTTTCCCTCATGGTCCCTCCTTGTCCCTCATTGCCCCTCATTGTCCCTCCTTGTTCCTCCTTTCCCTCCTTTTCCCTCATGGTCCCTCCTGGTCCCTCCTTGTCTCTCCTTGACCCTTCTTCCTACTTGCCCCTCATTGCCCATCATTGTCACTCCTTTCCCCTCATTGCTTTTCATTGTCCCTCCTTGTTCCTCCTTTTCCCTCCTTGTCTTTCCTTGTCCCTCCTTTCCATGCTTTTCCCTCCTTGTCCCTCCTTGTCCTTCCTTGTCCCTCCTTGTCCTTCCTTGTCCCTCCTTTCCTTGCTTTTCCCTCCTTGTCCCTCCTTGTCTTTCATTGTCCCTACTTGTCCCTCCTTGTCCCTCCTTATCCCTGCTTGTCCCTCCTCGTCCCTCCTGGTCCCTCCTGGTCCCTCCTGGTCCCTCCTAGTCCCTCCTTGCTTCTCCTTGTCCCTCCTTTTCCGTCGTTTTCCCTCCTTGTCACTTCTTGACCCTCCTTGTACCTCTTTGTCCCTCCTTGACCCTCCTTGTCCCTCCTGGACCGTTCTTATCCCTCCTTATCCCTCCTTATCCCTCCTTGTCCCTCATTGTCCCTCCTGGTCCTCCTTGCTCTTCATTGCCCCTTCTTTTCCCTCCTTGCACCTCATTGTCCCTCCTTGTTCCTCCTTGTCACTCCCTTCCCTCCTTGTCCCTCCTGGTCCCACATGGTCCCTGATTGTCCCTCCTTGTCCCTCCTTGTCCCTCCTTGACCCTCCATGTTCCTCCTTGCCCCTCCTTTTCCCTCCTTGTCCCTTCTTGACCCCCCTAGTCCCTGCTCGTCCCTCCTTGTCACTCCTTGACACTCCTTGTCCCTCCTTGTTTCTCCTTGTCACACCTTGTCACTCCTTTTCCCTCCTTTTCCCTCCTTTTTCCTCCTTTTCCCTCCTTTTCCCTCCTTTTCCCTCATTGCCTCCTTGCCCCTCCTTGACCCTCTTGGTCCGTACTTATCCCTCCTTGTCTCTCCTGGTCCCTCCTTGATCCTACTTGCCCCTCACTGCCCCTTCTTGGCCCTCCTTGTCACTCCTTTTCCCTCATTGCCCTTCATTGTCCCTCCTTGTTCCACCTTTTCCCTCCTTTCCCTCCTTGACCCTCCTTTCCCTGCTTTTCCCTCCTTGTCTCTCCTTGTCTTTCCTTGTCCCTCCTTGTCCCTCCTTGTCCCTGCTTGTCCCTGCTTGTCCCTCCTTGTCCCTCGTTGTCTCTCCTTGTCCCTCCTTGACCCTCCTTGTCCCTCCTTGACCCTCCTGGTCCGTACTTATCCCTCCTTGTCTCTCCTTTCCCTCCTGGTCCCTCCTTGATCCTACTTGCCCCTCACTGCCCCTTCTTGCCCCTCCTTGTCACTCCTTTTCCCTCATTGCCCTTCATTGTCCCTCCTTGTTCCACCTTTCCCCTCCTTTCCCTTCTTGTCTCTCCTTGTCCCACGTTGACCCTCGTTGTCTCTCCTTGTCCCTCCTTGACCCTCATTGACCCTTCTTGACCCTCCTTGTCCCTCCTTGTACCTTCTTGTCCCTACTTGTCGCTTCTTGACCCTCCTGGTCCCTCCTTGATCCTACTTGCCCCTCACTGCCCCTTCTTGGCCCTCCTTATCACTCCTTTTCCATCATTGCCCTTTATTGTCCGTCCTTGTTACACCTTTTCCCTCCTTGACCCTCCTCTCCCTCCTTGTCTTTCCTTGTCCCTCCTTGTCCCTGCTTGTCCCTCATTGTCCCTCGTTGTCTCTCCTTGTCCCTCCTTGTCTCTCCTTGTCCCTCATTGCCCCTAATTGTCCCTCCTGGTCCCTCCTTGCTCTTCATTGCCCCTTCTTTTCCGTCCTTGTCCCTCCTTGTCCCTCCTGGTCCGTACTTGTCCATCCTTGTCCCTTATTGCCCCTCATTGTCCCTCCTTGTTCCTCCTTGGCCCTCCTTTTCCCTTCATGTCCCTGCTTGTCCCTCCTTGTCCCTCCTTGCCCGTCCTTGTCCCTTCTTATCCCTCCATGTCGCACCTTGTCCCTCATTGCCCCTCCATGTCCGTCCTTGTCCCGCATTGTCCTTCCTTTACCCTCCTTGTCACTCATTGTCCCTCCTTGAACCTGCTTGTCCCTACTTGTCTCTCCTTGTCCTTCCTTGGGCCTGTTTGTCGCTCCTTGATCCTGCTTCTCCCTCCTTGTCCCTTCCTGTCCCACCTAGTCACTCGTTGACCCTCGTTGACCCTCCTGGTCCTTCCTTGCTCTTACTTGCACCTCCTTTTCCCGCCTTGTCCCTGATTGCCCCTCCTTGGCCATCCTTGTCACTCCTTTTGTCTCATTGCCCCTCATTGTCCCTCCTTGTTCCTCCTATTCCCTCCTTTCCCCTCCTTGTCCCTCGATGTCTTTCCTTTTCCCTCCTTGTCCCTCGTTGTCTTTCCTGGTCCCTCCTGGTCCCTGATTGTCCCTCCTTGTCCCTCCTTGTCCCTCCTTGACCCTCCATGTTCCTCCTTGCCCCTCCTTGTCCCTTCTTGACCCCCTAGTCCCTGCTCGTCCCTCCTTGTCACTCCTTGACACTCCTTGTCCCTCCTTGTTTCTCCTTGTCACACCTTGTCACTCCTTTTCCCTCCTTTTCCCTCCTTTTCCCTCCTTTTCCCTCCTTTTCCCTCCTTTTCCCTCCTTTTCCCTCCTTTTCCCTCCTTTTCCCTCATTGCCTCCTTGCCCCTCCTTTTCCTTCCTTGTCCCTCCTTGTTCCTCCTTGCCCCTTTTTTTCCTTCTTTTCCTTGTCCCTCCTTGTCCCTCCTTGTCCCTCCTTGTCCCTCCTTGACCCTCTTGGTCCGTACTTATCCCTCCTTGTCTCTCCTGGTCCCTCCTTGATCCTACTTGCCCCTCACTGCCCCTTCTTGGCCCTCCTTGTCACTCCTTTTCTCTCATTGCCCTTCATTGTCCCTCCTTGTTCCACCTTTTCCCTCCTTTCCCTCCTTGACCCTCCTTTTCCCTCCTTTCCCTGCTTTTCCCTCCTTGTCCCTCCTTGTCTTTCCTTGTCCCTCCTTGTCCCTGCTTGTCCCTGCTTGTCCCTCCTTGTCCCTCGTTGTCCCTCGTTGTCTCTCCTTGTCCCTCCTTGACCCTCCTTGTCCCTCCTTGGCCCTCCTGGTCCGTACTTATCCCTCCTTGTCTCTCCTTGTCCCTCCTGGTCCCTCCTTGATCCTACTTGCCCCTCACTGCCCCTTCTTGGCCCTCCTTGTCACTCCTTTTCCCTCATTGCCCTTCATTGTCCCTCCTTGTTCCACCTTTCCCCTCCTTTCCCTTCTTGTCTCTCCTTGTCCCACGTTGACCCTCGTTGTCTCTCCTTGTCCCTCCTTGACCCTCATTGACCCTCCTTGACCCTCCTTGTCCCTCCTTGTCCCTTCTTGTCCCTACTTGTCGCTTCTTGACCCTCCTGGTCCCTCCTGGTCCCTCCTTGATCCTACTTGCCCCTCACTGCCCCTTCTTGGCCCTCCTTGTCACTCCTTTTCCATCATGGCCCTTCATTGTCCGTCCTTGTTACACCTTTTCCCTCCTTGACCCTCCTTTTCCCTCCTTTCCCTGCTTTTCCCTCCTTGTCTTTCCTTGTCCCTCCTTGTCCCTGCTTGTCCCTCGTTGTCCCTCGTTGTCTCTCCTTGTCCCTCCTTGTCTCTCCTTGTCCCTCATTGCCCCTAATTGTCCCTCCTGGTCCCTCCTTGCTCTTCATTGCCCCTTCTTTTCCGTCCTTGTCCCTCCTTGGCCCTCCTTTTCCCTTCATGTCCCTGCTTGTCCCTCCTTGTCCCTCCTTGCCGGTCCTTGTCCCTCCATGTCGCACCTTGTCCCTCATTGCCCCTCCATGCCCGTCCTTGTCCCGCATTGTCCCTCCTTTACCCTCCTTGTCACTCATTGTCCCTCCTTGAACCTGCTTGTTCCTACTTGTCTCTCCTTGCCCATCCTTGTCCTTCCTTGGGCCTGTTTGTCGCTCCTTGATCCTGCTTCTCCCTCCTTGTCCCTTCCTGTCCCACCTAGTCCCTCGTTGACCCTCCTGGTCCCTCCTGGTCCCTCCTTGCTCTTAGTTGCACCTCCTTTTCCCGCCTTGTCCCTCATTGCCCCTCCTTGGCCATCCTTGTCACTCCTTTTGTTTCATTGCCCCTCATTGTCCCTCCTTTTCCCTCCTTTCCCCTCCTTGTCCCTCGATGTCTTTCCTTTCCCTCCTTGTCCCTCGTTGTCTTTCCTTGTCCCTCCATGTCTCTGATTGTCTCTGATTGTCCCTCCTTATCCCTGCTTGTCCCTCCTTGTCCCTCCTTGACCCTCATTGTCCCTCCTTGACCCTCCTTGTCACTCCTTGTCCCTCCTGGTCCGTACTTGTCCCTCCTTGTCCCTCCTTGCTCCTCCTTGCCCCTTCTTTTCCCTCCTTATCCCTACTTGTCTATCCAGGTCCATACTTGTCCCACCTTGGCCCTCCGTGTCCCACATTGTCCCTCATTGCCCCTCACTGTCCCTCCTTGTCACTCCTTTCCCTCCTGGCCCCTCCTTGCTCCTCCTTGCCCCTTCTTTTCCCTCCTTGGCCCTCCTTGTCCCTCCTTGTCCCTCCTTGCTCCTCCTTGCCCCTTCTTTTCCTCCTTTTCCCTCCTTATCCCTACGTGTCCATGCTGGTCCATCCTGGTCCGTACTTGTCCCTCCTTGTCCCACATTTTACCTCATTGCCCCTCCTGTTCCCTCCTTGCTCCTCCTTGCCCCTCCTTTTCCATCCTTATCCCTCCTTGTCCCTCCTTGGCCCTCGTTGGCCCTCCGTGTCCCTCCTTGTCCCTCCTTAATCCTCCTTATCCCTCCTTGGCCCTCCGTGTCCCTCCTTGTCCTTCCTTGTCCCTCCTTGATCCTACTTGTCCCTCCTTGTCCCTTCTTGTCCCTGCTTGTCTCTCCTTGTTCCTACTTGTCCCTCCTTGACCATCCTTGTCCTTCCTTGTACGTGTTTGTCCCTCCTTGATCCTGTTTGTCCCTCCTTGTCCCTCAGTGCACCACAATGCCCCTCATTGCCCCTCCTTATCCCTCCTTTTCCCTCCTGGTCCCTCCTTGTCCCTCCTTGTCCCTCCTTGTCCCTCCTTGTCCCTCCTTGTCCCTCCTTGTCCCTCCTTGACCCTCCTTGTCCCTGCTTATCCCTGTTTGTCCCTGCTTGTCCCTCCCGCTCCCTCCTTTGTCCTCCTTTTCTCTTCTTGTCCGTCCTTGTCCCTCCTGGTCCCTCATTGCCCCTCCTTGTCCCTCCTTGTCACTCCTTTTCCGTCCTTGTCCCTCCTTGTCCGTGCTTGACCCTCCTTGTCCCTGCTTGTCCCTCCTTGTCCCTCCTTAATCCTCCTTGTCTCTCCTTGCCCGTCCTTGTCCCTTCTTGTTTTTCCTTTTCCCTACTTGTCTCTCCTTGTCCCTCAATGTCCCTCCTTGTCCCTCCTTGTCCCTCCTTGACCCTCCTTGACCCTCCTTGTCCCTCCTTGTCCCAACTTGTCCTTCCTTGTCCCTCCTTGTCCCTCATTATCCCTGCTTGTCCCTCATTGCCCCTCCTTTTCCTCTTTTTCCCTCATTGCCCGTCCTTGTCCCTCCTGGTCCCTCCTTTTCCCTCCTTGTCCGTCCTTGTCCCTTCTGGTGTCTCCTTGACCCTCCTTGCCCCTCCTTTTCCCTTCTTGACCCCCTAGTCCCTGCTCGTCTCTCCTTGTCTCTCATTGTCACTCCTTGATCCTCCTTGTCCCTCCTTGTTTTTCCTTTTCCCTCCTTGTCCGTCCTGTCCCTTCTGGTCCCTCCTTGACCCTCCTTGCCCCTCCTTTTCCCTTATTGTCCCTTCTTGAACCCCCTAGTCCCTGCTCGTCCCTCCTTGTCCCTCATTGTCACTCCTTGGCCCTCCTTGTCTCTCCTTGCCCGTCCTTGTCCCTTCTTGTTTTTCCTTGTCCCACCTTGTCCCTCCTTGTCCGTCCTTGTCCCTCCTGGTCCCTCATTGCCTCTCCTTGTCCCTCCTGTTCCCTCATTGCCTCTCCTTGTCCCTCCTTGTCACTCCTTTTCCATACTTGTCCCTCCTTGTCTCTCCTTACCCCTCCTTTTCACTCCTTGTTCCTCCTTGTCACTCCTTCTCCCTCCTTGTCCCTCCTTGTTCCTCCTTGTCACTCCTTTTCCCTCCTTTTCCCTACTTGTCTCTCCTTGTCCCTCAATGTCCCTCCTTGTCCCTCCTTGTCCCTCCTTGTCCCTCCTTGACCCTCCTTGACCCTCCTTGTCCCTCCTTGTCCCAACTTGTCCCTCCTTGTCCCTCCTTGTCCCTCATTATCCCTGCTTGTCCCTCATTGCCCCTCCATTTCCTCCTTTTCCCTCATTGCCCGTCCTTGTCCCTCCTGGTCCCTCCTTTTCCCTCCTTGTCCGTCCTTGTCCCTTCTGGTGTCTCCTTGACCCTCCTTGCCCCTCCTTTTCCCTTCTTGACCCCCTAGTCCCTGCTCGTCCCTCCTTGTCTCTCATTGTCACTCCTTGATCCTCCTTGTCCCTCCTTGTTTTTCCTTGTCACTCCTTTCCCTCCTAGTCCCTCCTGGCCCCTCCGTGTCTCTCATTGACCCTCCTTGTCTCTCCTTGTCTCTCCTTGACTCTCCTTGTCCTTCCTTGTCCCTGTTTGTCCCTCCTTGATCCTGTTTGTCCCTCCTCGTCCCTTCTTGTCCCTACTTGTCCCTCCTTGACCCTCCTGGTCCCTCCTTGCTCCTACTTGCCCCTCATTGCCCCTTCTTGGCCCTCCTTGTCATTCCTTTTCCCTCATTGCAATTCATTGTCCCTCCTTGTTCCACCTTTTCCCTCCTTTCCACCTTGTCACTCCTTTTCCCTCTTTTCCACCTTTCCCTGCTTTTCCCTCCTTGTCCCTCCTTGTCTTTCCTTGTCCCTCCTTGTCCCTGCTTGTCCCTCCTTATCCCTGCTTGTCCCTCCTTGTTCCTCGTTGTCTCTCCTTGTCCCTCCTTGGCCCTCCTTGACCCTCCTTGTTCCTCTTTGTCCCTCCTTGACCCTCCTGGTGTCTCTCCTTGTCCCTCATTGCCCCTAATTGTCGCTCCTGCTCCCTCCTTGCTCTTCGTTGCCCCTTCTTTTCCCTCCTTGTCCGTCATTATCCATCCTTGTCCCTCCTGGTCCGTACTTGTCCCTTATTGCCCCTCATTGTCCCACCTTTTCCCTTCATGTCCCTGCTTGTCCCAGCTTGTCCCTCCTTGCCCGTCATTGTCCCTTCTTATCCCTCCTTGTCCCACCTTGTCCCTCATTGCCCCTCCATGTCCGTCCTTGTCCCGCATTGTCCCTCCTTGTCAGTCATTGTCCCTCCTTGACCCTGCTTGTCCCTACTTGTCTCTCCTTGTCCCTCCTTTTCCTTCCTTGGGCCTATTTGTCGCTCCTTGATCCTGCTTGTACCTCCTTGTCCCTTAATGGCCCTCCTTGTCCCTACTTGTCCCTCGTTGACCCTCCTTGTCTCTCCATGCCCCTCCTGGTCCCTCCTTGCCCCTTCTTTTCCCTCCTTGTTCCTCCTTGTCACTCCTTTCCCTCCTTTACCCTCCTGGTCCCACCTTGTCTCTCCTTGTCCCTCCGTGACCCTCATTGTCCCTCCTGGTCCGTACTTGTCCCTCCTTGTCCCTACTTGTCCCTCCTTGTCCTTCCTTGTCCCTCCTTGATCTTCCTTCTTCCTCCTTGTCACTCCTTTCCCTCCTTTACCCTCCTGGTCCCACGTTGTCTCTCCTTGTCCCTCCGTGACCCTCATTGTCCCTACTGGCCCGTACTTGTCCCTCCTTGACCCTCCTTGTCCTTGCTTGTCCCTCCTTGCTCTTACTTGCCCCTCCTTTTCCCGCCTTGTCCATCATTGCCCCTCCTTGGCCCTCCTTGTCACTACTTTTGCCTCATTGCCCCTCATTGTCCCTCCTTGTTCCTCCTTTTCCCTCCTTGTCTTTCCTTGCCCCTCATTGTCTTTCCTTGTCCCTCCATGTCTCTGCTTGTCCCTCCTTATCCCTCCTTGTCACTCCTTGTCCATCCTTGTCCCTCCTTAACCCTCATCGTTCCTCCTTGTCCCTCCTGGTCCGTACTTGTCCCTC
Source organism: Polietes domitor (assembly GCA_947397865.1). Taxonomy (NCBI): domain Eukaryota; kingdom Metazoa; phylum Arthropoda; class Insecta; order Diptera; family Muscidae; genus Polietes; species Polietes domitor. The sequence goes on from OX377623.1 coordinate 7,467,027, forward strand.
ATTGTCCCTCCTTGTCCCTGTTTGTCCCTCCTTGTCCTTCATTGTCCCTCCTTTGTCCTCCTTTTCCCTCCTTGACCCTCCAAGTCCCTGTTCGTCCCTCCTTGTCCGTCATTGTCACTCCTTGACCCTCTTTTCCACCTTTCCCTGCTTTTCCCTCCTTGTCCCTCCTTGTCTTTCCTTGTCCCTCCTTGTCCCTGCTTGTCCCTCCTTATCCCTGCTTGTCCCTCCTTGTTCCTCGTTGTCTCTCCTTGTCCCTCCTTGGCCCTCCTTGACCCTCCTTGTTCCTCTTTGTCCCTCCTTGACCCTCCTGGTGTCTCTCCTTGTCCCTCATTGCCCCTAATTGTCGCTCCTGCTCCCTCCTTGCTCTTCGTTGCCCCTTCTTTTCCCTCCTTGTCCGTCATTATCCATCCTTGTCCCTCCTGGTCCGTACTTGTCCCTTATTGCCCCTCATTGTCCCACCTTTTCCCTTCATGTCCCTGCTTGTCCCAGCTTGTCCCTCCTTGCCCGTCATTGTCCCTTCTTATCCCTCCTTGTCCCACCTTGTCCCTCATTGCCCCTCCATGTCCGTCCTTGTCCCGCATTGTCCCTCCTTGTCAGTCATTGTCCCTCCTTGACCCTGCTTGTCCCTACTTGTCTCTCCTTGTCCCTCCTTTTCCTTCCTTGGGCCTATTTGTCGCTCCTTGATCCTGCTTGTACCTCCTTGTCCCTTAATGGCCCTCCTTGTCCCTACTTGTCCCTCGTTGACCCTCCTTGTCTCTCCATGCCCCTCCTGGTCCCTCCTTGCCCCTTCTTTTCCCTCCTTGTTCCTCCTTGTCACTCCTTTCCCTCCTTTACCCTCCTGGTCCCACCTTGTCTCTCCTTGTCCCTCCGTGACCCTCATTGTCCCTCCTGGTCCGTACTTGTCCCTCCTTGTCCCTACTTGTCCCTCCTTGTCCTTCCTTGTCCCTCCTTGATCTTCCTTCTTCCTCCTTGTCACTCCTTTCCCTCCTTTACCCTCCTGGTCCCACGTTGTCTCTCCTTGTCCCTCCGTGACCCTCATTGTCCCTACTGGCCCGTACTTGTCCCTCCTTGACCCTCCTTGTCCTTGCTTGTCCCTCCTTGCTCTTACTTGCCCCTCCTTTTCCCGCCTTGTCCATCATTGCCCCTCCTTGGCCCTCCTTGTCACTACTTTTGCCTCATTGCCCCTCATTGTCCCTCCTTGTTCCTCCTTTTCCCTCCTTGTCTTTCCTTGCCCCTCATTGTCTTTCCTTGTCCCTCCATGTCTCTGCTTGTCCCTCCTTATCCCTCCTTGTCACTCCTTGTCCATCCTTGTCCCTCCTTAACCCTCATCGTTCCTCCTTGTCCCTCCTGGTCCGTACTTGTCCCTCATTGTCCCTCCTTGTCCCTGTTTGTCCCTCCTTGTCCTTCATTGTCCCTCCTTTGTCCTCCTTTTCCCTCCTTGACCCTCCAAGTCCCTGTTCGTCCCTCCTTGTCCGTCATTGTCACTCCTTGACCCTCTTTGTCCCTTCTTGTTTTTCCTTGTCACTCCTTTCCCTCCTAGTCCCTCCTGGCCCCTCCTTGTCCCTCCTGGTCCCTCCTGGTCCCTCCTGGTCCCTCCTTGTCCCTCCTTGTCCCTCCTTGTCCCTCCTTGTCCCTCCTTGTCCCTCCTTTTCCCTCCTTGTCCCCCCTAGTCCCTTCTCGTCCCTCCTTGTTCCTCCTTGTTTCTCCTTGTCACACCTTGTCACACCTTGTCACTCCTTTTCCCTCCTTGACCCTCCTTGTCTCACCATGCCCCTTCTGGCCCCTCCTTGCCCCTTCTTTTCCCTCCTTGTTCCTCCTTGTACCTCCTTGTCACTCCTTTCCCTCCTTTACCCTCCTGGTCCCACCTTGTCCCTCCTGGTCCGTACTTGTCCCTCCTTGTCCTTCCTTGTCCCTCCTTGATCCTGCTTGTCCCTTCTTGTCCCCCAGTGACCCTTCATGTCCCTCATTGCCCCTCCATGTGCCTCTTTATCCCTCCTGGTCCCTCCTTGTCCCGTCTTGTCCCTCCTTGTCACGCCTTGTCCATGTTTGTCCCTCCTTGATCCTGCTTGTCCCTCCTTGACCCTCCTTGTCCTTCCTTGTCCCTGTTTGTCCCTCCTTGATCCTGCTTGTCCCTTCTTGTGCCTACTTGTCCCTCCTGGTGCCTCCTTGCTCCTACTTGCCCCTTCTTGGCCCTATTTGTCACTCCTTTTCCTTCATTGCCCTTCATTGTCCCTCCTTGTTCCACCTTTTCCCTCCTTTCCCTCCTTGTTTCACCTTTTCCCTCCTTTCCCTCCTTGACCCTCCTTATCCCTCCTTGTCTTTCCTTGTCCCTCCTTGTCCCTGCTTATCCCTGCTTGTCCCACCTTGTCTCTCCTTGTCCCTCCGTGACACTCATTGTCCCTCCTGGTCCGTACTTGTCCCTCCTTGTCCCTATTTGTCCCTCCTTGTCCTTCCTTGTCCCTCCTTGATCCTGCTTGTCCCTACTTGTCCCCCAGTGCCCCTTCATGTCCCTCATTGCCCCTCCATGTACCTCCTTATCCCTCCTGGTCCCTCCTTGTCCCGTCTTGTCCCTGTTTGTCCCTCATTGATCCTGCTTGTCCCTAATTGACCCTTCTTGTGCCTACTTGTCCCTCCTTGACCGTACTGGTCCCTCCTTGCTCCTACTTGCCCCTCATTGCCCCTTCTTGGCCCTCCTTGTCACTCCTTTTCCTTCATTGTCCCTCCTTGTTCCACCTTTTCCCTCCTTTCCCTCCCTGACCCTCCTTTTCCCTCCTTTCCCTGCTTTTCCCTCCTTGTCCCTCGTTGTCCCTCGTTGTCTCTCCTTGTCTCTCCTTGTCCCTCATTGCCCCTAATTGTCCCTCCTGGTCCCTCCTTGCTCGTTCTTTTCCCTCCTTGTCCCTCCTGGTCCGTACTTGTCCCTCCTTGTCCCTTATTGCCCCTCATTGTCCCTCCTTGTTCCTCCTTGTTCCTCCTTGGCCCTCCTTTTCCCTTCATGTCCCTGCTTGTCCCTCCTTGCCCGTCCTTGTCCCTTCTTATCCCTCCTTATCCCACCTTGTCCCTCATTGTCCCTCCATGTCCGTCCTTGTCCCGCATTGTCCCTCCTTTACCCTCCTTGTCACTAATTGTCCCTCCTTGACCCTGCTTGTCCCTACTTGTCTCTCCTTGCCCCTCCTTGTCCTTCCTTGGGCCTGTTTGTCGCTCCTTGATCCTGCTTCTCCCTCCTTGTCCCTTCCTGTCCTCCTAGTCCCTACTTGTCCCTCCTTGACCCTCCTTGACCCTCCTGGTCCCTCCTTGCTCTTACTTGCCCCTCCTTTTCCCGCCTTGTCCCTCATTGCCCCTCCTTGTCACTCCTTTTGCCTCATTGCCCCTCATTGACCCTCCTTGGACATCCTTTTCCATCCTTTCCCTCCTTGTCTTTCCTTGTCCCTCCTTTTCCCTCCTTTCCCTCCATTTCCCTCCTTTTCCCTCCTTATCCCTCGTTGTCTTTCCTTGTCCCTCCATGTCTCTGCTTGTCCCTCCTTATTCCAGCTTTTCCTTCCTTGTCCCTCCTTGTCCCTCCTTGTCCCTCCTTGTCCCTCCTTGTCCCTCCTTGTCCCTCCTTGTCCCTCCTTGTCCCTCCTTGACCCTCCTTGTCCCTCCTTGACCCTCCTTGTCCCTACTGGTCCGTACTTGTCCCTCCTTGTCCCTCATTGCCCTCATGGTCCCTCCTGGTCCCTCCTTGTGCCTCCTTGTCCCTCCTTGACCCTCCTTGACTCTCCTTGTTCCTCCTTGTCCCTCCTGGTCCGTACTTGTCCCTCCTTGTCCCTCATTGTCCCTGCTTGTCCCTCCTTGTACGTCCTTGTCCCCCATTGTCCCTTCTTGTCCCTCATTGACCCTCCTTTGTCCTCCTTTTACCTCAGTTTCCCTCCTTGTCCCTCGTTATCCCTGCTTGTCCCTCATTGCCCCTACTGGTCCCTCCTTGCTCCTCCTTGCCCCTTCTTTTCCCTCCTTATGCCTACTTGTCCATCCTGGTCCATCCTGGTCCGTACTTGTCCCTCCTTGGCCCTCCTTAACCCTCCTTGTCCCTCCTGGTCCGTACTTGTCCCTCCTTGTCCCTCATTGTCCCTGCTTGTCCCTCATTGTCCCACCTTTGTCCTCCTTTTACCTCATTTTCCCTCCTTGACCCTCCAAGTCCCTGTTCGTCCCTCCTTGTCCCTCCTTGACCATCCTTGACCCTCCTTGTTCCTCCTTGTTCCTCCTTTTCCCTCCTTGTCCCTTCTTGACCCCCCTAGTCCCTGCTCGTCCCTCCTTGTTTCTCCTTGTCACACCTTGTCACTCCTTTTCCCTCCTTGTCTCTCCATGCCCCTCCTGGTCCCTCATTGCCACTTCTTTTCCCTCCTTGTTCCTCCTTGTCACTCCTTTCCCTCCTTTACCCTCCTGGTCCCTCCTTGTGTCTCCTTGTCCCTCCTGGTCCGTACTTGTCCCCCCTTGTCCCTACTTGTCCCTCCTTGTCCTTCCTTGTCCTTGTGCCTCCTTGTCCCTCCTTGACCCTCCTTGACCCTCCTTGACCCTCCTTGACCCTCCTTGACCCTCCTTGACCCTCCTTGACCCTCCTTGTACCTCCTTGTCCCTCCTGGTCCGTACTTGTCCCTCCTTGTCCCTCCATGTCCCTCATTGTCCCTGCTTGTCCCTCCTTGTCCGTCCTTGTCCCTCATTGTCCCTCCTTGTCCCTCATTGACCCTCCTTTGTCCTCCTTTTACCTCATTTTCCCTCCTTGTCCCTCGTTATCCCTGCTTGTCCCTCCTTGTCCCTCACTGCCCCTACTGGTCCCTCCTTGCTCCTCCTTGCCCCTTCTTTTCCCTCCTTATCCCTACTTGTCCATCCTGGTCCATCCTGGTCCGTACTTGTCCCTCCTTGGCCCTCCGTGTCCCACATCGTCCCTCCTTTTTCCTCCTTGCCACTCCTTTCCCTCCTTTTCCCTCTTGGTCCCTCCTTGCTCCTCCTTGCCCCTTCTTTTCCCTCCTTATCCCTCCTTGTCCATCCTGGTCCCTCCTTATCCCTCCTTGTCCATCCTTGTCCCTCCTTAACCCTCCTTGTTCCTCCTTGTCCCTCCTGGTCCGTACTTATCCCTCCTTGTCCGTCCTTGTCCCTCATTGTCCCTGCTTGTCCCACCTTTGTCCTCCTTTTACCTCATTTCCCTCCTTGACCCTCCAAGTCCCTGTTCGTCCCTCCTTGACCCTCCTTGACCCTCCTTGACCCTCCTTGTTCCTCCTTTTCCCTCCTTGTCCCTTCTTGACCCACCTAGTCCCTGCTCGTCCCTCCTTGTTTCTCCTTGTCACACCTTGTCACTCCTTTTCCCTCCTTGTCTCTCCATGCCCCTCCTGGTCCCTCATTGCCACTTCTTTTCCCTCCTTGTCACTCCTTTCCCTCCTTTACCCTCCTGGTCCCTCCTTGTGTCTCCTTGTCCCACATTGTCCCTCCTGGTCCGTACTTGTCCCTACTTGTCCCTCCTTGTCCTTCCTTGTCCCTATTTGTCCCTCCTTGATCCTGCTTGTCCCTTCTTGTCCCTGCTTGTCCCCCAGTGCCCCTTCATGTCCCTCATGGCCCCTCCATGTACCTCCTTATCCCTAATGGTCCCTCCTTGTCCCGTCTTGTCCCTCCTTGTCCCTGTTTGTCCCTCCTTGTTCCTGCTTGTCCCTCCTTGACCCTCCTTGTCCTTCCTTGTACCTGTTTGTCCCTCCTTGATCCTGCTTGTCCCTCCTCGTCCCTTCTTGTCCCTCCTTGACCCTCCTCGTCCCTCCTTGCCCCTTCTTGGCCCTCCTTGTCACTCCTTTTCCTTCATTGCCCTTCATTGTCCCTCCTTGTTCCATCTTTTCCCTCCTTTCCCTCCTTGACCCTCCTTTTCCCTGCTTTTCCCTCCTTGTCCCTCCTTGTCTTTCCTTGTCCCTCCTTGTCCCTGCTTATCCCTGCTTGTCCCTCGTTGTCCCTCGTTGTCTCTCCTTGTCCCTCCTTGTCCCTCCTTGTCCCTCCTTGTCCCTCCTTGTCCCTCCTTGACCCTCCCTGACCCTCCTGGTACGTACTTATCCCTCCTTGTCACTCCTTGCCCCTCATTGCCCCTAATTGTCCCTCCTGGTCCCTCCTTGCTCTTCATTGCCCCTTCTTTTCCCTCCTTGTCCCTCCTGGTCCGTACTTGTCCTCCTTGTCCCTTATTGCCCCTCATTGCCCCTCATTGTCCCTCCTTGTTCCTCCTTGGCCCTCCTTTTCCCTTCATGTCATGTCCTTTTCCATCCTTTCCCTCCTTGTCTTTCCTTGTCCCTCCTTTCCCTCCTTTTCCCTCCTTTTCCCTCCTTGTCCCTCGTTGTCTTTCCTTGTCCCTCCATGTCTTTGCTTGTCCCTCCTTATCCCTGCTTGTCCCTCCTTGTCCCTCTTTGACCTTCCTTGTCCCTCCTTGAACCTCCTTGTCCCTCCTGGTCCGTACTTGTCCCTCCTTGTCCTTCATTGCCCCTCATGGTCCCTCCTTGTCCCTCCTTGTCCATCCATGTCCATCCTTGTCCCTCCTTGACCCTCCTTGTTCCTACTTGGTCCTCCTGGTCCGTACTTGTCCCTCCTTGTCCGTCCTTGGCCGTCCTTGTCCCTCATTGTCCCTCCTTTGTCCTCCTCTTACCTCATTTTCCCACCTTGTCCCTCGTTATCCCTGCTTGTCCCTCCTTGTCCCTGTTTGTCCCTCCTTGATCCTGCTTGTCCCTTCTTGTGCCTACTTGTCCCTCCTTGACCCTCCTGGTCCCTCCTTGCTCCTACTTGCCCCTCATTGCCCCTTCTTGGCCCTCCTTGTCACTCCTTTTCCTTCACTGCCCTTCATTGTCCCTATTTGTTCCACCTTTTCCCTCCTTGACCCTCCTTTTCCCTCCTTGTCTTTCCTTGTCCCTGCTTATCCCTGTTTGTCCCACCTTGTCTCTCCTTGTCCCTCCGTGACCCTCATTGCCGCTCCTGGTCCGTACTTGTCCCTCCTTGTCCCTATTTGTCCCTCCTTGTCCTTCCTTGTGCCTCCTTGATCCTGCTTGTCCCTGCTTGTGCCCCTTCATGTCCCTCATTGCCCCTCCATGTACCTCCTTATCCCTCCTGGTCCCTCCTTGTCCCGTCTTGTCCCTCCTTGTCACTCCTTGTCCCTGTTTGTCCCTCCTTGATCCTGCTTGTCCCTAATTGTCCCTTCTTGTGCCTACTTGTCCCTCCTTGACCCTCCTGGTCCCACCTTGCTCCTACTTGCCCCTCATAGCCCCTTCTTGGCCCTCTTTGTCACTCCTTTTCCTTCATTGCCCTTCATTGTCCCTCCTTGTTCCACCTTTTCCCTCCTTTCCCTCCCTGACCCTCCTTTTCCCTCCTTTCCATGCTTTTCCCTCGTTGTCTCTCCTTGTCCCTCCTTGACCCTCCTTGTCCCTCCTTGTCCCTCCTTGACCCTCCTGGTCCGTACTTATCTATCCTTGTCCCTCCTTGTCTCTCCTTGTCCCTCATTGCCCCTAATTGTCCCTCCTGGTCCCTCCTTGCTCTTCATTGCCCCTTCTTTTCCCTCCTTGTCCCTCCTGGTCCGTACTTGTCCCTCCTGGTCCGTACTTGTCCCGCCTTGTCCCTCATTGCCCCTCCTTGGCCATCCTTGTCACTCCTTTTGTTTCATTGCCCCTCATTGTCCCTCCTTTTCCCTCCTTTCCCCTCCTTGTCCCTCGATGTCTTTCCTTTCCCTCCTTGTCCCTCGTTGTCTTTCCTTGTCCCTCCATGTCTCTGATTGTCCCTCCTTATCCCTGCTTGTCCCTCCTTGTCCCTCCTTGACCCTCATTGTCCCTCCTTGACCCTCCTTGTCACTCCTTGTCCCTCCTGGTCCGTACTTGTCCCTCCTTGTCCCTCCTTGCTCCTCCTTGCCCCTTCTTTTCCCTCCTTATCCCTACTTGTCTATCCAGGTCCATCCTGGTCCGTACTTGTCCCACCTTGGCCCTCCGTGTCCCACATTGTCCCTCATTGCCCCTCACTGTCCCTCCTTGTCACTCCTTTCCCTCCTGGCCCCTCCTTGCTCCTCCTTGCCCCTTCTTTTCCCTCCTTGGCCCTCCTTGTCCCTCCTTGTCCCTCCTTGCTCCTCCTTGCCCCTTCTTTTCCTCCTTTTCCCTCCTTATCCCTACGTGTCCATGCTGGTCCATCCTGGTCCGTACTTGTCCCTCCTTGTCCCACATTTTACCTCATTGCCCCTCCTGTTCCCTCCTTGCTCCTCCTTGCCCCTCCTTTTCCATCCTTATCCCTCCTTGGCCCTCGTTGGCCCTCCGTGTCCCTCCTTGTCCCTCCTTAATCCTCCTTATCCCCCCTTGGCCCTCCGTGTCCCTCCTTGTCCTTCCTTGTCCCTGTTTGTCCCTCCTTGATCCTACTTGTCCCTCCTTGTCCCTTCTTGTCCCTGCTTGTCTCTCCTTGTTCCTACTTGTCCCTCCTTGACCATCCTTGTCCTTCCTTGTACCTGTTTGTCCCTCCTTGATCCTGTTTGTCCCTCCTTGTCCCTCAGTGCACCACAATGCCCCTCATTGCCCCTCCTTATCCCTCCTTTTCCCTCCTGGTCCCTCCTTGTCCCTCCTTGTCCCTCCTTGTCCCTCCTTGTCCCTCCTTGACCCTCCTTGTCCCTGCTTATCCCTGTTTGTCCCTGCTTGTCCCTCCCGCTCCCTCCTTTGTCCTCCTTTTCTCTTCTTGTCCGTCCTTGTCCCTCCTGGTCCCTCATTGCCCCTCCTTGTCCCTCCTTGTCACTCCTTTTCCGTCCTTGTCCCTCCTTGTCCGTGCTTGACCCTCCTTGTCCCTGCTTGTCCCTCCTTGTCCCTCCTTAATCCTCCTTGTCTCTCCTTGCCCGTCCTTGTCCCTTCTTGTTTTTCCTTTTCCCTACTTGTCTCTCCTTGTCCCTCAATGTCCCTCCTTGTCCCTCCTTGTCCCTCCTTGACCCTCCTTGACCCTCCTTGTCCCTCCTTGTCCCAACTTGTCCTTCCTTGTCCCTCCTTGTCCCTCATTATCCCTGCTTGTCCCTCATTGCCCCTCCTTTTCCTCTTTTTCCCTCATTGCCCGTCCTTGTCCCTCCTGGTCCCTCCTTTTCCCTCCTTGTCCGTCCTTGTCCCTTCTGGTGTCTCCTTGACCCTCCTTGCCCCTCCTTTTCCCTTCTTGACCCCCTAGTCCCTGCTCGTCTCTCCTTGTCTCTCATTGTCACTCCTTGATCCTCCTTGTCCCTCCTTGTTTTTCCTTTCCCCTCCTTGTCCGTCCTGTCCCTTCTGGTCCCTCCTTGACCCTCCTTGCCCCTCCTTTTCCCTTATTGTCCCTTCTTGAACCCCCTAGTCCCTGCTCGTCCCTCCTTGTCCCTCATTGTCACTCCTTGGCCCTCCTTGTCTCTCCTTGCCCGTCCTTGTCCCTTCTTGTTTTTCCTTGTCCCACCTTGTCCCTCCTTGTCCGTCCTTGTCCCTCCTGGTCCCTCATTGCCTCTCCTTGTCCCTCCTGGTCCCTCATTGCCTCTCCTTGTCCCTCCTTGTCACTCCTTTTCCATACTTGTCCCTCCTTGTCTCTCCTTACCCCTCCTTTTCACTCCTTGTTCCTCCTTGTCACTCCTTCTCCCTCCTTGTCCCTCCTTGTTCCTCCTTGTCACTCCTTTTCCCTCCTTTTCCCTACTTGTCTCTCCTTGTCCCTCAATGTCCCTCCTTGTCCCTCCTTGTCCCTCCTTGACCCTCCTTGACCCTCCTTGTCCCTCCTTGTCCCAACTTGTCCCTCCTTGTCCCTCATTGCCCCTCCATTTCCTCCTTTTCCCTCATTGCCCGTCCTTGTCCCTCCTGGTCCCTCCTTTTCCCTCCTTGTCCGTCCTTGTCCGTCCTTGTCCCTTCTGGTGTCTCCTTGACCCTCCTTGCCCCTCCTTTTCCCTTCTTGACCCCCTAGTCCCTGCTCGTCCCTCCTTGTCTCTCATTGTCACTCCTTGATCCTCCTTGTCCCTCCTTGTTTTTCCTTGTCACTCCTTTCCCTCCTAGTCCCTCCTGGCCCCTCCGTGTCTCTCATTGTCCTTCCTTGTCCCTGTTTGTCCCTCCTTGATCCTGTTTGTCCCTCCTCGTCCCTCCTTGATCCTGTTTGTCCCTCCTCGTCCCTTCTTGTCCCTACTTGTCCCTCCTTGACCCTCCTGGTCCCTCCTTGCTCCTACTTGCCCCTCATTGCCCCTTCTTGGCCCTCCTTGTCATTCCTTTTCCCTCATTGCAATTCATTGTCCCTCCTTGTTCCACCTTTTCCCTCCTTTCCACCTTGTCACTCCTTTTCCCTCTTTTCCACCTTTCCCTGCTTTTCCCTCCTTGTCCCTCCTTGTCTTTCCTTGTCCCTCCTTGTCCCTGCTTGTCCCTCCTTATCCCTGCTTGTCCCTCCTTGTTCCTCGTTGTCTCTCCTTGTCCCTCCTTGTCCCTCCTTGACCCTCCTTGTTCCTCTTTGTCCCTCCTTGACCCTCCTTGTCCCTCCTGGTGTCTCTCCTTGTCCCTCATTGCCCCTAATTGTCGCTCCTGCTCCCTCCTTGCTCTTCGTTGCCCCTTCTTTTCCCTCCTTGTCCGTCATTATCCATCCTTGTCCCTCCTGGTCCGTACTTGTCCCTTATTGCCCCTCATTGTCCCACCTTTTCCCTTCATGTCCCTTCATGTCCCTGCTTGTCCCTCCTTGCCCGTCATTGTCCCTTCTTATCCCTCCTTGTCCCACCTTGTCCCTCATTGCCCCTCCATGTCCGTCCTTGTCCCGCATTGTCCCTCCTTGTCAGTCATTGTCCCTCCTTGACCCTGCTTGTCCCTACTTGTCTCTCCTTGTCCCTCCTTTTCCTTCCTTGGGCCTATTTGTCGCTCCTTGATCCTGCTTGTACCTCCTTGTCCCTTAATGGCCCTCCTTGTCCCTACTTGTCCCTCGTTGACCCTCCTTGTCTCTCCATGCCCCTCCTGGTCCCTCCTTGCCCTTCTTTTTCCTCCTTGTCACTCCTTTCCCTCCTTTACCCTCCTGGTCCCACCTTGTCTCTCCTTGTCCCTCCGTGACCCTCATTGTCCCTCCTGGTCCGTACTTGTCCCTCCTTGTCCCTACTTGTCCCTCCTTGTCCTTCCTTGTCCCTCCTTGATCTTCCTTCTTCCTCCTTGTCACTCCTTTCCCTCCTTTACCCTCCTGGTCCCACGTTGTCTCTCCTTGTCCCTCCGTGACCCTCATTGTCCCTACTGGCCCGTACTTGTCCCTCCTTGACCCTCCTTGTCCTTGCTTGTCCCTCCTTGCTCTTACTTGCCCCTCCTTTTCCCGCCTTGTCCATCATTGCCCCTCCTTGGCCCTCCTTGTCACTACTTTTGCCTCATTGCCCCTCATTGTCCCTCCTTGTTCCTCCTTTTCCCTCCTTGTCTTTCCTTGCCCCTCCTTGTCTTTCCTTGTCCCTCCATGTCTCTGCTTGTCCCTCCTTATCCCTCCTTGTCACTCCTTGACCCTCCTTGTCCATCCTTGTCCCTCCTTAACCCTCATCGTTCCTCCTTGTCCCTCCTGGTCCGTACTAGTCCCTCATTGTCCCTCCTTGTCCCTGTTTGTCCCTCCTTGTCCTTCATTGTCCCTCCTTTGTCCTCCTTTTACCTCATTTTCCCTCCTTGACCCTCCAAGTCCCTGTTCGTCCCTCCTTGTCCCTCATTGTCACTCCTTGACCCTCTTTGTCCCTTCTTGTTTTTCCTTGTCACTCCTTTCCCTCCTAGTCCCTCCTGGCCCCTCCTTGTCCCTCCTGGTCCCTCCTGGTCCCTCCTGGTCCCTCCTTGTCCCTCCTTGTCCCTCCTTGTCCCTCCTTGTCCCTCCTTGTCCCTCCTTTTCCCTCCTTGTCCCCCCTAGTCCCTGCTCGTCCCTCCTTGTCCCTCCTTGTTTCTCCTTGTCACACCTTGTCACACCTTGTCACACCTTGTCACTCCTTTTCCCTCCTTGACCCTCCTTGTCTCACCATGCCCCTTCTGGCCCCTCCTTGCCCCTTCTTTTCCCTCCTTGTTCCTCCTTGTACCTCCTTTCCCTCCTTTACCCTCCTGGTCCCACCTTGTCCCTCCTGGTCCGTACTTGTCCCTCCTTGTCCTTCCTTGTCCCTCCTTGATCCTGCTTGTCCCTTCTTGTCCCCCAGTGACCCTTCATGTCCCTCATTGCCCCTCCATGTGCCTCTTTATCCCTCCTGGTCCATCCTTGTCCCGTCTTGTCCCTCCTTGTCACGCCTTGTCCATGTTTGTCCCTCCTTGATCCTGCTTGTCCCTCCTTGACCCTCCTTGTCCTTCCTTGTCCCTGTTTGTCCCTCCTTGATCCTGCTTGTCCCTTCTTGTGCCTACTTGTCCCTCCTGGTGCCTCCTTGCTCCTACTTGCCCCTTCTTGGCCCTATTTGTCACTCCTTTTCCTTCATTGCCCTTCATTGTCCCTCCTTGTTCCACCTTTTCCCTCCTTTCCCTCCTTGTTTCACCTTTTCCCTCCTTTCCCTCCTTGACCCTCCTTTTCCCTCCTTATCCCTCCTTGTCTTTCCTTGTCCCTCCTTGTCCCTGCTTATCCCTGCTTGTCCCACCTTGTCTCTCCTTGTCCCTCCGTGACACTCATTGTCCCTCCTGGTCCGTACTTGTCCCTCCTTGTCCCTATTTGTCCCTCCTTGTCCTTCCTTGTCCCTCCTTGATCCTGCTTGTCCCTTCTTGTCCCTACTTGTCCCCCAGTGCCCCTTCATGTCCCTCATTGCCCCTCCATGTACCTCCTTATCCCTCCTGGTCCCTCCTTGTCCCGTCTTGTCCCTGTTTGTCCCTCATTGATCCTGCTTGTCCCTAATTGACCCTTCTTGTGCCTACTTGTCCCTCCTTGACCGTACTGGTCCCTCCTTGCTCCTACTTGCCCCTCATTGCCCCTTCTTGGCCCTCCTTGTCACTCCTTTTCCTTCATTGTCCCTCCTTGTTCCACCTTTTCCCTCCTTTCCCTCCCTGACCCTCCTTTTCCCTCCTTTCCCTGCTTTTCCCTCCTTGTCCTTCGTTGTCCCTCGTTGTCTCTCCTTGTCTCTCCTTGTCCCTCATTGCCCCTAATTGTCCCTCCTGGTCCCTCCTTGCTCGTTCTTTTCCCTCCTTGTCCCTCCTGGTCCGTACTTGTCCCTCCTTGTCCCTTATTGCCCCTCATTGTCCCTCCTTGTTCCTCCTTGTTCCTCCTTGGCCCTCCTTTTCCCTTCATGTCCCTGCTTGTCCCTCCTTGCCCGTCCTTGTCCCTTCTTATCCCTCCTTATCCCACCTTGTCCCTCATTGTCCCTCCATGTCCGTCCTTGTCCCGCATTGTCCCTCCTTTACCCTCCTTGTCACTAATTGTCCCTCCTTGACCCTGCTTGTCCCTACTTGTCTCTCCTTGCCCCTCCTTGTCCTTCCTTGGGCCTGTTTGTCGCTCCTTGATCCTGCTTCTCCCTCCTTGTCCCTTCCTGTCCTCCTAGTCCCTACTTGTCCCTCCTTGACCCTCCTGGTCCCTCCTTGCTCTTACTTGCCCCTCCTTTTCCCGCCTTGTCCCTCATTGCCCCTCCTTGCCCCTCCTTGTCACTCCTTTTGCCTCATTGCCCCTCATTGACCCTCCTTGGACATCCTTTTCCATCCTTTCCCTCCTTGTCTTTCCTTGTCCCTCCTTTTCCCTCCTTTCCCTCCATTTCCCTCCTTTTCCCTCCTTATCCCTCGTTGTCTTTCCTTGTCCCTCCATGTCTCTGCTTGTCCCTCCTTATTCCAGCTTTTCCTTCCTTGTCCCTCCTTGTCCCTCCTTGTCCCTCCTTGTCCCTCCTTGACCCTCCTTGTCCCTCCTTGACCCTCCTTGTCCCTCCTTGACCCTCCTTGTCCCTACTGGTCCGTACTTGTCCCTCCTTGTCCCTCATTGCCCTCATGGTCCCTCCTGGTCCATCCTGGTCCCTCCTTATCCCTCCTTGTCCATCCTTGTCCCTCCTTAACCCTCCTTGTTCCTCCTTGTCCCTCCTGGTCCGTACTTATCCCTCCTTGTCCGTCCTTGTCCCTCATTGTCCCTGCTTGTCCCACCTTTGTCCTCCTTTTACCTCATTTCCCTCCTTGACCCTCCAAGTCCCTCCTTGACCCTCCTTGACCCTCCTTGACCCTCCTTGACCCTCCTTGACCCTCCTTGTTCCTCCTTTTCCCTCCTTGTCCCTTCTTGACCCACCTAGTCCCTGCTCGTCCCTCCTTGTTTCTCCTTGTCACACCTTGTCACTCCTTTTCCCTCCTTGTCTCTCCATGCCCCTCCTGGTCCCACATTGCCACTTCTTTTCCCTCCTTGTCACTCCTTTCCCTCCTTTACCCTCCTGGTCCCTCCTTGTGTCTCCTTGTCCCACATTGTCCCTCCTGGTCCGTACTTGTCCCTACTTGTCCCTCCTTGTCCTTCCTTGTCCCTATTTGTCCCTCCTTGATCCTGCTTGTCCCTTCTTGTCCCTGCTTGTCCCCCAGTGCCCCTTCATGTCCCTCATGGCCCCTCCATGTACCTCCTTATCCCTAATGGTCCCTCCTTGTCCCGTCTTGTCCCTCCTTGTCCCTGTTTGTCCCTCCTTGTTCCTGCTTGTCCCTCCTTGACCCTCCTTGTCCTTCCTTGTACCTGTTTGTCCCTCCTTGATCCTGCTTGTCCCTCCTCGTCCCTTCTTGTCCCTCCTTGACCCTCCTCGTCCCTCCTTGCCCCTTCTTGGCCCTCCTTGTCACTCCTTTTCCTTCATTGCCCTTCATTGTCCCTCCTTGTTCCATCTTTTCCCTCCTTGACCCTCCTTTTCCCTCCTTTCCCTGCTTTTCCCTCCTTGTCCCTCCTTGTCTTTCCTTGTCCCTCCTTGTCCCTGCTTATCCCTGCTTGTCCCTCGTTGTCCCTCGTTGTCTCTCCTTGTCCCTCCTTGTCCCTCCTTGTCCCTCCTTGTCCCTCCTTGTCCCTCCTTGACCCTCCCTGACCCTCCTGGTACGTACTTATCCCTCCTTGTCACTCCTTGCCCCTCATTGCCCCTAATTGTCCCTCCTGGTCCCTCCTTGCTCTTCATTGCCCCTTCTTTTCCCTCCTTGTCCCTCCTGGTCCGTACTTGTCCTCCTTGTCCTCCTTGTCCCTTATTGCCCCTCATTGCCCCTCATTGTCCCTCCTTGTTCCTCCTTGGCCCTCCTTTTCCCTTCATGTCATGTCCTTTTCCATCCTTTCCCTCCTTGTCTTTCCTTGTCCCTCCTTTCCCTCCTTTTCCCTCCTTTTCCCTCCTTGTCCCTCGTTGTCTTTCCTTGTCCCTCCATGTCTTTGCTTGTCCCTCCTTATCCCTGCTTGTCCCTCCTTGTCCCTCTTTGACCTTCCTTGTCCCTCCTTGAACCTCCTTGTCCCTCCTGGTCCGTACTTGTCCCTCCTTGTCCTTCATTGCCCCTCATTGTCCCTCCTTGTCCATCCATGTCCATCCTTGTCCCTCCTTGACCCTCCTTGTTCCTACTTGGTCCTCCTGGTCCGTACTTGTCCCTCCTTGTCCGTCCTTGGCCGTCCTTGTCCCTCATTGTCCCTCCTTTGTCCTCCTCTTACCTCATTTTCCCACCTTGTCCCTCGTTATCCCTGCTTGTCCCTCCTTGTCCCTGTTTGTCCCTCCTTGATCCTGCTTGTCCCTTCTTGTGCCTACTTGTCCCTCCTTGACCCTCCTGGTCCCTCCTTGCTCCTACTTGCCCCTCATTGCCCCTTCTTGGCCCTCCTTGTCACTCCTTTTCCTTCACTGCCCTTCATTGTCCCTATTTGTTCCACCTTTTCCCTCCTTTCCCTCCTTGACCCTCCTTTTCCCTCCTTGTCTTTCCTTGTCCCTGCTTATCCCTGCTTGTCCCACCTTGTCTCTCCTTGTCCCTCCGTGACCCTCATTGCCGCTCCTGGTCCGTACTTGTCCCTCCTTGTCCCTATTTGTCCCTCCTTGTCCTTCCTTGTGCCTCCTTGATCCTGCTTGTCCCTTCTTGTCCCTGCTTGTGCCCCTTCATGTCCCTCATTGCCCCTCCATGTACCTCCTTATCCCTCCTGGTCCCTCCTTGTCCCGTCTTGTCCCTCCTTGTCACTCCTTGTCCCTGTTTGTCCCTCCTTGATCCTGCTTGTCCCTAATTGTCCCTTCTTGTGCCTACTTGTCCCTCCTTGACCCTCCTGGTCCCACCTTGCTCCTACTTGCCCCTCATAGCCCCTTCTTGGCCCTCTTTGTCACTCCTTTTCCTTTATTGCCCTTCATTGTCCCTCCTTGTTCCACCTTTTCCCTCCTTTCCCTCCCTGACCCTCCTTTTCCCTCCTTTCCCTGCTTTTCCCTCGTTGTCTCTCCTTGTCCCTCCTTGACCCTCCTTGTCCCTCCTTGTCCCTCCTTGTCCCTCCTTGACCCTCCTGGTCCGTACTTATCTATCCTTGTCCCTCCTTGTCTCTCCTTGTCCCTCATTGCCCCTAATTGTCCCTCCTGGTCCCTCCTTGCTCTTCATTGCCCCTTCTTTTCCCTCCTTGTCCCTCCTGGTCCGTACTTGTCCCTCCTGGTCCGTACTTGTCCCTCCTTGTCCCTTATTGCCCCTCATTGTCCCTCCTTGCTCCTCCTTGGCCCTCCTTTTCCCTTCATGACCCTGCTTGTCCCTCCTTGGCCGTCCTTGTCCCTTCTTATCCCTCCTTGTCCCTCATTGTCCCTCCATGTCCGTCCTTGTCCCTCCTTTACCCTCCTTGTCACTAATTGTCCCTCCTTGTCACTAATTGTCCCTCCTTGACCCTGCTTGTCCCTACTTGTCTCTCCTTGCCCCTCCTTGTCCTTCCTTGGGCCTGTTTGTCGCTCCTTGATCCTGCTTCTCCCTCCTTGTCCATTCCTGTCCTCCTAGTCCCTACTTGTCCCTCGTTGACCCTCCTTGCTCTTACTTGCCCCTCCTTTTCCCGCCTTGTCCCTCATTGCCCCTCCTTGTCACTCCTTTTGCCTCATTGCCCCTCATTGTCCCTCCTTGTACATCCTTTTCCATCCTTTCCCTCCTTGCCTTTCCTTGTCCCTCCTTGTCCCTCCTTTCCCTCCATTTCCCTCCTTGTCCGTCGTTGTCTTTCCTTGTCCCTCCATGTCTCTGCTTGTCCCTCCTTATTCCAGCTTTTCCCTCCTTGTTTCTCCTTGTCACACCTTGTCACTCCTTTTCCCTCCTTGACCCTCCTTGTTCCTACTTGGTCCTCCTGGTCCGTACTTGTCCCTCCTTGTCCGTCCTTGGCCGTCCTTGTCCCTCATTGTCCCTCCTTTGTCCTCCTCTTACCTCATTTTCCCACCTTGTCCCTCGTTATCCCTGCTTGTCCCTCCTTGTCCCTGTTTGTCCCTCCTTGATCCTGCTTTTCCCTTCTTGTGCCTACTTGTCCCTCCTTGACCCTCCTGGTCCCTCCTTGCTCCTACTTGCCCCTTCTTGGCCCTCCTTGTCACTCCTTTTCCTTCACTGCCCTTCATTGTCCCTATTTGTTCCACCTTTTCCCTCCTTTCCCTCCTCGACCCTCTTTTTCCCTCCTTGTCTTTCCTTGTCCCTGCTTATCCCTGCTTGTCCCACCTTGTCTCTCCTTGTCCCTCCGTGACCCTCATTGCCGCTCCTGGTCCGTACTTGTCCCTCCTTGTCCCTATTTGTCCCTCCTTGTCCTTCCTTGTGCCTCCTTGATCCTGCTTGTCCCTTCTTGTCCCTGCTTGTGCCCCTTCATGTCCCTCATTGCCCCTCCATGTACCTCCTTATCCCTCCTGGTCCCTCCTTGTCCCGTCTTGTCCCTCCTTGTCACTCATTGTCCCTGTTTGTCCCTCCTTGATCCTGCTTGTCCCTAATTGTCCCTTCTTGTGCCTACTTGTCCCTCCTTGACCCTCCTGGTCCCACCTTGCTCCTACTTGCCCCTCATAGCCCCTTCTTGTCCATCCTTGTCACTCCTTTTCCTTCATTGCCCTTCATTGTCCCTCCTTGTTCCACCTTTTCCCTCCTTTCCCTCCCTGACCCTCCTTTTCCCTCCTTTCCCTGCTTTTCCCTCGTTGTCTCTCCTTGTCCCTCCTTGACCCTCCTTGTCCCTCCTTGTCCCTCCTTGTCCCTCCTTGTCCCTCCTTGACCCTCCTGGTCCGTACTTATCTATCCTTGTCCCTCCTTGTCTCTCCTTGTCCCTCATTGCCCCTAATTGTCCCTCCTGGTCCCTCCTTGCTCTTCATTGCCCCTTCTTTTCCCTCCTTGTCTCTCCTGGTCCGTACTTGTCCCTCCTGGTCCGTACTTGTCCCTCCTTGTCCCTTATTGCCCCTCATTGTCCCTCCTTGCTCCTCCTTGGCCCTCCTTTTCCCTTCATGACCCTGCTTGTCCCTCCTTGGCCGTCCTTGTCCCTTCTTATCCCTCCTTGTCCCTCATTGTCCCTCCATGTCCGTCCTTGTCCCTCCTTTACCCTCCTTGTCACTAATTGTCCCTCCTTGTCACTAATTGTCCCTCCTTGACCCTGCTTGTCCCTACTTGTCTCTCCTTGCCCCTCCTTGTCCTTCCTTGGGCCTGTTTGTCGCTCCTTGATCCTGCTTCTCCCTCCTTGTCCATTCCTGTCCTCCTAGTCCCTACTTGTCCCTCGTTGACCCTCCTTGCTCTTACTTGCCCCTCCTTTTCCCGCCTTGTCCCTCATTGCCCCTCCTTGTCACTCCTTTTGCCTCATTGCCCCTCATTGTCCCTCCTTGTACATCCTTTTCCATCCTTTCCCTCCTTGCCTTTCCTTGTCCCTCCTTGTCCCTCCTTTCCCTCCATTTCCCTCCTTGTCCGTCGTTGTCTTTCCTTGTCCCTCCATGTCTCTGCTTGTCCCTCCTTATTCCAGCTTTTCCCTCCTTATTTCTCCTTGTCACACCTTGTCACTCCTTTTCCCTCCTTGACCCTCCTTGTCACCCCATGCCCCTCCTTGCCCCTTCTTTTCCCTCCTTGTTCCTCCTTGTCACTCCTTTCCCCCCTTTTCCCTCCTTGTCCCTCCTTGTCCTTCCTTGTCCCTGTTTGTCCCTACTTGATCCTGCTTGTCCCTCCTTGTCCCTCCTTGACCCTCCTGGTCCCTCCTTGCTCCTACTTGCCCCTCCTTGTCACTCCTTTTCCCTCATTGCCCTTCATTGTCCCTTCTTGTTCCTCCTTTCCCTCCTTGTCTTTCCTTGCCACTCCTTTTCCCTCCTTTCCTTGCTTTTCCCTCCTTGTCTTTCCTTGTCCCTCCTTTCCTTGCTTTTCCCTCCTTGTCCCTCCTTGTCTTTCATTGTCCCTACTTGTCCCTGCTTGTCCCTCCTTGTCCCTCCTTATCCCTGCTTGTCCCTCCTAGTCCCACCTTGTCCCTCCTTGCTCCTCCTTGTCCCTCCTTGTCCGTCGTTGTCCGTCGTTGTCCGTCGTTGTCCCTCCTTGTCACTTCTTGACCCTCCTTGAGCCTCCTTGTCCCTCCTGGACCGTTCTTATCCCTCCTTGTCCCTCATTGCCCCTAATTGTCCCTACTGGTCCCTCCTTGCTCTTCATTGCCCCTTCTTTTCCCTCCTTGCCCCTCCTTGTTCCTCCTTGTCACTCCCTTTCCTCCTTGTCACTCCCTTTCCTCCTTGTCCCTCATTGCCCCTCATTGTCCCTCCTGGTTCCTCCTTTCCCTCCTTTTCCCTCATGGTCCCTCCTTGTCCCTCATTGCCCCTCATTGTCCCTCCTTGTTCCTCCTTTCCCTCCATTTCCCTCATGGTCCCTACTGGTCCCTCCTTGTCACTCCTTGACCCTTCTTCCTACTTGCCCCTCATTGCCCATCCTTGTCACTCCTTTCCCCTCATTGCTTTTCATTGTCCCTCCATGTTCCTCCTTTTCCCTCCTTGTCTTTCCTTGTCCCTCCTTTTCCCTCCTTTCCTTGCTTCTCCCTCCTTGTCCTTCCTTGTCCCTCCTTGTCCTTCCTTGTCCCTCCTTTCCTTGCTTTTCCCTCCTTGTCTTTCATTGTCGCTACTTGTCCCTCCTTGTCCCTCCTTATCCCTGCTTGTCCCTCCTGGTCCCTCATGGTCCCTCCTGGTCCCTCCTGGTCCCTCCTGGTCCCTCCTGGTCCCTCCTGGTCCCTCCTAGTCCCTCCTTGCTCCTCCTTGTCCCTCCTTTTCCGTCGTTTTCCCTCCTTGTCCCTCCTTGACCCTTCTTTTCCCTCCTTGCCCCTCATTGTCCCTCCTTGTTCCTCCTTGTCACTCCCTTCCCTCCTGGTCCCTCCTTGTCCCTCCTGGTCCCTGATTGTCCCTCCTGGTCCCTCCTTGTCACTCCTTGTCCCTCCTTGACCCTCCTTGTTCCTCCTTGCCCCTCCTTTTCCCTCCTTGACCCTTCTTGACCCCCCTAGTCCCTGCTCGTCCCTCCTTGTCACTCCTTGACACTCCTTGTCCCTCCTTGTTTCTCCTTGTCACACCTTGTCACTCCTTTTCCCTCCTTTTCCCTCATTGCCTCCTTGCCCCTCCTTTTCCTTCCTTGTCCCTCCTTGTTCCTCCTTGACCCTCCTTTTCCCTCCTTGTCCCTTCTTGACCCCCCTAGTCCCTGCTCGTCCCTCCTTGTCCCTCCTGGTTTCTCCTTGTCACACCTTGTCACTCGTTTTCCCTCCTTTCCCCTCCTTGTCTCTCCATGCCCCTCCTGGCCACTCCTTGCTCCTCCTTGCCCCTTCTTTTCCCTCCTTGTTCGTCCTTGTCACTCCTTTCCCTCCTTTACCCTCCTGGTCCCTCCTTGTCACTCCTTGTCCCTCCGTGACACTCCTTGTCCCTCCTGGTCCGTACTTGTCCCTCCCTGTCCCTCCTAGTCCTTCCTTGTCCCTATTTGTCCCTCCTTGATCCTGCTTGTCCCCCAGTGCCCCTTCATGTCCCTTATTGCCCCTCCATGTACCTCCTTATCCCTCCTGGTCCCTCCTTGTCCCGTCTTGTCCCTGTTTGTCCCTGTTTGTCCCTCCTTGATCCTGCTTGTCCCTAATTGTCCCTCCTAGTCCCGCCTTGACCCTCCTAGTCCTTCCTTGTCCCTGTTTGTCCCTCCTTGATCCTGCTTGTCCCTCCTTGTCCCTTCTTGTCCCTACTTGTCGCTCCTTGACCCTCCTGGTCCCTCCTTGATCCTACTTGCCCCTTCTTGGCCCTCCTTGTCACTCCTTTTCCCTCATTGCCCTTCATTGTCCCTCCTTGTTCCACCTTTCCCCTCCTTTCCCTTCTTGTCCTTCCTTGTGCCACGTTGACCCTCGTTGTCTCTCCTTGTCCCTCCTTGACCCTCCTTGACCCTCCTTGTCCCTACTTGTCGCTCCTTGACCCTCCTGGTCCCTCCTTGATCCTACTTGCCCCTCACTGCCCCTTCTTGGCCCTCCTTGTCACTCCTTTTCCCTCATTGCCCTTCATTGTCCCTCCTTGTTCCACCTTTCCCCTCCTTTCCCTTCTTGTCCCTCCTTGTCCCACGTTGACCATCCTTGTCCCTCCTTGACCCTCCTTGTCCCTCCTTTTCCCTCCTTTCCCTGCTTATCCCTCCTTGTCCCTGCTTGTCTTTCCTTTTCCCAGCTTATCCCAGCTTATCCCTGCTTGTCCCTCCTTATCCCTCGTTGTCACTCCTTGTCCCTCATTGTCCCTCCTTGACCCTCCTTGACCCTCCTTGACCCTCCTTGACCCTCCTTGACCCTCCTTGACCCTCCTTGACCCTCCTTGTCCCTCCTTGACCCTCTTGGTCCGTACTTATCCCTCCTTGTCTCTCCTTGTCTCTCCTTGATCCTCCTTGCCCCTCACTGCCCCTTCTTGGCCCTCCTTGTCTCTCCTTTTCCCTCATTGCCCTTCATTGCCCTTCATTGTCCCTCCTTGTCCCTCCTTGACCCTCCTTGTCCCTCCTTGTCCCTCCTTGATACTGCTTGTCCCTCACTGCCCCTTCTTGGTCCTCCTTGTCACTCCTTTTCCCTCATTGCCCTTCATTGTCCCTCCTTGCTCCACCTTTTCCCTCCATGACTCTCCTTTTCACTCCTTTCCCTGCTTATCCCTCCTTGTCACTCCTTGTCTTTCCTTGTCCTCCTTTTCCCTCCTTGTCCCTCCCTGACCCTCCTTGCCCCATCTTTTCTTAACTTGTCCCTCATTATCCCTCCTTGTACCTCATTATCCCTCCTGGTCCGTACTTGTCCCTCCTTGTCACTCCTTGCCCTCCTTGGCCATCCTTGTCTCTCCTTGTTCCTCCTTTCCCCTCCTGGTCCCTCCTTGTCTCTCCTTGTCCTCCTTGTCCTCCTTGACCCTTCTTGTCCCTCATTGCCCCTCCTTGCAACTCCTTTTACCTCCTTGTCCCTCCTTGGCCCTCCTTGTCCCTCATTGTCCCTCCTCTTCCCTCCTTGTTCCTCATTTTCCCTGCTTGTCCCTCCTTGTCCCTCATTGCCCCTCCTTTATCCTCCTTTTTCCCTCCTTGTCACTCCTTGTCCCTCCTAGTACCTGCTCGTACCTCCTTTTCCCTCCTTGTCCCTCATTGTCCGTCCTGGTCCCTCCTTATCCCTCATTGCCCCCCATTGTCCCTCCTTGTCGCTCCTTTCCCTCCTGGTCCCTCCTTATCCCTCCATGTCACTCCTTGTATCTCCTTGCCCCTCCTTGTCCCTGCTTGTCCACCATTGTCCTTCCTTGTCCCTCCTAGACAATCCTAGTCCCTCCTTGTCCCTTCTTGTCTGTCCATGCCCTCCTGGTCCCTCCTTGCTCCTCCTTGCCCCTTCTTTTCCCTCCTTGTCCCTCCTTGTTCCTCCTTTCCCTCCTGGACCCTCCTTGTCCCTCCCTGTCCCTCCTTTTCCTTCCTTGTCCCTATTCGTCCCTCCTTGATCCTGCTTGTCCCTTCTTGTCCCTGCTTGTCCTTCCTTGTCCCTATTCGTCCCTCCTTGATCCTGCTTGTCCCTTCTTGTCCCTCATTGCCCCACCATGTCCCTCCTTTTCCCTCCTTGTCCCGTCTTGCCCTTCTTGTCCCGCCTTGTCCCTGTTTGTCCCTCCTTGATCCTGCTTGTCCCTACTTGTCCCTTATTGCCCCTCATTGTCCCTTCTTGACCCTCCTTGTCCTTCCTTGTCCCTGTTTGTCCCTCCTTGATCCTGCTTGTCCCTCCTTGTACCTTCTTGTCCCTCCTTGTCCCTACTTGTCCCTCCTTGACCCTCCTGGTCCCTCCTTTCTCCTACTTGCCCCTCATTGGCCCTCCTTGTCACTCCTTTTCCCTCATTGCCCTTCATTGTCCCTCCTTTTCCCTCCTTGTCTTTCCTCGTCCCTCCTTGTCCCGGATCCTGCTTGTCCTTCCTTGTCTCTGTTTGTCCCTCCTTGATCCTGATTGTCCCTCCTTGTCCCTTCTTGTCCCTCCTTGAATCTCCTTGACCCTCCTGGTCCCTCCTTGCTCCTACTTGCCCTCATTGCCTCTCCTTGGCCCTCCTTGTCGCTCCTTTTCCCTCATTGCCCTTCATTGTCCCTCCTTGTTCCACCTTTTCCCTAATTTCCCTCCTTGTCCCTCCTTTTCCCTCCTTTCCCTGCTTTTCCCTCATTGTCCCTCCTTGTCTTTCCTTGTCCCTCCTTGTCCCTCCTTATCCCTGCTTGTCCCTCCTGGTCCCTCCTTGTCCCTCGTTGTCCCTCGTTGTCCGTACTTATCCCTCCTTGTCCCTCATTGCCCCTAATTGTCCCTCCTGGTCCCTCCTTGCTCTTCATTACCCCTTCTTTTCCCTCCTTGTCCCTCGTTATCCCTCCTTGTCCCTCCTGGTCCGAGCTTGTCCCTCCTTGTCCCTTACTGCCCCTCATTGTCCCTCCTTGTTCCTCCTTGTTCCTGCTTGGCCCTCCTTTTCCCTCCTTGTCCCTTCATGTCCCTCCTTGTCCCTCCTTGCCCGTCCTTGTCCCTACTTGTCCCTCCCTGTCCCTTCTTGTCCCTATTTGTCCCTCCTTGATCCTGCTTGGCCGTCATTGCCCCTCATTGCCCCTCCATGCCCATCCTTATCCCTCCTTTTCAGTCCTTGACCCTCCTTGTCCCTCCTGGTCCGTACTTATCCCTCCTTGTCCCTCCTTGTCTCTCCTTGTCCCTCATTGCCCCTAATTGTCCCTCCTGGTCCCTCCTTGTTCTTCATTGCCCCTTCTTTTCCCTCCTTGTCCCTCGTTATCCCTCCTTGTCCCTCCTGGTCCGTACTTGTACCTCCTTGTCCCTTATTGCCCCTCATTGTCCCTCCTTGGCCCCCCTTTTCCCTCCTTGTCCCTTCATGTCCCTGCTTGTCCCTCCTTGCCCGTCCTTGTCCCTCCCTGTCCCTCCTTGTCCTTCCTTGCCCCTCCTTGTCACTCCTTGTCCCTCCTTGTCCCTCCTGGTCCGTACTTATCCCTCCTTGTCCCTCCTTGTCTCTCTTTGTCCTGGTCACTCCTTGCTCCTCCTTGCCCCTTCTTTTCCCTCCTTGTCCCTCCTCGTTCCTCCTTGTCACTCCATTCCCTCCTGGACCCTCCTTGTCCCTCCATGTCCCTCCTTTTCCTTCCTTGTCCCTACTCGTCCCTCCTTGATTCTGCTTGTCCCTTCTTGTCCCTCGTTATCCCTCCTTGTCCCTCCTGGTCCGAACTTGTCCCTCCTTGTCCCTTATTGCCCCTCATTGTCCCTCCTTGTTCCTCCTTGGCCCTCCTTTTCCCTCCTTGTCCCTTCATGTCCCTGCTTGTCCCTCCTTGCCCGTCCTTGTCCCTACTTGTCCCTCCCTGTCCCTCCTTGTCCTTCCTTGCCCCTCCTTGTCACTCCTTGTCCCTCCTTGTCTCTCTTTGTCCCTCATTGCCCCTAATTGTCCCTCCTGGTCCCTCCTTGCTCTTCATTGCCCCTTCTTTTCCCTCCTTGTCCCTCGTTATCCCTCCTTGTCCCTCCTGGTCCGTACCTGTCCCTCCTTGTCCCTTATTGCCCCTCATTGTCCCTCCTTGTTCCTCCTGGCCCTCCTTTTCCCTCCTTGTGCCTTCATGTCCCTGCTTGTCCCTCCTTGCCCGTCCTTGTCCCTACTTGTCCCTCCCTGTCCCTCCCTGTCCCTCCTTGTCCTTCCTTGTCCCTATTTGGCCCTCCTTGATCCTGCTTGTCCCTCATTGCCCCACCATGCCCATCCTTATCTCGCCTTTTCCCTCCTTGTCCCGCCTTGTCCCTGTTTGTCCCTCCATGATCCTGCTTGTCCCTACTTATCCCTCCTAGTCCCTCATTGTCATTCCTTGACCCTCCTTGTCCTTCCTTGTCCCTGTTTGTCCCTACTTGATCCTGCTTGTCCCTCCTTGTCGCTTCTTGTCCCTTCTTGTCCCTACTTGTCCCTCCTTGTCCCTCCTTGACCCTCCTTGACCCTCCTTGACCCTCCAGGTCCCTCCTTGCTGCTACTTGCCCCTCATTGCATCTCCTTGTCACTCCTTTTCCCTCATTGCCCTTCATTGTACCTTCTTGTTCCTCCTTTTCCCTCCTTGTCTTTCCTTGTCACTCCTTTTCCCTCCTTTCCTTGCTTTTCCCTCCTTGTCTTTCCTTGTCCCTCCTTCCCTTGCTTTTCCCTCCTTGTCCCTCCTTGTCCCTCCTTGTCTTTCATTGTCCCTACTTGTCTCTCCTTGTCCCTCCTTATCCCTGCTTGTCCCTCCTTGTCCGTCCTTGCTCCTCCTTGTCCCTCCTTGTCCGTCGTTTTCCGTCGTTGTCCCTCCTTGTCCCTCCTTGTCGCTTCTTGACCCTCCTTGTCCCTCCTTGACCCTCCTTGTCCCTCCTTGACCCTCCTTGTCCCTCCTGGACCGTTCTTATCCCTCCTTGTCCCTCATTGCCCCTAATTGTCCCTCCTGGTCCCTCCTTGCTCTTCATTGCCCCTTCTTTTCCCTCCTTGCCCCTCCTTGTTCCTCCTTGTCACTCCCTTTCCTCCTTGTCCCTCATTGCCCCTCATTGTCCCTCCTGGTTCCTCCTTTCCCTCATGGTCCCTCCTTGTCCCTCATTGCCCCTCATTGACCCTCCTTGTTCCTCCTTTCCCTCCTTTTCCCTCATGGTCCCTCCTTGTCCTTCCTTGTCCCTCCTTGTCCTTCCTTGTCCCTCCTTTCCTTGCTTTTCCCTCCTTGTCCCTCCTTGTCTTTCATTGTCCCTACTTGTCCCTCCTTATCCCTGCTTGTCCCTCCTCGTCCCTCCTGGTCCCTCCTGGTCCCTCCTGGTCCCTCCTAGTCTCTCCTTGCTCCTCCTTGTCCCTCCTTTTTCGTCGTTTTCCCTCCTTGTCACTTCTTGACCCTCCTTGTACCTCTTTGTCCCTCCTTGACCCTCCTTGTCCCTCCTGGACCGTTCTTATCCCTCCTTGTCCCTCCTTGTCCCTCCTTGTCCCTCCTGGTCCCTCCTGGTCCCTGATTGTCCCTCCTTGTCCCTCCTTGTCCCTCCTTGTCCCTCCTTGACCCTCATTGACCCTCCTTGACCCTCCTTGTCCCTCCTTGTCCCTCCTTGTCCCTTCTTGTCCCTAATTGTCGCTTCTTGACCCTCCTGGTCCCTCCTGGTCCCTCCTTGATCCTACTTGCCCCTCACTGCCCCTTCTTGGCCCTCCTTGTCACTCCTTTTCCATCATTGCCCTTCATTGTCCGTCCTTGTTACACCTTTTCCCTCCTTGACCCTCCTTTCCCTGCTTTTCCCTCCTTGTCTTTCCTTGTCCCTGCTTGTCCCTCGTTGTCCCTCGTTGTCTCTCTTTGTCCCTCCTTGTCTCTCCTTGTCCCTCATTGCCCCTAATTGTCCCTCCTGGTCCCTCCTTGCTCTTTATTGCCCCTTCTTTTCCGTCCTTGTCCCTCCTTGTTCCTCCTGGTCCGTACTTGTCCATCCTTGTCCCTTATTGCCCCTCATTGTCCCTCCTTGTTCCTCCTTGGCCCTCCTTTTCCCTTCATGTCCCTTCATGTCCCTGCTTGTCCCTCCTTGTCCCTCCTTGCCCGTCCTTGTCCCTTCTTATCCTTCCATGTCGCACCTTGTCCCTCATTGCCCCTCCATGTCCGTCCTTGTCCCGCATTGTCCCTCCTTTACCCTCCTTGTCACTCATTGTCCCTCCTTGAACCTGCTTGTCCCTACTTGTCTCTCCTTGCCCATCCTTGTCCTTCCTTGGGCCTGTTTGTCGCTCCTTGATCGTGCTTCTCCCTCCTTGTCCCTTCCTGTCCCACCTAGTCCCTCGTTGACCCTCCCGGTCCCTCCTTGCTCTTACTTGCACCTCCTTTTCCCGCCTTGTCCCTCATTGCCCCTCCTTGGCCATCCTTGTCACTCCTTTTGTCTCATTGCCCCTCCTTATCCCTCCTTTTCCCTCCTGGTCCCTCCTTGTCCCTCCTTGTCCCTCCTTGTCCCTCCTTGTCCCTCCTTGTCCCTCCTTGTCCCTCCTTGTCCATCCTTGTCCCTCCTTGTCCCTCCTTGTCCCTCCTTGACCCTCCTTGTCCCTGCTTGTCCCTCCTTGACCCTGCTTGCCCCTCCTGCTCCCTCCTTGTCACTCCTTTCCCCCCTTTTCCCTCCTGGTCCCTCCTTGCTCCTCCTTGCTCCTCCTTGCCCCTTGTTTTCCCTCCTTATCCCTCCTTGGCCCTCCTTGCCCCTCCTTGTCCCTCCTTGTCCCGCCTTGTCCGTCCTTGTCCCGCCTTGCCCCTCCTGGTCACTCCTTGTCCCGCCTTGTCCCTTCTGGTCCCTCCTTGACTCTCCTTGTTCCTCCTTGCCCCTCCTTTTCCCTCCTTGCCCCTTCTTGACCCCCTAGCCCTGCTCGTCCCTCTTGTCCCTCATTGTCACTCCTTGACCCTCCTTGTTTTTCCTTGTCACTCCTTGACCCTCCTTGTCCCTCCTTGTCACTCCTTTCCCTCCTAGTCCCTCCTGGCCCCTCCTTGTCCCTCCTGATCCCTCCTTGTCCCTCTTTGTCCCTCCTTGACCCTCCTTGTTCCTCCTTGCCCCTCCTTTTCTCTCATTGTCCCTTCTTGACCCCACTAGTGCCTACTCGTCCCTCCTTGTCCCTCATTGTCACTCCTTGACCCTCCTTGTTTCTCCTTGTCACTCCCTTTCCCTCCTTGACCCTCCTAGTCTATCCATGCCCCTCCTGGTCCCTCCTTGCTCCTCCTTGCCCCTTCTTTTCCTCCTTGTTCCTCCTTGTCACTCCTTTCCCTCCTTGTCACTCCTTTCCCTCCTTGTCCCACGATGTTCCTCCTTGCTCCTCCTTGCCCCTTGTTTTCCCTCCTTATCCCTCCTTGTCCCTCCTTGTCCCTCCTTGGCCCTCCTTGTCCGTCCTTGTCCGTCCTTGTCCGTCCTTGTCCGTCCTTGTCCCTCCTGGTCCCTCCTTGTCCCTCCTTGATCCTACTTGCCCCTCACTGCCCCTTCTTGGTCCTCCTTGTCACTCCTTTTCCCTCATTGCCCTTCATTGTCCCTCCTTGCTCCACCTTTTCCCTCCATGACTCTCCTTTTCACTCCTTTCCCTGCTTATCCCTCCTTGTCACTCCTTGTCTTTCCTTGTCCCTCCTTTGTCCTCCTTTTCCCTCCTTGTCCCTCCCTGACCCTCCTTGCCCCATCTTTTCTTAACTTGTCCCTCATTATCCCTCCTTGTACCTCATTATCCCTCCTGGTCCGTACTTGTCCCTCCTTGTCACTCCATGCCCTCCTTGGCCATCCTTGTCTCTCCTTGTTCCTCCTTTCCCCTCCTGGTCCCTCCTTGTATCTCCTTGTCCTCCTTGTCCTCCTTGACCCTTCTTGTCCCTCATTGCCCCTCCTTGCAACTCCTTTTACCTCCTTGTCCCTCCTTGGCCCTCCTTGTCCCTCCTCTTCCCTCCTTGGCCCTCCTTGTTCCTCATTTTCCCTGCTTGTCCCTCCTTGTCCCTCATTGCCCCTCCTTTATCCTCCTTTTCCCTCCTTGTCACTCCTTGTCCCTCCTAGTACCTGCTCGTACCTCCTTTTCCCTCCTTGTCCCTCATTGTCCGTCCTGGTCCCTCCTTATCCCTCATTGCCCCTCCTTGTTCCTCCTTGTCGCTCCTTTCCCTCCTGGTCCCTCCTTATCCCTCCATGTCACTCCTTGTATCTCCTTGCCCCTTCTTGTCCCTGCTTGTCCACCATTGTCCTTCCTTGTCCCTCCTAGACAATCCTAGTCCCTCCTTGTCCCTTCTTGTCTGTCCATGCCCCTCCTGGTCCCTCCTTGCTCCTCCTTGCCCCTTCTTTTCCCTCCTTGTCCCTCCTTGTTCCTCCTTGTCACTCCTTTCCCTCCTGGACCCTCCTTGTCCATCCCTGTCCCTCCTTTTCCTTCCTTGTCCCTATTCGTCCCTCCTTGATCCTGCTTGTCCCTTCTTGTCCCTGCCTGTCCTTCCTTGTCCCTATTCGTCCCTCCTTGATCCTGCTTGTTCCTTCTTGTCCCTCATTGCCCCACCATGTCCCTCCTTTTCCCTCCTTGTCCCGTCTTGCCCTTCTTGTCCCGCCTTGTCCCTGTTTGTCCCTCCTTGATCCTGCTTGTCCCTACTTGTCCCTTATTGCCCCTCATTGTCCCTTCTTGACCCTCCTTGTCCTTCCTTGTCCCTGTTTGTCCCTCCTTGATCCTACTTGCCCCTCATTGGCCCTCCTTGTCACTCCTTTTCCCTCATTGCCCTTCATTGTCCCTCCTTTTC
The DNA here is from genome assembly GCA_947397865.1 of Polietes domitor. Classification (NCBI taxonomy): domain Eukaryota; kingdom Metazoa; phylum Arthropoda; class Insecta; order Diptera; family Muscidae; genus Polietes; species Polietes domitor. Next base: position 7,496,507 of record OX377623.1, read on the forward strand.
CCTCCTTGTCTTTCCTCGTCCCTCCTTGTCCCTCCTTGTCCCTGTTTGTCCCTCCTTGATCCTGCTTGTCCTTCCTTGTCTCTGTTTGTCCCTCCTTGATCCTGATTGTCCCTCCTTGTCCCTCCTTGAATCTCCTTGACCCTCCTGGTCCCTCCTTGCTCCTACTTGCCCTCATTGCCTCTCCTTGGCCCTCCTTGTCGCTCCTTTTCCCTCACTGCCCTTCATTGTCCCTCCTTGTTCCACCTTTTCCCTAATTTCCCTCCTTGTCCCTCCTTTTCCCTCCTTTCCCTGCTTTTCCCTCATTGTCCCTCCTTGTCTTTCCTTGTCCCTCCTTGTCCCTCCTTATCCCTGCTTGTCCCTCCTGGTCCCTCCTTGTCCCTCGTTGTCCCTCGTTGTCCGTACTTATCCCTCCTTGTCTCTCCTTGTCCCTCATTGCCCCTAATTGTCCCTCCTGGTCCCTCCTTGCTCTTCATTACCCCTTCTTTTCCCTCCTTGTCCCTCGTTATCCCTCCTTGTTCCTCCTTGTTCCTGCTTGGCCCTCCTTTTCCCTCCTTTTCCGTCCTTGTCCCTTCATGTCCCTCCTTGTCCCTCCTTGCCCGTCCTTGTCCCTACTTGTCCCTCCCTGTCCCTTCTTGTCCTTCCTTGTCCCTATTTGTCCCTCCTTGATCCTGCTTGTCCCTCATTGCCCCTCCAAGCCCATCCTTATCCCTCCTTGTCAGTCCTTGACCCTCCTTGTCCCTCCTTGTCCCTCCTGGTCCGTACTTATCCCTCCTTGTCCCTCCTTGTCTCTCCTTGTCCCTCATTGCCCCTAATTGTCCCTCCTGGTCCCTCCTTGCTCTTCATTGCCCCTTCTTTTCCCTCCTTGTCCCTCGTTATCCCTCCTTGTCCCTCCTGGTCCGTACTTGTCCCTCCTTGTCCCTTATTGCCCCTCATTGTCCCTCCTTGTTCCTCCTTGGCCCTCCTTTTCCCTCCTTGTCCCTTCATGTCCCTGCTTGTCCCTCCTTGCCCGTCCTTGTCCCTCCCTGTCCCTCCTTGTCCTTCCTTGCGCCTCCTTGTCACTCCTTGTCCCTCCTTGTCCCTCCTGGTCCGTACTTATCCCTCCTTGTCCCTCCTTGTCTCTCTTTGTCCTGGTCACTCCTTGCTCCTCATTGCCCCTTCTTTTCCCTCCTTGTCCCTCCTCGTTCCTCCTTGTCACTCCATTCCCTCCTGGACCCTCCTTGTCCCTCCCTGTCCCTCCTTTTCCTTCCTTGTCCCTATTCGTCCCTCCTTGATCCTGCTTGTCCCTTCTTGTCCCTCGTTATCCCTCCTTGTCCCTCCTGGTCCGTACTTGTCCCTTATTGCCCCTCATTGTCCCTCCTTGTTCCTCCTTGGCCCTCCTTTTCCCTCCTTGTCCCTTCATGTCCCTGCTTGTCCCTCTTTGCCCGTCCTTGTCCCTCCCTGTCCCTCCTTGTCCTTCCTTGCCCCTCCTTGTCACTCCTTGTCCCTCCTTGTCCCTCCTGGTCCGTACTTATCCCTCCTTGTCTCTCTTTATCCCTCATTGCCCCTAATTGTCCCTCCTGGTCCCTCCTTGCTCTTCATTGCCCCTTCTTTTCCCTCCTTGTCCCTCGTTATCCCTCCTGGTCCGTACCTGTCCCTCCTTGTCCCTTATTGCCCCTCATTGTCCCTACTTGTCCCTCCCTGTCCCTCCCTGTCCCTCCTTGTCCTTCCTTGTCCCTATTTGGCCCTCCTTGATCCTGCTTGTCCCTCATTGCCCCTCCATGCCCATCCTTATCCCGCCTTTTCCCTCCTTGTCCCGCCTTGTCCCTGTTTGTCCCTCCTTGATCCTGCTTGTCCCTACTTATCCCTCCTAGTCCCTCATTGTCATTCCTTGACCCTCCTTGTCCTTCCTTGTCCCTGTTTGTCCCTACTTGATCCTGCTTGTCCCTCCTTGTCCCTTCTTGTCCCTCCTTGATCCTGCTTGTCCCTACTTATCCCTCCTAGTCCCTCATTGTCATTCCTTGACCCTCCTTGTCCTTCCTTGTCCCTGTTTGTCCCTACTTGATCCTGCTTGTCCCTCCTTGACCCTCCTGGTCCCTCCTTGCTGCTACTTGCCCCTCATTGCATCTCCTTGTCACTCCTTTCCCCTCATTGCTTTTCATTGTCCCTCCTTTTCCCTCCTTGTCTTTCCTTGTCCCTCCTTTCCATGCTTTTCCCTCCTCGTCCCTCCTTGTCCTTCCTTGTCCCTCCTTGTCCTTCCTTGTCCCTCCTTTCCTTGCTTTTCCCTCCTTGTCCCTCCTTGTCTTTCATTGTCCCTACTTGTCCCTCCTTGTCCCTCCTTATCCCTGCTTGTCCCTCCTCGTCCCTCCTGGTCCCTCCTAGTCCCTCCTTGCTCCTCCTTGTCCCTCCTTTTCCGTCGTTTTCCCTCCTTGTCACTTCTTGACCCTCCCTGTACCTCTTTGTCCCTCCTTGACCCTCCTTGTCCCTCCTGGACCGTTCTTATCCCTCCTTATCCCTCCTTGTCCCTCATTGTCCCTCCTGGTCCCTCCTTGCTCTTCATTGCCCCTTCTTTTCCCTCCTTGCCCCTCATTGTCCCTCCTTGTTCCTCCTTGTCACTCCCTTCCCTCCTTGTCCCTCCTGGTCCCTGATTGTCCCTCCTTGTCCCTCCTTGTCCCTCCTTGTCCCTCCTTGTCCCTCCTTGTCCCTCATTGTCCCTCCTTGACCCTCCATGTTCCTCCTTGCCCCTCCTTTTCCCTCCTTGTCCCTTCTTGACCCCCCTGGTCCCTGCTCGTCCCTCCTTGTCACTCCTTGACACTCCTTGTCCCTCCTTGTTTCTCCTTGTCACACCTTGTCACTCCTTTTCCCTCCTTTTCCCTCCTTTTCCCTCATTGCCTCCTTGCCCCTCCTTTTCCTTCCTTGTCCCTCCTTGTTCCTCCTTGCCCCTCCTTTTCCCTTCTTGTCCCTCCTTGTCCCCCCTTGTCCCACCTTGACCCTCTTGGTCCGTACTTATCCTTCCTTGTCTCTCCTGGTCCCTCCTTGATCCTACTTGCCCCTCACTGCCCCTTCTTGGCCCTCCTTGTCACTCCTTTTCCCTCATTGCCCTTCATTGTCCCTCCTTGTTCCACCTTTTCCCTCCTTTCCCTCCTTGACCCTCCTTTTCCCTCCTTTCCCTGCTTTTCCCTCCTTGTCTTTCCTTGTCCCTCCTTGTCCCTGCTTGTCCCTGCTTGTCCCTGCTTGTCCCTCCTTGTCCCTCGTTGTCCCTCGTTGTCTCTCCTTGTCCCTCCTTGACCCTCCTTGTCCCTCCTTGACCCTCCTGGTCCCTACTTATCCCTCCTTGACACTCCTTGTCCCTCCTGGTCCCTCCTTGATCCTACTTGCCCCTCACTGCCCCTTCTTGGCCCTCCTTATCACTCCTTTTCCCTCATTGCCCTTCATTGTCCCTCCTTGTTCCACCTTTCCCCTCCTGACCCTTCTTGTCTCTCCTTGTCTCTCCTTGTCCTCCTTGACCCTTCTTGTCCCTCATTGCCCCTCCTTGCAACACCTTTTACCTCCTTGTCCCTCCTTGGCCCTCCTTGTCCCTCATTGTCCCTCCTCTTCCCTCCTTGGCCCTCCTTGTTCCTCATTTTCCCTGCTTGTCCCTGCTTGTCCCTCCTTGTCCCTCATTGCCCCTCCTTTGTAGTGTACTCACACATTTGTTCTTCAGTGTATTTCTGAAATAAACAAAACTCAGCTATTCTTCAGTTACCCTAATAAATACAAAGTACGGTTAATGTCGTTGACACTTGAGTTGACTGACTAAAGCGTCACTCGAATTGGATCAATTCATTTCTCGTCACACTTCACCGTTTTGGTTTCTTCCAGAGAACCGCTGACCCAAACATTTTTATGGAGCGCTGGCTCATGAGTGTAATTAGACACCGTATGGAATACTTTGAATATGTGCCGCGAAAAGTATCAGGCGCACAGATAATGTAGAGCAAGAACTGACCTAGGAAACTGAATAGTGGCTGAATAGAATTTATCTAGAATGTAAGCAATACTGTATTGATGTATAGATAATTAAGCGATATATACAATGTAAAAAGAAAGACGAAGACTAGGGTATATAAACCCAACATCTTCTCAAATAAAATCAGATTCATTTTGTTTTTGAAACCAAGAACGAAGAATTTCAATCATTGATAATCTCGGCAAGAGCCAAGCTGAATAAACCTAACAATTCACAAAGTTCAAGCCAATATTATCAAAAAGGGGTAACCTGACCAGAAAAAGGGCAGCGACTAAAAAGTTCACCCTTAGCACTGCGATCAGCTTATTACATGGCGATCCTGCGAATTACCAATCTACAGAAACACTGACTTACACAGAGTTTTTTTTTTGATCCTGCGTGAGTACTGGTTTATGAACACTGCCAATAAATGTCTGGATGGGGAGAATTCTCAGAAGAGGAACTAAGGCAAATCATTGAGGACATCAATATCGCCGAACGGAGAAATATAGCAGCACTAAAGACGATTGGGGCTCAGGTGCAGCAGTCGATTATACAATATAGCCCAGAAGGAAGCAAAGTTGGACCGCAACCGCGTTATTTACCATCCAGGATACAACAAATTGAAGAGCCGCTTATAGTGTTCGGGCCCCCGGAGAGGATCCGTATCGTTAAAAGAGACCTACTAAGTAGGGCAAAAAGGGAGTTAGCGGTGGTTCGTTCACTATTACAGTGTGAAGGGCCAAAGGAGGCGAATTTAAAGAAAGAAGAAGAATTGATATCGTCCATTAGAAACATCCGTAGAGAAAAACGGAGGAAAAAAGCAATGTCTAAGAATATGAGAATAATAAAGGAGGAAAAGTAAAACTTTTTTTTGTTTTGTTTTGAAAATAAAATTGTGTAATAATGTTAGATAAAACTCAGAAAGACGAGACAATTATTAATAATAATAGTAAAATTGTAACGTTAGATTTGGAGATTCTAATTTTAATCGTAGCAATACTAACATTGTTCTTACTTGTAAAATACTTAAAGCAATATATAAACAAAAAAGTTAGGAGTAACCAAATAAAGAATGAGCTGAATGTTTAAACAATGGAAGCGACGCTTTTTGCACTAGAGGTTTTAATAGACAATGCTAAGAAGAGCTTAGGAAAACCATACAAGACTGGGACGATTACAGCGAAACTTGAGGAGTTGACGAAAATACAATCAGAGGCGGAACGGATTTTATCATCAACTGAATATACGGACGAGGATAGAGCACACAGACTGAGTGATTTCAAGGTGCTTAAAACTGAATATATTGGACTGTTGGAACAACATAAAAGAAAGGGACTAGAGTTATTAGGACAGGAAACCAGTAAGGAAACACGGAAATTAGTGCTGGACCAAAGTGACAAGATGGACACGAAGGAATTGATAGAATATATGAAAATCATCCCGGTGTTCACGGGCGACCGAAAATTACTGGATAATTTCATATCAACGATCAAGCTAATAGATAGTACTTTATCGGACGGAAAGAAGATTAGTTTCTTTAACTTCGTTTACACTAATCGTATTGACACTAGGATCCAGAACAGGATCAGACAATTAGGAAGCCCCACTACTACTGAACAGGTACTGACACATTTAAAAACGATTTTTAAACCAAGAAGGACAGCGAACGGTATTCTTAACCAACTGACTGGACTTACACAAGGAGACCGTACCATAACGAGGTTTAGTGAATACATCGAGACACTAGTCGCAGAGTTAACAGAACTTCAAGTATCGAATCTAGGCGAGGAACAAAGGACAACTATATCCACCATGAATTACAACATCGCCTTCAATACATTCAAAAACGGATTGAACAACAGAAGTATAGTCCAGACCTTGGATGCAAGCAGAGTGAAAACGTTTCAAGAGGCAATATTACTGGCTGAGGAGGTGAGAACAAACAACGTAACTCACAAAACACTATTCCAGAAGGCCCAGAATAACCAAAATCAAGATAATAGAAACAGAAATTACAACGATAGACAACACCAAGACAACAAATACCCGAGCAACAATCGCAATGAGGGACGCGACAAAAGGAACAATGAGAACAATCGCGGGAACCCTAACAACAGTCGAATTAACCAATACAACAACAGAGGTCGCGACAACGGATATGGACGAAACCACAATGGAAATTATAGAAACAGAAATCAAGACAATACAGGATATAATCGGAACAACCAAAATGTCAACTGTGTGAACGACCAAGAGTGCAACGATTACAATAATGATTTTGACGATGAACAGGGAAACTACAAGGAGCCGGAGATGGTCGAGCAAAACTATTCTCCAGATGGCCAGGAAGACTAGAAACAAAACAAATTTTCCATATGTCGTCCAATTTTAAAAATTTCATTGAACTACATATTAAAGATGTCGATTTTAAACTGAAATTCTTATTAGACACTGGAGCAGACATCACCCTTGTTAAAGAAGATTTATTAAAGAATCATAAAGAAAACCCTCAAGATTATTGCCGTTTTACAGGCATAACAGACGAAGAAATCACCTCTATCGGGTCCACAGACATAATTATCACTTTTGATGGGACCAACTTGAAACATAAGGTACAACTGGTGCATGGAGATTTCCCAATTAAAGCGGACGGAATATTAGGAAGAGATTTCCTAACAAAGTATAAATGTAATATCGATTATGAGACTCATATCTTAAAAATAAACTATAATAACGATCAATTGGAAATACCAATAAGTAATGCAGCATCAAAAATCAACCTTGTAAAAATTCCACCAAGATCAGAAGCCATTGTACCATTCCACATAGAACTAGAAGAGGATTCATTAGTCTGTAACAGAGAAATTGATAAGGGCATATTCCTTGCAAACACAATCCTACCCAAAGATGGAAACAAACACATAAAACTATTGAATACAACTGATAAAAATATAACTATTAGAAATTTAGAATTAAAAATACTCCCATTAACAAAATATGACATAATCAATATAAGCGGAAATAAAACACAGCACGACGAACAGAGATTCCAGCAAATACTGAAGAGTATTGATTTTGAAAATACGAATCAAGTTGAACAGAAACAACTGAAGGATATACTGAGGAACTACCAATCGATATTTCACCTGGAAGGAGAACAACTAACAACAAACAACTTCTACAAACAGGATATCCGATTGAATGACTCAACACCGGTCTATATAAGAAATTACAGATTACCTCACGCACACAAGGAGGAGATAGAGCGTCAGGTACAAGAACTATTAAAAGACGGTATTATAGAACCTTCAGTGAGTCCATACAATGCACCATTGCTACTCGTGCCTAAGAAAGGACAGACGGATTTAAGGAAGTGGAGACTAGTAGTAGACTTCAGACAGTTGAACAATAAGATAGTCAATGACAAATTTCCCCTTACGAGACTCGAGGACATACTCGACAAACTAGGGAGAGCTAAGTATTTTTCAACGCTTGATATGACTAGTTCATTTCATCAAATAGGACTGAAACCTGCGTCAAGACCATGCACAGCATTTTCTACACCAGATGGACATTACCAATATACAAGGCTACCTTTTGGATTAAAGATTTCTTCGAATAGTTTCCAAAGAATGTTAACTCTAGCATTATCAGGCTTAGAAGCTGAAGCATTTCTGTACGTGGATGATATAATCATATTTGGCTGTAGTTTAGACCACCACAATAAAAATTTGATAAAAGTACTAGACAGGATTAAGCAATACAATTTGAAATTAAATGCGAACAAATGCTCTTTTCTCAAGCCGGAGGTAATATATTTGGGGCATCTCATTACGGCTAATGGAATAAAACCTGATCCCAGTAAATTTGATGCGATAACTAAGTATCCAACCCCGACAAACGCAGACGAAGTACGCAGATTTGTGGCATTTTGTAACTACTACAGAAGGTTTATCAAAGATTTCGCACAAATCGCAAATTGCCTGAATGCAGTAGTAAAGAAAGGTGTGAAGTTCGAATGGACAGCTGAGCGGGATAAAGCTTTCAATACTTTAAAAACTAAACTAATTAACCCACCTATCTTACAATATCCGGATTTCGACAAGCCGTTCATTTTAACTACAGATGCCTCCGACTACGCTTTAGGAGCAGTCCTTTCACAAGAAAAACTCAGAGAAGATCTACCAATATCGTATGCTAGCAAAGTCCTCCAAAAACATGAAAAAAATAAATCAGTTATAGAAAAGGAACTTTTGGCAATACATTGGGGCATACAATTCTTCAGACCATATCTTTTCGGGAGGCGATTCACAGTAGTCACAGACCACAGACCTTTGGTATCTTTATTCTCACACAAAAATCCAAGTTCTAAATTGACAAGAATGAGAATAGAATTGGCTGATTATGACTTCGACATAGTTTACAAACAAGGAAAAAACAACACAAACGCTGATGCATTATCAAGAATAAAGATTGACTCCGATTTACTAAAGAACATGATTCCCACAAATGAGGACAAGACGGTAAAGAAAACGCTTGTCATAACAAGAAGCAAGACAAAACAACAGGAGCAAGAAGACAAAAATAAAAACATTGATAGCAAATTTAAACGACTTCGCATGTGGAATTGCACATCAATCAATGATATAAAAAAGGCGCGCAAACTAAAATTTGAAACAATCAAAATAAACACGAAAATGGTCAAAGTAGAACCAGATGACCTAAACAATGAAACACGAGTCTACTGTAGTGAAGTTTCATGTCGTTCCGACGATTTCATGGAGATGCTACGAAAAGAACTCAACAAAAGACTTGTTAAACGTCCCAATCATCAAGATGATTCGGAAGAACCACAGTCAATGAAAACTATCCAATACTGTCTAGAGAACAGTGATGATATATTTGAAATAATTCCACAAGAGGAATTTTTTAAAAAATTTAATGAGCTACCTGATGTAGCAAGCGACGTCACAATAATCACATACACGAAGCCTCGGCTTATACAAAATCTCCAAGATCAAATAAAACTAATAAAACAACATCATGAAACGCCATGCGGAGGTCATTTCGGAATAAGAAAGACCACACTGAAATTGAAACAACGGTATCTATGGAAGAACCTTGCACACATGGTTAAAGAATTTGTTAACACTTGCGACAAATGTCAACGGAACAAACAGATAAGACATACGAAGGAACCACTGACAATTACCGACACCCCTACACGAACTTTTGAAACAATGACAATTGACACTGTCGGACCTTTACCACCTTCAGAAGCATTCCGTTACATACTGACTACACAATGCGAATTGACTAAATTCATAATAGCATGCCCAATGGAAAACAAAGAGGCAAAGACAATCGCAAAGACTCTAGTGGAGAACGTCATATTGAGGTATGGGATATTCAATGCCCTAAAGTCAGATAGAGGAACAGAATTCATAAATGAGGTTTTAAGAGAGGTTTGCACACTTCTGAATATAGAACAAAAATTCTCAACCCCATACCACCACGAGACCCTAGGCACAGTGGAAAGGAACCATAGAGTATTGAATGAATATTTTCTATCTTTCGTAAACGACGAAAATTGGCATGAATGGTTACCATACTATTCATTCGCTTATAACACGACACCACATGTAGACACAGAATATAGTCCATTTGAATTAGTATACGGACGATTAGCAATATTACCAGGGGAGGAGGTAATGGCACATGGGAAAATTTATAATTACGACAATTATGCAAACGAAATGAAGGCAAGAATGAAATTTTCTCTGGAAAAGGCTAGATCATTTTTGGAGACAGTAAAATCTAGGCGACACATTCGGTCAGACCAGATTAGAAAGAGTTTAAAACTTTGTATAGGCGATTTAGTATTACTAAAGGTAGAAAATAGAAGGAAAAATATGGCACCATACTCAGGTCCATTTGAAATATTGAAGGTATTAGAACCAAACATACTTATAAGAATTAACGATAAGGAGAAATTAGTACATAAGAACAATGTCAAATTATATAAAACAAATTCAACTACAAATTAACAATATAAGCAAACATTTCATATATTTTTTTTCTCTCTCCACGAACAATTTTATTGCACAATAATTAAGAAAACATAGCACTTAAGTAGAATATGATACCACTCTATAAAAAATACAATGACGAACAAATACAGAACCCGATCATTTTCTGAAAATCATGAAATAGCTTCACTATTGTATGATTTTTCTTAAGGGTGAGGGTGTAGTGTACTCACACATTTGTTCTTCAGTGTATTTCTGAAATAAACAAAACTCAGCTATTCTTCAGTTACCCTAATAAATACAAAGTACGGTTAATGTCGTTGACACTTGAGTTGACTGACTAAAGCGTCACTCGAATTGGATCAATTCATTTCTCGTCACACTTCACCGTTTTGGTTTCTTCCAGAGAACCGCTGACCCAAACATTTTTATGGAGCGCTGGCTCATGAGTGTAATTAGACACCGTATGGAATACTTTGAATATGTGCCGCGAAAAGTATCAGGCGCACAGATAATGTAGAGCAAGAACTGACCTAGGAAACTGAATAGTGGCTGAATAGAATTTATCTAGAATGTAAGCAATACTGTATTGATGTATAGATAATTAAGCGATATATACAATGTAAAAAGAAAGACGAAGACTAGGGTATATAAACCCAACATCTTCTCAAATAAAATCAGATTCATTTTGTTTTTGAAACCAAGAACGAAGAATTTCAATCATTGATAATCTCGGCAAGAGCCAAGCTGAATAAACCTAACAATTCACAAAGTTCAAGCCAATATTATCAAAAAGGGGTAACCTGACCAGAAAAAGGGCAGCGACTAAAAAGTTCACCCTTAGCACTGCGATCAGCTTATTACACCTTTATCCTCCCTTTCCCTCCTTGTCACTCCTTGTCCCTCTTAGTTCCTGCTCGTACCTCCTTTTCCCTCCTTGTCCCTCATTGTCCGTCCTGGTCCCTCCTTATCCCTCATTGCCCCTCATTGTCCCTCCTTGTTCCTCCTTGTCGCTCCTTTCCCTCCTTATCCCTCCATGTCACTCCTTGTATCTCCTTGCCCCTCCTTGTCCCTGCTTGTCCACCATTGTCCTTCCTTGTCCCTCCTAGACAATCCTAGTCCCTCCTTGTCCCTTCTTGTCTGTCCATGCCCCTCCTGGTCCCTCCTTGCTCCTCCTTGCCCCTTCTTTTCCCTCCTTGTCCCTCATTGTTCCTCCTTGTCACTCCTTTCCCTCTTGGACCCTCCTTGTCCCTCCCTGTCCCTCCTTTTCCTTCCTTGTCCCTATTCGTCCCTCCTTGATCCTGCTTGTCACTTCTTGTCCCTATTCGTCCCTCCTTGATCCTGCTTGTCCCTTCTTGTCCCTCATTGCCCCACCATGTCCCTCCTTTTCCCTCCTTGTCCCGTCTTGCCCTTCTTGTCCCGCCTTGTCCCTGTTTGTCCCTCCTTGATCCTGCTTGTCCCTACTTGTCCCTTATTGCCCCTCATTGTCCCTTCTTGACCCTCCTTGTCCTTCCTTGTCCCTGTTTGTCCCTCCTTGATCCTGCTTGTCCCTCCTTGTACCTTCTTGTCCCTCCTTGTCCCTACTTGTCCCACCTTGACCCTCCTGGTCCCTCCTTTCTCTTACTTGCCCCTCATTGGCCCTCCTTGTCACTCCTTTTCCCTCATTGCCCTTCATTGTCCCTCCTTTTCCCTCCTTGTCTTTCCTCGTCCCTCCTTGTCCCGCCTTGTCCCTGTTTGTCCCTCCTTGATCCTGCTTGTCCTTCCTTGTCTCTGTTTGTCCCTCCTTGATCCTGATTGTCCATCCTTGTCCCTTCTTGTCCCTCCTTGAATCTCCTTGACCCTCCTGGTCCCTCCTTGCTCCTACTTGCCCTCATTGCCTCTCCTTGGCCCTCCTTGTCGCTCCTTTTCCCTCATTGCCCTTCATTGTCCCTCCTTGTTCCACCTTTTCCCTAATTTCCCTCCTTGTCCCTCCTTTTCCCTCCTTTCCCTGCTTTTCCCTCATTGTCCCTCCTTGTCTTTCCTTGTCCCTCCTTGTCCCTCCTTATCCCTGCTTGTCCCTCCTGGTCCCTCCTGGTCCCTCGTTGTCCCTCGTTGTCCGTACTTATCCCTCCTTGTCCCTCATTGCCCCTAATTGTCCCTCCTGGTCCCTCCTTGCTCTTCATTACCCCTTCTTTTCCCTCCTTGTCCCTCGTTATCCCTCCTTGTCCCTCCTGGTCCGAACTTGTCCCTCCTTGTCCCTTACTGCCCCTCATTGTCCCTCCTTGTTCCTCCTTGTTCCTGCTTGGCCCTCCTTTTCCCTCCTTGTCCCTTCATGTCCCTCCTTGTCCCTCCTTGCCCGTCCTTGTCCCTACTTGTCCCTCCCTGTCCCTTCTTGTCCTTCCTTGTCCCTATTTGTCCCTCCTTGATCCTGCTTGTCCCTCATTGCCCCTCATTGCCCCTCCATGCCCATCCTTATCCCTCCTTGTCAGTCCTTGACCCTCCTTGACCCTCCTTGTCCCTCCTTGTCCCTCCTGGTCCGTACTTATCCCTCCTTGTCCCTCATTGCCCCTAATTGTCCCTCCTGGTCCCTCCTTGCTCTTCATTGCCCCTTCTTTTCCCTCCTTGTCCCTCGTTATCCCTCCTTGTCCCTCCTGGTCCGTACTTGTCCCTCCTTGTCCCTTATTGCCCCTCATTGTCCGTCCTTGGCCATGTCCCTTCATGTCCCTGCTTGTCCCTCCTTGCCCGTCCTTGTCCCTGCTTGTCCCTGCTTGTCCCTGCTTGTCCCTCGTTGTCCCTCGTTGTCTCTCCTTGTCCCTCCTTGACCCTCCTTGTCCCTCCTTGACCCTCCTGGTCCGTACTTATCCCTCCTTGTCCCTCCTTGTCTCTCCTTGTCCCTCCTGGTCCCTCCTTGATCCTACTTGCCCCTCACTGCCCCTTCTTGGCCCTCCTTGTCACTCCTTTTCCCTCATTGCCCTTCATTGTCCCTCCTTGTTCCACCTTTCCCCTCCTTTCCCTTCTTGTCTCTCCTTGTCCTCCTTGTCTCTCCTTGTCCTCCTTGTCCTCCTTGACCCTTCTTGTCCCTCATTGCCCCTCCTTGCAACTCCTTTTACCTCCTTGTCCCTCCTTGGCCCTCCTTGTCCCTCATTGTCCCTCCTCTTCCCTCCTTGGCCCTCCTTGGCCCTCCTTGTTCCTAATTTTCCCTGCTTGTCCCTGCTTGTCCCTCCTTGTCCCTCCTTGTCCCTCATTGCCCCTCCTTTATCCTCCTTTTCCCTCCTTGTCACTCCTTGTCCCTCCTAGTACCTGCTCGTACCTCCTTTTCCCTCCTTGTCCCTCATTGTCCGTCCTGGTCCCTCCTTATACCTCATTGCCCCTCATTGTCCCTCCTTGTTCCTCCTTGTCGCTCCTTTCCCTCCTGGTCCCTCCTTATCCCTCCATGTCACTCCTTGTATCTCCTTGCCCCTCCTTGTCCCTGCTTGTCCACCATTGTCCTTCCTTGTCCCTCCTAGACAATCCTAGTCCCTCCTTGTCCCTTCTTGTCTGTCCATGCCCCTCCTGGTCCCTCCTTGCTCCTCCTTGCCCCTTCTTTTCCCTCCTTGTCCCTCCTTGTTCCTCCTTGTCACTCCTTTCCCTCCTGGACCCTCCTTGTCCAACCCTGTCCCTCCTTTTCCTTCCTTGTCCCTATTCGTCCCTCCTTGATCCTGCTTGTCCCTTCTTGTCCCTGCTTGTCCTTCCTTGTCCCTATTCGTCCCTCCTTGATCCTGCTTGTCCCTTCTTGTCCCTCATTGCCCCACCATGTCCCTCCTTTTCCCTCCTTGTCCCGTCTTGCCCTTCTTGTCCCGCCTTGTCCCTGTTTGTCCCTCCTTGATCCTGCTTGTCCCTACTTGTCCCTTATTGCCCCTCATTGTCCCTTCTTGACCCTCCTTGTCCTTCCTTGTCCCTGTTTGTCCCTACTTGATCCTGCTTGTCCCTCCTTGTACCTTCTTGTCCCTCCTTGTCCCTACTTGTCCCTCCTTGACCCTCCTGGTCCCTCCTTTCTCCTACTTGCCCCTCATTGGCCCTCCTTGTCACTCCTTTTCCCTCATTGCCCTTCATTGTCCCTCCTCTTCCCTCCTTGTCTTTCCTCGTCCCTCCTTGTCCCGCCTTGTCCCTGTTTGTCCCTCCTTGATCCTGCTTGTCCTTCCTTGTCTCTGTTTGTCCCTCCTTGATCCTGATTGTCCCTCCTTGTCCCTTCTTGTCCCTCCTTGAATCTCCTTGACCCTCCTGGTCCCTCCTTGCTCCTACTTGCCCTCATTGCCTCTCCTTGGCCCTCCTTGTCGCTCCTTTTCCCTCATTGCCCTTCATTGTCCCTCCTTGTTCCACCTTTTCCCTAATTTCCCTCCTTGTCCCTCCTTTTCCCTCCTTTCCCTGCTTTTCCCTCATTGTCCCTCCTTGTCTTTCCTTGTCCCTCCTTGTCCCTCCTTATCCCTGCTTGTCCCTCCTGGTCCCTCCTTGTCCCTCGTTGTCCCTCGTTGTCCGTACTTATCCCTCCTTGTCCCTCATTGCCCCTAATTGTCCCTCCTGGTCCCTCCTTGCTCTTCATTACCCCTTCTTTTCCCTCCTTGTCCCTCGTTATCCCTCCTTGTCCCTCCTGGTCCGAACTTGTCCCTCCTTGTCCCTTACTGCCCCTCATTGTCCCTCCTTGTTCCTCCTTGTTCCTGCTTGGCCCTCCTTTTCCCTCCTTGTCCCTTCATGTCCCTCCTTGTCCCTCCTTGCCCGTCCTTGTCCCTACTTGTCCCTCCCTGTCCCTTCTTGTCCCTCCTTGCCCGTCCTTGTCCCTACTTGTCCCTCCCTGTCCCTCCTTGTCCTTCCTTGCCCCTCCTTGTCACTCCTTGTCCCTCGTTGTCCCTCCTGGTCCGTACTTATCCCTCCTTGTCCCTCCTTGTCTCTCTTTGTCCCTCATTGCCCCTAATTGTCCCTCCTGGTCCCTCCTTGCTCTTCATTGCCCCTTCTTTTCCCTCCTTGTCCCTCGTTATCCCTCCTTGTCCCTCCTGGTCCGTACTTGTCCCTCCTTGTCCCTTATTGCCCTCATTGTCCCTCCTTGTTCCTCCTTGGCCCTCCTTTTCCCTCCTTGTCCCTTCATGTCCCTGCTTGTCCCTCCTTGCCCGTCCTTGTCCCTCCCTGTCCCTCCTTGTCCTTCCTTGCCCCTCCTTGTCACTCCTTGTCCCTCCTTGTCCCTCCTGGTCCGTACTTATCCCTCCTTGTCCCTCCTTGTCTCTCTTTGTCCTGGTCACTCCTTGCTCCTCCTTGCCCCTTCTTTTCCCTCCTTGTCCCTCCTCGTTCCTCCTTGTCACTCCATTCCCTCCTGGACCCTCCTTGTCCCTCCCTGTCCCTCCTTTTCCTTCCTTGTCCCTATTCGTCCCTCCTTGATCCTGCTTGTCCCTTCTTGTCCCTCGTTATCCCTCCTTGTCCCTCCTGGTCCGAACTTGTCCCTCCTTGTCCCTTATTGCCCCTCATTGTCCCTCCTTGTTCCTCCTTGGCCCTCCTTTTCCCTCCTTGTCCCTTCATGTCCCTGCTTGTCCCTCCTTGCCCGTCCTTGTCCCTACTTGTCCCTCCCTGTCCCTCCTTGTCCTTCCTTGCCCCTCCTTGTCACTCCTTGTCACTCCTTGTCCCTCCTGGTCCGTACTTATCCCTCCTTGTCCCTCCTTGTCTCTCTTTGTCCCTCATTGCCCCTAATTGTCCCTCCTGGTCCCTCCTTGCTCTTCATTGCCCCTTCTTTTCCCTCCTTGTCCCTCGTTATCCCTCCTGGTCCGTACCTGTCCCTCCTTGTCCCTTATTGCCCCTCATTGTCCCTCCTTGTTCCTCCTGGGCCCTCCTTTTCCCTCCTTGTGCCTTCATGTCCCTGCTTGTCCCTCCTTGCCCGTCCTTGTCCCTACTTGTCCCTCCCTGTCCCTCCCTGTCCCTCCTTGTCCTTCCTTGTCCCTATTTGGCCCTCCGTGATCCTGCTTGTCCCTTATTGCCCCTCCATGCCCATCCTTATCCCGCCTGTTCCCTCCTTGTCCCGCCTTGTCCCTGTTTGTCCCTCCTTGATCCTGCTTGTCCCTACTTATCCCTCCTAGTCCCTCATTGTCATTCCTTGACCCTCCTTGTCCTTCCTTGTCCCTGTTTGTCCCTACTTGATCCTGCTTGTCCCTCCTTGTCCCTTCTTGTCCCTTCTTGTCCCTACTTGTCCCTACTTGTCCCTCCTTGTCCCTCCTTGACCCTCCTTGACCCTCCTGGTCCCTCCTTGCTGCTACTTGCCCCTCATTGCATCTCCTTGTCACTCCTTTTCCCTCATTGCCCTTCCCTCATTCCCTCCTTTTCCCTCATGGTCCCTCCTGGTCCCTCCTTGTCTTTCCTTGACCCTTCTTCCTACTTGCCCCTCATTGCCCATCCTTGTCACTCCTTTCCCCTCATTGCTTTTCATTGTCCCTCCTTGTTCCTCCTTTTCCCTCCTTGTCTTTCCTTGTCCCTCCTTTCCCTGCTTTTCCCTCCTTGTCCTTCCTTGTCCCTCCTTGTCCTTCCTTGTCCCTCCTTTCCTTGCTTTTCCCTCCTTGTCCCTCCTTGTCTTTCATTGTCCCTCCTTGTCCCTCCTTATCCCTGCTTGTCCCTCCTCGTCCCTCCTGGTCCCTCCTAGTCCCTCCTTGTCCCTCCTTGTCCCTCCTTTTCCGTCGTTTTCCCTCCTTGTCACTTCTTGACCCTCCTTGACCCTCCTTGTCCCTCCTGGACCGTTCTTATCCCTCCTTATCCCTCCTTGTCCCTCATTGTCCCTCCTTGTCCCTCATTGTCCCTCCTGGTCCCTCCTTGCTCTTCATTGCCCCTTCTTTTCCCTCCTTGCCCCTCATTGTCCCTCCTTGTTCCTCCTTGTCACTCCCTTCCCTCCTTGTCCCTCCTGGACCCTCCTGGTCCCTGATTGTCCCTCCTTGTCCCTCCTTGACCCTCCATGTTCCTCCTTGCCCCTCCTTTTCCCTCCTTGTCCTTTCTTGACCCCCCTAGTCCCTGCTCGTCCCTCCTTGTCACTCCTTGACACTCCTTGTCCCTCCTTGTCACACCTTGTCACTCCTTTTCCCTCCTTTTCCCTCCTTTTCCCTCCTTTTCCCTCATTGCCTCCTTGCCCCTCCTTTTCCTTCCTTGTCCCTCCTTGTTCCTACTTGCCCCTCCTTTTCCCTCCTTTTCCCTTCTTGTCCCTCCTTGTCCCTCCTTGTCCCTCCTTGACCCTCTTGGTCCGTACTTATCCCTCCTTGTCTCTCCTGGTCCCTCCTTGATCCTACTTGCCCCTCACTGCCCCTTCTTGGCCCACCTTGTCACTCCTTTTCCCTCATTGCCCTTCATTGTCCCTCCTTGTTCCACCTTTTCCCTCCTTTCCCTCCTTGACCCTCCTTTTCCCTCCTTTCCCTGCTTTTCCCTCCTTGTCCCTCCTTGTCTTTCCTTGTCCCTCCTTGTCCCTCCTTGTCCCTGCTTGTCCCTGCCTGTCCCTGCTTGTCCCTGCTTGTCCCTCCTTGTCCCTCGTTGTCCCTCGTTGTCTCTCCTTGTCCCTCCTTGACCCTCCTTGTCCCTCCTTGACCCTCCTGGTCCGTACTTATCCCTCCATGTCCCTCCTGGTCCCTCCTTGATCCTACTTGCCCCTTCTTGGCCCTCCTTGTCACTCCTTTTCCCTCATTGCCCTTCATTGTCCCTCCTTGTTCCACCTTTCCCCTCCTTTCCCTTCTTGTCTCTCCTTGTCCCACTTTGACCCTCGTTGTCTCTCCTTGTCCCTCCTTGACCCTCATTGACCCTCCTTGACCCTCATTGACCCTCCTTGTCCCTCCTTGTCCCTTCTTGTCCCTACTCGTCGCTTCTTGGCCCTCCTGGTCCCTCCTGGTCCCTCCTTGATCCTACTTGCCCCTCACTGCCCCTTCTTGGCCCTCCTTGTCACTTCTTTTCCATCATTGCCCTTCATTGTCCGTCCTTGTTACACCTTTTCCCTCCTTGACCCTACTTTTCCCTCCTTTCCCTGCTTTTCCCTCCTTGTCTTTCCTTGTCCCTCCCTGTCACTCCTTTCCCCCCTTTTCCCTCCTGGTCCCTCCTTGCTCCTCCTTGCTCCTCCTTGCCCCTTGTTTTCCCTCCTTATCCCTCCTTGGCCCTCCTTGTCCCTCCTTGTCCCTCCTTGTCCGTCCTTGTCCCGCCTTGTCCCTCCTGGTCCCTCCTTGTCCCGCCTTGTCCCTTCTGGTCCCTCCTTGACCCTCCTTGTTCCTCCTTGCCCCTCCTTTTCCCTCCATGTCCCTTCTTGACCCCCTAGTCCCTGCTCGTCCCTCTTGTCCCTCATTGTCACTCCTTGACCCTCCTTGTTTTTCCTTGTCACTCCTTGACCCTCCTTGTCCCTCCTTGTCACTCCTTTCCCTCCTAGTCCCTCCTGGCCCTCCTTGTCCCTCCTGATCCCTCCTTGTCCCTCTTTGTCCCTCCTTGACCCTCCCTGTTCCTCCTTGCCCCTCCTTTTCTCTCATTGTCCCTTCTTGACCCCACTAGTCCCTGCTCTTCCCTCCTTGTCCCTCATTGTCACTCCTTGACCCTCCTTGTTTCTCCTTGTCACTCCCTTTCCCTCCTTGACCCTCCTAGTCTATCCATGCCCCTCCTGGTCCCTCCTTGCTCCTCATTGCCCCTTCTTTTCCTCCTTGTTCCTCCTTGTCACTCCTTTCCCTCCTTGTCCCTCATTGTCCCTCATTGCCCCTCATTGCCCCTCATTGTCCCTCGATGTTCCTCCTTGCTCCTCCATGCCCCTTGTTTTCCCTCCTTATCCCTCCTTATCCCTCCTTGTCCCTCCTTGTCCCTCCTTGTCCCTCCTTGGCCCTCCTTGTCCGTCCTTGTCCGTCCTTGTCCCTCCTGGTCCCTCCTTGTCCGTCCTTGTCCCGCCTTGTCCCTACTGGTCCCTCCTTGTTCCTCCTTGTCACTTCCTTCCCTCCTGGTCCCTCCTTGTCCCTCCTGGTCGCTGCTTGTCCCTCCTTGTCCCTCCTTGACCCTCCTTGTTCCTCCTTGCCCCTCCTTGTCCCGTCTTGTCCCTCCTTGTCCCGCATTGTCCCTGTTTGTCCCTCTTTGATCCTGCTTGTCCCTAATTGTCCCTCCTTGTCCCGCCTCGACCCTCCTAGTCCTTCCTTGTCCCTGTTTGTCCCTCCTTGATCCTGCTTGTCCCTCCTTGTCCCTTCTTGTCCCTACTTGTCGCTCCTTGACCCTCCTAGTCCCTCCTTGATCCTACTTGCCCCTCACTGCCCCTTCTTGGTCCTCCTTGTCACTCCTTTTCCCTCATTGCCCTTCATTGTCCCTCCTTGCTCCACCTTTTCCCTCCATGACTCTCCTTTTCACTCCTTTCCCTGCTTATCCCTCCTTGTCTTTCCTTGTCCCTCCTTTGTCCTCCTTTTCCCTCCTTGTCCCTCCCT
The DNA here is from genome assembly GCA_947397865.1 of Polietes domitor. Classification (NCBI taxonomy): domain Eukaryota; kingdom Metazoa; phylum Arthropoda; class Insecta; order Diptera; family Muscidae; genus Polietes; species Polietes domitor. Next base: position 7,515,907 of record OX377623.1, read on the forward strand.
GACCCTCCTTGCCCCATCTTTTCTTAACTTGTCCCTCATTATCCCTCCTTGTACCTCATTATCCCTCCTGGTCCGTACTTGTCCCTCCTTGTCACTCCTTGCCCTCCTTGGCCATCCTTGTCTCTCCTTGTTCCTCCTTTCCCCTCCTGGTCCCTCCTTGTATCTCCTTGTTCTCCTTGTCCTCCTTGACCCTTCTTGTCCCTCATTGCCCCTCCTTGCAACTCCTTTTACCTCCTTGTCCCTCCTTGGCCCTCCTTGTCCCTCATTGTCCCTCCTCTTCCCTCCTTGGCTCTCCTTGTTCCTCATTTTCCCTGCTTGTCCCTGCTTGTCCCTCCTTGTCCCTCATTGCCCCTCCTTTATCCTCCTTTTCCCTCCTTGTCACTCCTTGTCCCTCCTAGTACCTGCTCGTACCTCCTTTTCCCTCCTTGTCCCTCATTGTCCGTCCTGGTCCCTCCTTATCCCTCATTGCCCCTCATTGTCCCTCCTTGTCGCTCCTTTCCCTCCTGGTCCCTCCTTATCCCTCCATGTCACTCCTTGTATCTCCTTGCCCCTCCTTGTCCCTGCTTGTCCACCATTGTCCTTCCTTGTCCCTCCTAGACAATCCTAGTCCCTCCTTGTCCCTTCTTGTCTGTCCATGCCCCTCCTGGTCCCTCCTTGCTCCTCCTTGCCCCTTCTTTTCCCTCCTTGTCCCTCCTTGTTCCTCCTTGTCACTCCTTTCCCTCCTGGACCCTCCTTGTCCCTCCCTGTCCCTCCTTTTCCTTCCTTGTCCCTATTCGTCCCTCCTTGATCCTGCTTGTCCGTTCTTGCCCTGCTTGTCCTTCCTTTTCCCTATTCGTCCCTCCTTGATCCTGCTTGTCCCTTCTTGTCCCTCATTGCCCCACCATGTCCCTCCTTTTCCCTCCTTGTCCCGTCTTGCCCTTGTAGAAGGAGTAAACTATCCTTTTGAGCAAGGAGTCAGTTATGCCTTCTCAGTTTATGGTTTTTATTTATTTTATAATTTTATGGGGCTAAATCCAAACCAGACGTTAAACGTCCAAGCTGGATTATAACCAATTACTATGTAGTTATTATCCTTTTAATGCAAATCCCAACCAGACGATATACGCCCAAGTTGGATAATACACTAATTTATTAGGATTTTTATAGGTTTTACAAAAAAACTCCGCTTTTAATATTTAAGATGTTTATTCGTAAATTAAATCGATTTCCGATAATAATGTCAAGCATGGCAGAGTGTACTACTTCCTTCCGTGCTATCCCGTCGGCTAATATTATTTCCGCATACACTTTTTGGAAAGCAATACCTTTCTTTATCAATTTTTGGTAAAGATGATAGCCTGTAACACTTGTTCTAGCTGCGGTATCAAAGTAGGCCTCACCCTTTAGACCATTGATATTAACATCTACTAGAGGAACATCTCTTCCGACCAAAGTAGCGTGTAACGAGTTAAAATCTAATGTCTGCTCTCGGGCAGCAATATATTCTTTGTTACAATTTGGACAATTAGAGCGGTAATATCCTTCTGCACCACATCCATAACAATTGAGTTTGGTATCATTTGCTTTCACCATTTTATGTTTTTCAGCCTCAATTTTCTTGAAACAATTTTCTGCAAGATGATTCTTCTTTCTACAGTATGTGCATCGCAAGAACGGCTTTTCTGAGGTATCGAGGGATTTAGGCTTTGCTTCTCTATTTTCTTGCTTATTTTCAGATATGGTCATTTCTATTTCTCTTGCCTGATGTAAAAGATCTTGAAAGGTATTTAAACTGTCTCTCGATACTTTTCCCCTAATTTGCAGGTTTAGCTGACCAAATATCATGTTTAGCATGGTTTTTTCCGATAATTTTTCGGATAATTGAGCGAAAAGTCTCCTCTTTCTGCAAACAAAAACGTCAGTAGTTTCAAACATTTTCTGCTTTTCCTGACAAATTTCATTAAATATGCGCCAATCTGGTTTCACGGGTGCAAATGCTTTTCTCAATAGCTCTACAGCCTCATCAAACGTATTGGCCTCATCTTGGACACCTTGCCACCATGTCGACGCATAACCTTCCAACAGTAAGGGAAGACTGGTAAGTGCTAGGAAATCTGAAATATTTTCTGCATCTTTGTACACTAAAATCGTTGCCAGAAAGTCTTCAACTTTAGTAGAATTACGACCACCATTAAAACGAGCAGTACAATTGCTGAATGTGGACTTTGTCTCCTGCCTAATGGACACACCACCCAGAAGTTGTCGAATTTGGGTATCGCTTAAAAGAAAGTTCGGCTGAGATTGCATGTGAGCTGTACTATATATTGATTGGCCATTTGGAACAAATTGTGCACTGCTAATATTATTTACGGTCGCGTTAACCGACACTTGAGATTGAGCTGCACGAGATGTTGATGGACCATTTGGGACAGATTGTGCATCATTATGTATATCGTTATTTACAGCCAGGGTTTGTACTGATGGAGTTGTACGAGAAGTGGCAGAAACACTTTGCCCTGAAACCGCAACATTAGGGCTTTCGCTGACTGAAGTTGTGCTTCGGGGACTTCTTCTAATCATTTTTAAAGAATCCCGTGTACTTTACAATTTTTGCTATTGGGAAATCCTATTTTACCTTTAAGAGTGAAGGGCAAGTCTCTCTTATAATTGAGGAACAATAAACTGCTCTTAAATGAGTGATGTAGATTTTTATGCTGCTACTGCAAAAATAGAAAAGCACACGACGTAAGTGATGGAGAATACAAAACAACGATCGATGTATGCAAAACAACAACAACACTGCAGTAATATTGGCTACAACAACAAACACGCCAGAGAGCAACGACAATGATTTTGTGCGTTCAAACAGCAACAGCGTAGCTTAGACGTACTCCGCAGTGACGATTGCAGCAACCACGATGGTGATATTTATTTTAACAAGAACAACACTGCAGTAATACTGGCTACAACAACAAGTAAGCAAGAGAGAAGAACAACAACAATTATTTTTTTGTGCGTTCCAACACCAACAGCGTAGCTTAGACGTACTCCGCAGTGACGATTGCAGCAACCACGACGGTGATCTTTGTTTAAACAACAACAATAATCACTGTGGCAGTTTAAGAGTATTAAAACGTGGTTTTGCAAAAACAGCACAGTGTTACGTAATAAAATTCCGTCAATTTGTATTTCTTCAGTTTTTGATGATGGGTTTGATTGAAATATTTTTATTTTTCAACCAGTTTTCTTTAGTTGGGCGCCAATGTAGAAGGAGTAAACTATCCTTTTGAGCAAGGAGTCAGTTATGCCTTCTCAGTTTATGGTAGTTTATGGTTTTTATTTATTTTATAATTTTATGGGGCTAAATCCAAACCAGACGTTAAACGTCCAAGCTGGATTATAACCAATTACTATGTAGTTATTATCCTTTTAATGCAAATCCCAACCAGACGATATACGCCCAAGTTGGATAATACACTAATTTATTAGGATTTTTATAGGTTTTACAAAAAAACTCCGCTTTTAATATTTAAGATGTTTATTCGTAGACAGCTTCTCATGGAATAGACTTAAAGCTAGGATTGACACATTGTTATAAAGATTTTTAATAGAGTCACAAACATAAATCAATAACTATAGTGTATGTATTTGTAACAAAATAAATGAGTGACACTTTAATATAATTACATATGTTGAACAAGGAGCGAATGATAATTATATGATACTATGTGTTCGTAACAACATTAATGAGTAACAATTGAGTGATACATATGTTAAACAAGGAGCGAATGATATCGAGTAAATGAGTAATAAAGAGAATTGTAATAAATCAAAATATGAGATTATGAGTGATAATATATTTAAGAGAATGAATTTAACAGTGGGCGAAAATGCAATTAACGTATTTAAGACAGTAGTGATATTCTTTGAATTGAGTGTAAAAAGGTGTTAATCAAATTATAAAATGTATGTAAAAATTATAAAATGCATGTAATAAATTTAAGGTCCGCTACACCCTTCTTGTCCCGCCTTGTCCCTGTTTGTCCCTCCTTGATCCTGCTTGTCCCTACTTGTCCCTTATTGCCTCTCATTGTCCCTTCTTGACCCTCCTTGTCCTTCCTTGTCCCTGTTTGTCCCTCCTTGATCCTGCTTGTCCCTCCTTGTACCTTCTTGTCCCTCCTAGTCCCTACTTGTCCCTCCTTGACCCTCCTGGTCCCTCCTTTCTCCTACTTGCCCCTCATTGGCCCTCCTTGTCACTCCTTTTCCCTCATTGCCCTTCATTGTCCCTCCTTTTCCCTCCTTGTCTTTCCTCGTCCCTCCTTGTCCCTCCTTGTCCCTCCTTGTCCCGCCTTGTCCCTGTTTGTCCCTCCTTGATCCTGCTTGTCCTTCCTTGTTCCTCCTTGTCACTTCCTTCCCTCCTGGTCCCTCCTTGTCCCTCCTGGTCGCTGCTTGTCCCTCCTTGACCCTCCTTGTTCCTCCTTGCCCCTCCTTGTCCCGTCTTGTCCCTCCTTGTCCCGCATTGTCCCTGTTTGTCCCTCTTTGATCCTGCTTGTCCCTAATTGTCCCTCCTTGTCCCTCCTTGTCCCGCCTTGACCCTCCTAGTCCTTCCTTGTCCCTGTTTGTCCTTCCTTGATCCTGCTTGTCCCTCCTTGTCCCTTCTTGTCCCTACTTGTCGCTCCTTGACCCTCCTAGTCCCTCTTTGATCCTACTTGCCCCTCACTGCCCCTTCTTGGTCCTCCTTGTCACTCCTTTTCCCTCATTGCCCTTCATTGTCCCTCCTTGCTCCACCTTTTCCCTCCATGACTCTCCTTTTCACTCCTTTCCCTGCTTATCCCTCCTTGTCACTCCTTGTCTTTCCTTGTCCCTCCTTTGTCCTCCTTTTCCCTCCTTGTCCCTCCCTGACCCTCCTTGCCCCATCTTTTCTTAACTTGTCCCTCATTATCCCTCCTTGTACCTCATTATCCCTCCTGGTCCGTACTTGTCCCTCCTTGTCACTCCTTGCCCTCCTTGGCCATCCTTGTCTCTCCTTGTTCCTCCTTTCCCCTCCTGGTCCCTCCTTGTATCTCCTTGTCCTCCTTGACCCTTCTTGTCCCTCATTGCCCCTCCTTGCAACTCCTTTTACCTCCTTGTCCCTCCTTGGCCCTCCTTGTCCCTCATTGTCCCTCCTCTTCCCTCCTTGGCCCTCCTTGTTCCTCATTTTCCCTGCTTGTCCCTGCTTGTCCCTCCTTGTCCCTCATTGCCCCTCCTTTATCCTCCTTTTCCCTCCTTGTCACTCCTTGTCCCTCCTAGTACCTGCTCGTACCTCCTTTTCCCTCATTGTCCGTCCTGGTCCCTCCTTATCCCTCATTGCCCCTCATTGTCCCTCCTTGTTCCTCCTTGTCGCTCCTTTCCCTCCTGGTCCCTCCTTATCCCTCCATGTCACTCCTTGTATCTCCTTGCCCCTCCTTGTCCCTGCTTGTCCACCATTGTCCTTCCTTGTCCCTCCTAGACAATCCTAGTCCCTCCTTGTCCCTTCTTGTCTGTCCATGCCCCTCCTGGTCCCTCCTTGCTCCTCCTTGCCCCTTCTTTTCCCTCCTTGTTCCTCCTTGTCACTCCTTTCCCTCCTGGACCCTCCTTGTCCCTCCCTGTCCCTCCTTTTCCTTCCTTGTCCCTATTCGTCCCTCCTTGATCCTGCTTGTCCCTTCTTGCCCTGCTTGTCCTTCCTTTTCCCTATTCGTCCCTCCTTGATCCTGCTTGTCCCTACTTGTCCCTCATTGCCCCACCATGTCCCTCCTTTTCCCTCCTTGTCCCGTCTTGCCCTTCTTGTCCCGCCTTGTCCCTGTTTGTCCCTCCTTGATCCTGCTTGTCCCTACTTGTCCCTTATTGCCCCTCATTGTCCCTTCTTGACCCTCCTTGTCCTTCCTTGTCCCTGTTTGTCCCTCCTTGATCCTGCTTGTCCCTCCTTGTACCTTCTTGTCCCTCCTTGTCCCTACTTGTCCCTCCTGGTCCCTCCTTTCTCCTACTTGCCCCTCATTGGCCCTCCTTGTCACTCCTTTTCCCTCATTGCCCTTCATTGTCCCTCCTTTTCCCTCCTTGTCTTTCCTCGTCCCTCCTTGTCCCGCCTTGTCCCTCCTTGTCCCGCCTTGTCCCTGTTTGTCCCTCCTTGATCCTGCTTGTCCTTCCTTGTCTCTGTTTGTCCCTCCTTGATCCTGATTGTCCCTCCTTGTCCCTTCTTGTCCCTCCTTGAATCTCCTTGACCCTCCTGGTCCCTCCTTGCTCCTACTTGCCCTCATTGCCTCTCCTTGGCCCTCCTTGTCGCTCCTTTTCCCTCATTGCCCTTCATTGTCCCTCCTTGTTCCACCTTTTCCCTAATTTCCCTCCTTGTCCCTCCTTTTCCCTCCTTTCCCTGCTTTTCCCTCATTGTCCCTCCTTGTCTTTCCTTGTCCCTCCTTATACCTGCTTGTCCCTCCTGGTCCCTCCTTGTCCCTCCCTGTCCCTCCTTGTCCTTCCTTGCCCCTCCTTGTCACTCCTTGTCCCTCCTTGTCCCTCCTTGTCCCTCCTTGTCCCTCCTGGTCCGTACTTATCCCTCCTTGTCCCTCCTTGTCTCTCTTTGTCCCTCATTGCCCCTAATTGTCCCTCCTGGTCCCTCCTTGCTCTTCATTGCCCCTTCTTTTCCCTCCTTGTCCCTCGTTATCCCTCCTTGTCCCTCCTGGTCCGTACCTGTCCCTCCTTGTCCCTTATTGCCCCTCATTGTCCCTCCTTGTTCCTCCTGGGCCCTCCTTTTCCCTCCTTGTGCCTTCATGTCCCTACTTGTCCCTCCTTGCCCGTCCTTGTCCCTACTTGTCCCTCCCTGTCCCTCCCTGTCCCTCCTTGTCCTTCCTTGTCCCTATTTGGCCCTCCTTGATCCTGCTTGTCCCTCATTGCCCCTCCATGCCCATCCTTATCCCGCCTTTTCCCTCCTTGTCCCGCCTTGTCCCTGTTTGTCCCTCCTTGATCCTGCTTGTCCCTACTTATCCCTCCTAGTCCCTCATTGTCATTCCTTGACCCTCCTTGTCCTTCCTTGTCCCTGTTTGTCCCTACTTGATCCTGCTTGTCCCTCCTTGTCCCTCCTTGTCCCTTCTTGTCCCTTCTTGTCCCTACTTGTCCCTCCTTGTCCCTCCTTGACCCTCCTGGTCCCTCCTTGCTGCTACTTGCCCCTCATTGCATCTCCTTGTCACTCCTTTTCCCTCATTGCCCTTCATTGTACCTTCTTGTTCCTCCTTTTCCCTCCTTGTCTTTCCTTGTCACTCCTTTTCCCTCCTTTCCTTGCTTTTCCCTCCTTGTCTTTCCTTGTCCCTCCTTCCCTTGCTTTTCCCTCCTTGTCCCTCCTTGTCCTTCCTTGTCCCTCCTTGTCCTTCCTTGTCCCTCCTTGTCTCTCTTTGTCCCTCATTGCCCCTAATTGTCCCTCCTGGTCCCTCCTTGCTCTTCATTGCCCCTTCTTTTCCCTCCTTGTCCCGCGTTATCCCTCCTTGTCCCTCCTGGTCCGTACCTGTCCCTCCTTGTCCCTTATTGCCCCTCATTGTCCCTCCTTGTTCCTCCTGGGCCCTCCTTTTCCCTCCTTGTGCCTTCATGTCCCTACTTGTCCCTCCTTGCCCGTCCTTGTCCCTACTTGTCCCTCCCTGTCCCTCCTTGTCCTTCCTTGTCCCTATTTGGCCCTCCTTGATCCTGCTTGTCCCTCATTGCCCCTCCATGCCCATCCTTATCCCGCCTTTTCCCTCCTTGTCCCGCCTTGTCCCTGTTTGTCCCTCCTTGATCCTGCTTGTCCCTACTTATCCCTCCTAGTCCCTCATTGTCATTACTTGACCCTCCTTGTCCTTCCTTGTCCCTGTTTGTCCCTACTTGATCCTGCTTGTCCCTCCTTGTCCCTCCTTGTCCCTTCTTGTCCCTTCTTGTCCCTACTTGTCCCTCCTTGTCCCTTCTTGACCCTCCTTGACCCTCCTGGTCCCTCCTTGCTGCTACTTGCCCCTCATTGCATCTCCTTGTCACTCCTTTTCCCTCATTGCCCTTCATTGTCCCTCCTTGCTCCTCCTTGTCCCTCCTTGCCACTTCTTGACCCTCCTTGTCCCTCCTTGACCCTCCTTGTCCCTCCTGGACCGTTCTTATCCCTCCTTGTCCCTCATTGCCCCTAATTGTCCCTCCTGGTCCCTCCTTGCTCTTCATTGCCCCTTCTTTTCCCTCCTTGCCCCTCCTCCTTGCCCCTCCTTGTTCCTCCTTGTCACTCCCTTTCCTCCTTGTCCCTCATTGCCCCTCATTGTCCCCTCCTGGTTCCTCCTTTCCCTCCTTTTCCCTCATGGTCCCTCCTTGTCCCTCATTGCCCCTCATTGTCCCTCCTTGTTCCTCCTTTCCCTCCTTTTCCCTCATGGTCCCTCCTGGTCCCTCCTTGTCTCTCCTTGACCCTTCTTCCTACTTGCCCCTCATTGCCCATCATTGTCACTCCTTTCCCCTCATTGCTTTTCATTGTCCCTCCTTGTTCCTCCTTTTCCCTCCTTGTCTTTCCTTGTCCCTCCTTTTCCCTCCTTTTTCCTCCTTTTTCCTCCTTTTCCCTCCTTTTCCCTCCTTTTCCCTCATTGCCTCCTTGCCCCTCCTTGACCCTCTTGGTCCGTACTTATCCCTCCTTGTCTCTCCTGGTCCCTCCTTGATCCTACTTGCCCCTCACTGCCCCTTCTTGGCCCTCCTTGTCACTCCTTTTCCCTCATTGCCCTTCATTGTCCCTCCTTGTTCCACCTTTTCCCTCCTTTCCCTCCTTGACCCTCCTTTTCCCTCCTTTCCCTGCTTTTCCCTCCTTGTCTCTCCTTGTCTTTCCTTGTCCCTCCTTGTCCCTCCTTGTCCCTGCTTGTCCCTGCTTGTCCCTCCTTGTCCCTCGTTGTCCCTCGTTGTCTCTCCTTGTCCCTCCTTGACCCTCCTTGTCCCTCCTTGACCCTCCTGGTCCGTACTTATCCCTCCTTGTCTCTCCTTTCCCTCCTGGTCCCTCCTTGATCCTACTTGCCCCTCACTGCCCCTTCTTGCCCCTCCTTGTCACTCCTTTTCCCTCATTGCCCTTCATTGTCCCTCCTTGTTCCACCTTTCCCCTCCTTTCCCTTCTTGTCTCTCCTTGTCCCACGTTGACCCTCGTTGTCTCTCCTTGTCCCTCCTTGTCCCTCCTTGACCCTCATTGACCCTCCTTGACCCTCCTTGTCCCTCCTTGTACCTTCTTGTCCCTACTTGTCGCTTCTTGACCCTCCTGGTCCCTCCTTGATCCTACTTGCCCCTCACTGCCCCTTCTTGGCCCTCCTTATCACTCCTTTTCCATCATTGCCCTTTATTGTCCGTCCTTGTTACACCTTTTCCCTCCTTGACCCTCCTCTCCCTCCTTGTCTTTCCTTGTCCCTCCTTGTCCCTGCTTGTCCCTCTTTGTCCCTCGTTGTCTCTCCTTGTCCCTCCTTGTCTCTCTTGTCCCTCATTGCCCCTAATTGTCCCTCCTGGTCCCTCCTTGCTCTTCATTGCCCTTCTTTTCCGTCCTTGTCCCTCCTTGTCCCTCCTGGTCCGTACTTGTCCATCCTTGTCCCTTATTGCCCCTCATTGTCCCTCCTTGTTCCTCCTTGGCCCTCCTTTTCCCTTCATGTCCCTGCTTGTCCCTCCTTGTCCCTCCTTGCCCGTCCTTGTCCCTTCTTATCCCTCCATGTCGCACCTTGTCCCTCATTGCCCCTCCATGTCCGTCCTTGTCCCGCATTGTCCCTCCTTTACCCTCCTTGTCACTCATTGTCCCTCCTTGAACCTGCTTGTCCCTACTTGTCTCTCCTTGCCCATCCTTGTCCTTCCTTGGGCCTGTTTGTCGCTCCTTGATCCTGCTTCTCCCTCCTTGTCCCTTCCTGTCCCACCTAGTCACTCGTTGACCCTCCTGGTCCTTCCTTGCTCTTACTTGCACTCCTTTTCCCGCCTTGTCCCTGATTGCCCCTCCTTGGCCATCCTTGTCACTCCTTTGTCTCATTGCCCCTCATTGTCCCTCCTTGTTCCTCCTATTCCCTCCTTTCCCCTCCTTGTCCCTCCTTGTCCCTCGATGTCTTTCCTTTTCCCTCCTTGTCCCTCGTTGTCTTTCCTGGTCCCTCCTGGTCCTGATTGTCCCTCCTTGTCCCTCCTTGTCCCTCCTTGACCCTCCATGTTCCTCCTTGCCCCTCCTTGTCCCTTCTTGACCCCCTAGTCCCTGCTCGGCCCTCCTTGTCACTCCTTGACACTCCTTGTCCCTCCTTGTTTCTCCTTGTCACACCTTGTCACTCCTTTTCCCTCCTTTTCCCTCCTTTTCCCTCCTTTTCCTCCTTTTCCCTCCTTTTCCCTCCTTTTCCCTCCTTTTCCTCCTTTTCCCTCATTGCCTCCTTGCCCCTCCTTTTCCTTCCTTGTTCCTCCTTGCCCCTTTTTTTTCCCTTCTTGTCCCTCCTTGTCCCTCCTTGTCCCTCCTTGTCCCTCCTTGTCCCTCCTTGACCCTCTTGGTCCGTACTTATCCCTCCTTGTCTCTCCTGGTCCCTCCTTGATCCTACTTGCCCCTCACTGCCCCTTCTTGGCCCTCCTTGTCACTCCTTTTCTCTCATTGCCCTTCATTGTCCCTCCTTGTTCCACCTTTTCCCTCCTTTCCCTCCTTGACCCTCCTTTTCCCTCCTTTCCCTGCTTTTCCCTCCTTGTCCCTCCTTGTCTTTCCTTGTCCCTCCTTGTCCCTGCTTGTCCCTGCTTGTCCCTCCTTGTCCCTCGTTGTCCCTCGTTGTCTCTCCTTGTCCCTCCTTGACCCTCCTTGTCCCTCCTTGACCCTCCTGGTCCGTACTTATCCCTCCTTGTCTCTCCTTGTCCCTCCTGGTCCCTCCTTGATCCTACTTGCCCCTCACTGCCCCTTCTTGGCCCTCCTTGTCACTCCTTTTCCCTCATTGCCCTTCATTGTCCCTCCTTGTTCCACCTTTCCCCTCCTTTCCCTTCTTGTCTCTCCTTGTCCCACGTTGACCCTCGTTGTCTCTCCTTGTCCCTCCTTGACCCTCATTGACCCTCCTTGACCCTCCTTGTCCCTCCTTGTCCCTTCTTGTCCCTACTTGTCGCTTCTTGACCCTCCTGGTCCCTCCTGGTCCCTCCTTGATCCTACTTGCCCCTCACTGCCCCTTCTTGGCCCTCCTTGTCACTCCTTTTCCATCATTGCCCTTCATTGTCCGTCCTTGTTACACCTTTTCCCTCCTTGACCCTCCTTTTCCCTCCTTTCCCTGCTTTTCCCTCCTTGTCTTTCCTTGTCCCTCCTTGTCCCTGCTTGTCCCTCGTTGTCCCTCGTTGTCTCTCCTTGTCCCTCCTTGTCTCTCCTTGTCCCTCATTGCCCCTAATTGTCCCTCCTGGTCCCTCCTTGCTCTTCATTGCCCCTTCTTTTCCGTCCTTGTCCCTCCTTGGCCCTCCTTTTCCCTTCATGTCCCTGCTTGTCCCTCCTTGTCCCTCCTTGCCCGTCCTTGTCCCTCCATGTCGCACCTTGTCCCTCATTGCCCCTCCATGCCCGTCCTTGTCCCGCATTGTCCCTCCTTTACCCTCCTTGTCACTCATTGTCCCTCCTTGAACCTGCTTGTTCCTACTTGTCTCTCCTTGCCCATCCTTGTCCTTCCTTGGGCCTGTTTGTCGCTCCTTGATCCTGCTTCTCCCTCCTTGTCCCTTCCTGTCCCACCTAGTCCCTCGTTGACCCTCGTTGACCCTCCTGGTCCCTCCTTGCTCTTAGTTGCACCTCCTTTTCCCGCCTTGTCCCTCATTGCCCCTCCTTGGCCATCCTTGTCACTCCTTTTGTTTCATTGCCCCTCATTGTCCCTCCTTTTCCCTCCTTTCCCCTCCTTGTCCCTCGATGTCTTTCCTTTCCCTCCTTGTCGCTCGTTGTCTTTCCTTGTCCCTCCATGTCTCTGATTGTCCCTCCTTATCCCTGCTTGTCCCTCCTTGTCCCTCCTTGACCCTCATTGTCCCTCCTTGACCCTCCTTGTCACTCCTTGTCCCTCCTGGTCCGTACTTGTCCCTCCTTGTCCCTCCTTGCTCCTCCTTGCCCCTTCTTTTCCCTCCTTATCCCTACTTGTCTATCCAGGTCCATCCTGGTCCGTACTTGTCCCACCTTGGCCCTCCGTGTCCCACATTGTCCCTCATTGCCCCTCACTGTCCCTCCTTGTCACTCCTTTCCCTCCTGGCCCCTCCTTGCTCCTCCTTGCCCCTTCTTTCCCTCCTTGGCCCTCCTTGTCCCTCCTTGTCCCTCCTTGCTCCTCCTTGCCCCTTCTTTTCCTCCTTTTCCCTCCTTATCCCTACGTGTCCATGCTGGTCCATCCTGGTCCGTACTTGTCCCTCCTTGTCCCACATTTTACCTCATTGCCCCTCCTGTTCCCTCCTTGCTCCTCCTTGCCCCTCCTTTTCCATCCTTATCCCTCCTTGTCCCTCCTTGGCCCTCGTTGGCCCTCCGTGTCCCTCCTTGTCCCTCCTTAATCCTCCTTATCCCTCCTTGGCCCTCCGTGTCCCTCCTTGTCCTTCCTTGTCCCTGTTTGTCCCTCCTTGATCCTACTTGTCCCTCCTTGTCCCTTCTTGTCCCTGCTTGTCTCTCCTTGTTCCTACTTGTCCCTCCTTGACCATCCTTGTCCTTCCTTGTACCTGTTTGTCCCTCCTTGATCCTGTTTGTCCCTCCTTGTCCCTCAGTGCACCACAATGCCCCTCATTGCCCCTCCTTATCCCTCCTTTTCCCTCCTGGTCCCTCCTTGTCCCTCCTTGTCCCTCCTTGTCCCTCCTTGTCCCTCCTTGACCCTCCTTGTCCCTGCTTATCCCTGTTTGTCCCTGCTTGTCCCTCCCGCTCCCTCCTTTGTCCTCCTTTTCTCTTCTTGTCCGTCCTTGTCCCTCCTGGTCCCTCATTGCCCCTCCTTGTCCCTCCTTGTCACTCCTTTTCCGTCCTTGTCCCTCCTTGTCCGTGCTTGACCCTCCTTGTCCCTGCTTGTCCCTCCTTGTCCCTCCTTAATCCTCCTTGTCTCTCCTTGCCCGTCCTTGTCCCTTCTTGTTTTTCCTTTTCCCTACTTGTCTCTCCTTGTCCCTCAATGTCCCTCCTTGTCCCTCCTTGACCCTCCTTGACCCTCCTTGTCCCTCCTTGTCCCAACTTGTCCTTCCTTGTCCCTCCTTGTCCCTCATTATCCCTGCTTGTCCCTCATTGCCCCTCCTTTTCCTCTTTTTCCCTCATTGCCCGTCCTTGTCCCTCCTGGTACCTCCTTTTCCCTCCTTGTCCGTCCTTGTCCCTTCTGGTGTCTCCTTGACCCTCCTTGCCCCTCCTTTTCCCTTCTTGACCCCCTAGTCCCTGCTCGTCTCTCCTTGTCTCTCATTGTCACTCCTTGATCCTCCTTGTCCCTCCTTGTTTTTCCTTTTCCCTCCTTGTCCGTCCTGTCCCTTCTGGTCCCTCCTTGACCCTCCTTGCCCCTCCTTTTCCCTTATTGTCCCTTCTTGAACCCCCTAGTCCCTGCTCGTCCCTCCTTGTCCCTCATTGTCACTCCTTGGCCCTCCTTGTCTCTCCTTGCCCGTCCTTGTCCCTTCTTGTTTTTCCTTGTCCCACCTTGTCCCTCCTTGTCCGTCCTTGTCCCTCCTGGTCCCTCATTGCCTCTCCTTGTCCCTCCTGGTCCCTCATTGCCTCTCCTTGTCCCTCCTTGTCACTCCTTTTCCATACTTGTCCCTCCTTGTCTCTCCTTACCCCTCCTTTTCACTCCTTGTTCCTCCTTGTCACTCCTTCTCCCTCCTTGTCCCTCCTTGTTCCTCCTTGTCACTCCTTTTCCCTCCTTTTCCCTACTTGTCTCTCCTTGTCCATCAATGTCCCTCCTTGTCCCTCCTTGTCCCTCCTTGACCCTCCTTGACCCTCCTTGTCCCTCCTTGTCCCAACTTGTCCCTCCTTGTCCCTCCTTGTCCCTCATTATCCCTGCTTGTCCCTCATTGCCCCTCCATTTCCTCCTTTTCCCTCATTGCCCGTCCTTGTCCCTCCTGGTCCCTCCTTTTCCCTCCTTGTCCGTCCTTGTCCCTTCTGGTGTCTCCTTGACCCTCCTTGCCCCTCCTTTTCCCTTCTTGACCCCCTAGTCCCTGCTCGTCCCTCCTTGTCTCTCATTGTCACTCCTTGATCCTCCTTGTCCCTCCTTGTTTTTCCTTGTCACTCCTTTCCCTCCTAGTCCCTCCTGGCCCCTCCGTGTCTCTCATTGACCCTCCTTGTCTCTCCTTGACTCTCCTTGTCCTTCCTTGTCCCTGTTTGTCCCTCCTTGATCCTGTTTGTCCCTCCTCGTCCCTTCTTGTCCCTACTTGTCCCTCCTTGACCCTCCTGGTCCCTCCTTGCTCCTACTTGCCCCTCATTGCCCCTTCTTGGCCCTCGTTGTCATTCCTTTTCCCTCATTGCAATTCATTGTCCCTCCTTGTTCCACCTTTTCCCTCCTTTCCACCTTGTCACTCCTTTTCCCTCTTTTCCACCTTTCCCTGCTTTTCCCTCCTTGTCCCTCCTTGTCTTTCCTTGTCCCTCCTTGTCCCTGCTTGTCCCTCCTTATCCCTGCTTGTCCCTCCTTGTTCCTCGTTGTCTCTCCTTGTCCCTCCTTGGCCCTCCTTGACCCTCCTTGTTCCTCTTTGTCCCTCCTTGACCCTCCTGGTGTCTCTCCTTGTCCCTCATTGCCCCTAATTGTCGCTCCTGCTCCCTCCTTGCTCTTCGTTGCCCCTTCTTTTCCCTCCTTGTCCGTCATTATCCATCCTTGTCCCTCCTGGTCCGTACTTGTCCCTTATTGCCCCTCATTGTCCCACCTTTTCCCTTCATGTCCCTGCTTGTCCCAGCTTGTCCCTCCTTGCCCGTCATTGTCCCTTCTTATCCCTCCTTGTCCCACCTTGTCCCTCATTGCCCCTCCATGTCCGTCCTTGTCCCGCATTGTCCCTCCTTGTCAGTCATTGTCCCTCCTTGACCCTGCTTGTCCCTACTTGTCTCTCCTTGTCCCTCCTTTTCCTTCCTTGGGCCTATTTGTCGCTCCTTGATCCTGCTTGTACCTCCTTGTCCCTTAATGGCCCTCCTTGTCCCTACTTGTCCCTCGTTGACCCTCCTTGTCTCTCCATGCCCCTCCTGGTCCCTCCTTGCCCCTTCTTTTCCCTCCTTGTTCCTCCTTGTCACTCCTTTCCCTCCTTTACCCTCCTGGTCCCACCTTGTCTCTCCTTGTCCCTCCGTGACCCTCATTGTCCCTCCTGGTCCGTACTTGTCCCTCCTTGTCCCTACTTGTCCCTCCTTGTCCTTCCTTGTCCCTCCTTGATCTTCCTTCTTCCTCCTTGTCACTCCTTTCCCTCCTTTACCCTCCTGGTCCCACGTTGTCTCTCCTTGTCCCTCCGTGACCCTCATTGTCCCTACTGGCCCGTACTTGTCCCTCCTTGACCCTCCTTGTCCTTGCTTGTCCCTCCTTGCTCTTACTTGCCCCTCCTTTTCCCGCCTTGTCCATCATTGCCCCTCCTTGGCCCTCCTTGTCACTACTTTTGCCTCATTGCCCCTCATTGTCCCTCCTTGTTCCTCCTTTTCCCTCCTTGTCTTTCCTTGCCCCTCATTGTCTTTCCTTGTCCCTCCATGTCTCTGCTTGTCCCTCCTTATCCCTCCTTGTCACTCCTTGACCCTCCTTGTCCATCCTTGTCCCTCCTTAACCCTCATCGTTCCTCCTTGTCCCTCCTGGTCCGTACTTGTCCCTCATTGTCCCTCCTTGTCCCTGTTTGTCCCTCCTTGTCCTTCATTGTCCCTCCTTTGTCCTCCTTTTCCCTCCTTGACCCTCCAAGTCCCTGTTCGTCCCTCCTTGTCCGTCATTGTCACTCCTTGACCCTCTTTGTCCCTTCTTGTTTTTCCTTGTCACTCCTTTCCCTCCTGGCCCCTCCTTGTCCCTCCTGGTCCCTCCTGGTCCCTCCTGGTCCCTCCTGGTCCCTCCTGGTCCCTCCTTGTCCCTCCTTGTCCCTCCTTGTCCCTCCTTGTCCCTCCTTTTCCCTCCTTGTCCCCCCTAGTCCCTTCTCGTCCCTCCTTGTTCCTCCTTGTTTCTCCTTGTCACACCTTGTCACTCCTTTTCCCTCCTTGACCCTCCTTGTCTCACCATGCCCCTTCTGGCCCCTCCTTGCCCCTTCTTTTCCCTCCTTGTTCCTCCTTGTACCTCCTTGTCACTCCTTTCCCTCCTTTACCCTCCTGGTCCCACCTTGTCCCTCCTGGTCCGTACTTGTCCCTCCTTGTCCTTCCTTGTCCCTCCTTGATCCTGCTTGTCCCTTCTTGTCCCCCAGTGACCCTTCATGTCCCTCATTGCCCCTCCATGTGCCTCTTTATCCCTCCTGGTCCCTCCTTGTCCCGTCTTGTCCCTCCTTGTCACGCCTTGTCCATGTTTGTCCCTCCTTGATCCTGCTTGTCCCTCCTTGACCCTCCTTGTCCTTCCTTGTCCCTGTTTGTCCCTCCTTGATCCTGCTTGTCCCTTCTTGTGCCTACTTGTCCCTCCTGGTGCCTCCTTGCTCCTACTTGCCCCTTCTTGGCCCTATTTGTCACTCCTTTTCCTTCATTGCCCTTCATTGTCCCTCCTTGTTCCACCTTTTCCCTCCTTTCCCTCCTTGTTTCACCTTTTCCCTCCTTTCCCTCCTTGACCCTCCTTATCCCTCCTTGTCCCTGCTTATCCCTGCTTGTCCCACCTTGTCTCTCCTTGTCCCTCCGTGACACTCATTGTCCCTCCTGGTCCGTACTTGTCCCTCCTTGTCCCTATTTGTCCCTCCTTGTCCTTCCTTGTCCCTCCTTGATCCTGCTTGTCCCTACTTGTCCCCCAGTGCCCCTTCATGTCCCTCATTGCCCCTCCATGTACCTCCTTATCCCTCCTGGTCCCTCCTTGTCCCGTCTTGTCCCTGTTTGTCCCTCATTGATCCTGCTTGTCCCTAATTGACCCTTCTTGTGCCTACTTGTCCCTCCTTGACCGTACTGGTCCCTCCTTGCTCCTACTTGCCCCTCATTGCCCCTTCTTGGCCCTCCTTGTCACTCCTTTTCCTTCATTGTCCCTCCTTGTTCCACCTTTTCCCTCCTTTCCCTCCCTGACCCTCCTTTTCCCTCCTTTCCCTGCTTTTCCCTCCTTGTCCCTCGTTGTCCCTCGTTGTCTCTCCTTGTCTCTCCTTGTCCCTCATTGCCCCTAATTGTCCCTCCTGGTCCCTCCTTGCTCGTTCTTTTCCCTCCTTGTCCCTCCTGGTCCGTACTTGTCCCTCCTTGTCCCTTATTGCCCCTCATTGTCCCTCCTTGTTCCTCCTTGTTCCTCCTTGGCCCTCCTTTTCCCTTCATGTCCCTGCTTGTCCCTCCTTGCCCGTCCTTGTCCCTTCTTATCCCTCCTTATCCCACCTTGTCCCTCATTGTCCCTCCATGTCCGTCCTTGTCCCGCATTGTCCCTCCTTTACCCTCCTTGTCACTAATTGTCCCTCCTTGACCCTGCTTGTCCCTACTTGTCTCTCCTTGCCCCTCCTTGTCCTTCCTTGGGCCTGTTTGTCGCTCCTTGATCCTGCTTCTCCCTCCTTGTCCCTTCCTGTCCTCCTAGTCCCTACTTGTCCCTCCTTGACCCTCCTTGACCCTCCTGGTCCCTCCTTGCTCTTACTTGCCCCTCCTTTTCCCGCCTTGTCCCTCATTGCCCCTCCTTGTCACTCCTTTTGCCTCATTGCCCCTCATTGACCCTCCTTGGACATCCTTTTCCATCCTTTCCCTCCTTGTCTTTCCTTGTCCCTCCTTTTCCCTCCTTTCCCTCCATTTCCCTCCTTTTCCCTCCTTATCCCTCGTTGTCTTTCCTTGTCCCTCCATGTCTCTGCTTGTCCCTCCTTATTCCAGCTTTTCCTTCCTTGTCCCTCCTTGTCCCTCCTTGTCCCTCCTTGTCCCTCCTTGTCCCTCCTTGTCCCTCCTTGACCCTCCTTGTCCCTCCTTGACCCTCCTTGTCCCTACTGGTCCGTACTTGTCCCTCCTTGTCCCTCATTGCCCTCATGGTCCCTCCTGGTCCCTCCTTGTGCCTCCTTGTCCCTCCTTGACCCTCCTTGACTCTCCTTGTTCCTCCTTGTCCCTCCTGGTCCGTACTTGTCCCTCCTTGTCCCTCATTGTCCCTGCTTGTCCCTCCTTGTACGTCCTTGTCCCCCATTGTCCCTTCTTGTCCCTCATTGACCCTCCTTTGTCCTCCTTTTACCTCAGTTTCCCTCCTTGTCCCTCGTTATCCTTGCTTGTCCCTCCTTGTCCCTCATTGCCCCTACTGGTCCCTCCTTGCTCCTCCTTGCCCCTTCTTTTCCCTCCTTATGCCTACTTGTCCATCCTGGTCCATCCTGGTCCGTACTTGTCCCTCCTTGGCCCTCCTTAACCCTCCTTGTCCCTCCTGGTCCGTACTTGTCCCTCCTTGTCCCTCATTGTCCCTGCTTGTCCCTCATTGTCCCACCTTTGTCCTCCTTTTACCTCATTTTCCCTCCTTGACCCTCCAAGTCCCTGTTCGTCCCTCCTTGTCCCTCCTTGACCATCCTTGACCCTCCTTGTTCCTCCTTGTTCCTCCTTTTCCCTCCTTGTCCCTTCTTGACCCCCCTAGTCCCTGCTCGTCCCTCCTTGTTTCTCCTTGTCACACCTTGTCACTCCTTTTCCCTCCTTGTCTCTCCATGCCCCTCCTGGTCCCTCATTGCCACTTCTTTTCCCTCCTTGTTCCTCCTTGTCACTCCTTTCCCTCCTTTACCCTCCTGGTCCCTCCTTGTGTCTCCTTGTCCCTCCTGGTCCGTACTTGTCCCCCCTTGTCCCTACTTGTCCCTCCTTGTCCTTCCTTGTCCTTGTGCCTCCTTGTCCCTCCTTGACCCTCCTTGACCCTCCTTGACCCTCCTTGACCCTCCTTGTCCCTCCTTGACCCTCCTTGTACCTCCTTGTCCCTCCTGGTCCGTACTTGTCCCTCCTTGTCCCTCCATGTCCCTCATTGTCCCTGCTTGTCCCTCCTTGTCCGTCCTTGTCCCTCATTGTCCCTCCTTGTCCCTCATTGACCCTCCTTTGTCCTCCTTTTACCTCATTTTCCCTCCTTGTCCCTCGTTATCCCTGCTTGTCCCTCCTTGTCCCTCACTGCCCCTACTGGTCCCTCCTTGCTCCTCCTTGCCCCTTCTTTTCCCTCCTTATCCCTACTTGTCCATCCTGGTCCATCCTGGTCCGTACTTGTCCCTCCTTGGCCCTCCGTGTCCCACATCGTCCCTCCTTTTTCCTCCTTGCCACTCCTTTCCCTCCTTTTCCCTCTTGGTCCCTCCTTGCTCCTCCTTGCCCCTTCTTTTCCCTCCTTATCCCTCCTTGTCCATCCTGGTCCCTCCTTATCCCTCCTTGTCCATCCTTGTCCCTCCTTAACCCTCCTTGTTCCTCCTTGCCCCTCCTGGTCCGTACTTATCCCTCCTTGTCCGTCCTTGTCCCTCATTGTCCCTGCTTGTCCCACCTTTGTCCTCCTTTTACCTCATTTCCCTCCTTGACCCTCCAAGTCCCTGTTCGTCCCTCCTTGACCCTCCTTGACCCTCCTTGTTCCTCCTTTTCCCTCCTTGTCCCTTCTTGACCCACCTAGTCCCTGCTCGTCCCTCCTTGTTTCTCCTTGTCACACCTTGTCACTCCTTTTCCCTCCTTGTCTCTCCATGCCCCTCCTGGTCCCTCATTGCCACTTCTTTTCCCTCCTTGTCACTCCTTTCCCTCCTTTACCCTCCTGGTCCCTCCTTGTGTCTCCTTGTCCCACATTGTCCCTCCTGGTCCGTACTTGTCCCTACTTGTCCCTCCTTGTCCTTCCTTGTCCCTATTTGTCCCTCCTTGATCCTGCTTGTCCCTTCTTGTCCCTGCTTGTCCCCCAGTGCCCCTTCATGTCCCTCATGGCCCCTCCATGTACCTCCTTATCCCTAATGGTCCCTCCTTGTCCCGTCTTGTCCCTCCTTGTCCCTGTTTGTCCCTCCTTGTTCCTGCTTGTCCCTCCTTGACCCTCCTTGTCCTTCCTTGTA
This sequence comes from Polietes domitor, assembly GCA_947397865.1. Lineage (NCBI taxonomy): Eukaryota > Metazoa > Arthropoda > Insecta > Diptera > Muscidae > Polietes > Polietes domitor. Next base: position 7,535,863 of record OX377623.1, read on the forward strand.
CCTGTTTGTCCCTCCTTGATCCTGCTTGTCCCTCCTCGTCCCTTCTTGTCCCTCCTTGACCCTCCTCGTCCCTCCTTGCCCCTTCTTGGCCCTCCTTGTCACTCCTTTTCCTTCATTGCCCTTCATTGTCCCTCCTTGTTCCATCTTTTCCCTCCTTTCCCTCCTTGACCCTCCTTTTCCCTCCATTCCCTGCTTTTCCCTCCTTGTCCCTCCTTGTCTTTCCTTGTCCCTCCTTGTCCCTGCTTATCCCTGCTTGTCCCTCGTTGTCCCTCGTTGTCTCTCCTTGTCCCTCCTTGTCCCTCCTTGTCCCTCCTTGTCCCTCCTTGTCCCTCCTTGTCCCTCCTTGACCCTCCCTGACCCTCCTGGTACGTACTTATCCCTCCTTGTCACTCCTTGCCCCTCATTGCCCCTAATTGTCCCTCCTGGTCCCTCCTTGCTCTTCATTGCCCCTTCTTTTCCCTCCTTGTCCCTCCTGGTCCGTACTTGTCCTCCTTGTCCCTTATTGCCCCTCATTGCCCCTCATTGTCCCTCCTTGTTCCTCCTTGGCCCTCCTTTTCCCTTCATGTCATGTCCTTTTCCATCCTTTCCCTCCTTGTCTTTCCTTGTCCCTCCTTTCCCTCCTTTTCCCTCCTTTTCCCTCCTTGTCCCTCGTTGTCTTTCCTTGTCCCTCCATGTCTTTGCTTGTCCCTCCTTATCCCTGCTTGTCCCTCCTTGTCCCTCTTTGACCTTCCTTGTCCCTCCTTGAACCTCCTTGTCCCTCCTGGTCCGTACTTGTCCCTCCTTGTCCTTCATTGCCCCTCATGGTCCCTCCTTGTCCCTCCTTGTCCATCCATGTCCATCCTTGTCCCTCCTTGACCCTCCTTGTTCCTACTTGGTCCTCCTGGTCCGTACTTGTCCCTCCTTGTCCGTCCTTGGCCGTCCTTGTCCCTCATTGTCCCTCCTTTGTCCTCCTCTTACCTCATTTTCCCACCTTGTCCCTCGTTATCCCTGCTTGTACCTCCTTGTCCCTGTTTGTCCCTCCTTGATCCTGCTTGTCCCTTCTTGTGCCTACTTGTCCCTCCTTGACCCTCCTGGTCCCTCCTTGCTCCTACTTGCCCCTCATTGCCCCTTCTTGGCCCTCCTTGTCACTCCTTTTCCTTCACTGCCCTTCATTGTCCCTATTTGTTCCACCTTTTCCCTCCTTTCCCTCCTTGACCCTCCTTTTCCCTCCTTGTCTTTCCTTGTCCCTGCTTATCCCTGCTTGTCCCACCTTGTCTCTCCTTGTCCCTCCGTGACCCTCATTGCCGCTCCTGGTCCGTACTTGTCCCTCCTTGTCCCTATTTGTCCCTCCTTGTCCTTCCTTGTGCCTCCTTGATCCTGCTTGTCCCTGCTTGTGCCCCTTCATGTCCCTCATTGCCCCTCCATGTACCTCCTTATCCCTCCTGGTCCCTCCTTGTCCCGTCTTGTCCCTCCTTGTCACTCCTTGTCCCTGTTTGTCCCTCCTTGATCCTGCTTGTCCCTAATTGTCCCTTCTTGTGCCTACTTGTCCCTCCTTGACCCTCCTGGTCCCACCTTGCTCCTACTTGCCCCTCATAGCCCCTTCTTGGCCCTCTTTGTCACTCCTTTTCCTTCATTGCCCTTCATTGTCCCTCCTTGTTCCACCTTTTCCCTCCTTTCCCTCCCTGACCCTCCTTTTCCCTCCTTTCCATGCTTTTCCCTCGTTGTCTCTCCTTGTCCCTCCTTGACCCTCCTTGTCCCTCCTTGTCCCTCCTTGACCCTCCTGGTCCGTACTTATCTATCCTTGTCCCTCCTTGTCTCTCCTTGTCCCTCATTGCCCCTAATTGTCCCTCCTGGTCCCTCCTTGCTCTTCATTGCCCCTTCTTTTCCCTCCTTGTCCCTCCTGGTCCGTACTTGTCCCTCCTGGTCCGTACTTGTCCCTCCTTGTCCCTTATTGCCCCTCATTGTCCCTCCTTGCTCCTCCTTGGCCCTCCTTTTCCCTTCATGACCCTGCTTGTCCCTCCTTGGCCGTCCTTGTCCCTTCTTATCCCTCATTGTCCCTCATTGTCCCTCCATGTCCGTCCTTGTCCCTCCTTTACCCTCCTTGTCACTAATTGTCCCTCCTTGTCACTAATTGTCCCTCCTTGACCCTGCTTGTCCCTACTTGTCTCTCCTTGCCCCTCCTTGTCCTTCCTTGGGCCTGTTTGTCGCTCCTTGATCCTGCTTCTCCCTCCTTGTCCATTCCTGTCCTCCTAGTCCCTACTTGTCCCTCGTTGACCCTCCTTGCTCTTACTTGCCCCTCCTTTTCCCGCCTTGTCCCTCATTGCCCCTCCTTGTCAATCCTTTTGCCTCATTGCCCCTCATTGTCCCTCCTTGTTTATCCTTTTCCATCCTTTCCCTCCTTGCCTTTCCTTGTCCCTCCTTTCCCTCCATTTCCCTCCTTGTCCGTCGTTGTCTTTCCTTGTCCCTCCATGTCTCTGCTTGTCCCTCCTTATTCCAGCTTTTCCCTCCTTGTTTCTCCTTGTCACACCTTGTCACTCCTTTTCCCTCCTTGACCCTCCTTGTTCCTACTTGGTCCTCCTGGTCCGTACTTGTCCCTCCTTGTCCGTCCTTGGCCGTCCTTGTCCCTCATTGTCCCTCCTTTGTCCTCCTCTTACCTCATTTTCCCACCTTGTCCCTCGTTATCCCTGCTTGTCCCTCCTTGTCCCTGTTTGTCCCTCCTTGATCCTGCTTGTCCCTTCTTGTGCCTACTTGTCCCTCCTTGACCCTCCTGGTCCCTCCTTGCTCCTACTTGCCCCTTCTTGGCCCTCCTTGTCACTCCTTTTCCTTCACTGCCCTTCATTGTCCCTATTTGTTCCACCCTTTCCCTCCTTTCCCTCCTTGACCCTCTTTTTCCCTCCTTGTCTTTCCTTGTCCCTGCTTATCCCTGCTTGTCCCACCTTGTCTCTCCTTGTCCCTCCGTGACCCTCATTGCCGCTCCTGGTCCGTACTTGTCCCTCCTTGTCCCTATTTGTCCCTCCTTGTCCTTCCTTGTGCCTCCTTGATCCTGCTTGTCCCTTCTTGTCCCTGCTTGTGCCCCTTCATGTCCCTCATTGCCCCTCCATGTACCTCCTTATCCCTCCTGGTCCCTCCTTGTCCCGTCTTGTCCCTCCTTGTCACTCCTTGTCCCTGTTTGTCCCTCCTTGATCCTGCTTGTCCCTAATTGTCCCTTCTTGTGCCTACTTGTCCCTCCTTGACCCTCCTGGTCCCACCTTGCTCCTACTTGCCCCTCATAGCCCCTTCTTGGCCATCCTTGTCACTCCTTTTCCTTCATTGCCCTTCATTGTCCCTCCTTGTTCCACCTTTTCCCTCCTTTCCCTCCCTGACCCTCCTTTTCCCTCCTTTCCCTGCTTTTCCCTCGTTGTCTCTCCTTGTCCCTCCTTGACCCTCCTTGTCCCTCCTTGTCCCTCCTTGTCCCTCCTTGACCCTCCTGGTCCGTACTTATCTATCCTTGTCCCTCCTTGTCTCTCCTTGTCCCTCATTGCCCCTAATTGTCCCTCCTGGTCCCTCCTTGCTCTTCATTGCCCCTTCTTTTCCCTCCTTGTCCCTCCTGGTCCGTACTTGTCCCTCCTGGTCCGTACTTGTCCCTCCTTGTCCCTTATTGCCCCTCATTGTCCCTCCTTGCTCCTCCTTGGCCCTCCTTTTCCCTTCATGACCCTGCTTGTCCCTCCTTGGCCGTCCTTGTCCCTTCTTATCCCTCCTTGTCCCTCATTGTCCCTCCATGTCCGTCCTTGTCCCTCCTTTACCCTCCTTGTCACTAATTGTCCCTCCTTGTCACTAATTGTCCCTCCTTGACCCTGCTTGTCCCTACTTGTCTCTCCTTGCCCCTCCTTGTCCTTCCTTGGGCCTGTTTGTCGCTCCTTGATCCTGCTTCTCCCTCCTTGTCCATTCCTGTCCTCCTAGTCCCTACTTGTCCCTCGTTGACCCTCCTTGCTCTTACTTGCCCCTCCTTTTCCCGCCTTGTCCCTCATTGCCCCTCCTTGTCACTCCTTTTGCCTCATTGCCCCTCATTGTCCCTCCTTGTACATCCTTTTCCTCCTTGCCTTTCCTTGTCCCTCCTTGTCCCTCCTTTCCCTCCATTTCCCTCCTTGTCCGTCGTTGTCTTTCCTTGTCCCTCCATGTCTCTGCTTGTCCCTCCTTATTCCAGCTTTTCCCTCCTTATTTCTCCTTGTCACACCTTGTCACTCCTTTTCCCTCCTTGACCCTCCTTGTCACCCCATGCCCCTCCTTGCCCCTTCTTTTCCCTCCTTGTTCCTCCTTGTCACTCCTTTCCCCCCTTTACCCTCCTGGTCCCTCCTTGTGTCTCCTTGTCCCTCCGTGACCCTCATTGTCCCTCCTGGTCCGTATTTGTCCCTCTTTGTCCCTACTTGTCCCTCCTTGTCCTTCCTTGTCCCTATTTGTCCCTCCTTGATCCTGCTTGTCGCTTTTTGTCCCTGCTTGACCCCCAGTGCCCCTTCATGTCCCTCATGGCCCCTCCATGTACCTCCTTATCCCTAATGGTCCCTCCTTGTCCCGTCTTGTCCCTCCTTGTCCCTCCTTGATCCTGCTTGTCCCTCCTTGACCCTCCTTGTCCTTCCTTGTCCCTGGTTGTCCCTCCATGACCCTGCTTGTCCCTCCTTGTCCCTCCTTGTCCCTCCTTGACCCTCCTGGTCCGTACTTATCTATCCTTGTCCCTCCTTGTCCCTCATTGCCCCTAATTGTCCCTCCTGGTCCCTCCTTGCTCTTCATTGCCCCTTCTTTTCCCTCCTTGTCCCTCCTGGTCCGTACTTGTCCCTCCTGGTCCGTACTTGTCCCTCCTTGTCCCTTATTGCCCCTCATTGTCCCTCCTTGCTCCTCCTTGGCCCTCCTTTTCCCTTCATGACCCTGCTTGTCCCTCCTTGGCCGTCCTTGTCCCTTCTTATCCCTCCTTGTCCCTCATTGTCCCTCCATGTCCGTCCTTGTCCCTCCTTTACCCTCCTTGTCACTAATTGTCCCTCCTTGTCACTAATTGTCCCTCCTTGACCCTGCTTGTCCCTACTTGTCTCTCCTTGCCCCTCCTTGTCCTTCCTTGGGCCTGTTTGTCGCTCCTTGATCCTGCTTCTCCCTCCTTGTCCATTCCTGTCCTCCTAGTCCCTACTTGTCCCTCGTTGACCCTCCTTGCTCTTACTTGCCCCTCCTTTTCCCGCCTTGTCCCTCATTGCCCCTCCTTGTCACTCCTTTTGCCTCATTGCCCCTCATTGTCCCTCCTTGTACATCCTTTTCCATCCTTTCCCTCCTTGCCTTTCCTTGTCCCTCCTTTCCCTCCATTTCCCTCCTTGTCCGTCGTTGTCTTTCCTTGTCCCTCCATGTCTCTGCTTGTCCCTCCTTATTCCAGCTTTTCCCTCCTTATTTCTCCTTGTCACACCTTGTCACTCCTTTTCCCTCCTTGACCCTCCTTGTCACCCCATGCCCCTCCTTGCCCCTTCTTTTCCCTCCTTGTCACTCCTTTCCCCCCTTTACCCTCCTGGTCCCTCCTTGTGTCTCCTTGTCCCTCCGTGACCCTCATTGTCCCTCCTGGTCCGTATTTGTCCCTCTTTGTCCCTACTTGTCCCTCCTTGTCCTTCCTTGTCCCTATTTGTCCCTCCTTGATCCTGCTTGTCCCTTTTTGTCCCTGCTTGACCCCCAGTGCCCCTTCATGTCCCTCATGGCCCCTCCATGTACCTCCTTATCCCTAATGGTCCCTCCTTGTCCCGTCTTGTCCCTCCTTGTCTTTCCTTGTCCCTCCTTGCTCCTACTTGCCCCTCATTGCCCCTTCTTGGCCCTCCTTGTCACTCCTTTTCCTTCATTGTCCCTATTTGTTCCACCTTTTCCCTCCTTTCCGTCCTTGACCCTCCTTTTCCCTCCTTGTCTTTCCTTGTCCCTCCTTGTCCCTGCTTATCCCTGCTTGTCCCACCTTGTCTCTCCTTGTCCGTGACCCTCATTGTCCCTCCTGGTCCGTACTTGTCCCTCCTTGTCCCTATTTGTCCCTCCTTGTCCTTCCTTGTCCCTCCTTAATCCTGCTTGTCCCTTCTTGTCCCTGCTTGTCCCCCAGTGCCCCTTCATGTCCCTCATTGCCCCTCAATGTACCTCCTTATCCCTGCTTGTCCCACCTTGTCTCTCCTTGTCCGTGACCCTCATTGTCCCTCCTGGTCCGTACTTGTCCCTCCTTGTCCCTATTTGTCCCTCCTTGTCCTTCCTTGTCCCTCCTTAATCCTGCTTGTCCCTAATTGTCCCTTCTTGTGCCTCTTGTCCCTCCTTGACCCTCCTGGTCCCTCCTTGCTCCTACTTGCCCCTCATTGCCCCTTCTTGTCCCTCCTTGTCACTCCTTTTCCTTCATTGCCCTTCATTGTTCCTCCTTGTTCCACCTTTTCCCTCCTTTCCCTCCCTGACCCTGCTTTTCCCTCCTTGTCCCTCGTTGTCTCTCCTTGTCCCACCTTGTCCCTCATTGTCCCTCCATGTCCGTCCTTGTCCCGCATTGTCCCTCCTTTACCCTCCTTGTCACTAATTGTCCCTCCTTGACCCTGCTTGTCCCTACTTATCTCTCCTTGCCCCTCCTTGTCCTTCCTTGGGCCAGTTTGTCGCTCCTTGATCCCGCTTCTCTCTCCTTGTCCCTTCCTGTCCTCCTAGTCCCTACTTGTCACTCGTAGACCCTCCTGGTCCCTCCTTGCTCTTACTTGCCCCTCCTTTTCCGCCTTGTCCCTCATTGTCCCTCCTTGTCACTCCTTTTGCCTCATTGCCCCTCATTGTCCCTCCTTGTCCCTCCTTGTACATCCTTTTCCATCCTTTCCCTCCTTGTCTTTCCTTGTCCCTCCTTTCCTCCTTTCCCTCCATTTCCCTCCTTGTCCCTCGTTGTCTTTCCTTGTCCCTCCATGTCTCTGCTTGTCCATCCTTGCCCCTTCTTTTCCCTCCTTGTTCCTCTTTGTCACTCCTTTCCCCCTTTACTCTCCTGGTCTCTCCTTGTGTCTCCTTGTCCCTCCGTAACCCTCATTGTCCCTCCTGGTCCGTATTTGTCCCTCTTTGTCCCTACTTGTCCCTCCTTGTCCTTCCTTGTCCCTATTTGTCCCTCCTTGATCCTGCTTGTCCCTTCTTGTCCCTGCTTGTCCCCCAGTGCCCCTTCATGTCCCTCATGGCCCCTCCATGTACCTCCTTATCCCTAATGGCCCCTCCTTGTCCCGTCTTGTCCCTCCTTGTCCCTGTTTGTCCCTCCTTGATCCTGCTTGTCCCTCCTTGTCCTTCCTTGTCCCTGTTTGTCCCTCCTTGATCCTGCTTGTCCCTCCTTTCCCTCCTTTTCCCTCCTGGTCCCTCCTTGCTCCTCCTTGACCCTCCTTTTCCCTCCTTTCCCTGCTTTTCCCTCCTTGTCCCTCCTTGTCTTTCCTTGTCCCTCCTTGTCACTGCTTATCCCTGCTTGTCCCTCGTTGTCCCTCGATGTCTCTCCTTGTCCCTCCTTGTCCCTCCTTGTCCCTCCTTGTCCCTCCTTGACCCTCCTTGTCCCTCTTTGTCCCTCCTTGACCCTCCTGGTCCGTACTTATCCCTCCTTATCACTCCTTGTCCCTCATTGCCCCTAATTGTCCCTCCTGGTCCCTCCTTGCTCTTCATTGCCCCTTCTTTTCCCTGCTTGTCCCTCCTTGTCCCTCCTTGTCCCTCCTTGCCCGTCCTTGTCCCTTCTTATCCCTCCTTGTCCCTCCTTGTCCCTCATTGCCCCTCCTTTTCCCTACTGGTCCCTCCTTGCTCCTCCTTACCCCTTCTTTTCCCTCCTTATCCCTCCTTATCCCTACTTGTCCATCCTGGTCCGTACTTGTCCCTCCTTGGCCCTCAGTGTCCCACATTGTCCCTCATTGCCCCTCATTGTCCCTCCTTGTTCCTCCTTGTCACTCCTTTCCCTCGTTTCCCTCCTTTTCCCTCCTTTTCCCTCCTGGTCCCTCCTTGCTCCTCCTTGCCCCTTCTTTTCCCTCCTTATCCCTCCTTGTCCCTCCTTGGCCCTCCTTGCCCCTCCTTGTCCCTCCTTGTCCCTCCTTGCTCCTCCTTGCCCCTTCTTTTCCATCCTTGGCCCACCGTGTCCCTCCTTGTCCATCCTGGTCCGTACTTGTCCCTCCTTGTCCCTCTTTGTCCCTCCTTGACCCTCCTGGTCCGTACTTATCCCTCCTTGTCACTCCTTGTCCCTCATTGCCCCTAATTGTCCCTCCTTGCTCTTCATTGCCCCTTCTTTTTCCCTGCTTGTCCCTCCTTGTCCCTCCTTGCCCGTAATTGTCCCTTCTTATCCCTCCTTGTCCCACCTTGTCCCTCATTGCCCCTCATGGTCCCTCCTTGTCCATCCATGTCCATCCTTGTCCCTCCTTGACCCTCCTTGATCCTCCTTGTCTCTCCTTGCCCCTCCTTGTCCTTCCTTGGGCCTGTTTGTCGCTCCTTGATCCTGCTTCTCCCTCCTTGTCCATTCCTGTCCTCCTAGTCCCTACTTGTCCCTCGTTGACCCTCCTTGCTCTTACTTGCCCCTCCTTTTCCCGCCTTGTCCCTCATTGCCCCTCCTTGTCACTCCTTTTGCCTCATTGCCCCTCATTGTCCCTCCTTGTACATCCTTTTCCATCCTTTCCCTCCTTGCCTTTCCTTGTCCCTCCTTTCCCTCCATTTCCCTCCTTGTCCGTCGTTGTCTTTCCTTGTCCCTCCATGTCTCTGCTTGTCCCTCCTTATTCCAGCTTTTCCCTCCTTATTTCTCCTTGTCACACCTTGTCACTCCTTTTCCCTCCTTGACCCTCCTTGTCACCCCATGCCCCTCCTTGCCCCTTCTTTTCCCTCCTTGTCACTCCTTTCCCCCCTTTACCCTCCTGGTCCCTCCTTGTGTCTCCTTGTCCCTCCGTGACCCTCATTGTCCCTCCTGGTCCGTATTTGTCCCTCTTTGTCCCTACTTGTCCCTCCTTGTCCTTCCTTGTCCCTATTTGTCCCTCCTTGATCCTGCTTGTCCCTTTTTGTCCCTGCTTGACCCCCAGTGCCCCTTCATGTCCCTCATGGCCCCTCCATGTACCTCCTTATCCCTAATGGTCCCTCCTTGTCCCGTCTTGTCCCTCCTTGTCTTTCCTTGTCCCTCCTTGCTCCTACTTGCCCCTCATTGCCCCTTCTTGGCCCTCCTTGTCACTCCTTTTCCTTCATTGTCCCTATTTGTTCCACCTTTTCCCTCCTTTCCGTCCTTGACCCTCCTTTTCCCTCCTTGTCTTTCCTTGTCCCTCCTTGTCCCTGCTTATCCCTGCTTGTCCCACCTTGTCTCTCCTTGTCCGTGACCCTCATTGTCCCTCCTGGTCCGTACTTGTCCCTCCTTGTCCCTATTTGTCCCTCCTTGTCCTTCCTTGTCCCTCCTTAATCCTGCTTGTCCCTTCTTGTCCCTGCTTGTCCCCCAGTGCCCCTTCATGTCCCTCATTGCCCCTCAATGTACCTCCTTATCCCTGCTTGTCCCACCTTGTCTCTCCTTGTCCGTGACCCTCATTGTCCCTCCTGGTCCGTACTTGTCCCTCCTTGTCCCTATTTGTCCCTCCTTGTCCTTCCTTGTCCCTCCTTAATCCTGCTTGTCCCTAATTGTCCCTTCTTGTGCCTCTTGTCCCTCCTTGACCCTCCTGGTCCCTCCTTGCTCCTACTTGCCCCTCATTGCCCCTTCTTGTCCCTCCTTGTCACTCCTTTTCCTTCATTGCCCTTCATTGTTCCTCCTTGTTCCACCTTTTCCCTCCTTTCCCTCCCTGACCCTGCTTTTCCCTCCTTGTCCCTCGTTGTCTCTCCTTGTCCCACCTTGTCCCTCATTGTCCCTCCATGTCCGTCCTTGTCCCGCATTGTCCCTCCTTTACCCTCCTTGTCACTAATTGTCCCTCCTTGACCCTGCTTGTCCCTACTTATCTCTCCTTGCCCCTCCTTGTCCTTCCTTGGGCCAGTTTGTCGCTCCTTGATCCCGCTTCTCTCTCCTTGTCCCTTCCTGTCCTCCTAGTCCCTACTTGTCACTCGTAGACCCTCCTGGTCCCTCCTTGCTCTTACTTGCCCCTCCTTTTCCGCCTTGTCCCTCATTGTCCCTCCTTGTCACTCCTTTTGCCTCATTGCCCCTCATTGTCCCTCCTTGTCCCTCCTTGTACATCCTTTTCCATCCTTTCCCTCCTTGTCTTTCCTTGTCCCTCCTTTCCTCCTTTCCCTCCATTTCCCTCCTTGTCCCTCGTTGTCTTTCCTTGTCCCTCCATGTCTCTGCTTGTCCATCCTTGCCCCTTCTTTTCCCTCCTTGTTCCTCTTTGTCACTCCTTTCCCCCTTTACTCTCCTGGTCTCTCCTTGTGTCTCCTTGTCCCTCCGTAACCCTCATTGTCCCTCCTGGTCCGTATTTGTCCCTCTTTGTCCCTACTTGTCCCTCCTTGTCCTTCCTTGTCCCTATTTGTCCCTCCTTGATCCTGCTTGTCCCTTCTTGTCCCTGCTTGTCCCCCAGTGCCCCTTCATGTCCCTCATGGCCCCTCCATGTACCTCCTTATCCCTAATGGCCCCTCCTTGTCCCGTCTTGTCCCTCCTTGTCCCTGTTTGTCCCTCCTTGATCCTGCTTGTCCCTCCTTGTCCTTCCTTGTCCCTGTTTGTCCCTCCTTGATCCTGCTTGTCCCTCCTTTCCCTCCTTTTCCCTCCTGGTCCCTCCTTGCTCCTCCTTGACCCTCCTTTTCCCTCCTTTCCCTGCTTTTCCCTCCTTGTCCCTCCTTGTCTTTCCTTGTCCCTCCTTGTCACTGCTTATCCCTGCTTGTCCCTCGTTGTCCCTCGATGTCTCTCCTTGTCCCTCCTTGTCCCTCCTTGTCCCTCCTTGTCCCTCCTTGACCCTCCTTGTCCCTCTTTGTCCCTCCTTGACCCTCCTGGTCCGTACTTATCCCTCCTTATCACTCCTTGTCCCTCATTGCCCCTAATTGTCCCTCCTGGTCCCTCCTTGCTCTTCATTGCCCCTTCTTTTCCCTGCTTGTCCCTCCTTGTCCCTCCTTGTCCCTCCTTGCCCGTCCTTGTCCCTTCTTATCCCTCCTTGTCCCTCCTTGTCCCTCATTGCCCCTCCTTTTCCCTACTGGTCCCTCCTTGCTCCTCCTTACCCCTTCTTTTCCCTCCTTATCCCTCCTTATCCCTACTTGTCCATCCTGGTCCGTACTTGTCCCTCCTTGGCCCTCAGTGTCCCACATTGTCCCTCATTGCCCCTCATTGTCCCTCCTTGTTCCTCCTTGTCACTCCTTTCCCTCGTTTCCCTCCTTTTCCCTCCTTTTCCCTCCTGGTCCCTCCTTGCTCCTCCTTGCCCCTTCTTTTCCCTCCTTATCCCTCCTTGTCCCTCCTTGGCCCTCCTTGCCCCTCCTTGTCCCTCCTTGTCCCTCCTTGCTCCTCCTTGCCCCTTCTTTTCCATCCTTGGCCCACCGTGTCCCTCCTTGTCCATCCTGGTCCGTACTTGTCCCTCCTTGTCCCTCTTTGTCCCTCCTTGACCCTCCTGGTCCGTACTTATCCCTCCTTGTCACTCCTTGTCCCTCATTGCCCCTAATTGTCCCTCCTTGCTCTTCATTGCCCCTTCTTTTTCCCTGCTTGTCCCTCCTTGTCCCTCCTTGCCCGTAATTGTCCCTTCTTATCCCTCCTTGTCCCACCTTGTCCCTCATTGCCCCTCATGGTCCCTCCTTGTCCATCCATGTCCATCCTTGTCCCTCCTTGACCCTCCTTGATCCTCCTTGTCCCTCCTGGTCCGTACTTGTCCCTCCTTGTCCCTCATTGTCCCTCCTTTGTCCTCTTTTTACCTCATTTTCCCACCTTGTCCCTCGTTATCCCTGCTTGTCCCTCCTTGTCCCTCATTGCCCCTCCTTCTCCCTACTGGTCCCTCCTTGCTCCTCCTTGCCCCTTCTTTTCCCTCTTTATCCCTCCTTATCCCTACTTGTCCATCCTGGTCCGTACTTGTCCCTCCTTGGCCCTCCTTGGCCCTCCGTGTCCCACATTTTCCCTCATTGTCCCTCCTTGTTCCTCCTTGTCACTCCTTTCCCTCCTTTTCCCTCCTGGTCCCTCCTTGCTCCTCCTTGCCCCTTCTTTTCCCTCCCTGCCCCTCCTTGTCCCTCATTGCCCCTCCTTGTCCCTCCTTGCTCCTCCTTGCCCCTTCTTTTCCCTTCTTGGCCCTCCGTGTCCCTCCTTGTCCCTCCTTGTCCTTCCTTGTCCCTGTTTGTCCCTCCTTGATCCTGCTTGTCCCTCCTTGGCTCTTTTTGTCCCTGCTTGTCTCTCCTTCTTCCTACTTGTCCCTCCTTGTCCCTCCTGGTCCCTCCTTGCCCCTTCTTTTCCCTCCTTGGCCCTCCTTGGCCCTCCTTGTCCTTCCTTGTCCCTTTTTGTCCCTCCTTGATCCTGCTTGTCCCTCCTTGGCTCTTTTTGTCCCTGCTTATCTCTCCTTCTTCCTACTTGTTCCTCCTTGACCATCCTTGTCCTTCCTTGTCCCTCCTTTATCCTGCTTGTCCCTCCTTCTCCCTCCTTATCCCTCAGTGTCCCACCATGTCCCTCATTGCCCCTCCTTATCCCTCCTTGTCACTCCTGGTCCCTCTTTGTCCCTCCTTGTCCCTGCTTGTCCCTGTTTGTCCCTGCTTGTCCCTCCTTGACCCTGCTTGTCCCTCCTAGTCCCTACTTGTCCCTCCTTGACCATCCTTGTCCTTCCTTGTCCCTCCTTGATCCTGCTTGTCCCTCCTTCTCCCTCCTTGTCCCTCAGTGCCCCACCATGTCCCTCATTGCCCCTCCTTATCCCTCCTTGTCACTCCTGGTCCCTCTTTGTCCCTCCTTGTCCCTGCTTGTCCCTGTTTGTCTCTCCTTGTCCGTCCTTGACCCTCCGTGTCCCTCCTTGTCCCTCCTTAATCCTCCTTGTCTCTCCTTGCCCGTCCTTGTCCCTTCTTGTTTTTCCTTGCCCCACCTTGTCCCTCCTTGTCCGGCCTTGTCCCTCCTGGTCCCTCATTGCCTCTCCTTGTCACTCCTTTTCCATCCTTGTCCCTCCTTGTCTCTCCTTGCCCCTCCTTTTCACTCCTTGTCCCTTCTTGTTCCTCCTTGTCACTCCTTCTCCCTCCATGTCCCTCATTGTCCCTCCTTTTTCCTCCTTGTCACTCCTTTTCCCTCATTTTCCCTCCTTTTCCCTACTTGTCTCTCTTTGTCCCTCATTGTCCCACCTTGTCCCTCCTTGCTCCTCATTGTCCCTCCTTGACCATCCTTGTCCCTCCTTGTCCCAACTTGTCCCTCCTTGTTCCTCCTTGTCCCTCACTGTCCCACTTGTCCCTCATTATCCCTGCTTTCCCTCATTGCCCCTCCTTTTCCCTCATTGTCCGTCCTTGTCCCGCCTTGTACCTCCTGGTCCCTCCTTGTCCGTCCTTGTCCCTTCTGGTCCCTCCTTCTACCTCATTGTCCCTCGTTATCCCTGCTTGTCCCTCCTTGTCTCTCATTGCCCCTACTTGTCCCTCCTTGTCCCTTCTTGGCTGTCCCTGCCCTCCTTGGCCCTCCTTGTTCCAACTGTCACTCCTTTTTCCTCCTTTCCCTCTTTTTCCCTCCTGGTCCCTCCTTTTCCCTCCTGGTCCCTCCTTGGCCCTCCGTGTCCCTCCGTGTCCCTCCTTGTCCTTCCTTGGCCCTCCGTGTCCCTCCGTGTCCCTCCTTGTCCTTCCTTGTCCCTGTTTGTCCCTCCTTGATCCTGCTTGTCCCTCCTTGGCTCTTTTTGTCCCTGCTTGTCTCTCCTTCTTCCTACTTGTCCCGTTGACCATCCTTGTTCTTCCTTGTCCCGCCTTGATCCTGCTTCTCCCTCCTTGTCCCTCAGTGCCCCACCATGTCCCTCATTGCCCCTCCTTATTTCTCCTTGTCACTCCTGGTCCCTCTTTGACCCTCCTTGTCCCTGCTTGTCCCCCTAGTCCCTCCTTGTCTCTCCTTGACCATCCTTGTCCTTCCTTGCCCCTCCTTGATACTGCTTGTCCCTCCTTCTCCCTCCTTGTCGCTCAGTGCCCCACCATGTCCCTCATTGCCCCTCCTTATCCCTCCTTGTCACTCCTGGTCCCTCTTTGTCCCTCCTTGTCCCTGCTTGTCCCTGTTTGTCTCTCCTTGTCCGTCCTTGACCCTCCGTGTCACTCCTTGTCCCTCCTTAATCCTCCTTATCTCTCCTTGCCCGTCCTTGTCCCTTCTTGTTTTTCCTTATCCCACCTTGTCCCTCCTTGTCCGGCCTTGTCCCTCCTGGTCCCTCATTGCCTCTCCTTGTCACTCCTTTTCCATCCTTGTCCCTCCTTGTCTCTCCTTGCCCCTTCTTTTCCCTCCTTGGCCCTCCGTGTCCCTCCGTGTCCCTCCTTGTCCTTCCTTGTCCTTCCTTGTCCTTCCTTGTCCTTCCTTGTCCCTGTTTGTCCCTCCTTGATCCTGCTTGTCCCTCCTTGGCTCTTTTTGTCCCTGCTTGTCTCTCCTTCTTCCTACTTGTCCCTCGTTGACCATCCTTGTTCTTCCTTGTCCCTCCTTGATCCTGCTTCTCCCTCCTTGTCACTCAGTGCCCCACCATGTCCCTCATTGCCCCTCCTTATTTCTCCTTGTCACTCCTGGTCCCTCTTTGACCCTCCTTGTCCCTCCTTGACCCAGCTTGTCCCCCTAGTCCCTCCTTGTCTCTCCTTGACCATCCTTGTCCTTCCTTGCCCCTCCTTGATCCTGCTTGTCCCTCCTTCTCCCTCCTTGTCCCTCAGTGCCACACCATGTCCCTCATTGCCCCTCCTTATCCCTCCTTGTCACTCCTGGTCCCTCTTTGTCCCTCCTTGTCCCTGCTTGTCCCTGTTTGTCTCTCCTTGTCCGTCCTTGACCCTCCGTGTCACTCCTTGTCCCTCCTTAATCCTCCTTGTCTCTCCTTGCCCGTCCTTGTCCCTTCTTGTTTTTCCTTGCCCACCTTGTCCGGCCTTGTCCCTCCTGGTCCCTCATTGCCTCTCCTTGTCACTCCTTTTCCATCCTTGTCCCTCCTTGTCTCTCCTTGCCCCTCCTTTTCACTCCTTGTCCCTTCTTGTTCCTCCTTGTCACTCCTTCTCCCTCCTTGTTCCTCCTTGTCACTCATTTTCCCTCATTTTCCCTCCTTTTCCCTACTTGTCTCTCTTTGTCCCTCAATGTCCCTCCTTGTCCCTCCTTGCTCCTTATTGTCCCTCCTTGACCCTCCTTGTCCCTCCTTGTTCCTCCTTGTTCCTCCTTGTTCCTGCTTGTCCCTCCTTGTCCCTCACTGTCCCACTTGTCCCTCATTAGCCCTGCTTTCCCTCATTGCTCCTCCTTTTCCTCCTTTTCCCTCATTGTCCGTCCTTGTCCCGCCTTATACCTCCTGGTCCCTCCTTGTCCGTCCTTGTCCCTTCTGGTCCCTCCTTCTACCTCATTGTCCCTCGTTATCCCTGCTTGTCCCTCCTTGTCCCTCATTGCCCCTACTTGTCCCTCCTTGTCCCTTCTTGGCTGTCCCTGCCCTCCTTGGCCCTCCTTGTTCCTCCTGTCACTCCTTTTTCCTCCTTTCCCTCTTTTTCCCTCCTGGTCCCTCCTTTTCCCTCCTGGTCCCTCCTTGCTCCTCCTTGCCCCTTCTTTTCCCTCCTTGGCCCTCCGTGTCCCTCCGTGTCCCTCCTTGTCCCTCCTTGTCCTTCCTTGTCCCTGTTTGTCCCTCCTTGATCCTGCTTGTCCCTCCTTGGCTCTTTTTGTCCCTGCTTGTCTCTCCTTCTTCCTACTTGTCCCTCGTTGACCATCCTTGTTCTTCCTTGTCCCTCCTTGATCCGGCTTCTCCCTCCTTGTCCCTCAGTGCCCCACCATGTCCCTCATTGCCCCTCCTTATTTCTCCTTGTCACTCCTGGTCCCTCTTTGACCCTCCTTGTCCCTGCTTGTCCCTCCTTGACCCAGCTTGTCCCCCTAGTCCCTCCTTGTCTCTCCTTGACCATCCTTGTCCTTCCTTGCCCCTCCTTGATCCTGCTTGTCCCTCCTTCTCCCTCCTTGTCCCTCAGTGCCCCACCATGTCCCTCATTGCCCCTCCTTATCCCTCCTTGTCACTCCTGGTCCCTCTTTGTCCCTCCTTGTCCCTGCTTGTCCCTGTTTGTCTCTCCTTGTCCGTCCTTGACCCTCCGTGTCACTCCTTGTCCCTCCTTAATCCTCCTTGTCTCTCCTTGCCCGTCCTTGTCCCTTCTTGTTTTTCCTTGTCCCACCTTGTCCCTCCTTGTCCGGCCTTGTCCCTCCTGGTCCCTCATTGCCTCTCCTTGTCACTCCTTTTCCATCCTTGTCCCTCCTTGTCTCTCCTTGCCCCTTGTTTTTCCCTCCTTGGCCCTCCGTGTCCCTCCGTGTCCCTCCTTGTCCCTCCTTGTCCTTCCTTGTCCCTGTTTGTCCCTCCTTGATCCTGCTTGTCCCTCCTTGGCTCTTTTTGTCCCTGCTTGTCTCTCCTTCTTCCTACTTGTCCCTCGTTGACCATCCTTGTTCTTCCTTGTCCCTCCTTGATCCTGCTTCTTCCTCCTTGTCCCTCAGTGCCCCACCATGTCCCTCATTGCCCCTCCTTATTTCTCCTTGTCACTCCTGGTCCCTCTTTGACCCTCCTTGTCCCTCCTTGACCCAGCTTGTCCCCCTAGTCCCTCCTTGTCTCTCCTTGACCATCCTTGTCCTTCCTTGCCCCTCCTTGATCCTGCTTGTCCCTCCTTCTCCCTCCTTATCCCTCAGTGCCCCACCATGTCCCTCATTGCCCCTCCTTATCCCCCCTTGTCACTCCTGGTCCCTCTTTGTCCCTCCTTGTCCCTGCTTGTCCCTGTTTGTCTCTCCTTGTCCGTCCTTGACCCTCCGTGTCACTCCTTGACCCTCCTTAATCCTCCTTGTCTCTCCTTGCCCGTCCTTGTCCCTTCTTGTTTTTCCTTGTCCCACCTTGTCCCTCCTTGTCCGGCCTTGTCCCTCCTGGTCCCTCATTGCCTCTCCTTGTCACTCCTTTTCCATCCTTGTCCCTCCTTGTCTCTCCTTGCCCCTCCTTTTCACTCCTTGTCCCTTCTTGTTCCTCCTTGTCACTCCTTCTCCCTCCTTGTTCCTCCTTGTCACTCATTTTCCCTCATTTTCCCTACTTGTCTCTCTTTGTCCCTCAATGTCCCTCCTTGTACCTCCTTGCTCCTCATTGTCCCTCCTTGACCCTCCTTGTCCCTCCTTGTTCCTCCTTGTTCCTCCTTGTTCCTGCTTGTCCCTCCTTGTCCCTCCTTGTCCCTCACTGTCCCACTTGTCCCTCATTATCCCTGCTTTCCCTCATTGCTCCTCCTTTTCCTCATTTTCCCTCATTGTCCGTCCTTGTCCCGCCTTGTACCTCCTGGTCCCTCCTTCTACCTCCTTGTCCCTCATTGTCCCTCGTTATCCCTGCTTGTCCCTCCTTGTCCCTCATTGCCCCTCCTTTGTCCTCCTTTTCCCTCATTGTCCCTCCTTGACCCTGCTTGTTCCTCCTGGTCCCTACTTGTCCCTCCTTGTCCCTTCTTGGCTCTCCTGCCCTCCTTGTCCCTCCTTGTTCCTCCTGTCACTCCTTTTTCCTCCTTTCCCTCCTTTTCCCTCCTGGTCCCTCCTTTTCCCTCCTGGTCCCTCCTTGCTCCTCCTTGTCCCTTCTTTTCCCTCCTTATCCCTCCTTTTCCATCCTGGTCCGTACTTTTCCCTCCTTATCCTTCCGTGACCCTCCTTGTCCCTCCTTGTCCCTCCTTGTCCCCCCTAGTCCCTCCTAGTCCCTCGTTACCCCTCATTGTCCCACCATGTTCCTCCTTGCTCCTCCTTGCCCCTTCTTTTCCCTCCTTGTCCCTCCTTGTCCCTCATGGCCCCTCATTGTTCCTCCTTGTCCATCCTGGTCCCTCCTTGCTCCTCCTTGCCCCTTCTTTTCCCTCCTTATCCCTCATTATCCTTCCTGGTCCGTACTTGTCCCTCCTTGGCCCTCATTGCCCCTCATTGTCCCTCCTTGTCACTCCTTTTTCCTCCTTTCCCTCCTTTTCCCTCCTGGTCCCTTCTTGCTCCTCCTTGCCCCTTCTTTTCCCTTCTTATACCTCCTTGTCCATCCTGGTCCCTCCTTGGCCCTCCGTGTCCCTCCTTGTCCCTCCTGGTCCCTCCTTGACCCTCCTTGACCATCCTTCTCCCTCTTTGACGCTCCTTGTCCCTCCTTGTTCCTCCTTGTCCCTCCTTTTCCCTCCTTGTCCCTTCTTGACCCTCCTAGTCTCTGCTCGTCTCTCCTTGTCTCTCATTGTCACTCTTTGTCCTTCTTGTTTCTCCTTGTCACACCTTGTCACTCCTTTTCCCTCCTTGTCCCTCCTTGTCTCTCCATGCCCTTCCTTGCCCCTTCTATGCCCTCCTTGTTCCTCCTTGTCACTCTTTTCCCTCCTTTACCCTCCCGGTCCCTACTTGTCTCTCCTTATCCCTCCTTGACCCTCCTTGTCCCTCCTGGTCCGTACTTGTCCCTCATTGTCCTGCCTTGTCCCTACTTGTCCCTCCCTGTCCCTGCTTGACCCACCTTGTCCCTATTTGTCCCTCCTTGATCCTGCTTGTCCCTTCTTGTCCCTCCTTGTCCTCATTGCCCCTCCATGTCCCGCATTGCCCCTCCTTTTCCCTCATTGTCCGTCCTTGTCCGTCCTTGTCCCGCCTTGTCCCTCCTGGTCCTTCCTTTTCCCTCCTTGTCCGTCCTTCTCCCTCCTTGTTCCTCCTGTCACTCCTTTTCCCTTATTGTCCCTCGTTATCCCTGCTTGTCCCTATTGCCCCTCCTTTGTCCTTCTTTTCCCTCATTGTCCCTTCTTGACCCTGCTTGTCCCTACTTGTCCCTCCCTGTCCCTGCTTTACCCACCTTGTCCCTCATTGCCCCTCCATGTCCCTCATTGCCCCTCCATGTCCCTCCTTATCCCACCTTGTCCCGTCTTGTCCCTCCTTGTCCCGCCTTGTCCCTGTTTGTCCCTCCTTGATCCTGCTTGTCCCTCCTTGACCTTCCTTGTCCCTGTTTGTCCCTCCTTGTCCCTTCTTATCTCTCCTTGTCCCACCTTGTCCCTCATTGCCCCTCCTTGTCTGTCCTTGTCCCGCCTTGTCCCTCCTGGTGCCTCCTTGTCACTCATTGTCCCTCCTTGACCCTGCTTGTCCCTACTTGTCTCTCCTTGCGCCTCCTTGGCCTTCCTTGGGCCTGTTTGTCGCTCCTTGATCCTGCTTGTCCCTCCTTGCTCCTACTTGCCCCTCCTTTTCCCGCCTTGTCCCTCATTGGCCCTCCTTTTCACACCTTTTCCCTCCTTGTCATTCCTTGTCCCTCCTTTTCCCTCCTTGTCCCTCCTTGTCTTTCCTTGTCCCTCCATGTCTCTGCTTGTCCCTCCTTATCCCTGCTTGTCGCTCCTTGTCCCTCCTGGTCCCTCCTTGTCCCTCCTTGTCACTCCTTGACCCTCCTTGTCCCTCCTGATCCGTACTTGTCCCTAATTGCCCCTAATTGTCCCTCATGGTCCCTCCTTGCTCCTCATTGCCCCTTCTTTTCCCTCCTTGTCCCTCAGTATCCCTCCTTGTCCCTCATTGTCCCTCCTTGTTCCTCCTTGTCCCTCCTTGTTCCTCCTTGTTCCTCCTTGTCCCTCCTTGTCTCTCCTTGTCCCTCATTGCCCCTAATTGTCCCTCCTGGTCCCTCCTTGCTCTTCATTGCCCCTTCTTTTCCCTCCTTGTCCCTCCTGGTCCGTACTTGTCCCACCTGGTCCGTACTTGTCCCTCCTTGTCCCTTATTGCCCCTCATTGTCCCTCCTTGTTCCTCCTTGGCCCTCCTTTTCCCTTCATGACCCTGCTTGTCCCTCCTTGCCCGTCCTTATCCCTTCTTATCCCTCCTTGTCCCACCTTGTCCCTCATTGTCCCTCCATGTCCGTCCTTGTCCCGCATTGTCCCTCCTTTACCCTCCTTGTCACTAATTGTCCCTCCTTGACCCTGCTTGTCCCTACTTGTCTCTCCTTGCCCCTCCTGGCCTGTTTGTCGCTCCTTGATCCTGCTTCTCCCTCCTTGTCCCTTCCTGTCCTCCTAGTCCCTACTTGTCCTTCGTTGACCCTCCTTGACCCTCCTGATCCCTCCTTGCTCTTACTTGCCCCTCCTTTTCACGCCTTGTCCCTCATTGCCCCTCCTTGTCACTCCTTTTGCCTCATTGCCCCTCATTGTCCCTCCTTGTACATCCTTTCCCTCCTTGTCTTTCCTTGTCCCTCCTTTTCCCTCATTTCCTCCTTTTCCCTCCTTGTCCCTCGTTGTCTTTCCTTTTCCCTCCATGTCTTTGCTTGTCCCTCCTTATTCCAGCTTTTCCCTCCTTGTTTCTCCTCTTCACACCTTGTCACTCCTTTTCCCTCCTTGACCCTCCTTGTCTCTCCATGCCCCTCCTTGCCCCTTCTTTTCCCTCCTTGTTCCTCCTAGTCACTCCTTCCCCCCTTTACCCTCCTGGTCCCTCCTTGTGTCTCCTTGTCCCTCCGTGACCCTCATTGTCCCTCCTGGTCCGTATTTGTCCCTCTTTGTCCCTACTTGTCCCTCCTTGTACTTCCTTGTCCCTATTTGTCCTTAATCCTGCTTGTCCCTTCTTGTCCCTGCTTGTCCCCCAGTGCCCCTTCATGTCCCTCATGGCCCCTCCATGTACCTCCTTATACCTAATGGTCCCTCCTAGTCCCGTCTTGTCCCTCCTTGTCCCTGTTTGTCCCTCCTTGTCCCTCCTTGACCCTCCTGGTCCGTACTTATCTATCCTTGTCCCTCCTTGTCTCTCCTTGTCCCTCATTGCCCCTAATTGTCCCTCCTGGTCCCTCCTTGCTCTTCATTGCCCCTTCTTTTCCCTCCTTGTCCCTCCTGGTCCGTACTTGTCCCTCCTGGTCCGTACTTGTCCCTCCTTGTCCCTTATTGCCCCTCATTGTCCCTCCTTGCTCCTCCTTGCTCCTCCTTGGCCCTCCTTTTCCCTTCATGACCCTGCTTGTCCCTCCTTGGCCGTCCTTGTCCCTTCTTATCCCTCCTTGTCCCTCATTGTCCCTCCATGTCCGTCCTTGTCCCTCCTTTACCCTCCTTGTCACTAATTGTCCCTCCTTGTCACTAATTGTCCCTCCTTGACCCTGCTTGTCCCTACTTGTCTCTCCTTGCCCCTCCTTGTCCTTCCTTGGGCCTGTTTGTCGCTCCTTGATCCTGCTTCTCCCTCCTTGTCCATTCCTGTCCTCCTAGTCCCTACTTGTCCCTCGTTGACCCTCCTTGCTCTTACTTGCCCCTCCTTTTCCCGCCTTGTCCCTCATTGCCCCTCCTTGTCACTCCTTTTGCCTCATTGCCCCTCATTGTCCCTCCTTGTACATCCTTTTCCATCCTTTCCCTCCTTGCCTTTCCTTGTCCCTCCTTGTCCCTCCTTTCCCTCCATTTCCCTCCTTGTCCGTCGTTGTCTTTCCTTGTCCCTCCATGTCTCTGCTTGTCCCTCCTTATTCCAGCTTTTCCCTCCTTATTTCTCCTTGTCACACCTTGTCACTCCTTTTCCCTCCTTGACCCTCCTTGTCACCCCATGCCCCTCCTTGCCCCTTCTTTTCCCTCCTTGTTCCTCCTTGTCACTCCTTTCCCCCCTTTACCCTCCTGGTCCCTCCTTGTGTCTCCTTGTCCCTCCGTGACCCTCATTGTCCCTCCTGGTCCGTATTTGTCCCTCTTTGTCCCTACTTGTCCCTCCTTGTCCTTCCTTGTCCCTATTTGTCCCTCCTTGATCCTGCTTGTCCCTTTTTGTCCCTGCTTGACCCCCAGTGCCCCTTCATGTCCCTCATGGCCCCTCCATGTACCTCCTTATCCCTAATGGTCCCTCCTTGTCCCGTCTTGTCCCTCCTTGTCCCTCCTTGATCCTGCTTGTCCCTCCTTGACCCTCCTTGTCCTTCCTTGTCCCTGGTTGTCCCTCCTTGACCCTGCTTGTCCCTCCTTGTCCCTTCTTGTCCCTCCATGACCCTTCATGTCCCTCCTTGCTCCTACTTGCCCCTTCTTGGCCCTCCTTGTCACTCCTTTTCCTTCATTGCCCTTCATTGTCCCTCCTTGTTCCATCTTTTCCCTCTTTGACCCTCCTTTTTCCTCCTTTCCCTGCTTTTCCCTCCTTGTCCCTCCTTGTCCCTCCTTATCCCTCCTTGTCTTTCCTTGTCCCTCCTTGCTCCTACTTGCCCCTCATTGCCCCTTCTTGGCCCTCCTTGTCACTCCTTTTCCTTCATTGTCCCTATTTGTTCCACCTTTTCCCTCCTTTCCGTCCTTGACCCTCCTTTTCCCTCCTTGTCTTTCCTTGTCCCTCCTTGTCCCTGCTTATCCCTGCTTGTCCCACCTTGTCTCTCCTTGTCCGTGACCCTCATTGTCCCTCCTGGTCCGTACTTGTCCCTCCTTGTCCCTATTTGTCCCTCCTTGTCCTTCCTTGTCCCTCCTTAATCCTGCTTGTCCCTTCTTGTCCCTTCTTGTCCCTGCTTGTCCCCCAGTGCCCCTTCATGTCCCTCATTGCCCCTCAATGTACCTCCTTATCCCTGCTGGTCCCTCCTTGTCCCGTCTTGTCCCTCCTTGTCACTGCTTGTCCCTGTTTGTCCCTCCTTGATCCTGCTTGTCCCTAATTGTCCCTTCTTGTGCCTCTTGTCCCTCCTTGACCCTCCTGGTCCCTCCTTGCTCCTACTTGCCCCTCATTGCCCCTTCTTGTCCCTCCTTGTCACTCCTTTTCCTTCATTGCCCTTCATTGTTCCTCCTTGTTCCACCTTTTCCCTCCCTGACCCTGCTTTTCCCTCCTTGTCCCTCGTTGTCTCTCCTTGTCCCACCTTGTCCCTCATTGTCCCTCCATGTCCTTCCTTGTCCCGCATTGTCCCTCCTTTACCCTCCTTGTCACTAATTGTCCCTCCTTGACCCTGCTTGTCCCTACTTATCTCTCCTTGCCCCTTCCTTGTCCTTCCTTGGGCCTGTTTGTCGCTCCTTGATCCCGCTTCTCTCTCCTTGTCCCTTCCTGTCCTCCTAGTCCCTACTTGTCACTCGTAGACCCTCCTGGTCCCTCCTTGCTCTTACTTGCCCCTCCTTTTCCGCCTTGTCCCTCATTGTCCCTCCTTGTCACTCCTTTTGCCTCATTGCCCCTCATTGTCCCTCCTTGTCCCTCCTTGTACATCCTTTTCCATCCTTTCCCTCCTTGTCTTTCCTTGTCCCTCCTTTCCTCCTTTCCCTCCATTTCCCTCCTTGTCCCTCGTTGTCTTTCCTTGTCCCTCCATGTCTCTGCTTGTCCATCCTTGCCCCTTCTTTTCCCTCCTTGTTTCTCTTTGTCACTCCTTTCCCCCTTTACTCTCCTGGTCTCTCCTTGTGTCTCCTTGTCCCTCCGTAACCCTCATTGTCCCTCCTGGTCCGTATTTGTCCCTCTTTGTCCCTACTTGTCCCTCCTTGTCCTTCCTTGTCCCTATTTGTCCCTCCTTGATCCTGCTTGTCCCTTCTTGTCCCTGCTTGTCCCCCAGTGCCCCTTCATGTCCCTCATGGCCCCTCCATGTACCTCCTTATCCCTAATGGTCCCTCCTTGTCCCGTCTTGTCCCTCCTTGTCCCTGTTTGTCCCTCCTTGATCCTGCTTGTCCCTCCTTGTCCTTCCTTGTCCCTGTTTGTCCCTCCTTGATCCTGCTTGTCCCTCCTTTCCCTCCTTTCCCTCCTTTTCCCTCCTGGTCCCTCCTTGCTCCTCCTTGACCCTCCTTTTCCCTCCTTTCCCTGCTTTTCCCTCCTTGTCCCTCCTTGTCTTTCCTTGTCCCTCCTTGTCACTGCTTATCCCTGCTTGTCCCTCGTTGTCCCTCGATGTCTCTCCTTGTCCCTCCTTGTCCCTCCTTGTCCCTCCTTGTCCCTCCTTGTCCCTCCTTGACCCTCCTTGTCCCTCTTTGTCCCTCCTTGACCCTCCTGGTCCGTACTTATCCCTCCTTATCACTCCTTGTCCCTCATTGCCCCTAATTGTCCCTCCTGGTCCCTCCTTGCTCTTCATTGCCCCTTCTTTTCCCTGCTTGTCCCTCCTTGTCCCTCCTTGCCCGTCCTTGTCCCTTCTTATCCCTCCTTGTCCCTCATTGCCCCTCCTTTTCCCTACTGGTCCCTCCTTGCTCCTCCTTACCCCTTCTTTTCCCTCCTTATCCCTCCTTATCCCTACTTGTCCATCCTGGTCCGTACTTGTCCCTCCTTGGCCCTCAGTGTCCCACATTGTCCCTCATTGCCCCTCATTGTCCCTCCTTGTTCCTCCTTGTCACTCCTTTCCCTCGTTTCCCTCCTTTTCCCTCCTGGTCCCTCCTTGCTCCTCCTTGCCCCTTCTTTTCCCTCCTTATCCCTCCTTGTCCCTCCTTGGCCCTCCTTGCCCCTCCTTGTCCCTCCTGGTCCCTCCTTGCTCCTCCTTGCCCCTTCTTTTCCATCCTTGGCCCACCGTGTCCCTCCTTGTCCATCCTGGTCCGTACTTGTCCCTCCTTGTCCCTCTTTGTCCCTCCTTGACCCTCCTGGTCCGTACTTATCCCTCCTTGTCACTCCTTGTCCCTCATTGCCCCTAATTGTCCCTCCTTGCTCTTCATTGCCCCTTCTTTTTCCCTGCTTGTCCCTCCTTGTCCCTCCTTGCCCGTAATTGTCCCTTCTTATCCCTCCTTGTCCCACCTTGTCCCTCATTGCCCCTCATGGTCCCTCCTTGTCCATACATGTCCATCCTTGTCCCTCCTTGACCCTCCTTGATCCTCCTTGTCCCTCCTGGTCCGTACTTGTCCCTCCTTGTCCCTCATTGTCCCTCCTTTGTCCTCTTTTTACCTCATTTTCCCACCTTGTCCCTCGTTATCCCTGCTTGTCCCTCCTTGTCCCTCATTGCCCCTCCTTTTCCCTACTGGTCCCTCCTTGCTCCTCCTTGCCCCTTCTTTTCCCTCTTTATCCCTCCTTATCCCTACTTGTCCATCCTGGTCCGTACTTGTCCCTCCTTGGCCCTCCTTGGCCCTCCGTGTCCCACATTTTCCCTCATTGTCCCTCCTTGTTCCTCCTTGTCACTCCTTTCCCTCCTTTTCCCTCCTGGTCCCTCCTTGCTCCTCCTTGCCCCTTCTTTTCCCTCCCTGCCCCTCCTTGTCCCTCATTGCCCCTCCTTGTCCCTCCTTGCTCCTCCTTGCCCCTTCTTTTCCCTTCTTGGCCCTCCGTGTCCCTCCTTGTCCCTCCTTGTCCTTCCTTGTCCCTGTTTGTCCCTCCTTGATCCTGCTTGTCCCTCCTTGGCTCTTTTTGTCCCTGCTTGTCTCTCCTTCTTCCTACTTGTCCCTCCTTGACCATCCTTGTCCCTCCTTAATCCTGCTTGTCCCTCCTTCTCCCTCCTTGTCCCTCAGTGCCCCACAATGTCCCTCATTGCCCCTCCTTATCCCTCCTTGTCACTCCTGGTCCCTCTTTGTCCCTCCTTGTCCCTGATTGTCCCTGTTTGTCCCTGCTTGTCCCTCCTTGACCCTGCTTGTCCCTTCTAGTCTCTCCTTGTCCCTCCTTTGTCCTCCTTTTCCCTCCTTGTCCGTCCTTGTCCCTCATTGCCCCTCATTGTCCCTCCTTGTCACTCCTTGTCACTCCTTTCCCTCCTTTTCCCTCCTGGTCCCTCCTTACTCCTCCTTGCCCCTTCTTTTCCCTCCTTGTCCCTCCTGGTCCCTCCTTGCCCCTTCTTTTCCCTCCTTGGCCCTCCTTGTCCTTCCTTGTCCCTTTTTGTCCCTCCTTGATCCTGCTTGTCCCTCCTTGGCTCTTTTTGTCCCTGCTTATCTCTCCTTCTTCCTACTTGTTCCTCCTTGACCATCCTTGTCCTTCCTTGTCCCTCCTTTATCCTGCTTGTCCCTCCTTCTCCCTCCTTATCCCTCAGTGTCCCACCATGTCCCTCATTGCCCCTCCTTATCCCTCCTTGTCACTCCTGGTCCCTCTTTGTCCCTCCTTGTCCCTGCTTGTCCCTGCTTGTCCCTCCTTGACCCTGCTTGTCCCTCCTAGTCCCTACTTGTCCCTCCTTGACCATCCTTGTCCTTCCTTGTCCCTCCTTGATCCTGCTTGTCCCTCCTTCTCCCTCCTTGTCCCTCAGTGCCCCACCATGTCCCTCATTGCCCCTCCTTATCCCTCCTTGTCACTCCTGGTCCCTCTTTGTCCCTCCTTGTCCCTGCTTGTCCCTGTTTGTCTCTCCTTGTCCGTCCTTGACCCTCCGTGTCCCTCCTTGTCCCTCCTTGTCCCTCCTTAATCCTCCTTGTCTCTCCTTGCCCGTCCTTGTCCCTTCTTGTTTTTCCTTGCCCCACCTTGTCCCTCCTTGTCCGGCCTTGTCCCTCCTGGTCCCTCATTGCCTCTCCTTGTCCCTCCTTGTCACTCCTTTTCCATCCTTGTCCCTCCTTGTCTCTCCTTGCCCCTCCTTTTCACTCCTTGTCCCTTCTTGTTCCTCCTTGTCACTCCTTCTCCCTCCATGTCCCTCATTGTCCCTCCTTTTTCCTCCTTGTCACTCCTTTTCCCTCATTTTCCCTCCTTTTCCCTACTTGTCTCTCTTTGTCCCTCATTGTCCCACCTTGTCCCTCCTTGCTCCTCATTGTCCCTCCTTGACCATCCTTGTCCCTCCTTGTCCCAACTTGTCCCTCCTTGTTCCTCCTTGTCCCTCCTTGTCCCTCACTGTCCCACTTGTCCCTCATTATCCCTGCTTTCCCTCATTGCCCCTCCTTTTCCCTCATTGTCCGTCCTTGTCCCGCCTTGTACCTCCTGGTCCCTCCTTGTCCGTCCTTGTCCCTTCTGGTCCCTCCTTCTACCTCATTGTCCCTCGTTATCCCTGCTTGTCCCTCCTTGTCCCTCATTGCCCCTACTTGTCCCTCCTTGTCCCTTCTTGGCTGTCCCTGCCCTCCTTGGCCCTCCTTGTTCCAACTGTCACTCCTTTTTCCTCCTTTCCCTCTTTTTCCCTCCTGGTCCCTCCTTTTCCCTCCTGGTCCCTCCTTGCTCCTCCTTGCCCCTTCTTTTCCCTCCTTGGCCCTCCGTGTCCCTCCGTGTCCCTCCTTGTCCTTCCTTGTCCCTGTTTGTCCCTCCTTGATCCTGCTTGTCCCTCCTTGGCTCTTTTTGTCCCTGCTTGTCTCTCCTTCTTCCTACTTGTCCCGTTGACCATCCTTGTTCTTCCTTGTCCCGCCTTGATCCTGCTTCTCCCTCCTTGTCCCTCAGTGCCCCACCATGTCCCTCATTGCCCCTCCTTATTTCTCCTTGTCACTCCTGGTCCCTCTTTGACCCTCCTTGTCCCTGCTTGTCCCCCTAGTCCCTCCTTGTCTCTCCTTGACCATCCTTGTCCTTCCTTACCCCTCCTTGATCCTGCTTGTCCCTCCTTCTCCCTCCTTGTCGCTCAGTGCCCCACCATGTCCCTCATTGCCCCTCCTTATCCCTCCTTGTCACTCCTGGTCCCTCTTTGTCCCTCCTTGTCCCTGTTTGTCTCTCCTTGTCCGTCCTTGACCCTCCGTGTCACTCCTTGTCCCTCCTTAATCCTCCTTGTCTCTCCTTGCCCGTCCTTGTCCCTTCTTGTTTTTCCTTATCCCACCTTGTCCCTCCTTGTCCGGCCTTGTCCCTCCTGGTCCCTCATTGCCTCTCCTTGTCACTCCTTTTCCATCCTTGTCCCTCCTTGTCTCTCCTTGCCCCTTCTTTTCCCTCCTTGGCCCTCCGTGTCCCTCCGTGTCCCTCCGTGTCCCTCCTTGTCCTTCCTTGTCCTTCCTTGTCCCTGTTTGTCCCTCCTTGATCCTGCTTGTCCCTCCTTGGCTCTTTTTGTCCCTGCTTGTCTCTCCTTCTTCCTACTTGTCCCTCGTTGACCATCCTTGTTCTTTCTTGTCCCTCCTTGATCCTGCTTCTCCCTCCTTGTCACTCAGTGCCCCACCATGTCCCTCATTGCCCCTCCTTATTTCTCCTTGTCACTCCTGGTCCCTCTTTGACCCTCCTTGTCCCTCCTTGACCCAGCTTGTCCCCCTAGTCCCTCCTTGTCTCTCCTTGACCATCCTTGTCCTTCCTTGCCCCTCCTTGATCCTGCTTGTCCCTCCTTCTCCCTCCTTGTCCCTCAGTGCCACACCATGTCCCTCATTGCCCCTCCTTATCCCTCCTTGTCACTCCTGGTCCCTCTTTGTCCCTCCTTGTCCCTGCTTGTCCCTGTTTGTCTCTCCTTGTCCGTCCTTGACCCTCCGTGTCACTCCTTGTCCCTCCTTAATCCTCCTTGTCTCTCCTTGCCCGTCCTTGTCCCTTCTTGTTTTTCCTTGCCCACCTTGTCCGGCCTTGTCCCTCCTGGTCCCTCATTGCCTCTCCTTGTCACTCCTTTTCCATCCTTGTCCCTCCTTGTCTCTCCTTGCCCCTCCTTTTCACTCCTTGTCCCTTCTTGTTCCTCCTTGTCACTCCTTCTCCCTCCTTGTTCCTCCTTGTCACTCATTTTCCCTCATTTTCCCTCCTTTTCCCTACTTGTCTCTCTTTGTCCCTCAATGTCCCTCCTTGCTCCTTATTGTCCCTCCTTGACCCTCCTTGTCCCTCCTTGTTCCTCCTTGTTCCTCCTTGTTCCTGCTTGTCCCTCCTTGTCCCTCACTGTCCCACTTGTCCCTCATTAGCCCTGCTTTCCCTCATTGCTCCTCCTTTTCCTCCTTTTCCCTCATTGTCCGTCCTTGTCCCGCCTTATACCTCCTGGTCCCTCCTTGTCCGTCCTTGTCCCTTCTGGTCCCTCCTTCTACCTCATTGTCCCTCGTTATCCCTGCTTGTCCCTTCTTGGCTGTCCCTGCCCTCCTTGGCCCTCCTTGTTCCTCCTGTCACTCCTTTTTCCTCCTTTCCCTCTTTTTCCCTCCTGGTCCCTCCTTTTCCCTCCTGGTCCCTCCTTGCTCCTCCTTGCCCCTTCTTTTCCCTCCTTGGCCCTCCGTGTCCCTCCGTGTCCCTCCTTGTCCCTCCTTGTCCTTCCTTGTCCCTGTTTGTCCCTCCTTGATCCTGCTTGTCCCTCCTTGGCTCTTTTTGTCCCTGCTTGTCTCTCCTTCTTCCTACTTGTCCCTCGTTGACCATCCTTGTTCTTCCTTGTCCCTCCTTGATCCTGCTTCTCCCTCCTTGTCCCTCAGTGCCCCACCATGTCCCTCATTGCCCCTCCTTATTTCTCCTTGTCACTCCTGGTCCCTCTTTGACCCTCCTTGTCCCTGCTTGTCCCTCCTTGACCCAGCTTGTCCCCCTAGTCCCTCCTTGTCTCTCCTTGACCATCCTTGTCCTTCCTTGCCCCTCCTTGATCCTGCTTGTCCCTCCTTCTCCCTCCTTGTCCCTCAGTGCCCCACCATGTCCCTCATTGCCCCTCCTTATCCCTCCTTGTCACTCCTGGTCCCTCTTTGTCCCTCCTTGTCCCTGCTTGTCCCTGTTTGTCTCTCCTTGTCCGTCCTTGACCCTCCGTGTCACTCCTTGTCCCTCCTTAATCCTCCTTGTCTCTCCTTGCCCGTCCTTGTCCCTTCTTGTTTTTCCTTGTCCCACCTTGTCCCTCCTTGTCCGGCCTTGTCCCTCCTGGTCCCTCATTGCCTCTCCTTGTCACTCCTTTTCCATCCTTGTCCCTCCTTGTCTCTCCTTGCCCCTTCTTTTCCCTCCTTGGCCCTCCGTGTCCCTCCTTGTCCCTCCTTGTCCTTCCTTGTCCCTGTTTGTCCCTCCTTGATCCTGCTTGTCCCTCCTTGGCTCTTTTTGTCCCTGCTTGTCTCTCCTTCTTCCTACTTGTCCCTCGTTGACCATCCTTGTTCTTCCTTGTCCCTCCTTGATCCTGCTTCTCCCTCCTTATCCCTCAGTGCCCCACCATGTCCCTCATTGCCCCTCCTTATCCCCCCTTGTCACTCCTGGTCCCTCTTTGTCCCTCCTTGTCCCTGCTTGTCCCTGTTTGTCTCTCCTTGTCCGTCCTTGACCCTCCGTGTCACTCCTTGACCCTCCTTAATCCTCCTTGTCTCTCCTTGCCCGTCCTTGTCCCTTCTTGTTTTTCCTTGTCCCACCTTGTCCCTCCTTGTCCGGCCTTGTCCCTCCTGGTCCCTCATTGCCTCTCCTTGTCACTCCTTTTCCATCCTTGTCCCTCCTTGTCTCTCCTTGCCCCTCCTTTTCACTCCTTGTCCCTTCTTGTTCCTCCTTGTCACTCCTTCTCCCTCCTTGTTCCTCCTTGTCACTCCTTTTCCCTCATTTTCCCTACTTGTCTCTCTTTGTCCCTCAATGTCCCTCCTTGTACCTCCTTGCTCCTCATTGTCCCTCCTTGACCCTCCTTGTCCCTCCTTGTTCCTCCTTGTTCCTCCTTGTTCCTCCTTGTTCCTGCTTGTCCCTCCTTGTCCCTCACTGTCCCACTTGTCCCTCATTATCCCTGCTTTCCCTCATTGCTCCTCCTTTTCCTCCTTTTCCCTCATTGTCCGTCCTTGTCCCGCCTTGTACCTCCTGGTCCCTCCTTCTACCTCCTTGTCCCTCATTGTCCCTCGTTATCCCTGCTTGTCCCTCCTTGTCCCTCATTGCCCCTCCTTTGTCCTCCTTTTCCCTCATTGTCCCTCCTTGACCCTGCTTGTTCCTCCTGGTCCCTACTTGTCCCTCCTTGTCCCTTCTTGGCTCTCCTGCCCTCCTTGTCCCTCCTTGTTCCTCCTGTCACTCCTTTTTCCTCCTTTCCCTCCTTTTCCCTCCTGGTCCCTCCTTTTCCCTCCTGGTCCCTCCTTGCTCCTCCTTGTCCCTTCTTTTCCCTCCTTATCCCTCCTTTTCCATCCTGGTCCGTACTTTTCCCTCCTTATCCTTCCGTGACCCTCCTTGTCCCTCCTTGTCCCCCCTAGTCCCTCCTAGTCCCTCATTACCCCTCATTGTCCCACCATGTTCCTCCTTGCTCCTCCTTGCCCCTTCTTTTCCCTCCTTGTCCCTCCTTGTCCCTCATGGCCCCTCATTGTTCCTCCTTGTCCATCCTGGTCCCTCCTTGCTCCTCCTTGCCCCTTCTTTTCCCTCCTTATCCCTCATTATCCTTCCTGGTCCGTACTTGTCCCTCCTTGGCCCTCATTGCCCCTCATTGTCCCTCCTTGTCACTCCTTTTTCCTCCTTTCCCTCCTTTTCCCTCCTGGTCCCTTCTTGCTCCTCCTTGCCCCTTCTTTTCCCTTCTTATACCTCCTTGTCCATCCTGGTCCCTCCTTGGCCCTCCGTGTCCCTCCTTGTCCCTCCTGGTCCCTCCTTGACCATCCTTCTCCCTCTTTGACGCTCCTTGTCCCTCCTTGTTCCTCCTTGTCCCTCCTTTTCCCTCCTTGTCCCTTCTTGACCCTCCTAGTCTCTGCTCGTCTCTCCTTGTCTCTCATTGTCACTCTTTGTCCTTCTTGTTTCTCCTCGTCACACCTTGTCACTCCTTTTCCCTCCTTGTCCCTCCTTGTCTCTCCATGCCCTTCCTTGCCCCTTCTATGCCCTCCTTGTTCCTCCTTGTCACTCCTTTCCCTCCTTTACCCTCCCGGTCCCTACTTGTCTCTCCTTATCCCTCCTTGACCCTCCTTGTCCCTCCTGGTCCGTACTTGTCCCTCATTGTCCTGCCTTGTCCCTACTTGTCCCTCCCTGTCCCTGCTTGACCCACCTTGTCCCTATTTGTCCCTCCTTGATCCTGCTTGTCCCTTCTTGTCCCTCCTTGTCCTCATTGCCCCTCCATGTCCCGCATTGCCCCTCCTTTTCCCTCATTGTCCGTCCTTGTCCGTCCTTGTCCCGCCTTGTCCCTCCTGGTCCTTCCTTTTCCCTCCTTGTCCGTCCTTCTCCCTCCTTGTTCCTCCTGTCACTCCTTTTCCCTTATTGTCCCTCGTTATCCCTGCTTGTCCCTCATTGCCCCTCCTTTGTCCTTCTTTTCCCTCATTGTCCCTTCTTGACCCTACTTGTCCCTCCCTGTCCCTGCTTTACCCACCTTGTCCCTCATTGCCCCTCCATGTCCCTCATTGCCCCTCCATGTCCCTCCTTATCCCACCTTGTCCCGTCTTGTCCCTCCTTGTCCCGCCTTGTCCCTGTTTGTCCCTCCTTGATCCTGCTTGTCCCTCCTTGACCTTCCTTGTCCCTGTTTGTCCCTCCTTGTCCCTTCTTATCTCTCCTTGTCCCACCTTGTCCCTCATTGCCCCTCCTTGTCTGTCCTTGTCCCGCCTTGTCCCTCCTGGTGCCTCCTTGTCACTCATTGTCCCTCCTTGACCCTGCTTGTCCCTACTTGTCTCTCCTTGCGCCTCCTTGGCCTTCCTTGGGCCTGTTTGTCGCTCCTTGATCCTGCTTGTCCCTCCTTGCTCCTACTTGCCCCTCCTTTTCCCGCCTTGTCCCTCATTGCCCCTCCTTGGCCCTCCTTTTCACACCTTTTCCCTCCTTGTCATTCCTTGTCCCTCCTTTTCCCTCCTTGTCCCTCCTTGTCTTTCCTTGTCCCTCCATGTCTCTGCTTGTCCCTCCTTATCCCTGCTTGTCGCTCCTTGTCCCTCCTGGTCCCTCCTTGTCCCTCCTTGTCACTCCTTGTCCCTCCTGATCCGTACTTGTCCCTAATTGCCCCTAATTGTCCCTCATGGTCCCTCCTTGCTCCTCATTGCCCCTTCTTTTCCCTCCTTGTCCCTCAGTATCCCTCCTTGTCCCTCCTTGTTCCTCCTTGTCCCTCCTTGTTCCTCCTTGTTCCTCCTTGTCCCTCCTTGTCTCTCCTTGTCCCTCATTGCCCCTAATTGTCCCTCCTGGTCCCTCCTTGCTCTTCATTGCCCCTTCTTTTCCCTCCTTGTCCCTCCTGGTCCGTACTTGTCCCACCTGGTCCGTACTTGTCCCTCCTTGTCCCTTATTGCCCCTCATTGTCCCTCCTTGTTCCTCCTTGGCCCTCCTTTTCCCTTCATGACCCTGCTTGTCCCTCCTTGCCCGTCCTTATCCCTTCTTATCCCTCCTTGTCCCACCTTGTCCCTCATTGTCCCTCCATGTCCGTCCTTGTCCCGCATTGTCCCTCCTTTACCCTCCTTGTCACTAATTGTCCCTCCTTGACCCTGCTTGTCCCTACTTGTCTCTCCTTGCCCCTCCTGGCCTGTTTGTCGCTCCTTGATCCTGCTTCTCCCTCCTTGTCCCTTCCTGTCCTCCTAGTCCCTACTTGTCCTTCGTTGACCCTCCTTGACCCTCCTGATCCCTCCTTGCTCTTACTTGCCCCTCCTTTTCACGCCTTGTCCCTCATTGCCCCTCCTTGTCACTCCTTTTGCCTCATTGCCCCTCATTGTCCCTCCTTGTACATCCTTTTCCATCCTTTCCCTCCTTGTCTTTCCTTGTCCCTCCTTTTCCCTCATTTCCTCCTTTTCCCTCCTTGTCCCTCGTTGTCTTTCCTTTTCCCTCCATGTCTTTGCTTGTCCCTCCTTATTCCAGCTTTTCCCTCCTTGTTTCTCCTCTTCACACCTTGTCACTCCTTTTCCCTCCTTGACCCTCCTTGTCTCTCCATGCCCCTCCTTGCCCCTTCTTTTCCCTCCTTGTTCCTCCTAGTCACTCCTTTCCCCCCTTTACCCTCCTGGTCCCTCCTTGTGTCTCCTTGTCCCTCCGTGACCCTCATTGTCCCTCCTGGTCCGTATTTGTCCCTCTTTGTCCCTACTTGTCCTTCCTTGTCCCTATTTGTCCTTAATCCTGCTTGTCCCTTCTTGTCCCTGCTTGTCCCCCAGTGCCCCTTCATGTCCCTCATGGCCCCTCCATGTACCTCCTTATACCTAATGGTCCCTCCTAGTCCCGTCTTGTCCCTCCTTGTCCCTGTTTGTCCCTCCTTGATCCTGCTTGTCCCTCCTTGACCCTCCATGTCCTTCCTTGTCCCTGTTTGTCCCTCCTTGATCCTGCTTGTCCCTCCTTGTCCCTTCTTGTCCCTTCTTGTCCCTACTTGTCCCTCCTTGACCCTCCATGTCCCTCCTTGCTCCTACTTGCCCCTTCTTGGCCCTCCTTGTCACTCCTTTTCCTTCATTGCCCTTCATTGTCCCTCCTTGTTCCATCTTTTCCCTCCTTGACCCTCCTTTTCCCTCCTTTCCCTGCTTTTCCCTCCTTGTCCCTCCTTGTCTTTCCTTGTCCCTCCTTGCTCCTACTTGCCCCTCATTGCCCCTTCTTGGCCCTCCTTGTCACTCCTTTTCCTTCATTGCCCTTCATTGTCCCTATTTGTTCCACCTTTTCCCTCCTTTCCCTCCTTGACCCTCCTTGACCCTCCTTGTCTTTCCTTGTCCCTCCTTGTCCCTGCTTATCCCTGCTTGTCCCAACTTGTCTCTCCTTGTCCCTCCGTGACCCTCATTGTCCCTCCTGGTCCGTACTTGTCCCTATTTGTCCCTCCTTGTCCTTCCTTGTCCCTCCTTGATCCTGCTTGTCCCTTCTTGTCCCCCAGTGCCCCTTCATGTCCCTCATTGTCCCTCCATGTACCTCCTTATCCCTCCTGGTCCCTCCTTGTCCCTCTTGTCCCTCCTTGTCCCTGTTTGTCCCTCCTTGATCCTGCTTGTCCCTAATTGTCCCTTCTTGTGCCTACTAGTCCCTCCTTGACCCTCCTGGTCCCTCCTTGCTCCTACTTGCCCCTCATTTCCCCTTCTTGGCCCTCCTTGTCACTCCTTTTCCTTCATTGCCCTTCATTGTCCCTCCTTGTTCCACCTTTTCCCGCCTTTCCCTCCCTGACCCTCCTTTTCCCTCCTTTCCCTGCTTTTCCCTCCTTGTCCCTCGTTGTCCCTCGTTGTCTCTCCTTGTCCCTCCTTGTCCCTCCTTGTCCCTCCTTGACCCTCCTGGTCCGTACTTATCTATCCTTGTCCCTCCTTGTCCCTCTTTGCCCCTAATTGTCCCTCCTGGTCCCTCCTTGCTCTTCATTGCCCCTTCTTTTCCCTCCTTGTCCCTCCTTGGCCCTCCTTTTCCCTTCATGACCCTGCTTGTCCCTCCTTGCCCGTCCTTGTCCCTTCTTATCCCTCCTTGTCCCACCTTGTCCCTCATTGTCCGTCCTTGTCCCGCATTGTCCCTCCTTTACCCTCCTTGTCACTAATTGTCCCTCCTTGACCCTGATTGTCCCTACTTGTCTCTCCTTGCCCCTCCTTGTCCTTCCTTGGGCCTGTTTGTCGCTCCTTGATCCTGCTTCTCCCTCCTTGTCCCTTCCTGTCCTCCTAGACCCTACTTGTCCCTCGTTGACCCTCCTGGTCCCTCCTTGCTCTTACTTGCCCCTCCTTTTCCCGCCTTGTCCCTCATTGCCCCTCCTTCCCCTCCTTGTCACTCCTTTTGCCTCATTGCCCCTCATTGTCCCTCCTTGTACATTCTTTTCCATCCTTGTCTTTCCTTGTCCCTCCTTGTCCCTCGTTGTCTTTCCTTGTCCCTCCATGTCTCTGCTTGTCCCTCCTTATTCCAGCTTTTCCCTCCTTGTTTCTCCTTGTCACACCTTGTCACTCCTTTTCCCTCCTTTTCCCTCCTTGACCCTCCTTGTCTCTCCATGCCCCTTCTTTTCCCTCCTTGTTCCTCCTTGTCACTCCTTTCCCCCCTTTACCCTCCTGGTCCCTCCTTGTGTCTCCTTGTCCCTCCGTGACCCTCATTGTCCCTCCTGGTCCGTATTTGTCCCTACTTGTCCCTCCTTGTCCTTCCTTGTCCCTATTTGTCCCTCCTTGATCCTGCTTGTCCCTTCTTGTCCCTGCTTGTCCCCCAGTGCCCCTTCATGTCCCTCATGGCCCCTCCATGTACCTCCTTATCCCTAATGGTCCCTCCTTGTTCCGTCTTGTCCCTCCTTGTCCCTGTTTGTCCCTCCTTGATCCTGCTTGTCCCTCCTTGTCCTTCCTTGTCCCTCCTTGATCCTGCTTGTCCCTCCTTGTCCCTTCTTGTCCCTACTTGTCCCTCCTTGTCCCTCCTTGACCCTCCATGTCCCTCCTTGCTCCTACTTGCCCCTTCATTGTCCCTCCTTGTTCCATCTTTTCCCTCCTTGACCCTCCTTTTCCCTCCTTTCCCTGCTTTTCCCACCTTGTCCCTCCTTGTCTTTCCTTGTCCCTCCTTGTCCCTGCTTATCCCTGCTTGTCCCTCGTTGTCTCTCCTTGTCCCTCCTTGACCCTCCGTGTCCCTCTTTGTCCCTCCTTGACCCTCCTGGTCCGTACTTATCCCTCCTTGTCACTCCTTGTCCCTCATTGCCCCTAAGTGTCCCTCCTGGTCCATCCTTGCTCTTCATTGCCCCTTCTTTTCCCTCCTTGTCCCTCCTGGCCCGTACTTGTCCTCCTTGTCCCTTATTGCCCCTCATTGTCCCTCCTTGTTCCTCCTTGGCCCTCCTTTTCCCTTCATGTCCCTGCTTGTCCCTGTTTGTCCCTCCTTGTCCCTCCTTGCCCGTCCTTGTCCCTTCTTATCCCTCCATGTCCCACCTTGTCCCTCATTGCCCGTCCATGTCCGTCCGTCTTGACCCTGCTTGTCCCTACTTGTCCCTCCCTGTCCCTGCTTTACCCACCTTGTCCCTCATTGCCCCTCCATGTCCCTCATTGCCCCTCCATGTCCCTCCTTATCCCACCTTGTCCCGTCTTGTCCCTCCTTGTCCCGCCTTGTCCCTGTTTGTCCCTCCTTGATCCTGCTTGTCCCTCCTTGACCTTCCTTGTCCCTGTTTGTCCCTCCTTGTCCCTTCTTATCTCTCCTTGTCCCACCTTGTCCCTCATTGCCCCTCCTTGTCTGTCCTTGTCCCGCCTTGTCCCTCCTGGTGCCTCCTTGTCACTCATTGTCCCTCCTTGACCCTGCTTGTCCCTACTTGTCTCTCCTTGCGCCTCCTTGGCCTTCCTTGGGCCTGTTTGTCGCTCCTTGATCCTGCTTGTCCCTCCTTGCTCCTACTTGCCCCTCCTTTTCCCGCCTTGTCCCTCATTGCCCCTCCTTGGCCCTCCTTTTCACACCTTTTCCCTCCTTGTCATTCCTTGTCCCTCCTTTTCCCTCCTTGTCCCTCCTTGTCTTTCCTTGTCCCTCCATGTCTCTGCTTGTCCCTCCTTATCCCTGCTTGTCGCTCCTTGTCCCTCCTGGTCCCTCCTTGTCCCTCCTTGTCCCTCCTTGTCACTCCTTGACCCTCCTTGTCCCTCCTGATCCGTACTTGTCCCTAATTGCCCCTAATTGTCCCTCATGGTCCCTCCTTGCTCCTCATTGCCCCTTCTTTTCCCTCCTTGTCCCTCAGTATCCCTCCTTGTCCCTCATTGTCCCTCCTTGTTCCTCCTTGTCCCTCCTTGTTCCTCCTTGTCCCTCCTTGTCTCTCCTTGTCCCTCATTGCCCCTAATTGTCCCTCCTGGTCCCTCCTTGCTCTTCATTGCCCCTTCTTTTCCCTCCTTGTCCCTCCTTGTCCCTCCTGGTCCGTACTTGTCCCACCTGGTCCGTACTTTTCCCTCCTTGTCCCTTATTGCCCTCATTGTCCCTCCTTGTTCCTCCTTTTCCCTTCATGACCCTGCTTGTCCCTCCTTGCCCGTCCTTATCCCTTCTTATCCCTCCTTGTCCCACCTTGTCCCTCATTGTCCCTCCATGTCCGTCCTTGTCCCGCATTGTCCCTCCTTTACCCTCCTTGTCACTAATTGTCCCTCCTTGACCCTGCTTGTCCCTACTTGTCTCTCCTTGCCCCTCCTGGCCTGTTTGTCGCTCCTTGATCCTGCTTCTCCCTCCTTGTCCCTTCCTGTCCTCCTAGTCCCTACTTGTCCTTCGTTGACCCTCCTTGACCCTCCTGATCCCTCCTTGCTCTTACTTGCCCCTCCTTTTCACGCCTTGTCCCTCATTGCCCCTCCTTGTCACTCCTTTTGCCTCATTGCCCCTCATTGTCCCTCCTTGTACATCCTTTTCCATCCTTTCCCTCCTTGTCTTTCCTTGTCCCTCCTTTTCCCTCATTTCCTCCTTTTCCCTCCTTGTCCCTCGTTGTCTTTCCTTTTCCCTCCATGTCTTTGCTTGTCCCTCCTTATTCCAGCTTTTCCCTCCTTGTTTCTCCTCTTCACACCTTGTCACTCCTTTTCCCTCCTTGACCCTCCTTGTCTCTCCATGCCCCTCCTTGCCCCTTCTTTACCCTCCTTGTTCCTCCTTGTCACTCCTTTCCCCCCTTTACCCTCCTGGTCCCTCCTTGTGTCTCCTTGTCCCTCCGTGACCCTCATTGTCCCTCCTGGTCCGTATTTGTCCCTCTTTGTCCCTACTTGTCCCTCCTTGTCCTTCCTTGTCCCTATTTGTCCTTAATCCTGCTTGTCCCTTCTTGTCCCTGCTTGTCCCCCAGTGCCCCTTCATGTCCCTCATGGCCCCTCCATGTACCTCCTTATACCTAATGGTCCCTCCTAGTCCCGTCTTGTCCCTCCTTGTCCCTGTTTGTCCCTCCTTGATCCTGCTTGTCCCTCCTTGACCCTCCATGTCCTTCCTTGTCCCTGTCCTTGATCCTGCTTGTCCCTCCTTGTCCCTTCTTGTCCCTTCTTGTCCCTACTTGTCCCTCCTTGACCCTCCATGTCCCTCCTTGCTCCTACTTGCCCCTTCTTGGCCCTCCTTGTCACTCCTTTTCCTTCATTGCCCTTCATTGTCCCTCCTTGTTCCATCTTTTCCCTCCTTGACCCTCCTTTTCCCTCCTTTCCCTGCTTTTCCCTCCTTGTCCCTCCTTGTCTTTCCTTGTCCCTCCTTGCTCCTACTTGCCCCTCATTGCCCCTTCTTGGCCCTCCTTGTCACTCCTTTTCCTTCATTGCCCTTCATTGTCCCTATTTGTTCCACCTTTTCCCTCCTTGACCCTCCTTTTCCCTCCTTGTCTTTCCTTGTCCCTCCTTGTCCCTGCTTATCCCTGCTTGTCCCAACTTGTCTCTCCTTGTCCCTCCGTGACCCTCATTGTCCCTCCTGGTCCGTACTTGTCCCTATTTGTCCCTCCTTGTCCTTCCTTGTCCCTCCTTGATCCTGCTTGTCCCTTCTTGTCCCCCAGTGCCCCTTCATGTCCCTCATTGTCCCTCCATGTACCTCCTTATCCCTCCTGGTCCCTCCTTGTCCCGTCTTGTCCCTCCTTGTCCCTGTTTGTCCCTCCTTGATCCTGCTTGTCCCTAATTGTCCCTTCTTGTGCCTACTAGTCCCTCCTTGACCCTCCTGGTCCCTCCTTGCTCCTACTTGCCCCTCATTGCCCCTTCTTGGCCCTCCTTGTCACTCCTTTTCCTTCATTGCCCTTCATTGTCCCTCCTTGTTCCACCTTTTCCCGCCTTTCCCTCCCTTTCCCTCCTTTCCCTGCTTTTCCCTCCTTGTCCCTCGTTGTCCCTCGTTGTCTCTCCTTGTCCCTCCTTGTCCCTCCTTGTCCCTCCTTGACCCTCCTTGACCCTCCTGGTCCGTACTTATCTATCCTTGTCCCTCCTTGTCCCTCTTTGCCCCTAATTGTCCCTCCTGGTCCCTCCTTGCTCTTCATTGCCCCTTCTTTTCCCTCCTTGTCCCTCCTTGGCCCTCCTTTTCCCTTCATGACCCTGCTTGTCCCTCCTTGCCCGTCCTTGTCCCTTCTTATCCCTCCTTGTCCCACCTTGTCCCTCATTGTCCCTCCATGTCCGTCCTTGTCCCGCATTGTCCCTCCTTTACCCTCCTTGTCACTAATTGTCCCTCCTTGACCCTGATTGTCCCTACTTGTCTCTCCTTGCCCCTCCTTGTCCTTCCTTGGGCCTGTTTGTCGCTCCTTGATCCTGCTTCTCCCTCCTTGTCCCTTCCTGTCCTCCTAGACCCTACTTGTCCCTCGTTGACCCTCCTTGACCCTCCTGGTCCCTCCTTGCTCTTACTTGCCCCTCCTTTTCCCGCCTTGTCCCTCATTGCCCCTCCTTCCCCTCCTTGTCACTCCTTTTGCCTCATTGCCCCTCATTGTCCCTCCTTGTACATTCTTTTCCATCCTTTCCCTCCTTGTCTTTCCTTGTCCCTCCTTGTCCCTCGTTGTCTTTCCTTGTCCCTCCATGTCTCTGCTTGTCCCTCCTTATTCCAGCTTTTCCCTCCTTGTTTCTCCTTGTCACACCTTGTCACTCCTTTTCCCTCCTTGACCCTCCTTGTCTCTCCATGCCCCTTCTTTTCCCTCCTTGTTCCTCCTTGTCACTCCTTTCCCCCCTTTACCCTCCTGGTCCCTCCTTGTGTATCCTTGTCCCTCCGTGACCCTCA
Organism: Polietes domitor; assembly: GCA_947397865.1. Taxonomy (NCBI): domain Eukaryota; kingdom Metazoa; phylum Arthropoda; class Insecta; order Diptera; family Muscidae; genus Polietes; species Polietes domitor. The sequence goes on from OX377623.1 coordinate 7,575,783, forward strand.
TTGTCCCTCCTGGTCCGTATTTGTCCCTACTTGTCCCTCCTTGTCCTTCCTTGTCCCTATTTGTCCCTCGTTGATCCTGCTTGTCCCTTCTTGCCCCTGCTTGTCCCCCAGTGCCCCTTCATGTCCCTCATGGCCCCTCCATGTACCTCCTTATCCCTAATGGTCCCTCCTTGTTCCGTCTTGTCCCTCCTTGTCCCTGTTTGTCCCTCCTTGATCCTGCTTGTCCCTCCTTGTCCTTCCTTGTCTCTCCTTGATCCTGCTTGTCCCTCCTTGTCCCTTCTTGTCCCTACTTGTCCCTCCTTGACCCTCCATGTCCCTCCTTGCTCCTACTTGCCCCTTCATTGTCCCTCCTTGTTCCATCTTTTCCCTCCTTGACCCTCCTTTTCCCTCCTTTCCCTGCTTTTCCCACCTTGTCCCTCCTTGTCTTTCCTTGTCCCTCCTTGTCCCTGCTTATCCCTGCTTGTCCCTCGTTGTCTCTCCTTGGCCCTCCTTGTCCCTCCTTGTCCCTCCTTGACCCTCCGTGTCCCTCTTTGTCCCTCCTTGACCCACCTGGTCCGTACTTATCCCTCCATGTCCCACCTTGTCCCTCATTGCCCGTCCATGTCCGTCCTTGTCCCGCATTGTCCCTCCTTTACCCTCCTTGACACTAATTGTCCCTCCTTGACCCTGCTTGTCCCTACGTGTCTCTCTTTGCCCCTCCTTGTCCTTCCTTGGGCCTGTTTGTCGCTCCTTGATCCTGCTTCTCCCTCCTTGTCCCTTCCTGTCGATCCTAGTCCCTACTTGTCCCTCGTTGACCCTCCTGGTCCCTCATTGCTCTTACTTCCCCCTCCTTTTCCCGCCTTGTCCCTCCTTGCCCCTCCTTGGCCCTCCTTGTCATTCCTTTTGCCTCATTGCCCCTCCTTTTCCATCCTTTCCCTCCTTGTCTTTCCTTGTCCCTCCTTATCCCTACTTGTCCATCCTGGTCCGTACTTGTCCCTCCTTGGCCCTCCGTGTCCCACATTGTCCCTCATTGTCCCTCCTTGTTCCTCCTTGTCACTCCTTTCCCTCCTTTTCCCTCCTTTTCCCTCCTGGTCCCTCCTTGTCCCTCCTGGTCCCTCCTTGCTCCTCCTTGCCTCTTTTTTTCCCTCCTTGGCCCTCCGTGTCCCTCCTTGTCCTTCCTTGTCCCTGTTTGTCCCTCCTTGATCCTGCTTGTCCCTCCTTGGCTCTTTTTGTCCCTGCTTGTCTCTCCTTCTTCCTACTTGTCCCTCCTTGACCATCCTTGTCCTTCCTTGTCCCTCCTTTACCCTCCTTGTCACTAATTGTCCCTCCTTGACCCTGCTTGTCCCTATTTGTCTCTCCTTGCCCCTCCTTGTCCTTCCTTGGGCCTGTTTGTCGCTCCTTGATCCTGCTTCTCCCTCCTTGTCCCTTCCTGTCCCACCCAGTCCCTACTTGTCCCTGGTTGACCCTCCTGGTCCCTCCTTGCTCTTACTTCCCCTCCTTTTCCCGCCTTGTCCCTCCTTGCCCTTCCTTGGCCTTCCTAGTCACTCCTTTTGCCTCATTGCCCCTCATTGTCCCTCCTTGTTCCTCCTTTTCCATCCTTTCCCTCCTTTCCCTCCTCTTCCCTCCTTTTCCCTCCTTGTCCCTCGTTGTCTTTCCTTGTCCCTCCATGTCTTTGCTTGTCCCTCCTTATCCCTCCTTGCCCCTCCTTGTCCCTCCTGGTCCCTACTTGTCCCTTCTTGGCTCTCCTGCCCTCCTTGTCCCTCCTTGTTCCTCCTGTCACTCCTTTTTCCTCCTTTCCCTCCTTTTCCCTCCTGGTCCCTCCTTGCTCCTCCTTGCCCCTTCTTTTCCCTCCTATCCCTCCTTTTCCATTCTGGTCCGCCCTCCTTGTCCTTCCTTGTCCCTGTTTGTCCCTCCTTGATCCTGCTTGTCCCTCCTTGGCTCTTTTTGTCCCTGCTTGTCCCTCCTTCTCCCTCCTTGTCCCTCAGTGTCCCACCATGTCCCTCATTGCCCCTCCTTATTTCTCCTTGTCACTCCTGGTCCCTCTTTGACCCTCCTTGTCCCTGTTTGTCCCTCCTTGACCCTGCTTGTCCCCCTAGTCCCTCCTTGTCTCTCCTTGACCATCCTTGTCCTTCCTTGCCCCTCCTTGATCCTGCTTGTCCCTCCTTCTCCCTCCTTGTCCCTCAGTGCCCCACCATGTCCCTCATTGCCCCTCCTTATCCCTCCTTGTCACTCCTGGTCCCTCTTTGTCCCTCCTTGTCCCTGCTTGTCCCTGTTTGTCTCTCCTTGTCCGTCCTTGACCCTCCGTGTCCCTCCTTGTCCCTCCTTAATCCTCCTTATCTCTCCTTGCCCGTCCTTGTCCCTTCTTGTTTTTCCTTGTCCCACCTTGTCCCTCCTTGTCCGGCCTTGTCCCTCCTGGTCCCTCATTGCCTCTCCTTGTCACTCCTTTTCCATCCTTGTCCCTCCTTGTCTCTCCTTGCCCCTCCTTTTCACTCCTTGTCCCTTCACTCTTTGTCCCTTCTTGCTCCTCATTGTCCCTCCTTGACCCTCCTTGTCCCTCCTTGTCCCTCCTTGTCCCAACTTGTCCCTCCTTGTTCCTCCTTGTTCCTGCTTGTCCCTCCTTGTCCCTCACTGTCCCACTTGTCCCTCATTATCCCTGCTTTCCCTCATTGCTCCTCCTTTTCCTCCTTTTCCCTCATTGTCCGTCCTTGTCCCGCCTTGTACCTCCTGGTCCCTCCTTCTACCTCCTTGTCCCTCATTGTCCCTCGTTATCCCTGCTTGTCCCTCCTTGTCCCTCATTGTCCCTCCTTTGTCCTCCTTTTCCCTCATTGTCCCTCCTTGACCCTGCTTGTTCCTCCTGGTCCCTACTTGTCCCTCCTTGTCCCTTCTTGGCTCTCCTGCCCTCCTTGTCCCTCCTTGTTCCTCCTGTCACTCCTTTTTCCTCCTTTCCCTCCTTTTCCCTCCTGGTCCCTCCTTGCTCCTCCTTGCCCCTTCTTTTCCCTCCTATCCCTCCTTTTCCATCCTGGTCCGTACTTTTCCCTCCTTGGCCCTCCGTGACCCTCCTAGTCCCTCCTTGTCCCTCATTGCCCCTCATTGTCCCACCATGTTCCTCCTTGCCACTTCTTTTCCCTCCTTGTCCCTCCTTGTCCCTCATGGCCCCTCATTGTTCCTCCTTGTCCATCCTGGTCCCTCCTTGCTCCTCCTTGCCCCTTCTTTTCCCTCCTTATCCCTCATTATCCTTCCTGGTCCGTACTTGTCCCTCCTTGGCCCTCATTGCCCCTCATTGTCCCTCCTTGTCACTCCTTTTTCCTCCTTTCCCTCCTTTTCCCTCCTGGTCCCTCCTTGCTCCTCCTTGCCCCTTCTTTTCCCTCCTTATACCTCCTTGTCCATCCTGGTCCCTCCTTGGCCCTCCGTGTCCCTCCTTGTCCCTCCTTGACCCTCCTTGACCATCCTTCTCCCTCTTTGACGCTCCTTGTCCCTCCTTGTTCCTCCTTGCCCCTCCTTTTCCCTCCTTGTCCCTTCTTGACCCTCCTAGTCCCTCCTAGTCTCTGCTCGTCTCTCCTTGTCTCTCATTGTCACTTCTTGTAACTCTTTGTCCTTCTTGTTTCTCCTTGTCACACCTTGTCACTCCTTTTCCCTCCTTGTCCCTCCTTGTCTCTCCATGCCCTTCCTTGCCCCTTCTATGCCCTCCTTGTTCCTCCTTGTCACTCCTTTCCCTCTTTTACCCTCCTGGTCCCTACTTGTCTCTCCTTATCCCTCCTTGCCCCTCCTGGTCCGTACTTGTCCCTCATTGTCCTGCCTTGTCCCTACTTGTCCCTCCCTGTCCCTGCTTGACCCACCTTGTCCCTCTTTGTCCCTCCTTGATCCTGCTTGTCCCTTCTTGTCCCTCCTGGTCCCTCATTGCCCCTCCATGTCCCTCATTGCCCCTCCTTTTCCCTCATTGTCCGTCCTTGTCCCGCCTTGTCCCTCCTGGTCTTTCCTTTTCCCTCCTTGTCCGTCCTTCTCCCTCCTTGTTCCTCCTGTCACTCCTTTTCCCTTATTGTCCTTCCTTGTCCCTCGTTATCCCTGCTTGTCCCTCATTGCCCCTCCTTTGTCCTTCTTTTCCCTCATTGTCCCTTCTTGACCCTGCTTGTCCCTACTTGTCCCTCCCTGTCCCTGCTTTACCCACCTTGTCCCTCATTGCCCCTCCATGTCCCTCATTGCCCCTCCATGTCCCTCCTTATCCCACCTTGTCCCTCCTTGTCCCGCCTTGTCCCTCCTTGATCCTGCTTGTCCCTACTTGACCCTCCTTGTCCTTCATTGTCCCTGTTTGTCCCTCCTTGTCCCTTCTTATCTCTCCTTGTCCCACCTTGTCCCTCATTGCCCCTCCTTGTCTGTCCTTGTCCCTCCTGGTCCCTCCTTGTCACTCATTGTCCCTCCTTGACCCTGCTTGTCCCTACTTGTCTCTCCTTGCGCCTCCTTGGCCTTCCTTGGGCCTGTTTGTCGCTCCTTGATCCTGCTTGTCCCTCCTTGCTCCTACTTGCCCCTCCTTTTCCCGCCTTGTCCCTCATTGCCCCTCCATGGCCCTCCTTTTCCCTCATTGATCCTCATTGTCCCTCCTTGTCATTCCTTGTTCCTCCTTTTCCCTCCTTGTCCCTCCTTGTCTTTCCTTGTCCCTCCATGTCTCTGCTTGTCCCTCCTTATCCCTGCTTGTCGCTCCTTGTCCCTCCTGGTCCCTCCTGGTCCCTCCTTGTCCCTCCTTGTCACTCCTTGACCCTCCTTGTCCCTCCTGATCCGTACTAGTCCCTAATTGCCCCTAATTGTCCCTCATGGTCCCTCCTCGCTCCTCATTGCCCCTTCTTTTCCCTCCTTGTCCCTCATTATCCCTCCTTGTCCCTCATGACCCATCATTGTCCCTCCTTGTCCCTCCTTGTTCCTCCTTGTCCCTCCTTGTTCCTCCTTTTTCCTCCTTGTCCCTCCTTGTCTCTCCTTGTCCCTCATTGCCCCTAATTGTCCCTCCTTGTCCCTCCTTGCTCTTCATTGCCCCTTCTTTTCCCTCCTTGTCCCTCCTGGCCCGTACTTGTCCCTCCTGGTCCGTACTTGTCCCTCCTTGTCCCTTATTGCCCCTCATTGTCCCTCCTTGTTCCTCCTTGGCCCTCCTTTTCCCTTCATGACCCTGCTTGTCCCTCCTTGCCCGTCCTTGTCCCTTCTTATCACTCCTTGTCCCACCTTGTCCCTCCATGTCCGTCCTTGTCCCGCATTGTCCCTCCTTTACCCTCCTTGTCACTAATTGTCCCTCCTTGACCCTGCTTGTCCCTACTTGTCTCTCCTTGCCCCTCCTTGTCCTTCCTTGGGCCTGTTTGTCGCTCCTTGATCCTGCTTCTCCCTCCTTGTCCCTTCCTGTCCTCCTAGTCCCTACTTGTCCTTCGTTGACCCTCCTTGACCCTCCTGGTCCCTCCTTGCTCTTACTTGCCCCTCCTTTTCCCGCCTTGTCCCTCATTGCCCCTCCTTGCCCCTCCTTGTCACTCCTTTTGCCTCATTGCCCCTCATTGTCCCTCCTTGTACATCCTTTTCCATCCTTTCCCTCCTTGTCTTTCCTTGTCCCTCCTTTTCCCTCCTTTCCTCCTTTCCCTCCATTTCCCTCCTTTTCCCTCCTTGTCCCTCGTTGTCTTTCCTTTTCCCTCCATGTCTCTGCTTGTCCCTCCTTACTCCAGCTTTTCCCTCCTTGTTTCTCCTTGTCACACCTTGTCACTCCTTTTCCCTCCTTGACCCTCCTTGTCTCTCCATGCCCCTCCTTGCCCCTTCTTTTCCATCCTTGTTCCTCCTTGTCACTCCTTTCCCCCCTTTACCCTCCTGGTCCCTCCTTGTGTCTCCTTGTCCCTCCGTGACCATCATTGTCCCTCCTGGTCCGTATTTGTCCCTCTTTGTCCCTACTTGTCCCTCCTTGTCCTTCCTTGTCCCTATTTGTCCTTAATCCTGCTTGTCCCTTCTTGTCCCTGCTTGTCCCCCAGTGCCCTTTCATGTCCCTCATGGCCCCTCCATGTACCTCCTTATACCTAATGGTCCCTCCTTGACCCGTCTTGTCCCTCCTTGTCCCTGTTTGTCCCTCCTTGATCCTGCTTGTCCCTCCTTGACCCTCCTTGTCCTTCCTTGTCCCTGTTTGTCCCTCCTTGATCCTGCTTGTCCCTCCTTGTCCCTTCTTGTCCCTTCTTGTCCCTCCTTGACCCTCCATGTCCCTCTTTGCCCCTAATTGTCCCTCCTGGTCCCTCCTTGCTCTTCATTGCCCCTTCTTTTCCCTCCTTGTCCCTCCTGGTTCCTCCTTGGCCCTCCTTTTCCCTTCATGACCCTGCTTGTCCCTCCTTGCCCGTCCTTGTACCTTCTTATCCCTCCTTGTCCCACCTTGTCCCTCCATGTCCGTCCTTGTCCCGCATTGTCCCTCCTTTACCCTCCTTGTCACTAATTGTCCCTCCTTGACCCTGCTTGTCCCTACTTGTCTCTCCTTGCCCCTCCTTGTCCTTCCTTGGGCCTGTTTGTCGCTCCTGGATCCTGCTTCTCCCTCCTTGTCCCTTCCTGTCCTCCTAGTCCCTACTTGTCCTTCGTTGACCCTCCCTGACCCTCCTGGTCCCTCCTTGCTCCTACTTGCCCCTTCTTGACCCTCCTTGTCACTCCTTTTCCTTCATTGCCCTTCATTGTCCCTCCTTGTTCCATCTTTTCCCTCCTTGACCCTCCTTTTCCCTGCTTTTCCCTCCTTGTCCCTCCTTGTCTTTCCTTGTCCCTCCTTGCTCCTACTTGCCCCTCATTGCCCCTTCTTGGCCCTCCTTGTCACTCCTTTTCTTCATTGCCCTTCATTGTCCCTATTTGTTCCACCTTTTCCCTCCTTTCCCTCCTTGACCCTCCTTTTCCCTCCTTGTCTTTCCTTGTCCCTCCTTGTCTTTCCTTGTCCCTCCTTGTCCCTGCTTATCCCTGCTTGTCCCAACTTGTCTCTCCTTGTCCCTCCGTGACCCTCATTGTCCCTCCTGGTCCGTACTTGTCCCTATTTGTCCCTCCTTGTCCTTCCTTGTCCCTCCTTGATCCTGCTTGTCCCTTCTTGTCCCTGCTTGTCCCCCAGTGCCCCTTCATGTCCCTCATTGTCCCTCCATATACCTCCTTATCCCTCCTGGTCCCTCCTTGTCCCGTCTTGTCCCTCCTTGTCACTCCTTGTCCCTGTTTGTCCCTCCTTGATCCTGCTTGTCCCTAATTGTCCCTTCTTGTGCCTACTAGTCCCTCCTTGACCCTCCTGGTCCCTCCTTGCTCCTACTTGCCCCTCATTGCCCCTTCTTGGCCCTCCTTGTCACTCCTTTTCCTTCATTGCCCTTCATTGTCCCTCCTTGTTCCACCTTTTGCCGCCTTTCCCTCCCTGACCCTCCTTTTCCCTCCTTTCCCTGCTTTTCCCTGCTTGTCCCTCCTTGTCCCTCATGGCCCCTCATTGTTCCTCCTTGTCCATCCTGGTCCCTCCTTGCTCCTCCTTGCCCCTTCTTTTCCCTCCTTATCCCTCATTATCCTTCCTGGTCCGTACTTGTCCCTCCTTGGCCCTCATTGCCCCTCATTGTCCCTCCTTGTCACTCCTTTTTCCTCCTTTCCCTCCTTTTCCCTCCTGGTCCCTCCTTGCTCCTCCTTGCCCCTTCTTTTCCCTCCTTATACCTCCTTGTCCATCCTGGTCCCTCCTTGGCCCTCCGTGTCCCTCCTTGTCCCTCCTTGACCCTCCTTGACCATCCTTCTCCCTCTTTGATGCTCCTTGTCCCTCCTTGTTCCTCCTTGCCCCTCCTTTTCCCTCCTTGACCCTTCTTGACCCTCCTAGTCCCTCCTAGTCTCTGCTCGTCTCTCCTTGTCTCTCATTGTCACTCCTTGTAACTCTTTGTCCTTCTTGTTTCTCCTTGTCACACCTTGTCACTCCTTTTCCCTCCTTGTCCCTCCTTGTCTCTCCATGCCCTTCCTTGCCCCTTCTATGCCCTCCTTGTTCCTCCTTGTCACTCCTTTCCCTCTTTTACCCTCCTGGTCCCTACTTGTCTCTCCTTATCCCTCCTTGCCCCTCCTGGTCCGTACTTGTCCCTCATTGTCCTGCCTTGTCCCTACTTGTCCCTCCCTGTCCCTGCTTGACCCACCTTGTCCCTCTTTGTCCCTCCTTGATCCTGCTTGTCCCTTCTTGTCCCTCCTGGTCCCTCATTGCCCCTCCATGTCCCTCATTGCCCCTCCTTTTCCCTCATTGTCCGTCCTTGTCCCGCCTTGTCCCTCCTGGTCTTTCCTTTTCCCTCCTTGTCCGTCCTTCTCCCTCCTTGTTCCTCCTGTCACTCCTTTTCCCTTATTGTCCTTCCTTGTCCCTCGTTATCCCTGCTTGTCCCTCATTGCCCCTCCTTTGTCCTTCTTTTCCCTCATTGTCCCTTCTTGACCCTGCTTGTCCCTACTTGTCCCTCCCTGTCCCTGCTTTACCCACCTTGTCCCTTATTGTCCCTCCATGTCCCTCATTGCCCCTCCATGTCCCTCCTTATCCCACCTTGTCCCTCCTTGTCCCGCCTTGTCCCTGTTTGTCCCTCCTTGATCCTCCTTGTCCCTACTTGACCCTCCTTGTCCTTCATTGTCCCTGTTTGTCCCTCCTTGTCCCTCCTTGTCCCTTCTTATCTCTCCTTGTCCCACCTTGTCCCTCATTGCCCCTCCTTGTCTGTCCTTGTCCCTCCTGGTCCCTCCTTGTCACTCATTGTCCCTCCTTGACCCTGCTTGTCCCTACTTGTCTCTCCTTGCGCCTCCTTGGCCTTCCTTGGGCCTGTTTGTCGCTCCTTGATCCTGCTTGTCCCTCCTTGCTCCTACTTGCCCCTCCTTTTCCCGCCTTGTCCCTCATTGCCCCTCCTTGGCCCTCCTTTTCACTCCTTTTCCCTCATTGATCCTCATTGTCCCTCCTTGTCATTCCTTGTTCCTCCTTTTCCCTCCTTGTCTTTCCTTGTCCCTCCATGTCTCTGCTTGTCCCTCCTTATCCCTGCTTGTCGCTCCTTGTCCCTCCTGGTCCCTCCTTGTCCCTCCTTGTCACTCCTTGACCCTCCTTGTCCCTCCTGATCCGTACTAGTCCCTAATTGCCCCTAATTGTCCCTCATGGTCCCTCCTTGCTCCTCATTGCCCCTTCTTTTCCCTCCTTGTCCCTCATTATCCCTCCTTGTCCCTCATGACCCATCATTGTCCCTCCTTGTCCCTCCTTGTTCCTCCTTGTCCCTCCTTGTTCCTCCTTTTTCCTCCTTGTCCCTCCTTGTCTCTCCTTGTCCCTCATTGCCCCTAATTGTCCCTCCTGGTCCATCCTTGCTCTTCATTGCCCCTTCTTTTCCCTCCTTGTCCCTCCTGGTCCGTACTTGTCCCTCCTTGTCCATTATTGCCCCTCATTGTCCCTCCTTGTTCCTCCTTGGCCCTCCTTTTCCCTTCATGACCCTGCTTGTCCCTCCTTGCCCGTCCTTGTCCCTTCTTATCACTCCTTGTCCCACCTTGTCCCTCCATGTCCGTCCTTGTCCCGCATTGTCCCTCCTTTACCCTCCTTGTCACTAATTGTCCCTCCTTGACCCTGCTTGTCCCTACTTGTCTCTCCTTGCCCCTCCTTGTCTTTCCTTGTCCCTCCTTGTCTTTCCTTGTCCCTCCTTGTCCCTGCTTATCCCTGCTTGTCCCAACTTGTCTCTCCTTGTCCCTCCGTGACCCTCATTGTCCCTCCTGGTCCGTACTTGTCCCTATTTGTCCCTCCTTGTCCCGTCTTGTCCCTCCTTGTCACTCCTTGTCCCTGTTTGTCCCTCCTTGATCCTGCTTGTCCCTAATTGTCCCTTCTTGTGCCTACTAGTCCCTCCTTGACCCTCCTGGTGTCTCCTTGCTCCTACTTGCCCCTCATTGCCCCTTCTTGGCCCTCCTTGTCACTCCTTTTCCTTCATTGCCCTTCATTGTCCCTCCTTGTTCCACCTTTTGCCGCCTTTCCCTCCCTGACCCTCCTTTTCCCTCCTTTCCCTGCTTTTCCCTGCTTGTCCCTCGTTGTCTCTCCTTGTCCCTCGTTGTCTCTCCTTGTCCCTCCTTGTCCCTCCTTGACCCTCCTTGTCCCTCCTTGTCCCTCCTTGACCCTCCTGGTCCGTACTTATCTATCCTTGTCCCTCCTTGTCTCTCCTTGTCCCTCTTTGCCCCTAATTGTCCCTCCTGGTCCCTCCTTGCTCTTCATTGCCCCTTCTTTTCCCTCCTTGTCCCTCCTGGTTCCTCCTTGGCCCTCCATTTCCCTTCATGACCCTGCTTGTCCCTCCTTGCCCGTCCTTGCCCGTCCTTGTCCCTTCTTATCCGTCCTTGTCCCACCTTGTCCCTCATTGTCCCTCCATGTCCGTCCATGTCCGTCCTTGTCCCGCATTGCCCCTCCTTTACCCTCCTTGTCACTAATTGTCCCTCCTTGACCCTGATTGTCCCTACTTGTCTCTCCTTGCCCCTCCTTGTCCTTCCTTGGGCCTGTTTGTCGCTCCTTGATCCTGCTTCTCCCTCCTTGTCCCTTCCTGTCCTCCTAGACCCTACTTGTCCCTCGTTGACCCTCCTGGTCCCTCCTTGCTCTTACTTACCCCTCCTTTTCCCGCCTTGTCCCTCATTGCCCCTCCTTCCCCTCCTTGTCACTCCTTTTGCCTCATTGCCCCTCATTGTCCCTCCTTGTACATCCTTTTCCATCCTTTCCCTCCTTGTCTTTCCTTGTCCCTCCTTTTCCCTCCTTTCCCTCCATTTCCCTCCTTGTCCCTCGTTGTCTTTCCTTGTCCCTCCTTGTCTTTCCTTGTCCCTCCTTGTCCCTGCTTATCCCTGCTTGTCCCTCGTTGTCTCTCCTTGTCCCTCCTTGTCCCTCCTTGACCCTCCGTGTCCCTCTTTGTCCCTCCTTGACCCTCCTGGTCCGTACTTATCCCTCCTTGTCACTCCTTGTCCCTCATTGCCCCTAATTGTCCCTCCTGGTCCCTCCTTGCTCTTCATTGCCCCTTCTTTTCCCTCCTTGTCCCTCCTGGCCGTACTTGTCCTCCTTGTCCCTTATTGCACCTCATTGTCCCTCCTTGTTCCTCCTTGGCCCTCCTTTTCCCTTCATGTCCCTGCTTGTCCCTCCTTGTCCCTCCTTGCCCGTCCTTGTCCCTTCTTATCCCTCCATGTCCCTCATTGCCCGTCCATGTCCGTCCTTGTCCCGCATTGTCCCTCCTTTACCCTCCTTGACACTAATTGTCCCTCCTTGACCCTGCTTGTCCCTACTTGTCTCTCCTTGCCCCTCCTTGTCCTTCCATGGGCCTGTTTGTCGCTCCTTGATCCTGCTTCTCCCTCCTTGTCCTTCCTGTCCCTCCTAGTCCCTACTTGTCCCTCGTTGACCCTCGTTGACTCTCCTGGTCCCTCCTTGCTCTTACTTCCCCCTCCTTTTCCCGCCTTGTCCCTCCTTGGCCCTCCTTGTCATTCCTTTTGCCTCATTGCCCCTCATTGTCCCTCCTTTTCCATCCTTTCCCTCCTTGTCCCTCCTTTTCCCTCCTTGTCCCTCGTTGTCTTTCCTTGTCCCTCCATGTCTTTGCTTGTCCCTCCATATCCCTGCTTGTCCCTCCTTGACCTTCCTTGTCCCTCCTTGAACCTCCTTGTCCCTCCTGGTCCGTACTTGTCCCTCCTTGTCCCTCATTGCCCCTCATGGTCCCTCATTGTCCCTCCTTGTCCATCCATGTCCATCCTGGTCCCTCCTTGACCCTCCTTGTTCCTCCTTGTCCCTCCTGGTCCGTACTTGTCCCTCCTTGTCCGTCCTTGACCCTCCTTGACCGTCCTTGTCCCTCCTTGTTCCTCATTGTCCCTCCTTTGTCCTCCTTTTACCTCATTTTCCCACCTTGTCCCTCGTTATCCCTGCTTGTCCCTCCTTGCCCCTCCTTTTCCCTACTGGTCCCTCCTTGCTCCTCCTTGCTCCTCCTTGCCCCTTCTTTTCCCTCCTTATCCCTACTTGTCCATCCTGGTCCGTACTTGTCCCTCCTTGGCCCTCCGTGTCCCACATTGTCCCTCATTGCCCCTCATTGTCCCTCCTTGTTCCTCCTTGTCACTCCTTTCCCTCCTTTTCCCTCCTGGTCCCTCCTTGCTCCTCCTTGCCCCTTCTTTTCCCTCCTTGGCCCTCCTTGTCCCTCCTTGTCCCTCCTTGTCCCTCATTGTCCCTCCTGGTCCCTCCTTGCTCCTCCTTGCCCCTTTTTTCCCTCCTTGGCCCTCATTGGCCCTCCGTGTCCCTCCTTGTCCTTCCTTGTCCCTGTTTGTCCCTCCTTGATCCTGCTTGTCCCTCCTTGGCTCTTTTTGTCCCTGCTTGTCTCTCCTTCTTCCTACTTGTCCCTCCTTGACCATCCTTGTCCTTCCTTGTCCCTCCTTAACCATCCTTGTCCTTCCTTGTCCCTCAGTGCCCCACCATGTCCCTCATTTCCCCTCCTTATCCCTCCTTGTCACTCCTGGTCCCTCTTTGTCCCTCCTTGTCCCTGCTTGTCCCTGTTTGTCTCTCCTTGTCCGTCCTTGGCCCTCCGTGTCCCTCCTTGTCCCTCCTTAATCCTCCTTGTCTCTCCTTGCCCGTCCTTGTCCCTTCTTGTTTTTCCTTGTCCCACCTTGTCCCTCCTTGTCCGGCCTTGTCCCTCCTGGTCCCTCATTGCCTCTCCTTGTCCCTCCTTTTCCATCCTTGTCCCTCCTTGTCTCTCCTTGCCCCTCCTTTTCACTCCATATCCCTTCTTGTTCCTCCTTGTCACTCCTTCTCCCTCCTTGTCCCTCCTTGTCCCTCCTTGTCCCTCCTTGTCACTCCTTTTCCCTCATTTTCCCTCCTTTTCCCTACTTGTCTCTCTTTGTCCCTCAATGTCCCTCCTTGCTCCTCATTGTCCCTCCTTGACCCTCCTTGACCCTCCTTGTCCCTCCTTGTAGCTCCTTGTCCCAACTTGTCCCTCCTTGTTCCTCCTTGTTCCTGCTTGTCCCTCCTTGTCCCTCACTGCCCCACTTGTCCCTCATTATCCCTGCTTTCCCTCATTGCTCCTCCTTTTCCCTCATTGTCCGTCCTTGTCCCGCCTTGTACCTCCTGGTCCCTCCTTGTCCGTCCTTGTCCCTTCTGGTCCCTCCTTCTACCTCCTTGTCCCTCATTGTCCCTCGTTATCCCTGCTTGTCCCTCCTTGCCCCTCCTTTGTCCTCCTTTTCCCTCATTTTCCCTCCTTTTCCCTCATTGTCCCTCCTTGACCCTGCTTGTTCCTCCTGGTCCCTACTTGTCCCTTCTTGGCTCTTCTGCCCACCTTGTCTATCCTTCTCCCTCCTTCTCCCTCCTTGTTCCTCCTGTCACTCCTTTTTCCTCCTTTCCCTCCTTTTCCCTCCTGGTCCCTCCTTGCTCCTCCATGCCCCTTCTTTTCCCTCCTTATCCCTCCTTTTCCATCCTGGTCCGTACTTTTCCCTCCTTGGCCCTCCGTGTCCCTCCTAGTCCCTCCTAGTCCCTCCTTGTCCCTCATTGCCCCTCATTGTCCCACCATGTTCCTCCTTGCCCCTTCTTTTCCCTCCTTGTCCCTCATGGCCCCACATTGTCCCTCCTTGTTCCTCCTTGTCACTCCTTGTCCATCCTGGTCCCTCCTTGCTCCTCCTTGCCCCTTCTTTTCCCTGCTTTTCCCTCATTATCCTTCCTTGTACGTACTTGTCCCTCCTTGGCCCTCATTGTCCCTCATTGTCCCACCTTGTTCCTCCTTGTCACTCCTTTTTCCTCCTTTCCCTCCTTTTCCCTCCTGGTCCCTCCTTGCCCCTTCTTTTCCCTCCTTATACCTCCTTGTCCATCCTGGTCCCTCCTTGGCCCTCCGTGTCCCTCCTGGTCCCTCTTTGACCCTCCTTGACCATCCTTCTCCCTCTTTGACGCTCCTTGTCCCTCCTTGTTCCTCCTTGCCCCTCCTTTTCCCTCCATGTCCCTTCTTGACCCTCCTAGTCCCTCCTAGTCTCTGCTCGTCTCTCCTTGTCCCTCATTGTCACTCCTTGTAACTCTTTGTCCTTCTTGTTTCTCCTTGTCACACCTTGTCACTCCTTTTCCCTCCTTGTCCCTCCTTGTCTCACCATGCCCTTCCTTGCCCCTTCTATGCCCTCCTTATTCCTCCTTGTCACTCCTTTCCCTCCTTTACCCTCCTGGTCACTACTTGTCTCTCCTTATCCCTCCTTGACCCTCCTTGTCCCTCCTGGTCCGTACTTGTCCCTCATTGTCCTTCCTTGTCCCTACTTGTCCCTCCCTGTCCCTGCTTGACCCACCTTGTCCCTATTTGTCCCTCATTGATCCTGCTTGTCCCTTCTTGTCCCTCCTTGTCCCTCATTGCCCCTCCTTTTCCTCCTTTTCCCTCATTGTCCGTCCTTGTCCGTCCTTGTCCCGCCTTGTCCCTCCTGGTCCTTCCTTTTCCCTCCTTGTCCGTCCTTCTCCCTCCTTGTTCCTCCTGTCACTATTTTTCCCTCATGTTCCCGCCTTGTGCCTCCTTGTCCCTCGTTATCCCTGCTTGTCCCTCATTGCCCCTCCTTTGTCCTTCTTTTCCCTCATTGTCCCTTCTTGACCCTGCTTGTCCCTACTTGTCCCTCCCTGTCCCTGCTTTACCCACCTTGTCCCTCATTGCCCCTCCATGTCCCTCATTGCCCCACCTTGTCCCGTCTTGTCCCTCCTTGTCCCGCCTTGTCCCTGTTTGTCCCTCCTTGATCCTGCTTGTCCCTCCTTGACCCTCCTTGTGCTTCCTTGTCCCTGTTTGCCCCTCCTTGTCCCTTCTTGCCCTACTTGTCCCTCCTTGCTCCTACTTGCCCCTCATTGCCCCTTCTTGGCCCTCCTTGTCACTCCTTTTCTTCATTGCCCTTCATTGTCCCTATTTGTTCCACCTTTTCCCTCCTTTCCCTCCTTTTCCCTCCTTGTCTTTCCTTGTCCCTCCTTGTCCCTGCTTATCCCTGCTTGTCCCAACTTGTCTCTCCTTGTCCCTCCGTGACCCTCATTGTCCCTCCTGGTCCGTACTTGTCCCTATTTGTCCCTCCTTGTCCTTCCTTGTCCCTCCTTGATCCTGCTTGTCCTTCCTTGTCCCTCCTTGATGCTGCTTGTCCCTTCTTGTCCCTGCTTGTCCCCCAGTGCCCCTTCATGTCCCTCATTGTCCCTCCATGTACCTCCTTATCCCTCCTGGTCCCTCCTTGTCCCGTCTTGTCCATCCTTGTCCCTGTTTGTCCCTCCTTGATCCTGCTTGTCCCTGTTTGTCCCTCCTTGTCCTTCCTTGTCCCTGTTTGTCCCTCCTTGATCTTGCTTGTCCCTACTTGTCCCTCCTTGACCCTCCATGTCCCTCCTTGCTCCTACTTGCCCTCCTTGTCACTCCTTTTCCTTCATTGCCCTTCATTGTCCCTCCTTGCTCCATCTTTTCCCTCCTTGTCCCTGCTTATCCCTGCTTGTCCCTCGTTGTCTCTCCTTGTCCCTCCTTGTCCCTCCTTGACCCTCCGTGTCCCTCTTTGTCCCTCCTTGACCCTCCTGGTCCGTACTTATCCCTCCTTGTCACTCCTTGTCCCTCATTGCCCCTAATTGTCCCTCCTGGTCCCTCCTTGCTCTTCATTGCCCCTTCTTTTCCCTCCTTGTCCCTCGTTATCCTTGTCCCTTATTGCCCCTCATTGTCCCTCCTTGTTCCTCCTTGTTCCTCCTTGGCCCTCCTTTTCCCTCCTTGTCACTACTTGTCCCTCCCTGTCCCTCCTTGTCCTTCCTTGTCCCTCCTTGATCCTGCTTGTCCCTCATTGCCCCTCCATGTCCATCCTTATCCCTCCTTCTCCCTCCTTCTCCCTCCTTGTCCCTCCTTGCCCGTCCTTGTCCCTCCCTGTCCCTCCTTGCCCTTCCTTGTCCCTATTTGTCCCTCCTTGTCACTCCTTGTCACTCCTTGATCCTCCTTGTCCCTCCTGGTCCGTACTTATCCCTCCTTGTTCCTCCTTGGCCCTCCTTTTCCCTCCTTGTCCCTTCATGTCCCTGCTTGTCCCTCCTTGCCCGTCCTTGTCCCTACTTGTCCCTCCCTGTCCCTCCTTGTCCTTCCTTGTCCCTATTTGGCCCTCCTTGATCCTGCTTGTCCCTCATTGCCCCTCCATGCCCATCCTTATCCCTCCTTTTCCCTCCTTGTCCCTGTTTGTCCCTCCTTGATCCTGCTTGTCCCTACTTGTCCATCATTGTCCTTCCTTGTCCCTCCTTGACCCTCCTTGCTCCTACTTGCCCCTCATTGACCCTCCTTGTCTCTCCTTTTCCCTCATTGTCCTTCATTGTCCCTTCTTGTTCCTCCTTTTCCCTCCTTGTCTGTCCTTGTCACTCCTTTTCCCTCCTTTCCTTGCTTTTCCCTCCTTGTCTTTCATTGTCCCTCCTTTCCTTGCTTTTCCCTCCATGTCCCTTCTTGTCCCTTCTTGTCCCTCCTTGTCTTTCATTGTCCCTACATGTACCTGCTTGTCCCTCCTTGTCCCTCCTTATCCCTGCTTGTCCTTCCTGGTCCCTCCTTGTCCCTCCTTGTCCCTCCTTGTCCGTCGTTGTCCCTCCTTGTCCCTCCTTGTCACTTCTTGACCCTCCTTGTCCCTCCTGGACCGTTCTTATCCCTCCTTGTCCCTCATTGCCCTAATTGTCCTTCCTGGTCCCTCCTTGCTCTTCATTGCCCCTTCTTTTCCCTCCTTGTCCCTCGTTATCCCTCCTTGTACCTCCTGGTCCGAACTTGTCCCTCCTTGTCCCTTATTGCCCCTCATTGTCCCTCCTTGTTCCTCCTTGGCCCTCCTTTTCCCTCCTTGTCACTACTTGTCCCTCCCTGTCCCTCCTTGTCCTTCCTTGTCCCTCCTTGATCCTGCTTGTCCCTCATTGCCCCTCCATGTCCATCCTTATCCCTCCTTCTCCCTCCTTGACCCTCCTTGTCCCTCCTGGTCCGTACTTATCCCTCCTTGTCCCTTCTTGTCTCTCCTTGTCCCTCATTGCCCCTAATTGTCCCTCCTGGTCCCTCCTTGCTCTTCATTGCCCCTTCTTTTCCCTCCTTGTCCCTCGTTATCACTCCTTGTCCCTCCTGGTCCGTACATGTCCCTTCTTGTCCCTTATTGTTCCTCCCTGTTCCTCCTTGGCCCTCCTTTTCCCTCCTTGTCCCTTCATGTCCCTGCTTGTCCCTCCTTGTCCTTCCTTGTCCCTATTTGTCCCTCCTTGTCACTCCTTGGCCCTCATTGCCCCTAATTGTCCCTCCTGGTCCCTCCTTGCTCTTCATTCCCCTTCTTTCCCCTCCTTGTCCCTCCTTGTTCCTCCTTGGCCCTCCTTTTCCCTCCTTGTCCCTTCATGTCCCTGCTTGTCCGTCCTGGTCCCTCCTTGTCCTTCCTTGTCCCTATTTGTCCCTCCTTGACCCTACTTGTCCCTCATTGTCCCTCCGTGTCCCTCCTGTTCCGTACTTATCCCTCCTTGTCTCTCTTTGTCCCTCATTGCCCCTAATTGTCCCTCCTGGTCCCTCCTTGCTCTTCATTCCCCTTCTTTTCCCTCCTTGTCCCTCGTTATCCCTCCTGGTCCGTACTTGTCCCTCCTGGTCCGTACTTGTCCCTCCTTGTCCCTCCTTGTTCCTCCTAGTCCCTCCTTGTCCCTCCTTGCTCCTCCCTGTCCCTCCTTGTCCGTCGTTGTCCGTCGTTGTCCCTCCTTGTCCCTCCTTGTCACTTATTGACCCTCCTTGTCCCTCCTTGACCCTCCTTGTCCCTCCTTGACCCTCCTTGTCCCTCCTGGACCGTTCTTATCCCTCCTTGTCCCTCATTGCCCTAATTGTCCTTCCTGGTCCCTCCTTGCTCTTCATTGCCCCTTCTTTTCCCTCCTTGCCCCTCCTTGTTCCTCCTTGTCACTCCCTTCCCTCCTTGTCCCTCATTGCCCCTCATTTTCCCTCCTTGTTACTCCTTTTCCCTCATGGTCCCTCCTTGTCCCTCATTGCCCCTCATTGTCCCCCCTTGTTCCTCCTTTCCCTCCTTTTCCCTCATGGTCGCTCCTTGTCTCTCCTTGACCCTTCTTCCTACTTGCCCCTCATTGCCTATCCTTGTCACTCCTTTCCCCTCATTGCTTTTCATTGTCCCTCCATGTTCCTCCTTTTCCCTCCTTGTCTTTCCTTGTCCCTCCTTTTCCCTCCTTTCCTTGCTTTTCCCTCCTTGTCCCTCCTTGTCCTGCCTTGTCCCTCCTTTCCTTGCTTTTCCCTCCTTGTCCCTCATTGTCTTTCATTGTCCCTACTTGTCCCTCCTTGTACCTCCTGGTCCGTTCTTATCCCTCCTTGTCTCTCATTGCCCCTAATTGTCCCTCCTGGTCCCTCCTTGCTCTTCATTGCCCCTCCTTGCCCCTCCTTGTTCCTCCTTGTCACTCACTTCCCTCCAGGTCGCTCCTTTTCCCTCCTGGTCCCTGCTTGTCCTCCTTGTCCCTCCTTGACCCTCCTTGTCCCTCATTGCCCCTCCTTTGTCCTCCTTTGCCCTCCTTGTCACTCCTTTCAATCATTTTCCCTCTTTGGCCCTCCTTGTCCCACCTTGTGACTCATTGCCCGTCCTTGTCCCTCCTTATCCCTCCTTGACCCTCATTGTCCCTCCTTGACCCTCATTGCCCCTCCTTTGTCCTCCTTTTCCCTCCTTTTATCTCCTTGTCTCTCCTTACCCCTCCTAGTCCCTTCTTGTCACTCTAATTCCCTCCTGGACCATCATTGCCCCTCCTTTGTCTTCCTTTTCCCTCTTTTTCAATCATTTTCACTCTTTGTCCCTCCGTCCTTTTCCCTCCTTGCCCCTCCTTGTCCCTTCTTCTCACTCTTTTTCCCTACTGGTCCCTCATTGATCCTCATTGCCCCTCCTTTGTCCTCCTTTTCCAACCTTTTATATCCTTGTCTCTCCTTACCCCTCCTAGTCCCTTCTTCTCACTCTTTTTCCCTACTGGTCCCTCATTTCTCCTCATTGCCCCTCCTTTGTCTTCCTTTTCCCTCTTTTTCAATCATTTTCCCTCTTTGGCCCTCATTGCCCGTCCTTGTCCCTCCTTATCCCTCCTTGACCCTCATTGCCCCTCCTTGACCCTCATTGCCCCTCCTTTGTCCTCCTTTTCCAACCTTTTATATCCTTGTCTCTCCTTACCCCTCCTAGTCCCTTCTTCTCACTCTTTTTCCCCACTGGTCCCTCATTTCTCCTCATTGCCCCTCCTTTGTCCTCCTC
Source organism: Polietes domitor (assembly GCA_947397865.1). Taxonomy (NCBI): domain Eukaryota; kingdom Metazoa; phylum Arthropoda; class Insecta; order Diptera; family Muscidae; genus Polietes; species Polietes domitor. The sequence goes on from OX377623.1 coordinate 7,594,908, forward strand.
GTCCCTCATTGTCCTCCTTGTCAGTCCTTGCCACTCCTTCTCCCTCTTTGTTCCTCTTTCTCCCTCCTTGCCACTCCTTCTCCCTCTTTGTTCCTCTTTGTCCCTCCTTGTCCCTACTTGTCCCTCCTTGTCCTTCCTTGTCCTTCCTTGTCCCTCATTGGCCCTCCTTGTCCCTGATGTCCCTGCGTGTCCCTCATTGCTCCTTCTTTTCCCTCCTTGTCCCTGCTTGTCCCTCTTTTTTACTCATTGTCCCTCCTTGTCGCTCCTTGACCCTCCTTGTACCTCCTTGACCCTCATTTTCCCTCCTTTTCCCTCTTTGTCCCTCCTTGTCCCCTCTTGTCCCTCCTTGCCCCTTCTTGTCCCTGCTTCACCCTCCTTGTCCCTCCTTTTCCCTCCTTGTCCCTCATTGCCCGTCCTTGTCCCTCCTTGACCCTCCTTGTCCCTCATTGCCCGAACTTGTCCCTCCATATCCCTCATTGACCCTCATTGCCCCTCCTTGTTCCTGCTTGTCCCTCATTGCCCCTCCTTTGTCCTCCTTTTCCCTCCTTGTCACTCCTTTCAATCATTTTCCCTCTTTGGCCCTCCTTGTCCCACCTTGTGACTCATTGCCCGTCCTTGTCCCTCCTTATCCCTCCTTGACCCTCATTGTCCCTCCTTGACCCTCATTGCCCCTCCTTTGTCCTCCTTTTCCCTCCTTTTATCTCCTTGTCTCTCCTTACCCCTCCTAGTCCCTTCTTGTCACTCTTTTTCCCTCCTGGACCATCATTGCCCCTCCTTTGTCTTCCTTTTCCCTCTTTTTCAATCATTTTCACTCTTTGTCCCTCCGTCCTTTTCCCTCCTTGCCCCTCCTTGTCCCTTCTTCTCACTCTTTTTCCCTACTGGTCCCTCATTGATCCTCATTGCCCCTCCTTTGTCCTCCTCGTCCCTCCCTGTCCCACATTGTCCCTCCTTTTCCCTCCTTGTCACTCCTTGCCACTCCTTCTCCCTCTTTGTTCCTCTTTGTCCCTCCTTCTCCCTCTTTGTCCCTCCTTGTCCCTCCTTATCCCTCCTTGTCCCACCTTGTCCCTCCTTGTCCCTACTTGTCCATCCTTGTCCTTCCTTGTCCCTCATTGTCCCTCATTGCCCCTCCTTGTCCCTGATGTCCCTGCGTGTCCCTCATTGCTCCTTCTTTTCCCTCCTTGTCCCTGCTTGTCCCTCTTTTTCACACATTGTCCCTCCTTGTCGCTCCTTGACCCTCCTTGTACTTCCTTGGCCCTCATTTTCGCTCTTTGTCCCTCCTTGTCCCTTCTTGTCCCTGCTTCACCCTCCTTGTCCCTCCTTGCCCCTCCTTTACCTCCTTGTCCCTCATTGCCCGTCCTTGTCCCTCCTTGACCCTCCTTGTCTCTCATTGCCCGTACTTGTCCCTCCTTATCCCTCCTTTACCCTCATTGCCCCTCCTTGTTCCTCCTTGTTCCTCCTTGTCCCTCATTGTCCCTCCTTTTCCCTCCTTGTCACTCCTTGCCACTCCTTCTCCCTCTTTGTTCCTCTTTGTCCCTCCTTGCCACTCCTTCTCCCTCTTTGTTCCGCTTTGTCCCTCCTTGTCCCTCCTTATCCCTCCATGTCCCACCTTGTCCCTCCTTGTCCGTCCTTGTCCTTCCTTGTCCCTCATTGGCCCTGATGTCCCTGCGTGTCCCTCATTGCTCCTTCTTCTCCCTCCTTGTCCCTGCTTGTCCCTCTTTTTCGCTCATTGTCCCTCTTTGTCCCTCCTTGTCCCTGCTTCACCCTCCTTGTCCCTCCTTTACCTCCTTGTCCCTCATTGCCCGTCCTTGTCCCTCCTTGTCTCTCATTGCCCGTACTTGTCCCTCCTTATCCCTCCTTATCCCTCCTTTACCCTCATTGCCCCTCCTTGTTCCTCCTTGTCCCTCATTGCCCCTCCTTTGTCCTCCTTTTCCCTCCTTGTCACTCCTTTCAATCATTTTCCCTCTTTGTCCCTCCTTGTCACTCCTTGTCCCTCATTGCCCGTCCTTGTCCCTCCTTATCCCTCCTTGACCCTCATTGTCCCTCCTTGACCCTCATTGCCCCTCCTTTGTCCTCCTTTTCCCTCCTTGTCCCTCCTTGTCCCTCCTTGATACTCCTTGTCACTCATTTCAATCATTTTCCCCCTTTGTCCCTCCTTGTCACTCTTTTTCAATCCTTTCCCTCCTTTTCTCTCCTTACCCCTCCTTGACCCTTCTTGTCACTCTTTTTCCCTCCTGGACCCTCATTGCTCCTCATTGCCCCTCCTTTGTCCTCCTTGTCTCTCTTTGTCCCTACTAGTCCCTCCGTGTTCCTCCTTGTCACTCCTTGTCCCTCCTTGTCCCTCATTGCCCCTCCTTTTTCCTCATTGCCCCTCCTTGTCCCTCCGAGACCCTCCTTGTCACTCCTTGATCCTCCTTGTCATTACTTGTCATTGCTTGTCCCTCCTTATCCCTCCTTTTCCCTCCTTTCCACTCTTTTTCCCTCCTTGTCCCTCATTGACCCTCCTTGTCCCTCCTTGTCACTCCTTTTCCGTCCTTTTCCCTCCTTGTCCCTCCGTGTCCCTCCTTGTCCCTCCTTGACTCTCCTTGTCGCTAATTATCACTTCTTTTCCCTCCTTGTCCCTCATTGACCCTCATTGCCCCTCCTTGTCCCTCCATTTCCCTCCTTGTCCTTCCTTTTCCCTCCGAGAGCCTCCTTGTCACTCCTGGTCCCTCCTTATCCCTCCTTGTCCCTCATTGCGCCCTAATTGTCCCTCCTTGTCAAACGTTTTCCCTCATTTTCCCTCCTTGTCCCTCCTGGTCCCTCCTTGTCACTCCTTTCCCACCTTATCCCTCCTTGTCTCTCCTTACCCCTCCTTGACCCTTCTTGTCACTCTTTTTCCCACCTGGACCCTCATTGCTCCTCATTGCCCCTCCTTTGTCCTCCTTGTCCCTCCTTGTCCCTCCTTTTCCCTCCTTTTCCCTCATTTTCCCTCCTTTTCCCTCCTTATCCCTCCTTGTCCCTCCCTTTCGTTCCTTTTCCCTCATTGCCCCTCCTTATCCCTCCTTGTCCCTACTTGTCCGTCATTGAACCTCCTTGTCCCTCCTTGCCCTCCTTGTCACTCCTTTTTCGTCCTTTTCCCTCCTTGTCACTCCTTTCCCTCCTTGTCACTCCTTTCCCTCCTTGCCCCTCCTGGTCCCTCCTTGTCCCTCCTTATCCCTCATTTCCCCTCCATGTCCTCCTCATCACTCCTTGTCCCTTATTGTCCCTGCTTGTCCCTCATTGTCTCTCATTGCCCCTCCTTGACCATCCCCGACCCTCATTTTCCCTCCTTGTCCCTCCTGGTCCCTCCTTGTCACTCCTTTCCCACCTTATCCCTCCTTGTCTCTCCTTACCCCTCCTTGACCCTTCTTGTCACTCTTTTTCCCACCTGGACCCTCATTGCTCCTCATTGTCCCTCTTTGTCCCTCCTTGTCCCTTCTTGTCCCTGCTTCACCCTCCTTGTCCCTCCTTGTCCCTTCTTGTCCCTGCTTCACCCTCCTTGTCCCTCCTTTACCTCCTTGTCCCTCATTGCCCGTCCTTGTCCCTCCTTGTCTCTCATTGCCCGTACTTGTCCCTCCTTATCCCTCCTTATCCCTCCTTTACCCTCATTGCCCCTCCTTGTCCCTCCTTTGTCCTCCTTTTCCCTCCTTGTCACTCCTTTCAATCATTTTCCCTCTTTGTCCCTCCTTGTCACTCCTTGTCCCTCATTGCCCGTCCTTGTCCCTCCTTATCCCTCCTTGACCCTCATTGTCCCTCCTTGACCCTCATTGCCCCTCCTTTGTCCTCCTTTTCCCTCCTTGTCCCTCCTTGATACTCCTTGTCACTCATTTCAATCATTTTCCCCCTTTGTCCCTCCTTGTCACTCTTTTTCAATCCTTTCCCTCCTTTTCTCTCCTTACCCCTCCTTGACCCTTCTTGTCACTCTTTTTCCCTCCTGGACCCTCATTGCTCCTCATTGCCCCTCCTTTGTCCTCCTTGTCTCTCTTTGTCCCTACTAGTCCCTCCGTGTTCCTCCTTGTCACTCCTTGTCCCTCATTGCCCCTCCTTTTTCCTCATTGCCCCTCCTTGTCCCTCCGAGACCCTCCTTGTCACTCCTTGATCCTCCTTGTCATTACTTGTCATTGCTTGTCCCTCCTTATCCCTCCTTTTCCCTCCTTTCCACTCTTTTTCCCTCCTTGTCCCTCATTGACCCTCCTTGTCCCTCCTTGTCACTCCTTTTCCGTCCTTTTCCCTCCTTGTCCCTCCGTGTCCCTCCTTGTCCCTCCTTGACTCTCCTTGTCGCTAATTATCACTTCTTTTCCCTCCTTGTCCCTCATTGACCCTCATTGCCCCTCCTTGTCCCTCCATTTCCCTCCTTGTCCTTCCTTTTCCCTCCGAGAGCCTCCTTGTCACTCCTGGTCCCTCCTTATCCCTCCTTGTCCCTCATTGCGCCCTAATTGTCCCTCCTTGTCAAACGTTTTCCCTCATTTTCCCTCCTTGTCCTCCTGGTCCCTCCTTGTCACTCCTTTCCCACCTTATCCCTCCTTGTCTCTCCTTACCCCTCCTTGACCCTTCTTGTCACTCTTTTTCCCACCTGGACCCTCATTGCTCCTCATTGCCCCTCCTTTGTCCTCCTTGTCCCTCCTTGTCCCTCCTTTTCCCTCCTTTTCCCTCATTTTCCCTCCTTTTCCCTCCTTATCCCTCCTTGTCCCTCCCTTTCGTTCCTTTTCCCTCATTGCCCCTCCTTATCCCTCCTTGTCCCTACTTGTCCGTCATTGAACCTCCTTGTCCCTCCTTGCCCTCCTTGTCACTCCTTTTTCGTCCTTTTCCCTCCTTGTCACTCCTTTCCCTCCTTGTCACTCCTTTCCCTCCTTGCCCCTCCTGGTCCCTCCTTGTCCCTCCTTATCCCTCATTTCCCCTCCTTGTCCTCCTCATCACTCCTTGTCCCTTATTGTCCCTGCTTGTCCCTCATTGTCTCTCATTGCCCCTCCTTGACCATCCCCGACCCTCATTGTCCCTCCTTGCCCCTTCTTGACCCTGCTTCACCCTCCTTGTCCATCCTTTCCCTCCTTGTCCATCATTGCCCGTCCTTGTCCCTCCTTGACCATCATTTTCTTGTCCTTCCTTGCCACTCATTGCACATCCTTTGTCCTCCTTTTCCCTCCTTGTCCATCTTTGACCCTCATTGTCCCTCCTAGTCCCTGCTTGTCCCTCCTTTTCGTTCCTTTTCCTCATTGCCCTCCTTATCCCTCCTTGTCCCTACTTGTCCCTCATTGAACCTCCTTGTCCCTCCTTGCCTTCCTTGTCACTCCTTTTTCGTCCTTTTCCCTCCTTGTCCCTCCTTATCCCTCATTTCTCCTCCTCGTCCTCCTCATCACTCCTTGTCCCTTATTGTCCCTGCTTGTCCCTCATTGTCTCTCATTGCAACTCCTTGTCCCTCCTTGACCATCCCTGACCCTCATTGTCCCTCTTTGCCCCTTCTTGTCCCTGCTTCACCCTCCTTGTCCATTATTTTTCCTCCTTGTCCCTCATTGGCCGTCCTTGTCCCTCCTTGACCATCATTGTCTTGTCCTTCCTTGCCACTCATTGCACATCCTTTGTCCTCCTTGTCCCTCCTTGCCCCTCATTGTCCCTCATTGCCCCTCCTTATCACTCCTTGTACTTCCTTGTCCCTCCTTGTCACTCCTTTCCCTCATTTTATCTCCTTGTCTCTCCTTACCCCTCCTAGTCCCTTCTGGTCACTCTTTTTCCCTCCTGACCCTCATTGTTCCTCATTGTCCCTCCTTTGTTTTCCTTTTCCCTCCTTGTCACTCCCTTTCAATCATTTTCCCTCCTTTTCCCTATTTTTCCTCCTTTTCCCTCCTTGTCTCTCCTTGCCCCTCCTTGCCACTCCTTCTCCCTCTTTGTTCCTCTTTGTCCCTCCTTGTCCCTCCTTGTCCCTCCTTGTCCTTCCTTGTCCCTCATTGGCCCTCCTTGTCCTTCCTTGTCCCTCATTGGCCCTCCCTGTCCCAGATGTCCCTGCGTGTCCCTCATTGTCCCTCATTGCTCCTTCTTTTCCCTCCTTGTCCCTGCTTGTCCCTCTTTTTCATTCATTGTCCCTCTTTGTCGCTCCTTGACCCTCCTTGTACCTCCTTGTACCTCCTTGACCCTCATTTTCCCTCCTTGTCCCTACTTTTCCCTTCTTGTACCTCCTTGCCCCTCATTGCCCGTCCTTGTCCCTCCTTGACCCTCATTGTCCCTCCTTGTTCCTCCTTGTCCCTCATTGCCCCTCCTTTGTCTTCTTTTTCCCTCCTTTTCCCTCCTTGCCACTCCTTGTCCCTCATTGCCCGTCCTTGTCCCTCCTTATCCCTCCTTGACCCTCATTGTCCCTCCTTAACCCTCATTGCCCCTCCTTTGTCCTCCTTGGCCCTCCTTGACACTCCATGTCACTCCTTTCAATCATTTTCCCCCTTTGTCCCTCCTTGACCATCCTTTTCAATCATTTCCCTCCTTTTCTCTCCTAACCTCTCCTTGACCCTTCTTGTCACTCTTTTTCCCTCCTGGACCCTCTATGCTCCTCAATGCCCCTCCATTGTCCTCCTTGTCTCTCCTTGCCCCTACAAGTCCCTCCGTGTTCCTCCTTGTCCCTCCTTGTCCCTCCTTGTCCCTCATTGCCCCTCCTTTTCCCTCATTGCCCCTCCTTGTCCCTCCGAGACCCTCATTGTCTCTCCTTGATCCTCCTTTTCCCTCCTTGTCCCTCCTTGTCCCTCCTTGTCGCTCCTTATCCCTCCTTTTCCCTCCTTGTCCCTCATTGACCCTCCTTGTCACTCCTTTTTCGTCCTTTTCCCTCCTTGTCCCTTCTTTTCCCTCCTTTTCACTCCTTGTCCCTCATTGACCCTCATTGCCCCTCCTTGTCCCTCCTTGTCCTTCCTTTTCCCTCCGAGAGCCTCCTTGTCACTCCTTGTCCCTCCTTATCCCTCCTTGTCCCTCCTTGTCACTCCTTGTCCCTCCTTGTCCCACCTAATCCCTCCATGTCACTCCTTTCCCTCCTTGCCCCTCCTGGTCCCTCCTTGTCCCTCCTTATCCCTCATTTCCCCTCCTTGTCCTCCTCATCACTCCTTGTCCCTTATTGTCCCTGCTTGTCCCTCATTGTCTCTCATTGCCCCTCCTTGACCATCCCTGACCCTCATTGTCCCTCTTTGCCCCTTCTTGTCCCTGCTTCACCCTCCTTGTCCATTATTTTCCCTCCTTGGCCGTCCTTGTCCCGCCTTGACCATCATTGTCTTGTCCTTCCTTGCCACTCATTGCACATCCTTTGTCCTCCTTGTCCCTCCTTGCCCCTCATTGTCCCTCATTGCCCCTCCTTATCACTCCTTGTACTTCCTTGTCCCTCCTTGTCACTCCTTTCCCTCATTTTATCTCCTTGTCTCTCCTTACCCCTCCTAGTCCCTTCTGGTCACTCTTTTTCCCTCCTGACCCTCATTGCTCCTCATTGTCCCTCCTTTGTTTTCCTTTTCCCTCCTTGTCACTCCCTTTCAATCATTTTCCCTCCTTTTCCCTCCTTTTTCCTCCTTTTCCCTCCTTGTCTCTCCTTGCCCCTCCTTGCCACTCCTTCTCCCTCTTTGTTCCTCTTTGTCCCTCCTTGTCCCTCCTTGTCCTTCCTTGTCCCTCATTGGCCCTCCTTGTCCTTCCTTGTCCCTCATTGGCCCTCCCTGTCCCAGATGTCCCTGCGTGTCCCTCATTGTCCCTCATTGCTCCTTCTTTTCCCTCCTTGTCCCTGCTTGTCCCTCTTTTTCATTCATTGTCCCTCTTTGTCGCTCCTTGACCCTCCTTGTACCTCCTTGTACCTCCTTGACCCTCATTTTCCCTCCTTGTCCCTACTTTTCCCTTCTTGTACCTCCTTGCCCCTCATTGTCCGTCCTTGTCCCTCCTTATCCCTCCTTGACCCTCATTGTCCCTCCTTGTTCCTCCTTGTCCCTCATTGCCCCTCCTTTGTCTTCCTTTTCCCTCCTTGTCACTCCTTGTCCCTCATTGCCCGTCCTTGTCCCTCCTTATCCCTCCTTGACCCTCATTGTCCCTCCTTGATCCTCCTTGACCCTCATTGCCCCTCCTTTGTCCTCCTTGGCCCTCCTTGACACTCCTTGTCACTCCTTTCAATCATTTTCCCCCTTTGTCCCTCCTTTTCAATCATTTCCCTCCTTTTCTCTCCTAACCTCTCCTTGACCCTTCTTGTAACTCTTTTTCCCTCCTGGACCCTCATTGCTCCTCAATGCCCCTCCTCTGTCCTCCTTGTCTCTCCTTGCCCCTACAAGTCCCTCCGTGTTCCTCCTTGTCCCTCATTGCCCCTCCTTTTCCCTCATTGCCCCTCCTTGTCCTCCGAGACCCTCATTGTCTCTCCTTGATCCTCCTTTTCCCTCCTTGTCCATCCTTGTCGCTCCTTATCCCTCCTTTTCCCTCCTTGTCCCTCATTGACCCTCCTTGTCACTCCTTTTTCGTCCTTTTCCCTCCTTGTCCCTTCTTTTCCCTCCTTTTCACTCCTTGTCCCTCATTGACCCTCATTGCCCCTCCTTGTCCCTCCTTGTCCTTCCTTTTCCCTCCGAGAGCCTCCTTGTCACTCCTTGTCCCTCCTTATCCCTCCTTGTCCCTCCTTGTCACTCCTTGTCCCTCCTTGTCCCACCTAATCCCTCCTTGTCCCTCCTTGTCCCTCCTTGTCCCTCATTGTCCCTCATTGCCCCTCCTTGTCCATCCTTGTCCCTCTTTGCTCCTCCTTTTCTTTCTGTTCCCTCCTTGCCCCTCCTTGACCGTCCTTGACCCTCATATTCCCTCCATGTCCCACCAAGCTCCTACTTGTCCCTCCTTCTCCCTCCTTGTCCCTCATTGCCCCTCCTTGTCACTCCTTTTCCGTCCTTTTCCCTCCTTATCCCTCCTTGTCACTCCTTTCCCTCCTTATCCCTCCTCGTCCCTTATTGGCCCTGCATGTCCCTCATTGTCACTCCTTTGTCCTCCTTGTCCCTCATTGACCCTCATTGTCACTCCTTTTCCCTCCTTGACCCTCCTTGTCGCTAATTATCCCTTCTTTTCCCTCCTTTTCACTCCTTGTCCCTCATTGCCCCTCCTTGTCCCTCCACTTCCCTCCTTATCCCTCCTTGTCACTCCTTTCCCTCCTTATCCCTCCTTGTCCCTTATTGTCCCTCATTGTCTCTCATTGTCACTCCTTTGTCCTCCTTGTCCCTCCTTGTCCCTCCTTGTCCCTCCTTGTCCCTCCTTGTCACTCCTTGTCCCTTCTTTTCCCTGCTTCACACTCATTTTCGCTCCTTTTCCCTCCTTGTCCCTACTTGTCCCTCCTTGTCACTCCTTTTCCGTCCTTTTCCCTCATTGTCCCTCCTTGTCACTCCTTGTCACTCCTTTCCCTCCTTGTCCCTCCTTGTCCCTCCTTGTCCCTCATTGCCCCTCCTTGTCCTCCTTGTCCCTCCTTGTCCCTCCTTGTCCCTGCTTGTCCCTCCTTGTCCCTATTTGCTCCTCCTTTGTCCTCCTTTTCTATCTGTTCCCTCCTTGTCCCTATTTGCTCCTCCTTTGTCCTCCTTTTCTATCTGTTCCCTCCTTGCCCCTCCTTGACCGTCCTAGACCCCCATATTCCCTCCATGTCCCACCTAGTTCCTGCTTGTCCCTCCTTATCCCTCCTTGTCCCTCATTTCCCCTCCTTGTCACTCCTTTTCCGTCCATTTCCCTCCTTGTCACTCCTTTCCCTCCTTATCCCTGCTTGTCCCTCATTGTCTCTCATTGTCTCTCCTTTGTCCTCCTTTTCCCTCCTTGTCCCTCATTGACCCTCATTGCCCCTCCTTGTCACTCCTTATCCCTCCTTGCTTGTCCCTCATTGTCTCTCATTGCCACTCCTTTGTCCCTTCTTGACCATCCCTGACCCTCATTGTCCCTCCAAGTCCCTACTTGTCCCTCCTTTTCCTTCCTTGACCCTCCTTATCCCTCCTTGTTTCTCCTTGTCCCTCATTGGCCCTCCTTTGTCCTCCTTTTCCCTCCTTGTCCCTCATTGACCCTCATTGCCCCTCCTTGTCACTCCTTTTCCTTCCTTGTCACTCCTTTCCCTCCTTATCCCTCCTTGTCCCTCATTGTCTCTCATTGCCACTACTTTGTCCTCCTTGTCCCTCCTTGTCCCTCTTTGACCATCCTTGACCATCCCTAACCCTCATTGTCCCTCCAAGTCCCTACTTGTCCCTCCTTGTCACTCAATTTCCTTCCTTGTCCCTCCTAATCCCTCCTTGACCATCCTTGACCATCCCTGACCCTCATTGTCCCTCCAAGTCCCTACTTGTCCCTTCTTTTCCTTCCTTGACCCTCCTTATCCCTTCTTGTCCCTCCTTGTCCCTCCTTGTCCCTCATTGGCCCTCCTTTTCCCTCCTTGGCCCTCATTGACCCTCATTGCCCCTCCTTGTCACTCCTTTTCCGTCCTTTTCCCTCCTTATCCCTCCTTATCCCTCCTTGTCACTCCTTGTCACTCCTTTCCCTCCTTATCCCTCCTTGTCACTCCTTTCCCTCCTTATCCCTCCTAGTCCCTTATTGTCCCTGCTTGTCCCTCATTGTCTCTCATTGCCACTCCTTTGTCCTCCTTGTCCCTCCTTGACCATCCCTGACCCTCATTGTCCCTCCAAGTCCCTACTTGTCCCTCCATGTCCCACCTAGTTCCTGCTTGTCCCTCCTTTCCCTCCTTTTATCTCCTTGTCTCTCCTTAAACCTCCTAGTCCCTTCGTGTCACTCTTTTTCCCTCCTGGACCTCATTGCTCCTCATTGCCCCTCCTTTGTCTTCCTTTTCCCTCCTTGTCACTCCTTTTCAATCATTTTCCCTCCTTGTCACTCCTTTTTCCCTCCTTGTCTCTCCTTGGCCCTCCTTGTCCCTTCTTCTCACTCTTTTTCCCTCCTGTCCCTCATTGCTCCTCATTGCCCCTCCTTTGTCCTTCTTGTCCCTCCCTGTCCCTCCTTGTCCCTCATTGCCCCTCCTTTTCCCTCCTTGCAACTCCTTGCCACTCCTTCTTCTTTTCCCTCCTTGTCCCTACTTGTCCCTCTTTTTCACTCATTGTCCCTCCTTGTCGCTCCTTGACCCTCCTTGTACCTCCTTGACCCTCATTTTCCCTCCTTTTCCCTCTTTGTCCCTCCTTTTCCCTTCTTGTCCCTCCTTGTCCCTGCTTCACCCTCCTTGTCCCTCCTTTTCCCTCCTTGTCCCTCCTTTTCCCTCCTTGTCACTCATTGCCCGTCCTTGTCCCTCATTGCCCGTCCTTGTACCTCCTTATCCCTCCTTGACCTTCATTGTCTCTCCTTACCCCTCCTTGACCCTTCTTGTCACTCTTTTTCCCTCCTGGACCCTCATTGCCCCTCCTTTGTCCTCCTTGTCTCTCTTTGCCCCTACTAGTCCCTCCGTGTTCCTCCTTGTCACTCCTTTTCCCTCCTTGTCCCTCATTGCCCCTCCTTTTCCCACATTGCCCCTTCAGGGTCCCTCCGAGACCCTCCGAGACCCTCCTTGTCACTCTTTGATCCTCCTTGTCATTGCTTGTCCCTCCTTGTCGCTCCTTATCCCTCCTTTTCACTCCTTTTCCTCCTTGTCCCTCATTGACCCTTCTTGTCCCTCCTTGTCACTCCTTTTCCGTCCTTTTCCCTCCTTGTCGCTAATTATCCCTTCTTTTCCCTCCTTTTCACTCCTTGTCCCTCCTTGTCACTCCTTGTCACTCCTTGTCCCTCATTGCGCCCTAATTGTCCCTCCTTTTCACACGTTTTCCCTGATTTTCCTTCCTTTTCCCTCATTTTCCCTCCTTGTCCCACCTGCTCCCTCCTTGTCACTGCTTGTCCCTCCTTGTCCCTCCTTTTCCCTGCTTCTCCCTCCTTTTCGCTCCTTTTCCCTCCTTGTCCCTCATTGAACCTCCTTGTCCCTACTTGTCACTCCTTTTCCGTCCTTGTCTCTCCTTGCCCCTACTAGTCCCTCCGTGTTCCTCCTTGTCACTCCTTTTCCCTCCTTGCCCCTCCTTTTCCCACATTGCCCCTTCAGGGTCCCTCCGAGACCCTCCTGGTCCCTCCTTGTCCCTAATTGTCCCTCCTTGTCACACGTTTTCCCTCATTTTCCTTCCTTTTCCCTCCTGGCCCCTCCTTGTCACTCCTTGTCCCTCCTTTGCCCTCCTTGTCCCTCCTTTTCCCTCCTTGTCCCTCTTTGTTCCTCTTTGTCCCTCCTTGTCCCTCCTTTGTCCTCCTTGTCTCTCCTTGCCCCTACTAGTCCCTCCGTGTTCCTCCTTGTCACTCCTTTTCCCTCCTTGTCCCTCATTGCCCCTCCTTTTCCCACATTGCCCCTTCAGGGTCCCTCCGAGACCCTCCTTGTCACTCCTTGATCCTCCTCCTTGTCATTGCTTGCCCCTCCTTGTCGCTCCTTTTCCCTCCTTTTCACTCCTTTTCCTCCTTGTCCCTCATTGACCCTTCTTGTCCCTCCTTGTCTCTCCTTGTCCTTCCATTTCCCTCCTTGTCCTTCCTTTTCCCACCGAGAGCCACCTTGTCACTCCTTGTCCCTCCTTGTCCCTCCTGGCCCCTCCTTATCCCTCCTTGTCACTCCTTGTCCCTCATTGCGCCCTAATTGTCCCTCCTTGTCACACGTTTTCCCTCATTTTCCTTCCTTTTCCCTCATTTTCCCTCCTTGTCCCTCCTGGTCCCTCCTTGTCACTCCTTGTCCCTCCTTTGCCCTCCTTGTCACTCCTTTTCCCTGCTTCTCCCTCCTTTTCCCTCATTGAACCTCCTTGTCACTCCTTTTCCGTCCTTTTCCCTCCTTGTCCCTCCTTGTCCCTCCTTATCCCTCCTTATCCCTCCTTGTCCCTCCTTGTCCCTCATTGTCCCTCATTGCCCCTCCTTATCCCTCTTTATCCCTCCTTGTCACTCCTTGTCCCTCATTACGCCCTAATTGTCCCTCCTTGTCACACGTTTTCCCTCATTTTCCCTCCTTGTCCCTCCTGGTCCCTCCTTTTCCCTCCTTGTCCCTCCTTTTCCCTCCTTGTCCCTCATTGAACCTCCTTGTCACTCCTTTTCCCTCCTTGTCCCTCCTTATCCCTCCTTATCCCTCCTTATCCCTCCTTGTCCCTCATTGCCCCTCCTTATCCCTCCTTGTCCCTGCTTGTCCCTCTTTGCTCCTCCTTTGTCCTCCTTTTCTTTCTGTTCCCTCCTTGCCCCTCCTTGACCGTCCTTGACCCTCATATTCCCTCCATGTTCCACCTAGTTCCTGCTTGTCCCTCCTTCTCCCTCCTTGTCCCTCATTGCCCATCCTTGTCACTCCTTTTCCGTCCTTTTCCCTCCTTGTCACTCCTTTCCCTCCTTGTCACTCCATTCCCTCCTTATCCCTTATTGTCCCTGCTTGTCCCTCATTGCCACTCCTTTGTCCTCCTTGTCCCTCCTTGACCAGCCTTGACCATCCCTGACCCTCATTGTCCCTCCAAGTCCCTACTTGTCCCTCCTGGTCACTCCTTTTCTTTCCTTGACCCTCCTTATCCCTTCTTGTTCCTCCTTGTTTCTCCTTGTCCCTCATTGGCACTCCTTTGTCCTCCTTTTCCCTCCTTATCCCTCCTTGTCCCTGCTTGTCCCTCTTTGCTCCTCCTTTTCTTCTGTTCCCTCCTTGCGCCTCCTTGACCCTCATATTCCCTCCATGACCCACCTAGTTCCTGCTTGTCCCTCCTTGTCTCTCCTTACCCCTCCTAGTCCCTTCTTGTCACTCTTTTTCCCTCCTGGACCCTCATTGCTCCTCCTTGTCACTTCTTTTTCCCTCCTTATCTCTCCTTGCCCCTCCTTGTCCCTTCTTCTCACTCTTATTCCCTCCTGGTCCCTCATTGCTCCTCATTGCCCCTCCTTTGACCTCCTTGTGCTTCATTGCCCCTCCTTTTCCTCCTTGCCACTCCTTCTCCCTGTTTGTTCCTCTTTGTCCCTCCTTGCCACTCTTTCTCCCTCTTTGTCCCTCCTTGTCCCCCCCTTGTCCCTTATTGCCCCCCCTTATCCCTCCTTGTACTTCCTTGTCCTTCCTTGTCACTCCTTTCCCTCCTTGTCTCTCCTTACCCCTCCTAGTCCCTTCTTGTCACTCTTTTTCCCTCCTGGACCCTCATTGCTCCTCATTGCCACTCCTTTGTCTTCCTTTTCCCTCCTTGTCACTCCTTTTCAATCATTTTCCCTCCTTGTCACTCCTTTTTCCCTCCTTATCTCTCCTTGCCCCTCCTTGTCCCTTCTTCTCACTCTTTTTCCCTCATGGTCCCTCATTGCTCCTCATTGCCCCTCCTTTGACCTCCTTGTGCTTTATTGCCCCTCCTTTTCCCTCCTTGCCACTCCTTCTCCCTCTTTGTTCCTCTTTGTCCCTCCTTGCCACTCCTTCTCCCTCTTTGTCCCTCCTTGTCCCCCCTTGTCCCTCATTGCCCCCCCTTATCCCTCCTTGTACTTCCTTGTCCCTCCTTGTCACTCCTTTCAATCATTTTCCCTCTTTGCCCCTCCTTGTCACTCCTTTCCCTCCTTTTATCTCCTTGTCTCTCCTTACCCCTCCTAGTCCCTTCTTGTCACTCTTTTTCCCTCCTGGACCCTCATTGCCCCTCCTTTGTCTTCCTTTTCCCTCCTTTTCAATCATTTTCCCTCCTTGCCCCTCCTTGTCCCTTCTTCTCCCTCTTTTTCCCTACTGGTCCCTCATTTCTCCTCATTGCCCCTCCTTTGTCATCCTCGTCCCTCATTGCCCCTCCTTTTCCCTCCTTGTCAGTCCTTGCCACTCCTTCTCCCTCTTTGCTCCTCTTTGTCCCTCCTTGACACTCCTTCTCCCTCTTTGTTCCTCTTTGTCCCTCCTTGTCCCTCCTTGTCCCTCCTTGTCCCTCCTTGTCCCTCCTTGTCCCTCCTTGTCCCTCCTTGTCCCTCCTTGTCCCTCCTTGTCCCTCCTTGTCCTTCCTTGTCCCTCATTGGCCCTCCTTGTCCCTGATGTCCCTGTGTGTCCCTCATTGCTCCTTCTTTTCCCTCCGTGTCCCTGCTTGTCCCTCTTTTTCACTCATTGTCCCTCCTTGTCGCTCCTTGACCCTCCTTGTACCTCCTTGACCCTCATTTTCCCTCATTTTCCCTCTTTGTCCCTCCTTGCCCGTCCTTGACCCTCCTTGTCCCTCATTGCCCGTACTTGTCCCTCCTTATCCCTCCTTGACCCTCATTGCCCCTCCTTGCTCCTGCTTGTCCCTCCTTTGTCCTCCTTTTCCCTCCTTGTCACTCCTTTCAATCATTTTCCCTCTTTGGCCCTCCTTGTCCCACCTTGTCCCTCATTGCCCGTCCTTGTCCCTCCTTATCCCTCCTTGACCCTCATTGTCCCTCCTTGACCCTCTTTGCCCCTCCTTTGTCCTCCTTTTATCTCCTTGTCTCTCCTTACCCCTCCTAGTCCCTTCTTGTCACTCTTTTTCCCTCCTGGACCCTCATTGCCCCTCCTTTGTCTTCCTTTTCCCTCTTTTTCAATCATTTTCCCTCCGTTCTTTTCCCTCCTTGTCCCTTCTTCTCACTCTTTTTCCCTACTAATCCCTCATTGCTCCTCATTGCCCCTCCTTTGTCCTCCTCGTCCCTCCCTGTCCCTCATTGCCCCTCCTTTTCCCTCCTTGTCACTCCTTGCCACTCCTTCACCATCTTTGTTCCTCTTTTACCCTCATTGTCCCTCAATTCCCCTCCTTTTCCCTCCTTGACACTCCTTGTCACTCCTTTCAATCATTTTCCCCTTTGTCCCTCCTTGTCACTCTTTTTCAATCCTTTCCCTCATTTTCTCTCGTTGTCTCTCCTTACCCCTCCTTGACCCTTCTTGTCACTCTTTTTCCCTCCTGGACCCTCATTGTTCCTCATTGCCCCTCCTTTGTCCTCCTTGTCTCTCTTTGTCCCTACTAGTCCCTCCGTGTTCCTCCTTGTCACTCCTTGTCCCTCCTTTTCCCTCCTTGTCCCTCATTGCCCCTCCTTTTTCCTCATTGCCCCTCCGAGACCCTCCTTGTCACTCCTTGATCCTCCTTGTCATTGCTTGTCCCTCCTTGTCGCTCCTTATCCCTCCTTTTCACTCTTTTTCCCTCCTTGTCCCTCATTGACCCTCCTTGTCACTCCTTTTCCGTCCTTGTCCCTCCTTGACCCTCCTTGTCGCTAATTATCCCTTCCTTTCCTTCCTTTTCACTCCTTGTCCCTCATTGACCCTCATTTCCCCTCCTTGTCCCTCCATTTCCCTCCTTGTCCTTCCTTTTCCCTCCGAGATCCTCCTTGTCACTCCTTGTCCCTCCTGGTCCCTCCTTAGCCCTCCTTGTCCCTCCTTGTCACTCCTTGTCCATCCTTTTCACTCCTTGTCCCTCCTTTTCCCTCATTTTCCCTCATTGTCAATCATTGTCCCTCCTTTTCCCTGCTTCTCCCTCCTTGTCCCTACTTGTCCCTCATTTTCCCTCCTGGTCCCTCCTTGTCCCTCCTTTTCACTCCTTGTCCCTCCTTTTCCCTCATTTTCCCTCTTTATCCCTCCTTGTCACTCCTTTCCCTCCTTGTCCCTCCTAATCCCTCCTGGTCCCTCCTAATCCCTCCTTGTCCCTCATTGCCCCTCCTTATCCCTCCTTGTCCCTGCTTGTCCCTCCTTGCCCCTCTTTGCTCCTCCTTTGTCATCCTTTTCTTTCTGTTCCCTCCTTGCCCCTCCTTGACCGTCCTTGACCCTCATATTCCCTCCATGTCCCACCTAGTTCCTGCTTGTCCCTCCTTCTCCCTCATTGCCCCTCCTTGTCACTCCTTTTCCCTCCTTATCCCTCCTTGTCACTCCTTTCCCTCCTTGTCCCTTATTGTCCCTGTTTGTCCCTCATTGCCACTCCTTTGTCCTCCTTGTCCCTCCTTGACCATCCTTGACCATCCCTGACCCTCCAAGTCCCTACTTGTCCCTCCTTGTCACTCCTTTTCCTTCCTTGACCCTCCTTATTCCTTGTCCCTCCTTGTTTCTCCTTGTCCCTCATTGGCCCTCCTTTGTCCTCCTTTTCCCTCATTGACCATCATTGCCCCTCCTTGTCACTCCTCTTCCGTCCTTTTCCCCCCTTATCCTTCCTTGTCAATCCTTTCCCTCCTTATCCCTCCTTGTCCCTTCTTGTCCCTGCTTGTCCCTCATTGTCTCTCATTGCCACTCCTTTGTCCTCCTTGTCCCTCCTTGACCATCCCTGACCCTCATTGTCCCTCCAAGTCCCTACTTGTCACTCCTTTTACTTCCTTGACCCTCTTTATCCCTTCTTGTCCCTCATTGTTTCTCCTTGTCCCTCATTGTTTCTCCTTGTCCCTCATTGGCCCTCCTTTGTCCTCTTTTTCCCTCCTGGACCCTCATTGCTCCTCATTGCCCCTCCTTTGTCTTCCTTTTCCCTCCTTGTCACTCCTTTTCAATCATTTTCCCTCCTTTTCCTTCATTGTCCCTCTTGTCACTCCTTTTCCCTCCTTTTCCCTCCTAGTCTCTCCTTGCCCCTCCTTGTCCCTTCTTCTCACTCTTTTTCCCTCCTGGTCCCTCATTGCTCCTCATTGCCCCTCCTTTGTCCTCCTTGCCCCTCCTTGTCCCTCATTGCCCCTCCTTGTCACTCCTTGCCACTCCTTCTCCCTCTTTGTTCTCCTTTTGATCCTCATTGTCCCTCCTTGTGCCTCCTTGACCCTCCTTTTCCCTGCTTCTCCCTCCTTTTCGCTCCTTTTCCCTCCTTGTCCCTACTTGTCCCTCATTGAACCTCCTTGTCCCTCCTTGCCCCTCCTTGTCACTCCTTTTCCGTCCTTGCCCCTCCTTATCACTCCTCTTCCCTCCTTGTCCCTCCTTATCCCTCCTTGTCACTCCTTTCCCTCCTTGTCCCTCCTTGTCACTTCTTTCAATCATTTTCCCTCTTTGTCCCTCCTTGTCACTCCTTTCCCACCATATCCCTCATTTCCCCTCTTTGTCCCTCATTGCCCGTACTTGTCCCTCCTTATCCCTCCTTGACCCTCATTGCCCCTCCTTGTTCCTCTTTGTCCCTCATTGCCCCTCCTTTGTCCTTCTTTTTCCCTCCTTGTTACTCCTTTCAATCATTTTCCCTCTTTGTCCCTCCTTGTTCCTCCTTGTCGCTCCTTTTCAATCCTTTCCCTCCTTTTCTCTCCTTGTCTCTCCTTACCCCTCCTTGACCATTCTTGTCACTCTTTATCCCTCCTGGACCCTCATTGCTCCTCATTGCCCCTCCTTTGTCCTCCTTGTCATTCATTGCCCCTACTAGTCCCTCCGTGTTCCTCCTTGACACTCCTTGTCCCTCCTTGTCCCTCATTGCCCCTCCTTTTCCCTCATTGCCCCTCCTTGTCCCGCCAAGACCCTCCTTGTCACTCCTTGATCCTCCGTGTCATTGCTTGTCCTCCTTGTCGCTCCTTATCCCTCCTTTACCCTCCTTTTCAATCCTTTTCCCTCCTTGTCCCTCCTTGTCCCTCATTGAACCTCCTTGTCACTCCTTTTCCCTCCTTGACCCTCCTTGTCGCTAATTATCCCTTCTTTTCACTCATTTTCACTCTTTGTCCCTCATTGACCCTCATTGCCCCTCCATTTCCCTCCTTGTCCTTCCTTTTCCCTCCGAGAGCCTCCTTGTCACTCCTTGTCCCTCCTGGTCCCACCTTATCCCTCATTGCGCCCTAATTGTCCTTCCTTATCACAAGTTTTCCCTCATTTTCCTTCCTTTTCCCTCATTTTCCTCCTTGTCCCTCCTTTTCCCTCCTTGTCCCTCCTTTTCCCTGCTTCTCCCTCCTTTTCGCTCCTTTTCCCTCCTTGTCCCTACTTGTCCCTCATTGAACCTCCTTGTCCCTCCTTGCCCCTCCTTGTCACTCCTTTTCCGTCCTTGCCCCTCCTTGTCACTCCTCTTCCCTCCTTGTCCCTCCTTATCCGTCCTTATCCCTCCTTGTCACTCCTTTCCCTCCTAACCCCTCCTTGTCCCACGTAATCCCTCCTGGTCCCTCCTTGTCCCTCCTTGTCCCTCCTTGTCCCTCCTTGTCCCTCATTGTCCCTCATTGCCCCTCCTTATCCCTCCTTGTCCCTCCTTTTCCCTCATTGTCGCTCCTTGTCCCTCCCTGACCTTCCTTGTCGCTCCTTATACCTCCTTTTCCCTCCTTGTCGCTCCTTGTCGCTCCTTGTCGCTCCTTGTCCCTCATTGACCCTCTTTTTCCCTCATTGTCCCTCCGAGACCCTCCTTGTCACTCCTTGATCCTCCTTGTCACTGCTTGTCGCTCCTTATGCCTCCTTTTCACTCTGTCTCACCTTGCCCCTACTAGTACCTCCGTGTTCCTCCTTGTCACTCCTTGTCTCACCTTTCCCCTCCTTGTCCCTCATTTTCCCTCCTTGCCGCTCCTTTTCCCTCCTTGTCCATCATTTCCCCTCCTTGTCCCTCCGAGACCCTCCTTGTCACTCCTTGATCCTCCTTGTCATTGCTTGTCCCTCCTTGTCCCTCCTTGTCCCTCCTTGTCGCTCCTTGTCGCTCCTTATCCCTCCTTTTCACTCCTTTTCCATCCTTGTCCCTCATTGGCCCTTCTTGTCACTCCTTTTCCGTCCTTTTCCCTCCTTGACCCTCCTTGTCGCTAATTATCCCTTTTTTCCCTCCTTGTCCCTCATTGCCCCTCCTTGTCCCTCCATTTCCCTCCTTGTCCTTCCTTTTCCCTCCGAGAGCCTCCTTGTCACTCCTGGTCCCTCCTTATCCCTCCTTGTCCCTACTTGTCCCTCATTGAACCTCCTTGTCCCTCATGGCCCCTCCTTGTCACTCCTTTTCCCTCCTTGTCCCTCCTTGTCCCACATTGCCCCTCCTTGCCCCTCCTTGTCCCTCATTGCACCTCCTTGTCACTCCTTTTCCGTCCTTTTCCCTCCTTGTCCCTCCTTATCCCTCCTTGTCACTCCTTTCCCTCCTTGCCCCTCCTTGTCCCTCCTGGTCCCTCCTTTTCCCTCATTGCCCCTCCTTATCCCTCCTTGTCCCTGCTTGTCCCTCCTTGTCCCTCTTTGCTCCTCCTTTGTCCTCCTTTTCTTTCTGTTCCCTCCTTGCCCCTCCTTACCCCTCCTTGCCCCTCCTTGACCCTCATATTCCCTCCATGTCCCACCTAGTTCCTGCTTGTCCCTCCTTCTCCCTCCTTGTCCCTCATTGTCACTCCTTGACCCTCCTTGTTTCTCCTTGTCACTCCCTTTCCCTCCTTGACCCTCCTAGTCTATCCATGCCCCTCCTGGTCCCTCCTTGCTCCTCCTTGCCCCTTCTTTTCCTCCTTGTTCCTCCTTTCCCTCCTTGTCACTCCTTTCCCTCCTTGTCCCTCGATGTTCCTCCTTGCTCCTCCTTGCCCCTTGTTTTCCCTCCTTATCCCTCCTTGTCCCTCCTGGTCCCTCCTTGTCCGTCCTTGTCCCGCCTTGTCCCTACTGGTCCCTCCTTGACCCTCCTTGTTCCTCCTTGTCACTTCCTTCCCTCCTGGTCCCTCATTGTCCCTCCTGGTCGCTGCTTGTCCCTCCTTGTCCCTCCTTGACCCTCCTTGACCCTCCTTGTTCCTCCTTGCCCTCCTGGTCCCTCCTTGTCCCGTCTTGTCCCTCCTTGTCCCGCATTGTCCCTGTTTGTCCCTCTTTGATCCTGCTTGTCCCTAATTGTCCCTCCTTGTCCCGCCTTGACCCTCCTAGTCCTTCCTTGTCCCTGTTTGTCCCTCCTTGATCTGCTTGTCCCTCCTTGTCCCTTCTTGTCCCTACTTGTCGCTCCTTGACCCTCCTAGACCCTCCTTGATCCTACTTGCCCCTCACTGCCCCTTCTTGGTCCTCCTTGTCACTCCTTTTCCCTCATTGCCCTTCATTGTCCCTCCTTGCTCCACCTTTTCCCTCCATGACTCTCCTTTTCACTCCTTTCCCTGCTTATCCCTCCTTGTCACTCCTTGTCTTTCCTTGTCCCTCCTTTGTCCTCCTTTTCCCTCCTTGTCCCTCCCTGACCCTCCTTGCCCCATCTTTTCTTAACTTGTCCCTCATTATCCCTCCTTGTACCTCATTATCCCTCCTGGTCCGTACTTGTCCCTCCTTGTCACTCCTTGCCCTCCTTGGCCATCCTTGTCTCTCCTTGTTCCTCCTGGTCCCTCCTTGTATCTCCTTGTCCTCCTTGTCCTCCTTGACCCTTCTTGACCCTTCTTGTCCCTCATTGCCCCTCCTTGCAACTCCTTGTCCCTCCTTGGCCCTCCTTGGCCCTCCTTGTCCCTCATTGTCCCTCCTCTTCCCTCCTTGGCCCTCCTTGTTCCTCATTTTCCCTGCTTGTCCCTCATTGCCCCTCCTTTATCCTCCTTTTCCCTCCTTGTCACTCCTTGTCCCTCCTAGTACCTGCTCGTACCTCCTTTTCCCTCCTTGTCCCTGTTTGTCCCTCCTTGATCCTGCTTGTCCCTAATTGTCCCTCCTTGTCCCGCCTTGACCCTCCTAGTCCTTCCTTGTCCCTGTTTGTCCCTCCTTGATCCTGCTTGTCCCTCCTTGTCCCTTCTTGTCCCTACTTGTCGCTCCTTGCCCCATCTTTTCTCAACTTGTCCCTCATTATCCCTCCTTGTACCTCATTATCCCTCCTGGTCCGTACTTGTCCCTCCTTGTCACTCCTTGCCCTCCTTGGCCATCCTTGTCTCTCCTTGTTCCTCCTTTCCCCTCCTGGTCCCTCCTTGTCTCTCCTTGTCCTCCTTGACCCTTCTTGTCCCTCATTGCCCCTCCTCGTCACTCCTTTTACCTCCTTGGACCTCCTTGTCCCTCCTTGTCCCTCCTGGTCCCTCCTTGTCCCTCTTTGTCACTCCTTGCCCCTCATTGTCCCTCCTCTTCCCTCCTTGTCCCTCCTGGTCCGTACTTGTCCCTCCTTGGCCCTCCTTGTTCCTCATATTCCCTGCTTGTCCCTCCTTATCCCTCATTGCCCCTACTTTATCCTCCTTTTCCCTCCTTGTCACTCCTTGTCCCTCCTTGCCCCTCCTAGTACCTGCTCGTACCTCCTTTTCCCTCCTTGACCCTCCTAGTCCCCGCTCATCCCTTCTTGTTCCTCCTGGTCCGTACTTGTCCCTCATTGTGCCTCCTTGTCCCTCATTGGCCGTCCTGGTCCCTCCTTGTCCCTCCTTGTTTTTCCTTGTCACTCCTTTTCCATGCTTTTCCCTCCGTGTCTCTCCTTGTCCCTCCCTGACCCTCCTTGCCCCATCTTTTCTCTCCTTGTCCCTCATTATCCCTCCTTGTTCCTCATTGTCCCTCTTGGTCCGTACTTGTCCCTCCTTGGCCATCCTTGTCTCTCCTTGTTCCTCCTTTCCCCTCCTGGTCCCTCCTTGTCTCTCCTTGTCCTCCTTGACCCTTCTTGTCCCTCATTGCCCCTCCTTGGCCCTCCTTGGCCCTCCTTGTCCCTCGTTGTCCCTCCTTACCCCTCCTTGTCCCTCATTGCCCCTCCTCTTCCCTCCTTGGTCCTCCTTGTTCCTCATTTTCTCTGCTTGTCCCTCCTTGTCCCTCATTGCCCCTCCTTTATCCTCCTTTTCCCTCCTTGTCACTCCTTGTCCCTCCTTGCCCCTCCTAGTACCTGCTCGTACCTCCTTTTCCCTCCTTGTCCCTCATTGTCCGTCCTGGTCCCTCCTTGTCTCTCATTGCCCCTCATTGTCCCTCCTTGTTCCTCCTTGTCGCTCCTTTCCCTCCTGGTCCCTCCTTATCCCTCCATGTCACTCCTTGTATCTCATTGTCTCTCCTTGCCCCTCCTTGTCCACCATTGTCCTTACTTGTCCCTCCTAGACAATCCTAGTCCCTTCTTGTCTGTCCATGCCCCTCCTGGTCCCTCCTTGCTCCTCCTTGCCCCTTCTTTTCCCTCCTTGTCCCTCCTTGTTCCTCCTTGTCACTCCTTTCCTTCCTGGACCCTCCTTTTCCTTCCTTGTCCCTATTCGTCCCTCCTTGATCCTGCTTGTCCCTGCTTGTCCTTCCTTGTCCCTATTCGTCCCTCCTTGATCCTGCTTGTCCCTCATTGCCCCACCATGTCCCTCCTTTTCCCTCCTTGTCCCGTCTTGCCCTTCTTGTCCCGCCTTGTCCCTGTTTGTCCCTCCTTGATCATGCTTGTCCCTACTTGTCCCTCCTTGTCCCTTATTGCCCCTCATTGTCCCTTCTTGACCCTCCTTGTCCTTCCTTGTCCCTGTTTGTCCCTCCTTGGTCCTGCTTATCCCTCCTTGTACCTTCTTGTCCCTCCTTGTCCCTACTTGTCCCTCCTTGACCCTCCTGGTCCCTCCTTTCTCCTACTTGCCCCTCATTGGCCCTCCTTGTCACTCCTTTTCCCTCATTGCCCTTCATTGTCCCTCCTTTTCCCTCCTTGTCTTTCCTTGTCCCGCCTTGTCCCTGTTTGTCCCTCCTTGATCCTGCTTGTCCTTCCTTGTCTCTGTTTGTCCCTCCTTGATCCTGATTGTTCCTGCTTGTCCCTTCTTGTCCATCCTTGAATCCCCTTGACCCTCCTGGTCCCTCCTTGCTTCTACATGCCCTCATTGCCCCTCCTTGGCCCTCCTTGTCACTCCTTTTCCCTCATTGCCCTTCATTGTCCTTCCTTGTTCCACCTTTTCCCTCCTTTCCCTCCTTGTCCCTCCTTTTCCCTCATTGTCCCTCCTTGTCTTTCCTTGTCCCTCCTTGTCCCTCCTTATCCCTGCTTGTCCCTCCTGGTCCCTCCTTGTCCCTCGTTGTCCGTACTAATCCCTCCTTGTCTCTCCTTGTCCCTCATTGCCCCTAATTGTCCCTCCTGGTCCCTCCTTGCTCTTCATTACCCCTTCTTTTCCCTCCTTGTCCCTCGTTATCCCTCCTGGTCCGAACTTGTCCCTCCTTGCCCCTCATTGTCCCTCCTTGTTCCTCCTTGTTCCTGCTTGGCCCTCCTTTTCCCTCCTTGTCCCTTCATGTCCCTCCTTGTCCCTCCTTGCCCGTCCTTGTCCCTACTTGTCCCTCCCTGTCCCTTCTTGTCCTTCCTTGTCCCAATTTGTCCCTCCTTGATCCTGCTTGTCCCTCATTGCCCCTCCATGCCCATCCTTATCCCTCCTTGTCACTCCTTGACCCTCCTTGTCCCTCCTTGTCTCTCCTTGCCCCTAATTGTCCCTCCTGGTCACTCCGTGCTCTTCATTGCCCCTTATTTTCCCTCCTTGTTCCTCGTTATCCCTCCTTGTCCCTCCTGGTCCGTACCTGTCCCTCCTTGTCCCTTATTGCCCCTCATTGTCCCTCCTTGTTCCTCCTGGGCCCTCCTTTTCCCTCCTTGTGCCTTGATGTCCCTGCTTGTCCGTCCTTGTCCCTACTTGTCCCTCCCTGTCCCTATTTGGCCCTCCTTGATCCTGCTTGTCCCTCATTGCCCCTCCATGCCCATCCTTATCCCGCCTTTTCCCTCCTTGTCCCGCCTTGTCCCTGTTTGTCCCTCCTTGATCCTGCTTGTCCCTACTTGTCCCTACTTGTCCCTCCTAGTCCCTCATTGTCCTTCCTTGACCCTCCTTGTCCTTCCTTGTCCCTGTTTGTCCCTACTTGATCCTGCTTGTCCCTCCTTGACCCTCCTGGTCCCTCCTTGCTCCTACTTGCCCCTCCTTGTCACTCCTTTTCCCTCATTGCCCTTCATTGTCCCTTCTTGTTCCTCCTTTCCCTCCTTGTCTTTCCTTGTCACTCCTTTTCCCTCCTTTCCTTGCTTTTCCCTCCTTGTCTTTCCTTGTCCCTCCTTTCCTTGCTTTTCCCTCCTTGTCTTTCATTGTCCCTACTTGTCCCCTGCTTGTCCCTCCTTGTCCCTCCTTGTCCCTCCTTATCCCTGCTTGTCCCTCCTAGTCCCTCCTTGTCCCTCCTTGCTCCTCCTTGTCCCTCCTTGTCCGTCGTTGTCCGTCGTTGTCCCTCCTTGTCACTTCTTGACCCTCCTTGAGCCTCCTTGTCCCTCCTGGACCGTTCTTATCCCTCCTTGTCCCTCATTGCCCCTAATTGTCCCTACTGGTCCCTCCTTGCTCTTCATTGCCCCTTCTTTTCCCTCCTTGCCCCTCCTTGTTCCTCCTTGTCACTCCCTTTCCTCCTTGTCCCTCATTGTCCCTCCTGGTTCCTCCTTTCCCTCCTTTTCCCTCATGGTCCCTCCTTGTCCCTCATTGTCCCTCCTTGTTCCTCCTTTCCCTCCATTTCCCTCATGGTCCCTACTGGTCCCTCCTTGTCTCTCCTTGACCCTTCTTCCTACTTGCCCCTCATTGCCCATCCTTGTCACTCCTTTCCCCTCATTGCTTTTCATTGTCCCTCCTTGTTCCTCCTTTTCCCTCCTTGTCTTTCCTTGTCCCTCCTTTTCCCTCCTTTCCTTGCTTCTCCCTCCTTGTCCTTCCTTGTCCCTCCTTGTCCCTCCTTATCCCTGCTTGTCCCTCCTTGTCTTTCATTGTCGCTACTTGTCCCTCCTTGTCCCTCCTTATCCCTGCTTGTCCCTCCTCGTCCCTCCTGGTCCCTCATGGTCCCTCCTGGTCCCTCCTGGTCCCTCCTGGTCCCTCCTGGTCCCTCCTAGTCCCTCCTTGCTCCTCCTTGTCCCTCCTTTTCCGTCGTTTTCCCTCCTTGTCCCTCCTTGACCCTTCTTTTCCCCCCTTGCCCCTCATTGTCCCTCCTTGTTCCTCCTTGTCACTCCCTTCCCTCCTGGTCCCTCCTGGTCCCTGATTGTCCCTCCTGGTCCCTCCTTGTCACTCCTTGTCCCTCCTTGACCCTCCTTGTTCCTCCTTGCCCCTCCTTATCCCTCCTTGTCTCTCTTTGTCCCTCATTGCCCCTAATTGTCCCTCCTGGTCACTCCGTGCTCTTCATTGCCCCTTATTTTCCCTCCTTGTTCCTCGTTATCCCTCCTTGTCCCTCCTGGTCCGTACCTGTCCCTCCTTGTCCCTTATTGCCCCTCATTGTCCCTCCTTGTTCCTCCTGGGCCCTCCTTTTCCCTCCTTGTGCCTTGATGTCCCTGCTTGTCCGTCCTTGTCCCTACTTGTCCCTCCCTGTCCCTCCCTGTCCCTATTTGGCCCTCCTTGATCCTGCTTGTCCCTCATTGCCCCTCCATGCCCATCCTTATCCCGCCTTTTCCCTCCTTGTCCCGCCTTGTCCCTGTTTGTCCCTCCTTGATCCTGCTTGTCCCTACTTGTCCCTACTTGTCCCTCCTAGTCCCTCATTGTCCTTCCTTGACCCTCCTTGTCCTTCCTTGTCCCTGTTTGTCCCTACTTGATCCTGCTTGTCCCTCCTTGACCCTCCTGGTCCCTCCTTGCTCCTACTTGCCCCTCCTTGTCACTCCTTTTCCCTCATTGCCCTTCATTGTCCCTCCTTGTTCCTCCTTTTCCCTCCTTGTCTTTCCTTGTCCCTCCTTTCCTTGCTTCTCCCTCCTTGTCCTTCCTTGTCCCTCCATGTCCCTCCTTATCCCTGCTTGTCCCTCCTCGTCCCTCCTTGTCTTTCATTGTCCCTAATTGTCCCTCCTTGTCCCGCCTTGACCCTCCTAGTCCTTCCTTGTCCCTGTTTGTCCCTCCTTGATCCTGCTTGTCCCTCCTTGTCCCTTCTTGTCCCTACTTGTCGCTCCTTGCCCCATCTTTTCTCAACTTGTCCCTCATTATCCCTCCTTGTACCTCATTATCCCTCCTGGTCCGTACTTGTCCCTCCTTGTCACTCCTTGCCCTCCTTGGCCATCCTTGTCTCTCCTTGTTCCTCCTTCCCCTCCTGGTCCCTCCTTGTCTCTCCTTGTCCTCCTTGACCCTTCTTGTCGCTCATTGCCCCTCCTCGTCACTCCTTTTACCTCCTTGGACCTCCTTGTCCCTCCTTGTCCCTCCTTGTCCCTCTTTGTCACTCCTTGCCCCTCATTGTCCCTCCTCTTCCCTCCTTGTCCCTCCTGGTCCCTCCTTGGCCCTCCTTGTTCCTCATTTTCCCTGCTTGTCCCTCCTTATCCCTCATTGCCCCTACTTTATCCTCCTTTTCCCTCCTTGTCACTCCTTGTCCCTCCTTGCCCCTCCTAGTACCTGCTCGTACCTCCTTTTCCCTCCTTGCCCCTCCTTGACCCTCCTAGTCCCCGCTCAACCCTTCTTGTTCCTCCTGGTCCGTACTTGTCCCTCATTGTGCCTCCTTGTCCCTCATTGGCCGTCCTGGTCCCTCCTTGTTTTTCCTTGACACTCCTTTTCCATGCTTTTCCCTCCGTGTCTCTCCTTGTCCCTCCCTGACCCTCCTTGCCCCATCTTTTCTCTCCTTGTCCCTCATTATCCCTCCTTGTCCCTCCTGGTCCGTACTTGTCCCTCCTTGGTCATCCTTGTCTCTCCTTGTTCCTCCTTTCCCCTCCTGGTCCCTCCTTGTCTCTCCTTGTCCTCCTTGACCCTTCTTGTCCCTCATTGCCCCTCATTGTCCCTCCTCTTCCCTCCTTGGTCCTCCTTGTTCCTCATTTTCTCAGCTTGTCCCTCCTTGTCCCTCATTGCCCCTCCTTTATCCTCCTTTTCCCTCCTTGTCCCTCCTTGCCCCTCCTAGTACCTGCTCGTACCTCCTTTTCCCTCATTGTCCGTCCTGGTCCCTCCTTGTCTCTCATTGCCCCTCATTGTCCCTCCTTGTTCCTCCTTGTCGCTCCTTTCCCTCCTGGTCCCTCCTTATCCCTCCATGTAACTCCTTGTATCTCCTTGTCTCTCCTTGCCCCTCCTTGTCCCTGCTTGTCCACCATTGTCCTTACTTGTCCCTCCTAGACAATCCTAGTCCCTTCTTGTCTGTCCATGCCCCTCCTGGTCCCTCCTTGCTCCTCCTTGCTCCTCCTTGCCCCTTCTTTTCCCTCCTTGTCCCTCCTTGTTCCTCCTTGTCACTCCTTTCCTTCCTGGACCCTCCTTTTCCTTCCTTGTCCCTATTCGTCCCTCCTTGATCCTGCTTGTCCCTGCTTGTCCTTCCTTGTCCCTATTCGTCCCTCCTTGATCCTGCTTGTCCCTTCTTGTCCCTCATTGCCCCACCATGTCCCTCCTTTTCCCTCCTTGTCCCGTCTTGCCCTTCTTGTCCCGCCTTGTCCCTGTTTGTCCCTCCTTGATCATGCTTGTCCCTCCTTGTCCCTTATTGCCCCTCATTGTCCCTTCTTGACCCTCCTTGTCCTTCCTTGTCCCTGTTTGTCCCTCCTTGGTCCTGCTTATCCCTCCTTGTACCTTCTTGTCCCTCCTTGTCCCTACTTGTCCCTCCTTGACCCTCCTGGTCCCTCCTTTCTCCTACTTGCCCCTCATTGGCCCTCCTTGTCACTCCCTTTCCCTCATTGCCCTTCATTGTCCCTCCTTTTCCCTCCTTGTCTTTCCTTGTCCCGCCTTGTCCCTGTTTGTCCCTCCTTGATCCTGCTTGTCCTTCCTTGTCTCTGTTTGTCCCTCCTTGATCCTGATTGTCCCTGCTTGTCCCTTCTTGTCCATCCTTGAATCCCCTTAACCCTCCTGGTCCCTCCTTGCATCTACTTGCCCTCATTGCCCCTCCTTGGCCCTCCTTGTCACTCCTTTTCCCTCATTGCCCTTCATTGTCCCTCCTTGTTCCACCTTTTCCCTCCTTTCCCTCCTTGTCCCTCCTTTTCCCTCATTGTCCCTCCTTGTCTTTCCTTGTCTTTCCTTGTCCCTCCTTGTCCCTCCTTGTCCCTCCTTATCCCTGCTTGTCCCTCCTGGTCCCTCCTTGTCCCTCGTTGTCCGTACTTATCCCTCCTTGTCTCTCCTTGTCCCTCATTGCCCCTAATTGTCCCTCCTGGTCCCTCCTTGCTCTTCATTACCCCTTCTTTTCCCTTCTTGTCCCTCGTTATCCCTCCTGGTCCGAACTTGTCCCTCCTTGCCCCTCATTGTCCCTCCTTGTTCCTCCTTGTTCCTGCTTGGCCCTCCTTTTCCCTCCTTGTCCCTTCATGTCCCTCCTTGTCCCTCCTTGCCCGTCCTTGTCCCTACTTGTCCCTCCCTGTCCCTTCTTGTCCTTCCTTGTCCCTATTTGTCCCTCCTTGATCCTGCTTGTCCCTCATTGCCCCTCCATGCCCATCCTTATCCCTCCTTGTCACTCCTTGACCCTCCTTGTCCCTCCTTGTCTCTCCTTGTCCCTCATTGCCCCTAATTGTCCCTCCTGGTCCCTCCTTGCTCTTCATTGCCCCTTCTTTTCCCTCCTTGCCCCTCGTTATCCCTCCTTGTCCCTCCTGGTCCGTACTTGTCCCTCCTTGTCCCTTATTGCCCCTCATTGTCCCTCCTTGTTCCTCCTTTTCCCTCCTTGTCCCTTCATGTCCCTCCTTGCCCGTCCTTGTCCCTACTTGTCCCTCCCTGTCCCTCCTTGTCACTCCTTGTCACTCCTTGTCCCTCCTTGTCCCTCCTTGTCCCTCCTGGTCCATACTTATCCCTCCTTGTCTCTCTTTGTCCCTCATTGCCCCTAATTGTCCCTCCTGGTCACTCCTTGCTCTTCATTGCCCCTTATTTTCCCTCCTTGTTCCTCGTTATCCCTCCTTGTCCCTCCTGGTCCGTACCTGTCCCTCCTTGTCCCTTATTGCCCCTCATTGTCCCTCCTTGTTCCTCCTGGGCCCTCCTTTTCCCTCCTTGTGCCTTCATGTCCCTGCTTGTCCGTCCTTGTCCCTACTTGTCCCTCCCTGTCCCTCCCTGTCCCTCCCTGTCCCTCCTTGTCCCTATTTGGCCCTCCTTGATCCTGCTTGTCCCTCATTGCCCCTCCATGCCCATCCTTATCCCGCCTTTTCCCTCCTTGTCCCGCCTTGTCCCTGTTTGTCCCTCCTTGATCCTGCTTGTCCCTACTTGTCCCTACTTGTCCCTCCTAGTCCCTCATTGTCCTTCCTTGACCCTCCTTGTCCTTCCTTGACCCTCCTTGTCCTTCCTTGTCCCTGTTTGTCCCTACTTGATCCTGCTTGTCCCTCCTTGTCCCTCCTTGACCCTCCTGGTCCCTCCTTGCTCCTACTTGCCCCTCCTTGTCACTCCTTTTCCCTCATTGCCCTTCATTGTCCCTTCTTGTTCCTCCTTTCCCTCCTTGTCTTTCCTTGTCACTCCTTTTCCCTCCTTTCCTTGCTTTTCCCTCCTTGTCTTTCCTTGTCCCTCCTTTCCTTGCTTTTCCCTCCTTGTCCCTCCTTGTCTTTCATTGTCCCTACTTGTCCCTGCTTGTCCCTGCTTGTCCCTCCTTGTCCCTCCTTATCCCTGCTTGTCCCTCCTAGTCCCACCTTGTCCCTCCTTGCTCCTCCTTGTCCCTCCTTGTCCGTCGTTGTCCGTCGTTGTCCCTCCTTGTCACTTCTTGACCCTCCTTGAGCCTCCTTGTCCCTCCTGGACCGTTCTTATCCCTCCTTGTCCCTCATTGCCCCTAATTGTCCCTACTGGTCCCTCCTTGCTCTTCATTGCCCCTTCTTTTCCCTCCTTGCCCCTCCTTGTTCCTCCTTGTCACTCCCTTTCCTCCTTGTCACTCCCTTTCCTCCTTGTCCCTCATTGCCCCTCATTGTCCCTCCTGGTTCCTCCTTTCCCTCCTTTTCCCTCATGGTCCCTCCTTGTCCCTCATTGCCCCTCATTGTCCCTCCTTGTTCCTCCTTTCCCTCCATTTCCCTCATGGTCCCTACTGGTCCCTCCTTGTCACTCCTTGACCCTTCTTCCTACTTGCCCCTCATTGCCCATCCTTGTCACTCCTTTCCCCTCATTGCTTTTCATTGTCCCTCCATGTTCCTCCTTTTCCCTCCTTGTCTTTCCTTGTCCCTCCTTTCCTTGCTTCTCCCTCCTTGTCCTTCCTTGTCCCTCCTTGTCCTTCCTTGTCCCTCCTTTCCTTGCTTTTCCCTCCTTGTCTTTCATTGTCGCTACTTGTCCCTCCTTGTCCCTCCTTATCCCTGCTTGTCCCTCCTGGTCCCTCATGGTCCCTCCTGGTCCCTCCTGGTCCCTCCTGGTCCCTCCTGGTCCCTCCTGGTCCCTCCTGGTCCCTCCTAGTCCCTCCTTGCTCCTCCTTGTCCCTCCTTTTCCGTCGTTTTCCCTCCTTGTCCCTCCTTGACCCTTCTTTTCCCTCCTTGCCCCTCATTGTCCCTCCTTGTTCCTCCTTGTCACTCCCTTCCCTCCTGGTCCCTCCTTGTCCCTCCTGGTCCCTGATTGTCCCTCCTGGTCCCTCCTTGTCACTCCTTGTCCCTCCTTGACCCTCCTTGTTCCTCCTTGCCCCTCCTTTTCCCTCCTTGTCCCTTCTTGACCCCCCTAGTCCCTGCTCGTCCCTCCTTGTCACTCCTTGACACTCCTTGTCCCTCCTTGTTTCTCCTTGTCACACCTTGTCACTCCTTTTCCCTCCTTTTCCCTCATTGCCTCCTTGCCCCTCCTTTTCCTTCCTTGTCCCTCCTTGTTCCTCCTTGACCCTCCTTTTCCCTCCTTGTCCCTTCTTGACCCCCCTAGTCCCTGCTCGTCCCTCCTTGTCCCTCCTGGTTTCTCCTTGTCACACCTTGTCACTCGTTTTCCCTCCTTTCCCCTCCTTGTCTCTCCATGCCCCTCCTGGCCACTCCTTGCTCCTCCTTGCCCCTTCTTTTCCCTCCTTGTTCGTCCTTGTCACTCCTTTCCCTCCTTTACCCTCCTGGTCCCTCCTTGTCACTCCTTGTCCCTCCGTGACACTCCTTGTCCCTCCTGGTCCGTACTTGTCCCTCCCTGTCCCTCCTAGTCCTTCCTTGTCCCTATTTGTCCCTCCTTGATCCTGCTTGTCCCCCAGTGCCCCTTCATGTCCCTTATTGCCCCTCCATGTACCTCCTTATCCCTCCTGGTCCCTCCTTGTCCCGTCTTGTCCCTCCTTGTCCCTGTTTGTCCCTCCTTGATCCTGCTTGTCCCTAATTGTCCCTCCTAGTCCCGCCTTGACCCTCCTAGTCCTTCCTTGTCCCTGTTTGTCCCTCCTTGATCCTGCTTGTCCCTCCTTGTCCCTTCTTGTCCCTACTTGTCGCTCCTTGACCCTCCTGGTCCCTCCTTGATCCTACTTGCCCCTTCTTGGCCCTCCTTGTCACTCCTTTTCCCTCATTGCCCTTCATTGTCCCTCCTTGTTCCACCTTTCCCCTCCTTTCCCTTCTTGTCCTTCCTTGTGCCACGTTGACCCTCGTTGTCTCTCCTTGTCCCTCCTTGACCCTCCTTGTCCCTCCTTGACCCTCCTTGTCCCTACTTGTCGCTCCTTGACCCTCCTGGTCCCTCCTTGATCCTACTTGCCCCTCACTGCCCCTTCTTGGCCCTCCTTGTCACTCCTTTTCCCTCATTGCCCTTCATTGTCCCTCCTTGTTCCACCTTTCCCCTCCTTTCCCTTCTTGTCCCTCCTTGTCCCACGTTGACCATCCTTGTCCCTCCTTGACCCTCCTTGTCCCTCCTTGTCCCTCCTTTTCCCTCCTTTCCCTGCTTATCCCTCCTTGTCCCTGCTTGTCTTTCCTTTTCCCAGCTTATCCCAGCTTATCCCTGCTTGTCCCTCCTTATCCCTCGTTGTCACTCCTTGTCCCTCATTGTCCCTCCTTGTCCCTCCTTGACCCTCCTTGACCCTCCTTGACCCTCCTTGTCCCTCCTTGTCCCTCCTTGACCCTCTTGGTCCGTACTTATCCCTCCTTGTCTCTCCTTGTCTCTCCTTGATCATCCTTGCCCCTCACTGCCCCTTCTTGGCCCTCCTTGTCTCTCCTTTTCCCTCATTGCCCTTCATTGCCCTTCATTGTCCCTCCTTGTCCCTCCTTGACCCTCCTTGTCCCTCCTTGTCCCTCCTTGATACTGCTTGTCCCTCACTGCCCCTTCTTGGTCCTCCTTGTCACTCCTTTTCCCTCATTGCCCTTTATTGTCCCTCCTTGCTCCACCTTTTCCCTCCATGACTCTCCTTTTCACTCCTTTCCCTGCTTATCCCTCCTTGTCACTCCTTGTCTTTCCTTGTCCCTCCTTTGTCCTCCTTTTCCCTCCTTGTCCCTCCCTGACCCTCCTTGTCCCATCTTTTCTTAACTTGTCCCTCATTATCCCTCCTTGTACCTCATTATCCCTCCTGGTCCGTACTTGTCCCTCCTTGTCACTCCTTGCCCTCCTTGGCCATCCTTGTCTCTCCTTGTTCCTCCTTTCCCCTCCTGGTCCCTCCTTGTCTCTCCTTGTCCTCCTTGTCCTCCTTGACCCTTCTTGTCCCTCATTGCCCCTCCTTGCAACTCCTTTTACCTCCTTGTCCCTCCTTGGCCCTCCTTGTCCCTCATTGTCCCTCCTCTTCCCTCCTTGTTCCTCATTTTCCCTGCTTGTCCCTCCTTGTCCCTCATTGCCCCTCCTTTATCCTCCTTTTTCCCTCCTTGTCACTCCTTGTCCCTCCTAGTACCTGCTCGTACCTCCTTTTCCCTCCTTGTCCCTCATTGTCCGTCCTGGTCCCTCCTTATCCCTCATTGCCCCCCATTGTCCCTCCTTGTTCCTCCTTGTCGCTCCTTTCCCTCCTGGTCCCTCCTTATCCCTCCATGTCACTCCTTGTATCTCCTTGCCCCTCCTAGACAATCCTAGTCCCTCCTTGACCCTTCTTGTCTGTCCATGCCCCTCCTGGTCCCTCCTTGCTCCTCCTTGCCCCTTCTTTTCCCTCCTTGTCCCTCCTTGTTCCTCCTTTCCCTCCTGGACCCTCCTTGTCCCTCCCTGTCCCTCCTTTTCCTTCCTTGTCCCTATTCGTCCCTATTGATCCTGCTTGTCCCTTCTTGTCCCTGCTTGTCCTTCCTTGTCCCTATTCGTCCCTCCTTGATCCTGCTTGTCCCTTCTTGTCCCTCATTGCCCCACCATGTCCCTCCTTTTCCCTCCTTGTCCCGTCTTGCCCTTCTTGTCCCGCCTTGTCCCTGTTTGTCCCTCCTTGATCCTGCTTGTCCCTACTTGTCCCTTATTGCCCCTCATTGTCCCTTCTTGACCCTCCTTGTCCTTCCTTGTCCCTGTTTGTCCCTCCTTGATCCTGCTTGTCCCTCCTTGTACCTTCTTGTCCCTCCTTGTCCATACTTGTCCCTCCTTGACCCTCCTGGTCCCTCCTTTCTCCTACTTGCCCCTCATTGGCCCTCCTTGTCACTCCTTTTCCCTCATTGCCCTTCATTGTCCCTCCTTTTCCCTCCTTGTCTTTCCTCGTCCCTCCTTGTCCCGGATCCTGCTTGTCCTTCCTTGTCTCTGTTTGTCCCTCCTTGATCCTGATTGTCCCTCCTTGTCCCTTCTTGTCCCTCCTTGAATCTCCTTGACCCTCCTGGTCCCTCCTTGCTCCTACTTGCCCTCATTGCCTCTCCTTGGCCCTCCTTGTCGCTCCTTTTCCCTCATTGCCCTTCATTGTCCCTCCTTGTTCCACCTTTTCCCTAATTTCCCTCCTTGTCCCTCCTTTTCCCTCCTTTCCCTGCTTTTCCCTCATTGTCCCTCCTTGTCTTTCCTTGTCCCTCCTTGTCCCTCCTTATCCCTGCTTGTCCCTCCTGGTCCCTCCTTGTCCCTCGTTGTCCCTCGTTGTCCGTACTTATCCCTCCTTGTCCCTCATTGCCCCTAATTGTCCCTCCTGGTCCCTCCTTGCTCTTCATTACCCCTTCTTTTCCCTCCTTGTCCCTCGTTATCCCTCCTTGTCCCTCCTGGTCCGAACTTGTCCCTCCTTGTCCCTTACTGCCCCTCATTGTCCCTCCTTGTTCCTCCTTGTTCCTGCTTGGCCCTCCTTTTCCCTCCTTGTCCCTTCATGTCCCTCCTTGTCCCTCCTTGCCCGTCCTTGTCCCTACTTGTCCCTCCCTGTCCCTTCTTGTCCCTATTTGTCCCTCCTTGATCCTGCTTGGCCGTCATTGCCCCTCATTGCCCCTCCATGCCCATCCTTATCCCTCCTTTTCAGTCCTTGACCCTCCTTGTCCCTCCTGGTCCGTACTTATCCCTCCTTGTCCCTCCTTGTCCCTCATTGCCCCTAATTGTCCCTCCTGGTCCCTCCTTGTTCTTCATTGCCCCTTCTTTTCCCTCCTTGTCCCTCGTTATCCCTCCTTGTCCCTCCTGGTCCGTACTTGTACCTCCTTGTCCCTTATTGCCCCTCATTGTCCCTCCTTGTTCCTCCTTGGCCCCCCTTTTCCCTCCTTGTCCCTCCTTGTCCCTTCATGTCCCTGCTTGTCCCTCCTTGCCCGTCCTTGTCCCTCCCTGTCCCTCCTTGTCCTTCCTTGCCCCTCCTTGTCACTCCTTGTCCCTCCTGGTCCGTACTTATCCCTCCTTGTCTCTCTTTGTCCTGGTCACTCCTTGCTCCTCCTTGCCCCTTCTTTTCCCTCATTGTCCCTCCTCGTTCCTCCTTGTCACTCCATTCCCTCCTGGACCCTCCTTGTCCCTCCATTTCCCTCCTTTTCCTTCCTTGTCCCTACTCGTCCCTCCTTGATCCTGCTTGTCCCTTCTTGTCCCTCGTTATCCCTCCTTGTCCCTCCTGGTCCGAACTTGTCCCTCCTTGTCCCTTATTGCCCCTCATTGTCCCTCCTTGTTCCTCCTTGGCCCTCCTTTTCCCTCCTTGTCCCTTCATGTCCCTGCTTGTCCCTCCTTGCCCGTCCTTGTCCCTACTTGTCCCTCCCTGTCCCTCCTTGTCCTTCCTTGCCCCTCCTTGTCACTCCTTGTCCCTCCTTGTCCCTCCTGGTCCGTACTTATCCCTACTTGTCCCTCCTTGTCTCTCTTTGTCCCTCATTGCCCCTAATTGTCCCTCCTGGTCCCTCCTTGCTCTTCATTGCCCCTTCTTTTCCCTCCTTGTCCCTCGTTATCCCTCCTTGTCCCTCCTGGTCCGTACCTGTCCCTCCTTGTCCCTTATTGCCCCTCATTGTCCCTCCTTGTTCCTCCTGGCCCTCCTTTTCCCTCCTTGTGCCTTCATGTCCCTGCTTGTCCCTCCTTGCCCGTCCTTGTCCCTACTTGTCCCTCCCTGTCCCTCCCTGTCCCTCCTTGTCCTTCCTTATCCCTATTTGGCCCTCCTTGATCCTGCTTGTCCCTCATTGCCCCACCATGCCCATCCTTATCTCGCCTTTTCCCTCCTTGTCCCGCCTTGTCCCTGTTTGTCCCTCCATGATCCTGCTTGTCCCTACTTATCCCTCCTAGTCCCTCATTGTCATTCCTTGACCCTCCTTGTCCTTCCTTGTCCCTGTTTGTCCCTACTTGATCCTGCTTGTCCCTCCTTGTCCCTCCTTGACCCTCCAGGTCCCTCCTTGCTGCTACTTGCCCCTCATTGCATCTCCTTGTCACTCCTTTTCCCTCATTGCCCTTCATTGTACCTTCTTGTTCCTCCTTTTCCCTCCTTGTCTTTCCTTGTCACTCCTTTTCCCTCCTTTCCTTGCTTTTCCCTCCTTGTCTTTCCTTGTCCCTCCTTCCCTTGCTTTTCCCTCCTTGTCCCTCCTTGTCTTTCATTGTCCCTACTTGTCTCTCCTTGTCCCTCCTTATCCCTGCTTGTCCCTCCTTGTCCGTCCTTGCTCCTCCTTGTCCCTCCTTGTCCGTCGTTTTCCGTCGTTGTCCCTCCTTGTCCCTCCTTGTCGCTTCTTGACCCTCCTTGTCCCTCCTTGACCCTCCTTGTCCCTCCTTGACCCTCCTTGTCCCTCCTGGACCGTTCTTATCCCTCCTTGTCCCTCATTGCCCATAATTGTCCCTCCTGGTCCCTCCTTGCTCTTCATTGCCCCTTCTTTTCCCTCCTTGCCCCTCCTTGTTCCTCCTTGTCACTCCCTTTCCTCCTTGTCCCTCATTGCCCCTCATTGTCCCTCCTGGTTCCTCCTTTCCCTCATGGTCCCTCCTTGTCCCTCATTGCCCCTCATTGACCCTCCTTGTTCCTCCTTTCCCTCCTTTTCCCTCATGGTCCCTCCTGGTCCCTCCTTGTCTCTCCTTGACCCTTCTTCCTACTTGCCCCTCATTGCCCATCCTTGTCACTCCCTTCCCCTCATTGCTTTTCATTGTCCCTCCTTTTCCCTCCTTGTCTTTCCTTGTCCCTCCTTTCCATGCTTTTCCCTCCTTGTCCCTCCTTGTCCTTCCTTGTCCCTCCTTGTCCTTCCTTGTCCCTCCTTTCCTTGCTTTTCCCTCCTTGTCCCTCCTTGTCTTTCATTGTCCCTACTTATCCCTGCTTGTCCCTCCTCGTCCCTCCTGGTCCCTCCTGGTCCCTCCTGGTCCCTCCTAGTCCATCCTTGCTCCTCCTTGTCCCCCCTTTTTCGTCGTTTTCCCTCCTTGTCACTTCTTGACCCTCCTTGTACCTCTTTGTCCCTCCTTGACCCTCCTTGTCCCTCCTGGACCGTTCTTATCCCTCCTTGTCCCTCCTTGTCCCTCCTTGTCCCTCCTGGTCCCTCCTGGTCCCTGATTGTCCCTCCTTGTCCCTCCTTATCCCTCCTTGTCCCTCCTTGTCCCTCCTTGTCCCTCCTTGTCCCTCCTTGACCCTCATTGACCCTCCTTGACCATCCTTGTCCCTCCTTGGCCCTCCTTGTCCCTTCTTGTCCCTAATTGTCGCTTCTTGACCCTCCTGGTCCCTCCTGGTCCCTCCTTGATCCTACTTGCCCCTCACTGCCCCTTCTTGTTCCTCCTTGGCCCTCCTTTTCCCTTCATGTCCCTGCTTGTCCCTCCTTGTCCCTCCTTGCCCGTCCTTGTCCCTTCTTATCCTTCCATGTCGCACCTTGTCCCTCATTGCCCCTCCATGTCCGTCCTTGTCCCGCATTGTCCCTCCTTTACCCTCCTTGTCACTCATTGTCCCTCCTTGAACCTGCTTGTCCCTACTTGTCTCTCCTTGCCCATCCTTGTCCTTCCTTGGGCCTGTTTGTCGCTCCTTGATCGTGCTTCTCCCTCCTTGTCCCTTCCTGTCCCACCTAGTCCCTCGTTGACCCTCGTTGACCCTCCCGGTCCCTCCTTGCTCTTACTTGCACCTCCTTTTCCCGCCTTGTCCCTCATTGCCCCTCCTTGGCCATCCTTGTCACTCCTTTTGTCTCATTGCCCCTCCTTATCCCTCCTTTTCCCTCCTGGTCACTCCTTGTCCCTCCTTGTCCCTCCTTGTCCCTCCTTGTCCCTCCTTGTCCCTCCTTGTCCATCCTTGTCCCTCCTTGTCCCTCCTTGTCCCTCCTTGTCCCTCCTTGACCCTCCTTGTCCCTGCTTGTCCCTCCTTGACCCTGCTTGCCCCTCCTGCTCCCTCCTTGCTCCTCCTTGCTCCTCCTTGCCCCTTGTTTTCCCTCCTTATCCCTCCTTGGCCCTCCTTGTCCCTCCTTGTCCCTCCTTGTCCGTCCTTGTCCCGCCTTGCCCCTCCTGGTCACTCCTT
This sequence comes from Polietes domitor, assembly GCA_947397865.1. Classification (NCBI taxonomy): domain Eukaryota; kingdom Metazoa; phylum Arthropoda; class Insecta; order Diptera; family Muscidae; genus Polietes; species Polietes domitor. The sequence goes on from OX377623.1 coordinate 7,632,997, forward strand.
GTCCCGCCTTGTCCCTTCTGGTCCCTCCTTGACTCTCCTTGTTCCTCCTTGCCCCTCCTTTTCCCTCCTTGCCCCTTCTTGACCCCCTAGTCCCTGCTCATCCCTCTTGTCCCTCATTGTCACTCCTTGACCCTCCTTGTTTTTCCTTGTCACTCCTTGACCCTCCTTGTCCCTCCTTGTCACTCCTTTCCCTCCTGGCCCCTCCTTGTCCCTCCTGATCCCTCCTTGTCCCTCTTTGTCCCTCCTTGACCCTCCTTGTTCCTCCTTGCCCTCCTTTTCTCTCATTGTCCCTTCTTGACCCCACTAGTCCCTACTCGTCCCTCCTTGTCCCTCATTGTCACTCCTTGACCCTCCTTGTTTCTCCTTGTCACTCCCTTTCCCTCCTTGACCCTCCTAGTCTATCCATGCCCCTCCTGGTCCCTCCTTGCTCCTCCTTGCCCCTTCTTTTCCTCCTTGTTCCTCCTTGTCACTCCTTTCCCTCCTTGTCACTCCTTTCCCTCCTTGTCCCACGATGTTCCTCCTTGCTCCTCCTTGCCCCTTGTTTTCCCTCCTTATCCCTCCTTGTCCCTCCTTGGCCCTCCTTGTCCGTCCTTGTCCGTCCTTGTCCCTCCTGGTCCCTCCTTGTCCGTCCTTGTCCCGCCTTGTCCCTACTGGTCCCTCCTTGACCCTCCTTGTTCCTCCTTGTCACTTCCTTCCCTCCTGGTCCCTCCTTGTCCCTCCTGGTCGCTGCTTGTCCCTCCTTGTCCCTCCTTGACCCTCCTTGACCCTCCTTGACCCTCCTTGTTCCTCCTTGCCCTCCTGGTCCCTCCTTGTCCCTAATTGTCCCTCCTTGTCCCGCATTGTCCCTGTTTGTCCCTCTTTGATCCTGCTTGTCCCTCCTTGTCCCGCCTTGACCCTCCTAGTCCTTCCTTGTCCCTGTTTGTCCCTCCTTGATCTGCTTGTCCCTCCTTGTCCCTTCTTGTCCCTACTTGTCGCTCCTTGACCCTCCTAGTCCCTCCTTGATCCTACTTGCCCCTCACTGCCCCTTCTTGGTCCTCCTTGTCACTCCTTTTCCCTCATTGCCCTTCATTGTCCCTCCTTGCTCCACCTTTTCCCTCCATGACTCTCCTTTTCACTCCTTTCCCTGCTTATCCCTCCTTGTCACTCCTTGTCTTTCCTTGTCCCTCCTTTGTCCTCCTTTTCCCTCCTTGTCCCTCCCTGACCCTCCTTGCCCCATCTTTTCTTAACTTGTCCCTCATTATCCCTCCTTGTACCTCATTATCCCTCCTGGTCCGTACTTGTCCCTCCTTGTCACTCCTTGGCCATCCTTGTCTCTCCTTGTTCCTCCTTTCCCCTCCTGGTCCCTCCTTGTATCTCCTTGTCCTCCTTGTCCTCCTTTTCCCTCCTTGTCCCTCCTTGCCCCTCCTAGTACCTGCTCGTACCTCCTTTTCCCTCATTGTCCGTCCTGGTCCCTCCTTGTCTCTCATTGCCCCTCATTGTCCCTCCTTGTTCCTCCTTGTCGCTCCTTTCCCTCCTGGTCCCCCCTTATCCCTCCATGTAACTCCTTGTATCTCCTTGTCTCTCCTTGCCCCTCCTTGTCCCTGCTTGTCCACCATTGTCCTTACTTGTCCCTCCTAGACAATCCTAGTCCCTTCTTGTCTGTCCATGCCCCTCTTGGTCCCTCCTTGCTCCTCCTTGCTCCTCCTTGCCCCTTCTTTTCCCTCCTTGTCCCTCCTTGTTCCTCCTTGTCACTCCTTTCCTTCCTGGACCCTCCTTTTCCTTCCTTGTCCCTATTCGTCCCTCCTTGATCCTGCTTGTCCCTGCTTGTCCTTCCTTGTCCCTATTCGTCCCTCCTTGATCCTGCTTGTCCCTTCTTGTCCCTCATTGCCCCACCATGTCCCTCCTTTTCCCTCCTTGTCCCGTCTTGCCCTTCTTGTCCCGCCTTGTCCCTGTTTGTCCCTCCTTGATCATGCTTGTCCCTACTTGTCCCTCCTTGTCCCTTATTGCCCCTCATTGTCCCTTCTTGACCCTCCTTGTCCTTCCTTGTCCCTGTTTGTCCCTCCTTGGTCCTGCTTATCCCTCCTTGTACCTTCTTGTCCCTCCTTGTCCCTACTTGTCCCTCCTTGACCCTCCTGGTCCCTCCTTTCTCCTACTTGCCCTCATTGGCCCTCCTTGTCACTCCTTTTCCCTCATTGCCCTTCATTGTCCCTCCTTTTCCCTCCTTGTCTTTCCTTGTCCCGCCTTGTCCCTGTTTGTCCCTCCTTGATCCTGCTTGTCCTTCCTTGTCTCTGTTTGTCCCTCCTTGATCCTGATTGTCCCTGCTTGTCCCTTCTTGTCCATCCTTGAATCCCCTTAACCCTCCTGGTCCCTCCTTGCTTCTACTTGCCCTCATTGCCCCTCCTTGGCCCTCCTTGTCACTCCTTTTCCCTCATTGCCCTTCATTGTCCCTCCTTGTTCCACCTTTTCCCTCCTTTCCCTCCTTGTCCCTCCTTTTCCCTCATTGTCCCTCCTTGTCTTTCCTTGTCTTTCCTTGTCCCTCCTTGTCCCTCCTTGTCCCTCCTTATCCCTGCTTGTCCCTCCTGGTCCCTCCTTGTCCCTCGTTGTCCGTACTTATCCCTCCTTGTCTCTCCTTGTCCCTCATTGCCCTTAATTGTCCCTCCTGGTCCCTCCTTGCTCTTCATTACCCCTTCTTTTCCCTTCTTGTCCCTCGTTATCCCTCCTGGTCCGAACTTGTCCCTCCTTGCCCCTCATTGTCCCTCCTTGTTCCTCCTTGTTCCTGCTTGGCCCTCCTTTTCCCTCCTTGTCCCTTCATGTCCCTCCTTGTCCCTCCTTGCCCGTCCTTGTCCCTACTTGTCCCTCCCTGTCCCTTCTTGTCCTTCCTTGTCCCTATTTGTCCCTCCTTGATCCTGCTTGTCCCTCATTGCCCCTCCATGCCCATCCTTATCCCTCCTTGTCACTCCTTGACCCTCCTTGTCCCTCCTTGTCTCTCCTTGTCCCTCATTGCCCCTAATTGTCCCTCCTGGTCCCTCCTTGCTCTTCATTGCCCCTTCTTTTCCCTCCTTGCCCCTCGTTATCCCTCCTTGTCCCTCCTGGTCCGTACTTGTCCCTCCTTGTCCCTTATTGCCCCTCATTGTCCCTCCTTGTTCCTCCTTTTCCCTCCTTGTCCCTTCATGTCCCTGCTTGTCCCTCCTTGCCCGTCCTTGTCCCTACTTGTCCCTCCCTGTCCCTCCTTGTCACTCCTTGTCACTCCTTGTCCCTCCTTGTCCCTCCTGGTCCATACTTATCCCTCCTTGTCTCTCTTTGTCCCTCATTGCCCCTAATTGTCCCTCCTGGTCACTCCTTGCTCTTCATTGCCCCTTATTTTCCCTCCTTGTTCCTCGTTATCCCTCCTTGTCCCTCCTGGTCCGTACCTGTCCCTCCTTGTCCCTTATTGCCCCTCATTGTCCCTCCTTGTTCCTCCTGGGCCCTCCTTTTCCCTCCTTGTGCCTTCATGTCCCTGCTTGTCCGTCCTTGTCCCTACTTGTCCCTCCCTGTCCCTCCCTGTCCCTCCTTGTCCCTATTTGGCCCTCCTTGATCCTGCTTGTCCCTCATTGCCCCTCCATGCCCATCCTTATCCCGCCTTTTCCCTCCTTGTCCCGCCTTGTCCCTGTTTGTCCCTCCTTGATCCTGCTTGTCCCTACTTGTCCCTCCTAGTCCCTCATTGTCCTTCCTTGACCCTCCTTGTCCTTCCTTGACCCTCCTTGTCCTTCCTTGTCCCTGTTTGTCCCTACTTGATCCTGCTTGTCCCTCCTTGTCCCTCCTTGACCCTCCTGGTCCCTCCTTGCTCCTACTTGCCCCTCCTTGTCACTCCTTTTCCCTCATTGCCCTTCATTGTCCCTTCTTGTTCCTCCTTTCCCTCCTTGTCTTTCCTTGTCACTCCTTTTCCCTCCTTTCCTTGCTTTTCCCTCCTTGTCTTTCCTTGTCCCTCCTTTCCTTGCTTTTCCCTCCTTGTCCCTCCTTGTCTTTCATTGTCCCTACTTGTCCCTGCTTGTCCCTCCTTGTCCCTCCTTGTCCCTCCTTATCCCTGCTTGTCCCTCCTAGTCCCACCTTGTCCCTCCTTGCTCCTCCTTGTCCCTCCTTGTCCGTCGTTGTCCGTCGTTGTCCCTCCTTGTCACTTCTTGACCCTCCTTGAGCCTCCTTGTCCCTCCTGGACCGTTCTTATCCCTCCTTGTCCCTCATTGCCCCTAATTGTCCCTACTGGTCCCTCCTTGCTCTTCATTGCCCCTTCTTTTCCCTCCTTGCCCCTCCTTGTTCCTCCTTGTCACTCCCTTTCCTCCTTGTCACTCCCTTTCCTCCTTGTCCCTCATTGCCCCTCATTGTCCCTCCTGGTTCCTCCTTTCCCTCCTTTTCCCTCATGGTCCCTCCTTGTCCCTCATTGCCCCTCATTGTCCCTCCTTGTTCCTCCTTTCCCTCCATTTCCCTCATGGTCCCTACTGGTCCCTCCTTGTCACTCCTTGACCCTTCTTCCTACTTGCCCCTCATTGCCCATCCTTGTCACTCCTTTCCCCTCATTGCTTTTCATTGTCCCTCCATGTTCCTCCTTTTCCCTCCTTGTCTTTCCTTGTCCCTCCTTTTCCCTCCTTTCCTTGCTTCTCCCTCCTTGTCCTTCCTTGTCCCTCCTTGTCCTTCCTTGTCCCTCCTTTCCTTGCTTTTCCCTCCTTGTCTTTCATTGTCGCTACTTGTCCCTCCTTGTCCCTCCTTATCCCTGCTTGTCCCTCCTCGTGCCTCCTGGTCCCTCATGGTCCCTCCTGGTCCCTCCTGGTCCCTCCTGGTCCCTCCTGGTCCCTCCTGGTCCCTCCTGGTCCCTCCTGGTCCCTCCTAGTCCCTCCTAGCTCCTCCTTGTCCCTCCTTTTCCGTCGTTTTCCCTCCTTGTCCCTCCTTGACCCTTCTTTTCCCTCCTTGCCCCTCATTGTCCCTCATTGTCCCTCCTTGTTCCTCCTTGTCACTCCCTTCCCTCCTGGTCCCTCCTTGTCCCTCCTGGTCCCTGATTGTCCCTCCTGGTCCCTCCTTGTCACTCCTTGTCCCTCCTTGACCCTCCTTGTTCCTCCTTGCCCCTCCTTTTCCCTCCTTGTCCCTTCTTGACCCCCCTAGTCCCTGCTCGTCCCTCCTTGTCACTCCTTGTCACTCCTTGACACTCCTTGTCCCTCCTTGTTTCTCCTTGTCACACCTTGTCACTCCTTTTCCCTCCTTTTCCCTCATTGCCTCCTTGCCCCTCCTTTTCCTTCCTTGTCCCTGCTTGTTCCTCCTTTTCCCTCCTTGTCCCTTCTTGACCCCCCTAGTCCCTGCTCGTCCCTCCTTGTCCCTCCTGGTTTCTCCTTGTCACACCTTGTCACTCGTTTTCCCTCCTTTACCCTCCTTGTCTCTCCATGCCCCTCCTGGCCACTCCTTGCTCCTCCTTGCCCCTTCTTTTCCCTCCTTGTTCGTCCTTGTCACTCCTTTCCCTCCTTTACCCTCCTGGTCCCTCCTTGTCACTCCTTGTCCCTCCGTGACACTCCTTGTCCCTCCTGGTCCGTACTTGTCCCTCCCTGTCCCTCCTAGTCCTTCCTTGTCCCTATTTGTCCCTCCTTGATCCTGCTTGTCCCCCAGTGCCCCTTCATGTCCCTTATTGCCCCTCCATGTACCTCCTTATCCCTCCTGGTCCCTCCTTGTCCCGTCTTGTCCCTCCTTGTCCCTGTTTGTCCCTCCTTGATCCTGCTTGTCCCTAATTGTCCCTCCTAGTCCCGCCTTGACCCTCCTAGTCCTTCCTTGTCCCTGTTTGTCCCTCCTTGATCCTGCTTGTCCCTCCTTGTCCCTTCTTGTCCCTACTTGTCGCTCCTTGACCCTCCTGGTCCCTCCTTGATCCTACTTGCCCCTTCTTGGCCCTCCTTGTCACTCCTTTTCCCTCATTGCCCTTCATTGTCCCTCCTTGTTCCACCTTTCCCCTCCTTTCCCTTCTTGTCCTTCCTTGTGCCACGTTGACCCTCGTTGTCTCTCCTTGTCCCTCCTTGACCCTCCTTGTCCCTCCTTGACCCTCCTTGTCCCTACTTGTCGCTCCTTGACCCTCCTGGTCCCTCCTTGATCCTACTTGCCCCTCACTGCCCCTTCTTGGCCCTCCTTGTCACTCCTTTTCCCTCATTGCCCTTCATTGTCCCTCCTTGTTCCACCTTTCCCCTCCTTTCCCTTCTTGTCCCTCCTTGTCCCACGTTGACCATCCTTGTCCCTCCTTGACCCTCCTTGTCCCTCCTTGTCCCTCCTTTTCCCTCCTTTCCCTGCATATCCCTCCTTGTCCCTGCTTGTCTTTCCTTTTCCCAGCTTATCCCTGCTTGTCCCTCCTTATCCCTCGTTGTCACTCCTTGTCCCTCATTGTCCCTCCTTGACCCTCCTTGACCCTCCTTGACCCTCCTTGACCCTCCTTGTCCCTCCTTGACCCTCTTGGTCCGTACTTATCTGTCTCTCCTTGTCTCTCCTTGATCCTCCTTGCCCCTCACTGCCCCTTCTTGGCCCTCCTTGTCTCTTCTTTTCCCTCATTGCCCTTCAGTGCCCTTCATTGTCCCTCCTTGTCCCTCCTTGACCCTCCTTGTCCCTCCTTGTCCCTCCTTGATACTGCTTGTCCCTCACTGCCCCTTCTTGGTCCTCCTTGTCACTCCTTTTCCCTCATTGCCCTTTATTGTCCCTCCTTGCTCCACCTTTTCCCTCCATGACTCTCCTTTTCACTCCTTTCCCTGCTTATCCCTCCTTGTCACTCCTTGTCTTTCCTTGTCCTCCTTTTCCCTCCTTGTCCCTCCCTGACCCTCCTTGCCCCATCTTTTCTTAACATGTCCCTCATTATCCCTCCTTGTACCTCATTATCCCTCCTGGTCCGTACTTGTCCCTCCTTGTCACTCCTTGCCCTCCTTGGCCATCCTTGTCTCTCCTTGTTCCTCCTTTCCCCTCCTGGTCCCTCCTTGTCTCTCCTTGTCCTCCTTGTCCTCCTTGACCCTTCTTGTCCCTCATTGCCCCCCCTTGCAACTCCTTTTACCTCCTTGTCCCTCCTTGGCCCTCCTTGTCCCTCATTGTCCCTCCTCTTCCCTCCTTGTTCCTCATTTTCCCTGCTTGTCCCTCCTTGTCCCTCATTGCCCCTCCTTTATCCTCCTTTTTCCCTCCTTGTCACTCCTTGTCCCTCCTAGTACCTGCTCGTACCTCCTTTTCCCTCCTTGTCCCTCATTGTCCGTCCTGGTCCCTCCTTATCCCTCATTGCCCCCCATTGTCCCTCCTTGTTCCTCCTTGTCGCTCCTTTCCCTCCTGGTCCCTCCTTATCCCTCCATGTCACTCCTTGTATCTCCTTGCCCCTCCTTGTCCCTGCTTGTCCACCATTGTCCTTCCTTGTCCCTCCTAGACAATCCTAGTCCCTCCTTGTCCCTTCTTGTCTGTCCATGCCCCTCCTGGTCCCTTCTTGCTCCTCCTTGCCCCTTCTTTTCCCTCCTTGTCCCTCCTTGTTCCTCCTTTCCCTCCTGGACCCTCCTTGTCCCTCCCTGTCCCTCCTTTTCCTTCCATGTCCCTATTCGTCCCTCCTTGATCCTGCTTGTCCCTTCTTGTCCCTGCTTGTCCTTCCTTGTCCCTATTCGTCCCTCCTTGATCCTGCTTGTCCCTTCTTGTCCCTCATTGCCCCACCATGTCCCTCCTTTTCCCTCCTTGTCCCGTCTTGCCCTTCTTGTCCCGCCTTGTCCCTGTTTGTCCCTCCTTGATCCTGCTTGTCCCTACTTGTCTCTTATTGCCCCTCATTGTCCCTTCTTGACCCTCCTTGTCCTTCCTTGTCCCTGTTTGTCCCTCCTTGATCCTGCTTGTCCCTCCTTGTACCTTCTTGTCCCTCCTTGTCCCTACTTGTCCCTCCTTGACCCTCCTGGTCCCTCCTTTCTCCTACTTGCCCCTCATTGGCCCTCCTTGTCACTCCTTTTCCCTCATTGCCCTTCATTGTCCCTCCTTTTCCCTCCTTGTCTTTCCTCGTCCCTCCTTGTCCCGGATCCTGCTTGTCCTTCCTTGTCTCTGTTTGTCCCTCCTTGATCCTGATTGTCCCTCCTTGTCCCTTCTTGTCCCTCCTTGAATCTCCTTGACCCTCCTGGTCCCTCCTTGCTCCTACTTGCCCTCATTGCCTCTCCTTGGCCCTCCTTGTCGCTCCTTTTCCCTCATTGCCCTTCATTGTCCCTCCTTGTTCCACCTTTTCCCTAATTTCCCTCCTTGTCCCTCCTTTCCCTGCTTTTCCCTCATTGTCCCTCCTTGTCTTTCCTTGTCCCTCCTTGTCCCTCCTTATCCCTGCTTGTCCCTCCTGGTCCCTCCTTGTCCCTCGTTGTCCCTCGTTGTCCGTACTTATCCCTCCTTGTCCCTCATTGCCCCTAATTGTCCCTCCTGGTCCCTCCTTGCTCTTCATTACCCCTTCTTTTCCCTCCTTGTCCCTCGTTATCCCTCCTTGTCCCTCCTGGTCCGAACTTGTCCCTCCTTGTCCCTTACTGCCCCTCATTGTCCCTCCTTGTTCCTCCTTGTTCCTGCTTGGCCCTCCTTTTCCCTCCTTGTCCCTTCATGTCCCTCCTTGTCCCTCCTTGCCCGTCCTTGTCCCTACTTGTCCCTCCCTGTCCCTTCTTGTCCCTATTTGTCCCTCCTTGATCCTGCTTGGCCGTCATTGCCCCTCATTGCCCCTCATTGCCCCTCCATGCCCATCCTTATCCCTCCTTTTCAGTCCTTGACCCTCCTTGTCCCTCCTGGTCCGTACTTATCCCTCCTTGTCCCTCCTTGTCTCTCCTTGTCCCTCATTGCCCCTAATTGTCCCTCCTGGTCCCTCCTTGTTCTTCATTGCCCCTTCTTTTCCATCCTTGTCCCTCGTTATCCCTCCTTGTCCCTCCTGGTCCGTACTTGTACCTCCTTGTCCCTTATTGCCCCTCATTGTCCCTCCTTGTTCCTCCTTGGCCCCCCTTTTCCCTCCTTGTCCCTTCATGTCCCTGCTTGTCCCTCCTTGCCCGTCCTTGTCCATCCCTGTCCCTCCTTGTCCTTCCTTGCCCCTCCTTGTCACTCCTTGTCCCTCCTTGTCCCTCTTGGTCCGTACTTATCCCTCCTTGTCCCTCCTTGTCTCTCTTTGTCCTGGTCACTCCTTGCTCCTCCTTGCCCCTTCTTTTCCCTCCTTGTCCCTCCTCGTTCCTCCTTGTCACTCCATTCCCTCATGGACCCTCCTTGTCCCTCCATGTCCCTCCTTTTCCTTCCTTGTCCCTACTCGTCCCTCCTTGATCCTGCTTGTCCCTTCTTGTCCCTCGTTATCCCTCCTGGTCCGAACTTGTCCCTCCTTGTCCCTTATTGCCCCTCATTGTCCCTCCTTGTTCCTCCTTGGCCCTCCTTTTCCCTCCTTGTCCCTTCATGTCCCTGCTTGTCCCTCCTTGCCCATCCTTGTCCCTACTTGTCCCTCCCTGTCCCTCCTTGTCCTTCCTTGCCCCTCCTTGTCACTCCTTGTCCCTCCTTGTCCCTCCTGGTCCATACTTATCCCTCCTTGTCCCTCCTTGTCTCTCTTTGTCCCTCATTGCCCCTAATTGTCCCTCCTGGTCCCTCCTTGCTCTTCATTGCCCCTTCTTTTCCCTCCTTGTCCCTCGTTATCCCTCCTTGTCCCTCCTGGTCCGTACCTGTCCCTCCTTGTCCCTTATTGCCCCTCATTGTCCCTCCTTGTTCCTCCTGGCCCTCCTTTTCCCTCCTTGTGCCTTCATGTCCCTGCTTGTCCCTCCTTGCCCGTCCTTGTCCCTACTTGTCCCTCCCTGTCCCTCCTTGTCCTTCCTTGTCCCTATTTGGCCCTCCTTGATCCTGCTTGTCCCTCATTGCCCCACCATGCCCATCCTTATCTCGCCTTTTCCCTCCTTGTCCCGCCTTGTCCCTGTTTGTCCCTCCATGATCCTGCTTGTCCCTACTTATCCCTCCTAGTCCCTCATTGTCATTCCTTGACCCTCCTTGTCCTTCCTTGTCCCTGTTTGTCCCTACTTGATCCTGCTTGTCCCTCCTTTTCGCTTCTTGTCCCTTCTTGTCCCTACTTGTCCCTCCTTGTCCCTCCTTGACCCTCCTTGACCCTCCAGGTCCCTCCTTGCTGCTACTTGCCCCTCATTGCATCTCCTTGTCACTCCTTTTCCCTCATTGCCCTTCATTGTACCTTCTTGTTCCTCCTTTTCCCTCCTTGTCTTTCCTTGTCACTCCTTTTCCCTCCTTTCCTTGCTTTTCCCTCCTTGTCTTTCCTTGTCCCTCCTTCCCTTGCTTTTCCCTCCTTGTCCCTCCTTGTCCCTCCTTGTCTTTCATTGTCCCTACTTGTCTCTCCTTGTCCCTCCTTATCCCTGCTTGTCCCTCCTTGTCCGTCCTTGCTCCTCCTTGTCCCTCCTTGTCCGTCGTTTTCCGTCGTTGTCCCTCCCTGTCCCTCCTTGTCGCTTCTTGACCCTCCTTGTCCCTCCTTGACCCTCCTTGTCCCTCCTTGACCCTCCTTGTCCCTCCTGGACCGTTCTTATCCCTCCTTGTCCCTCATTGCCCCTAATTGTCCCTCCTGGTCCCTCCTTGCTCTTCATTGCCCCTTCTTTTCCCTCCTTGCCCCTCCTTGTTCCTCCTTGTCACTCCCTTTCCTCCTTGTCCCTCATTGCCCCTCATTGTCCCTCCTGGTTCCTCCTTTCCCTCATGGTCCCTCCTTGTCCCTCATTGCCCCTCATTGACCCTCCTTGTTCCTCCTTTCCCTCCTTTTCCCTCATGGTCCCTCCTGGTCCCTCCTTGTCTCTCCTTGACCCTTCTTCCTACTTGCCCCTCATTGCCCATCCTTGTCACTCCCTTCCCCTCATTGCTTTTCATTGTCCCTCCTTTTCCCTCCTTGTCTTTCCTTGTCCCTCCTTTCCATGCTTTTCCCTCCTTGTCCCTCCTTGTCCTTCCTTGTCCTTCCTTGTCCCTCCTTTCCTTGCTTTTCCCTCCTTGTCCCTCCTTGTCTTTCATTGTCCCTACTTGTCCCTCCTTATCCCTGCTTGTCCCTCCTCGTCCCTCCTGGTCCCTCCTGGTCCCTCCTAGTCCCTCCTTGCTCCTCCTTGTCCCTCCTTTTTCGTCGTTTTCCCTCCTTGTCACTTCTTGACCCTCCTTGTACCTCTTTGTCCCTCCTTGACCCTCCTTGTCCCTCCTGGACCGTTCTTATCCCTCCTTGTCCCTCCTTGTCCCTCCTGGTCCCTCCTGGTCCCTGATTGTCCCTCCTTGTCCCTCCTTGTCCCTCCTTGTCCCTCCTTGTCCCTCCTTGTCCCTCCTTGTCCCTCCTTGTCCCTCCTTGACCCTCATTGACCCTCCTTGACCCTCCTTGTCCCTCCTTGTCCCTCCTTGTCCCTTCTTGTCCCTAATTGTCGCTTCTTGACCCTCCTGGTCCCTCCTGGTCCCTCCTTGATCCTACTTGCCCCTCACTGCCCCTTCTTGGCCCTCCTTGTCACTCCTTTTCCATCATTGCCCTTCATTGTCCGTCCTTGTTACACCTTTTCCCTCCTTGACCCTCCTTTCCCTGCTTTTCCCTCCTTGTCTTTCCTTGTCCCTCGTTGTCCCTCGTTGTCTCTCTTTGTCCCTCCTTGTCTCTCCTTGTCCCTCATTGCCCCTAATTGTCCCTCCTGGTCCCTCCTTGCTCTTTATTGCCCCTTCTTTTCCGTCCTTGTCCCTCCTTGTCCCTCCTGGTCCGTACTTGTCCATCCTTGTCCCTTATTGCCCCTCATTGTCCCTCCTTGTTCCTCCTTGGCCCTCCTTTTCCCTTCATGTCCCTGCTTGTCCCTCCTTGTCCCTCCTTGCCCGTCCTTGTCCCTTCTTATCCTTCCATGTCGCACCTTGTCCCTCATTGCCCCTCCATGTCCGTCCTTGTCCCGCATTGTCCCTCCTTTACCCTCCTTGTCACTCATTGTCCCTCCTTGAACCTGCTTGTCCCTACTTGTCTCTCCTTGCCCATCCTTGTCCTTCCTTGGGCCTGTTTGTCGCTCCTTGATCGTGCTTCTCCCTCCTTGTCCCTTCCTGTCCCACCTAGTCCCTCGTTGACCCTCGTTGACCCTTCCGGTCCCTCCTTGCTCTTACTTGCACCTCCTTTTCCCGCCTTGTCCCTCATTGCCCCTCCTTGGCCATCCTTGTCACTCCTTTTGTCTCATTGCCCCTCCTTATCCCTCCTTTTCCCTCCTGGTCCCTCCTTGTCCCTCCTTGTCCCTCCTTGTCCCTCCTTGTCCCTCCTTGTCCCTCCTTGTCCCTCCTTGTCCCTCCTTGTCCCTCCTTGTCCATCCTTGTCCCTCCTTGTCCCTCCTTGACCCTCCTTGTCCCTGCTTGTCCCTCCTTGACCCTGCTTGCCCCTCCTGCTCCCTCCTTGTTCCTCCTTGTCACTCCTTTCCCCCCTTTTCCCTCCTGGTCCCTCCTTGCTCCTCCTTGCTCCTCCTTGCCCCTTGTTTTCCCTCCTTATCCCTCCTTGGCCCTCCTTGTCCCTCCTTGTCCGTCCTTGTCCCGCCTTGCCCCTCCTGGTCACTCCTTGTCCCTTCTGGTCCCTCCTTGACTCTCCTTGTTCCTCCTTGCCCCTCCTTTTCCCTCCTTGCCCCTTCTTGACCCCCTAGTCCCTGCTCGTCCCTCTTGTCCCTCATTGTCACTCCTTGACCCTCCTTGTTTTTCCTTGTCACTCCTTGACCCTCCTTGTCCCTCCTTGTCACTCCTTTCCCTCCTAGTCCCTCCTGGCCCCTCCTTGTCCCTCCTGATCCCTCCTTGTCCCTCTTTGTCCCTCCTTGACCCTCCTTGTTCCTCCTTGCCCCTCCTTTTCTCTCATTGTCCCTTCTTGACCCCACTAGTCCCTACTCGTCCCTCCTTGTCCCTCATCGTCACTCCTTGACCCTCCTTGTTTCTCCTTGTCACTCCCTTTCCCTCCTTGACCCTCCTAGTCTATCCATGCCCCTCCTGGTCCCTCCTTGCTCCTCCTTGCCCCTTCTTTTCCTCCTTGTTCCTCCTTGTCACTCCTTTCCCTCCTTGTCACTCCTTTCCCTCCTTGTCCCACGATGTTCCTCCTTGCCCCTTGTTTTCCCTCCTTATCCCTCCTTATCCCTCCTTGTCCCTCCTTGTCCCTCCTTGGCCCTCCTTGTCCGTCCTTGTCCGTCCTTGTCCCTCCTGGTCCCTCCTTGTCCGTCCTTGTCCCGCCTTGTCCCTACTGGTCCCTCCTTGACCCTCCTTGTTCCTCCTTGTCACTTCCTTCCCTCCTGGTCCCTCCTTGTCCCTCCTGGTCGCTGCTTGTCCCTCCTTGTCCCTCCTTGACCCTCCTTGACCCTCCTTGTTCCTCCTTGCCCTCCTGGTCCCTCCTTGTCCCTAATTGTCCCTCCTTGTCCCGCATTGTCCCTGTTTGTCCCTCTTTGATCCTGCTTGTCCCTAATTGTCCCTCCTTGTCCCGCCTTGACCCTCCTAGTCCTTCCTTGTCCCTGTTTGTCCCTCCTTGATCTGCTTGTCCCTCCTTGTCCCTTCTTGTCCCTACTTGTCGCTCCTTGACCCTCCTAGTCCCTCCTTGATCCTACTTGCCCCTCACTGCCCCTTCTTGGTCCTCCTTGTCACTCCTTTTCCCTCATTGCCCTTCATTGTCCCTCCTTGCTCCACCTTTTCCCTCCATGACTCTCCTTTTCACTCCTTTCCCTGCTTATCCCTCCTTGTCACTCCTTGTCTTTCCTTGTCCCTCCTTTGTCCTCCTTTTCCCTCCTTGTCCCTCCCTGACCCTCCTTGCCCCATCTTTTCTTAACTTGTCCCTCATTATCCCTCCTTGTACCTCATTATCCCTCCTGGTCCGTACTTGTCCCTCCTTGTCACTCCTTGCCCTCCTTGGCCATCCTTGTCTCTCCTTGTTCCTCCTTTCCCCTCCTGGTCCCTCCTTGTATCTCCTTGTCCTCCTTGTCCTCCTCGACCCTTCTTGTCCCTCATTGCCCCTCCTCTTCCCTCCTTGGCCCTCCTTGTTCCTCATTTTTCCTGCTTGTCCCTCCTTGTCCCTCATTGCCCCTCCTTTATCCTCCTTTTCCCTCCTTGTCACTCCTTGTCCCTCCTAGTACCTGCTCGTACCTCCTTTTCCCTCCTTGTCCCTCATTGTCCGTCCTGGTCCCTCCTTATCCCTCATTGCCCCTCCTTGTTCCTCCTTGTCGCTCCTTTCCCTCCTGGTCCCTCCTTATCCCTCCATGTCACTCCTTGTATCTCCTTGCCCCTCCTTGTCCCTGCTTGTCCACCATTGTCCTTCCTTGTCCCTCCTAGACAATCCTAGTCCCTCCTTGTCCCTTCTTGTCTGTCCATGCCCCTCCTGGTCCCTCCTTGCTCCTCCTTGCCCCTTCTTTTCCCTCCTTGTCCCTCCTTGTTCCTCCTTGTCACTCCTGTCCCTCCTGGACCCTCCTTGTCCCTCCCTGTCCCTCCTTTTCCTTCCTTGTCCCTATTCGTCCCTCCTTGATCCTGCTTGTCCCTTCTTGTCCCTGCCTGTCCTTCCTTGTCCCTATTCGTCCCTCCTTGATCCTGCTTGTTCCTTCTTGTCCCTCATTGCCCCACCATGTCCCTCCTTTTCCCTCCTTGTCCCGTCTTGCCCTTCTTGTCCCGCCTTGTCCCTGTTTGTCCCTCCTTGATCCTGCTTGTCCCTACTTGTCCCTTATTGCCCCTCATTGTCCCTTCTTGACCCTCCTTGTCCTTCCTTGTCCCTGTTTGTCCCTCCTTGATCCTACTTGCCCCTCATTGGCCCTCCTTGTCACTCCTTTTCCCTCATTGCCCTTCATTGTCCCTCCTTTTCCCTCCTTGTCTTTCCTTGTCTTTCCTCGCCCCTCCTTGTCCCTGTTTGTCCCTCCTTGATCCTGCTTGTCCTTCCTTGTCTCTGTTTGTCCCTCCTTGATCCTGATTGTCCCTCCTTGTCCCTTCTTGTCCCTCCTTGAATCTCCTTGACCCTCCTGGTCCCTCCTTGCTCCTACTTGCCCTCATTGCCTCTCCTTGGCCCTCCTTGTCGCTCCTTTTCCCTCACTGCCCTTCATTGTCCCTCCTTGTTCCACCTTTTCCCTAATTTCCCTCCTTGTCCCTCCTTTTCCCTCCTTTCCCTGCTTTTCCCTCATTGTCCCTGCTTGTCTTTCCTTGTCCCTCCTTGTCCCTCCTTATCCCTGCTTGTCCCTCCTGGTCCCTCCTTGTCCCTCGTTGTCCGTACTTATCCCTCCTTGTCTCTCCTTGTCCCTCATTGCCCCTAATTGTCCCTCCTGGTCCCTCCTTGCTCTTCATTACCCCTTCTTTTCCCTCCTTGTCCCTCGTTATCCCTCCTTGTTCCTCCTTGTTCCTGCTTGGCCCTCCTTTTCCCTCCTTGTCCCTTCATGTCCCTCCTTGTCCCTCCTTGCCCGTCCTTGTCCCTACTTGTCCCTCCCTGTCCCTTCTTGTCCTTCCTTGTCCCTATTTGTCCCTCCTTGATCCTGCTTGTCCCTCATTGCCCCTCCATGCCCATCCTTATCCCTCCTTGTCAGTCCTTGACCCTCCTTGTCCCTCCTTGTCCCTCCTGGTCCGTACTTATCCCTCCTTGTCCCTCCTTGTCTCTCCTTGTCCCTCATTGCCCCTAATTGTCCCTCCTGGTCCCTCCTTGCTCTTCATTGCCCCTTCTTTTCCCTCCTTGTCCCTCGTTATCCCTCCTTGTCCCTCCTGGTCCGTACTTGTCCCTCCTTGTCCCTTATTGCCCCTCATTGTCCCTCCTTGTTCCTCCTTGGCCCTCCTTTTCCCTCCTTGTCCCTTCATGTCCCTGCTTGTCCCTCCATTCCCTCCTGGACCCTCCTTGTCCCTCCCTGTCCCTCCTTTTCCTTCCTTGTCCCTATTCGTCCCTCCTTGATCCTGCTTGTCCCTTCTTGTCCCTCGTTATCCCTCCTTGTCCCTCCTGGTCCGTACTTGTCCCTTATTGCCCCTCATTGTCCCTCCTTGTCCGTACTTATCCCTCCTTGTCTCTCTTTATCCCTCATTGCCCCTAATTGTCCCTCCTGGTCCCTCCTTGCTCTTCATTGCTCCTTCTTTTCCCTCCTTGTCCCTCGTTATCCCTCCTGGTCCGTACCTGTCCCTCCTTGTCCCTTATTGCCCCTCATTGTCCCTCCTTGTTCCTCCTGGGCCCTCCTTTTCCCTCCTTGTGCCTTCATGTCCCTGCTTGTCCCTCCTTGCCCGTCCTTGTCCCTACTTGTCCCTCCCAGTCCCTCCCTGTCCCTCCTTGTCCTTCCTTGTCCCTATTTGGCCCTCCTTGATCCTGCTTGTCCCTCATTGCCCCTCCATGCCCATCCTTATCCCGCCTTTTCCCTCCTTGTCCCGCCTTGTCCCTGTTTGTCCCTCCTTGATCCTGCTTGTCCCTACTTATCCCTCCTAGTCCCTCATTGTCATTCCTTGACCCTCCTTGTCCTTCCTTGTCCCTGTTTGTCCCTACTTGATCCTGCTTGTCCCTCCTTGTCCCTTCTTGTCCCTCCTTGATCCTGCTTGTCCCTACTTATCCCTCCTAGTCCCTCATTGTCATTCCTTGACCCTCCTTGTCCTTCCTTGTCCCTGTTTGTCCCTACTTGATCCTGCTTGTCCCTCCTTGACCCTCCTGGTCCCTCCTTGCTGCTACTTGCCCCTCATTGCATCTCCTTGTCACTCCTTTCCCCTCATTGCTTTTCATTGTCCCTCCTTTTCCCTCCTTGTCTTTCCTTGTCCCTCCTTTCCATGCTTTTCCCTCCTTGTCCCTCCTTGTCCTTCCTTGTCCCTCCTTGTCCTTCCTTGTCCCTCCTTTCCTTGCTTTTCATTCCTTGTCCCTCCTTGTCTTTCATTGTCCCTACTTGTCCCTCCTTGTCCCTCCTTATCCCTGCTTGTCCCTCCTCGTCCCTCCTGGTCCCTCCTAGTCCCTCCTTGCTCCTCCTTGTCCCTCCTTTTCCGTCGTTTTCCCTCCTTGTCACTTCTTGACCCTCCCTGTACCTCTTTGTCCCTCCTTGACCCTCCTTGTCCCTCCTGGACCGTTCTTATCCCTCCTTATCCCTCCTTGTCCCTCATTGTCCCTCCTGGTCCCTCCTTGCTCTTCATTGCCCCTTCTTTTCCCTCCTTGCCCCTCATTGTCCCTCCTTGTTCCTCCTTGTCACTCCCTTCCCTCCTTGTCCCTCCTTGTCCCTCCTGGTCCCTGATTGTCCCTCCTTGTCCCTCCTTGTCCCTCCTTGTCCCTCCTTGTCCCTCCTTGACCCTCCATGTTCCTCCTTGCCCCTCCTTTTCCCTCCTTGTCCCTTCTTGACCCCCCTGGTCCCTGCTCGTCCCTCCTTGTCACTCCTTGACACTCCTTGACACTCCTTGTCCCTCCTTGTTTCTCCTTGTCACACCTTGTCACTCCTTTTCCCTCCTTTTCCCTCCTTTTCCCTCATTGCCTCCTTGCCCCTCCTTTTCCTTCCTTGTCACTCCTTGTTCCTCCTTGCCCCTCCTTTTCCCTTCTTGTCCCTCCTTGTCCCCCCTTGTCCCACCTTGACCCTCTTGGTCCGTACTTATCCTTCCTTGTCTCTCCTGGTCCCTCCTTGATCCTACTTGCCCCTCACTGCCCCTTCTTGGCCCTCCTTGTCACTCCTTTTCCCTCATTGCCCTTCATTGTCCCTCCTTGTTCCACCTTTTCCCTCCTTTCCCTCCTTGACCCTCCTTTTCCCTCCTTTCCCTGCTTTTCCCTCCTTGTCCCTCCTTGTCTTTCCTTGTCCCTCCTTGTCCCTGCTTGTCCCTGCTTGTCCCTGCTTGTCCCTGCTTGTCCCTCCTTGTCCCTCGTTGTCCCTCGTTGTCTCTCCTTGTCCCTCCTTGTCCCTCCTTGACCCTCCTGGTCCCTACTTATCCCTCCTTGTCACTCCTTGTCCCTCCTGGTCCCTCCTTGATCCTACTTGCCCCTCACTGCCCCTTCTTGGCCCTCCTTATCACTCCTTTTCCCTCATTGCCCTTCATTGTCCCTCCTTGTTCCACCTTTCCCCTCCTGTCCCTTCTTGTCTCTCCTTGTCTCTCCTTGTCCTCCTTGACCCTTCTTGTCCCTCATTGCCCCTCCTTGCAACTCCTTTTACCTCCTTGTCCCTCCTTGGCCCTCCTTGTCCCTCATTGTCCCTCCTCTTCCCTCCTTGGCCCTCCTTGTTACTCATTTTCCCTGCTTGTCCCTGCTTGTCCCTCCTTGTCCCTCATTGCCCCTCCTTTATCCTCCCTTTCCCTCCTTGTCACTCCTTGTCCCTCCTAGTACCTGCTCGTACCTCCTTTTCCCTCCTTGTCCCTCATTGTCCGTCCTGGTCCCTCCTTATCCCTCATTGCCCCTCATTGTCCCTCCTTGTTCCTCCTTGTCGCTCCTTTCCCTCCTTATCCCTCCATGTCACTCCTTGTATCTCCTTGCCCCTCCTTGTCCCTGCATGTCCACCATTGTCCTTCCTTGTCCCTCCTAGACAATCCTAGTCCCTCCTTGTCCCTTCTTGTCTGTCCATGCCCCTCCTGGTCCCTCCTTGCTCCTCCTTGCCCCTTCTTTTCCCTCCTTGTCCCTCATTGTTCCTCCTTGTCACTCCTTTCCCTCCTGGACCCTCCTTGTCCCTCCCTGTCCCTCCTTTTCCTTCCTTGTCCCTATTCGTCCCTCCTTGATCCTGCTTGTCACTTCTTGTCCCTAATCGTCCATCCTTGATCCTGCTTGTCCCTTCTTGTCCCTCATTGCCCCACCATGTCCCTCCTTTTCCCTCCTTGTCCCGTCTTGCCCTTCTTGTCCCGCCTTGTCCCTGTTTGTCCCTCCTTGATCCTGCTTGTCCCTACTTGTCCCTTATTGCCCCTCATTGTCCCTTCTTGACCCTCCTTGTCCTTCCTTGTCCCTGTTTGTCCCTGTTTGTCCCTCCTTGATCCTGCTTGTCCCTCCTTGTACCTTCTTGTCCCTCCTTGTCCCTACTTGTCCCACCTTGACCCTCCTGGTCCCTCCTTTCTGTTACTTGCCCCTCATTGGCCCTCCTTGTCACTCCTTTTCCCTCATTGCCCTTCATTGTCCCTCCTTTTCCCTCCTTGTCTTTCCTCGTCCCTCCTTGTCCCGCCTTGTCCCTGTTTGTCCCTCCTTGATCCTGCTTGTCCTTCCTTGTCTCTGTTTGTCCCTCCTTGATCCTGATTGTCCATCCTTGTCCCTTCTTGTCCCTCCTTGAATCTCCTTGACCCTCCTGGTCCCTCCTTGCTCCTACTTGCCCTCATTGCCTCTCCTTGGCCCTCCTTGTCGCTCCTTTTCCCTCATTGCCCTTCATTGTCCCTCCTTGTTCCACCTTTTCCCTAATTTCCCTCCTTGTCCCTCCTTTTCCCTCCTTTCCCTGCTTTTCCCTCATTGTCCCTCCTTGTCTTTCCTTGTCCCTCCTTGTCCCTCCTTATCCCTGCTTGTCCCTCCTGGTCCCTCCTTGTCCCTCGTTGTCCCTCGTTGTCCGTACTTATCCCTCCTTGTCCCTCATTGCCCCTAATTGTCCCTCCTGGTCCCTCCTTGCTCTTCATTACCCCTTCTTTTCCCTCCTTGTCCCTCGTTATCCCTCCTTGTCCCTCCTGGTCCGAACTTGTCCCTCCTTGTCCCTTACTGCCCCTCATTGTCCCTCCTTGTTCCTCCTTGTTCCTGCTTGGCCCTCCTTTTCCCTCCTTGTCCCTTCATGTCCCTCCTTGTCCCTCCTTGCCCGTCCTTGTCCCTACTTGTCCCTCCCTGTCCCTTCTTGTCCTTCCTTGTCCCTATTTGTCCCTCCTTGATCCTGCTTGTCCCTCATTGCCCCTCATTGCCCCTCCATGCCCATCCTTATCCCTCCTTGTCAGTCCTTGACCCTCCTTGTCCCTCCTGGTCCGTACTTATCCCTCCTTGTCCCTCATTGCCCCTAATTGTCCCTCCTGGTCCCTCCTTGCTCTTCATTGCCCCTTCTTTTCCCTCCTTGTCCCTCGTTATCCCTCCTTGTCCCTCCTGGTCCGTACTTGTCCCTCCTTGTCCCTTATTGCCCCTCATTGTCCGTCCTTGGCCATGTCCCTTCATGTCCCTGCTTGTCCCTCCTTGCCCGTCCTTGTCCCTGCTTGTCCCTGCTTGTCCCTGCTTGTCCCTCCTTGTCCCTCGTTGTCCCTCGTTGTCTCTCCTTGTCCCTCCTTGACCCTCCTTGTCCCTCCTTGACCCTCCTGGTCCGTACTTATCCCTCCTTGTCCCTCCTTGTCTCTCCTTGTCCCTCCTGGTCCCTCCTTGATCCTACTTGCCCCTCACTGCCCCTTCTTGGCCCTCCTTGTCACTCCTTTTCCCTCATTGCCCTTCATTGTCCCTCCTTGTTCCACCTTTCCCCTCCTTTCCCTTCTTGTCTCTCCTTGTCCTCCTTGTCTCTCCTTGTCCTCCTTGTCCTCCTTGACCCTTCTTGTCCCTCATTGCCCCTCCTTGCAACTCCTTTTACCTCCTTGTCCCTCCTTGGCCCTCCTTGTCCCTCATTGTCCCTCCTCTTCCCTCCTTGGCCCTCCTTGTTCCTCATTTTCCCTGCTTGTGCCTGCTTGTCCCTCCTTGTCCCTCCTTGTCCCTCATTGCCCCTCCTTTATCCTCCTTTTCCCTCCTTGTCACTCCTTGTCCCTCCTAGTACCTGCTCGTACCTCCTTTTCCCTCCTTGTCCCTCATTGTCCGTCCTGGTCCCTCCTTATCCCTCATTGCCCCTCATTGTCCCTCCTTGTTCCTCCTTGTCGCTCCTTTGCCTCCTGGTCCCTCCTTATCCCTCCATGTCACTCCTTGTATCTCCTTGCCCCTCCTTGTCCCTGCTTGTCCACCATTGTCCTTCCTTGTCCCTCCTAGACAATCCTAGTCCCTCCTTGTCCCTTCTTGTCTGTCCATGCCCCTCCTGGTCCCTCCTTGCTCCTCCTTGCCCCTTCTTTTCCCTCCTTGTCCCTCCTTGTTCCTCCTTGTCACTCCTTTCCCTCCTGGACCCTCCTTGTCCCACCCTGTCCCTCCTTTTCCTTCCTTGTCCCTATTCGTCCCTCCTTGATCCTGCTTGTCCCTTCTTGTCACTGCTTGTCCTTCCTTGTCCCTATTCGTCCCTCCTTGATCCTGCTTGTCCCTTCTTGTCCCTCATTGCCCCACCATGTCCCTCCTTTTCCCTCCTTGTCCCGTCTTGCCCTTCTTGTCCCGCCTTGTCCCTGTTTGTCCCTCCTTGATCCTGCTTGTCCCTACTTGTCCCTTATTGCCCCTCATTGTCCCTTCTTGACCCTCCTTGTCCTTCCTTGTCCCTGTTTGTCCCTACTTGATCCTGCTTGTCCCTCCTTGTACCTTCTTGTCCCTCCTTGTCCCTACTTGTCCCTCCTTGACCCTCCTGGTCCCTCCTTTCTCCTACTTGCCCCTCATTGGCCCTCCTTGTCACTCCTTTTCCCTCATTGCCCTTCATTGTCCCTCCTCTTCCCTCCTTGTCTTTCCTCGTCCCTCCTTGTCCCGCCTTGTCCCTGTTTGTCCCTCCTTGATCCTGCTTGTCCTTCCTTGTCTCTGTTTGTCCCTCCTTGATCCTGATTGTCCCTCCTTGTCCCTTCTTGTCCCTCCTTGAATCTCCTTGACCCTCCTGGTCCCTCCTTGCTCCTACTTGCCCTCATTGCCTCTCCTTGGCCCTCCTTGTCGCTCCTTTTCCCTCATTGTCCTTCATTGTCCCTCCTTGTTCCACCTTTTCCCTAATTTCCCT
This sequence comes from Polietes domitor, assembly GCA_947397865.1. Taxonomy (NCBI): domain Eukaryota; kingdom Metazoa; phylum Arthropoda; class Insecta; order Diptera; family Muscidae; genus Polietes; species Polietes domitor. Next base: position 7,654,629 of record OX377623.1, read on the forward strand.
CCTTGTCCCTCCTTTCCCTGCTTTTCCCTCATTGTCCCTCCTTGTCTTTCCTTGTCCCTCCTTGTCCCTCCTTATCCCTGCTTGTCCCTCCTGGTCCCTCCTTGTCCCTCGTTGTCCCTCGTTGTCCGTACTTATCCCTCCTTGTCCCTCATTGCCCCTAATTGTCCCTCCTGGTCCCTCCTTGCTCTTCATTACCCCTTCTTTTCCCTCCTTGTCCCTCGTTATCCCTCCTTGTCCCTCCTGGTCCGAACTTGTCCCTCCTTGTCCCTTACTGCCCCTCATTGTCCCTCCTTGTTCCTCCTTGTTCCTGCTTGGCCCTCCTTTTCCCTCCTTGTCCCTTCATGTCCCTCCTTGTCCCTCCTTGCCCGTCCTTGTCCCTACTTGTCCCTCCCTGTCCCTTCTTGTCCCTCCTTGCCCGTCCTTGTCCCTACTTGTCCCTCCTTGTCCTTCCTTGCCCCTCCTTGTCACTCCTTGTCCCTCCTTGTCCCTCCTTGTCTCTCTATGTCCTGGTCACTCCTTGCTCCTCCTTGCCCCTTCTTTTCCCTCCTTGTCCCTCCTCGTTCCTCCTTGTCACTCCATTCCCTCCTGGACCCTCCTTGTCCCTCCCTGTCCCTCCTTTTCCTTCCTTGTCCCTATTCGTCCCTCCTTGATCCTGCTTGTCCCTTCTTGTCCCTCGTTATCCCTCCTTGTCCCTCCTGGTCCGAACTTGTCCCTCCTTGTCCCTTATTGCCCCTCATTGTCCCTCCTTGTTCCTCCTTGGCCCTCCTTTTCCCTCCTTGTCCCTTCATGTCCCTGCTTGTCCCTCCTTGCCCGTCCTTGTCCCTACTTGTCCCTCCCTGTCCCTCCTTGTCCTTCCTTGCCCCTCCTTGTCACTCCTTGTCACTCCTTGTCACTCCTGGTCCGTACTTATCCCTCCTTGTCCCTCCTTGTCTCTCTTTGTCCCTCATTGCCCCTAATTGTCCCTCCTGGTCCCTCCTTGCTCTTCATTGCCCCTTCTTTTCCCTCCTTGTCCCTCGTTATCCCTCCTGGTCCGTACCTGTCCCTCCTTGTCCCTTATTGCCCCTCATTGTCCCTCCTTGTTCCTCCTGGGCCCTCCTTTTCCCTCCTTGTGCCTTCATGTCCCTGCTTGTCCCTCCTTGCCCGTCCTTGTCCCTACTTGTCCCGCCTTGTCCCTGTTTGTCCCTCCTTGATCCTGCTTGTCCCTACTTATCCCTCCTAGTCCCTCATTGTCATTCCTTGACCCTCCTTGTCCTTCCTTGTCCCTGTTTGTCCCTACTTGATCCTGCTTGTCCCTCCTTGTCCCTTCTTGTCCCTTCTTGTCCCTACTTGTCCCTACTTGTCCCTCCTTGTCCCTCCTTGACCCTCCTTGACCCTCCTGGTCCCTCCTTGCTGCTACTTGCCCCTCATTGCATCTCCTTGTCACTCCTTTTCCCTCATTGCCCTTCCCTCATTCCCTCCTTTTCCCTCATGGTCCCTCCTGGTCCCTCCTTGTCTCTCCTTGACCCTTCTTCCTACTTGCCCCTCATTGCCCATCCTTGTCACTCCTTTCCCCTCATTGCTTTTCATTGTCCCTCCTTGTTCCTCCTTTTCCCTCCTTGTCTTTCCTTGTCCCTCCTTTCCCTGCTTTTCCCTCCTTGTCCTTCCTTGTCCCTCCTTGTCCTTCCTTGTCCCTCCTTTCCTTGCTTTTCCCTCCTTGTCCCTCCTTGTCTTTCATTGTCCCTACTTGTCCCTCCTTGTCCCTCCTTATCCCTGCTTGTCCCTCCTCGTCCCTCCTGGTCCCTCCTAGTCCCTCCTTGTCCCTCCTTGTCCCTCCTTTTCCGTCGTTTTCCCTCCTTGTCACTTCTTGACCCTCCTTGACCCTCCTTGTCCCTCCTGGACCGTTCTTATCCCTCCTTATCCCTCCTTGTCCCTCATTGTCCCTCCTTGTCCCTCATTGTCCCTCCTGGTCCCTCCTTGCTCTTCATTGCCCCTTCTTTTCCCTCCTTGCCCCTCATTGTCCCTCCTTGTTCCTCCTTGTCACTCCCTTCCCTCCTTGTCCCTCCTGGACCCTCCTGGTCCCTCCTGGTCCCTGATTGTCCCTCCTTGTCCCTCCTTGACCCTCCATGTTCCTCCTTGCCCCTCCTTTTCCCTCCTTGTCCTTTCTTGACCCCCCTAGTCCCTGCTCGTCCCTCCTTGTCACTCCTTGACACTCCTTGTCCCTCCTTGTTTCTCCTTGTCACACCTTGTCACTCCTTTTCCCTCCTTTTCCCTCCTTTTCCCTCCTTTTCCCTCATTGCCTCCTTGCCCCTCCTTTTCCTTCCTTGTCCCTCCTTGTTCCTCCTTGCCCCTCCTTTTCCCTCCTTTTCCCTTCTTGTCCCTCCTTGTCCCTCCTTGTCCCTCCTTGTCCCTCCTTGTCCCTCCTTGTCCCTCCTTGACCCTCTTGGTCCGTACTTATCCCTCCTTGTCTCTCCTGGTCCCTCCTTGATCCTACTTGCCCCTCACTGCCCCTTCTTGGCCCACCTTGTCACTCCTTTTCCCTCATTGCCCTTCATTGTCCCTCCTTGTTCCACCTTTTCCCTCCTTTCCCTCCTTGACCCTCCTTTTCCCTCCTTTCCCTGCTTTTCCCTCCTTGTCCCTCCTTGTCTTTCCTTGTCCCTCCTTGTCCCTCCTTGTCCCTGCTTGTCCCTGCTTGTCCCTGCTTGTCCCTCCTTGTCCCTCGTTGTCCCTCGTTGTCTCTCCTTGTCCCTCCTTGACCCTCCTTGTCCCTCCTTGACCCTCCTGGTCCGTACTAATCCCTCCATGTCCCTCCTGGTCCCTCCTTGATCCTACTTACCCCTTCTTGGCCCTCCTTGTCACTCCTTTTCCCTCATTGCCCTTCATTGTCCCTCCTTGTTCCACCTTTCCCCTCCTTTCCCTTCTTGTCTCTCCTTGTCCCACGTTGACCCTCGTTGTCTCTCCTTGTCCATCCTTGTCCCTCCTTGACCCTCATTGACCCTCCTTGACCCTCCTTGACCCTCCTTGTCCCTCCTTGTCCCTTCTTGTCCCTACTTGTCGCTTCTTGACCCTCCTGGTCCCTCCTGGTCCCTCCTTGATCCTACTTGCCCCTCACTGCCCCTTCTTGGCCCTCCTTGTCACTCCTTTTCCATCATTGCCCTTCATTGTCCGTCCTTGTTACACCTTTTCCCTCCTTGACCCTACTTTTCCCTCCTTTCCCTGCTTTTCCCTCCTTGTCTTTCCTTGTCCCTCCTTGTCACTCCTTTCCCCCCTTTTCCCTCCTGGTCCCTCCTTGCTCCTCCTTGCTCCTCCTTGCCCCTTGTTTTCCCTCCTTATCCCTCCTTGGCCCTCCTTGTCCCTCCTTGTCCCTCCTTGTCCGTCCTTGTCCCGCCTTGTCCCTCCTGGTCCCTCCTTGTCCCGCCTTGTCCCTTCTGGTCCCTCCTTGACCCTCCTTGTTCCTCCTTGCCCCTCCTTTTCCCTCCATGTCCCTTCTTGACCCCCTAGTCCCTGCTCGTCCCTCTTGTCCCTCATTGTCACTCCTTGACCCTCCTTGTTTTTCCTTGTCACTCCTTGACCCTCCTTGTCCCTCCTTGTCACTCCTTTCCCTCCTAGTCCCTCCTGGCCCTCCTTGTCCCTCCTGATCCCTCCTTGTCCCTCTTTGTCCCTCCTTGACCCTCCCTGTTCCTCCTTGCCCCTGCTTTTCTCTCATTGTCCCTTCTTGACCCCACTAGTCCCTGCTCTTCCCTCCTTGTCCCTCATTGTCACTCCTTGACCCTCCTTGTTTCTCCTTGTCACTCCCTTTCCCTCCTTGACCCTCCTAGTCTATCCATGCCCCTCCTGGTCCCTCCTTGCTCCTCATTGCCCCTTCTTTTCCTCCTTGTTCCTCCTTGTCACTCCTTTCCCTCCTTGTCCCTCATTGTCCCTCATTGCCCCTCATTGTCCCTCGATGTTCCTCCTTGCTCCTCCATGCCCCTTGTTTTCCCTCCTTATCCCTCCTTATCCCTCCTTGTCCCTCCTTGTCCCTCCTTGTCCCTCCTTGGCCCTCCTTGTCCGACCTTGTCCGTCCTTGTCCCTCCTGGTCCCTCCTTGTCCGTCCTTGTCCCGCCTTGTCCCTACTGGTCCCTCCTTGTTCCTCCTTGTCACTTCCTTCCCTCCTGGTCCCTCCTTGTCCCTCCTGGTCGCTGCTTGTCCCTCCTTGTCCCTCCTTGACCCTCCTTGTTCCTCCTTGCCCCTCCTTGTCCCGTCTTGTCCCTCCTTGTCCCGCATTGTCCCTGTTTGTCCCTCTTTGATCCTGCTTGTCCCTAATTGTCCCTCCTTGTCCCGCCTTGACCCTCCTAGTCCTTCCTTGTCCCTGTTTGTCCCTCCTTGATCCTGCTTGTCCCTCCTTGTCCCTTCTTGTCCCTACTTGTCGCTCCTTGACCCTCCTAGTCCCTCCTTGATCCTACTTGCCCCTCACTGCCCCTTCTTGGTCCTCCTTGTCACTCCTTTTCCCTCATTGCCCTTCATTGTCCCTCCTTGCTCCACCTTTTCCCTCCATGACTCTCCTTTTCACTCCTTTCCCTGCTTATCCCTCCTTGTCTTTCCTTGTCCCTCCTTTGTCCTCCTTTTCCCTCCTTGTCCCTCCCTGACCCTCCTTGCCCCATCTTTTCTTAACTTGTCCCTCATTATCCCTCCTTGTACCTCATTATCCCTCCTGGTCCGTACTTGTCCCTCCTTGTCACTCCTTGCCCTCCTTGGCCATCCTTGTCTCTCCTTGTTCCTCCTTTCCCCTCCTGGTCCCTCCTTGTATCTCCTTGTCCTCCTTGTCCTCCTTGACCCTTCTTGTCCCTCATTGCCCCTCCTTGCAACTCCTTTTACCTCCTTGTCCCTCCTTGGCCCTCCTTGTCCCTCATTGTCCCTCCTCTTCCCTCCTTGGCCCTCCTTGTTCCTCATTTTCCCTGCTTGTCCCTCCTTGTCCCTCATTGCCCCTCCTTTATCCTCCTTTTCCCTCCTTGTCTCTCCTTGTCCCTCCTAGTACCTGCTCGTACCTCCTTTTCCCTCCTTGTCCCTCATTGTCCGTCCAGGTCCCTCCTTATCCCTCATTGCCCCTCATTGTCCCTCCTTGTTCCTCCTTGTCGCTCCTTTCCCTCCTGGTCCCTCCTTATCCCTCCATGTCACTCCTTGTATCTCCTTGTCACTCCTTGTCCCTGCTTGTCCACCATTGTCCTTCCTTGTCCCTCCTAGACAATCCTAGTCCCTCCTTGTCCCTTCTTGTCTGTCCATGCCCCTCCTGGTCCCTCCTTGCTCCTCCTTGCCCCTTCTTTTCCCTCCTTGTCCCTCCTTGTTCCTCCTTGTCACTCCTTTCCCTCCTGGACCCTCCTTGTCCCTCCCTGTCCCTCCTTTTCCTTCCTTGTCCCTATTCGTCCCTCCTTGATCCTGCTTGTCCGTTCTTGCCCTGCTTGTCCTTCCTTTTCCCTATTCGTCCCTCCTTGATCCTGCTTGTCCCTTCTTGTCCCTCATTGCCCCACCATGTCCCTCCTTTTCCCTCCTTGTCCCGTCTTGCCCTTCTTGTCCCTTCTTGTCCCGCCTTGTCCCTGTTTGTCCCTCCTTGATCCTGCTTGTACCAACTTGTCCCTTATTGCCTCTCATTGTCCCTTCTTGACCCTCCTTGTCCTTCCTTGTCCCTGTTTGTCCCTCCTTGATCCTGCTTGTCCCTCCTTGTACCTTCTTGTCCCTCCTTGTCCCTACTTGTCCCTCCTTGACCCTCCTGGTCCCTCCTTTCTCCTACTTGCCCCTCATTGGCCCTCCTTGTCACTCCTTTTCCCTCATTGCCCTTCATTGTCCCTCCTTTTCCCTCCTTGTCTTTCCTCGTCCCTCCTTGTCCCGCCTTGTCCCTCCTTGTCCCGCCTTGTCCCTGTTTGTCCCTCCTTGATCCTGCTTGTCCTTCCTTGTTCCTCCTTGTCACTTCCTTCCCTCCTGGTCCCTCCTTGTCCCTCCTGGTCGCTGCTTGTCCCTCCTTGTCCCTCCTTGACCCTCCTTGTTCCTCCTTGCCCCTCCTTGTCCCGTCTTGTCCCTCCTTGTCCCGCATTGTCCCTGTTTGTCCCTCTTTGATCCTGCTTGTCCCTAATTGTCCCTCCTTGTCCCTCCTTGTCCCGCCTTGACCCTCCTAGTCCTTCCTTGTCCCTGTTTGTCCCTCCTTGATCCTGCTTGTCCCTCCTTGTCCCTTCTTGTCCCTACTTGTCGCTCCTTGACCCTCCTAGTCCCTCCTTGATCCTACTTGCCCCTCACTGCCCCTTCTTGGTCCTCCTTGTCACTCCTTTTCCCTCATTGCCCTTCATTGTCCCTCCTTGCTCCACCTTTTCCCTCCATGACTCTCCTTTTCACTCCTTTCCCTGCTTATCCCTCCTTGTCACTCCTTGTCTTTCCTTGTCCCTCCTTTGTCCTCCTTTTCCCTCCTTGTCCCTCCCTGACCCTCCTTGCCCCATCTTTTCTTAACTTGTCCCTCATTATCCCTCCTTGTACCTCATTAACCCTCCTGGTCCGTACTTGTCCCTCCTTGTCACTCCTTGCCCTCCTTGGCCATCCTTGTCTCTCCTTGTTCCTCCTTTCCCCTCCTGGTCCCTCCTTGTATCTCCTTGTCCTCCTTGTCCTCCTTGACCCTTCTTGTCCCTCATTCCCCCTCCTTGCAACTCCTTTTACCACCTTGTCCCTCCTTGGCCCTCCTTGTCCCTCATTGTCCCTCCTCTTCCCTCCTTGGCCCTCCTTGTTCCTCATTTTCCCTGCTTGTCCCTGCTTGTCCCTCCTTGTCCCTCATTGCCCCTCCTTTATCCTCCTTTTCCCTCCTTGTCACTCCTTGTCCCTCCTAGTACCTGCTCGTACCTCCTTTTCCCTCATTGTCCGTCCTGGTCCCTCCTTATCCCTCATTGCCCCTCATTGTCCCTCCTTGTTCCTCCTTGTCGCTCCTTTCCCTCCTGGTCCCTCCTTATCCCTCCATGTCACTCCTTGTATCTCCTTGCCCCTCCTTGTCCCTGCTTGTCCACCATTGTCCTTCCTTGTCCCTCCTAGACAATCCTAGTCCCTCCTTGTCCCTTCTTGTCTGTCCATGCCCCTCCTGGTCCCTCCTTGCTCCTCCTTGCCCCTTCTTTTCCCTCCTTGTTCCTCCTTGTTCCTCCTTGTCACTCCTTTCCCTCCTGGAGCCTCCTTGTCCCTCCCTGTCCCTCCTTTTCCTTCCTTGTCCCTATTCGTCCCTCCTTGATCCTGCTTGTCCCTTCTTGCCCTGCTTGTCCTTCCTTTTCCCTATTCGTCCCTCCTTGATCCTGCTTGTCCCTACTTGTCCCTCATTGCCCCACCATGTCCCTCCTTTTCCCTCCTTGTCCCGTCTTGCCCTTCTTGTCCCGCCTTGTCCCTGTTTGTCCCTCCTTGATCCTGCTTGTCCCTACTTGTCCCTTATTGCCCCTCATTGTCCCTTCTTGACCCACCTTGTCCTTCCTTGTCCCTGTTTGTCCCTCCTTGATCCTGCTTGTCCCTCCTTGTACCTTCTTGTCCCTCCTTGTCCCTACTTGTCCCTCCTGGTCCCTCCTTTCTCCTACTTGCCCCTCATTGGCCCTCCTTGTCACTCCTTTTCCCTCATTGCCCTTCATTGTCCCTCCTTTTCCCTCCTTGTCTTTCCTCGTCCCTCCTTGTCCCGCCTTGTCCCTCCTTGTCCCGCCTTGTCCCTGTTTGTCCCTCCTTGATCCTGCTTGTCCTTCCTTGTCTCTGTTTGTCCCTCCTTGATCCTGATTGTCCCTCCTTGTCCCTTCTTGTCCCTCCTTGAATCTCCTTGACCCTCCTGGTCCCTCCTTGCTCCTACTTGCCCTCATTGCCTCTCCTTGGCCCTCCTTGTCGCTCCTTGACCCTTCTTCCTTTTTGTTCCACCTTTTCCCTAATTTCCCTCCTTGTCCCTCCTTTTCCCTCCTTTCCCTGCTTTTCCCTCATTGTCCCTCCTTGTCTTTCCTTGTCCCTCCTTATACCTGCTTGTCCCTCCTGGTCCCTCCTTGTCCCTCCCTGTCCCTCCTTGTCCTTCCTTGCCCCTCCTTGTCACTCCTTGTCCCTCCTTGTCCCTCCTTGTCCCTCCTTGTCCCTCCTGGTCCGTACTTATCCCTCCTTGTCCCTCCTTGTCTCTCTTTGTCCCTCATTGCCCCTAATTGTCCCTCCTGGTCCCTCCTTGCTCTTCATTGCCCCTTCTTTTCCCTCCTTGTCCCTCGTTATCCCTCCTTGTCCCTCCTTGTCCCTTATTGCCCCTCATTGTCCCTCCTTGTTCCTCCTGGGTCCTCCTTTTCCCTCCTTGTGCCTTCATGTCCCTACTTGTCCCTCCTTGCCCGTCCTTGTCCCTACTTGTCCCTCCCTGTCCCTCCTTGTCCTTCCTTGTCCCTATTTGGCCCTCCTTGATCCTGCTTGTCCCTCATTGCCCCTCCATGCCCATCCTTATCCCGCCTTTTCCCTCCTTGTCCCGCCTTTTCCCTCCTTGTCCCGCCTTGTCCCTGTTTGTCCCTCCTTGATCCTGCTTGTCCCTACTTATCCCTCCTAGTCCCTCATTGTCATTCCTTGACCCTCCTTGTCCTTCCTTGTCCCTGTTTGTCCCTACTTGATCCTGCTTGTCCCTCCTTGTCCCTCCTTGTCCCTCCTTGTCCCTTCTTGTCCCTTCTTGTCCCTACTTGTCCCTCCTTGTCCCTCCTTGACCCTCCTGGTCCCTCCTTGCTGCTACTTGCCCCTCATTGCATCTCCTTGTCACTCCTTTTCCCTCATTGCCCTTCATTGTACCTTCTTGTTCCTCCTTTTCCCTCCTTGTCTTTCCTTGTCACTCCTTTTCCCTCCTTTCCTTGCTTTTCCCTCCTTGTCTTTCCTTGTCCCTCCTTCCCTTGCTTTTCCCTCCTTGTCCCTCCTTGTCCTTCCTTGTCCCTCCTTGTCCTTCCTTGTCCCTCCTTGTCTCTCTTTGTCCCTCATTGCCCCTAATTGTCCCTCCTGGTCCCTCCTTGCTCTTCATTGCCCCTTCTTTTCCCTCCTTGTCCCGCGTTATCCCTCCTTGTCCCTCCTGGTCCGTACCTGTCCCTCCTTGTCCCTTATTGCCCCTCATTGTCCCTCCTTGTTCCTCCTGGGCCCTCCTTTTCCCTCCTTGTGCCTTCATGTCCCTACTTGTCCCTCCTTGCCCGTCCTTGTCCCTACTTGTCCCTCCCTGTCCCTCCTTGTCCTTCCTTGTCCCTATTTGGCCCTCCTTGATCCTGCTTGTCCCTCATTGTCCCTCCATGCCCATCCTTATCCCGCCTTTTCCCTCCTTGTCCCGCCTTCTCCCTGTTTGTCCCTCCTTGATCCTGCTTGTCCCTACTTATCCCTCCTAGTCCCTCATTGTCATTCCTTGACCCTCCTTGTCCTTCCTTGTCCCTGTTTGTCCCTACTTGATCCTGCTTGTCCCTCCTTGTCCCTCCTTGTCCCTTCTTGTCCCTTTTTGTCCCTACTTGTCCCTCCTTGTCCCTTCTTGACCCTCCTTGACCCTCCTGGTCCCTCCTTGCTGCTACTTGCCCCTCATTGCATCTCCTTGTCACTCCTTTTCCCTCATTGCCCTTCATTTTCCCTCCTTGCTCCTCCTTGTCCCTCCTTGCCACTTCTTGACCCTCCTTGTCCCTCCTTGACCCTCCTTGTCCCTCCTGGACCGTTCTTATCCCTCCTTGTCCCTCATTGCCCCTAATTGTCCCTCCTGGTCCCTCCTTGCTCTTCATTGCCCCTTCTTTTCCCTCCTTGCCCCTCCTTGTTCCTCCTTGTCACTCCCTTTCCTCCTTGTCCCTCATTGCCCCTCATTGTCCCTCCTGGTTCCTCCTTTCCCTCCTTTTCCCTCATGGTCCCTCCTTGTCCCTCATTGCCCCTCATTGTCCCTCCTTGTTCCTCCTTTCCCTCCTTTTCCCTCATGGTCCCTCCTGGTCCCTCCTTGTCACTCCTTGACCCTTCTTCCTACTTGCCCCTCATTGCCCATCCTTGTCACTCCTTTCCCCTCATTGCTTTTCATTGTCCCTCCTTGTTCCTCCTTTTCCCTCCTTGTCTTTCCTTGTCCCTCCTTTCCATGCTTTTCCCTCCTTGTCCCTCCTTGTCCTTCCTTGTCCCTCCTTGTCCTTCCTTGTCCCTCCTTTCCTTGCTTTTCCCTCCTTGTCCCTCCTTGTCTTTCATTGTCCCTACTTGTCCCTCCTTATCCCTGCTTGTCCCTCCTCGTCCCTCCTGGTCCCTCCTGGTCCCTCCTAGTCCCTCCTTGCTTCTCCTTGTCCCTCCTTTTCCGTCGTTTTCCCTCCTTGTCACTTCTTGACCCTCCTTGTACCTCTTTGTCCCTCCTTGACCCTCCTTGTCCCTCCTGGACCGTTCTTATCCCTCCTTATCCCTCCTTGTCCCTCATTGTCCCTCCTGGTCCCACCTTGCTCTTCATTGCCCCTTCTTTTCCCTCCTTGCCCCTCATTGTCCCTCCTTGTTCCTCCTTGTCACTCCCTTCCCTCCTTGTCCCTCCTGGTCCCACCTGGTCCCTGATTGTCCCTCCTTGTCCCTCCTTGTCCCTCCTTGTCCCTCCTTGTCCCTCCTTGACCCTCCATGTTCCTCCTTGCCCCTCCTTTTCCCTCCTTGTCCCTTCTTGACCCCCCTAGTCCCTGCTCGTCCCTCCTTGTCACTCCTTGACACACCTTGTCCCTCCTTGTTTCTCCTTGTCACACCTTGTCACTCCTTTTCCCTCCTTTTTCCTCCTTTTCCCTCCTTTTCCCTCCTTTTTCCTCCTTTTCCCTCCTTTTCCCTCCTTTTCCCTCCTTTTCCCTCATTGCCTCCTTGCCCCTCCTTTTCCTTCCTTGTCCCTCCTTGTTCCTCCTTGCCCCTCCTTTTCCCTCCTTTTCCCTTCTTGTCCCTCCTTGTCCCTCCTTGACCCTCTTGGTCCGTACTTATCCCTCCTTGTCTCTCCTGGTCCCTCCTTGATCCTACTTGCCCCTCACTGCCCCTTCTTGGCCCTCCTTGTCACTCCTTTTCCCTCATTGCCCTTCATTGTCCCTCCTTGTTCCACCTTTTCCCTCCTTGCCCTCCTTGACCCTCCTTTTCCCTCCTTTCCCTGCTTTTCCCTCCTTGTCTCTCCTTGTCTTTCCTTGTCCCTCCTTGTCCCTCCTTGTCCCTCCTTGTCCCTGCTTGTCCCTGCTTGTCCCTGCTTGTCCCTCCTTGTCCCTCGTTGTCCCTCGTTGTCTCTCCTTGTCCCTCCTTGACCCTCCTTGTCCCTCCTTGACCCTCCTGGTCCGTACTTATCCCTCCTTGTCTCTCCTTTCCCTCCTGGTCCCTCCTTGATCCTACTTGCCCCTCACTGCCCCTTCTTGCCCCTCCTTGTCACTCCTTTTCCCTCATTGCCCTTCATTGTCCCTCCTTGTTCCACCTTTCCCCTCCTTTCCCTTCTTGTCTCTCCTTGTCCCACGTTGACCCTCGTTGTCTCTCCTTGTCCCTCCTTGTCCCTCCTTGTCCCTCCTTGTCCCTCCTTGTCCCTCCTTGTCCCTCCTTGACCCTCCTTGACCCTCCTTGTCCCTCCTTGTCCCTTCTTGTCCCTACTTGTCGCTTCTTGACCCTCCTGGTCCCTCCTTGATCCTACTTGCCCCTCACTGCCCCTTCTTGGCCCTCCTTATCACTCCTTTTCCATCATTGCCCTTTATTGTCCGTCCTTGTTACACCTTTTCCCTCCTTGACCCTCCTCTCCCTCCTTGTCTTTCCTTGTCCCTCCTTGTCCCTGCTTGTCCCTCTTTGTCCCTCGTTGTCTCTCCTTGTCCCTCCTTGTCTCTCCTTGTCCCTCATTGCCCCTAATTGTCCCTCCTGGTCCCTCCTTGCTCTTCATTGCCCCTTCTTTTCCGTCCTTGTCCCTCCTTGTCCCTCCTGGTCCGTACTTGTCCATCCTTGTCCCTTATTGCCCCTCATTGTTCCTCCTTGGCCCTCCTTTTCCCTTCATGTCCCTGCTTGTCCCTCCTTGTCCCTCCTTGCCCGTCCTTGTCCCTTCTTATCCCTCCATGTCGCACCTTGTCCCTCATTGCCCCTCCATGTCCGTCCTTGTCCCGCATTGTCCCTCCTTTACCCTCCTTGTCACTCATTGTCCCTCCTTGAACCTGCTTGTCCCTACTTGTCTCTCCTTGCCCATCCTTGTCCTTCCTTGGGCCTGTTTGTCGCTCCTTGATCCTGCTTCTCCCTCCTTGTCCCTTCCTGTCCCACCTAGTCACTCGTTGACCCTCGTTGACCCTCCTGGTCCTTCCTTGCTCTTACTTGCACCTCCTTTTCCCGCCTTGTCCCTGATTGCCCCTCATTGTCCCTCCTTGTTCCTCCTATTCCCTCCTTTCCCCTCCTTGTCCCTCGATGTCTTTCCTTTTCCCTTCTTGTCCCTCGTTGTCTTTCCTGGTCCCTCCTGGTCCCTGATTGTCCCTCCTTGTCCCGCCTTGTCCCTCCTTGACCCTCCATGTTCCTCCTTGCCCCTCCTTGTCCCTTCTTGACCCCCTAGTCCCTGCTCGTCCCTCCTTGTCACTCCTTGACACTCCTTGTCCCTCCTTGTTTCTCCTTGTCACACCTTGTCACTCCTTTTCCCTCCTTTTCCCTCCTTTTCCCTCCTTTTCCCTCATTGCCTCCTTGCCCCTCCTTTTTCTTCCTTGTCCCTCCTTGTTCCTCCTTGCCCCTTTTTTTTCCCTTCTTGTCCCTCCTTGTCCCTCCTTGTCCCTCCTTGTCCCTCCTTGTCCCTCCTTGACCCTCTTGGTCCGTACTTATCCCTCCTTGTCTCTCCTGGTCCCTCCTTGATCCTACTTGCCCCTCACTGCCCCTTCTTGGCCCTCCTTGTCACTCCTTTTCTCTCATTGCCCTTCATTGTCCCTCCTTGTTCCACCTTTTCCCTCCTTGACCCTCCTTTTCCCTCCTTTCCCTGCTTTTCCCTCCTTGTCCCTCCTTGTCTTTCCTTGTCCCTCCTTGTCCCTGCTTGTCCCTGCTTGTCCCTCCTTGTCCCTCGTTGTCTCTCCTTGTCCCTCCTTGACCCTCCTTGTCCCTCCTTGACCCTCCTGGTCCGTACTTATCCCTCCTTGTCCCTCCTGGTCCCTCCTTGATCCTACTTGCCCCTCACTGCCCCTTCTTGGCCCTCCTTGTCACTCCTTTTCCCTCATTGCCCTTCATTGTCCCTCCTTGTTCCACCTTTCCCCTCCTTTCCCTTCTTGTCTCTCCTTGTCCCACGTTGACCCTCGTTGTCTCTCCTTGTCCCTCCTTGACCCTCATTGACCCTCCTTGACCCTCCTTGTCCCTCCTTGTCCCTTCTTGTCCCTACTTGTCGCTTCTTGACCCTCCTGGTCCCTCCTGGTCCCTCCTTGATCCTACTTGCCCCTCACTGCCCCTTCTTGGCCCTCCTTGTCACTCCTTTTCCATCATTGCCCTTCATTGTCCGTCCTTGTTACACCTTTTCCCTCCTTGACCCTCCTTTTCCCTCCTTTTCCCTCCTTTCCCTGCTTTTCCCTCCTTGTCTTTCCTTGTCCCTCCTTGTCCCTGCTTGTCCCTCGTTGTCCCTCGTTGTCTCTCCTTGTCCCTCCTTGTCTCTCCTTGTCCCTCATTGCCCCTAATTGTCCCTCCTGGTCCCTCCTTGCTCTTCATTGCCCCTTCTTTTCCGTCCTTGTCCCTCCTTGGCCCTCCTTTTCCCTTCATGTCCCTGCTTGTCCCTCCTTGTCCCTCCTTGCCCGTCCTTGTCCCTCCATGTCGCACCTTGTCCCTCATTGCCCCTCCATGTCCGTCCTTGTCCCGCATTGTCCCTCCTTTACCCTCCTTGTCACTCATTGTCCCTCCTTGAACCTGCTTGTTCCTACTTGTCTCTCCTTGCCCATCCTTGTCCTTCCTTGGGCCTGTTTGTCGCTCCTTGATCCTGCTTCTCCCTCCTTGTCCCTTCCTGTCCCACCTAGTCCCTCGTTGAACCTCCTGGTCCCTCCTGGTCCCTCCTTGCTCTTAGTTGCACCTCCTTTTCCCGCCTTGTCCCTCATTGCCCCTCCTTGGCCATCCTTGTCACTCCTTTTGTTTCATTGCCCCTCATTGTCCCTCCTTTTCCCTCCTTTCCCCTCCTTGTCCCTCGATGTCTTTCCTTTCCCTCCTTGTCCCTCGTTGTCTTTCCTTGTCCCTCCATGTCTCTGATTGTCCCTCCTTATCCCTGCTTGTCCCTCCTTGTCCCTCCTTGACCCTCATTGTCCCTCCTTGACCCTCCTTGTCACTCCTTGTCCCTCCTGGTCCGTACTTGTCCCTCCTTGTCCCTCCTTGCTCCTCCTTGCCCCTTCTTTTCCCTCCTTATCTCTACTTGTCTATCCAGGTCCATCCTGGTCCGTACTTGTCCCACCTTGGCCCTCCGTGTCCCACATTGTCCCTCATTGCCCCTCACTGTCCCTCCTTGTCACTCCTTTCCCTCCTGGCCCCTCCTTGCTCCTCCTTGCCCCTTCTTTTCCCTCCTTGCCCCTCCTTGTCCCTCCTTGTCCCTCCTTGCTCCTCCTTGCCCCTTCTTTTCCTCCTTTTCCCTCCTTATCCCTACGTGTCCATGCTGGTCCATCCTGGTCCGTACTTGTCCCTCCTTGTCCCACATTTTACCTCATTGCCCCTCCTGTTCCCTCCTTGCTCCTCCTTGCCCCTCCTTTTCCATCCTTATCCCTCCTTGTCCCTCCTTGGCCCTCGTTGGCCCTCCGTGTCCCTCCTTGTCCCTCCTTAATCCTCCTTAATCCTCCTTATCCCTCCTTGGCCCTCCGTGTCCCTCCTTGTCCTTCCTTGTCCCTGTTTGTCCCTCCTTGATCCTACTTGTCCCTCCTTGTCCCTTCTTGTCCCTGCTTGTCTCTCCTTGTTCCTACTTGTCCCTCCTTGACCATCCTTGTCCTTCCTTGTACCTGTTTGTCCCTCCTTGATCCTGTTTGTCCCTCCTTGTCCCTCAGTGCACCACAATGCCCCTCATTGCCCCTCCTTATCCCTCCTTTTCCCTCCTGGTCCCTCCTTGTCCCTCCTTGTCCCTCCTTGTCCCTCCTTGACCCTCCTTGTCCCTGCTTATCCCTGTTTGTCCCTCCCGCTCCCTCCTTTGTCCTCCTTTTCTCTTCTTGTCCGTCCTTGTCCCTCCTGGTCCCTCATTGCCCCTCCTTGTCCCTCCTTGTCACTCCTTTTCCGTCCTTGTCCCTCCTTGTCCGTGCTTGACCCTCCTTGTCCCTGCTTGTCCCTCCTTGTCCCTCCTTAATCCTCCTTGTCTCTCCTTGCCCGTCCTTGTCCCTTCTTGTTTTTCCTTTTCCCTACTTGTCTCTCCTTGTCCCTCAATGTCCCTCCTTGTCCCTCCTTGACCCTCCTTGACCCTCCTTGACCCTCCTTGTCCCTCCTTGTCCCTCCTTGTCCTTCCTTGTCCCTCCTTGTCCCTCATTATCCCTGCTTGTCCCTCATTGCCCCTCCTTTTCCTCTTTTTCCCTCATTGCCCGTCCTTGTCCCTCCTGGTCCCTCCTTTTCCCTCCTTGTCCGTCCTTGTCCCTTCTGGTGTCTCCTTGACCCTCCTTGCCCCTCCTTTTCCCTTCTTGACCCCCTAGTCCCTGCTCGTCTCTCCTTGCCTCTCATTGTCACTCCTTGATCCTCCTTGTCCCTCCTTGTTTTTCCTTTTCCCTCCTTGTCCGTCCTGTCCCTTCTGGTCCCTCCTTGACCCTCCTTGCCCCTCCTTTTCCCTTATTGTCCCTTCTTGAACCCCCTAGTCCCTGCTCGTCCCTCCTTGTCCCTCATTGTCACTCCTTGGCCCTCCTTGTCTCTCCTTGCCCGTCCTTGTCCCTTCTTGTTTTTCCTTGTCCCACCTTGTCCCTCCTTGTCCGTCCTTGTCCCTCCTGGTCCCTCATTGCCTCTCCTTGTCCCTCCTGGTCCCTCATTGCCTCTCCTTGTCCCTCCTTGTCCCTCCTTGTCACTCCTTTTCCATACTTGTCCCTCCTTGTCTCTCCTTACCCCTCCTTTTCACTCCTTGTTCCTCCTTGTCACTCCTTCTCCCTCCTTGTCCCTCCTTGTTCCTCCTTGTCACTCCTTTTCCCTCCTTTTCCCTACTTGTCTCTCCTTGTCCCTCAATGTCCCTCCTTGTCCCTCCTTGACCCTCCTTGACCCTCCTTGTCCCTCCTTGTCCCAACTTGTCCCTCCTTGTCCCTCCTTGTCCCTCATTATCCCTGCTTGTCCCTCATTGCCCCTCCATTTCCTCCTTTTCCCTCATTGCCCGTCCTTGTCCCTCCTGGTCCCTCCTTTTCCCTCCTTGTCCGTCCTTGTCCCTTCTGGTGTCTCCTTGACCCTCCTTGCCCCTCCTTTTCCCTTCTTGACCCCCTAGTCCCTGCTCGTCCCTCCTTGTCTCTCATTGTCACTCCTTGATCCTCCTTGTCCCTCCTTGTTTTTCCTTGTCACTCCTTTCCCTCCTAGTCCCTCCTGGCCCCTCCGTGTCTCTCATTGTCCTTCCTTGTCCCTGTTTGTCCCTCCTTGATCCTGTTTGTCCCTCCTCGTCCCTCCTTGATCCTGTTTGTCCCTCCTCGTCCCTTCTTGTCCCTACTTGTCCCTCCTTGACCCTCCTGGTCCCTCCTTGCTCCTACTTGCCCCTCATTGCCCCTTCTTGGCCCTCCTTGTCATTCCTTTTCCCTCATTGCAATTCATTGTCCCTCCTTGTTCCACCTTTTCCCTCCTTTCCACCTTGTCACTCCTTTTCCCTCTTTTCCACCTTTCCCTGCTTTTCCCTCCTTGTCCCTCCTTGTCTTTCCTTGTCCCTCCTTGTCCCTGCTTGTCCCTGCTTGTCCCTCCTTATCCCTGCTTGTCCCTCCTTGTTCCTCGTTGTCTCTCCTTGTCCCTCCTTGTCCCTCCTTGACCCTCCTTGTTCCTCTTTGTCCCTCCTTGACCCTCCTTGTCCCTCCTGGTGTCTCTCCTTGTCCCTCATTGCCCCTAATTGTCGCTCCTGCTCCCTCCTTGCTCTTCGTTGCCCCTTCTTTTCCCTCCTTGTCCGTCATTATCCATCCTTGTCCCTCCTGGTCCGTACTTGTCCCTTATTGCCCCTCATTGTCCCACCTTTTCCCTTCATGTCCCTTCATGTCCCTGCTTGTCCCTGCTTGTCCCTCCTTGCCCGTCATTGTCCCTTCTTATCCCTCCTTGTCCCACCTTGTCCCTCATTGCCCCTCCATGTCCGTCCTTGTCCCGCATTGTCCCTCCTTGTCAGTCATTGTCCCTCCTTGACCCTGCTTGTCCCTACTTGTCTCTCCTTGTCCCTCCTTTTCCTTCCTTGGGCCTATTTGTCGCTCCTTGATCCTGCTTGTACCTCCTTGTCCCTTAATGGCCCTCCTTGTCCCTACTTGTCCCTCGTTGACCCTCCTTGTCTCTCCATGCCCCTCCTGGTCCCTCCTTGCCCCTTCTTTTCCCTCCTTGTTCCTCCTTGTCACTCCTTTCCCTCCTTTACCCTCCTGGTCCCACCTTGTCTCTCCTTGTCCCTCCGTGACCCTCATTGTCCCTCCTGGTCCGTACTTGTCCCTCCTTGTCCCTACTTGTCCCTCCTTGTCCTTCCTTGTCCCTCCTTGATCTTCCTTCTTCCTCCTTGTCACTCCTTTCCCTCCTTTACCCTCCTGGTCCCACGTTGTCTCTCCTTGTCCCTCCGTGACCCTCATTGTCCCTACTGGCCCGTACTTGTCCCTCCTTGTCCTTGCTTGTCCCTCCTTGCTCTTACTTGCCCCTCCTTTTCCCGCCTTGTCCATCATTGCCCCTCCTTGGCCCTCCTTGTCACTACTTTTGCCTCATTGCCCCTCATTGTCCCTCCTTGTTCCTCCTTTTCCCTCCTTGTCTTTCCTTGCCCCTCCTTGTCTTTCCTTGTCCCTCCATGTCTCTGCTTGTCCCTCCTTATCCCTCCTTGTCACTCCTTGACCCTCCTTGTCCATCCTTGTCCCTCCTTAACCCTCATCGTTCCTCCTTGTCCCTCCTGGTCCGTACTTGTCCCTCATTGTCCCTCCTTGTCCCTGTTTGTCCCTCCTTGTCCTTCATTGTCCCTCCTTTGTCCTCCTTTTACCTCATTTTCCCTCCTTGACCCTCCAAGTCCCTGTTCGTCCCTCCTTGTCCCTCATTGTCACTCCTTGACCCTCTTTGTCCCTTCTTATTTTTCCTTGTCACTCCTTTCCCTCCTAGTCCCTCCTGGCCCCTCCTTGTCCCTCCTGGTCCCTCCTGGTCCCTCCTGGTCCCTCCTTGTCCCTCCTTGTCCCTCCTTGTCCCTCCTTGTCCCTCCTTTTCCCTCCTTGTCCCCCCTAGTCCCTGCTCGTCCCTCCTTGTCCCTCCTTGTCACACCTTGTCACACCTTGTCACTCCTTTTCCCTCCTTGACCCTCCTTGTCTCACCATGCCCCTTCTGGCCCCTCCTTGCCCCTTCTTTTCCCTCCTTGTTCCTCCTTGTACCTCCTTGTCACTCCTTTCCCTCCTTTACCCTCCTGGTCCCACCTTGTCCCTCCTGGTCCGTACTTGTCCCTCCTTGTCCTTCCTTGTCCCTCCTTGATCCTGCTTGTCCCTTCTTGTCCCCCAGTGACCCTTCATGTCCCTCATTGCCCCTCCATGTGCCTCTTTATCCCTCCTGGTCCCTCCTTGTCCCGTCTTGTCCCTCCTTGTCACGCCTTGTCCATGTTTGTCCCTCCTTGATCCTGCTTGTCCCTCCTTGACCCTCCTTGTCCTTCCGTGTCCCTGTTTGTCCCTCCTTGATCCTGCTTGTCCCTTCTTGTGCCTACTTGTCCCTCCTGGTGCCTCCTTGCTCCTACTTGCCCCTTCTTGGCCCTATTTGTCACTCCTTTTCCTTCATTGCCCTTCATTGTCCCTCCTTGTTCCACCTTTTCCCTCCTTTCCCTCCTTGTTTCACCTTTTCCCTCCTTTCCCTCCTTGACCCTCCTTTTCCCACCTTATCCCTCCTTGTCTTTCCTTGTCCCTCCTTGTCCCTGCTTATCCCTGCTTGTCCCACCTTGTCTCTCCTTGTCCCTCCGTGACACTCATTGTCCCTCCTGGTCCGTACTTGTCCCTCCTTGTCCCTATTTGTCCCTCCTTGTCCTTCCTTGTCCCTCCTTGATCCTGCTTGTCCCTTCTTGTCCCTACTTGTCCCCCAGTGCCCCTTCATGTCCCTCATTGCCCCTCCATGTACCTCCTTATCCCTCCTGGTCCCTCCTTGTCCCGTCTTGTCCCTGTTTGTCCCTCATTGATCCTGCTTGTCCCTAATTGACCCTTCTTGTGCCTACTTGTCCCTCCTTGACCGTACTGGTCCCTCCTTGCTCCTACTTGCCCCTCATTGCCCCTTCTTGGCCCTCCTTGTCACTCCTTTTCCTTCATTGTCCCTCCTTGTTCCACCTTTTCCCTCCTTTCCCTCCCTGACCCTCCTTTTCCCTCCTTTCCCTGCTTTTCCCTCCTTGTCCTTCGTTGTCCCTCGTTGTCTCTCCTTGTCTCTCCTTGTCCCTCATTGCCCCTAATTGTCCCTCCTGGTCCCTCCTTGCTCGTTCTTTTCCCTCCTTGTCCCTCCTGGTCCGTACTTGTCCCTCCTTGTCCCTTATTGCCCCTCATTGTCCCTCCTTGTTCCTCCTTGTTCCTCCTTGGCACTCCTTTTCCCTTCATGTCCCTGCTTGTCCCTCCTTGCCCGTCCTTGTCCCTTCTTATCCCTCCTTATCCCACCTTGTCCCTCATTGTCCCTCCATGTCCGTCCTTGTCCCGCATTGTCCCTCCTTTACCCTCCTTGTCACTAATTGTCCCTCCTTGACCCTGCTTGTCCCTACTTGTCTCTCCTTGCCCCTCCTTGTCCTTCCTTGGGCCTGTTTGTCGCTCCTTGATCCTGCTTCTCCCTCCTTGTCCCTTCCTGTCCTCCTAGTCCCTACTTGTCCCTCCTTGACCCTCCTGGTCCCTCCTTGCTCTTACTTGCCCCTCCTTTTCCCGCCTTGTCCCTCATTGCCCCTCCTTGCCCCTCCTTGTCACTCCTTTTGCCTCATTGCCCCTCATTGACCCTCCTTGGACATCCTTTTCCATCCTTTCCCTCCTTGTCTTTCCTTGTCCCTCCTTTTCCCTCCTTTCCCTCCATTTCCCTCCTTTTCCCTCCTTATCCCTCGTTGTCTTTCCTTGTCCCTCCATGTCTCTGCTTGTCCCTCCTTATTCCAGCTTTTCCTTCCTTGTCCCTCCTTGTCCCTCCTTGTCCCTCCTTGACCCTCCTTGTCCCTCCTTGACCCTCCTTGTCCCTACTGGTCCGTACTTGTCCCTCCTTGTCCCTCATTGCCCTCATGGTCCCTCCTGGTCCCTCCTTGTGCCTCCTTGTCCATCCTGGTCCCTCCTTATCCCTCCTTGTCCATCCTTGTCCCTCCTTAACCCTCCTTGTTCCTCCTTGTCCCTCCTGGTCCGTACTTATCCCTCCTTGTCCGTCCTTGTCCCTCATTGTCCCTGCTTGTCCCACCTTTGTCCTCCTTTTACCTCATTTCCCTCCTTGACCCTCCAAGTCCCTGTTCGTCCCTCCTTGACCCTCCTTGACCCTCCTTGACCCTCCTTGTTCCTCCTTTTCCCTCCTTGTCCCTTCTTGACCCACCTAGTCCCTGCTCGTCCCTCCTTGTTTCTCCTTGTCACACCTTGTCACTCCTTTTCCCTCCTTGTCTCTCCATGCCCCTCCTGGTCCCTCATTGCCACTTCTTTTCCCTCCTTGTCACTCCTTTCCCTCCTTTACCCACCTGGTCCCTCCTTGTGTCTCCTTGTCCCACATTGTCCCTCCTGGTCCGTACTTGTCCCTACTTGTCCCTCCTTGTCCTTCCTTGTCCCTATTTGTCCCTCCTTGATCCTGCTTGTCCCTTCTTGTCCCTGCTTGTCCCCCAGTGCCCCTTCATGTCCCTCATGGCCCCTCCATGTACCTCCTTATCCCTAATGGTCCCTCCTTGTCCCGTCTTGTCCCTCCTTGTCCCTGTTTGTCCCTCCTTGTTCCTGCTTGTCCCTCCTTGACCCTCCTTGTCCTTCCTTGTACCTGTTTGTCCCTCCTTGATCCTGCTTGTCCCTCCTCGTCCCTTCTTGTCCCTCCTTGACCCTCCTCGTCCCTCCTTGCCCCTTCTTGGCCCTCCTTGTCACTCCTTTTCCTTCATTGCCCTTCATTGTCCCTCCTTGTTCCATCTTTTCCCTCCTTTCCCTCCTTGACCCTCCTTTTCCCTCCTTTCCCTGCTTTTCCCTCCTTGTCCCTCCTTGTCCCTCCTTGTCTTTCCTTGTCCCTCCTTGTCCCTGCTTATCCCTGCTTGTCCCTCGTTGTCCCTCGTTGTCTCTCCTTGTCCCTCCTTGTCCCTCCTTGTCCCTCCTTGTCCCTCCTTGTCCCTCCTTGTCCCTCCTTGACCCTCCCTGACCCTCCTGGTACGTACTTATCCCTCCTTGTCACTCCTTGCCCCTCATTGCCCCTAATTGTCCCTCCTGGTCCCTCCTTGCTCTTCATTGCCCCTTCTTTTCCCTCCTTGTCCCTCCTGGTCCGTACTTGTCCTCCTTGTCCTCCTTGTCCCTTATTGCCCCTCATTGCCCCTCATTGTCCCTCCTTGTTCCTCCTTGGCCCTCCTTTTCCCTTCATGTCATGTCCTTTTCCATCCTTTCCCTCCTTGTCTTTCCTTGTCCCTCCTTTCCCTCTTTTTCCCTCCTTTTCCCTCCTTGTCCCTCGTTGTCTTTCCTTGTCCCTCCATGTCTTTGCTTGTCCCTCCTTATCCCTGCTTGTCCCTCCTTGTCCCTCTTTGACCTTCCTTGTCCCTCCTTGAACCTCTTTGTCCCTCCTGGTCCGTACTTGTCCCTCCTTGTCCTTCATTGCCCCTCATGGTCCCTCCTTGTCCCTCCTTGTCCATCCATGCCCATCCTTGTCCCTCCTTGACCCTCCTTGTTCCTACTTGGTCCTCCTGGTCCGTACTTGTCCCTCCTTGTCCGTCCTTGGCCGTCCTTGTCCCTCATTGTCCCTCCTTTGTCCTCCTCTTACCTCATTTTCCCACCTTGCCCTCGTTATCCCTGCTTGTCCCTCCTTGTCCCTGTTTGTCCCTCCTTGATCCTGCTTGTCCCTTCTTGTGCCTACTTGTCCCTCCTTGACCCTCCTGGTCCCTCCTTGCTCCTACTTGCCCCTCATTGCCCCTTCTTGGCCCTCCTTGTCACTCCTTTTCCTTCACTGCCCTTCATTGTCCCTATTTGTTCCACCTTTTCCCTCCTTGACCCTCCTTTTCCCTCCTTGTCTTTCCTTGTCCCTGCTTATCCCTGCTTGTCCCACCTTGTCTCTCCTTGTCCCTCCGTGACCCTCATTGCCGCTCCTGGTCCGTACTTGTCCCTCCTTGTCCCTATTTGTCCCTCCTTGTCCTTCCTTGTGCCTCCTTGATCCTGCTTGTCCCTTCTTGTCCCTGCTTGTGCCCCTTCATGTCCCTCATTGCCCCTCCATGTACCTCCTTATCCCTCCTGGTCCCTCCTTGTCCCGTCTTGTCCCTCCTTGTCACTCCTTGTCCCTGTTTGTCCCTCCTTGATCCTGCTTGTCCCTAATTGTCCCTTCTTGTGCCTACTTGTCCCTCCTTGACCCTCCTGGTCCCACCTTGCTCCTACTTGCCCCTCATAGCCCCTTCTTGGCCCTCTTTGTCACTCCTTTTCCTTCATTGCCCTTCATTGTCCCTCCTTGTTCCACCTTTTCCCTCCTTTCCCTCCCTGACCCTCCTTTTCCCTCCTTTCCCTGCTTTTCCCTCGTTGTCTCTCCTTGTCCCTCCTTGACCCTCCTTGTCCCTCCTTGTCCCTCCTTGACCCTCCTGGTCCGTACTTATCTATCCTTGTCCCTCCTTGTCTCTCCTTGTCCCTCATTGCCCCTAATTGTCCCTCCTGGTCCCTCCTTGCTCTTCATTGCCCCTTCTTTTCCCTCCTTGTCCCTCCTGGTCCGTACTTGTCCCTCCTGGTCCGTACTTGTCCCTCCTTGTCCCTTATTGCCCCTCATTGTCCCTCCTTGCTCCTCCTTGGCCCTCCTTTTCCCTTCATGACCCTGCTTGTCCCTCCTTGGCCGTCCTTGTCCCTTCTTATCCCTCCTTGTCCCTCATTGTCCCTCCATGTCCGTCCTTGTCCCTCCTTTACCCTCCTTGTCACTAATTGTCCCTCCTTGTCACTAATTGTCCCTCCTTGACCCTGCTTGTCCCTACTTGTCTCTCCGTGCCCCTCCTTGTCCTTCCTTGGGCCTGTTTGTCGCTCCTTGATCCTGCTTCTCCCTCCTTGTCCATTCCTGTCCTCCTAGTCCCTACTTGTCCCTCGTTGACCCTCCTTGCTCTTACTTGCCCCTCCTTTTCCCTCCTTGTCCCTCCTTGTCTTTCCTTGTCCCTCCTTGTCCCTGCTTATCCCTGCTTGTCCCTCGTTGTCCCTCGTTGTCTCTCCTTGTCCCTCCTTGTCCCTCCTTGTCCCTCCTTGTCCCTCCTTGTCCCTCCTTGACCCTCCCTGACCCTCCTGGTACGTACTTATCCCTCCTTGTCACTCCTTGCCCCTCATTGCCCCTAATTGTCCCTCCTGGTCCCTCCTTGCTCTTCATTGCCCCTTCTTTTCCCTCCTTGTCCCTCCTGGTCCGTACTTGTCCTCCTTGTCCTCCTTGTCCCTTATTGCCCCTCATTGCCCCTCATTGTCCCTCCTTGTTCCTCCTTGGCCCTCCTTTTCCCTTCATGTCATGTCCTTTTCCATCCTTTCCCTCCTTGTCTTTCCTTGTCCCTCCTTTCCCTCCTTTTCCCTCCTTTTCCCTCCTTGTCCCTCGTTGTCTTTCCTTGTCCCTCCATGTCTTTGCTTGTCCCTCCTTATCCCTGCTTGTCCCTCCTTGTCCCTCTTTGACCTTCCTTGTCCCTCCTTGAACCTCCTTGTCCCTCCTGGTCCGTACTTGTCCCTCCTTGTCCTTCATTGCCCCTCATGGTCCCTCCTTGTCCCTCCTTGTCCATCCATGTCCATCCTTGTCCCTCCTTGACCCTCCTTGTTCCTACTTGGTCCTCCTGGTCCGTACTTGTCCCTCCTTGTCCGTCCTTGGCCGTCCTTGTCCCTCATTGTCCCTCCTTTGTCCTCCTCTTACCTCATTTTCCCACCTTGCCCTCGTTATCCCTGCTTGTCCCTCCTTGTCCCTGTTTGTCCCTCCTTGATCCTGCTTGTCCCTTCTTGTGCCTACTTGTCCCTCCTTGACCCTCCTGGTCCCTCCTTGCTCCTACTTGCCCCTCATTGCCCCTTCTTGGCCCTCCTTGTCACTCCTTTTCCTTCACTGCCCTTCATTGTCCCTATTTGTTCCACCTTTTCCCTCCTTTCCCTCCTTGACCCTCCTTTTCCCTCCTTGTCTTTCCTTGTCCCTGCTTATCCCTGCTTGTCCCACCTTGTCTCTCCTTGTCCCTCCGTGACCCTCATTGCCGCTCCTGGTCCGTACTTGTCCCTCCTTGTCCCTATTTGTCCCTCCTTGTCCTTCCTTGTGCCTCCTTGATCCTGCTTGTCCCTTCTTGTCCCTGCTTGTGCCCCTTCATGTCCCTCATTGCCCCTCCATGTACCTCCTTATCCCTCCTGGTCCCTCCTTGTCCCGTCTTGTCCCTCCTTGTCACTCCTTGTCCCTGTTTGTCCCTCCTTGATCCTGCTTGTCCCTAATTGTCCCTTCTTGTGCCTACTTGTCCCTCCTTGACCCTCCTGGTCCCACCTTGCTCCTACTTGCCCCTCATAGCCCCTTCTTGGCCCTCTTTGTCACTCCTTTTCCTTCATTGCCCTTCATTGTCCCTCCTTGTTCCACCTTTTCCCTCCTTTCCCTCCCTGACCCTCCTTTTCCCTCCTTTCCCTGCTTTTCCCTCGTTGTCTCTCCTTGTCCCTCCTTGACCCTCCTTGTCCCTCCTTGTCCCTCCTTGACCCTCCTGGTCCGTACTTATCTATCCTTGTCCCTCCTTGTCTCTCCTTGTCCCTCATTGCCCCTAATTGTCCCTCCTGGTCCCTCCTTGCTCTTCATTGCCCCTTCTTTTCCCTCCTTGTCCCTCCTGGTCCGTACTTGTCCCTCCTGGTCCGTACTTGTCCCTCCTTGTCCCTTATTGCCCCTCATTGTCCCTCCTTGCTCCTCCTTGGCCCTCCTTTTCCCTTCATGACCCTGCTTGTCCCTCCTTGGCCGTCCTTGTCCCTTCTTATCCCTCCTTGTCCCTCATTGTCCCTCCATGTCCGTCCTTGTCCCTCCTTTACCCTCCTTGTCACTAATTGTCCCTCCTTGTCACTAATTGTCCCTCCTTGACCCTGCTTGTCCCTACTTGTCTCTCCTTGCCCCTCCTTGTCCTTCCTTGGGCCTGTTTGTCGCTCCTTGATCCTGCTTCTCCCTCCTTGTCCATTCCTGTCCTCCTAGTCCCTACTTGTCCCTCGTTGACCCTCCTTGCTCTTACTTGCCCCTCCTTTTCCCGCCTTGTCCCTCATTGCCCCTCCTTGTCACTCCTTTTGCCTCATTGCCCCTCATTGTCCCTCCTTGTACATCCTTTTCCATCCTTTCCCTCCTTGCCTTTCCTTGTCCCTCCTTGTCCCTCCTTTCCCTCCATTTCCCTCCTTGTCCGTCGTTGTCTTTCCTTGTCCCTCCATGTCTCTGCTTGTCCCTCCTTATTCCAGCTTTTCCCTCCTTGTTTCTCCTTGTCACACCTTGTCACTCCTTTTCCCTCCTTGACCCTCCTTGTTCCTACTTGGTCCTCCTGGTCCGTACTTGTCCCTCCTTGGCCGTCCTTGTCCCTCATTGTCCCTCCTTTGTCCTCCTCTTACCTCATTTTCCCACCTTGTCCCTCGTTATCCCTGCTTGTCCCTCCTTGTCCCTGTTTGTCCCTCCTTGATCCTGCTTGTCCCTTCTTGTGCCTACTTGTCCCTCCTTGACCCTCCTGGTCCCTCCTTGCTCCTACTTGCCCCTTCTTGGCCCTCCTTGTCACTCCTTTTCCTTCACTGCCCTTCATTGTCCCTATTTGTTCCACCTTTTCCCTCCTTTCCCTCCTTGACCCTCTTTTTCCCTCCTTGTCTTTCCTTGTCCCTGCTTATCCCTGCTTGTCCCACCTTGTCTCTCCTTGTCCCTCCGTGACCCTCATTGCCGCTCCTGGTCCGTACTTGTCCCTCCTTGTCCCTATTTGTCCCTCCTTGTCCTTCCTTGTGCCTCCTTGATCCTGCTTGTCCCTTCTTGTCCCTGCTTGTGCCCCTTCATGTCCCTCATTGCCCCTCCATGTACCTCCTTATCCCTCCTGGTCCCTCCTTGTCCCGTCTTGTCCCTCCTTGTCACTCATTGTCCCTGTTTGTCCCTCCTTGATCCTGCTTGTCCCTAATTGTCCCTTCTTGTGCCTACTTGTCCCTCCTTGACCCTCCTGGTCCCACCTTGCTCCTACTTGCCCCTCATAGCCCCTTCTTGTCAATCCTTGTCACTCCTTTTCCTTCATTGCCCTTCATTGTCCCTCCTTGTTCCACCTTTTCCCTCCTTTCCCTCCCTGACCCTCCTTTTCCCTCCTTTCCCTGCTTTTCCCTCGTTGTCTCTCCTTGTCCCTCCTTGACCCTCCTTGTCCCTCCTTGTCCCTCCTTGTCCCTCCTTGTCCCTCCTTGACCCTCCTGGTCCGTACTTATCTATCCTTGTCCCTCCTTGTCTCTCCTTGTCCCTCATTGCCCCTAATTGTCCCTCCTGGTCCCTCCTTGCTCTTCATTGCCCCTTCTTTTCCCTCCTTGTCCCTCCTGGTCCGTACTTGTCCCTCCTGGTCCGTACTTGTCCCTCCTTGTCCCTTATTGCCCCTCATTGTCCCTCCTTGCTCCTCCTTGGCCCTCCTTTTCCCTTCATGACCCTGCTTGTCCCTCCTTGGCCGTCCTTGTCCCTTCTTATCCCTCCTTGTCCCTCATTGTCCCTCCATGTCCGTCCTTGTCCCTCCTTTACCCTCCTTGTCACTAATTGTCCCTCCTTGTCACTAATTGTCCCTCCTTGACCCTGCTTGTCCCTACTTGTCTCTCCTTGCCCCTCCTTGTCCTTCCTTGGGCCTGTTTGTCGCTCCTTGATCCTGCTTCTCCCTCCTTGTCCATTCCTGTCCTCCTAGTCCCTACTTGTCCCTCGTTGATCCTCCTTGCTCTTACTTGCCCCTCCTTTTCCCGCCTTGTCCCTCATTGCCCCTCCTTGTCACTCCTTTTGCCTCATTGCCCCTCATTGTCCCTCCTTGTACATCCTTTTCCATCATTTCCCTCCTTGCCTTTCCTTGTCCCTCCTTTCCCTCCATTTCCCTCCTTGTCCGTCGTTGTCTTTCCTTGTCCCTCCATGTCTCTGCTTGTCCCTCCTTATTCCAGCTTTTCCCTCCTTATTTCTCCTTGTCACACCTAGTCACTCCTTTTCCCTCCTTGACCCTCCTTGTCACCCCATGCCCCTCCTTGCCCCTTCTTTTCCCTCCTTGTTCCTCCTTGTCACTCCTTTCCCCCCTTTACCCTCCTGGTCCCTCCTTGTCCTTCCTTGTCCCTGTTTGTCCCTACTTGATCCTGCTTGTCCCTCCTTGTCCCTCCTTGACCCTCCTGGTCCCTCCTTGCTCCTACTTGCCCCTCCTTGTCACTCCTTTTCCCTCATTGCCCTTCATTGTCCCTTCTTGTTCCTCCTTTCCCTCCTTGTCTTTCCTTGTCACTCCTTTTCCCTCCTTTCCTTGCTTTTCCCTCCTTGTCTTTCCTTGTCCCTCCTTTCCTTGCTTTTCCCTCCTTGTCCCTCCTTGTCTTTCATTGTCCCTACTTGTCCCTGCTTGTCCCTCCTTGTCCCTCCTTGTCCCTCCTTATCCCTGCTTGTCCCTCCTAGTCCCACCTTGTCCCTCCTTGCTCCTCCTTGTACCTCCTTGTCCGTCGTTGTCCGTCGTTGTCCCTCCTTGTCACTTCTTGACCCTCCTTGAGCCTCCTTGTCCCTCCTGGACCGTTCTTATCCCTCCTTGTCCCTCCTTGTCCTTCATTGCCCCTCATGGTCCCTCCTTGCTCTTCATTGCCCCTTCTTTTCCCTCCTTGCCCCTCCTTGTTCCTCCTTGTCACTCCCTTTCCTCCTTGTCACTCCCTTTCCTCCTTGTCCCTCATTGCCCCTCATTGTCCCTCCTGGTTCCTCCTTTCCCTCCTTTTCCCTCATGGTCCCTCCTTGTCCCTCATTGCCCCTCATTGTCCCTCCTTGTTCCTCCTTTCCCTCCATTTCCCTCATGGTCCCTACTGGTCCCTCCTTGTCACTCCTTGACCCTTCTTCCTACTTGCCCCTCATTGCCCATCCTTGTCACTCCTTTCCCCTCATTGCTTTTCATTGTCCCTCCATGTTCCTCCTTTTCCCTCCTTGTCTTTCCTTGTCCCTCCTTTTCCCTCCTTTCCTTGCTTCTCCCTCCTTGTCCTTCCTTGTCCCTCCTTGTCCTTCCTTGTCCCTCCTTTCCTTGCTTTTCCCTCCTTGTCTTTCATTGTCGCTACTTGTCCCTCCTTGTCCCTCCTTATCCCTCATTGCCTCCTTGCCCCTCCTTTTCCTTCCTTGTCCCTCCTTGTTTGTCCCTCCTAGTCCCACCTTGTCCCTCCTTGCTCCTCCTTGTACCTCCTTGTCCGTCGTTGTCCGTCGTTGTCCCTCCTTGTCACTTCTTGTCCCTCCTGGTCCCTCATGGTCCCTCCTGGTCCCTCCTGGTCCCTCCTGGTCCCTCCTGGTCCCTCCTGGTCCCTCCTGGTCCCTCCTAGTCCCTCCTTGCTCCTCCTTGTCCCTCCTTTTCCGTCGTTTTCCCTCCTTGTCCCTCCTTGACCCTTCTTTTCCCTCCTTGCCCCTCATTGTCCCTCCTTGTTCCTCCTTGTCACTCCCTTCCCTCCTGGTCCCTCCTTGTCCCTCCTGGTCCCTGATTGTCCCTCCTGGTCCCTCCTTGTCACTCCTTGTCCCTCCTTGACCCTCCTTGTTCCTCCTTGCCCCTCCTTTTCCCTCCTTGTCCCTTCTTGACCCCCCTAGTCCCTGCTCGTCCCTCCTTGTCACTCCTTGACACTCCTTGTCCCTCCTTGTTTCTCCTTGTCACACCTTGTCACTCCTTTTCCCTCCTTTTCCCTCATTGCCTCCTTGCCCCTCCTTTTCCTTCCTTGTCCCTCCTTGTTCCTCCTTGACCCTCCTTTTCCCTCCTTGTCCCTTCTTGACCCCCCTAGTCCCTGCTCGTCCCTCCTTGTCCCTCCTGGTTTCTCCTTGTCACACCTTGTCACTCGTTTTCCCTCCTTTCCCCTCCTTGTCTCTCCATGCCCCTCCTGGCCACTCCTTGCTCCTCCTTGCCCCTTCTTTTCCCTCCTTGTTCGTACTTGTCACTCCTTTCCCTCCTTTACCCTCCTGGTCCCTCCTTGTCACTCCTTGTCCCTCCGTGACACTCCTTGTCCCTCCTGGTCCCTCCTGGTCCGTACTTGTCCCTCCCTGTCCCTCCTAGTCCTTCCTTGTCCCTCCTTGATCCTGCTTGTCCCCCAGTGTCCCTTCATGTCCCTTATTGCCCCTCCATGTACCTCCTTATCCCTCCTGGTCCCTCCTTGTCCCGTCTTGTCCCTCCTTGTCCCTGTTTGTCCCTCCTTGATCCTGCTTGTCCCTAATTGTCCCTCCTAGTCACGCCTTGACCCTCCTAGTCCTTCCTTGTCCCTGTTTGTCCCTCCTTGATCCTGCTTGTCCCTCCTTGTCCCTTCTTGTCCCTACTTGTCGCTCCTTGACCCTCCTGGTCCCTCCTTGATCCTACTTGCCCCTTCTTGGCCCTCCTTGTCACTCCTTTTCCCTCATTGCCCTTCATTGTCCCTCCTTGTTCCACCTTTCCCCTCCTTTCCCTTCTTGTCCTTCCTTGTGCCACGTTGACCCTCGTTGTCTCTCCTTGTCCCTCCTTGACCCTCCTTGTCCCTCCTTGACCCTCCTTGTCCCTACTTGTCGCTCCTTGACCCTCCTGGTCCCTCCTTGATCCTACTTGCCCCTCACTGCCCCTTCTTGGCCCTCCTTGTCACTCCTTTTCCCTCATTGCCCTTCATTGTCCCTCCTTGTTCCACCTTTCCCCTCCTTTCCCTTCTTGTCCCTCCTTGTCCCACGTTGACCATCCTTGTCCCTCCTTGACCCTCCTTGTCCCTCCTTGTCCCTCCTTTTCCCTCCTTTCCCTGCTTATCCCTCCTTGTCCCTGCTTGTCTTTCCTTTTCCCAGCTTATCCCAGCTTATCCCTGCTTGTCCCTCCTTATCCCTCGTTGTCACTCCTTGTCCCTCATTGTCCCTCCTTGACCCTCCTTGACCCTCCTTGACCCTCCTTGACCCTCCTTGTCCCTCCTTGTCCCTCCTTGACCCTCTTGGTCCGTACTTATCCCTCCTTGTCTCTCCTTGTCTCTCCTTGATCCTCCTTGCCCCTCACTGCCCCTTCTTGGCCCTCCTTGTCTCTCCTTTTCCCTCATTGCCCTTCATTGCCCTTCATTGTCCCTCCTTGTCCCTCCTTGACCCTCCTTGTCCCTCCTTGATACTGCTTGTCCCTCACTGCCCCTTCTTGGTCCTCCTTGTCACTCCTTTTCCCTCATTGCCCTTTATTGTCCCTCCTTGCTCCACCTTTTCCCTCCATGACTCTCCTTTTCACTCCTTTCCCTGCTTATCCCTCCTTGTCACTCCTTGTCTTTCCTTGTCCTCCTTTTCCCTCCTTGTCCCTCCCTGACCCTCCTTGCCCCATCTTTTCTTAACTTGTCCCTCATTATCCCTCCTTGTACCTCATTATCCCTCCTGGTCCGTACTTGTCCCTCCTTGTCACTCCTTGCCCTCCTTGGCCATCCTTGTCTCTCCTTGTTCCTCCTTTCCCCTCCTGGTCCCTCCTTGTCTCTCCTTGTCCTCCTTGTCCTCCTTGACCCTTCTTGTCCCTCATTGCCCCTCCTTGCAACTCCTTTTACCTCCTTGTCCCTCCTTGGCCCTCCTTGTCCCTCATTGTCCCTCCTCTTCCCTCCTTGTTCCTCATTTTCCCTGCTTGTCCCTCCTTGTCCCTCATTGCCCCTCCTTTATCCTCCTTTTTCCCTCCTTGTCACTCCTTGTCCCTCCTAGTACCTGCTCGTACCTCCTTTTCCCTCCTTGTCCCTCATTGTCCGTCCTGGTCCCTCCTTATCCCTCATTGCCCCCCATTGTCCCTCCTTGTCGCTCCTTTCCCTCCTGGTCCCTCCTTATCCCTCCATGTCACTCCTTGTATCTCCTTGCCCCTCCTTGTCCCTGCTTGTCCACCATTGTCCTTCCTTGTCCCTCCTAGACAATCCTAGTCCCTCCTTGTCCCTTCTTGTCTGTCCATGCCCCTCCTGGTCCCTCTTTGCTCCTCCTTGCCCCTTCTTTTCCCTCCTTGTCCCTCCTTGTTCCTCCTTTCCCTCCTGGACCCTCCTTGTCCCTCCCTGTCCCTCCTTTTCCTTCCTTGTCCCTATTCGTCCCTCCTTGATCCTGCTTGTCCCTTCTTGTCCCTGCTTGTCCTTCCTTGTCCCTATTCGTCCCTCCTTGATCCTGCTTGTCCCTTCTTGTCCCTCATTGCCCCACCATGTCCCTCCTTTTCCCTCCTTGTCCCGTCTTGCCCTTCTTGTCCCGCCTTGTCCCTGTTTGTCCCTCCTTGATCCTGCTTGTCCCTACTTGTCCCTTATTGCCCCTCATTGTCCCTTCTTGACCCTCCTTGTCCTTCCTTGTCCCTGTTTGTCCCTCCTTGATCCTGCTTGTCCCTCCTTGTACCTTCTTGTCCCTCCTTGTCCCTACTTGTCCCTCCTTGACCCTCCTGGTCCCTCCTTTCTCCTACTTGCCCCTCATTGGCCCTCCTTGTCACTCCTTTTCCCTCATTGCCCTTCATTGTCCCTCCTTTTCCCTCCTTGTCTTTCCTCGTCCCTCCTTGTCCCGGATCCTGCTTGTCCTTCCTTGTCTCTGTTTGTCCCTCCTTGATCCTGATTGTCCCTCCTTGTCCCTTCTTGTCCCTCCTTGAATCTCCTTGACCCTCCTGGTCCCTCCTTGCCCTCATTGCCTCTCCTTGGCCCTCCTTGTCGCTCCTTTTCCCTCATTGCCCTTCATTGTCCCTCCTTGTTCCACCTTTTCCCTAATTTCCCTCCTTGTCCCTCCTTTTCCCTCCTTTCCCTGCTTTTCCCTCATTGTCCCTCCTTGTCTTTCCTTGTCCCTCCTTGTCCCTCCTTATCCCTGCTTGCCCCTCCTGGTCCATCCTTGTCCCTCGTTGTCCCTCGTTGTCCGTACTTATCCCTCCTTGTCCCTCATTGCCCCTAATTGTCCCTCCTGGTCCCTCCTTGCTCTTCATTACCCCTTCTTTTCCCTCCTTGTCCCTCGTTATCCCTCCTTGTCCCTCCTGGTCCGAACTTGTCCCTCCTTGTCCCTTACTGCCCCTCATTGTCCCTCCTTGTTCCTCCTTGTTCCTGCTTGGCCCTCCTTTTCCCTCCTTGTCCCTTCATGTCCCTCCTTGTCCCTCCTTGCCCGTCCTTGTCCCTACTTGTCCCTCCCTGTCCCTTCTTGTCCCTATTTGTCCCTCCTTGATCCTGCTTGGCCGTCATTGCCCCTCATTGCCCCTCCATGCCCATCCTTATCCCTCCTTTTCAGTCCTTGACCCTCCTTGTCCCTCCTGGTCCGTACTTATCCCTCCTTGTCCCTCCTTGTCTCTCCTTGTCCCTCATTGCCCCTAATTGTCCCTCCTGGTCCCTCCTTGTTCTTCATTGCCCCTTCTTTTCCCTCCTTGTCCCTCGTTATCCCTCCTTGTCCCTCCTGGTCCGTACTTGTACCTCCTTGTCCCTTATTGCCCCTCATTGTCCCTCCTTGGCCCCCTTTTCCCTCCTTGTCCCTTCATGTCCCTGCTTGTCCCTCCTTGCCCGTCCTTGTCCCTCCCTGTCCCTCCTTGTCCTTCCTTGCCCCTCCTTGTCACTCCTTGTCCCTCCTGGTCCGTACTTATCCCTCCTTGTCCCTCCTTGTCTCTCTTTGTCCTGGTCACTCCTTGCTCCTCCTTGCCCCTTCTTTTCCCTCCTTGTCCCTCCTCGTTCCTCCTTGTCACTCCATTCCCTCCTGGACCCTCCTTGTCCCTCCATGTCCCTCCTTTTCCTTCCTTGTCCCTACTCGTCCCTCCTTGATCCTGCTTGTCCC
The DNA here is from genome assembly GCA_947397865.1 of Polietes domitor. Taxonomy (NCBI): domain Eukaryota; kingdom Metazoa; phylum Arthropoda; class Insecta; order Diptera; family Muscidae; genus Polietes; species Polietes domitor. Next base: position 7,687,635 of record OX377623.1, read on the forward strand.
TTCTTGTCCCTCGTTATCCCTCCTTGTCCCTCCTGGTCCGAACTTGTCCCTCCTTGTCCCTTATTGCCCCTCATTGTCCCTCCTTGTTCCTCCTTGACCCTCCTTTTCCCTCCTTGTCCCTTCATGTCCCTGCTTGTCCCTCCTTGCCCGTCCTTGTCCCTACTTGTCCCTCCCTGTCCCTCCTTGTCCTTCCTTGCCCCTCCTTGTCACTCCTTGTCCCTCCTGGTCCGTACTTATCCCTCCTTGTCCCTCCTTGTCTCTCTTTGTCCCTCATTGCCCCTAATTGTCCCTCCTGGTCCCTCCTTGCTCTTCATTGCCCCTTCTTTTCCCTCCTTGTCCCTCGTTATCCCTCCTTGTCCCTCCTGGTCCGTACCTGTCCCTCCTTGTCCCTTATTGCCCCTCATTGTCCCTCCTTGTTCCTCCTGGCCCTCCTTTTCCCTCCTTGTGCCTTCATGTCCCTGCTTGTCCCTCCTTGCCCGTCCTTGTCCCTACTTGTCCCTCCCTGTCCCTCCCTGTCCCTCCTTGTCCTTCCTTGTCCCTATTTGGCCCTCCTTGATCCTGCTTGTCCCTCATTGCCCCACCATGCCCATCCTTATCTCGCCTTTTCCCTCCTTGTCCCGCCTTGTCCCTGTTTGTCCCTCCATGATCCTGCTTGTCCCTACTTATCCCTCCTAGTCCCTCATTGTCATTCCTTGACCCTCCTTGTCCTTCCTTGTCCCTGTTTGTCCCTACTTGATCCTGCTTGTCCCTCCTTGTCGCTTCTTGTCCCTTCTTGTCCCTACTTGTCCCTCCTTGTCCCTCCTTGACCCTCCTTGACCCTCCAGGTCCCTCCTTGCTGCTACTTGCCCCTCATTGCATCTCCTTGTCACTCCTTTTCCCTCATTGCCCTTCATTGTACCTTCTTGTTCCTCCTTTTCCCTCCTTGTCTTTCCTTGTCACTCCTTTTCCCTCCTTTCCTTGCTTTTCCCTCCTTGTCTTTCCTTGTCCCTCCTTCCCTTGCTTTTCCCTCCTTGTCCCTCCTTGTCCCTCCTTGTCTTTCATTGTCCCTACTTGTCTCTCCTTGTCCCTCCTTATCCCTGCTTGTCCCTCCTTGTCCGTCCTTGCTCCTCCTTGTCCCTCCTTGTCCGTCGTTTTCCGTCGTTGTCCCTCCTTGTCCCTCCTTGTCGCTTCTTGACCCTCCTTGTCCCTCCTTGACCCTCCTTGTCCCTCCTTGACCCTCCTTGTCCCTCCTGGACCGTTCTTATCCCTCCTTGTCCCTCATTGCCCCTAATTGTCCCTCCTGGTCCCTCCTTGCTCTTCATTGCCCCTTCTTTTCCCTCCTTGCCCCTCCTTGTTCCTCCTTGTCACTCCCTTTCCTCCTTGTCCCTCATTGCCCCTCATTGTCCCTCCTGGTTCCTCCTTTCCCTCATGGTCCCTCCTTGTCCCTCATTGCCCCTCATTGACCCTCCTTGTTCCTCCTTTCCCTCCTTTTCCCTCATGGTCCCTCCTGGTCCCTCCTTGTCTCTCCTTGACCCTTCTTCCTACTTGCCCCTCATTGCCCATCCTTGTCACTCCCTTCCCCTCATTGCTTTTCATTGTCCCTCCTTTTCCCTCCTTGTCTTTCCTTGTCCCTCCTTTCCATGCTTTTCCCTCCTTGTCCCTCCTTGTCCTTCCTTGTCCCTCCTTGTCCTTCCTTGTCCCTCCTTTCCTTGCTTTTCCCTCCTTGTCCCTCCTTGTCCCTCCTTGTCTTTCATTGTCCCTCCTTATCCCTGCTTGTCCCTCCTCGTCCCTCCTGGTCCCTCCTGGTCCCTCCTAGTCCCTCCTTGCTCCTCCTTGTCCCTCCTTTTTCGTCGTTTTCCCTCCTTGTCACTTCTTGACCCTCCTTGTACCTCTTTGTCCCTCCTTGACCCTCCTTGTCCCTCCTGGACCGTTCTTATCCCTCCTTGTCCCTCCTTGTCCCTCCTGGTCCCTCCTGGTCCCTCCTGGTCCCTGATTGTCCCTCCTTGTCCCTCCTTGTCCCTCCTTGTCCATCCTTGTCCCTCCTTGTCCCTCCTTGTCCCTCCTTGTCCCTCCTTGACCCTCATTGACCCTCCTTGACCCTCCTTGACCCTCCTTGTCCCTCCTTGTCCCTTCTTGTCCCTAATTGTCGCTTCTTGACCCTCCCGGTCCCTCCTGGTCCCTCCTTGATCCTACTTGCCCCTCACTGCCCCTTCTTGGCCCTCCTTGTCACTCCTTTTCCATCATTGCCCTTCATTGTCCGTCCTTGTTACACCTTTTCCCTCCTTGACCCTCCTTTCCCTGCTTTTCCCTCCTTGTCTTTCCTTGTCCCTGCTTGTCCCTCGTTGTCCCTCGTTGTCTCTCTTTGTCCCTCCTTGTCTCTCCTTGTCCCTCATTGCCCCTAATTGTCCCTCCTGGTCCCTCCTTGCTCTTTATTGCCCCTTCTTTTCCGTCCTTGTCCCTCCTTGTTCCTCCTGGTCCGTACTTGTCCATCCTTGTCCCTTATTGCCCCTCATTGTCCCTCCTTGTTCCTCCTTGGCCCTCCTTTTCCCTTCATGTCCCTGCTTGTCCCTCCTTGTCCCTCCTTGCCCGTCCTTGTCCCTTCTTATCCTTCCATGTCGCACCTTGTCCCTCATTGCCCCTCCATGTCCGTCCTTGTCCCGCATTGTCCCTCCTTTACCCTCCTTGTCACTCATTGTCCCTCCTTGAACCTGCTTGTCCCTACTTGTCTCTCCTTGCCCATCCTTGTCCTTCCTTGGGCCTGTTTGTCGCTCCTTGATCGTGCTTCTCCCTCCTTGTCCCTTCCTGTCCCACCTAGTCCCTCGTTGACCCTCCCGGTCCCTCCTTGCTCTTACTTGCACCTCCTTTTCCCGCCTTGTCCCTCATTGCCCCTCCTTGGCCATCCTTGTCACTCCTTTTGTCTCATTGCCCCTCCTTATCCCTCCTTTTCCCTCCTGGTCCCTCCTTGTCCCTCCTTGTCCCTCCTTGTCCCTCCTTGTCCCTCCTTGTCCCTCCTTGTCCCTCCTTGTCCCTCCTTGTCCATCCTTGTCCCTCCTTGTCCCTCCTTGTCCCTCCTTGACCCTCCTTGTCCCTGCTTGTCCCTCCTTGACCCTGCTTGCCCCTCCTGCTCCCTCCTTGTTCCTCCTTGTCACTCCTTTCCCCCCTTTTCCCTCCTGGTCCCTCCTTGCTCCTCCTTGCTCCTCCTTGCCCCTTGTTTTCCCTCCTTATCCCTCCTTGGCCCTCCTTGTCCCTCCTTGTCCCTCCTTGTCCCTCCTTGTCCCTCCTTGTCCGTCCTTGTCCCGCCTTGCCCCTCCTGGTCACTCCTTGTCCCGCCTTGTCCCTTCTGGTCCCTCCTTGACTCTCCTTGTTCCTCCTTGCCCCTCCTTTTCCCTCCTTGCCCCTTCTTGACCCCCTAGCCCTGCTCGTCCCTCTTGTCCCTCATTGTCACTCCTTGACCCTCCTTGTTTTTCCTTGTCACTCCTTGACCCTCCTTGTCCCTCCTTGTCACTCCTTTCCCTCCTAGTCCCTCCTGGCCCCTCCTTGTCCCTCCTGATCCCTCCTTGTCCCTCTTTGTCCCTCCTTGACCCTCCTTGTTCCTCCTTGCCCCTCCTTTTCTCTCATTGTCCCTTCTTGACCCCACTAGTGCCTACTCGTCCCTCCTTGTCCCTCATTGTCACTCCTTGACCCTCCTTGTTTCTCCTTGTCACTCCCTTTCCCTCCTTGACCCTCCTAGTCTATCCATGCCCCTCCTGGTCCCTCCTTGCTCCTCCTTGCCCCTTCTTTTCCTCCTTGTTCCTCCTTGTCACTCCTTTCCCTCCTTGTCACTCCTTTCCCTCCTTGTCCCACGATGTTCCTCCTTGCTCCTCCTTGCCCCTTGTTTTCCCTCCTTATCCCTCCTTATCCCTCCTTGTCCCTCCTTGTCCCTCCTTGTCCCTCCTTGGCCCTCCTTGTCCGTCCTTGTCCGTCCTTGTCCCTCCTGGTCCCTCCTTGTCCGTCCTTGTCCCGCCTTGTCCCTACTGGTCCCTCCTTGACCCTCCTTGTTCCTCCTTGTCACTTCCTTCCCTCCTGGTCCCTCCTTGTCCCTCCTTGTCCCTCCTGGTCGCTGCTTGTCCCTCCTTGTCCCTCCTTGACCCTCCTTGACCCTCCTTGTTCCTCCTTGCCCTCCTGGTCCCTCCTTGTCCCTAATTGTCCCTCCTTGTCCCGCATTGTCCCTGTTTGTCCCTCTTTGATCCTGCTTGTCCCTAATTGTCCCTCCTTGTCCCGCCTTGACCCTCCTAGTCCTTCCTTGTCCCTGTTTGTCCCTCCTTGATCTGCTTGTCCCTCCTTGTCCCTTCTTGTCCCTACTTGTCGCTCCTTGACCCTCCTAGTCCCTCCTTGATCCTACTTGCCCCTCACTGCCCCTTCTTGGTCCTCCTTGTCACTCCTTTTCCCTCATTGCCCTTCATTGTCCCTCCTTGCTCCACCTTTTCCCTCCATGACTCTCCTTTTCACTCCTTTCCCTGCTTATCCCTCCTTGTCACTCCTTGTCTTTCCTTGTCCCTCCTTTGTCCTCCTTTTCCCTCCTTGTCCCTCCCTGACCCTCCTTGCCCCATCTTTTCTTAACTTGTCCCTCATTATCCCTCCTTGTACCTCATTATCCCTCCTGGTCCGTACTTGTCCCTCCTTGTCACTCCTTGCCCTCCTTGGCCATCCTTGTCTCTCCTTGTTCCTCCTTTCCCCTCCTGGTCCCTCCTTGTCCTCCTTGTCCTCCTTGACCCTTCTTGTCCCTCATTGCCCCTCCTTGCAACTCCTTTTACCTCCTTGTCCCTCCTTGGCCCTCCTTGTCCCTCCTCTTCCCTCCTTGGCCCTCCTTGTTCCTCATTTTCCCTGCTTGTCCCTCCTTGTCCCTCATTGCCCCTCCTTTATCCTCCTTTTCCCTCCTTGTCACTCCTTGTCCCTCCTAGTACCTGCTCGTACCTCCTTTTCCCTCCTTGTCCCTCATTGTCCGTCCTGGTCCCTCCTTATCCCTCATTGCCCCTCCTTGTTCCTCCTTGTCGCTCCTTTCCCTCCTGGTCCCTCCTTATCCCTCCATGTCACTCCTTGTATCTCCTTGCCCCTTCTTGTCCCTGCTTGTCCACCATTGTCCTTCCTTGTCCCTCCTAGACAATCCTAGTCCCTCTTTGTCCCTTATTGTCTGTCCATGCCCCTCCTGGTCCCTCCTTGCTCCTCCTTGCCCCTTCTTTTCCCTCCTTGTCCCTCCTTGTTCCTCCTTGTCACTCCTTTCCCTCCTGGACCCTCCTTGTCCATCCCTGTCCCTCCTGTTCCTTCCTTGTCCCTATTCGTCCCTCCTTGATCCTGCTTGTCCCTTCTTGTCCCTGCCTGTCCTTCCTTGTCCCTATTCGTCCCTCCTTGATCCTGCTTGTTCCTTCTTGTCCCTCATTGCCCCACCATGTCCCTCCTTTTCCCTCCTTGTCCCGTCTTGCCCTTCTTGTCCCGCCTTGTCCCTGTTTGTCCCTCCTTGATCCTGCTTGTCCCTACTTGTCCCTTATTGCCCCTCATTGTCCCTTCTTGACCCTCCTTGTCCTTCCTTGTCCCTGTTTGTCCCTCCTTGATCCTACTTGCCCCTCATTGGCCCTCCTTGTCACTCCTTTTCCCTCATTGCCCTTCATTGTCCCTCCTTTTCCCTCCTTGTCTTTCCTCGTCCCTCCTTGTCCCTCCTTGTCCCTGTTTGTCCCTCCTTGATCCTGCTTGTCCTTCCTTGTCTCTGTTTGTCCCTCCTTGATCCTGATTGTCCCTCCTTGTCCCTCCTTGAATCTCCTTGACCCTCCTGGTCCCTCCTTGCTCCTACTTGCCCTCATTGCCTCTCCTTGGCCCTCCTTGTCGCTCCTTTTCCCTCACTGCCCTTCATTGTCCCTCCTTGTTCCACCTTTTCCCTAATTTCCCTCCTTGCCCCTCCTTTTCCCTCCTTTCCCTGCTTTTCCCTCATTGTCCCTCCTTGTCTTTCCTTGTCCCTCCTTGTCCCTCCTTATCCCTGCTTGTCCCTCCTGGTCCCTCCTTGTCCCTCGTTGTCCCTCGTTGTCCGTACTTATCCCTCCTTGTCTCTCCTTGTCCCTCATTGCCCCTAATTGTCCCTCCTGGTCCCTCCTTGCTCTTCATTACCCCTTCTTTTCCCTCCTTGTCCCTCGTTATCCCTCCTTGTTCCTCCTTGTTCCTGCTTGGCCCTCCTTTTCCCTCCTTGTCCCTTCATGTCCCTCCTTGTCCCTCCTTGCCCGTCCTTGTCCCTACTTGTCCCTCCCTGTCCCTTCTTGACCTTCCTTGTCCCTATTTGTCCCTCCTTGATCCTGCTTGTCCCTCATTGCCCCTCCATGCCCATCCTTATCCCTCCTTGTCAGTCCTTGACCCTCCTTGTCCCTCCTTGTCCCTCCTGGTCCGTACTTATTCCTCCTTGTCCCTCCTTGTCTCTCCTTGTCCCTCATTGCCCCTAATTGTCCCTCCTGGTCCCTCCTTGCTCTTCATTGCCCCTTCTTTTCCCTCCTTGTCCCTCGTTATCCCTCCTTGTCCCTCCTGGTCCGTACTTGTCCCTCCTTGTCCCTTATTGCCCCTCATTGTCCCTCCTTGTTCCTCCTTGGCCCTCCTTTTCCCTCCTTGTCCCTTCATGTCCCTGCTTGTCCCTCCTTGCCCGTCCTTGTCCCTCCCTGTCCCTCCTTGTCCTTCCTTGCGCCTCCTTGTCACTCCTTGTCCCTCCTTGTCCCTCCTGGTCCGTACTTATCCCTCCTTGTCCCTCCTTGTCTCTCTTTGTCCTGGTCACTCCTTGCTCCTCCTTGCCCCTTCTTTTCCCTCCTTGTCCCTCCTCGTTCCTCCTTGTCACTCCATTCCCTCCTGGACCCTCCTTGTCCCTCCCTGTCCCTCCTTTTCCTTCCTTGTCCCTATTCGTCCCTCCTTAATCCTGCTTGTCCCTTCTTGTCCCTCGTTATCCCTCCTTGTCCCTCCTTGTCCCTCCTGGTCCGTACTTGTCCCTTATTGCCCCTCATTGTCCCTCCTTGTTCCTCCTTGGCCCTCCTTTTCCCTCCTTGTCCCTTCATGTCCCTGCTTGTCCCTCTTTGCCCGTCCTTGTCCCTCCCTGTCCCTCCTTGTCCTTCCTTGCCCCTCCTTGTCACTCCTTGTCCCTCCTTGTCCCTCCTGGTCCGTACTTATCCCTCCTTGTCTCTCTTTATCCCTCATTGCCCCTAATTGTCCCTCCTGGTCCCTCCTTGCTCTTCATTGCCCCTTCTTTTCCCTCCTTGTCCCTCGTTATCCCTCCTGGTCCGTACCTGTCCCTCCTTGTCCCTTATTGCCCCTCATTGTCCCTACTTGTCCCTCCCTGTCCCTCCTTGTCCTTCCTTGTCCCTATTTGGCCCTCCTTGATCCTGCTTGTCCCTCATTGCCCCTCCATGCCCATCCTTATCCCGCCTTTTCCCTCCTTGTCCCGCCTTGTCCCTGTTTGTCCCTCCTTGATCCTGCTTGTCCCTACTTATCCCTCCTAGTCCCTCATTGTCATTCCTTGACCCTCCTTGTCCTTCCTTGTCCCTGTTTGTCCCTACTTGATCCTGCTTGTCCCTCCTTGTCCCTTCTTGTCCCTCCTTGATCCTGCTTGTCCCTACTTATCCCTCCTAGTCCCTCATTGTCATTCCTTGACCCTCCTTGTCCTTCCTTGTCCCTGTTTGTCCCTACTTGATCCTGCTTGTCCCTCCTTGACCCTCCTGGTCCCTCCTTGCTGCTACTTGCCCCTCATTGCATCTCCTTGTCACTCCTTTCCCCTCATTGCTTTTCATTGTCCCTCCTTTCCATGCTTTTCCCTCCTTGTCCCTCCTTTCCATGCTTTTCCCTCCTTGTCCCTCCTTGTCCTTCCTTGTCCCTCCTTGTCCTTCCTTGTCCCTCCTTTCCTTGCTTTTCCCTCCTTGTCCCTCCTTGTCTTTCATTGTCCCTACTTGTCCCTCCTTGTCCCTCCTTATCCCTGCTTGTCCCTCCTCGTCCCTCCTGGTCCCTCCTAGTCCCTCCTTGCTCCTCCTTGTCCCTCCTTTTCCGTCGTTTTCCCTCCTTGTCACTTCTTGACCCTCCCTGTACCTCTTTGTCCCTCCTTGACCCTCCTTGTCCCTCCTGGACCGTTCTTATCCCTCCTTATCCCTCCTTGTCCCTCATTGTCCCTCCTGGTCCCTCCTTGCTCTTCATTGCCCCTTCTTTTCCCTCCTTGCCCCTCATTGTCCCTCCTTGTTCCTCCTTGTCACTCCCTTCCCTCCTTGTCCCTCCTTGTCCCTCCTGGTCCCTGATTGTCCCTCCTTGTCCCTCCTTGTCCCTCCTTGTCCCTCCTTGTCCCTCATTGTCCCTCCTTGACCCTCCATGTTCCTCCTTGCCCCTCCTTTTCCCTCCTTGTCCCTTCTTGACCCCCCTGGTCCCTGCTCGTCCCTCCTTGTCACTCCTTGACACTCCTTGACACTCCTTGTCCCTCCTTGTTTCTCCTTGTCACACCTTGTCACTCCTTTTCCCTCCTTTTCCCTCATTGCCTCCTTGCCCCTCCTTTTCCTTCCTTGTCCCTCCTTGTTCCTCCTTGCCCCTCCTTTTCCCTTCTTGTCCCTCCTTGTCCCCCCTTGTCCCACCTTGACCCTCTTGGTCCGTACTTATCCTTCCTTGTCTCTCCTGGTCCCTCCTTGATCCTACTTGCCCCTCACTGCCCCTTCTTGGCCCTCCTTGTCACTCCTTTTCCCTCATTGCCCTTCATTGTCCCTCCTTGTTCCACCTTTTCCCTCCTTTCCCTCCTTGACCCTCCTTTTCCCTCCTTTCCCTGCTTTTCCCTCCTTGTCCCTCCTTGTCCCTGCTTGTCCCTGCTTGTCCCTGCTTGTCCCTCCTTGTCCCTCGTTGTCCCTCGTTGTCTCTCCTTGTCCCTCCTTGTCCCTCCTTGACCCTCCTGGTCCTACTTATCCCTCCTTGACACTCCTTGTCCCTCCTGGTCCCTCCTTGATCCTACTTGCCCCTCACTGCCCCTTCTTGGCCCTCCTTATCACTCCTTTTCCCTCATTGCCCTTCATTGTCCCTCCTTGTTCCACCTTTCCCCTCCTGTCCCTTCTTGACTCTCCTTGTCTCTCCTTGTCCTCCTTGACCCTTCTTGTCCCTCATTGCCCCTCCTTGCAACTCCTTTTACCTCCTTGTCCCTCCTTGGCCCTCCTTGTCCCTCATTGTCCCTCCTCTTCCCTCCTTGGCCCTCCTTGTTCCTCATTTTCCCTGCTTGTCCCTGCTTGTCCCTCATTGCCCCTCCTTTATCCTCCCTTTCCCTCCTTGTCACTCCTTGTCCCTCTTAGTTCCTGCTCGTACCTCCTTTTCCCTCCTTGTCCCTCATTGTCCGTCCTGGTCCCTCCTTATCCCTCATTGCCCCTCATTGCCCCTCATTGTCCCTCCTTGTTCCTCCCTCCTGGACCCTCCTTGTCCCTCCCTGTCCCTCCTTTTCCTTCCTTGTCCCTATTCGTCCCTCCTTGATCCTGCTTGTCACTTCTTGTCCCTATTCGTCCCTCCTTGATCCTGCTTGTCCCTTCTTGTCCCTCATTGCCCCACCATGTCCCTCCTTTTCCCTCCTTGTCCCGTCTTGCCCTTCTTGTCCCGCCTTGTCCCTGTTTGTCCCTCCTTGATCCTGCTTGTCCCTACTTGTCCCTTATTGCCCCTCATTGTCCCTTCTTGACCCTCCTTGTCCTTCCTTGTCCCTGTTTGTCCCTCCTTGATCCTGCTTGTCCCTCCTTGTACCTTCTTGTCCCTCCTTGTCCCTACTTGTCCCACCTTGACCCTCCTGGTCCCTCCTTTCTCTTACTTGCCCCTCATTGGCCCTCCTTGTCACTCCTTTTCCCTCATTGCCCTTCATTGTCCCTCCTTTTCCCTCCTTGTCTTTCCTCGTCCCTCCTTGTCCCGCCTTGTCCCTGTTTGTCCCTCCTTGATCCTGCTTGTCCTTCCTTGTCTCTGTTTGTCCCTCCTTGATCCTGATTGTCCATCCTTGTCCCTTCTTGTCCCTCCTTGAATCTCCTTGACCCTCCTGGTCCCTCCTTGCTCCTACTTGCCCTCATTGCCTCTCCTTGGCCCTCCTTGTCGCTCCTTTTCCCTCATTGCCCTTCATTGTCCCTCCTTGTTCCACCTTTTCCCTAATTTCCCTCCTTGTCCCTCCTTTTCCCTCCTTTCCCTGCTTTTCCCTCATTGTCCCTCCTTGTCTTTCCTTGTCCCTCCTTGTCCCTCCTTATCCCTGCTTGTCCCTCCTGGTCCCACCTTGTCCCTCGTTGTCCCTCGTTGTCCGTACTTATCCCTCCTTGTCCCTCATTGCCCCTAATTGTCCCTCCTGGTCCCTCCTTGCTCTTCATTACCCCTTCTTTTCCCTCCTTGTCCCTCGTTATCCCTCCTTGTCCCTCCTGGTCCGAACTTGTCCCTCCTTGTCCCTTACTGCCCCTCATTGTCCCTCCTTGTTCCTCCTTGTTCCTGCTTGGCCCTCCTTTTCCCTCCTTGTCCCTTCATGTCCCTCCTTGTCCCTCCTTGCCCGTCCTTGTCCCTACTTGTCCCTCCCTGTCCCTTCTTGTCCTTCCTTGTCCCTATTTGTCCCTCCTTGATCCTGCTTGTCCCTCATTGCCCCTCATTGCCCCTCCATGCCCATCCTTATCCCTCCTTGTCAGTCCTTGACCCTCCTTGTCCCTCCTTGTCCCTCCTGGTCCGTACTTATCCCTCCTTGTCCCTCATTGCCCCTAATTGTCCCTCCTGGTCCCTCCTTGCTCTTCATTGCCCCTTCTTTTCCCTCCTTGTCCCTCGTTATCCCTCCTTGTCCCTCCTGGTCCGTACTTGTCCCTCCTTGTCCCTTATTGCCCCTCATTGTCCGTCCTTGGCCATGTCCCTTCATGTCCCTGCTTGTCCCTCCTTGCCCGTCCTTGTCCCTGCTTGTCCCTGCTTGTCCCTGCTTGTCCCTCGTTGTCCCTCGTTGTCTCTCCTTGTCCCTCCTTGACCCTCCTTGTCCCTCCTTGACCCTCCTGGTCCGTACTTATCCCTCCTTGTCCCTCCTTGTCTCTCCTTGTCCCTCCTGGTCCCTCCTTGATCCTACTTGCCCCTCACTGCCCCTTCTTGGCCCTCCTTGTCACTCCTTTTCCCTCATTGCCCTTCATTGTCCCTCCTTGTTCCACCTTTCCCCTCCTTTCCCTTCTTGTCTCTCCTTGTCCTCCTTGTCTCTCCTTGTCCTCCTTGTCCTCCTTGACCCTTCTTGTCCCTCATTGCCCCTCCTTGCAACTCCTTTTACCTCCTTGTCCCTCCTTGGCCCTCCTTGTCCCTCATTGTCCCTCCTCTTCCCTCCTTGGCCCTCCTTGTTCCTCATTTTCCCTGCTTGTCCCTGCTTGTCCCTCCTTGTCCCTCCTTGTCCCTCATTGCCCCTCCTTTATCCTCCTTTTCCCTCCTTGTCACTCCTTGTCCCTCCTAGTACCTGCTCGTACCTCCTTTTCCCTCCTTGTCCCTCATTGTCCGTCCTGGTCCCTCCTTATCCCTCATTGCCCCTCATTGTCCCTCCTTGTTCCTCCTTGTCGCTCCTTTCCCTCCTGGTCCCTCCTTATCCCTCCATGTCACTCCTTGTATCTCCTTGCCCCTCCTTGTCCCTGCTTGTCCACCATTGTCCTTCCTTGTCCCTCCTAGACAATCCTAGTCCCTCCTTGTCCCTTCTTGTCTGTCCATGCCCCTCCTGGTCCCTCCTTGCTCCTCCTTGCCCCTTCTTTTCCCTCCTTGTCCCTCCTTGTTCCTCCTTGTCACTCCTTTCCCTCCTGGACCCTCCTTGTCACACCCTGTCCCTCCTTTTCCTTCCTTGTCCCTATTCGTCCCTCCTTGATCCTGCTTGTCCCTTCTTGTCCCTGCTTGTCCTTCCTTGTCCCTATTCGTCCCTCCTTGATCCTGCTTGTCCCTTCTTGTCCCTCATTGCCCCACCATGTCCCTCCTTTTCCCTCCTTGTCCCGTCTTGCCCTTCTTGTCCCGCCTTGTCCCTGTTTGTCCCTCCTTGATCCTGCTTGTCCCTACTTGTCCCTTATTGCCCCTCATTGTCCCTTCTTGACCCTCCTTGTCCTTCCTTGTCCCTGTTTGTCCCTACTTGATCCTGCTTGTCCCTCCTTGTACCTTCTTGTCCCTCCTTGTCCCTACTTGTCCCTCCTTGACCCTCCTGGTCCCTCCTTTCTCCTACTTGCCCCTCATTGGCCCTCCTTGTCACTCCTTTTCCCTCATTGTCCCTCCTCTTCCCTCCTTGTCTTTCCTCGTCCCTCCTTGTCCCGCCTTGTCCCTGTTTGTCCCTCCTTGATCCTGCTTGTCCTTCCTTGTCTCTGTTTGTCCCTCCTTGATCCTGATTGTCCCTCCTTGTCCCTTCTTGTCCCTCCTTGAATCTCCTTGACCCTCCTGGTCCCTCCTTGCTCCTACTTGCCCTCATTGCCTCTCCTTGGCCCTCCTTGTCGCTCCTTTTCCCTCATTGCCCTTCATTGTCCCTCCTTGTTCCACCTTTTCCCTAATTTCCCTCCTTGTCCCTCCTTTTCCCTCCTTTCCCTGCTTTTCCCTCATTGTCCCTCCTTGTCTTTCCTTGTCCCTCCTTGTCCCTCCTTATCCCTGCTTGTCCCTCCTGGTCCCTCCTTGTCCCTCGTTGTCCCTCGTTGTCCGTACTTATCCCTCCTTGTCCCTCATTGCCCCTAATTGTCCCTCCTGGTCCCTCCTTGCTCTTCATTACCCCTTCTTTTCCCTCCTTGTCCCTCGTTATCCCTCCTTGTCCCTCCTGGTCCGAACTTGTCCCTCCTTGTCCCTTACTGCCCCTCATTGTCCCTCCTTGTTCCTCCTTGTTCCTGCTTGGCCCTCCTTTTCCCTCCTTGTCCCTTCATGTCCCTCCTTGTCCCTCCTTGCCCGTCCTTGTCCCTACTTGTCCCTCCCTGTCCCTTCTTGTCCCTCCTTGCCCGTCCTTGTCCCTACTTGTCCCTCCCTGTCCCTCCTTGTCCTTCCTTGCCCCTCCTTGTCACTCCTTGTCCCTCGTTGTCCCTCCTGGTCCGTACTTATCCCTCCTTGTCCCTCCTTGTCTCTCTTTGTCCCTCATTGCCCCTAATTGTCCCTCCTGGTCCCTCCTTGCTCTTCATTGCCCCTTCTTTTCCCTCCTTGTCCCTCGTTATCCCTCCTTGTCCCTCCTGGTCCGTACTTGTCCCTCCTTGTCCCTTATTGCCCTCATTGTCCCTCCTTGTTCCTCCTTGGCCCTCCTTTTCCCTCCTTGTCCCTTCATGTCCCTGCTTGTCCCTCCTTGTCCCTCCTTGCCCGTCCTTGTCCCTCCCTGTCCCTCCTTGTCCTTCCTTGCCCCTCCTTGTCACTCCTTGTCCCTCCTGGTCCGTACTTATCCCTCCTTGTCCCTCCTTGTCTCTCTTTGTCCTGGTCACTCCTTGCTCCTCCTTGCCCCTTCTTTTCCCTCCTTGTCCCTCCTCGTTCCTCCTTGTCACTCCATTCCCTCCTGGACCCTCCTTGTCCCTCCCTGTCCCTCCTTTTCCTTCCTTGTCCCTATTCGTCCCTCCTTGATCCTGCTTGTCCCTTCTTGTCCCTCGTTATCCCTCCTTGTCCCTCCTGGTCCGAACTTGTCCCTCCTTGTCCCTTATTGCCCCTCATTGTCCCTCCTTGTTCCTCCTTGGCCCTCCTTTTCCCTCCTTGTCCCTTCATGTCCCTGCTTGTCCCTCCTTGCCCGTCCTTGTCCCTACTTGTCCCTCCCTGTCCCTCCTTGTCCCTCCTTGTCCTTCCTTGCCCCTCCTTGTCACTCCTTGTCACTCCTTGTCCCTCCTGGTCCGTACTTATCCCTCCTTGTCCCTCCTTGTCTCTCTTTGTCCCTCATTGCCCCTAATTGTCCCTCCTGGTCCCTCCTTGCTCTTCATTGCCCCTTCTTTTCCCTCCTTGTCCCTCGTTATCCCTCCTGGTCCGTACCTGTCCCTCCTTGTCCCTTATTGCCCCTCATTGTCCCTCCTTGTTCCTCCTGGGCCCTCCTTTTCCCTCCTTGTGCCTTCATGTCCCTGCTTGTCCCTCCTTGCCCGTCCTTGTCCCTACTTGTCCCTCCCTGTCCCTCCCTGTCCCTCCTTGTCCTTCCTTGTCCCTATTTGGCCCTCCGTGATCCTGCTTGTCCCTTATTGCCCCTCCATGCCCATCCTTATCCCGCCTGTTCCCTCCTTGTCCCGCCTTGTCCCTGTTTGTCCCTCCTTGATCCTGCTTGTCCCTACTTATCCCTCCTAGTCCCTCATTGTCATTCCTTGACCCTCCTTGTCCTTCCTTGTCCCTGTTTGTCCCTACTTGATCCTGCTTGTCCCTCCTTGTCCCTTCTTGTCCCTTCTTGTCCCTACTTGTCCCTACTTGTCCCTCCTTGTCCCTCCTTGACCCTCCTTGACCCTCCTGGTCCCTCCTTGCTGCTACTTGCCCCTCATTGCATCTCCTTGTCACTCCTTTTCCCTCATTGCCCTTCCCTCATTCCCTCCTTTTCCCTCATGGTCCCTCCTGGTCCCTCCTTGTCTTTCCTTGACCCTTCTTCCTACTTGCCCCTCATTGCCCATCCTTGTCACTCCTTTCCCCTCATTGCTTTTCATTGTCCCTCCTTGTTCCTCCTTTTCCCTCCTTGTCTTTCCTTGTCCCTCCTTTCCCTGCTTTTCCCTCCTTGTCCTTCCTTGTCCCTCCTTGTCCTTCCTTGTCCCTCCTTTCCTTGCTTTTCCCTCCTTGTCCCTCCTTGTCTTTCATTGTCCCTCCTTGTCCCTCCTTATCCCTGCTTGTCCCTCCTCGTCCCTCCTGGTCCCTCCTAGTCCCTCCTTGTCCCTCCTTGTCCCTCCTTTTCCGTCGTTTTCCCTCCTTGTCACTTCTTGACCCTCCTTGACCCTCCTTGTCCCTCCTGGACCGTTCTTATCCCTCCTTGTCCCTCATTGTCCCTCCTTGTCCCTCATTGTCCCTCCTGGTCCCTCCTTGCTCTTCATTGCCCCTTCTTTTCCCTCCTTGCCCCTCATTGTCCCTCCTTGTTCCTCCTTGTCACTCCCTTCCCTCCTTGTCCCTCCTGGACCCTCTTGGTCCCTCCTGGTCCCTGATTGTCCCTCCTTGTCCCTCCTTGACCCTCCATGTTCCTCCTTGCCCCTCCTTTTCCCTCCTTGTCCTTTCTTGACCCCCCTAGTCCCTGCTCGTCCCTCCTTGTCACTCCTTGACACTCCTTGTCCCTCCTTGTTTCTCCTTGTCACACCTTGTCACTCCTTTTCCCTCCTTTTCCCTCCTTTTCCCTCCTTTTCCCTCATTGCCTCCTTGCCCCTCCTTTTCCTTCCTTGTCCCTCCTTGTTCCTACTTGCCCCTCCTTTTCCCTCCTTTTCCCTTCTTGTCCCTCCTTGTCCCTCCTTGTCCCTCCTTGACCCTCTTGGTCCGTACTTATCCCTCCTTGTCTCTCCTGGTCCCTCCTTGATCCTACTTGCCCCTCACTGCCCCTTCTTGGCCCACCTTGTCACTCCTTTTCCCTCATTGCCCTTCATTGTCCCTCCTTGTTCCACCTTTTCCCTCCTTTCCCTCCTTGACCCTCCTTTTCCCTCCTTTCCCTGCTTTTCCCTCCTTGTCCCTCCTTGTCTTTCCTTGTCCCTCCTTGTCCCTCCTTGTCCCTCCTTGTCCCTGCTTGTCCCTGCTTGTCCCTCCTTGTCCCTCGTTGTCCCTCGTTGTCTCTCCTTGTCCCTCCTTGACCCTCCTTGTCCCTCCTTGACCCTCCTGGTCCGTACTTATCCCTCCATGTCCCTCCTGGTCCCTCCTTGATCCTACTTGCCCCTTCTTGGCCCTCCTTGTCACTCCTTTTCCCTCATTGCCCTTCATTGTCCCTCCTTGTTCCACCTTTCCCCTCCTTTCCCTTCTTGTCTCTCCTTGTCCCACGTTGACCCTCGTTGTCTCTCCTTGTCCCTCCTTGTCCCTCCTTGACCCTCATTGACCCTCCTTGACCCTCATTGACCCTCCTTGTCCCTCCTTGTCCCTTCTTGTCCCTACTTGTCGCTTCTTGACCCTCCTGGTCCCTCCTGGTCCCTCCTTGATCCTACTTGCCCCTCACTGCCCCTTCTTGGCCCTCCTTGTCACTCCTTTTCCATCATTGCCCTTCATTGTCCGTCCTTGTTACACCTTTTCCCTCCTTGACCCTACTTTTCCCTCCTTTCCCTGCTTTTCCCTCCTTGTCTTTCCTTGTCCCTCCTTGTCACTCCTTTCCCCCCTTTTCCCTCCTGGTCCCTCCTTGCTCCTCCTTGCTCCTCCTTGCCCCTTGTTTTCCCTCCTTATCCCTCCTTGGCCCTCCTTGTCCCTCCTTGTCCCTCCTTGTCCGTCCTTGTCCCGCCTTGTCCCTCCTGGTCCCTCCTTGTCCCGCCTTGTCCCTTCTGGTCCCTCCTTGACCCTCCTTGTTCCTCCTTGCCCCTCCTTTTCCCTCCATGTCCCTTCTTGACCCCCTAGTCCCTGCTCGTCCCTCTTGTCCCTCATTGTCACTCCTTGACCCTCCTTGTTTTTCCTTGTCACTCCTTGACCCTCCTTGTCCCTCCTTGTCACTCCTTTCCCTCCTAGTCCCTCCTGGCCCTCCTTGTCCCTCCTGATCCCTCCTTGTCCCTCTTTGTCCATCCTTGACCCTCCCTGTTCCTCCTTGCCCCTCCTTTTCTCTCATTGTCCCTTCTTGACCCCACTAGTCCCTGCTCTTCCCTCCTTGTCCCTCATTGTCACTCCTTGACCCTCCTTGTTTCTCCTTGTCACTCCCTTTCCCTCCTTGACCCTCCTAGTCTATCCATGCCCCTCCTGGTCCCTCCTTGCTCCTCATTGCCCCTTCTTTTCCTCCTTGTTCCTCCTTGTCACTCCTTTCCCTCCTTGTCCCTCATTGTCCCTCATTGCCCCTCATTGTCCCTCGATGTTCCTCCTTGCTCCTCCATGCCCCTTGTTTTCCCTCCTTATCCCTCCTTATCCCTCCTTGTCCCTCCTTGTCCCTCCTTGTCCCTCCTTGGCCCTCCTTGTCCGTCCTTGTCCGTCCTTGTCCCTCCTGGTCCCTCCTTGTCCGTCCTTGTCCCGCCTTGTCCCTACTGGTCCCTCCTTGTTCCTCCTTGTCACTTCCTTCCCTCCTGGTCCCTCCTTGTTCCTCCTTGTCACTTCCTTCCCTCCTGGTCCCTTCTGGTCGCTGCTTGTCCCTCCTTGTCCCTCCTTGACCCTCCTTGTTCCTCCTTGCCCCTCCTTGTCCCGTCTTGTCCCTCCTTGTCCCGCATTGTCCCTGTTTGTCCCTCTTTGATCCTGCTTGTCCCTAATTGTCCCTCCTTGTCCCGCCTTGACCCTCCTAGTCCTTCCTTGTCCCTGTTTGTCCCTCCTTGATCCTGCTTGTCCCTCCTTGTCCCTTCTTGTCCCTACTTGTCGCTCCTTGACCCTCCTAGTCCCTCCTTGATCCTACTTGCCCCTCACTGCCCCTTCTTGGTCCTCCTTGTCACTCCTTTTCCCTCATTGCCCTTCATTGTCCCTCCTTGCTCCACCTTTTCCCTCCATGACTCTCCTTTTCACTCCTTTCCCTGCTTATCCCTCCTTGTCTTTCCTTGTCCCTCCTTTGTCCTCCTTTTCCCTCCTTGTCCCTCCCTGACCCTCCTTGCCCCATCTTTTCTTAACTTGTCCCTCATTATCCCTCCTTGTACCTCATTATCCCTCCTGGTCCGTACTTGTCCCTCCTTGTCACTCCTTGCCCTCCTTGGCCATCCTTGTCTCTCCTTGTTCCTCCTTTCCCCTCCTGGTCCCTCCTTGTATCTCCTTGTCCTCCTTGACCCTTCTTGTCCCTCATTGCCCCTCCTTGCAACTCCTTTTACCTCCTTGTCCCTCCTTGGCCCTCCTTGTCCCTCATTGTCCCTCCTCTTCCCTCCTTGGCCGTCCTTGTTCCTCATTTTCCCTGCTTGTCCCTCCTTGTCCCTCCTTGTCCCTCATTGCCCCTCCTTTATCCTCCTTTTCCCTCCTTGTCACTCCTTGTCCCTCCTAGTACCTGCTCGTACCTCCTTTTCCCTCCTTGTCCCTCATTGTCCGTCCTGGTCCCTCCTTATCCCTCATTGCCCCTCATTGTCCCTCCTTGTTCCTCCTTTTCGCTCCTTTCCCTCCTGGTCCCTCCTTATCCCTCCATGTCACTCCTTGTATCTCCTTGCCCCTCCTTGTCCCTGCTTGTCCACCATTGTCCTTCCTTGTCCCTCCTAGACAATCCTAGTCCCTCCTTGTCCCTTCTTGTCTGTCCATGCCCCTCCTGGTCCCTCCTTGCTCCTCCTTGCCCCTTCTTTTCCCTCCTTGTCCCTCCTTGTTCCTCCTTGTCACTCCTTTCCCTCCTGGACCCTCCTTGTCCCTCCCTGTCCCTCCTTTTCCTTCCTTGTCCCTATTCGTCCCTCCTTGATCCTGCTTGTCCGTTCTTGCCCTGCTTGTCCTTCCTTTTCCCTATTCGTCCCTCCTTGATCCTGCTTGTCCCTTCTTGTCCCTCATTGCCCCACCATGTCCCTCCTTTTCCCTTCTTGTCCCGTCTTGCCCTTGTAGAAGGAGTAAACTATCCTTTTGAGCAAGGAGTCAGTTATGCCTTCTCAGTTTATGGTAGTTTATGGTTTTTATTTATTTTATAATTTTATGGGGCTAAATCCAAACCAGACGTTTAACGTCCAAGCTGGATTATAACCAATTACTATGTAGTTATTATCCTTTTAATGCAAATCCCAACCAGACGATATACGCCCAAGTTGGATAATACACTAATTTATTAGGATTTTTATAGGTTTTACAAAAAAACTCCGCTTTTAATATTTAAGATGTTTATTCGTAAATTAAATCGATTTCCGATAATAATGTCAAGCATGGCAGAGTGTACTACTTCCTTCCGTGCTATCCCGTCGGCTAATATTATTTCCGCATACACTTTTTGGAAAGCAATACCTTTCTTTATCAATTTTTGGTAAAGATGATAGCCTGTAACACTTGTTCTAGCTGCGGTATCAAAGTAGGCCTCACCCTTTAGACCATTGATATTAACATCTACTAGAGGAACATCTCTTCCGACCAAAGTAGCGTGTAACGAGTTAAAATCTAATGTCTGCTCTCGGGCAGCAATATATTCTTTGTTACAATTTGGACAATTAGAGCGGTAATATCCTTCTGCACCACATCCATAACAATTGAGTTTGGTATCATTTGCTTTCACCATTTTATGTTTTTCAGCCTCAATTTTCTTGAAACAATTTTCTGCAAGATGATTCTTCTTTCTACAGTATGTGCATCGCAAGAACGGCTTTTCTGAGGTATCGAGGGATTTAGGCTTTGCTTCTCTATTTTCTTGCTTATTTTCAGATATGGTCATTTCTATTTCTCTTGCCTGATGTAAAAGATCTTGAAAGGTATTTAAACTGTCTCTCGATACTTTTCCCCTAATTTGCAGGTTTAGCTGACCAAATATCATGTTTAGCATGGTTTTTTCCGATAATTTTTCGGATAATTGAGCGAAAAGTCTCCTCTTTCTGCAAACAAAAACGTCAGTAGTTTCAAACATTTTCTGCTTTTCCTGACAAATTTCATTAAATATGCGCCAATCTGGTTTCACGGGTGCAAATGCTTTTCTCAATAGCTCTACAGCCTCATCAAACGTATTGGCCTCATCTTGGACACCTTGCCACCATGTCGACGCATAACCTTCCAACAGTAAGGGAAGACTGGTAAGTGCTAGGAAATCTGAAATATTTTCTGCATCTTTGTACACTAAAATCGTTGCCAGAAAGTCTTCAACTTTAGTAGAATTACGACCACCATTAAAACGAGCAGTACAATTGCTGAATGTGGACTTTGTCTCCTGCCTAATGGACACACCACCCAGAAGTTGTCGAATTTGGGTATCGCTTAAAAGAAAGTTCGGCTGAGATTGCATGTGAGCTGTACTATATATTGATTGGCCATTTGGAACAAATTGTGCACTGCTAATATTATTTACGGTCGCGTTAACCGACACTTGAGATTGAGCTGCACGAGATGTTGATGGACCATTTGGGACAGATTGTGCATCATTATGTATATCGTTATTTACAGCCAGGGTTTGTACTGATGGAGTTGTACGAGAAGTGGCAGAAACACTTTGCCCTGAAACCGCAACATTAGGGCTTTCGCTGACTGAAGTTGTGCTTCGGGGACTTCTTCTAATCATTTTTAAAGAATCCCGTGTACTTTACAATTTTTGCTATTGGGAAATCCTATTTTACCTTTAAGAGTGAAGGGCAAGTCTCTCTTATAATTGAGGAACAATAAACTGCTCTTAAATGAGTGATGTAGATTTTTATGCTGCTACTGCAAAAATAGAAAAGCACACGACGTAAGTGATGGAGAATACAAAACAACGATCGATGTATGCAAAACAACAACACTGCAGTAATATTGGCTACAACAACAAACACGCCAGAGAGCAACGACAATGATTTTGTGCGTTCAAACAGCAACAGCGTAGCTTAGACGTACTCCGCAGTGACGATTGCAGCAACCACGATGGTGATATTTATTTTAACAAGAACAACACTGCAGTAATACTGGCTACAACAACAAGTAAGCAAGAGAGAAGAACAACAACAATTATTTTTTTGTGCGTTCCAACACCAACAGCGTAGCTTAGACGTACTCCGCAGTGACGATTGCAGCAACCACGACGGTGATCTTTGTTTAAACAACAACAATAATCACTGTGGCAGTTTAAGAGTATTAAAACGTGGTTTTGCAAAAACAGCACAGTGTTACGTAATAAAATTCCGTCAATTTGTATTTCTTCAGTTTTTGATGATGGGTTTGATTGAAATATTTTTATTTTTCAACCAGTTTTCTTTAGTTGGGCGCCAATGTAGAAGGAGTAAACTATCCTTTTGAGCAAGGAGTCAGTTATGCCTTCTCAGTTTATGGTAGTTTATGGTTTTTATTTATTTTATAATTTTATGGGGCTAAATCCAAACCAGACGTTAAACGTCCAAGCTGGATTATAACCAATTACTATGTAGTTATTATCCTTTTAATGCAAATCCCAACCAGACGATATACGCCCAAGTTGGATAATACACTAATTTATTAGGATTTTTATAGGTTTTACAAAAAAACTCCGCTTTTAATATTTAAGATGTTTATTCGTAGACAGCTTCTCATTGTCCCTCGATGTTCCTCCTTGCTCCTCCATGCCCCTTGTTTTCCCTCCTTATCCCTCCTTATCCCTCCTTGTCCCTCCTTGTCCCTCCTTGTCCCTCCTTGGCCCTCCTTGTCCGTCCTTGTCCGTCCTTGTCCCTCCTGGTCCCTCCTTGTCCGTCCTTGTCCCGCCTTGTCCCTACTGGTCCCTCCTTGTTCCTCCTTGTCACTTCCTTCCCTCCTGGTCCCTCCTTGTTCCTCCTTGTCACTTCCTTCCCTCCTGGTCCCTTCTGGTCGCTGCTTGTCCCTCCTTGTCCCTCCTTGACCCTCCTTGTTCCTCCTTGCCCCTCCTTGTCCCGTCTTGTCCCTCCTTGTCCCGCATTGTCCCTGTTTGTCCCTCTTTGATCCTGCTTGTCCCTAATTGTCCCTCCTTGTCCCGCCTTGACCCTCCTAGTCCTTCCTTGTCCCTGTTTGTCCCTCCTTGATCCTGCTTGTCCCTCCTTGTCCCTTCTTGTCCCTACTTGTCGCTCCTTGACCCTCCTAGTCCCTCCTTGATCCTACTTGCCCCTCACTGCCCCTTCTTGGTCCTCCTTGTCACTCCTTTTCCCTCATTGCCCTTCATTGTCCCTCCTTGCTCCACCTTTTCCCTCCATGACTCTCCTTTTCACTCCTTTCCCTGCTTATCCCTCCTTGTCTTTCCTTGTCCCTCCTTTGTCCTCCTTTTCCCTCCTTGTCCCTCCCTGACCCTCCTTGCCCCATCTTTTCTTAACTTGTCCCTCATTATCCCTCCTTGTACCTCATTATCCCTCCTGGTCCGTACTTGTCCCTCCATGTCACTCCTTGCCCTCCTTGGCCATCCTTGTCTCTCCTTGTTCCTCCTTTCCCCTCCTGGTCCCTCCTTGTATCTCCTTGTCCTCCTTGACCCTTCTTGTCCCTCATTGCCCCTCCTTGCAACTCCTTTTACCTCCTTGTCCCTCCTTGGCCCTCCTTGTCCCTCATTGTCCCTCCTCTTCCCTCCTTGGCCGTCCTTGTTCCTCATTTTCCCTGCTTGTCCCTCCTTGTCCCTCTTGTATTGCCCCTCCTTTATCCTCCTTTTCCCTCCTTGTCACTCCTTGTCCCTCCTAGTACCTGCTCGTACCTCCTTTTCCCTCCTTGTCCCTCATTGTCCGTCCTGGTCCCTCCTTATCCCTCATTGCCCCTCATTGTCCCTCCTTGTTCCTCCTTTTCGCTCCTTTCCCTCCTGGTCCCTCCTTATCCCTCCATGTCACTCCTTGTATCTCCTTGCCCCTCCTTGTCCCTGCTTGTCCACCATTGTCCTTCCTTGTCCCTCCTAGACAATCCTAGTCCCTCCTTGTCCCTTCTTGTCTGTCCATGCCCCTCCTGGTCCCTCCTTGCTCCTCCTTGCCCCTTCTTTTCCCTCCTTGTCCCTCCTTGTTCCTCCTTGTCACTCCTTTCCCTCCTGGACCCTCCTTGTCCCTCCCTGTCCCTCCTTTTCCTTCCTTGTCCCTATTCGTCCCTCCTTGATCCTGCTTGTCCGTTCTTGCCCTGCTTGTCCTTCCTTTTCCCTATTCGTCCCTCCTTGATCCTGCTTGTCCCTTCTTGTCCCTCATTGCCCCACCATGTCCCTCCTTTTCCCTTCTTGTCCCGTCTTGCCCTTGTAGAAGGAGTAAACTATCCTTTTGAGCAAGGAGTCAGTTATGCCTTCTCAGTTTATGGTAGTTTATGGTTTTTATTTATTTTATAATTTTATGGGGCTAAATCCAAACCAGACGTTTAACGTCCAAGCTGGATTATAACCAATTACTATGTAGTTATTATCCTTTTAATGCAAATCCCAACCAGACGATATACGCCCAAGTTGGATAATACACTAATTTATTAGGATTTTTATAGGTTTTACAAAAAAACTCCGCTTTTAATATTTAAGATGTTTATTCGTAAATTAAATCGATTTCCGATAATAATGTCAAGCATGGCAGAGTGTACTACTTCCTTCCGTGCTATCCCGTCGGCTAATATTATTTCCGCATACACTTTTTGGAAAGCAATACCTTTCTTTATCAATTTTTGGTAAAGATGATAGCCTGTAACACTTGTTCTAGCTGCGGTATCAAAGTAGGCCTCACCCTTTAGACCATTGATATTAACATCTACTAGAGGAACATCTCTTCCGACCAAAGTAGCGTGTAACGAGTTAAAATCTAATGTCTGCTCTCGGGCAGCAATATATTCTTTGTTACAATTTGGACAATTAGAGCGGTAATATCCTTCTGCACCACATCCATAACAATTGAGTTTGGTATCATTTGCTTTCACCATTTTATGTTTTTCAGCCTCAATTTTCTTGAAACAATTTTCTGCAAGATGATTCTTCTTTCTACAGTATGTGCATCGCAAGAACGGCTTTTCTGAGGTATCGAGGGATTTAGGCTTTGCTTCTCTATTTTCTTGCTTATTTTCAGATATGGTCATTTCTATTTCTCTTGCCTGATGTAAAAGATCTTGAAAGGTATTTAAACTGTCTCTCGATACTTTTCCCCTAATTTGCAGGTTTAGCTGACCAAATATCATGTTTAGCATGGTTTTTTCCGATAATTTTTCGGATAATTGAGCGAAAAGTCTCCTCTTTCTGCAAACAAAAACGTCAGTAGTTTCAAACATTTTCTGCTTTTCCTGACAAATTTCATTAAATATGCGCCAATCTGGTTTCACGGGTGCAAATGCTTTTCTCAATAGCTCTACAGCCTCATCAAACGTATTGGCCTCATCTTGGACACCTTGCCACCATGTCGACGCATAACCTTCCAACAGTAAGGGAAGACTGGTAAGTGCTAGGAAATCTGAAATATTTTCTGCATCTTTGTACACTAAAATCGTTGCCAGAAAGTCTTCAACTTTAGTAGAATTACGACCACCATTAAAACGAGCAGTACAATTGCTGAATGTGGACTTTGTCTCCTGCCTAATGGACACACCACCCAGAAGTTGTCGAATTTGGGTATCGCTTAAAAGAAAGTTCGGCTGAGATTGCATGTGAGCTGTACTATATATTGATTGGCCATTTGGAACAAATTGTGCACTGCTAATATTATTTACGGTCGCGTTAACCGACACTTGAGATTGAGCTGCACGAGATGTTGATGGACCATTTGGGACAGATTGTGCATCATTATGTATATCGTTATTTACAGCCAGGGTTTGTACTGATGGAGTTGTACGAGAAGTGGCAGAAACACTTTGCCCTGAAACCGCAACATTAGGGCTTTCGCTGACTGAAGTTGTGCTTCGGGGACTTCTTCTAATCATTTTTAAAGAATCCCGTGTACTTTACAATTTTTGCTATTGGGAAATCCTATTTTACCTTTAAGAGTGAAGGGCAAGTCTCTCTTATAATTGAGGAACAATAAACTGCTCTTAAATGAGTGATGTAGATTTTTATGCTGCTACTGCAAAAATAGAAAAGCACACGACGTAAGTGATGGAGAATACAAAACAACGATCGATGTATGCAAAACAACAACACTGCAGTAATATTGGCTACAACAACAAACACGCCAGAGAGCAACGACAATGATTTTGTGCGTTCAAACAGCAACAGCGTAGCTTAGACGTACTCCGCAGTGACGATTGCAGCAACCACGATGGTGATATTTATTTTAACAAGAACAACACTGCAGTAATACTGGCTACAACAACAAGTAAGCAAGAGAGAAGAACAACAACAATTATTTTTTTGTGCGTTCCAACACCAACAGCGTAGCTTAGACGTACTCCGCAGTGACGATTGCAGCAACCACGACGGTGATCTTTGTTTAAACAACAACAATAATCACTGTGGCAGTTTAAGAGTATTAAAACGTGGTTTTGCAAAAACAGCACAGTGTTACGTAATAAAATTCCGTCAATTTGTATTTCTTCAGTTTTTGATGATGGGTTTGATTGAAATATTTTTATTTTTCAACCAGTTTTCTTTAGTTGGGCGCCAATGTAGAAGGAGTAAACTATCCTTTTGAGCAAGGAGTCAGTTATGCCTTCTCAGTTTATGGTAGTTTATGGTTTTTATTTATTTTATAATTTTATGGGGCTAAATCCAAACCAGACGTTAAACGTCCAAGCTGGATTATAACCAATTACTATGTAGTTATTATCCTTTTAATGCAAATCCCAACCAGACGATATACGCCCAAGTTGGATAATACACTAATTTATTAGGATTTTTATAGGTTTTACAAAAAAACTCCGCTTTTAATATTTAAGATGTTTATTCGTAGACAGCTTCTCATGGAATAGACTTAAATCTAGGATTGACACATTGTTATAAAGATTTTTAATAGAGTCACAAACATAAATCAATAACTATAGTGTATGTATTTGTAACAAAATAAATGAGTGACACTTTAATATAATTACATATGTTGAACAAGGAGCGAATGATAATTATATGATACTATGTGTTCGTAACAACATTAATGAGTAACAATTGAGTGATACATATGTTAAACAAGGAGCGAATGATATCGAGTAAATGAGTAATAAAGAGAATTGTAATAAATCAAAATATGAGATTATGAGTGATAATATATTTAAGAGAATGAATTTAACAGTGGGCGAAAATGCAATTAACGTATTTAAGACAGTAGTGATATTCTTTGAATTGAGTGTAAAAAGGTGTTAATCAAATTATAAAATGTATGTAAAAATTATAAAATGCATGTAATAAATTTAAGGTCCGCTACACCCTTCTTGTCCCGCCTTGTCCCTGTTTGTCCCTCCTTGATCCTGCTTGTCCCTACTTGTCCCTTATTGCCTCTCATTGTCCCTTCTTGACCCTCCTTGTCCTTCCTTGTCCCTGTTTGTCCCTCCTTGATCCTGCTTGTCCCTCCTTGTACCTTCTTGTCCCTCCTAGTCCCTACTTGTCCCTCCTTGACCCTCCTGGTCCCTCCTTTCTCCTACTTGCCCCTCATTGGCCCTCCTTGTCACTCCTTTTCCCTCATTGCCCTTCATTGTCCCTCCTTTTCCCTCCTTGTCTTTCCTCGTCCCTCCTTGTCCCGCCTTGTCCCTCCTTGTCCCGCCTTGTCCCTGTTTGTCCCTCCTTGATCCTGCTTGTCCTTCCTTGTTCCTCCTTGTCACTTCCTTCCCTCCTGGTCCCTCCTTGTCCCTCCTGGTCGCTGCTTGTCCCTCCTTGACCCTCCTTGTTCCTCCTTGCCCGTCCTTGTCCCGTCTTGTCCCTCCTTGTCCCGCATTGTCCCTGTTTGTCCCTCTTTGATCCTGCTTGTCCCTAATTGTCCCTCCTTGTCCCTCCTTGTCCAGCCTTGACCCTCCTAGTCCTTCCTTGTCCCTGTTTGTCCTTCCTTGATCCTGCTTGTCCCTCCTTGTCCCTTCTTTTCCCTACTTGTCGCTCCTTGACCCTCCTAGTCCCTCTTTGATCCTACTTGCCCCTCACTGCCCCTTCTTGGTCCTCCTTGTCACTCCTTTTCCCTCATTGCCCTTCATTGTCCCTCCTTGCTCCACCTTTTCCCTCCATGACTCTCCTTTTCACTCCTTTCCCTGCTTATCCCTCCTTGTCACTCCTTGTCTTTCCTTGTCCCTCCTTTGTCCTCCTTTTCCCTCCTTGTCCCTCCCTGACCCTCCTTGCCCCATCTTTTCTTAACTTGTCCCTCATTATCCCTCCTTGTACCTCATTATCCCTCCTGGTCCGTACTTGTCCCTCCTTGTCACTCCTTGCCCTCCTTGGCCATCCTTGTCTCTCCTTGTTCCTCCTTTCCCCTCCTGGTCCCTCCTTGTATCTCCTTGTCCTCCTTGACCCTTCTTGTCCCTCATTGCCCCTCCTTGCAACTCCTTTTACCTCCTTGTCCCTCCTTGGCCCTCCTTGTCCCTCATTGTCCCTCCTCTTCCCTCCTTGGCCCTCCTTGTTCCTCATTTTCCCTGCTTGTCCCTGCTTGTCCCTCCTTGTCCCTCATTGCCCCTCCTTTATCCTCCTTTTCCCTCCTTGTCACTCCTTGTCCCTCCTAGTACCTGCTCGTACCTCCTTTTCCCTCATTGTCCGTCCTGGTCCCTCCTTATCCCTCATTGCCCCTCATTGTCCCTCCTTGTTCCTCCTTGTCGCTCCTTTCCCTCCTGGTCCCTCCTTATCCCTCATTGCCCCTCATTGTCCCTCCTTGTTCCTCCTTGTCCCTGCTTGTCCACCATTGTCCTTCCTTGTCCCTCCTAGACAATCCTAGTCCCTCCTTGTCCCTTCTTGTCTGTCCATGCCCCTCCTGGTCCCTCCTTGCTCCTCCTTGCCCCTTCTTTTCCCTCCTTGTCCCTCCTTGTTCCTCCTTGTCACTCCTTTCCCTCCTGGACCCTCCTTGTCCCTCCCTGTCCCTCCTTTTCCTTCCTTGTCCCTATTCGTCCCTCCTTGATCCTGCTTGTCCCTTCTTGCCCTGCTTGTCCTTCCTTTTCCCTATTCGTCCCTCCTTGATCCTGCTTGTCCCTACTTGTCCCTCATTGCCCCACCATGTCCCTCCTTTTCCCTCCTTGTCCCGTCTTGCCCTTCTTGTCCCGCCTTGTCCCTGTTTGTCCCTCCTTGATCCTGCTTGTCCCTACTTGTCCCTTATTGCCCCTCATTGTCCCTTCTTGACCCTCCTTGTCCTTCCTTGTCCCTGTTTGTCCCTCCTTGATCCTGCTTGTCCCTCCTTGTACCTTCTTGTCCCTCCTTGTCCCTACTTGTCCCTCCTGGTCCCTCCTTTCTCCTACTTGCCCCTCATTGGCCCTCCTTGTCACTCCTTTTCCCTCATTGCCCTTCATTGTCCCTCCTTTTCCCTCCTTGTCTTTCCTCGTCCCTCCTTGTCCCGCCTTGTCCCTCCTTGTCCCGCCTTGTCCCTGTTTGTCCCTCCTTGATCCTGCTTGTCCTTCCTTGTCTCTGTTTGTCCCTCCTTGATCCTGATTGTCCCTCCTTGTCCCTTCTTGTCCCTCCTTGAATCTCCTTGACCCTCCTGGTCCCTCCTTGCTCCTACTTGCCCTCATTGCCTCTCCTTGGCCCTCCTTGTCGCTCCTTTTCCCTCATTGCCCTTCATTGTCCCTCCTTGTTCCACCTTTTCCCTAATTTCCCTCCTTGTCCCTCCTTTTCCCTCCTTTCCCTGCTTTTCCCTCATTGTCCCTCCTTGTCTTTCCTTGTCCCTCCTTATACCTGCTTGTCCCTCCTGGTCCCTCCTTGTCCCTCCCTGTCCCTCCTTGTCCTTCCTTGCCCCTCCTTGTCACTCCTTGTCCCTCCTTGTCCCTCCTGGTCCGTACTTATCCCTCCTTGTCCCTCCTTGTCTCTCTTTGTCCCTCATTGCCCCTAATTGTCCTCCTGGTCCCTCCTTGCTCTTCATTGCCCCTTCTTTTCCCTCCTTGTCCCTCGTTATCCCTCCTTGTCCCTCCTGGTCCGTACCTGTCCCTCCTTGTCCCTTATTGCCCCTCATTGTCCCTCCTTGTTCCTCCTGGGCCCTCCTTTTCCCTCCTTGTGCCTTCATGTCCCTACTTGTCCCTCCTTGCCCGTCCTTGTCCCTACTTGTCCCTCCCTTTCCCTCCCTGTCCCTCCTTGTCCTTCCTTGTCCCTATTTGGCCCTCCTTGATCCTGCTTGTCCCTCATTGTCCCTCCATGCCCATCCTTATCCCGCCTTTTCCCTCCTTGTCCCGCCTTGTCCCTGTTTGTCCCTCCTTGATCCTGCTTGTCCCTACTTATCCCTCCTAGTCCCTCATTGTCATTCCTTGACCCTCCTTGTCCTTCCTTGTCCCTACTTGATCCTGCTTGTCCCTCCTTGTCCCTCCTTGTCCCTTCTTGTCCCTTCTTGTCCCTACTTGTCCCTCCTTGTCCCTCCTTGACCCTCCTGGTCCCTCCTTGCTGCTACTTGCCCCTCATTGCATCTGCTTGTCACTCCTTTTCCCTCATTGCCCTTCATTGTACCTTCTTGTTCCTCCTTTTCCCTCCTTGTCTTTCCTTGTCACTCCTTTTCCCTCCTTTCCTTGCTTTTCCCTCCTTGTCTTTCCTTGTCCCTCCTTCCCTTGCTTTTCCCTCCTTGTCCCTCCTTGTCCTTCCTTGTCCCTCTTTGTCCTTCCTTGTCCCTCCTTGTCTCTCTTTGTCCCTCATTGCCCCTAATTGTCCCTCCTGGTCCCTCCTTGCTCTTCATTGCCCCTTCTTTTCCCTCCTTGTCCCGCGTTATCCCTCCTTGTCCCTCCTGGTCCGTACCTGTCCCTCCTTGACCCTTATTGCCCCTCATTGTCCCTCCTTGTTCCTCCTGGGCCCTCCTTTTCCCTCCTTGTGCCTTCATGTCCCTACTTGTCCCTCCTTGCCCGTCCTTGTCCCTACTTGTCCCTCCCTGTCCCTCCTTGTCCTTCCTTGTCCCTATTTGGCCCTATTTGGCCCTCCTTGATCCTGCTTGTCCCTCATTGCCCCTCCATGTCCATCCTTATCCCGCCTTTTCCCTCCTTGTCCCGCCTTGTCCCTGTTTGTCCCTCCTTGATCCTGCTTGTCCCTACTTATCCCTCCTAGTCCCTCATTGTCATTCCTTGACCCTCCTTGTCCTTCCTTGTCCCTGTTTGTCCCTACTTGATCCTGCTTGTCCCTCCTTGTCCCTCCTTGTCCCTTCTTGTCCCTTCTTGTCCCTACTTGTCCCTCCTTGTCCCTTCTTGACCCTCCTTGACCCTCCTGGTCCCTCCTTGCTGCTACTTGCCCCTCATTGCATCTCCTTGTCACTCCTTTTCCCTCATTGCCCTTCATTGTCCCTCCTTGCTCCTCCTTGTCCCTCCTTGCCACTTCTTGACCCTCCTTGTCCCTCCTTGACCCTCCTTGTCCCTCCTGGACCGTTTTTATCCCTCCTTGTCCCTCATTGCCCCTAATTGTCCCTCCTGGTCCCTCCTTGCTCTTCATTGCCCCTTCTTTTCCCTCCTTGCCCCTCCTTGTTCCTCCTTGTCACTCCCTTTCCTCCTTGTCCCTCATTGCCCCTCATTGTCCCTCCTTTCCCTCCTTTTCCCTCATGGTCCCTCCTTGTCCCTCATTGCCCCTCATTGTCCCTCCTTGTTCCTCCTTTCCCTCCTTTTCCCTCATGGTCCCTCCTTGTCCCTCCTTGTCTCTCCTTGACCCTTCTTCCTACTTGCCCCTCATTGCCCATCATTGTCACTCCTTTCCCCTCATTGCTTTTCATTGTCCCTCCTTGTTCCTCCTTTTCCCTCCTTGTCTTTCCTTGTCCCTCCTTTCCATGCTTTTCCCTCCTTGTCCCTCCTTGTCCTTCCTTGTCCCTCCTTGTCCTTCCTTGTCCCTCCTTTCCTTGCTTTTCCCTCCTTGTCCCTCCTTGTCTTTCATTGTCCCTACTTGTCCCTCCTTGTCCCTCCTTATCCCTGCTTGTCCCTCCTCGTCCCTCCTGGTCCCTCCTGGTCCCTCCTAGTCCCTCCTTGCTTCTCCTTGTCCCTCCTTTTCCGTCGTTTTCCCTCCTTGTCACTTCTTGACCCTCCTTGTACCTCTTTGTCCCTCCTTGACCCTCCTTGTCCCTCCTGGACCGTTCTTATCCCTCCTTATCCCTCCTTGTCCCTCATTGTCCCTCCTGGTCCCTCCTTGCTCTTCATTGCCCCTTCTTTTCCCTCCTTGCCCCTCATTGTCCCTCCTTGTTCCTCCTTGTCACTCCCTTCCCTCCTTGTCCCTCCTGGTCCCACCTGGTCCCTGATTGTCCCTCCTTGTCCCTCCTTGACCCTCCATGTTCCTCCTTGCCCCTCCTTTTCCCTCCTTGTCCCTTCTTGACCCCCCTAGTCCCTGCTCGTCCCTCCTTGTCACTCCTTGACACTCCTTGTCCCTCCTTGTTTCTCCTTGTCACACCTTGTCACTCCTTTTCCCTCCTTTTCCCTCCTTTTTCCTCCTTTTCCCTCCTTTTCCCTCCTTTTCCCTCATTGCCTCCTTGCCCCTCCTTGACCCTCTTGGTCCGTACTTATCCCTCCTTGTCTCTCCTGGTCCCTCCTTGATCCTACTTGCCCCTCACTGCCCCTTCTTGGCCCTCCTTGTCACTCCTTTTCCCTCATTGCCCTTCATTGTCCCTCCTTGTTCCACCTTTTCCCTCCTTTCCCTCCTTGACCCTCCTTTTCCCTCCTTTCCCTGCTTTTCCCTCCTTGTCTCTCCTTGTCTTTCCTTGTCCCTCCTTGTCCCTCCTTGTCCCTGCTTGTCCCTGCTTGTCCCTCCTTGTCCCTCCTTGTCCCTCGTTGTCCCTCGTTGTCTCTCCTTGTCCCTCCTTGACCCTCCTTGTCCCTCCTTGACCCTCCTGGTCCGTACTTATCCCTCCTTGTCTCTCCTTTCCCTCCTGGTCCCTCCTTGATCCTACTTGCCCCTCACTGCCCCTTCTTGCCCCTCCTTGTCACTCCTTTTCCCTCATTGCCCTTCATTGTCCCTCCTTGTTCCACCTTTCCCCTCCTTTCCCTTCTTGTCTCTCCTTGTCCTACGTTGACCCTCGTTGTCTCTCCTTGTCCCTCCTTGACCCTCATTGACCCTCCTTGACCCTCCTTGTCCCTCCTTGTACCTTCTTGTCCCTACTTGTCGCTTCTTGACCCTCCTGGTCCCTCCTTGATCCTACTTGCCCCTCACTGCCCCTTCATGGCCCTCCTTATCACTCCTTTTCCATCATTGCCCTTTATTGTCCGTCCTTGTTACACCTTTTCCCTCCTTGACCCTCCTCTCCCTCCTTGTCTTTCCTTGTCCCTCCTTGTCCCTGCTTGTCCCTCTTTGTCCCTCGTTGTCTCTCCTTGTCCCTCCTTGTCTCTCCTTGTCCCTCATTGCCCCTAATTGTCCCTCCTGGTCCCTCCTTGCTCTTCATTGCCCCTTCTTTTCCGTCCTTGTCCCTCCTGGTCCGTACTTGTCCATCCTTGTCCCTTATTGCCCCTCATTGTCCCTCCTTGTTCCTCCTTGGCCCTCCTTTTCCCTTCATGTCCCTGCTTGTCCCTCCTTGTCCCTCCTTGCCCGTCCTTGTCCCTTCTTATCCCTCCATGTCGCACCTTGTCCCTCATTGCCCCTCCATGTCCGTCCTTGTCACGCATTGTCCCTCCTTTACCCTCCTTGTCACTCATTGTCCCTCCTTGAACCTGCTTGTCCCTACTTGTCTCTCCTTGCCCATCCTTGTCCTTCCTTGGGCCTGTTTGTCGCTCCTTGATCCTGCTTCTCCCTCCTTGTCCCTTCCTGTCCCACCTAGTCACTCGTTGACCCTCGTTGACCCTCCTGGTCCTTCCTTGCTCTTACTTGCACCTCCTTTTCCCGCCTTGTCCCTGATTGCCCCTCCTTGGCCATCCTTGTCACTCCTTTTGTCTCATTGCCCCTCATTGTCCCTCCTTGTTCCTCCTATTCCCTCCTTTCCCCTCCTTGTCCCTCGATGTCTTTCCTTTTCCCTCCTTGTCCCTCGTTGTCTTTCCTGGTCCCTCCTGGTCCCTGATTGTCCCTCCTTGTCCCTCCTTGTCCCTCCTTGACCCTCCATGTTCCTCCTTGCCCCTCCTTGTCCCTTCTTGACCCCCTAGTCCCTGCTCGTCCCTCCTTGTCACTCCTTGACACTCCTTGTCCCTCCTTGTTTCTCCTTGTCACACCTTGTCACTCCTTTTCCCTCCTTTTCCCTCCTTTTCCCTCCTTTTCCCTCCTTTTCCCTCCTTTTCCCTCATTTTCCCTCATTGCCTCCTTGCCCCTCCTTTTCCTTCCTTGTCCCTCCTTGTTCCTCCTTGCCCCTTTTTTTCCCTTCTTGTCCCTCCTTGTCCCTCCTTGTCCCTCCTTGTCCCTCCTTGTCCCTCCTTGACCCTCTTGGTCCGTACTTATCCCTCCTTGTCTCTCCTGGTCCCTCCTTGATCCTACTTGCCCCTCACTGCCCCTTCTTGGCCCTCCTTGTCACTCCTTTTCTCTCATTGCCCTTCATTGTCCCTCCTTGTTCCACCTTTTCCCTCCTTTCCCTCCTTGACCCTCCTTTCCCTGCTTTTCCCTCCTTGTCCCTCCTTGTCTTTCCTTGTCCCTCCTTGTCCCTGCTTGTCCCTGCTTGTCCCTCCTTGTCCCTCGTTGTCCCTCGTTGTCTCTCCTTGTCCCTCCTTGACCCTCCTTGTCCCTCCTTGACCCTCCTGGTCCGTACTTATCCCTCCTTGTCTCTCCTTGTCCCTCCTGGTCCCTCCTTGATCCTACTTGCCCCTCACTGCCCCTTCTTGGCCCTCCTTGTCACTCCTTTTCCCTCATTGCCCTTCATTGTCCCTCCTTGTTCCACCTTTCCCCTCCTTTCCCTTCTTGTCTCTCCTTGTCCCACGTTGACCCTCGTTGTCTCTCCTTGTCCCTCCTTGACCCTCATTGACCCTCCTTGACCCTCCTTGTCCCTCCTTGTCCCTTCTTGTCCCTACTTGTCGCTTCTTGACCCTCCTGGTCCCTCCTGGTCCCTCCTGGTCCCTCCTTGATCCTAATTGCCCCTCACTGCCCCTTCTTGGCCCTCCTTGTCACTCCTTTTCCATCATTGCCCTTCATTGTCCGTCCTTGTTACACCTTTTCCCTCCTTGACCCTCCTTTTCCCTCCTTTCCCTGCTTTTCCCTCCTTGTCTTTCCTTGTCCCTCCTTGTCCCTCGTTGTCCCTCGTTGTCTCTCCTTCTCCCTCCTTGTCTCTCCTTGTCCCTCATTGCCCCTAATTGTCCCTCCTGGTCCCTCCTTGCTCTTCATTGCCCCTTCTTTTCCGTCCTTGTCCCTCCTTGGCCCTCCTTTTCCCTTCATGTCCCTGCTTGTCCCTCCTTGTCCCTCCTTGCCCGTCCTTGTCCCTCCATGTCGCACCTTGTCCCTCATTGCCCCTCCATGTCCGTCCTTGTCCCGCATTGTCCCTCCTTTACCCTCCTTGTCACTCATTGTCCCTCCTTGAACCTGCTTGTTCCTACTTGTCTCTCCTTGCCCATCCTTGTCCTTCCTTGGGCCTGTTTGTCGCTCCTTGATCCTGCTTCTCCCTCCTTGTCCCTTCCTGTCCCACCTAGTCCCTCGTTGACCCTCGTTGACCCTCCTGGTCCCTCCTGGTCCCTCCTTGCTCTTAGTTGCACCTCCTTTTCCCGCCTTGTCCCTCATTGCCCCTCCTTGGCCATCCTTGTCACTCCTTTTGTTTCATTGCCCCTCATTGTCCCTCCTTTTCCCTCCTTTCCCCTCCTTGTCCCTCGATGTCTTTCCTTTCCCTCCTTGTCCCTCGTTGTCTTTCCTTGTCCCTCCATGTCTCTGATTGTCCCTCCTTATCCCTGCTTGTCCCTCCTTGTCCCTCCTTGACCCTCATTGTCCCTCCTTGACCCTCCTTGTCACTCCTTGTCCCTCCTGGTCCGTACTTGTCCCTCCTTGTCCCTCCTTGCTCCTCCTTGCCCCTTCTTTTCCCTCCTTATCCCTACTTGTCTATCCAGGTCCATCCTGGTCCGTACTTGTCCCACCTTGGCCCTCCGTGTCCCACATTGTCCCTCATTGCCCCTCACTGTCCCTCCTTGTCACTCCTTTCCCTCCTGGCCCCTCCTTGCTCCTCCTTGCCCCTTCTTTTCCCTCCTTGGCCCTCCTTGTCCCTCCTTGTCCCTCCTTGCTCCTCCTTGCCCCTTCTTTTCCTCCTTTTCCCTCCTTATCCCTACGTGTCCATGCTGGTCCATCCTGGTCCGTACTTGTCCCTCCTTGTCCCACATTTTACCTCACTGCCCCTCCTGTTCCCTCCTTGCTCCTCCTTGCCCCTCCTTTTCCATCCTTATCCCTCCTTGTCCCTCCTTGGCCCTCGTTGGCCCTCCGTGTCCCTCCTTGTCCCTCCTTAATCCTCCTTATCCCTCCTTGGCCCTCCGTGTCCCTCCTTGTCCTTCCTTGTCCCTGTTTGTCCCTCCTTGATCCTACTTGTCCCTCCTTGTCCCTGCT
Organism: Polietes domitor; assembly: GCA_947397865.1. Taxonomy (NCBI): domain Eukaryota; kingdom Metazoa; phylum Arthropoda; class Insecta; order Diptera; family Muscidae; genus Polietes; species Polietes domitor. Next base: position 7,722,598 of record OX377623.1, read on the forward strand.
TGTCTCTCCTTGTTCCTACTTGTCCCTCCTTGACCATCCTTGTCCTTCCTTGTACCTGTTTGTCCCTCCTTGATCCTGTTTGTCCCTCCTTGTCCCTCAGTGCACCACAATGCCCCTCATTGCCCCTCCTTATCCCTCCTTTTCCCTCCTGGTCCCTCCTTGTCCCTCCTTGTCCCTCCTTGTCCCTCCTTGTCCCTCCTTGTCCCTCCTTGACCCTCCTTGTCCCTGCTTATCCCTGTTTGTCCCTGCTTGTCCCTCCCGCTCCCTCCTTTGTCCTCCTTTTCTCTTCTTGTCCGTCCTTGTCCCTCCTGGTCCCTCATTGCCCCTCCTTGTCCCTCCTTGTCACTCCTTTTCCGTCCTTGTCCCTCCTTGTCCGTGCTTGACCCTCCTTGTCCCTGCTTGTCCCTCCTTAATCCTCCTTGTCTCTCCTTGCCCGTCCTTGTCCCTTCTTGTTTTTCCTTTTCCCTACTTGTCTCTCCTTGTCCCTCAATGTCCCTCCTTGTCCCTCCTTGTCCCTCCTTGACCCTCCTTGACCCTCCTTGTCCCTCCTTGTCCCAACTTGTCCTTCCTTGTCCCTCCTTGTCCCTCATTATCCCTGCTTGTCCCTCATTGCCCCTCCTTTTCCTCTTTTTCCCTCATTGCCCGTCCTTGTCCATCCTGGTCCCTCCTTTTCCCTCCTTGTCCGTCCTTGACCCTTCTGGTGTCTCCTTGACCCTCCTTGCCCCTCCTTTTCCCTTCTTGACCCCCTAGTCCCTGCTCGTCTCTCCTTGTCTCTCATTGTCACTCCTTGATCCTCCTTGTCCCTCCTTGTTTTTCCTTTTCCCTCCTTGTCCGTCCTGTCCCTTCTGGTCCCTCCTTGACCCTCCTTGCCCCTCCTTTTCCCTTATTGTCCCTTCTTGAACCCCCTAGTCCCTGCTCGTCCCTCCTTGTCCCTCATTGTCACTCCTTGGCCCTCCTTGTCTCTCCTTGCCCGTCCTTGTCCCTTCTTGTTTTTCCTTGTCCCACCTTGTCCCTCCTTGTCCGTCCTTGTCCCTCCTGGTCCCTCATTGCCTCTCCTTGTCCCTCCTGGTCCCTCATTGCCTCTCCTTGTCCCTCCTTGTCACTCCTTTTCCATACTTGTCCCTCCTTGTCTCTCCTTACCCCTCCTTTTCACTCCTTGTTCCTCCTTGTCACTCCTTCTCCCTCCTTGTCCCTCCTTGTTCCTCCTTGTCACTCCTTTTCCCTCCTTTTCCCTACTTGTCTCTCCTTGTCCCTCAATGTCCCTCCTTGTCCCTCCTTGTCCCAACTTGTCCCTCCTTGTCCCTCATTATCCCTGCTTGTCCCTCATTGCCCCTCCATTTCCTCCTTTTCCCTCATTGCCCGTCCTTGTCCCTCCTGGTCCCTCCTTTTCCCTCCTTGTCCGTCCTTGTCCCTTCTGGTGTCTCCTTGACCCTCCTTGCCCCTCCTTTTCCCTTCTTGACCCCCTAGTCCCTGCTCGTCCCTCCTTGTCTCTCATTGTCACTCCTTGATCCTCCTTGTCCCTCCTTGTTTTTCCTTGTCACTCCTTTCCCTCCTAGTCCCTCCTGGCCCCTCCGTGTCTCTCATTGACCCTCCTTGTCTCTCCTTGACTCTCCTTGTCCTTCCTTGTCCCTGTTTGTCCCTCCTTGATCCTGTTTGTCCCTCCTCGTCCCTTCTTGTCCCTACTTGTCCCTCCTTGCTCCCTCCTTGCTCCCTCCTTGCTCCTACTTGCCCCTCATTGCCCCTTCTTGGCCCTCCTTGTCATTCCTTTTCCCTCATTGCAATTCATTGTCCCTCCTTGTTCCACCTTTTCCCTCCTTTCCACCTTGTCACTCCTTTTCCCTCTTTTCCACCTTTCCCTGCTTTTCCCTCCTTGTCCCTCCTTGTCTTTCCTTGTCCCTCCTTGTCCCTGCTTGTCCCTGCTTGTCCCTCCTTATCCCTGCTTGTCCCTCCTTGTTCCTCGTTGTCTCTCCTTGTCCCTCCTTGGCCCTCCTTGACCCTCCTTGTTCCTCTTTGTCCCTCCTTGACCCTCCTTGTCCCTCCTGGTGTCTCTCCTTGTCCCTCATTGCCCCTAATTGTCGCTCCTGCTCCCTCCTTGCTCTTCGTTGCCCCTTCTTTTCCCTCCTTGTCCGTCATTATCCATCCTTGTCCCTCCTGGTCCGTACTTGTCCCTTATTGCCCCTCATTGTCCCACCTTTTCCCTTCATGTCCCTTCATGTCCCTGCTTGTCCCAGCTTGTCCCTCCTTGCCCGTCATTGTCCCTTCTTATCCCTCCTTGTCCCACCTTGTCCCTCATTGCCCCTCCATGTCCGTCCTTGTCCCGCATTGTCCCTCCTTGTCAGTCATTGTCCCTCCTTGACCCTGCTTGTCCCTACTTGTCTCTCCTTGTCCCTCCTTTTCCTTCCTTGGGCCTATTTGTCGCTCCTTGATCCTGCTTGTACCTCCTTGTCCCTTAATGGCCCTCCTTGTCCCTACTTGTCCCTCGTTGACCCTCCTTGTCTCTCCATGCCCCTCCTGGTCCCTCCTTGCCCCTTCTTTTCCCTCCTTGTTCCTCCTTGTCACTCCTTTCCCTCCTTTACCCTCCTGGTCCCACCTTGTCTCTCCTTGTCCCTCCGTGACCCTCATTGTCCCTCCTGGTCCGTACTTGTCCCTCCTTGTCCCTACTTGTCCCTCCTTGTCCTTCCTTGTCCCTCCTTGATCTTCCTTCTTCCTCCTTGTCACTCCTTTCCCTCCTTTACCCTCCTGGTCCCACGTTGTCTCTCCTTGTCCCTCCGTGACCCTCATTGTCCCTACTGGCCCGTACTTGTCCCTCCTTGACCCTCCTTGTCCTTGCTTGTCCCTCCTTGCTCTTACTTGCCCCTCCTTTTCCCGCCTTGTCCATCATTGCCCCTTCTTGGCCCTCCTTGTCACTACTTTTGCCTCATTGCCCCTCATTGTCCCTCCTTGTTCCTCCTTTTCCCTCCTTGTCTTTCCTTGCCCCTCATTGTCTTTCCTTGTCCCTCCATGTCTCTGCTTGTCCCTCCTTATCCCTCCTTGTCACTCCTTGACCCTCCTTGTCCATCCTTGTCCCTCCTTAACCCTCATCGTTCCTCCTTGTCCCTCCTGGTCCGTACTTGTCCCTCATTGTCCCTCCTTGTCCCTGTTTGTCCCTCCTTGTCCTTCATTGTCCCTCCTTTGTCCTCCTTTTCCCTCCTTGACCCTCCAAGTCCCTGTTCGTCCCTCCTTGTCCCTCATTGTCACTCCTTGACCCTCTTTGTCCCTTCTTGTTTTTCCTTGTCACTCCTTTCCCTCCTAGTCCCTCCTTGTCCCTCCTGGTCCCTCCTGGTCCCTCCTGGTCCCTCCTGGTCCCTCCTTGTCCCTCCTTGTCCCTCCTTGTCCCTCCTTGTCCCTCCTTTTCCCTCCTTGTCCCCCCTAGTCCCTTCTAGTCCCTCCTTGTTCCTCCTTGTTTCTCCTTGTCACACCTTGTCACACCTTGTCACTCCTTTTCCCTCCTTGACCCTCCTTGTCTCACCATGCCCCTTCTGGCCCCTCCTTGCCCCTTCTTTTCCCTCCTTGTTCCTCCTTGTACCTCCTTGTCACTCCTTTCCCTCCTTTACCCTCCTGGTCCCACCTTGTCCCTCCTGGTCCGTACTTGTCCCTCCTTGTCCTTCCTTGTCCCTCCTTGATCCTGCTTGTCCCTTCTTGTCCCCCAGTGACCCTTCATGTCCCTCATTGCCCCTCCATGTGCCTCTTTATCCCTCCTGGTCCCTCCTTGTCCCGTCTTGTCCCTCCTTGTCACGCCTTGTCCATGTTTGTCCCTCCTTGATCCTGCTTGTCCCTCCTTGACCCTCCTTGTCCTTCCTTGTCCCTGTTTGTCCCTCCTTGATCCTGCTTGTCCCTTCTTGTGCCTACTTGTCCCTCCTGGTGCCTCCTTGCTCCTACTTGCCCCTTCTTGGCCCTATTTGTCACTCCTTTTCCTTCATTGCCCTTCATTGTCCCTCCTTGTTCCACCTTTTCCCTCCTTTCCCTCCTTGTTTCACCTTTTCCCTCCTTTCCCTCCTTGACCCTCCTTATCCCTCCTTGTCTTTCCTTGTCCCTCCTTGTCCCTGCTTATCCCTGCTTGTCCCTACTTGTCCCCCAGTGCCCCTTCATGTCCCTCATTGCCCCTCCATGTACCTCCTTATCCCTCCTGGTCCCTCCTTGTCCCGTCTTGTCCCTGTTTGTCCCTCATTGATCCTGCTTGTCCCTAATTGACCCTTCTTGTGCCTACTTGTCCCTCCTTGACCGTACTGGTCCCTCCTTGCTCCTACTTGCCCCTCATTGCCCCTTCTTGGCCCTCCTTGTCACTTCTTTTCCTTCATTGTCCCTCCTTGTTCCACCTTTTCCCTCCTTTCCCTCCCTGACCCTCCTTTCCCTGCTTTTCCCTCCTTGTCCCTCGTTGTCCCTCGTTGTCTCTCCTTGTCTCTCCTTGTCCCTCATTGCCCCTAATTGTCCCTCCTGGTCCCTCCTTGCTCGTTCTTTTCCCTCCTTGTCCCTCCTGGTCCGTACTTGTCCCTCCTTGTCCCTTATTGCCCCTCATTGTCCCTCCTTGTTCCTCCTTGTTCCTCCTTGGCCCTCCTTTTCCCTTCATGTCCCTGCTTGTCCCTCCTTGCCCGTCCTTGTCCCTTCTTATCCCTCCTTATCCCACCTTGTCCCTCATTGTCCCTCCATGTCCGTCCTTGTCCCGCATTGTCCCTCCTTTACCCTCCTTGTCACTAATTGTCCCTCCTTGACCCTGCTTGTCCCTACTTGTCTCTCCTTGCCCCTCCTTGTCCTTCCTTGGGCCTGTTTGTCGCTCCTTGATCCTGCTTCTCCCTCCTTGTCCCTTCCTGTCCTCCTAGTCCCTACTTGTCCCTCCTTGACCCTCCTTGACCCTCCTGGTCCCTCCTTGCTCTTACTTGCCCCTCCTTTTCCCGCCTTGTCCCTCATTGCCCCTCCTTGTCACTCCTTTTGCCTCATTGCCCCTCATTGACCCTCCTTGGACATCCTTTTCCATCCTTTCCCTCCTTGTCTTTCCTTGTCCCTCCTTTTCCCTCCTTTCCCTCCATTTCCCTCCTTTTCCCTCCTTATCCCTCGTTGTCTTTCCTTGTCCCTCCATGTCTCTGCTTGTCCCTCCTTATTCCAGCTTTTCCTTCCTTGTCCCTCCTTGCCCCTCCTTGTCCCTCCTTGTCCCTCCTTGTCCCTCCTTGTCTCTCCTTGACCCTCCTTGTCCCTCCTTGACCCTCCTTGTCCCTACTGGTCCGTACTTGTCCCTCCTTGTCCCTCATTGCCCTCATGGTCCCTCCTGGTCCCTCCTTGTGCCTCCTTGTCCCTCCTTGACCCTCCTTGACCCTCCTTGACTCTCCTTGTTCCTCCTTGTCCCTCCTGGTCCGTACTTGTCCCTCCTTGTCCCTCATTGTCCCTGCTTGTCCCTCCTTGTACGTCCTTGTCCCCCATTGTCCCTTCTTGTCCCTCATTGACCCTCCTTTGTCCTCCTTTTACCTCAGTTTCCCTCCTTGTCCCTCGTTATCCCTGCTTGTCCCTCCTTGTCCCTCATTGCCCCTACTGGTCCCTCCTTGCCCCTTCTTTTCCCTCCTTATGCCTACTTGTCCATCCTGGTCCATCCTGGTCCGTACTTGTCCCTCCTTGGCCCTCCTTAACCCTCCTTGTCCCTCCTGGTCCGTACTTGTCCCTCCTTGTCCCTCATTGTCCCTGCTTGTCCCTCATTGTCCCACCTTTGTCCTCCTTTTACCTCATTTTCCCTCCTTGACCCTCCAAGTCCCTGTTCGTCCCTCCTTGTCCCTCCTTGACCATCCTTGACCCTCCTTGTTCCTCCTTGTTCCTCCTTTTCCCTCCTTGTCCCTTCTTGACCCCCCTAGTCCCTGCTCGTCCCTCCTTGTTTCTCCTTGTCACACCTTGTCACTCCTTTTCCCTCCTTGTCTCTCCATGCCCCTCCTGGTCCCTCATTGCCACTTCTTTTCCCTCCTTGTTCCTCCTTGTCACTCCTTTCCCTCCTTTACCCTCCTGGTCCCTCCTTGTGTCTCCTTGCCCTCCTGGTCCGTACTTGTCCCCCCTTGTCCCTACTTGTCCCTCCTTGTCCTTCCTTGTCCTTGTGCCTCCTTGTCCCTCCTTGACCCTCCTTGACCCTCCTTGACCCTCCTTGACCCTCCTTGTACCTCCTTGTCCCTCCTGGTCCGTACTTGTCCCTCCTTGTCCCTCATTGTCCCTGCTTGTCCCTCCTTGTCCGTCCTTGTCCCTCATTGTCCCTCCTTGTCCCTCATTGACCCTCCTTTGTCCTCCTTTGTCCTCCTTTTACCTCATTTTCCCTCCTTGTCCCTCGTTATCCCTGCTTGTCCCTCCTTGTCCCTCACTGCCCCTACTGGTCCCTCCTTGCTCCTCCTTGCCCCTTCTTTTCCCTCCTTATCCCTACTTGTCCATCCTGGTCCATCCTGGTCCGTACTTGTCCCTCCTTGGCCCTCCGTGTCCCACATCGTCCCTCCTTTTTCCTCCTTGCCACTCCTTTCCCTCCTTTTCCCTCTTGGTCCCTCCTTGCTCCTCCTTGCCCCTTCTTTTCCCTCCTTATCCCTCCTTGTCCATCCTGGTCCCTCCTTATCCCTCCTTGTCCATCCTTGTCCCTCCTTAACCCTCCTTGTTCCTCCTTGTCCCTCCTGGTCCGTACTTATCCCTCCTTGTCCGTCCTTGTCCCTGCTTGTCCCACCTTTGTCCTCCTTTTACCTCATTTCCCTCCTTGACCCTCCAAGTCCCTGTTCGTCCCTCCTTGTCCCTCCTTGACCCTCCTTGTTCCTCCTTTTCCCTCCTTGTCCCTTCTTGACCCACCTAGTCCCTGCTCGTCCCTCCTTGTTTCTCCTTGTCACACCTTGTCACTCCTTTTCCCTCCTTGTCTCTCCATGCCCCTCCTGGTCCCTCATTGCCACTTCTTTTCCCTCCTTGTCACTCCTTTACCCTCCTGGTCCCTCCTTGTGTCTCCTTGTCCCACATTGTCCCTCCTGGTCCGTACTTGTCCCTACTTGTCCCTCCTTGTCCTTCCTTGTCCCTATTTGTCCCTCCTTGATCCTGCTTGTCCCTTCTTGTCCCTGCTTGTCCCCCAGTGCCCCTTCATGTCCCTCATGGCCCCTCCATGTACCTCCTTATCCCTAATGGTCCCTCCTTGTGCCGTCTTGTCCCTCCTTGTCCCTGTTTGTCCCTCCTTGTTCCTGCTTGTCCCTCCTTGACCCTCCTTGTCCTTCCTTGTACCTGTTTGTCCCTCCTTGATCCTGCTTGTCCCTCCTCGTCCCTTCTTGTCCCTCCTTGACCCTCCTCGTCCCTCCTTGCCCCTTCTTGGCCCTCCTTGTCACTCCTTTTCCTTCATTGCCCTTCATTGTCCCTCCTTGTTCCATCTTTTCCCTCCTTTCCCTCCTTGACCCTCCTTTTCCCTCCTTTCCCTGCTTTTCCCTCCTTGTCCCTCCTTGTCCCTCCTTGTCCCTCCTTGTCTTTCCTTGTCCCTCCTTGTCCCTGCTTATCCCTGCTTGTCCCTCGTTGTCCCTCGTTGTCTCTCCTTGTCCCTCCTTGTCCCTCCTTGTCCCTCCTTGTCCCTCCTTGTCCCTCCTTGTCCCTCCTTGTCCCTCCTTGTCCCTCCTTGTCCCTCCTTGACCCTCCCTGACCCTCCTGGTACGTACTTATCCCTCCTTGTCACTCCTTGCCCCTCATTGCCCCTAATTGTCCCTCCTGGTCCCTCCTTGCTCTTCATTGCCCCTTCTTTTCCCTCCTTGTCCCTCCTGGTCCGTACTTGTCCTCCTTGTCCCTTATTGCCCCTCATTGCCCCTCATTGTCCCTCCTTGTTCCTCCTTGGCCCTCCTTTTCCCTTCATGTCATGTCCTTTTCCATCCTTTCCCTCCTTGTCTTTCCTTGTCCCTCCTTTCCCTCCTTTTCCCTCCTTTTCCCTCCTTGTCCCTCGTTGTCTTTCCTTGTCCCTCCATGTCTTTGCTTGTCCCTCCTTATCCCTGCTTGTCCCTCTTTGACCTTCCTTGTCCCTCCTTGAACCTCCTTGTCCCTCCTGGTCCGTACTTGTCCCTCCTTGTCCTTCATTGCCCCTCATGGTCCCTCCTTGTCCCTCCTTGTCCATCCATGTCCATCCTTGTCCCTCCTTGACCCTCCTTGTTCCTACTTGGTCCTCCTGGTCCGTACTTGTCCCTCCTTGTCCGTCCTTGGCCGTCCTTGTCCCTCATTGTCCCTCCTTTGTCCTCCTCTTACCTCATTTTCCCACCTTGTCCCTCGTTATCCCTGCTTGTCCCTCCTTGTCCCTGTTTGTCCCTCCTTGATCCTGCTTGTCCCTTCTTGTGCCTACTTGTCCCTCCTTGACCCTCCTGGTCCCTCCTTGCTCCTACTTGCCCCTCATTGCCCCTTCTTGGCCCTCCTTGTCACTCCTTTTCCTTCACTGCCCTTCATTGTCCCTATTTGTTCCACCTTTTCCCTCCTTTCCCTCCTTGACCCTCCTTTTCCCTCCTTGTCTTTCCTTGTCCCTGCTTATCCCTGCTTGTCCCACCTTGTCTCTCCTTGTCCCTCCGTGACCCTCATTGCCGCTCCTGGTCCGTACTTGTCCCTCCTTGTCCCTATTTGTCCCTCCTTGTCCTTCCTTGTGCCTCCTTGATCCTGCTTGTCCCTTCTTGTCCCTGCTTGTGCCCCTTCATGTCCCTCATTGCCCCTCCATGTACCTCCTTATCCCTCCTTGTCCCGTCTTGTCCCTCCTTGTCACTCCTTGTCCCTGTTTGTCCCTCCTTGATCCTGCTTGTCCCTAATTGTCCCTTCTTGTGCCTACTTGTCCCTCCTTGACCCTCCTGGTCCCACCTTGCTCCTACTTGCCCCTCATAGCCCCTTCTTGGCCCTCTTTGTCACTCCTTTTCCTTCATTGCCCTTCATTGTCCCTCCTTGTTCCACCTTTTCCCTCCTTTCCCTCCCTGACCCTCCTTTTCCCTCCTTTCCATGCTTTTCCCTCGTTGTCTCTCCTTGTCCCTCCTTGACCCTCCTTGTCCCTCCTTGTCCCTCCTTGACCCTCCTGGTCCGTACTTATCTATCCTTGTCCCTCCTTGTCTCTCCTTGTCCCTCATTGCCCCTAATTGTCCCTCCTGGTCCCTCCTTGCTCTTCATTGCCCCTTCTTTTCCCTCCTTGTCCCTCCTGGTCCGTACTTGTCCCTCCTGGTCCGTACTTGTCCCTCCTTGTCCCTTATTGCCCCTCATTGTCCCTCCTTGCTCCTCCTTGGCCCTCCTTTTCCCTTCATGACCCTGCTTGTCCCTCCTTGGCCGTCCTTGTCCCTTCTTATCCCTCCTTGTCCCTCATTGTCCCTCCATGTCCGTCCTTGTCCCTCCTTTACCCTCCTTGTCACTAATTGTCCCTCCTTGTCACTAATTGTCCCTCCTTGACCCTGCTTGTCCCTACTTGTCTCTCCTTGCCCCTCCTTGTCCTTCCTTGGGCCTGTTTGTCGCTCCTTGATCCTGCTTCTCCCTCCTTGTCCATTCCTGTCCTCCTAGTCCCTACTTGTCCCTCGTTGACCCTCCTTGCTCTTACTTGCCCCTCCTTTTCCCGCCTTGTCCCTCATTGCCCCTCCTTGTCACTCCTTTTGCCTCATTGCCCCTCATTGTCCCTCCTTGTACATCCTTTTCCATCCTTTCCCTCCTTGCCTTTCCTTGTCCCTCCTTGTCCCTCCTTTCCCTCCATTTCCCTCCTTGTCCGTCGTTGTCTTTCCTTGTCCCTCCATGTCTCTGCTTGTCCCTCCTTATTCCAGCTTTTCCCTCCTTGTTTCTCCTTGTCACACCTTGTCACTCCTTTTCCCTCCTTGACCCTCCTTGTTCCTACTTGGTCCTCCTGGTCCGTACTTGTCCCTCCTTGTCCGTCCTTGGCCGTCCTTGTCCCTCATTGTCCCTCCTTTGTCCTCCTCTTACCTCATTTTCCCACCTTGTCCCTCGTTATCCCTGCTTGTCCCTCCTTGTCCCTGTTTGTCCCTCCTTGATCCTGCTTGTCCCTTCTTGTGCCTACTTGTCCCTCCTTGACCCTCCTGGTCCCTCCTTGCTCCTACTTGCCCCTTCTTGGCCCTCCTTGTCACTCCTTTTCCTTCACTGCCCTTCATTGTCCCTATTTGTTCCACCTTTTCCCTCCTTTCCCTCCTTGACCCTCTTTTTCCCTCCTTGTCTTTCCTTGTCCCTGCTTATCCCTGCTTGTCCCACCTTGTCTCTCCTTGTCCCTCCGTGACCCTCATTGCCGCTCCTGGTCCGTACTTGTCCCTCCTTGTCCCTATTTGTCCCTCCTTGTCCTTCCTTGTGCCTCCTTGATCCTGCTTGTCCCTTCTTGTCCCTGCTTGTGCCCCTTCATGTCCCTCATTGCCCCTCCATGTACCTCCTTATCCCTCCTGGTCCCTCCTTGTCCCGTCTTGTCCCTCCTTGTCACTCCTTGTCCCTGTTTGTCCCTCCTTGATCCTGCTTGTCCCTAATTGTCCCTTCTTGTGCCTACTTGTCCCTCCTTGACCCTCCTGGTCCCACCTTGCTCCTACTTGCCCCTCATAGCCCCTTCTTGGCCATCCTTGTCACTCCTTTTCCTTCATTGCCCTTCATTGTCCCTCCTTGTTCCACCTTTTCCCTCCTTTCCCTCCCTGACCCTCCTTTTCCCTCCTTTCCCTGCTTTTCCCTCGTTGTCTCTCCTTGTCCCTCCTTGACCCTCCTTGTCCCTCCTTGTCCCTCCTTGACCCTCCTGGTCCGTACTTATCTATCCTTGTCCCTCCTTGTCCCTCATTGCCCCTAATTGTCCCTCCTGGTCCCTCCTTGCTCTTCATTGCCCCTTCTTTTCCCTCCTTGTCCCTCCTGGTCCGTACTTGTCCCTCCTGGTCCGTACTTGTCCCTCCTTGTCCCTTATTGCCCCTCATTGTCCCTCCTTGCTCCTCCTTGGCCCTCCTTTTCCCTTCATGACCCTGCTTGTCCCTCCTTGGCCGTCCTTGTCCCTTCTTATCCCTCCTTGTCCCTCATTGTCCCTCCATGTCCGTCCTTGTCCCTCCTTTACCCTCCTTGTCACTAATTGTCCCTCCTTGTCACTAATTGTCCCTCCTTGACCCTGCTTGTCCCTACTTGTCTCTCCTTGCCCCTCCTTGTCCTTCCTTGGGCCTGTTTGTCGCTCCTTGATCCTGCTTCTCCCTCCTTGTCCATTCCTGTCCTCCTAGTCCCTACTTGTCCCTCGTTGACCCTCCTTGCTCTTACTTGCCCCTCCTTTTCCCGCCTTGTCCCTCATTGCCCCTCCTTGTCACTCCTTTTGCCTCATTGCCCCTCATTGTCCCTCCTTGTACATCCTTTTCCTCCTTGCCTTTCCTTGTCCCTCCTTGTCCCTCCTTTCCCTCCTTGTCCGTCGTTGTCTTTCCTTGTCCCTCCATGTCTCTGCTTGTCCCTCCTTATTCCAACTTTTCCCTCCTTATTTCTCCTTGTCACACCTTGTCACTCCTTTTCCCTCCTTGACCCTCCTTGTCACCCCATGCCCCTCCTTGCCCCTTCTTTTCCCTCCTTGTTCCTCCTTGTCACTCCTTTCCCCCCTTTACCCTCCTGGTCCCTCCTTGTGTCTCCTTGTCCCTCCGTGACCCTCATTGTCCCTCCTGGTCCGTATTTGTCCCTCTTTGTCCCTACTTGTCCCTCCTTGTCCTTCCTTGTCCCTATTTGTCCCTCCTTGATCCTGCTTGTCGCTTTTTGTCCCTGCTTGACCCCCAGTGCCCCTTCATGTCCCTCATGGCCCCTCCATGTACCTCCTTATCCCTAATGGTCCCTCCTTGTCCCGTCTTGTCCCTCCTTGTCCCTCCTTGATCCTGCTTGTCCCTCCTTGACCCTCCTTGTCCTTCCTTGTCCCTGGTTGTCCCTCCTTGACCCTGCTTGTCCCTCCTTGTCCCTCCTTGTCCCTCCTTGTCCCTCCTTGACCCTCCTGGTCCGTACTTATCTATCCTTGTCCCTCCTTGTCTCTCCTTGTCCCTCATTGCCCCTAATTGTCCCTCCTGGTCCCTCCTTGCTCTTCATTGCCCCTTCTTTTCCCTCCTTGTCCCTCCTGGTCCGTACTTGTCCCTCCTGGTCCGTACTTGTCCCTCCTTGTCCCTTATTGCCCCTCATTGTCCCTCCTTGCTCCTCCTTGGCCCTCCTTTTCCCTTCATGACCCTGCTTGTCCCTCCTTGGCCGTCCTTGTCCCTTCTTATCCCTCCTTGTCCCTCATTGTCCCTCCATGTCCGTCCTTGTCCCTCCTTTACCCTCCTTGTCACTAATTGTCCCTCCTTGTCACTAATTGTCCCTCCTTGACCCTGCTTGTCCCTACTTGTCACTCCTTGCCCCTCCTTGTCCTTCCTTGGGCCTGTTTGTCGCTCCTTGATCCTGCTTCTCCCTCCTTGTCCATTCCTGTCCTCCTAGTCCCTACTTGTCCCTCGTTGACCCTCCTTGCTCTTACTTGCCCCTCCTTTTCCCGCCTTGTCCCTCATTGCCCCTCCTTGTCACTCCTTTTGCCTCATTGCCCCTCATTGTCCCTCCTTGTACATCCTTTTCCATCCTTTCCCTCCTTGCCTTTCCTTGTCCCTCCTTGTCCCTCCTTTCCCTCCATTTCCCTCCTTGTCCGTCGTTGTCTTTCCTTGTCCCTCCATGTCTCTGCTTGTCCCTCCTTATTCCAGCTTTTCCCTCCTTATTTCTCCTTGTCACTCCTTTTCCCTCCTTGACCCTCCTTGTCACCCCATGCCCCTCCTTGCCCCTTCTTTTCCCTCCTTGTTCCTCCTTGTCACTCCTTTCCCCCCTTTACCCTCCTGGTCCCTCCTTGTGTCTCCTTGTCCCTCCGTGACCCTCATTGTCCCTCCTGGTCCGTATTTGTCCCTCTTTGTCCCTACTTGTCCCTCCTTGTCCTTCCTTGTCCCTATTTGTCCCTCCTTGATCCTGCTTGTCCCTTTTTGTCCCTGCTTGACCCCCAGTGCCCCTTCATGTCCCTCATGGCCCCTCCATGTACCTCCTTATCCCTAATGGTCCCTCCTTGTCCCGTCTTGTCCCTCCTTGATCCTGCTTGTCCCTCCTTGACCCTCCTTGTCCTTCCTTGTCCCTGGTTGTCCCTCCTTGACCCTGCTTGTCCCTCCTTGTCCCTCCATGACCCTTCATGTCCCTCCTTGCTCCTACTTGCCCCTTCTTGGCCCTCCTTGTCACTCCTTTTCCTTCATTGCCCTTCATTGTCCCTCCTTGTTCCATCTTTTCCCTCTTTGACCCTCCTTTTTCCTCCTTTCCCTGCTTTTCCCTCCTTGTCCCTCCTTGTCCCTCCTTATCCCTCCTTGTCTTTCCTTGTCCCTCCTTGCTCCTACTTGCCCCTCATTGCCCCTTCTTGGCCCTCCTTGTCACTCCTTTTCCTTCATTGTCCCTATTTGTTCCACCTTTTCCCTCCTTTCCGTCCTTGACCCTCCTTTTCCCTCCTTGTCTTTCCTTGTCCCTCCTTGTCCCTGCTTATCCCTGCTTGTCCCACCTTGTCTCTCCTTGTCCGTGACCCTCATTGTCCCTCCTGGTCCGTACTTGTCCCTCCTTGTCCCTATTTGTCCCTCCTTGTCCTTCCTTGTCCCTCCTTAATCCTGCTTGTCCCTTCTTGTCCCTTCTTGTCCCTGCTTGTCCCCCAGTGCCCCTTCATGTCCCTCATTGCCCCTCAATGTACCACCTTGTCCCTCATTGTCCCTCCATGTCCCGCATTGTCCCTCCTTTACCCTCCTTGTCACTAATTGTCCCTCCTTGACCCTGCTTGTCCCTACTTATCTCTCCTTGCCCCTCCTTGTCCTTCCTTGGGCCAGTTTGTCGCTCCTTGATCCCGCTTCTCTCTCCTTGTCCCTTCCTGTCCTCCTAGTCCCTACTTGTCACTCGTAGACCCTCCTGGTCCCTCCTTGCTCTTACTTGCCCCTCCTTTTCCGCCTTGTCCCTCATTGTCCCTCCTTGTCACTACTTTTGCCTCATTGCCCCTCATTGTCCCTCCTTGTCCCTCCTTGTACATCCTTTTCCATCCTTTCCCTCCTTGTCTTTCCTTGTCCCTCCTTTCCTCCTTTCCCTCCTTGTCCCTCGTTGTCTTTCCTTGTCCCTCCATGTCTCTGCTTGTCCATCCTTGCCCCTTCTTTTCCCTCCTTGTTCCTCTTTGTCACTCCTTTCCCCCTTTACTCTCCTGGTCACTCCTTGTGTCTCCTTGTCCCTCCGTAACCCTCATTGTCCCTCCTGGTCCGTATTTGTCCCTCTTTGTCCCTCCTTGTCCTTCCTTGTCCCTATTTGTCCCTCCTTGATCCTGCTTGTCCCTTCTTGTCCCTGCTTGTCCCCCAGTGCCCCTTCATGTCCCTCATGGCCCCTCCATGTACCTCCTTATCCCTAATGGTCCCTCCTTGTCCCGTCTTGTCCCTCCTTGTCCCTGTTTGTCCCTCCTTGATCCTGCTTGTCCCTCCTTGTCCTTCCTTGTCCCTGTTTGTCCCTCCTTGATCCTGCTTGTCCCTCCTTTCCCTCCTTTCCCTCCTTTTCCCTCCTGGTCCCTCCTTGCTCCTCCTTGACCCTCCTTTTCCCTCCTTTCCCTGCTTTTCCCTCCTCGTCCCTCCTTGTCTTTCCTTGTCCCTCCTTGTCACTGCTTATCCCTGCTTGTCCCTCGTTGTCCCTCGATGTCTCTCCTTGTCCCTCCTTGTCCCTCCTTGTCCCTCCTTGTCCCTCCTTGACCCTCCTTGTCCCTCTTTGTCCCTCCTTGACCCTCCTGGTCCGTACTTATCCCTCCTTATCACTCCTTGTCCCTCATTGCCCCTAATTGTCCCTCCTGGTCCCTCCTTGCTCTTCATTGCCCCTTCTTTTCCCTGCTTGTCCCTCCTTGTCCCTCCTTGCCCGTCCTTGTCCCTTCTTATCCCTCCTTGTCCCTCATTGCCCCTCCTTTTCCCTACTGGTCCCTCCTTGCTCCTCCTTACCCCTTCTTTTCCCTCCTTATCCCTCCTTATCCCTACTTGTCCATCCTGGTCCGTACTTGTCCCTCCTTGGCCCTCAGTGTCCCACATTGTCCCTCATTGCCCCTCATTGTCCCTCCTTGTTCCTCCTTGTCACTCCTTTCCCTCGTTTCCCTCCTTTTCCCTCCTGGTCCCTCCTTGCTCCTCCTTGCCCCTTCTTTTCCCTCCTTATGCCTCCTTGTCCCTCCTTGGCCCTCCTTGCCCCTCCTTGTCCCTCCTGGTCCCTCCTTGCTCCTCCTTGCCCCTTCTTTTCCATCCTTGGCCCACCGTGTCCCTCCTTGTCCATCCTGGTCCGTACTTGTCCCTCCTTGTCCCTCTTTGTCCCTCCTTGACCCCCCTGGTCCGTACTTATCCCTCCTTGTCACTCCTTGTCCCTCATTGCCCCTAATTGTCCCTCCTTGCTCTTCATTGCCCCTTCTTTTTCCCTGCTTGTCCCTCCTTGTCCCTCCTTGCCCGTAATTGTCCCTTCTTATCCCTCCTTGTCCCACCTTGTCCCTCATTGCCCCTCATGGTCCCTCCTTGTCCATCCATGTCCATCCTTGTCCCTCCTTGACCCTCCTTGATCCTCCTTGTCCCTCCTGGTCCGTACTTGTCCCTCCTTGTCCCTCATTGTCCCTCCTTTGTCCTCTTTTTACCTCATTTTCCCACCTTGTCCCTCGTTATCCCTGCTTGTCCCTCCTTGTCCCTCATTGCCCCTCCTTTTCCCTACTGGTCCCTCCTTGCTCCTCCTTGCCCCTTCTTTTCCCTCTTTATCCCTCCTTATCCCTACTTTTCCATCCTGGTCCGTACTTGTCCCTCCTTGGCCCTCCTTGGCCCTCCGTGTCCCACATTTTCCCTCATTGTCCCTCCTTGTTCCTCCTTGTCACTCCTTTCCCTCCTTTTCCCTCCTGGTCCCTCCTTGCTCCTCCTTGCCCCTTCTTTTCCCTCCCTGCCCCTCCTTGTCCCTCATTGCCCCTCCTTGTCCCTCCTTGCTCCTCCTTGCCCCTTCTTTTCCCTTCTTGGCCCTCCGTGTCCCTCCTTGTCCCTCCTTGTCCTTCCTTGTCCCTGTTTGTCCCTCCTTGATCCTGCTTGTCCCTCCTTGGCTCTTTTTGTCCCTGCTTGTCTCTCCTTCTTCCTACTTGTCCCTCCTTGTCCCTCCTGGTCCCTCCTTGCCCCTTCTTTTCCCTCCTTGGCCCTCCTTGTCCTTCCTTGTCCCTTTTTGTCCCTCCTTGATCCTGCTTGTCCCTCCTTGGCTCTTTTTGTCCCTGCTTATCTCTCCTTCTTCCTACTTGTTCCTCCTTGACCATCCTTGTCCTTCCTTGTCCCTCCTTTATCCTGCTTGTCCCTCCTTCTCCCTCCTTATCCCTCAGTGTCCCACCATGTCCCTCATTGCCCCTCCTTATCCCTCCTTGTCACTCCTGGTCCCTCTTTGTCCCTCCTTGTCCCTGCTTGTCCCTGTTTGTCCCTGCTTGTCCCTCCTTGACCCTGCTTGTCCCTCCTAGTCCCTACTTGTCCCTCCTTGACCATCCTTGTCCTTCCTTGTCCCTCCTTGATCCTGCTTGTCCCTCCTTCTCCCTCCTTGTCCCTCAGTGCCCCACCATGTCCCTCATTGCCCCTCCTTATCCCTCCTTGTCACTCCTGGTCCCTCTTTGTCCCTCCTTGTCCCTGCTTGTCCCTGTTTGTCTCTCCTTGTCCGTCCTTGACCCTCCGTGTCCCTCCTTGTCCCTCCTTAATCCTCCTTGTCTCTCCTTGCCCGTCCTTGTCCCTTCTTGTTTTTCCTTGCCCCACCTTGTCCCTCCTTGTCCGGCCTTGTCCCTCCTGGTCCCTCATTGCCTCTCCTTGTCCCTCCTTGTCACTCCTTTTCCATCCTTGTCCCTCCTTGTCTCTCCTTGCCCCTCCTTTTCACTCCTTGTCCCTTCTTGTTCCTCCTTGTCACTCCTTCTCCCTCCATGTCCCTCATTGTCCCTCCTTTTTCCTCCTTGTCACTCCTTTTCCCTCATTTTCCCTCCTTTTCCCTACTTGTCTCTCTTTGTCCCTCATTGTCCCACCTTGTCCCTCCTTGCTCCTCATTGTCCCTCCTTGACCATCCTTGTCCCTCCTTGTCCCAACTTGTCCCTCCTTGTTCCTCCTTGTTCCTCCTTGTCCCTCCTTGTCCCTCACTGTCCCACTTGTCCCTCATTATCCCTGCTTTCCCTCATTGCCCCTCCTTTTCCCTCATTGTCCGTCCTTGTCCCGCCTTGTACCTCCTGGTCCCTCCTTGTCCGTCCTTGTCCCTTCTGGTCCATCCTTCTACCTCATTGTCCCTCGTTATCCCTGCTTGTCCCTCCTTGTCCCTCATTGCCCCTACTTGTCCCTCCTTGTCCCTTCTTGGCTGTCCCTGCCCTCCTTGGCCCTCCTTGTTCCAACTGTCACTCCTTTTTCCTCCTTTCCCTCTTTTTCCCTCCTGGTCCCTCCTTTTCCCTCCTGGTCCCTCCTTGCTCCTCCTTGCCCCTTCTTTTCCCTCCTTGGCCCTCCGTGTCCCTCCGTGTCCCTCCTTGTCCCTCCTTGTCCTTCCTTGTCCCTGTTTGTCCCTCCTTGATCCTGCTTGTCCCTCCTTGGCTCTTTTTGTCCCTGCTTGTCTCTCCTTCTTCCTACTTGTCCCGTTGACCATCCTTGTTCTTCCTTGTCCCGCCTTGATCCTGCTTCTCCCTCCTTGTCCCTCAGTGCCCCACCATGTCCCTCATTGCCCCTCCTTATTTCTCCTTGTCACTCCTGGTCCCTCTTTGACCCTCCTTGTCCCTGCTTGTCCCCCTAGTCCCTCCTTGTCTCTCCTTGACCATCCTTGTCCTTCCTTGCCCCTCCTTGATCCTGCTTGTCCCTCCTTCTCCCTCCTTGTCGCTCAGTGCCCCACCATGTCCCTCATTGCCCCTCCTTATCCCTCCTTGTCACTCCTGGTCCCTCTTTGTCCCTCCTTGTCCCTGCTTGTCCCTGTTTGTCTCTCCTTGTCCGTCCTTGACCCTCCGTGTCACTCCTTGTCCCTCCTTAATCCTCCTTGTCTCTCCTTGCCCGTCCTTGTCCCTTCTTGTTTTTCCTTATCCCACCTTGTCCCTCCTTGTCCGGCCTTGTCCCTCCTGGTCCCTCATTGCCTCTCCTTGTCACTCCTTTTCCATCCTTGTCCCTCCTTGTCTCTCCTTGCCCCTTCTTTTCCCTCCTTGGCCCTCCGTGTCCCTCCGTGTCCCTCCTTGTCCTTCCTTGTCCTTCCTTGTCCCTGTTTGTCCCTCCTTGATCCTGCTTGTCCCTCCTTGGCTCTTTTTGTCCCTGCTTGTCTCTCCTTCTTCCTACTTGTCCCTCGTTGACCATCCTTGTTCTTCCTTGTCCCTCCTTGATCCTGCTTCTCCCTCCTTGTCACTCAGTGCCCCACCATGTCCCTCATTGCCCCTCCTTATTTCTCCTTGTCACTCCTGGTCCCTCTTTGACCCTCCTTGTCCCTCCTTGACCCAGCTTGTCCCCCTAGTCCCTCCTTGTCTCTCCTTGACCATCCTTGTCCTTCCTTGCCCCTCCTTGATCCTGCTTGTCCCTCCTTCTCCCTCCTTGTCCCTCAGTGCCACACCATGTCCCTCATTGCCCCTCCTTATCCCTCCTTGTCACTCCTGGTCCCTCTTTGTCCCTCCTTGACCCTGCTTGTCCCTGTTTGTCTCTCCTTGTCCGTCCTTGACCCTCCGTGTCACTCCTTGTCCCTCCTTAATCCTCCTTGTCTCTCCTTGCCCGTCCTTGTCCCTTCTTGTTTTTCCTTGCCCACCTTGTCCGGCCTTGTCCCTCCTGGTCCCACATTGCCTCTCCTTGTCACTCCTTTTCCATCCTTGTCCCTCCTTGTCTCTCCTTGCCCCTCCTTTTCACTCCTTGTCCCTTCTTGTTCCTCCTTGTCACTCCTTCTCCCTCCTTGTTCCTCCTTGTCACTCATTTTCCCTCATTTTCCCTCCTTTTCCCTACTTGTCTCTCTTTGTCCCTCAATGTCCCTCCTTGTCCCTCCTTGCTCCTTATTGTCCCTCCTTGACCCTCCTTGTTCCTGCTTGTCCCTCCTTGTCCCTCACTGTCCCACTTGTCCCTCATTAGCCCTGCTTTCCCTCATTGCTCCTCCTTTTCCTCCTTTTCCCTCATTGTCCGTCCTTGTCCCGCCTTATACCTCCTGGTCCCTCCTTGTCCGTCCTTGTCCCTTCTGGTCCCTCCTTCTACCTCATTGTCCCTCGTTATCCCTGCTTGTCCCTCCTTGTCCCTCATTGCCCCTACTTGTCCCTCCTTGTCCCTTCTTGGCTGTCCCTGCCCTCCTTGGCCCTCCTTGTTCCTCCTGTCACTCCTTTTTCCTCCTTTCCCTCTTTTTCCCTCCTGGTCCCTCCTTTTCCCTCCTTGCTCCTCCTTGCCCCTTCTTTTCCCTCCTTGGCCCTCCGTGTCCCTCCGTGTCCCTCCTTGTCCCTCCTTGTCCTTCCTTGTCCCTGTTTGTCCCTCCTTGATCCTGCTTGTCCCTCCTTGGCTCTTTTTGTCCCTGCTTGTCTCTCCTTCTTCCTACTTGTCCCTCGTTGACCATCCTTGTTCTTCCTTGTCCCTCCTTGATCCTGCTTCTCCCTCCTTGTCCCTCAGTGCCCCACCATGTCCCTCATTGCCCCTCCTTATTTCTCCTTGTCACTCCTGGTCCCTCTTTGACCCTCCTTGTCCCTGCTTGTCCCTCCTTGACCCAGCTTGTCCCCCTAGTCCCTCCTTGTCTCTCCTTGACCATCCTTGTCCTTCCTTGCCCCTCCTTGATCCTGCTTGTCCCTCCTTCTCCCTCCTTGTCCCTCAGTGCCCCACCATGTCCCTCATTGTCCCTCCTTATCCCTCCTTGTCACTCCTGGTCCCTCTTTGTCCCTCCTTGTCCCTGCTTGTCCCTGTTTGTCTCTCCTTGTCCGTCCTTGACCCTCCGTGTC
This sequence comes from Polietes domitor, assembly GCA_947397865.1. NCBI lineage: Eukaryota > Metazoa > Arthropoda > Insecta > Diptera > Muscidae > Polietes > Polietes domitor. Next base: position 7,742,492 of record OX377623.1, read on the forward strand.
ACTCCTTGTCCCTCCTTAATCCTCCTTGTCTCTCCTTGCCCGTCCTTGTCCCTTCTTGTTTTTCCTTGTCCCACCTTGTCCCTCCTTGTCCGGCCTTGTCCCTCCTGGTCCCTCATTGCCTCTCCTTGTCACTCCTTTTCCATCCTTGTCCCTCCTTGTCTCTCCTTGCCCCTTCTTTTCCCTCCTTGGCCCTCCGTGTCCCTCCGTGTCCCTCCTTGTCCCTCCTTGTCCTTCCTTGTCCCTGTTTGTCCCTCCTTGATCCTGCTTGTCCCTCCTTGGCTCTTTTTGTCCCTGCTTGTCTCTCCTTCTTCCTACTTGTCCCTCGTTGACCATCCTTGTTCTTCCTTGTCCCTCCTTGATCCTGCTTCTTCCTCCTTGTCCCTCAGTGCCCCACCATGTCCCTCATTGCCCCTCCTTATTTCTCCTTGTCACTCCTGGTCCCTCTTTGACCCTCCTTGTCCCTCCTTGACCCAGCTTGTCCCCCTAGTCCCTCCTTGTCTCTCCTTGACCATCCTTGTCCTTCCTTGCCCCTCCTTGATCCTGCTTGTCCCTCCTTCTCCCTCCTTATCCCTCAGTGCCCCACCATGTCCCTCATTGCCCCTCCTTATCCCCCCTTGTCACTCCTGGTCCCTCTTTGTCCCTCCTTGTCCCTCCTTGTCCCTGCTTGTCCCTGTTTGTCTCTCCTTGTCCGTCCTTGACCCTCCGTGTCACTCCTTGACCCTCCTTAATCCTCCTTGTCTCTCCTTGCCCGTCCTTGTCCCTTCTTGTTTTTCCTTGTCCCACCTTGTCCCTCCTTGTCCGGCCTTGTCCCTCCTGGTCCCTCATTGCCTCTCCTTGTCACTCCTTTTCCATCCTTGTCCCTCCTTGTCTCTCCTTGCCCCTCCTTTTCACTCCTTGTCCCTTCTTGTTCCTCCTTGTCACTCCTTCTCCCTCCTTGTTCCTCCTTGTCACTCCTTTTCCCTCATTTTCCCTACTTGTCTCTCTTTGTCCCTCAATGTCCCTCCTTGTACCTCCTTGCTCCTCATTGTCCCTCCTTGACCCTCCTTGACCCTCCTTGTTCCTCCTTGTTCCTCCTTGTTCCTGCTTGTCCCTCCTTGTCCCTCACTGTCCCACTTGTCCCTCATTATCCCTGCTTTCCCTCATTGCTCCTCCTTTTCCTCATTTTCCCTCATTGTCCGTCCTTGTCCCGCCTTGTACCTCCTGGTCCCTCCTTCTACCTCCTTGTCCCTCATTGTCCCTCGTTATCCCTGCTTGTCCCTCCTTGTCCCTCATTGCCCCTCCTTTGTCCTCCTTTTCCCTCATTGTCCCTCCTTGACCCTGCTTGTTCCTCCTGGTCCCTACTTGTCCCTTCTTGGCTCTCCTGCCCTCCTTGTCCCTCCTTGTTCCTCCTGTCACTCCTTTTTCCTCCTTTCCCTCCTTTTCCCTCCTGGTCCCTCCTTTTCCCTCCTGGTCCCTCCTTGCTCCTCCTTGTCCCTTCTTTTCCCTCCTTATCCCTCCTTTTCCATCCTGGTCCGTACTTTTCCCTCCTTATCCTTCCGTGACCCTCCTTGTCCCCCCTAGTCCCTCCTAGTCCCTCATTACCCCTCATTGTCCCACCATGTTCCTCCTTGCTCCTCCTTGCCCCTTCTTTTCCCTCCTTGTCCCTCCTTGTCCCTCATGGCCCCTCATTGTTCCTCCTTGTCCATCCTGGTCCCTCCTTGCTCCTCCTTGCCCCTTCTTTTCCCTCCTTATCCCTCATTATCCTTCCTGGTCCGTACTTGTCCCTCCTTGGCCCTCATTGCCCCTCATTGTCCCTCCTTGTCACTCCTTTTTCCTCCTTTCCCTCCTTTTCCCTCCTGGTCCCTTCTTGCTCCTCCTTGCCCCTTCTTTTCCCTTCTTATACCTCCTTGTCCATCCTGGTCCCTCCTTGGCCCTCCGTGTCCCTCCTTGTCCCTCCTGGTCCCTCCTTGACCCTCCTTGACCCTCCTTGACCATCCTTCTCCCTCTTTGACGCTCCTTGTCCCTCCTTGTTCCTCCTTGTCCCTCCTTTTCCCTCCTTGTCCCTTCTTGACCCTCCTAGTCTCTGCTCGTCTCTCCTTGTCTCTCATTGTCACTCTTTGTCCTTCTTGTTTCTCCTTGTCACACCTTGTCACTCCTTTTCCCTCCTTGTCCCTCCTTGTCTCTCCATGCCCTTCCTTGCCCCTTCTATGCCCTCCTTGTTCCTCCTTGTCACTCCTTTCCCTCCTTTACCCTCCCGGTCCCTACTTGTCTCTCCTTATCCCTCCTTGACCCTCCATGTCCCTCCTGGTCCGTACTTGTCCCTCATTGTCCTGCCTTGTCCCTACTTGTCCCTCCCTGTCCCTGCTTGACCCACCTTGTCCCTATTTGTCCCTCCTTGATCCTGCTTGTCCCTTCTTGTCCCTCCTTGTCCTCATTGCCCCTCCATGTCCCGCATTGCCCCTCCTTTTCCCTCATTGTCCGTCCTTGTCCGTCCTTGTCCCGCCTTGTCCCTCCTGGTCCTTCCTTTTCCCTCCTTGTCCGTCCTTCTCCCTCCTTGTTCCTCCTGTCACTCCTTTTCCCTTATTGTCCCTCGTTATCCCTGCTTGTCCCTCATTGCCACTCCTTTGTCCTTCTTTTCCCTCATTGTCCCTTCTTGACCCTGCTTGTCCCTACTTGTCCCTCCCTGTCCCTGCTTTACCCACCTTGTCCCTCATTGCCCCTCCATGTCCCTCATTGCCCCTCCATGTCCCTCCTTATCCCACCTTGTCCCGTCTTGTCCCTCCTTGTCCCGCATTGTCCCTGTTTGTCCCTCCTTGATCCTGCTTGTCCCTCCTTGACCTTCCTTGTCCCTGTTTGTCCCTCCTTGTCCCTTCTTATCTCTCCTTGTCCCACCTTGTCCCTCATTGCCCCTCCTTGTCTGTCCTTGTCCCGCCTTGTCCCTCCTGGTGCCTCCTTGTCACTCATTGTCCCTCCTTGACCCTGCTTGTCCCTACTTGTCTCTCCTTGCGCCTCCTTGGCCTTCCTTGGGCCTGTTTGTCGCTCCTTGATCCTGCTTGTCCCTCCTTGCTCCTACTTGCCCCTCCTTTTCCCGCCTTGTCCCTCATTGCCCCTCCTTGGCCCTCCTTTTCACACCTTTTCCCTCCTTGTCATTCCTTGTCCCTCCTTTTCCCTCCTTGTCCCTCCTTGTCTTTCCTTGTCCCTCCATGTCTCTGCTTGTCCCTCCTTATCCCTGCTTGTCGCTCCTTGTCCCTCCTGGTCCCTCCTTGTCCCTCCTTGTCACTCCTTGACCCTCCTTGTCCCTCCTGATCCGTACTTGTCCCTAATTGCCCCTAATTGTCCCTCATGGTCCCTCCTTGCTCCTCATTGCCCCTTCTTTTCCCTCCTTGTCCCTCAGTATCCCTCCTTGTCCCTCATTGTCCCTCCTTGTTCCTCCTTGTCCCTCCTTGTTCCTCCTTGTTCCTCCTTGTCCCTCCTTGTCTCTCCTTGTCCCTCATTGCCCCTAATTGTCCCTCCTGGTCCCTCCTTGCTCTTCATTGCCCCTTCTTTTCCCTCCTTGTCCCTCCTGGTCCGTACTTGTCCCACCTGGTCCGTACTTGTCCCTCCTTGTCCCTTATTGCCCCTCATTGTCCCTCCTTGTTCCTCCTTGGCCCTCCTTTTCCCTTCATGACCCTGCTTGTCCCTCCTTGCCCGTCCTTATCCCTTCTTATCCCTCCTTGTCCCACCTTGTCCCTCATTGTCCCTCCATGTCCGTCCTTGTCCCGCATTGTCCCTCCTTTACCCTCCTTGTCACTAATTGTCCCTCCTTGACCCTGCTTGTCCCTACTTGTCTATCCTTGCCCCTACTGGCCTGTTTGTCGCTCCTTGATCCTGCTTCTCCCTCCTTGTCCATTCCTGTCCTCCTAGTCCCTACTTGTCCCTCGTTGACCCTCCTTGCTCTTACTTGCCCCTCCTTTTCCCGCCTTGCCCCTCATTGCCCCTCCTTGTCACTCCTTTTGCCTCATTGCCCCTCATTGTCCCTCCTTGTACATCCTTTTCCATCCTTTCCCTCCTTGCCTTTCCTTGTCCCTCCTTGTCCCTCCATTTCCCTCCTTGTCCGTCGTTGTCTTTCCTTGTCCCTCCATGTCTCTGCTTGTCCCTCCTTATTCCAGCTTTTCCCTCCTTATTTCTCCTTGTCACACCTTGTCACTCTTTTTCCCTCCTTGACCCTCCTTGTCACCCCATGCCCCTCCTTGCCCCTTCTTTTCCCTCCTTGTTCCTCCTTGTCACTCCTTTCCCCCCTTTACCCTCCTGGTCCCTCCTTGTCCCTCCGTGACCCTCATTGTCCCTCCTGGTCCGTATTTGTCCCTCTTTGTCCCTACTTGTCCCTCCTTGTCCTTCCTTGTCCCTATTTGTCCCTCCTTGATCCTGCTTGTCCCTTTTTGTCCCTGCTTGACCCCCAGTGCCCCTTCATGTCCCTCATGGCCCCTCCATGTACCTCCTTATCCCTAATGGTCCCTCCTTGTCCCGTCTTGTCCCTCCTTGTCCCTCCTTGATCCTGCTTGTCCCTCCTTGACCCTCCTTGTCCTTCCTTGTCCCTGGTTGTCCCTCCTTGACCCTGCTTGTCCCTCCTTGTCCCTTCTTGTCCCTCCATGACCCTTCATGTCCCTCCTTGCTCCTACTTGCCCCTTCTTGGCCCTCCTTGTCACTCCTTTTCCTTCATTGCCCTTCATTGTCCCTCCTTGTTCCATCTTTTCCCTCTTTGACCCTCCTTTTTCCTCCTTTCCCTGCTTTTCCCTCCTTGTCCCTCCTTGTCCCTCCTTATCCCTCCTTGTCTTTCCTTGTCCCTCCTTGCTCCTACTTGCCCCTCATTGCCCCTTCTTGGCCCTCCTTGTCACTCCTTTTCCTTCATTGTCCCTATTTGTTCCACCTTTTCCCTCCTTTCCGTCCTTGACCCTCCTTTTCCCTCCTTGTCTTTCCTTGTCCCTCCTTGTCCCTGCTTATCCCTGCTTGTCCCACCTTGTCTCTCCTTGTCCGTGACCCTCATTGTCCCTCCTGGTCCGTACTTGTCCCTCCTTGTCCCTATTTGTCCCTCCTTGTCCTTCCTTGTCCCTCCTTAATCCTGCTTGTCCCTTCTTGTCCCTTCTTGTCCCTGCTTGTCCCCCAGTGCCCCTTCATGTCCCTCATTGCCCCTCAATGTACCTCCTTATCCCTGCTGGTCCCTCCTTGTCCCGTCTTGTCCCTCCTTGTCACTGCTTGTCCCTGTTTGTCCCTCCTTGATCCTGCTTGTCCCTAATTGTCCCTTCTTGTGCCTCTTGTCCCTCCTTGACCCTCCTGGTCCCTCCTTGCTCCTACTTGCCCCTCATTGCCCCTTCTTGTCCCTCCTTGTCACTCCTTTTCCTTCATTGCCCTTCATTGTTCTTCCTTGTTCCACCTTTTCCCTCCTTTCCCTCCCTGACCCTGCTTTTCCCTCCTTGTCCCTCGTTGTCTCTCCTTGTCCCACCTTGTCCCTCATTGTCCCTCCATGTCCGTCCTTGTCCCGCATTGTCCCTCCTTTACCCTCCTTGTCACTAATTGTCCCTCCTTGACCCTGCTTGTCCCTACTTATCTCTCCTTGCCCCTCCTTGTCCTTCCTTGGGCCTGTTTGTCGCTCCTTGATCCCGCTTCTCTCTCCTTGTCCCTTCCTGTCCTCCTAGTCCCTACTTGTCACTCGTAGACCCTCCTGGTCCCTCCTTGCTCTTACTTGCCCCTCCTTTTCCGCCTTGTCCCTCATTGTCCCTCCTTGTCACTCCTTTTGCCTCATTGCCCCTCATTGTCCCTCCTTGTCCCTCCTTGTACATCCTCTTCCATCCTTTCCCTCCTTGTCTTTCCTTGTCCCTCCTTTCCTCCTTTCCCTCCATTTCCCTCCTTGTCCCTCGTTGTCTTTCCTTGTCCCTCCATGTCTCTGCTTGTCCATCCTTGCCCCTTCTTTTCCCTCCTTGTTCCTCTTTGTCACTCCTTTCCCCCTTTACTCTCCTGGTCTCTCCTTGTGTCTCCTTGTCCCTCCGTAACCCTCATTGTCCCTCCTGGTCCGTATTTGTCCCTCTTTGTCCCTACTTGTCCCTCCTTGTCCTTCCTTGTCCCTATTTGTCCCTCCTTGATCCTGCTTGTCCCTTCTTGTCCCTGCTTGTCCCCCAGTGCCCCTTCATGTCCCTCATGGCCCCTCCATGTACCTCCTTATCCCTAATGGTCCCTCCTTGTCCCGTCTTGTCCCTCCTTGTCCCTGTTTGTCCCTCCTTGATCCTGCTTGTCCCTCCTTGTCCTTCCTTGTCCCTGTTTGTCCCTCCTTGATCCTGCTTGTCCCTCCTTTCCCTCCTTTTCCCTCCTGGTCACTCCTTGCTCCTCCTTGACCCTCCTTTTCCCTCCTTTCCCTGCTTTTCCCTCCTTGTCCCTCCTTGTCTTTCCTTGTCCCTCCTTGTCACTGCTTATCCCTGCTTGTCCCTCGTTGTCCCTCGATGTCTCTCCTTGTCCCTCCTTGTCCCTCCTTGTCCCTCCTTGACCCTCCTTGTCCCTCTTTGTCCCTCCTTGACCCTCCTGGTCCGTACTTATCCCTCCTTATCACTCCTTGTCCCTCATTGCCCCTAATTGTCCCTCCTGGTCCCTCCTTGCTCTTCATTGCCCCTTCTTTTCCCTGCTTGTCCCTCCTTGTCCCTCCTTGCCCGTCCTTGTCCCTTCTTATCCCTCCTTGTCCCTCATTGCCCCTCCTTTTCCCTACTGGTCCCTCCTTGCTCCTCCTTACCCCTTCTTTTCCCTCCTTATCCCTCCTTATCCCTACTTGTCCATCCTGGTCCGTACTTGTCCCTCCTTGGCCCTCAGTGTCCCACATTGTCCCTCATTGCCCCTCATTGTCCCTCCTTGTTCCTCCTTGTCACTCCTTTCCCTCGTTTCCCTCCTTTTCCCTCCTGGTCCCTCCTTGCTCCTCCTTGCCCCTTCTTTTCCCTCCTTATCCCTCCTTGTCCCTCCTTGGCCCTCCTTGCCCCTCCTTGTCCCTCCTGGTCCCTCCTTGCCCCTTCTTTTCCATCCTTGGCCCACCGTGTCCCTCCTTGTCCATCCTGGTCCGTACTTGTCCCTCCTTGTCCCTCTTTGTCCCTCCTTGACCCTCCTGGTCCGTACTTATCCCTCCTTGTCACTCCTTGTCCCTCATTGCCCCTAATTGTCCCTCCTTGCTCTTCATTGCCCCTTCTTTTTCCCTGCTTGTCCCTCCTTGTCCCTCCTTGCCCGTAATTGTCCCTTCTTATCCCTCCTTGTCCCACCTTGTCCCTCATTGCCCCTCATGGTCCCTCCTTGTCCATCCATGTCCATCCTTGTCCCTCCTTGACCCTCCTTGATCCTCCTTGTCCCTCCTGGTCCGTACTTGTCCCTCCTTGTCCCTCATTGTCCCTCCTTTGTCCTCTTTTTACCTCATTTTCCCACCTTGTCCCTCGTTATCCCTGCTTGTCCCTCCTTGTCCCTCATTGCCCCTCCTTTTCCCTACTGGTCCCTCCTTGCTCCTCCTTGCCCCTTCTTTTCCCTCTTTATCCCTCCTTATCCCTACTTGTCCATCCTGGTCCGTACTTGTCCCTCCTTGGCCCTCCTTGGCCCTCCGTGTCCCACATTTTCCCTCATTGTCCCTCCTTGTTCCTCCTTGTCACTCCTTTCCCTCCTGGTCCCTCCTTGCTCCTCCTTGCCCCTTCTTTTCCCTCCCTGCCCCTCCTTGTCCCTCATTGCCCCTCCTTGTCCCTCCTTGCTCCTCCTTGCCCCTTCTTTTCCCTTCTTGGCCCTCCGTGTCCCTCCTTGTCCCTCCTTGTCCTTCCTTGTCCCTGTTTGTCCCTCCTTGATCCTGCTTGTCCCTCCTTGGCTCTTTTTGTCCCTGCTTGTCTCTCCTTCTTCCTACTTGTCCCTCCTTGACCATCCTTGTCCCTCCTTAATCCTGCTTGTCCCTCCTTCTCCCTCCTTGTCCCTCAGTGCCCCACAATGTCCCTCATTGCCCCTCCTTATCCCTCCTTATCCCTCCTTGTCACTCCTGGTCCCTCTTTGTCCCTCCTTGTCCCTGATTGTCCCTGTTTGTCCCTGCTTGTCCCTCCTTGACCCTGCTTGTCCCTTCTAGTCTCTCCTTGTCCCTCCTTTGTCCTCCTTTTCCCTCCTTGTCCGTCCTTGTCCCTCATTGCCCCTCATTGCCCCTCCTTGTCACTCCTTGTCACTCCTTTCCCACCTTTTCCCTCCTGGTCCCTCCTTACTCCTCCTTGCCCCTTCTTTTCCCTCCTTATCCCTCCTTGTCCCTCCTGGTCCCTCCTTGCCCCTTCTTTTCCCTCCTTGGCCCTCCTTGTCCTTCCTTGTCCCTTTTTGTCCCTCCTTGATCCTGCTTGTCCCTCCTTGATCCTGCTTGTCCCTCCTTGGCTCTTTTTGTCCCTGCTTATCTCTCCTTCTTCCTACTTGTTCCTCCTTGACCATCCTTGTCCTTCCTTGTCCCTCCTTTATCCTGCTTGTCCCTCCTTCTCCCTCCTTATCCCTCAGTGTCCCACCATGTCCCTCATTGCCCCTCCTTATCCCTCCTTGTCACTCCTGGTCCCTCTTTGTCCCTCCTTGTCCCTGCTTGTCCCTGTTTGTCCCTGCTTGTCCCTCCTTGACCCTGCTTGTCCCTCCTAGTCCCTCCTTGACCATCCTTGTCCTTCCTTGTCCCTCCTTGATCCTGCTTGTCCCTCCTTCTCCCTCCTTGTCCCTCAGTGCCCCACCATGTCCCTCATTGCCCCTCCTTATCCCTCCTTGTCACTCCTGGTCCCTCTTTGTCCCTCCTTGTCCCTGCTTGTCCCTGTTTGTCTCTCCTTGTCCGTCCTTGACCCTCCGTGTCCCTCCTTGTCCCTCCTTAATCCTCCTTGTCTCTCCTTGCCCGTCCTTGTCCCTTCTTGTTTTTCCTTGCCCCACCTTGTCCCTCCTTGTCCGGCCTTGTCCCTCCTTGTCACTCCTTTTCCATCCTTGTCCCTCCTTGTCTCTCCTTGCCCCTCCTTTTCACTCCTTGTCCCTTCTTGTTCCTCCTTGTCACTCCTTCTCCCTCCATGTCCCTCATTGTCCCTCCTTTTTCCTCCTTGTCACTCCTTTTCCCTCATTTTCCCTCCTTTTCCCTACTTGTCTCTCTTTGTCCCTCATTGTCCCACCTTGTCCCTCCTTGCTCCTCATTGTCCCTCCTTGACCATCCTTGTCCCTCCTTGTCCCTCCTTGTCCCAACTTGTCCCTCCTTGTTCCTCCTTGTCCCTCCTTGTCCCTCACTGTCCCACTTGTCCCTCATTATCCCTGCTTTCCCTCATTGCCCCTCCTTTTCCCTCATTGTCCGTCCTTGTCCCGCCTTGTACCTCCTGGTCCCTCCTTGTCCGTCCTTGTCCCTTCTGGTCCCTCCTTCTACCTCATTGTCCCTCGTTATCCCTGCTTGTCCCTCCTTGTCCCTCATTGCCCCTACTTGTCCCTCCTTGTCCCTTCTTGGCTGTCCCTGCCCTCCTTGGCCCTCCTTGTTCCAACTGTCACTCCTTTTTCCTCCTTTCCCTCTTTTTCCCTCCTGGTCCCTCCTTTTCCCTCCTGGTCCCTCCTTGCTCCTCCTTGCCCCTTCTTTTCCCTCCTTGGCCCTCCGTGTCCCTCCGTGTCCCTCCTTGTCCTTCCTTGTCCCTGTTTGTCCCTCCTTGATCCTGCTTGTCCCTCCTTGGCTCTTTTTGTCCCTGCTTGTCTCTCCTTCTTCCTACTTGTCCCGTTGACCATCCTTGTTCTTCCTTGTCCCGCCTTGATCCTGCTTCTCCCTCCTTGTCCCTCAGTGCCCCACCATGTCCCTCATTGCCCCTCCTTATTTCTCCTTGTCACTCCTGGTCCCTCTTTGACCCTCCTTGTCCCTGCTTGTCCCCCTAGTCCCTCCTTGTCTCTCCTTGACCATCCTTGTCCTTCCTTACCCCTCCTTGATCCTGCTTGTCCCTCCTTCTCCCTCCTTGTCGCTCAGTGCCCCACCATGTCCCTCATTGCCCCTCCTTATCCCTCCTTGTCACTCCTGGTCCCTCTTTGTCCCTCCTTGTCCCTGCTTGTCCCTGTTTGTCTCTCCTTGTCCGTCCTTGACCCTCCGTGTCACTCCTTGTCCCTCCTTAATCCTCCTTGTCTCTCCTTGCCCGTCCTTGTCCCTTCTTGTTTTTCCTTATCCCACCTTGTCCCTCCTTGTCCGGCCTTGTCCCTCCTGGTCCCTCATTGCCTCTCCTTGTCACTCCTTTTCCATCCTTGTCCCTCCTTGTCTCTCCTTGCCCCTTCTTTTCCCTCCTTGGCCCTCCGTGTCCCTCCGTGTCCCTCCGTGTCCCTCCTTGTCCTTCCTTGTCCTTCCTTGTCCCTGTTTGTCCCTCCTTGATCCTGCTTGTCCCTCCTTGGCTCTTTTTGTCCCTGCTTGTCTCTCCTTCTTCCTACTTGTCCCTCGTTGACCATCCTTGTTCTTCCTTGTCCCTCCTTGATCCTGCTTCTCCCTCCTTGTCACTCAGTGCCCCACCATGTCCCTCATTGCCCCTCCTTATTTCTCCTTGTCACTCCTGGTCCCTCTTTGACCCTCCTTGTCCCTCCTTGACCCAGCTTGTCCCCCTAGTCCCTCCTTGTCTCTCCTTGACCATCCTTGTCCTTCCTTGCCCCTCCTTGATCCTGCTTGTCCCTCCTTCTCCCTCCTTGTCCCTCAGTGCCACACCATGTCCCTCATTGCCCCTCCTTATCCCTCCTTGTCACTCCTGGTCCCTCTTTGTCCCTCCTTGTCCCTGCTTGTCCCTGTTTGTCTCTCCTTGTCCGTCCTTGACCCTCCGTGTCACTCCTTGTCCCTCCTTAATCCTCCTTGCCCGTCCTTGTCCCTTCTTGTTTTTCCTTGCCCACCTTGTCCGGCCTTGTCCCTCCTGGTCCCTCATTGCCTCTCCTTGTCACTCCTTTTCCATCCTTGTCCCTCCTTGTCTCTCCTTGCCTCTCCTTTTCACTCCTTGTCCCTTCTTGTTCCTCCTTGTCACTCCTTCTCCCTCCTTGTTCCTCCTTGTCACTCATTTTCCCTCATTTTCCCTCCTTTTCCCTACTTGTCTCTCTTTGTCCCTCAATGTCCCTCCTTGTCCCTCCTTGCTCCTTATTGTCCCTCCTTGACCCTCCTTGTCCCTCCTTGTTCCTCCTTGTTCCTCCTTGTTCCTGCTTGTCCCTCCTTGTCCCTCACTGTCCCACTTGTCCCTCATTAGCCCTGCTTTCCCTCATTGCTCCTCCTTTTCCCTCATTGTCCGTCCTTGTCCCGCCTTATACCTCCTGGTCCCTCCTTGTCCGTCCTTGTCCCTTCTGGTCCCTCCTTCTACCTCATTGTCCCTCGTTATCCCTGCTTGTCCCTCCTTGTCCCTCATTGCCCCTACTTGTCCCTCCTTGTCCCTTCTTGGCTGTCCCTGCCCTCCTTGGCCCTCCTTGTTCCTCCTGTCACTCCTTTTTCCTCCTTTCCCTCCTGGTCCCTCCTTTTCCCTCCTGGTCCCTCCTTGCTCCTCCTTGCCCCTTCTTTTCCCTCCTTGGCCCTCCGTGTCCCTCCGTGTCCCTCCTTGTCCCTCCTTGTCCCTCCTTGTCCTTCCTTGTCCCTGTTTGTCCCTCCTTGATCCTGCTTGTCCCTCCTTGGCTCTTTTTGTCCCTGCTTGTCTCTCCTTCTTCCTACTTGTCCCTCGTTGACCATCCTTGTTCTTCCTTGTCCCTCCTTGATCCTGCTTCTCCCTCCTTGTCCCTCAGTGCCCCACCATGTCCCTCATTGCCCCTCCTTATTTCTCCTTGTCACTCCTGGTCCCTCTTTGACCCTCCTTGTCCCTGCTTGTCCCTCCTTGACCCAGCTTGTCCCCCTAGTCCCTCCTTGTCTCTCCTTGACCATCCTTGTCCTTCCTTGCCCCTCCTTGATCCTGCTTGTCCCTCCTTCTCCCTCCTTGTCCCTCAGTGCCCCACCATGTCCCTCATTGCCCCTCCTTATCCCTCCTTGTCACTCCTGGTCCCTCTTTGTCCCTCCTTGTCCCTGCTTGTCCCTGCTTGTCCCTGTTTGTCTCTCCTTGTCCGTCCTTGACCCTCCGTGTCACTCCTTGTCCCTCCTTAATCCTCCTTGTCTCTCCTTGCCCGTCCTTGTCCCTTCTTGTTTTTCCTTGTCCCACCTTGTCCCTCCTTGTCCGGCCTTGTCCCTCCTGGTCCCTCATTGCCTCTCCTTGTCACTCCTTTTCCATCCTTGTCCCTCCTTGTCTCTCCTTGCCCCTTCTTTTCCCTCCTTGGCCCTCCGTGTCCCTCCGTGTCCCTCCTTGTCCCTCCTTGTCCTTCCTTGTCCCTGTTTGTCCCTCCTTGATCCTGCTTGTCCCTCCTTGGCTCTTTTTGTCCCTGCTTGTCTCTCCTTCTTCCTACTTGTCCCTCGTTGACCATCCTTGTTCTTCCTTGTCCCTCCTTGATCCTGCTTCTCCCTCCTTATCCCTCAGTGCCCCACCATGTCCCTCATTGCCCCTCCTTATCCCCCCTTGTCACTCCTGGTCCCTCTTTGTCCCTCCTTGTCCCTGCTTGTCCCTGTTTGTCTCTCCTTGTCCGTCCTTGACCCTCCGTGTCACTCCTTGACCCTCCTTAATCCTCCTTGTCTCTCCTTGCCCGTCCTTGTCCCTTCTTGTTTTTCCTTGTCCCACCTTGTCCCTCCTTGTCCGGCCTTGTCCCTCCTGGTCCCTCATTGCCTCTCCTTGTCACTCCTTTTCCATCCTTGTCCCTCCTTGTCTCTCCTTGCCCCTCCTTTTCACTCCTTGTCCCTTCTTGTTCCTCCTTGTCACTCCTTCTCCCTCCTTGTTCCTCCTTGTCACTCCTTTTCCCTCATTTTCCCTACTTGTCTCTCTTTGTCCCTCAATGTCCCTCCTTGTACCTCCTTGCTCCTCATTGTCCCTCCTTGACCCTCCTTGTCCCTCCTTGTTCCTCCTTGTTCCTCCTTGTTCCTGCTTGTCCCTCCTTGTCCCTCACTGTCCCACTTGTCCCTCATTATCCCTGCTTTCCCTCATTGCTCCTCCTTTTCCTCCTTTTCCCTCATTGTCCGTCCTTGTCCCGCCTTGTACCTCCTGGTCCCTCCTTCTACCTCCTTGTCCCTCATTGTCCCTCTTTATCCCTGCTTGTCCCTCCTTGTCCCTCATTGCCCCTCCTTTGTCCTCCTTTTCCCTCATTGTCCCTCCTTGACCCTGCTTGTTCCTCCTGGTCCCTACTTGTCCCTCCTTGTCCCTTCTTGGCTCTCCTGCCCTCCTTGTCCCTCCTTGTTCCTCCTGTCACTCCTTTTTCCTCCTTTCCCTCCTTTTCCCTCCTGGTCCCTCCTTTTCCCTCCTGGTCCCTCCTTGCTCCTCCTTGTCCCTTCTTTTCCCTCCTTTTCCATCCTGGTCCGAACTTTTCCCTCCTTATCCTTCCGTGACCCTCCTTGTCCCTCCTTGTCCCCCCTAGTCCCTCCTAGTCCCTCATTACCCCTCATTGTCCCACCATGTTCCTCCTTGCTCCTCCTTGCCCCTTCTTTTCCCTCCTTGTCCCTCCTTGTCCCTCATGGCCCCTCATTGTTCCTCCTTGTCCATCCTGGTCCCTCCTTGCTCCTCCTTGCCCCTTCTTTTCCCTCCTTATCCCTCATTATCCTTCCTGGTCCGTACTTGTCCCTCCTTGGCCCTCATTGCCCCTCATTGTCCCTCCTTGTCACTCCTTTTTCCTCCTTTCCCTCCTTTTCCCTCCTGGTCCCTTCTTGCTCCTCCTTGCCCCTTCTTTTCCCTTCTTATACCTCCTTGTCCATCCTGGTCCCTCCTTGGCCCTCCGTGTCCCTCCTTGTCCCTCCTGGTCCCTCCTTGACCCTCCTTGACCCTCCTTGACCATCCTTCTCCCTCTTTGACGCTCCTTGTCCCTCCTTGTTCCTCCTTGTCCCTCCTTTTCCCTCCTTGTCCCTTCTTGACCCTCCTAGTCTCTGCTCGTCTCTCCTTGTCTCTCATTGTCACTCTTTGTCCTTCTTGTTTCTCCTCGTCACACCTTGTCACTCCTTTTCCCTCCTTGTCCCTCCTTGTCTCTCCATGCCCTTCCTTGCCCCTTCTATGCCCTCCTTGTTCCTCCTTGTCACTCCTTTCCCTCCTTTACCCTCCCGGTCCCTACTTGTCTCTCCTTATCCCTCCTTGACCCTCCTTGTCCCTCCTGGTCCGTACTTGTCCCTCATTGTCCTGCCTTGTCCCTACTTGTCCCTCCCTGTCCCTGCTTGACCCACCTTGTCCCTATTTGTCCCTCCTTGATCCTGCTTGTCCCTTCTTGTCCCTCCTTGTCCTCATTGCCCCTCCATGTCCCGCATTGCCCCTCCTTTTCCCTCATTGTCCGTCCTTGTCCGTCCTTGTCCCGCCTTGTCCCTCCTGGTCCTTCCTTTTCCCTCCTTGTCCGTCCTTCTCCCTCCTTGTTCCTCCTGTCACTCCTTTTCCCTTATTGTCCCTCGTTATCCCTGCTTGTCCCTCATTGCCCCTCCTTTGTCCTTCTTTTCCCTCATTGTCCCTTCTTGACCCTGCTTGTCCCTACTTGTCCCTCCCTGTCCCTGCTTTACCCACCTTGTCCCTCATTGCCCCTCCATGTCCCTCATTGCCCCTCCATGTCCCTCCTTATCCCACCTTGTCCCGTCTTGTCCCGCCTTGTCCCTGTTTGTCCCTCCTTGATCCTGCTTGTCCCTCCTTGACCTTCCTTGTCCCTGTTTGTCCCTCCTTGTCCCTTCTTATCTCTCCTTGTCCCACCTTGTCCCTCATTGCCCCTCCTTGTCTGTCCTTGTCCCGCCTTGTCCCTCCTGGTGCCTCCTTGTCACTCATTGTCCCTCCTTGACCCTGCTTGTCCCTACTTGTCTCTCCTTGCGCCTCCTTGGCCTTCCTTGGGCCTGTTTGTCGCTCCTTGATCCTGCTTGTCCCTCCTTGCTCCTACTTGCCCCTCCTTTTCCCGCCTTGTCCCTCATTGCCCCTCCTTGGCCCTCCTTTTCACACCTTTTCCCTCCTTGTCATTCCTTGTCCCTCCTTTGCCCTCCTTGTCCCTCCTTGTCTTTCCTTGTCCCTCCATGTCTCTGCTTGTCCCTCCTTATCCCTGCTTGTCGCTCCTTGTCCCTCCTTGTCCCTCCTTGTCCCTCCTTGTCACTCCTTGTCCCTCCTGATCCGTACTTGTCCCTAATTGCCCCTAATTGTCCCTCATGGTCCCTCCTTGCTCCTCATTGCCCCTTCTTTTCCCTCCTTGTCCCTCAGTATCCCTCCTTGTCCCTCATTGTCCCTCCTTGTTCCTCCTTGTCCCTCCTTGTTCCTCCTTGTTCCTCCTTGTCCCTCCTTGTCTCTCCTTGTCCCTCATTGCCCCTAATTGTCCCTCCTGGTCCCTCCTTGCTCTTCATTGCCCCTTCTTTTCCCTCCTTGTCCCTCCTGGTCCGTACTTGTCCCACCTGGTCCGTACTTGTCCCTCCTTGTCCCTTATTGCCCCTCATTGTCCCTCCTTGTTCCTCCTTGGCCCTCCTTTTCCCTTCATGACCCTGCTTGTCCCTCCTTGCCCGTCCTTATCCCTTCTTATCCCTCCTTGTCCCTCATTGTCCCTCCATGTCCGTCCTTGTCCCGCATTGTCCCTCCTTTACCCTCCTTGTCACTAATTGTCCCTCCTTGACCCTGCTTGTCCCTACTTGTCTCTCCTTGCCCCTCCTGGCCTGTTTGTCGCTCCTTGATCCTGCTTCTCCCTCCTTGTCCCTTCCTGTCCTCCTAGTCCCTACTTGTCCTTCGTTGACCCTCCTGATCCCTCCTTGCTCTTACTTGCCCCTCCTTTTCACGCCTTGTCCCTCATTGCCCCTCCTTGTCACTCCTTTTGCCTCATTGCCCCTCATTGTCCCTCCTTGTACATCCTTTTCCATCCTTTCCCTCCTTGTCTTTCCTTGTCCCTCCTTTTCCCTCATTTCCTCCTTTTCCCTCCTTGTCCCTCGTTGTCATTCCTTTTCCCTCCATGTCTTTGCTTGTCCCTCCTTATTCCAGCTTTTCCCTCCTTGTTTCTCCTCTTCACACCTTGTCACTCCTTTTCCCTCCTTGACCCTCCTTGTCTCTCCATGCCCCTCCTTGCCCCTTCTTTTCCCTCCTTGTTCCTCCTAGTCACTCCTTTCCCCCCTTTACCCTCCTGGTCCCTCCTTGTGTCTCCTTGTCCCTCCGTGACCCTCATTGTCCCTCCTGGTCCGTATTTGTCCCTCTTTGTCCCTACTTGTCCCTCCTTGTCCCTATTTGTCCTTAATCCTGCTTGTCCCTTCTTGTCCCTGCTTGTCCCCCAGTGCCCCTTCATGTCCCTCATGGCCCCTCCATGTACCTCCTTATACCTAATGGTCCCTCCTAGTCCCGTCTTGTCCCTCCTTGTCCCTGTTTGTCCCTCCTTGATCCTGCTTGTCCCTCCTTGACCCTCCATGTCCTTCCTTGTCCCTGTTTGTCCCTCCTTGATCCTGCTTGTCCCTCCTTGTCCCTTCTTGTCCCTTCTTGTCCCTACTTGTCCCTCCTTGACCCTCCATGTCCCTCCTTGCTCCTACTTGCCCCTTCTTGGCCCTCCTTGTCACTCCTTTTCCTTCATTGCCCTTCATTGTCCCTCCTTGTTCCATCTTTTCCCTCCTTGACCCTCCTTTTCCCTCCTTTCCCTGCTTTTCCCTCCTTGTCCCTCCTTGTCTTTCCTTGTCCCTCCTTGCTCCTACTTGCCCCTCATTGCCCCTTCTTGGCCCTCCTTGTCACTCCTTTTCCTTCATTGCCCTTCATTGTCCCTATTTGTTCCACCTTTTCCCTCCTTTCCCTCCTTGACCCTCCTTGACCCTCCTTTTCCCTCCTTGTCTTTCCTTGTCCCTCCTTGTCCCTGCTTATCCCTGCTTGTCCCAACTTGTCTCTCCTTGTCCCTCCGTGACCCTCATTGTCCCTCCTGGTCCGTACTTGTCCCTATTTGTCCCTCCTTGTCCTTCCTTGTCCCTCCTTGATCCTGCTTGTCCCTTCTTGTCCCCCAGTGCCCCTTCATGTCCCTCATTGTCCCTCCATGTACCTCCTTATCCCTCCTGGTCCCTCCTTGTCCCGTCTTGTCCCTCCTTGTCCCTGTTTGTCCCTCCTTGATCCTGCTTGTCCCTAATTGTCCCTTCTTGTGCCTACTAGTCCCTCCTTGACCCTCCTGGTCCCTCCTTGCTCCTACTTGCCCCTCATTTCCCCTTCTTGGCCCTCCTTGTCACTCCTTTTCCTTCATTGCCCTTCATTGTCCCTCCTTGTTCCACCTTTTCCCGCCTTTCCCTCCCTGACCCTCCTTTTCCCTCCTTTCCCTGCTTTTCCCTCCTTGTCCCTCGTTGTCCCTCGTTGTCTCTCCTTGTCCCTCCTTGTCCCTCCTTGTCCCTCCTTGACCCTCCTGGTCCGTACTTATCTATCCTTGTCCCTCCTTGTCCCTCTTTGCCCCTAATTGTCCCTCCTGGTCCCTCCTTGCTCTTCATTGCCCCTTCTTTTCCCTCCTTGTCCCTCCTTGGCCCTCCTTTTCCCTTCATGACCCTGCTTGTCCCTCCTTGCCCGTCCTTGTCCCTTCTTATCCCTCCTTGTCCCACCTTGTCCCTCATTGTCCCTCCATGTCCGTCCTTGTCCCGCATTGTCCCTCCTTTACCCTCCTTGTCACTAATTGTCCCTCCTTGACCCTGATTGTCCCTACTTGTCTCTCCTTGCCCCTCCTTGTCCTTCCTTGGGCCTGTTTGTCGCTCCTTGATCCTGCTTCTCCCTCCTTGTCCCTTCCTGTCCTCCTAGACCCTACTTGTCCCTCGTTGACCCTCCTTGACCCTCCTGGTCCCTCCTTGCTCTTACTTGCCCCTCCTTTTCCCGCCTTGTCCCTCATTGCCCCTCCTTCCCCTCCTTGTCACTCCTTTTGCCTCATTGCCCCTCATTGTCCCTCCTTGTACATTCTTTTCCATCCTTTCCCTCCTTGTCTTTCCTTGTCCCTCCTTGTCCCTCGTTGTCTTTCCTTGTCCCTCCATGTCTCTGCTTGTCCCTCCTTATTCCAGCTTTTCCCTCCTTGTTTCTCCTTGTCACACCTTGTCACTCCTTTTCCCTCCTTTTCCCTCCTTGACCCTCCTTGTCTCTCCATGCCCCTTCTTTTCCCTCCTTGTTCCTCCTTGTCACTCCTTTCCCCCCTTTACCCTCCTGGTCCCTCCTTGTGTCTCCTTGTCCCTCCGTGACCCTCATTGTCCCTCCTGGTCCGTATTTGTCCCTACTTGTCCCTCCTTGTCCTTCCTTGTCCCTATTTGTCCCTCCTTGATCCTGCTTGTCCCTTCTTGTCCCTGCTTGTCCCCCAGTGCCCCTTCATGTCCCTCATGGCCCCTCCATGTACCTCCTTATCCCTAATGGTCCCTCCTTGTTCCGTCTTGTCCCTCCTTGTCCCTGTTTGTCCCTCCTTGATCCTGCTTGTCCCTCCTTGTCCTTCCTTGTCCCTCCTTGATCCTGCTTGTCCCTCCTTGTCCCTTCTTGTCCCTACTTGTCCCTCCTTGTCCCTCCTTGACCCTCCATGTCCCTCCTTGCTCCTACTTGTCCCTTCATTGTCCCTCCTTGTTCCATCTTTTCCCTCCTTGACCCTCCTTTTCCCTCCTTTCCCTGCTTTTCCCACCTTGTCCCTCCTTGTCTTTCCTTGTCCCTCCTTGTCCCTGCTTATCCCTGCTTGTCCCTCGTTGTCTCTCCTTGTCCCTCCTTGTCCCTCCTTGTCCCTCCTTGACCCTCCGTGTCCCTCTTTGTCCCTCCTTGACCCTCCTGGTCCGTACTTATCCCTCCTTGTCACTCCTTGTCCCTCATTGCCCCTAAGTGTCCCTCCTGGTCCATCCTTGCTCTTCATTGCCCCTTCTTTTCCCTCCTTGTCCCTCCTGGCCCGTACTTGTCCTCCTTGTCCCTTATTGCCCCTCATTGTCCCTCCTTGTTCCTCCTTGGCCCTCCTTTTCCCTTCATGTCCCTGCTTGTCCCTGTTTGTCCCTCCTTGTCCCTCCTTGCCCGTCCTTGTCCCTTCTTATCCCTCCATGTCCCACCTTGTCCCTCATTGCCCGTCCATGTCCGTCCGTCTTGACCCTGCTTGTCCCTACTTGTCCCTCCCTGTCCCTGCTTTACCCACCTTGTCCCTCATTGCCCCTCCATGTCCCTCATTGCCCCTCCATGTCCCTCCTTATCCCACCTTGTCCCTCCTTGTCCCGCCTTGTCCCTGTTTGTCCCTCCTTGATCCTGCTTGTCCCTCCTTGACCTTCCTTGTCCCTGTTTGTCCCTCCTTGTCCCTTCTTATCTCTCCTTGTCCCACCTTGTCCCTCATTGCCCCTCCTTGTCTGTCCTTGTCCCGCCTTGTCCCTCCTGGTGCCTCCTTGTCACTCATTGTCCCTCCTTGACCCTGCTTGTCCCTACTTGTCTCTCCTTGCGCCTCCTTGGCCTTCCTTGGGCCTGTTTGTCGCTCCTTGATCCTGCTTGTCCCTCCTTGCTCCTACTTGCCCCTCCTTTTCCCGCCTTGTCCCTCATTGCCCCTCCTTGGCCCTCCTTTTCACACCTTTTCCCTCCTTTTCCCTCCTTGTCCCTCCTTGTCTTTCCTTGTCCCTCCATGTCTCTGCTTGTCCCTCCTTATCCCTGCTTGTCGCTCCTTGTCCCTCCTGGTCCCACCTTGTCCCTCCTTGTCCCTCCTTGTCACTCCTTGACCCTCCTTGTCCCTCCTGATCCGTACTTGTCCCTAATTGCCCCTAATTGTCCCTCATGGTCCCTCCTTGCTCCTCATTGCCCCTTCTTTTCCCTCCTTGTCCCTCAGTATCCCTCCTTGTCCCTCATTGTCCCTCCTTGTTCCTCCTTGTCCCTCCTTGTTCCTCCTTGTCCCTCCTTGTCTCTCCTTGTCCCTCATTGCCCCTAATTGTCCCTCCTGGTCCCTCCTTGCTCTTCATTGCCCCTTCTTTTCCCTCCTTGTCCCTCCTGGTCCGTACTTGTCCCACCTGGTCCGTACTTGTCCCTCCTTGTCCCTTATTGCCCTCATTGTCCCTCCTTGTTCCTCCTTGGCCCTCCTTTTCCCTTCATGACCCTGCTTGTCCCTCCTTGCCCGTCCTTATCCCTTCTTATCCCTCCTTGTCCCTCATTGTCCCTCCATGTCCGTCCTTGTCCCGCATTGTCCCTCCTTTACCCTCCTTGTCACTAATTGTCCCTCCTTGACCCTGCTTGTCCCTACTTGTCTCTCCTTGCCCCTCCTGGCCTGTTTGTCGCTCCTTGATCCTGCTTCTCCCTCCTTGTCCCTTCCTGTCCTCCTAGTCCCTACTTGTCCTTCGTTGACCCTCCTTGACCCTCCTGATCCCTCCTTGCTCTTACTTGCCCCTCCTTTTCACGCCTTGTCCCTCATTGCCCCTCCTTGTCACTCCTTTTGCCTCATTGCCCCTCATTGTCCCTCCTTGTACATCCTTTTCCATCCTTTCCCTCCTTATCTTTCCTTGTCCCTCCTTTTCCCTCATTTCCTCCTTTTCCCTCCTTGTCCCTCGTTGTCTTTCCTTTTCCCTCCATGTCTTTGCTTGTCCCTCCTTATTCCAGCTTTTCCCTCCTTGTTTCTCCTCTTCACACCTTGTCACTCCTTTTCCCTCCTTGACCCTCCTTGTCTCTCCATGCCCCTCCTTGCCCCTTCTTTACCCTCCTTGTTCCTCCTTGTCACTCCTTTCCCCCCTTTACCCTCCTGGTCCCTCCTTGTGTCTCCTTGTCCCTCCGTGACCCTCATTGTCCCTCCTGGTCCGTATTTGTCCCTCTTTGTCCCTACTTGTCCCTCCTTGTCCTTCCTTGTCCCTATTTGTCCTTAATCCTGCTTGTCCCTTCTTGTCCCTGCTTGTCCCCCAGTGCCCCTTCATGTCCCTCATGGCCCCTCCATGTACCTCCTTATACCTAATGGTCCCTCCTAGTCCCGTCTTGTCCCTCCTTGTCCCTGTTTGTCCCTCCTTGATCCTGCTTGTCCCTCCTTGACCCTCCATGTCCTTCCTTGTCCCTGTCCTTGATCCTGCTTGTCCCTCCTTGTCCCTTCTTGTCCCTTCTTATCCCTACTTGTCCCTCCTTGACCCTCCATGTCCCTCCTTGCTCCTACTTGCCCCTTCTTGGCCCTCCTTGTCACTCCTTTTCCTTCATTGCCCTTCATTGTCCCTCCTTGTTCCATCTTTTCCCTCCTTGACCCTCCTTTTCCCTCCTTTCCCTGCTTTTCCCTCCTTGTCCCTCCTTGTCTTTCCTTGTCCCTCCTTGCTCCTACTTGCCCCTCATTGCCCCTTCTTGGCCCTCCTTGTCACTCCTTTTCCTTCATTGCCCTTCATTGTCCCTATTTGTTCCACCTTTTCCCTCCTTGACCCTCCTTTTCCCTCCTTGTCTTTCCTTGTCCCTCCTTGTCCCTGCTTATCCCTGCTTGTCCCAACTTGTCTCTCCTTGTCCCTCCGTGACCCTCATTGTCCCTCCTGGTCCGTACTTGTCCCTATTTGTCCCTCCTTGTCCTTCCTTGTCCCTCCTTGATCCTGCTTGTCCCTTCTTGTCCCCCAGTGCCCCTTCATGTCCCTCATTGTCCCTCCATGTACCTCCTTATCCCTCCTGGTCCCTCCTTGTCCCGTCTTGTCCCTCCTTGTCCCTGTTTGTCCCTCCTTGATCCTGCTTGTCCCTAATTGTCCCTTCTTGTGCCTACTAGTCCCTCCTTGACCCTCCTGGTCCCTCCTTGCTCCTACTTGCCCCTCATTGCCCCTTCTTGGCCCTCCTTGTCACTCCTTTTCCTTCATTGCCCTTCACTGTCCCTCCTTGTTCCACCTTTTCCCGCCTTTCCCTCCCTGACCCTCCTTTTCCCTCCTTTCCCTGCTTTTCCCTCCTTGTCCCTCGTTGTCCCTCGTTGTCTCTCCTTGTCCCTCCTTGTCCCTCCTTGTCCCTCCTTGACCCTCCTTGACCCTCCTTGACCCTCCTGGTCCGTACTTATCTATCCTTGTCCCTCCTTGTCCCTCTTTGCCCCTAATTGTCCCTCCTGGTCCCTCCTTCTCTTCATTGCCCCTTCTTTTCCCTCCTTGTCCCTCCTTGGCCCTCCTTTTCCCTTCATGACCCTGCTTGTCCCTCCTTGCCCGTCCTTGTCCCTTCTTATCCCTCCTTGTCCCACCTTGTCCCTCATTGTCCCTCCATGTCCGTCCTTGTCCCGCATTGTCCCTCCTTTACCCTCCTTGTCACTAATTGTCCCTCCTTGACCCTGATTGTCCCTACTTGTCTCTCCTTGCCCCTCCTTGTCCTTCCTTGGGCCTGTTTGTCGCTCCTTGATCCTGCTTCTCCCTCCTTGTCCCTTCCTGTCCTCCTAGACCCTACTTGTCCCTCGTTGACCCTCCTTGACCCTCCTGGTCCCTCCTTGCTCTTACTTGCCCCACCTTTTCCCGCCTTGTCCCTCATTGCCCCTCCTTCCCCTCCTTGTCACTCCTTTTGCCTCATTGCCCCTCATTGTCCCTCCTTGTACATTCTTTTCCATCCTTTCCCTCCTTGTCTTTCCTTGTCCCTCCTTGTCCCTCCTTGTCCCTCGTTGTCTTTCCTTGTCCCTCCATGTCTCTGCTTGTCCCTCCTTATTCCAGCTTTTCCCTCCTTGTTTCTCCTTGTCACACCTTGTCACTCCTTTTCCCTCCTTGACCCTCCTTGTCTCTCCATGCCCCTTCTTTTCCCTCCTTGTTCCTCCTTGTCACTCCTTTCCCCCCTTTACCCTCCTGGTCCCTCCTTGTGTATCCTTGTCCCTCCGTGACCCTCATTGTCCCTCCTGGTCCGTATTTGTCCCTACTTGTCCCTCCTTGTCCTTCCTTGTCCCTATTTGTCCCTCCTTGATCCTGCTTGTCCCTTCTTGCCCCTGCTTGTCCCCCAGTGCCCCTTCATGTCCCTCATGGCCCCTCCATGTACCTCCTTATCCCTAATGGTCCCTCCTTGTTCCGTCTTGTCCCTCCTTGTCCCTGTTTGTCCCTCCTTGATCCTGCTTGTCCCTCCTTGTCCTTCCTTGTCCCTCCTTGATCCTGCTTGTCCCTCCTTGTCCCTTCTTGTCCCTACTTGTCCCTCCTTGACCCTCCATGTCCCTCCTTGCTCCTACTTGCCCCTTCATTGTCCCTCCTTGTTCCATCTTTTCCCTCCTTGACCCTCCTTTTCCCTCCTTTCCCTGCTTTTCCCACCTTGTCCCTCCTTGTCTTTCCTTGTCCCTCCTTGTCCCTGCTTATCCCTCGTTGTCTCTCCTTGTCCCTCCTTGTCCCTCCTTGTCCCTCCTTGACCCTCCGTGTCCCTCTTTGTCCCTCCTTGACCCTCCTGGTCCGTACTTATCCCTCCTTGTCACTCCTTGTCCCTCATTGCCCCTAAGTGTCCCTCCTGGTCCATCCTTGCTCTTCATTGCCCCTTCTTTTCCCTCCTTGTCCCTCCTGGCCCGTACTTGTCCTCCTTGTCCCTTATTGCCCCTCATTGTCCCTCCTTGTTCCTCCTTGGCCCTCCTTTTCCCTTCATGTCCCTGCTTGTCCCTGTTTGTCCCTCCTTGTCCCTCCTTGCCCGTCCTTGTCCCTTCTTATCCCTCCATGTCCCACCTTGTCCCTCATTGCCCGTCCATGTCCGTCCTTGTCCCGCATTGTCCCTCGTTTACCCTCCTTGACACTAATTGTCCCTCCTTGACACTAATTGTCCCTCCTTGACCCTGCTTGTCCCTCCTTGTCACTCCTTTTTCCTCCTTTCCCTCCTTTTCCCTCCTGGTCCCTCCTTGCTCCTCCTTGCCCCTTCTTTTCCCTCCTTATACCTCCTTGTCCATCCTGGTCCCTCCTTGGCCCTCCGTGTCCCTCCTTGTCCCTCCTTGACCCTCCTTGACCATCCTTCTCCCTCTTTGACGCTCCTTGTCCCTCCTTGTTCCTCCTTGCCCCTCCTTTTCCCTCCTTGTCCCTTCTTGACCCTCCTAGTCCCTCCTAGTCCCTCCTAGTCTCTGCTCGTCTCTCCTTGTCTCTCATTGTCACTCCTTGTAACTCTTTGTCCTTCTTGTTTCTCCTTGTCACACCTTGTCACTCCTTTTCCCTCCTTGTCCCTCCTTGTCTCTCCATGCCCTTCCTTGCCCCTTCTATGCCCTCCTTGTTCCTCCTTGTCACTCCTTTCCCTCTTTTACCCTCCTGGTCCCTACTTGTCTCTCCTTATCCCTCCTTGCCCCTCCTGGTCCGTACTTGTCCCTCATTGTCCTGCCTTGTCCCTACTTGTCCCTCCCTGTCCCTGCTTGACCCACCTTGTCCCTCTTTGTCCCTCCTTGATCCTGCTTGTCCCTTCTTGTCCCTCCTGGTCCCTCATTGCCCCTCCATGTCCCTCATTGCCCCTCCTTTTCCCTCATTGTCCGTCCTTGTCCCGCCTTGTCCCTCCTGGTCTTTCCTTTTCCCTCCTTGTCCGTCCTTCTCCCTCCTTGTTCCTCCTGTCACTCCTTTTCCCTTATTGTCCTTCCTTGTCCCTCGTTATCCCTGCTTGTCCCTCATTGCCCCTCCTTTGTCCTTCTTTTCCCTCATTGTCCCTTCTTGACCCTGCTTGTCCCTACTTGTCCCTCCCTGTCCCTGCTTTACCCACCTTGTCCCTCATTGCCCCTCCATGTCCCTCATTGCCCCTCCATGTCCCTCCTTATCCCACCTTGTCCCTCCTTGTCCCGCCTTGTCCCTGTTTGTCCCTCCTTGATCCTGCTTGTCCCTACTTGACCCTCCTTGTCCTTCATTGTCCCTGTTTGTCCCTCCTTGTCCCTTCTTATCTCTCCTTGTCCCACCTTGTCCCTCATTGCCCCTCCTTGTCTGTCCTTGTCCCTCCTGGTCCCTCCTTGTCACTCATTGTCCCTCCTTGACCCTGCTTGTCCCTACTTGTCTCTCCTTGCGCCTCCTTGGCCTTCCTTGGGCCTGTTTGTCGCTCCTTGATCCTGCTTGTCCCTCCTTGCTCCTACTTGCCCCTCCTTTTCCCGCCTTGTCCCTCATTGCCCCTCCTTGGCCCTCCTTTTCACTCCTTTTCCCTCATTGATCCTCATTGTCCCTCCTTGTCATTCCTTGTTCCTCCTTTTCCCTCCTTGTCCCTCCTTGTCTTTCCTTGTCCCTCCATGTCTCTGCTTGTCCCTCCTTATCCCTGCTTGTCGCTCCTTGTCCCTCCTGGTCCCTCCTTGTCCCTCCTTGTCACTCCTTGACCCTCCTTGTCCCTCCTGATCCGTACTAGTCCCTAATTGCCCCTAATTGTCCCTCATGGTCCCTCCTTGCTCCTCATTGCCCCTTCTTTTCCCTCCTTGTCCCTCATTATCCCTCCTTGTCCCTCATGACCCATCATTGTCCCTCCTTGTCCCTCCTTGTTCCTCCTTGTCCCTCCTTGTTCCTCCTTTTTCCTCCTTGTCCCTCCTTGTCTCTCCTTGTCCCTCATTGCCCCTAATTGTCCCTCCTTGTCCCTCCTTGCTCTTCATTGCCCCTTCTTTTCCCTCCTTGTCCCTCCTGGCCCGTACTTGTCCCTCCTGGTCCGTACTTGTCCCTCCTTGTCCCTTATTGCCCCTCATTGTCCCTCCTTGTTCCTCCTTGGCCCTCCTTTTCCCTTCATGACCCTGCTTGTCCCTCCTTGCCCGTCCTTGTCCCTTCTTATCACTCCTTGTCCCACCTTGTCCCTCCATGTCCGTCCTTGTCGCGCATTGTCCCTCCTTTACCCTCCTTGTCACTAATTGTCCCTCCTTGACCCTGCTTGTCCCTACTTGTCTCTCCTTGCCCCTCCTTGTCCTTCCTTGGGCCTGTTTGTCGCTCCTTGATCCTGCTTCTCCCTCCTTGTCCCTTCCTGTCCTCCTAGTCCCTACTTGTCCTTCGTTGACCCTCCTTGACCCTCCTGGTCCCTCCTTGCTCTTACTTGCCCCTCCTTTTCCCGCCTTGTCCCTCATTGCCCCTCCTTGCCCCTCCTTGTCACTCCTTTTTCCTCATTGCCCCTCATTGTCCCTCCTTGTACATCCTTTTCCATCCTTTCCCTCCTTGTCTTTCCTTGTCCCTCCTTTTCCCTCCTTTCCTCCTTTCCCTCCATTTCCCTCCTTGTCCCTCGTTGTCTTTCCTTTTCCCTCCATGTCTCTGCTTGTCCCTCCTTACTCCAGCTTTTCCCTCCTTGTTTCTCCTTGTCACACCTTGTCACTCCTTTTCCCTCCTTTTCCCTCCTTGACCCTCCTTGTCTCTCCATGCCCCTCCTTGCCCCTTCTTTTCCATCCTTGTTCCTCCTTGTCACTCCTTTCCCCCCTTTACCCTCCTGGTCCCTCCTTGTGTCTCCTTGTCCCTCCGTGACCATCATTGTCCCTCCTGGTCCGTATTTGTCCCTCTTTGTCCCTACTTGTCCCTCCTTGTCCTTCCTTGTCCCTATTTGTCCTTAATCCTGCTTGTCCCTTCTTGTCCCTGCTTGTCCCCCAGTGCCCTTTCATGTCCCTCATGGCCCCTCCATGTACCTCCTTATACCTAATGGCCCCTCCTTGACCCGTCTTGTCCCTCCTTGTCCCTGTTTGTCCCTCCTTGATCCTGCTTGTCCCTCCTTGACCCTCCATGTCCTTCCTTGTCCCTGTCCTTGATCCTGCTTGTCCCTCCTTGTCCCTTCTTGTCCCTACTTGTCCCTCCTTGACCCTCCATGTCCCTCCTTGCTCCTACTTGCCCCTTCTTGGCCCTCCATGTCACTCCTTTTCCTTCATTGCCCTTCATTGTCCCTCCTTGTTCCATCTTTTCCCTCCTTGACCCTCCTTTTCCCTCCTTTCCCTGCTTTTCCCTCCTTGTCCCTCCTTGTCACTCCTTTCCCCCCTTTACCCTCCTGGTCCCTCCTTGCTCTTACTTGCCCCTCCTTTTCCCGCCTTGTCCCTCATTGCCCCTCCTTCCCCTCCTTGTCACTCCTTTTGCCTCATTGCCCCTCATTGTCCCTCCTTGTACATTCTTTTCCATCCTTTCCCTCCTTGTCTTTCCTTGTCCCTCCTTGTCCCTCGTTGTCTTTCCTTGTCCCTCCATGTCTCTGCTTGTCCCTCCTTATTCCAGCTTTCCCCTCCTTGTTTCTCCTTGTCACACCTTGTCACTCCTTTTCCCTCCTTTTCCCTCCTTGACCCTCCTTGTCTCTCCATGCCCCTTCTTTTCCCTCCTTGTTCCTCCTTGTCACTCCTTTCCCCCCTTTACCCTCCTGGTCCCTCCTTGTGTCTCCTTGTCCCTCCGTGACCCTCATTGTCCCTCCTGGTCCGTATTTGTCCCTACTTGTCCCTCCTTGTCCTTCCTTGTCCCTATTTGTCCCTCCTTGATCCTGCTTGTCCCTTCTTGTCCCTGCTTGTCCCCCAGTGCCCCTTCATGTCCCTCATGGCCCCTCCATGTACCTCCTTATCCCTAATGGTCCCTCCTTGTTCCGTCTTGTCCCTCCTTGTCCCTGTTTGTCCCTCCTTGATCCTGCTTGTCCCTCCTTGTCCTTCCTTGTCCCTCCTTGATCCTGCTTGTCCCTCCTTGTCCCTTCTTGTCCCTACTTGTCCCTCCTTGTCCCTCCTTGACCCTCCATGTCCCTCCTTGCTCCTACTTGCCCCTTCATTGTCCCTCCTTGTTCCATCTTTTCCCTCCTTGACCCTCCTTTTCCCTCCTTTCCCTGCTTTTCCCACCTTTTCCCTCCTTGTCTTTCCTTGTCCCTCCTTGTCCCTGCTTATCCCTGCTTGTCCCTCGTTGTCTCTCCTTGTCCCTCCTTGTCCCTCCTTGTCCCTCCTTGACCCTCCGTGTCCCTATTTGTCCCTCCTTGACCCTCCTGGTCCGTACTTATCCCTCCTTGTCACTCCTTGTCCCTCATTGCCCCTAAGTGTCCCTCCTGGTCCATCCTTGCTCTTCATTGCCCCTTCTTTTCCCTCCTTGTCCCTCCTGGCCCGTACTTGTCCTCCTTGTCCCTTATTGCCCCTCATTGTCCCTCCTTGTTCCTCCTTGGCCCTCCTTTTCCCTTCATGTCCCTGCTTGTCCCTGTTTGTCCCTCCTTGTCCCTCCTTGCCCGTCCTTGTCCCTTCTTATCCCTCCATGTCCCACCTTGTCCCTCATTGCCCGTCCATGTCCGTCCGTCTTGACCCTGCTTGTCCCTACTTGTCCCTCCCTGTCCCTGCTTTACCCACCTTGTCCCTCATTGCCCCTCCATGTCCCTCATTGCCCCTCCATGTCCCTCCTTATCCCACCTTGCCCCGTCTTGTCCCTCCTTGTCCCGCCTTGTCCCTGTTTGTCCCTCCTTGATCCTGCTTGTCCCTCCTTGACCTTCCTTGTCCCTGTTTGTCCCTCCTTGTCCCTTCTTATCTCTCCTTGTCCCACCTTGTCCCTCATTGCCCCTCCTTGTCTGTCCTTGTCCCGCCTTGTCCCTCCTGGTGCCTCCTTGTCACTCATTGTCCCTCCTTGACCCTGCTTGTCCCTACTTGTCTCTCCTTGCGCCTCCTTGGCCTTCCTTGGGCCTGTTTGTCGCTCCTTGATCCTGCTTGTCCCTCCTTGCTCCTACTTGCCCCTCCTTTTCCCGCCTTGTCCCTCATTGCCCCTCCTTGGCCCTCCTTTTCACACCTTTTCCCTCCTTTTCCCTCCTTGTCCCTCCTTGTCTTTCCTTGTCCCTCCATGTCTCTGCTTGTCCCTCCTTATCCCTGCTTGTCGCTCCTTGTCCCTCCTGGTCCCTCCTTGTCCCTCCTTGTCCCTCCTTGTCACTCCTTGACCCTCCTTGTCCCTCCTGATCCGTACTTGTCCCTAATTGCCCCTAATTGTCCCTCATGGTCCCTCCTTGCTCCTCATTGCCCCTTCTTTTCCCTCCTTGTCCCTCAGGATCCCTCCTTGTCCCTCATTGTCCCTCCTTGTTCCTCCTTGTCCCTCCTTGTTCCTCCTTGTCCCTCCTTGTCTCTCCTTGTCCCTCATTGCCCCTAATTGTCCCTCCTGGTCCCTCCTTGCTCTTCATTGCCCCTTCTTTTCCCTCCTTGTCCCTCCTGGTCCGTACTTGTCCCACCTGGTCCGTACTTGTCCCTCCTTGTCCCTTATTGCCCTCATTGTCCCTCCTTGTTCCTCCTTGGCCCTCCTTTTCCCTTCATGACCCTGCTTGTCCCTCCTTGCCCGTCCTTATCCCTTCTTATCCCTCCTTGTCCCACCTTGTCCCTCATTGTCCCTCCATGTCCGTCCTTGTCCCGCATTGTCCCTCCTTTACCCTCCTTGTCACTAATTGTCCCTCCTTGACCCTGCTTGTCCCTACTTGTCTCTCCTTGCCCCTCCTGGCCTGTTTGTCGCTCCTTGATCCTGCTTCTCCCTCCTTGTCCCTTCCTGTCCTCCTAGTCCCTACTTGTCCTTCGTTGACCCTCCTTGACCCTCCTGATCCCTCCTTGCTCTTACTTGCCCCTCCTTTTCACGCCTTGTCCCTCATTGCCCCTCCTTGTCACTCCTTTTGCCTCATTGCCCCTCATTGTCCCTCCTTGTACATCCTTTTCCATCCTTTCCCTCCTTGTCTTTCCTTGTCCCTCCTTTTCCCTCATTTCCTCCTTTTCCCTCCTTGTCCCTCGTTGTCTTTCCTTTTCCCTCCATGTCTTTGCTTGTCCCTCCTTATTCCAGCTTTTCCCTCCTTGTTTCTCCTCTTCACACCTTGTCACTCCTTTTCCCTCCTTGACCCTCCTTGTCTCTCCATGCCCCTCCTTGCCCCTTCTTTACCCTCCTTGTTCCTCCTTGTCACTCCTTTCCCCCCTTTACCCTCCTGGTCCCTCCTTGTGTCTCCTTGTCCCTCCGTGACCCTCATTGTCCCTCCTGGTCCGTATTTGTCCCTCTTTGTCCCTACTTGTCCCTCCTTGTCCTTCCTTGTCCCTATTTGTCCTTAATCCTGCTTGTCCCTTCTTGTCCCTGCTTGTCCCCCAGTGCCCCTTCATGTCCCTCATGGCCCCTCCATGTACCTCCTTATACCTAATGGTCCCTCCTAGTCCCGTCTTGTCCCTCCTTGTCCCTGTTTGTCCCTCCTTGATCCTGCTTGTCCCTCCTTGACCCTCCATGTCCTTCCTTGTCCCTGTCCTTGATCCTGCTTGTCCCTCCTTGTCCCTTCTTGTCCCTTCTTGTCCCTACTTGTCCCTCCTTGACCCTCCATGTCCCTCCTTGCTCCTACTTGCCCCATCTTGGCCCTCCTTGTCACTCCTTTTCCTTCATTGCCCTTCATTGTCCCTCCTTGTTCCATCTTTTCCCTCCTTGACCCTCCTTTTCCCTCCTTTCCCTGCTTTTCCCTCCTTGTCCCTCCTTGTCTTTCCTTGTCCCTCCTTGCTCCTACTTGCCCCTCATTGCCCCTTCTTGGCCCTCCTTGTCACTCCTTTTCCTTCATTGCCCTTCATTGTCCCTATTTGTTCCACCTTTTCCCTCCTTGACCCTCCTTTTCCCTCCTTGTCTTTCCTTGTCCCTCCTTGTCCCTGCTTATCCCTGCTTGTCCCAACTTGTCTCTAATTGTCCCTCCGTGACCCTCATTGTCCCTCCTGGTCCGTACTTGTCCCTATTTGTCCCTCCTTGTCCTTCCTTGTCCCTCCTTGATCCTGCTTGTCCCTTCTTGTCCCCCAGTGCCCCTTCATGTCCCTCATTGTCCCTCCATGTACCTCCTTATCCCTCCTGGTCCCTCCTTGTCCCGTCTTGTCCCTCCTTGTCCCTGTTTGTCCCTCCTTGATCCTGCTTGTCCCTAATTGTCCCTTCTTGTGCCTACTAGTCCCTCCTTGACCCTCCTGGTCCCTCCTTGCTCCTACTTGCCCCTCATTGCCCCTTCTTGGCCCTCCTTGTCACTCCTTTTCCTTCATTGCCCTTCATTGTCCCTCCTTGTTCCACCTTTTCCCGCCTTTCCCTCCCTGACCCTCCTTTTCCCTCCTTTCCCTCCTTGTCCCTCCTTGTCCCTCGTTGTCTCTCCTTGTCCCTCCTTGTCCCTCCTTGTCCCTCCTTGTCCCTCCTTGACCCTCCTTGACCCTCC
This sequence comes from Polietes domitor, assembly GCA_947397865.1. Taxonomy (NCBI): domain Eukaryota; kingdom Metazoa; phylum Arthropoda; class Insecta; order Diptera; family Muscidae; genus Polietes; species Polietes domitor. Next base: position 7,773,376 of record OX377623.1, read on the forward strand.
TGGTCCGTACTTATCTATCCTTGTCCCTCCTTGTCCCTCTTTGCCCCTAATTGTCCCTCCTGGTCCCTCCTTGCTCTTCATTGCCCCTTCTTTTCCCTCCTTGTCCCTCCTTGGCCCTCCTTTTCCCTTCATGACCCTGCTTGTCCCTCCTTGCCCGTCCTTGTCCCTTCTTATCCCTCCTTGTCCCACCTTGTCCCTCATTGTCCCTCCATGTCCGTCCTTGTCCCGCATTGTCCCTCCTTTACCCTCCTTGTCACTAATTGTCCCTCCTTGACCCTGATTGTCCCTACTTGTCTCTCCTTGCCCCTCCTTGTCCTTCCTTGGGCCTGTTTGTCGCTCCTTGATCCTGCTTCTCCCTCCTTGTCCCTTCCTGTCCTCCTAGACCCTACTTGTCCCTCGTTGACCCTCCTTGACCCTCCTGGTCCCTCCTTGCTCTTACTTGCCCCTCCTTTTCCCGCCTTGTCCCTCATTGCCCCTCCTTCCCCTCCTTGTCACTCCTTTTGCCTCATTGCCCCTCATTGTCCCTCCTTGTACATTCTTTTCCATCCTTTCCCTCCTTGTCTTTCCTTGTCCCTCCTTGTCCCTCGTTGTCTTTCCTTGTCCCTCCATGTCTCTGCTTGTCCCTCCTTATTCCAGCTTTTCCCTCCTTGTTTCTCCTTGTCACACCTTGTCACTCCTTTTCCCTCCTTGACCCTCCTTGTCTCTCCATGCCCCTTCTTTTCCCTCCTTGTTCCTCCTTGTCACTCCTTTCCCCCCTTTACCCTCCTGGTCCCTCCTTGTGTATCCTTGTCCCTCCGTGACCCTCATTGTCCCTCCTGGTCAGTATTTGTCCCTACTTGTCCCTCCTTGTCCTTCCTTGTCCCTATTTGTCCCTCCTTGATCCTGCTTGTCCCTTCTTGCCCCTGCTTGTCCCCCAGTGCCCCTTCATGTCCCTCATGGCCCCTCCATGTACCTCCTTATCCCTAATGGTCCCTCCTTGTTCCGTCTTGTCCCTCCTTGTCCCTGTTTGTCCCTCCTTGATCCTGCTTGTCCCTCCTTGTCCTTCCTTGTCCCTCATTGATCCTGCTTGTCCCTCCTTGTCCCTTCTTGTCCCTACTTGTCCCTCCTTGACCCTCCATGTCCCTCCTTGCTCCTACTTGCCCCTTCATTGTCCCTCCTTGTTCCATCTTTTCCCTCCTTGACCCTCCTTTTCCCTCCTTTCCCTGCTTTTCCCACCTTGTCCCTCCTTGTCTTTCCTTGTCCCTCCTTGTCCCTGCTTATCCCTCGTTGTCTCTCCTTGTCCCTCCTTGTCCCTCCTTGTCCCTCCTTGTCCCTCCTTGTCCCTCCTTGTCCCTCCTTGACCCTCCGTGTCCCTCTTTGTCCCTCCTTGACCCTCCTGGTCCGTACTTATCCCTCCTTGTCACTCCTTGTCCCTCATTGCCCCTAAGTGTCCCTCCTGGTCCATCCTTGCTCTTCATTGCCCCTTCTTTTCCCTCCTTGTCCCTCCTGGCCCGTACTTGTCCTCCTTGTCCCTTATTGCCCCTCATTGTCCCTCCTTGTTCCTCCTTGGCCCTCCTTTTCCCTTCATGTCCCTGCTTGTCCCTGTTTGTCCCTCCTTGTCCCTCCTTGCCCGTCCTTGTCCCTTCTTATCCCTCCATGTCCCACCTTGTCCCTCATTGCCCGTCCATGTCCGTCCTTGTCCCGCATTGTCCCTCCTTTACCCTCCTTGACACTAATTGTCCCTCCTTGACACTAAATGTCCCTCCTTGACCCTGCTTGTCCCTACGTGTCTCTCTTTGCCCCTCCTTGTCCTTCCTTGGGCCTGTTTGTCGCTCCTTGATCCTGCTTCTCCCTCCTTGTCCCTTCCTGTCGATCCTAGTCCCTACTTGTCCCTCGTTGACCCTCGTTGACCCTCCTGGTCCCTCCTTGCTCTTACTTCCCCCTCCTTTTCCCGCCTTGTCCCTCCTTGCCCCTCCTTGGCCCTCCTTGCCCCTCCTTGGCCCTCCTTGTCATTCCTTTTGCCTCATTGCCCCTCCTTTTCCATCCTTTCCCTCCTTGTCTTTCCTTGTCCCTCCTTTCCCTCCTTTTCCCTCCTTGTCCCCCGTTGTCTTTCCTTGTCCCTCCATGTCTTTGCTTGTCCCTCCTTATCCCTCCTTGACCTTCCTTGTCCCTCCTTGAACCTCCTTGTCCCTCCTGGTCCGTACTTGTCCCTCCTTGTCCCTCATTGCCCCTCATGGTCCCTCATTGTCCCTCCTTGTCCATCCATGTCCATCCTGGTCCCTCCTTGACCCTCCTTGACCGTCCTTGCCCCTTCTTTTCCCTCCTTGGCCCTCCGTGTCCCTCCTTTGTCCTCCTTTTACCTCATTTTCCCACCTTGTCCCTCGTTATCCCTGCTTGTCCCTCCTTGTCCCTCATTGCCCCTCCTTTTCCCTACTGGTCCCTCCTTGCTCCTCCTTGCCCCTTCTTTTCCCTCCTTATCCCTCCTTATCCCTCCTTATCCCTACTTGTCCATCCTGGTCCGTACTTGTCCCTCCTTGGCCCTCCGTGTCCCACATTGTCCCTCATTGTCCCTCCTTGTTCCTCCTTGTCACTCCTTTCCCTCCTTTTCCCTCCTGGTCCCTCCTTGTCCCTCCTTGCTCCTCCTTGCCTCTTTTTTTCCCTCCTTGGCCCTCCGTGTCCCTCCTTGTCCTTCCTTGTCCCTGTTTGTCCCTCCTTGATCCTGCTTGTCCCTCCTTGGCTCTTTTTGTCCCTGCTTGTCTCTCCTTCTTCCTACTTGTCCCTCCTTGACCATCCTTGTCCTTCCTTGTCCCTCCTTTACCCTCCTTGTCACTAATTGTCCCTCCTTGACCCTGCTTGTCCCTATTTGTCTCTCCTTGCCCCTCCTTGTCCTTCCTTGGGCCTGTTTGTCGCTCCTTGATCCTGCTTCTCCCTCCTTGTCCCTTCCTGTCCCACCCAGTCCCTACTTGTCCCTGGTTGACCCTCCTGGTCCCTCCTTGCTCTTACTTCCCCTCCTTTTCCCGCCTTGTCCCTCCTTGCCCTTCCTTGGCCTTCCTAGTCACTCCTTTTGCCTCATTGCCCCTCATTGTCCCTCCTTGTTCCTCCTTTTCCATCCTTTCCCTCCTTTCCCTCCTCTTCCCTCCTTTTCCCTCCTTGTCCCTCGTTGTCTTTCCTTGTCCCTCCATGTCTTTGCTTGTCCCTCCTTATCCCTCCTTGCCCCTCCTTGTCCCTCCTGGTCCCTCCTTGCTCCTCCGTGCCCCTTCTTTTCCCTCCTTGGCCCTCCGTGTCCCTCCTTGTCCCTCCTTGTCCTTCCTTGTCCCTGTTTGTCCCTCCTTGATCCTGCTTGTCCCTCCTTGGCTCTTTTTGTCCCTGCTTGTCTCTCCTTCTTCTTACTTGTCCCTCCTTGACCATCCTTGTCCCTCCTTGATCCTGCTTGTCCCTCCTTCTCCCTCCTTGTCACTCAGTGCCCCACAATGTCCCTCATTGCTCCTCCTTATCCCTCCTTGTCACTCCTGGTCCCTCTTTGTCCCTCCTTGTCCCTGATTGTCCCTGTTTGTCCCTGCTTGTCCCTCCTTGACCCTGCTTGTCCCTCCTAGTCTCTCCTTGTCCCTCCTTTGTCCTCCTTTTCCCTCCTTGTCCCTCATTGTCCCTCTTTGTCACTCCTTTCCCTCCTTATCCCTCCTTGTCCCTCCTTGTCCCTCCTGGTCCCTCCTTGCCCCTTCTTTTCCCTCCTTGGCCCTCCTTGTCCCTCCTTGTCCTTCCTTGCCCTTTTTGTCCCTCCTTGATCCTGCTTGTCCCTCCTTGGCTCTTTTTGTCCCTGCTTGTCTCTCCTTCTTCCTACTTGTCCCTCCTTGACCATCCTTGTTCTTCCTTGTCCCTCCTTGATCCTGCTTGTCCCTCCTTCTCCCTCCTTGTCCCTCAGTGCCCCACCATGTCCCTCATTGCCCCTCCTTATTTCTCCTTGTCACTCCTGGTCCCTCTTTGACCCTCCTTGTCCCTGTTTGTCCCTCCTTGACCCTGCTTGTCCCCCTAGTCCCTCCTTGTCTCTCCTTGACCATCCTTGTCCTTCCTTGCCCCTCCTTGATCCTGCTTGTCCCTCCTTCTCCCTCCTTGTCCCTCAGTGCCCCACCATGTCCCTCATTGCCCCTCCTTATCCCTCCTTGTCTCTCCTTGTCCGTCCTTGACCCTCCGTGTCCCTCCTTGTCCCTCCTTAATCCTCCTTATCTCTCCTTGCCCGTCCTTGTCCCTTCTTGTTTTTCCTTGTCCCACCTTGTCCCTCCTTGTCCGGCCTTGTCCCTCCTGGTCCCTCATTGCCTCTCCTTGTCACTCCTTTTCCATCCTTGTCCCTCCTTGTCTCTCCTTGCCCCTCCTTTTCACTCCTTGTCCCTTCACTCTTTGTCCCTTCTTGCTCCTCATTGTCCCTCCTTGACCCTCCTTGTCCCTCCTTGTCCCTCCTTGTCCCAACTTGTCCCTCCTTGTTCCTCCTTGTTCCTGCTTGTCCCTCCTTGTCCCTCACTGTCCCACTTGTCCCTCATTATCCCTGCTTTCCCTCATTGCTCCTCCTTTTCCTCCTTTTCCCTCATTGTCCGTCCTTGTCCCGCCTTGTACCTCCTGGTCCCTCCTTCTACCTCCTTGTCCCTCATTGTCCCTCGTTATCCCTGCTTGTCCCTCATTGTCCCTCCTTTGTCCTCCTTTTCCCTCATTGTCCCTCCTTGACCCTGCTTGTTCCTCCTGGTCCCTACTTGTCCCTCCTTGTCCCTTCTTGGCTCTCCTGCCCTCCTTGTCCCTCCTTGTTCCTCCTGTCACTCCTTTTTCCTCCTTTCCCTCCTTTTCCCTCCTGGTCCCTCCTTGCTCCTCCTTGCCCCTTCTTTTCCCTCCTATCCCTCCTTTTCCATCCTGGTCCGTACTTTTCCCTCCTTGGCCCTCCGTGACCCTCCTAGTCCCTCCTTGTCCCTCATTGCCCCTCATTGTCCCACCATGTTCCTCCTTGCCACTTCTTTTCCCTCCTTGTCCCTCCTTGTCCCTCATGGCCCCTCATTGTTCCTCCTTGTCCATCCTGGTCCCTCCTTGCTCCTCCTTGCCCCTTCTTTTCCCTCCTTATCCCTCATTATCCTTCCTGGTCCGTACTTGTCCCTCCTTGGCCCTCATTGCCCCTCATTGTCCCTCCTTGTCACTCCTTTTTCCTCCTTTCCCTCCTTTTCCCTCCTGGTCCCTCCTTGCTCCTCCTTGCCCCTTCTTTTCCCTCCTTATACCTCCTTGTCCATCCTGGTCCCTCCTTGGCCCTCCGTGTCCCTCCTTGTCCCTCCTTGACCCTCCTTGACCATCCTTCTCCCTCTTTGACGCTCCTTGTCCCTCCTTGTTCCTCCTTGCCCCTCCTTTTCCCTCCTTGTCCCTTCTTGACCCTCCTAGTCCCTCCTAGTCTCTGCTCGTCTCTCCTTGTCTCTCATTGTCACTCCTTGTAACTCTTTGTCCTTCTTGTTTCTCCTTGTCACACCTTGTCACTCCTTTTCCCTCCTTGTCCCTCCTTGTCTCTCCATGCCCTTCCTTGCCCCTTCTATGCCCTCCTTGTTCCTCCTTGTCACTCCTTTCCCTCTTTTACCCTCCTGGTCCCTACTTGTCTCTCCTTATCCCTCCTTGCCCCTCCTGGTCCGTACTTGTCCCTCATTGTCCTGCCTTGTCCCTACTTGTCCCTCCCTGTCCCTGCTTGACCCACCTTGTCCCTCTTTGTCCCTCCTTGATCCTGCTTGTCCCTTCTTGTCCCTCTTGGTCCCTCATTGCCCCTCCATGTCCCTCATTGCCCCTCCTTTTCCCTCATTGTCCGTCCTTGTCCCGCCTTGTCCCTCCTGGTCTTTCCTTTTCCCTCCTTGTCCGTCCTTCTCCCTCCTTGTTCCTCCTGTCACTCCTTTTCCCTTATTGTCCTTCCTTGTCCCTCGTTATCCCTGCTTGTCCCTCATTGCCCCTCCTTTGTCCTTCTTTTCCCTCATTGTCCCTTCTTGACCCTGCTTGTCCCTACTTGTCCCTCCCTGTCCCTGCTTTACCCACCTTGTCCCTCATTGCCCCTCCATGTCCCTCATTGCCCCTCCATGTCCCTCCTTATCCCACCTTGTCCCTCCTTGTCCCGCCTTGTCCCTGTTTGTCCCTCCTTGATCCTGCTTGTCCCTACTTGTCCCTACTTGACCCTCCTTGTCCTTCATTGTCCCTGTTTGTCCCTCCTTGTCCCTTCTTATCTCTCCTTGTCCCACCTTGTCCCTCATTGCCCCTCCTTGTCTGTCCTTGTCCCTCCTGGTCCCTCCTTGTCACTCATTGTCCCTCCTTGACCCTGCTTGTCCCTACTTGTCTCTCCTTGCGCCTCCTTGGCCTTCCTTGGGCCTGTTTGTCGCTCCTTGATCCTGCTTGTCCCTCCTTGCTCCTACTTGCCCCTCCTTTTCCCGCCTTGTCCCTCATTGCCCCTCCTTGGCCCTCCTTTTCACTCCTTTTCCCTCATTGATCCTCATTGTCCCTCCTTGTCATTCCTTGTTCCTCCTTTTCCCTCCTTGTCCCTCCTTGTCTTTCCTTGTCCCTCCATGTCTCTGCTTGTCCCTCCTTATCCCTGCTTGTCGCTCCTTGTCCCTCCTGGTCCCTCCTTGTCCCTCCTTGTCACTCCTTGACCCTCCTTGTCCCTCCTGATCCGTACTAGTCCCTAATTGCCCCTAATTGTCCCTCATGGTCCCTCCTTGCTCCTCATTGCCCCTTCTTTTCCCTCCTTGTCCCTCATTATCCCTCCTTGTCCCTCATGACCCATCATTGTCCCTCCTTGTCCCTCCTTGTTCCTCCTTGTCCCTCCTTGTTCCTCCTTTTTCCTCCTTGTCCCTCCTTGTCTCTCCTTGTCCCTCATTGCCCCTAATTGTCCCTCCTTGTCCCTCCTTGCTCTTCATTGCCCCTTCTTTTCCCTCCTTGTCCCTCCTGGCCCGTACTTGTCCCTCCTGGTCCGTACTTGTCCCTCCTTGTCCCTTATTGCCCCTCATTGTCCCTCCTTGTTCCTCCTTGGCCCTCCTTTTCCCTTCATGACCCTGCTTGTCCCTCCTTGCCCGTCCTTGTCCCTTCTTATCACTCCTTGTCCCACCTTGTCCCTCCATGTCCGTCCTTGTCCCGCATTGTCCCTCCTTTACCCTCCTTGTCACTAATTGTCCCTCCTTGACCCTGCTTGTCCCTACTTGTCTCTCCTTGCCCCTCCTTGTCCTTCCTTGGGCCTGTTTGTCGCTCCTTGATCCTGCTTCTCCCTCCTTGTCCCTTCCTGTCCTCCTAGTCCCTACTTGTCCTTCGTTGACCCTCCTTGACCCTCCTGGTCCCTCCTTGCTCTTACTTGCCCCTCCTTTTCCCGCCTTGTCCCTCATTGCCCCTCCTTGCCCCTCCTTGTCACTCCTTTTGCCTCATTGCCCCTCATTGTCCCTCCTTGTACATCCTTTTCCATCCTTTCCCTCCTTGACTTTCCTTGTCCCTCCTTTTCCCTCCTTTCCTCCTTTCCCTCCATTTCCCTCCTTTTCCCTCCTTGTCCCTCGTTGTCTTTCCTTTTCCCTCCATGTCTCTGCTTGTCCCTCCTTACTCCAGCTTTTCCCTCCTTGTTTCTCCTTGTCACACCTTGTCACTCCTTTTCCCTCCTTGACCCTCCTTGTCTCTCCATGCCCCTCCTTGCCCCTTCTTTTCCATCCTTGTTCCTCCTTGTCACTCCTTTCCCCCCTTTACCCTCCTGGTCCCTCCTTGTGTCTCCTTGTCCCTCCGTGACCATCATTGTCCCTCCTGGTCCGTATTTGTCCCTCTTTGTCCCTACTTGTCCCTCCTTGTCCTTCCTTGTCCCTATTTGTCCTTAATCCTGCTTGTCCTTTCTTGTCCCTGCTTGTCCCCCAGTGCCCTTTCATGTCCCTCATGGCCCCTCCATGTACCTCCTTATACCTAATGGTCCCTCCTTGACCCGTCTTGTCCCTCCTTGTCCCTGTTTGTCCCTCCTTGATCCTGCTTGTCCCTCCTTGACCCTCCTTGTCCCTGTTTGTCCCTCCTTGATCCTGCTTGTCCCTCCTTGTCCCTTCTTGTCCCTCCTTGACCCTCCATGTCCCTCTTTGCCCCTAATTGTCCCTCCTGGTCCCTCCTTGCTCTTCATTGCCCCTTCTTTTCCCTCCTTGTCCCTCCTGGTTCCTCCTTGGCCCTCCTTTTCCCTTCATGACCCTGCTTGTCCCTCCTTGCCCGTCCTTGTACCTTCTTATCCCTCCTTGTCCCACCTTGTCCCTCCATGTCCGTCCTTGTCCCGCATTGTCCCTCCTTTACCCTCCTTGTCACTAATTGTCCCTCCTTGACCCTGCTTGTCCCTACTTGTCCCTCCTTGACCCTCCTTTTCCCTGCTTTTCCCTCCTTGTCCCTCCTTGTCTTTCCTTGTCCCTCCTTGCTCCTACTTGCCCCTCATTGCCCCTTCTTGGCCCTCCTTGTCACTCCTTTTCTTCATTGCCCTTCATTGTCCCTATTTGTTCCACCTTTTCCCTCCTTGACCCTCCTTGTCTTTCCTTGTCCCTCCTTGTCTTTCCTTGTCCCTCCTTGTCCCTGCTTATCCCTGCTTGTCCCAACTTGTCTCTCCTTGTCCCTCCGTGACCCTCATTGTCCCTCCTGGTCCGTACTTGTCCCTATTTGTCCCTCCTTGTCCTTCCTTGTCCCTCCTTGATCCTGCTTGTCCCTTCTTGTCCCTGCTTGTCCCCCAGTGCCCCTTCATGTCCCTCATTGTCCCTCCATATACCTCCTTATCCCTCCTGGTCCCTCCTTGTCCCGTCTTGTCCCTCCTTGTCACTCCTTGTCCCTGTTTGTCCCTCCTTGATCCTGCTTGTCCCTAATTGTCCCTTCTTGTGCCTACTAGTCCCTCCTTGACCCTCCTGGTCCCTCCTTGCTCCTACTTGCCCCTCATTGCCCCTTCTTGGCCCTCCTTGTCACTCCTTTTCCTTCATTGCCCTTCATTGTCCCTCCTTGTTCCACCTTTTGCCGCCTTTCCCTCCCTGACCCTCCTTTTCCCTCCTTTCCCTGCTTTTCCCTGCTTGTCCCTCCTTGTCCCTCATGGCCCCTCATTGTTCCTCCTTGTCCATCCTGGTCCCTCCTTGCTCCTCCTTGCCCCTTCTTTTCCCTCCTTATCCCTCATTATCCTTCCTGGTCCGTACTTGTCCCTCCTTGGCCCTCATTGCCCCTCATTGTCCCTCCTTGTCACTCCTTTTTCCTCCTTTCCCTCCTTTTCCCTCCTGGTCCCTCCTTGCTCCTCCTTGCCCCTTCTTTTCCCTCCTTATACCTCCTTGTCCATCCTGGTCCCTCCTTGGCCCTCCGTGTCCCTCCTTGTCCCTCCTTGACCCTCCTTGACCATCCTTCTCCCTCTTTGACGCTCCTTGTCCCTCCTTGTTCCTCCTTGCCCCTCCTTTTCCCTCCTTGACCCTTCTTGACCCTCCTAGTCCCTCCTAGTCTCTGCTCGTCTCTCCTTGTCTCTCATTGTCACTCCTTGTAACTCTTTGTCCTTCTTGTTTCTCCTTGTCACACCTTGTCACTCCTTTTCCCTCCTTGTCCCTCCTTGTCCCTCCTTGTCTCTCCATGCCCTTCCTTGCCCCTTCTATGTCCTCCTTGTTCCTCCTTGTCACTCCTTTCCCTCTTTTACCCTCCTGGTCCCTACTTGTCTCTCCTTATCCCTCCTTGCCCCTCCTTGCCCCTCCTGGTCCGTACTTGTCCCTCATTGTCCTGCCTTGTCCCTACTTGTCCCTCCCTGTCCCTGCTTGACCCACCTTGTCCCTCTTTGTCCCTCCTTGATCCTGCTTGTCCCTTCTTGTCCCTCCTGGTCCCTCATTGCCCCTCCATGTCCCTCATTGCCCCTCCTTTTCCCTCATTGTCCGTCCTTGTCCCGCCTTGTCCCTCCTGGTCTTTCCTTTTCCCTCCTTGTCCGTCCTTCTCCCTCCTTGTTCCTCCTGTCACTCCTTTTCCCTTATTGTCCTTCCTTGTCCCTCGTTATCCCTGCTTGTCCCTCATTGCCCCTCCTTTGTCCTTCTTTTCCCTCATTGTCCCTTCTTGACCCTGCTTGTCCCTACTTGTCCCTCCCTGTCCCTGCTTTACCCACCTTGTCCCTCATTGCCCCTCCATGTCCCTCATTGCCCCTCCATGTCCCTCCTTATCCCACCTTGTCCCTCCTTGTCCCGCCTTGTCCCTGTTTGTCCCTCCTTGATCCTGCTTGTCCTTCATTGTCACTGTTTGTCCCTCCTTGTCCCTTCTTATCTCTCCTTGTCCCACCTTGTCCCTCATTGCCCCTCCTTGTCTGTCCTTGTCCCTCCTGGTCCCTCCTTGTCACTCATTGTCCCTCCTTGACCCTGCTTGTCCCTACTTGTCTCTCCTTGCGCCTCCTTGGCCTTCCTTGGGCCTGTTTGTCGCTCCTTGATCCTGCTTGTCCCTCCTTGCTCCTACTTGCCCCTCCTTTTCCCGCCTTGTCCCTCATTGCCCCTCCTTGGCCCTCCTTTTCACTCCTTTTCCCTCATTGATCCTCATTGTCCTTCCTTGTCATTCCTTGTTCCTCCTTTTCCCTCCTTGTCCCTCCTTGTCTTTCCTTGTCCCTCCATGTCTCTGCTTGTCCCTCCTTATCCCTGCTTGTCGCTCCTTGTCCCTCCTGGTCCCTCCTTGTCCCTCCTTGTCACTCCTTGACCCTCCTTGTCCCTCCTGATCCGTACTAGTCCCTAATTGCCCCTAATTGTCCCTCATGGTCCCTCCTTGCTCCTCATTGCCCCTTCTTTTCCCTCCTTGTCCCTCATGACCCATCATTGTCCCTCCTTGTCCCTCCTTGTTCCTCCTTGTCCCTCCTTGTCCCTCCTTGTTCCTCCTTGTCCCTCCTTGTTCCTCCTTTTTCCTCCTTGTCCCTCCTTGTCTCTCCTTGTCCCTCATTGCCCCTAATTGTCCCTCCTGGTCCCTCCTTGCTCTTCATTGCCCCTTCTTTTCCCTCCTTGTCCCTCCTGGTCCGTACTTGTCCCTCCTTGTCCCTTATTGCCCCTCATTGTCCCTCCTTGTTCCTCCTTGGCCCTCCTTTTCCCTTCATGACCCTGCTTGTCCCTCCTTGCCCGTCCTTGTCCCTTCTTATCACTCCTTGTCCCACCTTGTCCCTCCATGTCCGTCCTTGTCCCGCATTGTCCCTCCTTTACCCTCCTTGTCACTAATTGTCCCTCCTTGACCCTGCTTGTCCCTACTTGTCTCTCCTTGCCCCTCCTTGTCTTTCCTTGTCCCTCCTTGTCTTTCCTTGTCCCTCCTTGTCCCTGCTTATCCCTGCTTGTCCCAACTTGTCTCTCCTTGTCCCTCCGTGACCCTCATTGTCCCTCCTGGTCCGTACTTGTCCCTATTTGTCCCTCCTTGTCCTTCCTTGTCCCTCCTTGATCCTGCTTGTCCCTTCTTGTCCCTGCTTGTCCCCCAGTGCCCCTTCATGTCCCTCATTGTCCCTCCATATACCTCCTTATCCCTCCTGGTCCCTCCTTGTCCCGTCTTGTCCCTCCTTGTCACTCCTTGTCCCTGTTTGTCCCTCCTTGATCCTGCTTGTCCCTAATTGTCCCTTCTTGTGCCTACTAGTCCCTCCTTGACCCTCCTGGTCCCTCCTTGCTCCTACTTGCCCCTCATTGCCCCTTCTTGGCCCTCCTTGTCACTCCTTTTCCTTCATTGCCCTTCATTGTCCCTCCTTGTTCCACCTTTTGACGCCTTTCCCTCCCTGACCCTCCTTTTCCCTCCTTTCCCTGCTTTTCCCTGCTTGTCCCTCGTTGTCTCTCCTTGTCCCTCGTTGTCTCTCCTTGTCCCTCCTTGTCCCTCCTTGACCCTCCTTGTCCCTCCTTGTCCCTCCTTGACCCTCCTGGTCCGTACTTATCTATCCTTGTCCCTCCTTGTCTCTCCTTGTCCCTCTTTGCCCCTAATTGTCCCTCCTGGTCCCTCCTTGCTCTTCATTGCCCCTTCTTTTCCCTCCTTGTCCCTCCTGGTTCCTCCTTGGCCCTCCATTTCCCTTCATGACCCTGCTTGTCCCTCCTTGCCCGTCCTTGTCCCTTCTTATCCCTCCTTGTCCCACCTTGTCCCTCATTGTCCCTCCATGTCCGTCCTTGTCCCGCATTGCCCCTCCTTTACCCTCCTTGTCACTAATTGTCCCTCCTTGACCCTGATTGTCCCTACTTGTCTCTCCTTGCCCCTCCTTGTCCTTCCTTGGGCCTGTTCGTCGCTCCATGATCCTGCTTCTCCCTCCTTGTCCCTTCCTGTCCTCCTAGACCCTACTTGTCCCTCGTTGACCCTCCTGGTCCCTCCTTGCTCTTACTTACCCCTCCTTTTCCCGCCTTGTCCCTCATTGCCCCTCCTTCCCCTCCTTGTCACTCCTTTTGCCTCATTGCCCCTCATTGTCCCTCCTTGTACATCCTTTTCCATCCTTTCCCTCCTTGTCTTTCCTTGTCCCTCCTTTTCCCTCCTTTCCCTCCATTTCCCTCCTTGTCCCTCGTTGTCTTTCCTTGTCCCTCCTTGTCTTTCCTTGTCCCTCCTTGTCCCTGCTTATCCCTGCTTGTCCCTCGTTGTCTCTCCTTGTCCCTCCTTGTCCCTCCTTGACCCTCCGTGTCCCTCTTTGTCCCTCCTTGACCCTCCTGGTCCGTACTTATCCCTCCTTGTCACTCCTTGTCCCTCATTGCCCCTAATTGTCCCTCCTGGTCCCTCCTTGCTCTTCATTGCCCCTTCTTTTCCCTCCTTGTCCCTCCTGGCCCGTACTTGTCCTCCTTGTCCCTTATTGCACCTCATTGTCCCTCCTTGTTCCTCCTTGGCCCTCCTTTTCCCTTCATGTCCCTGCTTGTCCCTCCTTGTCCCTCCTTGCCCGTCCTTGTCCCTTCTTATCCCTCCATGTCCGTCATTGCCCGTCCATGTCCGTCCTTGTCCCGCATTGTCCCTCCTTTACCCTCCTTGACACTAATTGTCCCTCCTTGACCCTGCTTGTCCCTACTTGTCTCTCCTTGCCCCTCCTTGTCCTTCCATGGGCCTGTTTGTCGCTCCTTGATCCTGCTTCTCCCTCCTTGTCCTTCCTGTCCCTCCTAGTCCCTACTTGTCCCTCGTTGACCCTCGTTGACTCTCCTGGTCCCTCCTTGCTCTTACTTCCCCCTCCTTTTCCCGCCTTGTCCCTCCTTGGCCCTCCTTGTCATTCCTTTTGCCTCATTGCCCCTCATTGTCCCTCCTTTTCCATCCTTTCCCTCCTTGTCCCTCCTTTTCCCTCCTTGTCCCTCGTTGTCTTTCCTTGTCCCTCCATGTCTTTGCTTGTCCCTCCATATCCCTGCTTGTCCCTCCTTGACCTTCCTTGTCCCTCCTTGAACCTCCTTGTCCCTCCTGGTCCGTACTTGTCCCTCCTTGTCCCTCATTGCCCCTCATGGTCCCTCATTGTCCCTCCTTGTCCATCCATGTCCATCCTGGTCCCTCCTTGACCCTCCTTGTTCCTCCTTGTCCCTCCTGGTCCGTACTTGTCCCTCCTTGTCCGTCCTTGACCCTCCTTGACCGTCCTTGTCCCTCCTTGTTCCTCATTGTCCCTCCTTTGTCCTCCTTTTACCTCATTTTCCCACCTTGTCCCTCGTTATCCCTGCTTGTCCCTCCTTGCCCCTCCTTTTCCCTACTGGTCCCTCCTTGCTCCTCCTTGCCCCTTCTTTTCCCTCCTTATCCCTACTTGTCCATCCTGGTCCGTACTTGTCCCTCCTTGGCCCTCCGTGTCCCACATTGTCCCTCATTGCCCCTCATTGTCCCTCCTTGTCACTCATTTCCCTCCTTTTCCCTCCTGGTCCCTCCTTGCTCCTCCTTGCCCCTTCTTTTCCCTCCTTGCCCCTCCTTGTCCCTCCTTGTCCCTCATTGTCCCTCCTGGTCCCTCCTTGCTCCTCCTTACCCCTTTTTTCCCTCCTTGGCCCTCATTGGCCCTCCGTGTCCCTCCTTGTCCTTCCTTGTCCCTGTTTGTCCCTCCTTGATCCTGCTTGTCCCTCCTTGGCTCTTTTTGTCCCTGCTTGTCTCTCCTTCTTCCTACTTGTCCCTCCTTGACCATCCTTGTCCTTCCTTGTCCCTCCTTGACCATCCTTGTCCTTCCTTGTCCCTCAGTGCCCCACCATGTCCCTCATTTCCCCTCCTTATCCCTCCTTGTCACTCCTGGTCCCTCTTTGTCCCTCCTTGTCCCTGCTTGTCCCTGTTTGTCTCTCCTTCTCCGTCCTTGGCCCTCCGTGTCCCTCCTTGTCCCTCCTTAATCCTCCTTGTCTCTCCTTGCCCGTCCTTGTCCCTTCTTGTTTTTCCTTGTCCCACCTTGTCCCTCCTTGTCCGGCCTTGTCCCTCCTGGTCCCTCATTGCCTCTCCTTGTCCCTCCTTTTCCATCCTTGTCCCTCCTTGTCTCTCCTTGCCCCTCCTTTTCACTCCATATCCCTTCTTGTTCCTCCTTGTCACTCCTTCTCCCTCCTTGTCCCTCCTTGTCCCTCCTTGTCCCTCCTTGTCCCTCCTTGTCCCTCCTTGTCACTCCTTTTCCCTCATTTTCCCTCCTTTTCCCTACTTGTCTCTCTTTGTCCCTCAATGTCCCTCCTTGCTCCTCATTGTCCCTCCTTGACCCTCCTTGTTCCTCCTTGTTCCTGCTTGTCCCTCCTTGTCCCTCACTGCCCCACTTGTCCCTCATTATCCCTGCTTTCCCTCATTGCTCCTCCTTTTCCCTCATTGTCCGTCCTTGTCCCGCCTTGTACCTCCTGGTCCCTCCTTGTCCGTCCTTGTCCCTTCTGGTCCCTCCTTCTACCTCCTTGTCCCTCATTGTCCCTCGTTATCCCTGCTTGTCCCTCCTTGCCCCTCCTTTGTCCTCCTTTTCCCTCATTTTCCCTCCTTTTCCCTCATTGTCCCTCCTTGACCCTGCTTGTTCCTCCTGGTCCCTACTTGTCCCTTCTTGGCTCTTCTGCCCACCTTGTCTATCCTTCTCCCTCCTTCTCCCTCCTTGTTCCTCCTGTCACTCCTTTTTCCTCCTTTCCCTCCTTTTCCCTCCTTTTCCCTCCTGGTCCCTCCTTGCTCCTCCATGCCCCTTCTTTTCCCTCCTTATCCCTCCTTTTCCATCCTGGTCCGTACTTTTCCCTCCTTGGCCCTCCGTGTCCCTCCTAGTCCCTCCTAGTCCCTCCTTGTCCCTCATTGCCCCTCATTGTCCCACCATGTTCCTCCTTGCCCCTTCTTTTCCCTCCTTGTCCCTCATGGCCCCACATTGTCCCTCCTTGTTCCTCCTTGTCACTCCTTGTCCATCCTGGTCCCTCCTTGCTCCTCCTTGCCCCTTCTTTTCCCTGCTTTTCCCTCATTATCCTTCCTTGTACGTACTTGTCCCTCCTTGGCCCTCATTGTCCCTCATTGTCCCACCTTGTTCCTCCTTGTCACTCCTTTTTCCTCCTTTCCCTCCTTTTCCCTCCTGGTCCCTCCTTGCCCCTTCTTTTCCCTCCTTATACCTCCTTGTCCATCCTGGTCCCTCCTTGGCCCTCCGTGTCCCTCCTGGTCCCTCTTTGACCCTCCTTGACCATCCTTCTCCCTCTTTGACGCTCCTTGTCCCTTCTTGTTCCTCCTTGCCCCTCCTTTTCCCTCCATGTCCCTTCTTGACCCTCCTAGTCCCTCCTAGTCTCTGCTCGTCTCTCCTTGTCCCTCATTGTCACTCCTTGTAACTCTTTGTCCTTCTTGTTTCTCCTTGTCACACCTTGTCACTCCTTTTCCCTCCTTGTCCCTCCTTGTCTCACCATGCCCTTCCTTGCCCCTTCTATGCCCTCCTTGTTCCTCCTTGTCACTCCTTTCCCTCCTTTACCCTCCTGGTCACTACTTGTCTCTCCTTATCCCTCCTTGACCCTCCTTGTCCCTCCTGGTCCGTACTTGTCCCTCATTGTCCTTCCTTGTCCCTACTTGTCCCTCCCTGTCCCTGCTTGACCCACCTTGTCCCTATTTGTCCCTCATTGATCCTGCTTGTCCCTTCTTGTCCCTCCTTGTCCCTCATTGCCCCTCCTTTTCCTCCTTTTCCCTCATTGTCCGTCCTTGTCCGTCCTTGTCCCGCCTTGTCCCTCCTGGTCCTTCCTTTTCCCTCCTTGTCCGTCCTTCTCCCTCCTTGTTCCTCCTGTCACTATTTTTCCCTCATGTTCCCGCCTTGTGCCTCCTTGTCCCTCGTTATCCCTGCTTGTCCCTCATTGCCCCTCCTTTGTCCTTCTTTTCCCTCATTGTCCCTTCTTGACCCTGCTTGTCCCTACTTGTCCCTCCCTGTCCCTGCTTTACCCACCTTGTCCCTCATTGCCCCTCCATGTCCCTCATTGCCCCACCTTGTCCCGTCTTGTCCCTCCTTGTCCCGCCTTGTCCCTGTTTGTCCCTCCTTGATCCTGCTTGTCCCTCCTTGACCCTCCTTGTGCTTCCTTGTCCCTGTTTGCCCCTCCTTGTCCCTTCTTGCCCTACTTGTCCCTCCTTGCTCCTACTTGCCCCTCATTGCCCCTTCTTGGCCCTCCTTGTCACTCCTTTTCTTCATTGCCCTTCATTGTCCCTATTTGTTCCACCTTTTCCCTCCTTTCCCTCCTTTTCCCTCCTTGTCTTTCCTTGTCCCTCCTTGTCCCTGCTTATCCCTGCTTGTCCCAACTTGTCTCTCCTTGTCCCTCCGTGACCCTCATTGTCCCTCCTGGTCCGTACTTGTCCCTATGTGTCCCTCCTTGTCCTTCCTTGTCCCTCCTTGATCCTGCTTGTCCTTCCTTGTCCCTCCTTGATGCTGCTTGTCCCTTCTTGTCCCTGCTTGTCCCCCAGTGCCCCTTCATGTCCCTCATTGTCCCTCCATGTACCTCCTTATCCCTCCTGGTCCCTCCTTGTCCCGTCTTGTCCATCCTTGTCCCTGTTTGTCCCTCCTTGATCCTGCTTGTCCCTGTTTGTCCCTCCTTGTCCTTCCTTGTCCCTGTTTGTCCCTCCTTGATCCTGCTTGTCCCTACTTGTCCCTCCTTGACCCTCCATGTCCCTCCTTGCTCCTACTTGCCCTCCTTGTCACTCCTTTTCCTTCATTGCCCTTCATTGTCCCTCCTTGCTCCATCTTTTCCCTCCTTTTCCCTCCTTTCCCTGCTTTTCCCACCTTGTCCCTCCTTGTCTTTCCTTGTCCCTCCTTGTCCCTGCTTATCCCTGCTTGTCCCTCGTTGTCTCTCCTTGTCCCTCCTTGTCCCTCCTTGACCCTCCGTGTCCCTCTTTGTCCCTCCTTGACCCTCCTGGTCCGTACTTATCCCTCCTTGTCACTCCTTGTCCCTCATTGCCCCTAATTGTCCCTCCTGGTCCCTCCTTGCTCTTCATTGCCCCTTCTTTTCCCTCCTTGTCCCTCGTTATCCTTGTCCCTTATTGCCCCTCATTGTCCCTCCTTGTTCCTCCTTGTTCCTCCTTGGCCCTCCTTTTCCCTCCTTGTCACTACTTGTCCCTCCCTGTCCCTCCTTGTCCTTCCTTGTCCCTCCTTGATCCTGCTTGTCCCTCATTGCCCCTCCATGTCCATCCTTATCCCTCCTTCTCCCTCCTTCTCCCTCCTTGTCCCTCCTTGCCCGTCCTTGTCCCTCCCTGTCCCTCCTTGCCCTTCCTTGTCCCTATTTGTCCCTCCTTGTCACTCCTTGTCACTCCTTGATCCTCCTTGTCCCTCCTGGTCCGTACTTATCCCTCCTTGTCCCTCCTTGTTCCTCCTTGGCCCTCCTTTTCCCTCCTTGTCCCTTCATGTCCCTGCTTGTCCCTCCTTGCCCGTCCTTGTCCCTACTTGTCCCTCCCTGTCCCTCCTTGTCCTTCCTTGTCCCTATTTGGCCCTCCTTGATCCTGCTTGTCCCTCATTGCCCCTCCATGCCCATCCTTATCCCTCCTTTTCCCTCCTTGTCCCTGTTTGTCCCTCCTTGATCCTGCTTGTCCCTACTTGTCCATCATTGTCCTTCCTTGTCCCTCCTTGACCCTCCTTGCTCCTACTTGCCCCTCATTGACCCTCCTTGTCTCTCCTTTTCCCTCATTGTCCTTCATTGTCCCTTCTTGTTCCTCCTTTTCCCTCCTTGTCTGTCCTTGTCACTCCTTTTCCCTCCTTTCCTTGCTTTTCCCTCCTTGTCTTTCATTGTCCCTCCTTTCCTTGCTTTTCCCTCCATGTCCCTTCTTGTCCCTTCTTGTCCCTCCTTGTCTTTCATTGTCCCTACATGTACCTGCTTGTCCCTCCTTGTCCCTCCTTATCCCTGCTTGTCCTTCCTGGTCCCTCCTTGTCCCTCCTTGCTCCTCCTTGTCCCTCCTTGTCCGTCGTTGTCCCTCCTTGTCCCTCCTTGTCACTTCTTGACCCTCCTTGTCCCTCCTGGACCGTTCTTATCCCTCCTTGTCCCTCATTGCCCTAATTGTCCTTCCTGGTCCCTCCTTGCTCTTCATTGCCCCTTCTTTTCCCTCCTTGTCCCTCGTTATCCCTCCTTGTACCTCCTGGTCCGAACTTGTCCCTCCTTGTCCCTTATTGCCCCTCATTGTCCCTCCTTGTTCCTCCTTGGCCCTCCTTTTCCCTCCTTGTCACTACTTGTCCCTCCCTGTCCCTCCTTGTCCTTCCTTGTCCCTCCTTGATCCTGCTTGTCCCTCATTGCCCCTCCATGTCCATCCTTATCCCTCCTTCTCCCTCCTTGACCCTCCTTGTCCCTCCTGGTCCGTACTTATCCCTCCTTGTCCCTTCTTGTCTCTCCTTGTCCCTCATTGCCCCTAATTGTCCCTCCTGGTCCCTCCTTGCTCTTCATTGCCCCTTCTTTTCCCTCCTTGTCCCTCGTTATCACTCCTTGTCCCTCCTGGTCCGTACATGTCCCTTCTTGTCCCTTATTGTTCCTCCCTGTTCCTCCTTGGCCCTCCTTTTCCCTCCTTGTCCCTTCATGTCCCTGCTTGTCCCTCCTTGTCCCTCCTTGTCCTTCCTTGTCCCTATTTGTCCCTCCTTGTCACTCCTTGGCCCTCATTGCCCCTAATTGTCCCTCCTGGTCCCTCCTTGCTCTTCATTCCCCTTCTTTCCCCTCCTTGTCCCTCCTTGTTCCTCCTTGGCCCTCCTTTTCCCTCCTTGTCCCTTCATGTCCCTGCTTGTCCGTCCTGGTCCCTCCTTGTCCTTCCTTGTCCCTATTTGTCCCTCCTTGACCCTACTTGTCCCTCATTGTCCCTCCGTGTCCCTCCTGTTCCGTACTTATCCCTCCTTGTCTCTCTTTGTCCCTCATTGCCCCTAATTGTCCCTCCTGGTCCCTCCTTGCTCTTCATTCCCCTTCTTTTCCCTCCTTGTCCCTCGTTATCCCTCCTTGTCCCTCCTGGTCCGTACTTGTCCCTCCTTGTCCCTTATTGCCCCTCATTGTCCCTCCTTGTTCCTCCTAGTCCCTCCTTGTCCCTCCTTGCTCCTCCCTGTCCCTCCTTGTCCGTCGTTGTCCGTCGTTGTCCCTCCTTGTCCCTCCTTGTCACTTCTTGACCCTCCTTGTCCCTCCTTGACCCTCCTTGTCCCTCCTTGACCCTCCTTGTCCCTCCTGGACCGTTCTTATCCCTCCTTGTCCCTCATTGCCCTAATTGTCCTTCCTGGTCCCTCCTTGCTCTTCATTGCCCCTTCTTTTCCCTCCTTGCCCCTCCTTGTTCCTCCTTGTCACTCCCTTCCCTCCTTGTCCCTCATTGCCCCTCATTTTCCCTCCTTGTTACTCCTTTTCCCTCATGGTCCCTCCTTGTCCCTCATTGCCCCTCATTGTCCCCCCTTGTTCCTCCTTTCCCTCCTTTTCCCTCATGGTCCCTCCTTGTCTCTCCTTGACCCTTCTTCCTACTTGCCCCTCATTGCCTATCCTTGTCACTCCTTTCCCCTCATTGCTTTTCATTGTCCCTCCATGTTCCTCCTTTTCCCTCCTTGTCTTTCCTTGTCCCTCCTTTTCCCTCCTTTCCTTGCTTTTCCCTCCTTGTCCCTCCTTGTCCTGCCTTGTCCCTCCTTTCCTTGCTTTTCCCTCCTTGTCCCTCATTGTCTTTCATTGTCCCTACTTGTCCCTCCTTGTACCTCCTGGTCCGTTCTTATCCCTCCTTGTCTCTCATTGCCCCTAATTGTCCCTCCTGGTCCCTCCTTGCTCTTCATTGCCCCTCCTTGTTCCTCCTTGTCACTCACTTCCCTCCAGGTCGCTCCTTTTCCCTCCTGGTCCCTGCTTGTCCCTGCTTGTCCCTCCTTGACCCTCCTTGTCCCTCATTGCCCCTCCTTTGTCCTCCTTTGCCCTCCTTGTCACTCCTTTCAATCATTTTCCCTCTTTGGCCCTCCTTGTCCCACCTTGTGACTCATTGCCCGTCCTTGTCCCTCCTTATCCCTCCTTGACCCTCATTGTCCCTCCTTGACCCTCATTGCCCCTCCTTTGTCCTCCTTTTCCCTCCTTTTATCTCCTTGTCTCTCCTTACCCCTCCTAGTCCCTTCTTGTCACTCTAATTCCCTCCTGGACCATCATTGCCCCTCCTTTGTCTTCCTTTTCCCTCTTTTTCAATCATTTTCACTCTTTGTCCCTCCGTCCTTTTCCCTCCTTGCCCCTCCTTGTCCCTTCTTCTCACTCTTTTTCCCTACTGGTCCCTCATTGATCCTCATTGCCCCTCCTTTGTCCTCCTTTTCCAACCTTTTATATCCTTGTCTCTCCTTACCCCTCCTAGTCCCTTCTTCTCACTCTTTTTCCCTACTGGTCCCTCATTTCTCCTCATTGCCCCTCCTTTGTCTTCCTTTTCCCTCTTTTTCAATCATTTTCCCTCTTTGGCCCTCATTGCCCGTCCTTGTCCCTCCTTATCCCTCCTTGACCCTCATTGCCCCTCCTTGACCCTCATTGCCCCTCCTTTGTCCTCCTTTTCCAACCTTTTATATCCTTGTCTCTCCTTACCCCTCCTAGTCCCTTCTTCTCACTCTTTTTCCCTACTGGTCCCTCATTTCTCCTCATTGCCCCTCCTTTGTCCTCCTCGTCCCTCATTGTCCTCCTTGTCAGTCCTTGCCACTCCTTCTCCCTCTTTGTTCCTCTTTCTCCCTCCTTGCCACTCCTTCTCCCTCTTTGTTCCTCTTTGTCCCTCCTTGTCCCTACTTGTCCCTCCTTGTCCTTCCTTGTCCTTCCTTGTCCCTCATTGGCCCTCCTTGTCCCTGATGTCCCTGCGTGTCCCTCATTGCTCCTTCTTTTCCCTCCTTGTCCCTGCTTGTCCCTCTTTTTTACTCATTGTCCCTCCTTGTCGCTCCTTGACCCTCCTTGTACCTCCTTGACCCTCATTTTCCCTCCTTTTCCCTCTTTGTCCCTCCTTGTCCCCTCTTGTCCCTCCTTGCCCCTTCTTGTCCCTGCTTCACCCTCCTTGTCCCTCCTTTTCCCTCCTTGTCCCTCATTGCCCGTCCTTGTCCCTCCTTGACCCTCCTTGTCCCTCATTGCCCGTACTTGTCCCTCCTTATCCCTCATTGACCCTCATTGCCCCTCCTTGTTCCTGCTTGTCCCTCATTGCCCCTCCTTTGTCCTCCTTTTCCCTCCTTGTCACTCCTTTCAATCATTTTCCCTCTTTGGCCCTCCTTGTCCCACCTTGTGACTCATTGCCCGTCCTTGTCCCTCCTTATCCCTCCTTGACCCTCATTGTCCCTCCTTGCCCCTCCTTTGTCCTCCTTTTCCCTCCTTTTATCTCCTTGTCTCTCCTTACCCCTCCTAGTCCCTTCTTGTCACTCTTTTTCCCTCCTGGACCATCATTGCCCCTCCTTTGTCTTCCTTTTCCCTCTTTTTCAATCATTTTCACTCTTTGTCCCTCCGTCCTTTTCCCTCCTTGCCCCTCCTTGTCCCTTCTTCTCACTCTTTTTCCCTACTGGTCCCTCATTGATCCTCATTGCCCCTCCTTTGTCCTCCTCGTCCCTCCCTGTCCCACATTGTCCCTCCTTTTCCCTCCTTGTCACTCCTTGTCACTCCTTGCCACTCCTTCTCCCTCTTTGTTCCTCTTTGTCCCTCCTTCTCCCTCTTTGTCCCTCCTTGTCCCTCCTTATCCCTCCTTGTCCCACCTTGTCCCTCCTTGTCCCTACTTGTCCATCCTTGTCCTTCCTTGTCCCTCATTGTCCCTCATTGCCCCTCCTTGTCCCTGATGTCCCTGCGTGTCCCTCATTGCTCCTTCTTTTCCCTCCTTGTCCCTGCTTGTCCCTCTTTTTCACTCATTGTCCCTCCTTGTCGCTCCTTGACCCTCCTTGTACTTCCTTGGCCCTCATTTTCGCTCTTTGTCCCTCCTTGTCCCTTCTTGTCCCTGCTTCACCCTCCTTGTCCCTCCTTGCCCCTCCTTTACCTCCTTGTCCCTCATTGCCCGTCCTTGTCCCTCCTTGACCCTCCTTGTCTCTCATTGCCCGTACTTGTCCCTCCTTATCCCTCCTTTACCCTCATTGCCCCTCCTTGTTCCTCCTTGTTCCTCCTTGTTCCTCCTTGTCCCTCATTGTCCCTCCTTTTCCCTCCTTGTCACTCCTTGCCACTCCTTCTCCCTCTTTGTTCCTCTTTGTCCCTCCTTGCCACTCCTTCTCCCTCTTTGTTCCGCTTTGTCCCTCCTTGTCCCTCCTTATCCCTCCATGTCCCACCTTGTCCCTCCTTGTCCCTCCTTGTCCTTCCTTGTCCCTCATTGGCCCTCCTTGTCCCTGATGTCCCTGCGTGTCCCTCATTGCTCCTTCTTCTCCCTCCTTGTCCCTGCTTGTCCCTCTTTTTCGCTCATTGTCCCTCTTTGTCCCTCCTTGTCCCTTCTTGTCCCTGCTTCACCCTCCTTGTCCCTCCTTTACCTCCTTGTCCCTCATTGCCCGTCCTTGTCCCTCCTTGTCTCTCATTGCCCGTACTTGTCCCTCCTTATCCCTCCTTATCCCTCCTTTACCCTCATTGCCCCTCCTTGTTCCTCCTTGTCCCTCATTGCCCCTCCTTTGTCCTCCTTTTCCCTCCTTGTCACTCCTTTCAATCATTTTCCCTCTTTGTCCCTCCTTGTCACTCCTTGTCCCTCATTGCCCGTCCTTGTCCCTCCTTATCCCTCCTTGACCCTCATTGTCCCTCCTTGACCCTCATTGCCCCTCCTTTGTCCTCCTTTTCCCTCCTTGTCCCTCCTTGTCCCTCCTTGATACTCCTTGTCACTCATTTCAATCATTTTCCCCCTTTGTCCCTCCTTGTCACTCTTTTTCAATCCTTTCCCTCCTTTTCTCTCCTTACCCCTCCTTGACCCTTCTTGTCACTCTTTTTCCCTCCTGGACCCTCATTGCTCCTCATTGCCCCTCCTTTGTCCTCCTTGTCTCTCTTTGTCCCTACTAGTCCCTCCGTGTTCCTCCTTGTCACTCCTTGTCACTCCTTGTCCCTCATTGCCCCTCCTTTTTCCTCATTGCCCCTCCTTGTCCCTCCGAGACCCTCCTTGTCACTCCTTGATCCTCCTTGTCATTGCTTGTCATTGCTTGTCCCTCCTTATCCCTCCTTTTCCCTCCTTTCCACTCTTTTTCCCTCCTTGTCCCTCATTGACCCTCCTTGTCCCTCCTTGTCACTCCTTTTCCGTCCTTTTCCCTCCGTGTCCCTCCTTGTCCCTCCTTGACTCTCCTTGTCGCTAATTATCACTTCTTTTCCCTCCTTGTCCCTCATTGACCCTCATTGCCCCTCCTTGTCCCTCCATTTCCCTCCTTGTCCTTCCTTTTCCCTCCGAGAGCCTCCTTGTCACTCCTGGTCCCTCCTTATCCCTCCTTGTCCCTCATTGCGCCCTAATTGTCCCTCCTTGTCAAACGTTTTCCCTCATTTTCCCTCCTTGTCCCTCCTGGTCCCTCCTTGTCACTCCTTTCCCACCTTATCCCTCCTTGTCTCTCCTTACCCCTCCTTGACCCTTCTTGTCACTCTTTTTCCCACCTGGACCCTCATTGCTCCTCATTGCCCCTCCTTTGTCCTCCTTGTCCCTCCTTGTCCCTCCTTTTCCCTCCTTTTCCCTCATTTTCCCTCCTTTTCCCTCCTTATCCCTCCTTGTCCCTCCCTTTCGTTCCTTTTCCCTCATTGCCCCTCCTTATCCCTCCTTGTCCCTACTTGTCCGTCATTGAACCTCCTTGTCCCTCCTTGCCCTCCTTGTCACTCCTTTTTCGTCCTTTTCCCTCCTTGTCACTCCTTTCCTTCCTTGTCACTCCTTTCCCTCCTTGCCCCTCCTTGCCCCTCCTGGTCCCTCCTTGTCCCTCCTTATCCCTCATTTCCCCTCCTTGTCCTCCTCATCACTCCTTGTCCCTTATTGTCCCTGCTTGTCCCTCATTGTCTCTCATTGCCCCTCCTTGACCATCCCCGACCCTCATTGTCCCTCCTTGCCCCTTCTTGACCCTGCTTCACCCTCCTTGTCCATCCTTTCCCTCCTTGTCCATCATTGCCCGTCCTTGTCCCTCCTTGACCATCATTTTCTTGTCCTTCCTTGCCACTCATTGCACATCCTTTGTCCTCCTTTTCCCTCCTTGTCCATCTTTGACCCTCATTGTCCCTCCTAGTCCCTGCTTGTCCCTCCTTTTCGTTCCTTTTCCTCATTGCCCCTCCTTATCCCTCCTTGTCCCTACTTGTCCCTCATTGAACCTCCTTGTCCCTCCTTGCCTTCCTTGTCACTCCTTTTTCGTCCTTTTCCCTCCTTGTCCCTCCTTATCCCTCATTTCTCCTCCTCGTCCTCCTCATCACTCCTTGTCCCTTATTGTCCCTGCTTGTCCCTCATTGTCTCTCATTGCAACTCCTTGTCCCTCCTTGACCATCCCTGACCCTCATTGTCCCTCTTTGCCCCTTCTTGTCCCTGCTTCACCCTCCTTGTCCATTATTTTTCCTCCTTGTCCCTCATTGGCCGTCCTTGTCCCTCCTTGACCATCATTGTCTTGTCCTTCCTTGCCACTCATTGCACATCCTTTGTCCTCCTTGTCCCTCCTTGCCCCTCATTGTCCCTCATTGCCCCTCCTTATCACTCCTTGTACTTCCTTGTCCCTCCTTGTCACTCCTTTCCCTCATTTTATCTCCTTGTCTCTCCTTACCCCTCCCTTCTGGTCACTCTTTTTCCCTCCTGACCCTCATTGCTCCTCATTGTCCCTCCTTTGTTTTCCTTTTCCCTCCTTGTCACTCCCTTTCAATCATTTTCCCTCCTTTTTCCTCCTTTTCCCTCCTTGTCTCTCCTTGCCCCTCCTTGCCACTCCTTCTCCCTCTTTGTTCCTCTTTGTCCCTCCTTGTCCCTCCTTGTCCCTCCTTGTCCTTCCTTGTCCCTCATTGGCCCTCCTTGTCCTTCCTTGTCCCTCATTGGCCCTCCCTGTCCCAGATGTCCCTGCGTGTCCCTCATTGTCCCTCATTGCTCCTTCTTTTCCCTCCTTGTCCCTGCTTGTCCCTCTTTTTCATTCATTGTCCCTCTTTGTCGCTCCTTGACCCTCCTTGTACCTCCTTGACCCTCATTTTCCCTCCTTGTCCCTACTTTTCCCTTCTTGTACCTCCTTGCCCCTCATTGCCCGTCCTTGTCCCTCCTTGACCCTCATTGTCCCTCCTTGTTCCTCCTTGTCCCTCATTGCCCCTCCTTTGTCTTCCTTTTCCCTCCTTGTCACTCCTTGTCCCTCATTGCCCGTCCTTGTCCCTCCTTATCCCTCCTTGACCCTCATTGTCCCTCCTTGACCCTCATTGCCCCTCCTTTGTCCTCCTTGGCCCTCCTTGACACTCCATGTCACTCCTTTCAATCATTTTCCCCCTTTGTCCCTCCTTGACCATCCTTTTCAATCATTTCCCTCCTTTTCTCTCCTAACCTCTCCTTGACCCTTCTTGTCACTCTTTTTCCCTCCTGGACCCTCTATGCTCCTCAATGCCCCTCCATTGTCCTCCTTGTCTCTCCTTGCCCCTACAAGTCCCTCCGTGTTCCTCCTTGTCCCTCCTTGTCCCTCATTGCCCTCCTTTTCCCTCATTGCCCCTCCGAGACCCTCATTGTCTCTCCTTGATCCTCCTTTTCCCTCCTTGTCCCTCCTTGTCGCTCCTTATCCCTCCTTTTCCCTCCTTGTCCCTCATTGACCCTCCTTGTCACTCCTTTTTCGTCCTTTTCCCTCCTTGTCCCTTCTTTTCCCTCCTTTTCACTCCTTGTCCCTCATTGACCCTCATTGCCCCTCCTTGTCCCTCCTTGTCCTTCCTTGCCCCTCCTGGTCCCTCCTTGTCCCTCCTTATCCCTCATTTCCCCTCCTTGTCCTCCTCATCACTCCTTGTCCCTTATTGTCCCTGCTTGTCCCTCATTGTCTCTCATTGCCCCTCCTTGACCATCCCTGACCCTCATTGTCCCTCTTTGCCCCTTCTTGTCCCTGCTTCACCCTCCTTGTCCATTATTTTCCCTCCTTGTCCCTCATTGGCCGTCCTTGTCCCTCCTTGACCATCATTGTCTTGTCCTTCCTTGCCACTCATTGCACATCCTTTGTCCTCCTTGTCCCTCCTTGCCCCTCATTGTCCCTCATTGCCCCTCCTTATCACTCCTTGTACTTCCTTGTCCCTCCTTGTCACTCCTTTCCCTCATTTTATCTCCTTGTCTCTCCTTACCCCTCCTAGTCCCTTCTGGTCACTCTTTTTCCCTCCTGACCCTCATTGCTCCTCATTGTCCCTCCTTTGTTTTCCTTTTCCCTCCTTGTCACTCCCTTTCAATCATTTTCCCTCCTTTTCCCTCCTTTTCCCTCCTTTTTCCTCCTTTTCCCTCCTTGTCTCTCCTTGCCCCTCCTTGCCACTCCTTCTCCCTCTTTGTTCCTCTTTGTCCCTCCTTGTCCCTCCTTGTCCTTCCTTGTCCCTCATTGGCCCTCCTTGTCCTTCCTTGTCCCTCATTGGCCCTCCCTGTCCCAGATGTCCCTGCGTGTCCCTCATTGTCCCTCATTGCTCCTTCTTTTCCCTCCTTGTCCCTGCTTGTCCCTCTTTTTCATTCATTGTCCCTCTTTGTCGCTCCTTGACCCTCCTTGTACCTCCTTGTACCTCCTTGACCCTTATTTTCCCTCCTTGTCCCTACTTTTCCCTTCTTGTACCTCCTTGCCCCTCATTGTCCGTCCTTGTCCCTCCTTATCCCTCCTTGACCCTCATTGTCCCTCCTTGTTCCTCCTTGTCCCTCATTGCCCCTCCTTTGTCTTCCTTTTCCCTCCTTGTCACTCCTTGTCCCTCATTGCCCGTCCTTGTCCCTCCTTATCCCTCCTTGACCCTCATTGTCCCTCCTTGTTCCTCCTTGACCCTCATTGCCCCTCCTTTGTCCTCCTTGGCCCTCCTTGACACTCCTTGTCACTCCTTTCAATCATTTTCCCCCTTTGTCCCTCCTTTTCAATCATTTCCCTCCTTTTCTCTCCTAACCTCTCCTTGACCCTTCTTGTAACTCTTTTTCCCTCCTGGACCCTCATTGCTCCTCAATGCCCCTCCTCTGTCCTCCTTGTCTCTCCTTGCCCCTACAAGTCCCTCCGTGTTCCTCCTTGTCCCTCCTTGTCCCTCATTGCCCCTCCTTTTCCCTCATTGCCCCTCCTTGTCCTCCGAGACCCTCATTGTCTCTCCTTGATCCTCCTTTTCCCTCCTTGTCCATCCTTGTCGCTCCTTATCCCTCCTTTTCCCTCCTTGTCCCTCATTGACCCTCCTTGTCACTCCTTTTTCGTCCTTTTCCCTCCTTGTCCCTTCTTTTCCCTCCTTTTCACTCCTTGTCCCTCATTGACCCTCATTGCCCCTCCTTGTCCCTCCTTGTCCTTCCTTTTCCCTCCGAGAGCCTCCTTGTCACTCCTTGTCCCTCCTTATCCCTCCTTGTCCCTCCTTGTCCCTCCTTGTCACTCCTTGTCCCTCCTTGTCCCACCTAATCCCTCCTTGTCCCTCCTTGTCCCTCCTTGTCCCTCATTGTCCCTCATTGCCCCTCCTTGTCCATCCTTGTCCCTCTTTGCTCCTCCTTTTCTTTCTGTTCCCTCCTTGCCCCTCCTTGACCGTCCTTGACCCTCATATTCCCTCCATGTCCCACCAAGCTCCTACTTGTCCCTCCTTCTCCCTCCTTGTCCCTCATTGCCCCTCCTTGTCACTCCTTTTCCGTCCTTTTCCCTCCTTATCCCTCCTTGTCACTCCTTTCCCTCCTTATCCCTCCTCGTCCCTTATTGGCCCTGCATGTCCCTCATTGTCACTCCTTTGTCCTCCTTGTCCCTCATTGACCCTCATTGTCACTCCTTTTCCCTCCTTGACCCTCCTTGTCGCTAATTATCCCTTCTTTTCCCTCCTTTTCACTCCTTGTCCCTCATTGCCCCTCCTTGTCCCTCCACTTCCCTCCTTATCCCTCCTTGTCACTCCTTTCCCTCCTTATCCCTCCTTGTCCCTTATTGTCCCTCATTGTCTCTCATTGTCACTCCTTTGTCCTCCTTGTCCCTCCTTGTCCCTCCTTGTCCCTCCTTGTCCCTCCTTGTCCCTCCTTGTCCCTCCTTGTCCCTCCTTGTCACTCCTTGTCCCTCCTTTTCCCTCATTTTCCCTTCTTTTCCCTGCTTCACACTTATTTTCGCTCCTTTTCCCTCCTTGTCCCTACTTGTCCCTCCTTGTCACTCCTTTTCCGTCCTTTTCCCTCATTGTCCCTCCTTGTCACTCCTTGTCACTCCTTTCCCTCCTTGTCCCTCCTTGTCCCTCATTGCCCCTCCTTGTCCTCCTTGTCCCTCCTTGTCCCTCCTTGTCCCTGCTTGTCCCTCCTTGTCCCTATTTGCTCCTCCTTTGTCCTCCTTTTCTATCTGTTCCCTCCTTGTCCCTATTTGCTCCTCCTTTGTCCTCCTTTTCTATCTGTTCCCTCCTTGCCCCTCCTTGACCGTCCTAGACCCCCATATTCCCTCCATGTCCCACCTAGTTCCTGCTTGTCCCTCCTTATCCCTCCTTGTCCCTCATTTCCCCTCCTTGTCACTCCTTTTCCGTCCATTTCCCTCCTTGTCACTCCTTCCCCTCCTTATCCCTGCTTGTCCCTCATTGTCTCTCATTGTCTCTCCTTTGTCCTCCTTTTCCCTCCTTGTCCCTCATTGACCCTCATTGCCCCTCCTTGTCACTCCTTATCCCTCCTTGCTTGTCCCTCATTGTCTCTCATTGCCACTCCTTTGTCCCTTCTTGACCATCCCTGACCCTCATTGTCCCTCCAAGTCCCTACTTGTCCCTCCTTTTCCTTCCTTGACCCTCCTTATCCCTCCTTGTTTCTCCTTGTCCCTCATTGGCCCTCCTTTGTCCTCCTTTTCCCTCCTTGTCCCTCATTGACCCTCATTGCCCCTCCTTGTCACTCCTTTTCCTTCCTTGTCACTCCTTTCCCTCCTTATCCCTCCTTGTCCCTCATTGTCTCTCATTGCCACTACTTTGTCCTCCTTGTCCCTCCTTGTCCCTCCTTGTCCCTCTTTGACCATCCTTGACCATCCCTAACCCTCATTGTCCCTCCAAGTCCCTACTTGTCCCTCCTTGTCACTCAATTTCCTTCCTTGTCCCTCCTAATCCCTCCTTGACCATCCTTGACCATCCCTGACCCTCATTGTCCCTCCAAGTCCCTACTTGTCCCTTCTTTTCCTTCCTTGACCCTCCTTATCCCTTCTTGTCCCTCCTTGTCCCTCCTTGTCCCTCATTGGCCCTCCTTTTCCCTCCTTGGCCCTCATTGACCCTCATTGCCCCTCCTTGTCACTCCTTTTCCGTCCTTTTCCCTCCTTATCCCTCCTTATCCCTCCTTGTCACTCCTTGTCACTCCTTTCCCTCCTTATCCCTCCTTGTCACTCCTTTCCCTCCTTATCCCTCCTAGTCCCTTATTGTCCCTGCTTGTCCCTCATTGTCTCTCATTGCCACTCCTTTGTCCTCCTTGTCCCTCCTTGACCATCCCTGACCCTCATTGTCCCTCCAAGTCCCTACTTGTCCCTCCATGTCCCACCTAGTTCCTGCTTGTCCCTCCTTTCCCTCCTTTTATCTCCTTGTCTCTCCTTAAACCTCCTAGTCCCTTCGTGTCACTCTTTTTCCCTCCTGGACCTCATTGCTCCTCATTGCCCCTCCTTTGTCTTCCTTTTCCCTCCTTGTCACTCCTTTTCAATCATTTTCCCTCCTTGTCACTCCTTTTTCCCTCCTTGTCTCTCCTTGGCCCTCCTTGTCCCTTCTTCTCACTCTTTTTCCCTCCTGGTCCCTCATTGCTCCTCATTGCCCCTCCTTTGTCCTTCTTGTCCCTCCCTGTCCCTCCTTGTCCCTCATTGCCCCTCCTTTTCCCTCCTTGCAACTCCTTGCCACTCCTTCTTCTTTTCCCTCCTTGTCCCTACTTGTCCCTCTTTTTCACTCATTGTCCCTCCTTGTCGCTCCTTGACCCTCCTTGTACCTCCTTGACCCTCATTTTCCCTCCTTTTCCCTCTTTGTCCCTCCTTTTCCCTTCTTGTCCCTCCTTGTCCCTGCTTCACCCTCCTTGTCCCTCCTTTTCCCTCCTTGTCCCTCCTTTTCCCTCCTTGTCACTCATTGCCCGTCCTTGTCCCTCATTGCCCGTCCTTGTACCTCCTTATCCCTCCTTGACCTTCATTGTCTCTCCTTACCCCTCCTTGACCCTTCTTGTCACTCTTTTTCCCTCCTGGACCCTCATTGCCCCTCCTTTGTCCTCCTTGTCTCTCTTTGCCCCTACTAGTCCCTCCGTGTTCCTCCTTGTCACTCCTTTTCCCTCCTTGTCCCTCATTGCCCCTCCTTTTCCCACATTGCCCCTTCAGGGTCCCTCCGAGACCCTCCGAGACCCTCCTTGTCACTCTTTGATCCTCCTTGTCATTGCTTGTCCCTCCTTGTCGCTCCTTATCCCTCCTTTTCACTCCTTTTCCTCCTTGTCCCTCATTGACCCTTCTTGTCCCTCCTTGTCACTCCTTTTCCGTCCTTTTCCCTCCTTGTCGCTAATTATCCCTTCTTTTCCCTCCTTTTCACTCCTTGTCCCTCCTTGTCACTCCTTGTCACTCCTTGTCCCTCATTGCGCCCTAATTGTCCCTCCTTTTCACACGTTTTCCCTGATTTTCCTTCCTTTTCCCTCATTTTCCCTCCTTGTCCCACCTGCTCCCTCCTTGTCACTGCTTGTCCCTCCTTGTCCCTCCTTTTCCCTGCTTCTCCCTCCTTTTCGCTCCTTTTCCCTCCTTGTCCCTCATTGAACCTCCTTGTCCCTACTTGTCACTCCTTTTCCGTCCTTGTCTCTCCTTGCCCCTACTAGTCCCTCCGTGTTCCTCCTTGTCACTCCTTTTCCCTCCTTGCCCCTCCTTTTCCCACATTGCCCCTTCAGGGTCCCTCCGAGACCCTCCTGGTCCCTCCTTGTCCCTCATTGCACCCTAATTGTCCCTCCTTGTCACACGTTTTCCCTCATTTTCCTTCCTTTTCCCTCCTGGCCCCTCCTTGTCACTCCTTGTCCCTCCTTTGCCCTCCTTGTCCCTCCTTTTCCCTCCTTGTCCCTCTTTGTTCCTCTTTGTCCCTCCTTGTCCCTCCTTTGTCCTCCTTGTCTCTCCTTGCCCCTACTAGTCCCTCCGTGTTCCTCCTTGTCACTCCTTTTCCCTCCTTGTCCCTCATTGCCCCTCCTTTTCCCACATTGCCCCTTCAGGGTCCCTCCGAGACCCTCCTTGTCACTCCTTGATCCTCCTCCTTGTCATTGCTTGCCCCTCCTTGTCGCTCCTTTTCCCTCCTTTTCACTCCTTTTCCTCCTTGTCCCTCATTGACCCTTCTTGTCCTTCCTTGTCTCTCCTTGTCCCTCCATTTCCCTCCTTGTCCTTCCTTTTCCCACCGAGAGCCACCTTGTCACTCCTTGTCCCTCCTTGTCCCTCCTGGCCCCTCCTTATCCCTCCTTGTCCCTCATTGCGCCCTAATTGTCCCTCCTTGTCACACGTTTTCCCTCATTTTCCTTCCTTTTCCCTCATTTTCCCACCTTGTCCCTCCTGGTCCCTCCTTGTCACTCCTTGTCCCTCCTTTGCCCTCCTTGTCACTCCTTTTCCCTGCTTCTCCCTCCTTTTCCCTCATTGAACCTCCTTGTCACTCCTTTTCCGTCCTTTTCCCTCCTTGTCCCTCCTTGTCCCTCCTTATCCCTCCTTATCCCTCCTTATCCCTCCTTGTCCCTCCTTGTCCCTCATTGTCCCTCATTGCCCCTCCTTATCCCTCTTTATCCCTCCTTGTCACTCCTTGTCCCTCATTACGCCCTAATTGTCCCTCCTTGTCACACGTTTTCCCTCATTTTCCCTCCTTGTCCCTCCTGGTCCCTCCTTTTCCCTCCTTGTCCCTCCTTTTCCCTCCTTGTCCCTCATTGAACCTCCTTGTCACTCCTTTTCCCTCCTTGTCTCTCCTTATCCCTCCTTATCCCTCCTTATCCCTCCTTATCCCTCCTTGTCCCTCCTTGTCCCTCATTGCCCCTCCTTATCCCTCCTTGTCCCTCCTTGTCCCTGCTTGTCCCTCTTTGCTCCTCCTTTGTCCTCCTTTTCTTTCTGTTCCCTCCTTGCCCCTCCTTGACCGTCCTTGACCCTCATATTCCCTCCATGTTCCACCTAGTTCCTGCTTGTCCCTCCTTCTCCCTCCTTGTCCCTCATTGCCCCTCCTTGTCACTCCTTTTCCGTCCTTTTCCCTCCTTGTCACTCCTTTCCCTCCTTGTCACTCCATTCCCTCCTTATCCCTTATTGTCCCTGCTTGTCCCTCATTGCCACTCCTTTGTCCTCCTTGTCCCTCCTTGACCAGCCTTGACCATCCCTGACCCTCATTGTCCCTCCAAGTCCCTACTTGTCCCTCCTGGTCACTCCTTTTCTTTCCTTGACCCTCCTTATCCCTTCTTGTTCCTCCTTGTTTCTCCTTGTCCCTCATTGGCACTCCTTTGTCCTCCTTTTCCCTCCTTATCCCTCCTTGTCCCTGCTTGTCCCTCTTTGCTCCTCCTTTTCTTCTGTTCCCTCCTTGCGCCTCCTTGACCCTCATATTCCCTCCATGACCCACCTAGTTCCTGCTTGTCCCTCCTTTTCTCTCCTTACCCCTCCTAGTCCCTTCTTGTCACTCTTTTTCCCTCCTGGACCCTCATTGCTCCTCCTTGTCACTTCTTTTTCCCTCCTTATCTCTCCTTGCCCCTCCTTGTCCCTTCTTCTCACTCTTATTCCCTCCTGGTCCCTCATTGCTCCTCATTGCCCCTCCTTTGACCTCCTTGTGCTTCATTGCCCCTCCTTTTCCTCCTTGCCACTCCTTCTCCCTCTTTGTTCCTCTTTGTCCCTCCTTGCCACTCTTTCTCCCTCTTTGTCCCTCCTTGTCCCCCCCTTGTCCCTTATTGCCCCCCCTTATCCCTCCTTGTACTTCCTTGTCCTTCCTTGTCACTCCTTTCCCTCCTTGTCTCTCCTTACCCCTCCTAGTCCCTTCTTGTCACTCTTTTTCCCTCCTGGACCCTCATTGCTCCTCATTGCCACTCCTTTGTCTTCCTTTTCCCTCCTTGTCACTCCTTTTCAATCATTTTCCCTCCTTGTCACTCCTTTTTCCCTCCTTATCTCTCCTTGCCCCTCCTTGTCCCTTCTTCTCACTCTTTTTCCCTCATGGTCCCTCATTGCTCCTCATTGCCCCTCCTTTGACCTCCTTGTGCTTTATTGCCCCTCCTTTTCCCTCCTTGCCACTCCTTCTCCCTCTTTGTTCCTCTTTGTCCCTCCTTGCCACTCCTTCTCCCTCTTTGTCCCTCCTTGTCCCCCTTGTCCCTCATTGCCCCCCCTTATCCCTCCTTGTACTTCCTTGTCCCTCCTTGTCACTCCTTTCAATCATTTTCCCTCTTTGCCCCTCCTTGTCACTCCTTTCCCTCCTTTTATCTCCTTGTCTCTCCTTACCCCTCCTAGTCCCTTCTTGTCACTCTTTTTCCCTCCTGGACCCTCATTGCCCCTCCTTTGTCTTCCTTTTCCCTCCTTTTCAATCATTTTCCCTCCTTGCCCCTCCTTGTCCCTTCTTCTCCCTCTTTTTCCCTACTGGTCCCTCATTTCTCCTCATTGCCCCTCCTTTGTCATCCTCGTCCCTCATTGCCCCTCCTTTTCCCTCCTTGTCAGTCCTTGCCACTCCTTCTCCCTCTTTGCTCCTCTTTGTCCCTCCTTGACACTCCTTCTCCCTCTTTGTTCCTCTTTGTCCCTCCTTGTCCCTCCTTGTCCCTCCTTGTCCCTCCTTGTCCTTCCTTGTCCCTCATTGGCCCTCCTTGTCCCTGATGTCCCTGTGTGTCCCTCATTGCTCCTTCTTTTCCCTCCGTGTCCCTGCTTGTCCCTCTTTTTCACTCATTGTCCCTCCTTGTCGCTCCTTGACCCTCCTTGTACCTCCTTGACCCTCATTTTCCCTCATTTTCCCTCT
Organism: Polietes domitor; assembly: GCA_947397865.1. Lineage (NCBI taxonomy): Eukaryota > Metazoa > Arthropoda > Insecta > Diptera > Muscidae > Polietes > Polietes domitor. The sequence continues at coordinate 7,807,587 of OX377623.1, forward strand.
TTGTCCCTCCTTGCCCGTCCTTGACCCTCCTTGTCCCTCATTGCCCGTACTTGTCCCTCCTTATCCCTCCTTGACCCTCATTGCCCCTCCTTGCTCCTGCTTGTCCCTCCTTTGTCCTCCTTTTCCCTCCTTGTCACTCCTTTCAATCATTTTCCCTCTTTGGCCCTCCTTGTCCCACCTTGTCCCTCATTGCCCGTCCTTGTCCCTCCTTATCCCTCCTTGACCCTCATTGTCCCTCCTTGACCCTCTTTGCCCCTCCTTTGTCCTCCTTTTATCTCCTTGTCTCTCCTTACCCCTCCTAGTCCCTTCTTGTCACTCTTTTTCCCTCCTGGACCCTCATTGCCCCTCCTTTGTCTTCCTTTTCCCTCTTTTTCAATCATTTTCCCTCCTTGTCCCTCCGTTCTTTTCCCTCCTTGTCCCTTCTTCTCACTCTTTTTCCCTACTAATCCCTCATTGCTCCTCATTGCCCCTCCTTTGTCCTCCTCGTCCCTCCCTGTCCCTCATTGCCCCTCCTTTTCCCTCCTTGTCACTCCTTGCCACTCCTTCTCCATCTTTGTTCCTCTTTTACCCTCATTGTCCCTCCTTGACCCTCATTTCCCCTCCTTTGTCCTCCTTTTCCCTCCTTGTCCCTCCTTGACACTCCTTGTCACTCCTTTCAATCATTTTCCCCTTTGTCCCTCCTTGTCACTCTTTTTCAATCCTTTCCCTCATTTTCTCTCGTTGTCTCTCCTTACCCCTCCTTGACCCTTCTTGTCACTCTTTTTCCCTCCTGGACCCTCATTGTTCCTCATTGCCCCTCCTTTGTCCTCCTTGTCTCTCTTTGTCCCTACTAGTCCCTCCGTGTTCCTCCTTGTCACTCCTTTTCCCTCCTTGTCCCTCATTGCCCCTCCTTTTTCCTCATTGCCCCTCCGAGACCCTCCTTGTCACTCCTTGATCCTCCTTGTCATTGCTTGTCCCTCCTTGTCGCTCCTTATCCCTCCTTTTCACTCTTTTTCCCTCCTTGTCCCTCATTGACCCGCCTTGTCACTCCTTTTCCGTCCTTTTCCCTCCTTGTCCCTCCTTGACCCTCCTTGTCGCTAATTATCCCTTCCTTTCCTTCCTTTTCACTCCTTGTCCCTCATTGACCCTCATTTCCCCTCCTTGTCCCTCCATTTCCCTCCTTGTCCTTCCTTTTCCCTCCGAGATCCTCCTTGTCACTCCTTGTCCCTCCTTAGCCCTCCTTGTCCCTCCTTGTCACTCCTTGTCCATCCTTTTCACTCCTTGTCCCTCCTTTTCCCTCATTTTCCCTCATTGTCAATCATTGTCCCTCCTTTTCCCTGCTTCTCCCTCCTTGTCCCTACTTGTCCCTCATTTTCCCTCCTGGTCCCTCCTTGTCCCTCCTTTTCACTCCTTGTCCCTCCTTTTCCCTCATTTTCCCTCTTTATCCCTCCTTGTCACTCCTTTCCCTCCTTACCCCTCCTTGTCCCTCCTAATCCCTCCTGGTCCCTCCTAATCCCTCCTTGTCCCTCATTGCCCCTCCTTATCCCTCCTTGTCCCTGCTTGTCCCTCCTTGCCCCTCTTTGCTCCTCCTTTGTCATCCTTTTCTTTCTGTTCCCTCCTTGCCCCTCCTTGACCGTCCTTGACCCTCATATTCCCTCCATGTCCCACCTAGTTCCTGCTTGTCCCTCCTTCTCCCTCATTGCCCCTCCTTGTCACTCCTTTTCCCTCCTTATCCCTCCTTGTCACTCCTTTCCCTCCTTGTCCCTTATTGTCCCTGTTTGTCCCTCATTGCCACTCCTTTGTCCTCCTTGTCCCTCCTTGACCATCCTTGACCATCCCTGACCCTCATTGTCCCTCCAAGTCCCTACTTGTCCCTCCTTGTCACTCCTTTTCCTTCCTTGACCCTCCTTATTCCTTGTCCCTCCTTGTTTCTCCTTGTCCCTCATTGGCCCTCCTTTGTCCTCCTTTTCCCTCATTGACCATCATTGCCCCTCCTTGTCACTCCTCTTCCGTCCTTTTCCCCCCTTATCCTTCCTTGTCAATCCTTTCCCTCCTTATCCCTCCTTGTCCCTTCTTGTCCCTGCTTGTCCCTCATTGTCTCTCATTGCCACTCCTTTGTCCTCCTTGTCCCTCCTTGACCATCCCTGACCCTCATTGTCCCTCCAAGTCCCTACTTGTCACTCCTTTTACTTCCTTGACCCTCTTTATCCCTTCTTGTCCCTCATTGTTTCTCCTTGTCCCTCATTGTTTCTCCTTGTCCCTCATTGGCCCTCCTTTGTCCTCTTTTTCCCTCCTGGACCCTCATTGCTCCTCATTGCCCCTCCTTTGTCTTCCTTTTCCCTCCTTGTCACTCCTTTTCAATCATTTTCCCTCCTTTTCCTTCATTGTCCCTCTTGTCACTCCTTTTCCCTCCTTTTCCCTCCTAGTCTCTCCTAGTCTCTCCTTGCCCCTCCTTGTCCCTTCTTCTCACTCTTTTTCCCTCCTGGTCCCTCATTGCTCCTCATTGCCCCTCCTTTGTCCTCCTTGCCCCTCCTTGTCCCTCATTGCCCCTCCTTGTCACTCCTTGCCACTCCTTCTCCCTCTTTGTTCTCCTTTTGATCCTCATTGTCCCTCCTTGTGCCTCCTTGACCCTCCTTTTCCCTGCTTCTCCCTCCTTTTCGCTCCTTTTCCCTCCTTGTCCCTACTTGTCCCTCATTGAACCTCCTTGTCCCTCCTTGCCCCTCCTTGTCACTCCTTTTCCGTCCTTGCCCCTCCTTATCACTCCTCTTCCCTCCTTGTCCCTCCTTATCCGTCCTTATCCCTCCTTGTCACTCCTTTCCCTCCTAACCCCTCCTTGTCCCACGTAATCCCTCCTGGTCCCTCCTTGTCCCTCCTTGTCCCTCCTTGTCCCTCATTGTCCCTCATTGCCCCTCCTTATCCCTCCTTGTCCCTCCTTTTCCCTCATTGTCGCTCCTTGTCCCTCCCTGACCTTCCTTGTCGCTCCTTATACCTCCTTTTCCCTCCTTGTCGCTCATTGTCGCTCCTTGTCGCTCCTTGTCGCTCCTTGTCCCTCATTGACCCTCTTTTTCCCTCATTGTCCCTCCGAGACCCTCCTTGTCACTCCTTGATCCTCCTTGTCACTGCTTGTCGCTCCTTATGCCTCCTTTTCACTCTGTCTCACCTTGTCCCTACTAGTACCTCCGTGTTCCTCCTTGTCACTCCTTGTCTCACCTTTCCCCTCCTTGTCCCTCATTTTCCCTCCTTGCCGCTCCTTTTCCCTCCTTGTCCATCATTTCCCCTCCTTGTCCCTCCGAGACCCTCCTTGTCACTCCTTGATCCTCCTTGTCATTGCTTGTCCCTCCTTGTCCCTCCTTGTCCCTCCTTGTCGCTCCTTGTCGCTCCTTATCCCTCCTTTTCACTCCTTTTCCATCCTTGTCCCTCATTGGCCCTCCTTGTCACTCCTTTTCCGTCCTTTTCCCTCCTTGACCCTCCTTGTCGCTAATTATCCCTTTTTTCCCTCCTTGTCCCTCATTGCCCCTCCTTGTCCCTCCATTTCCCTCCTTGTCCTTCCTTTTCCCTCCGAGAGCCTCCTTGTCACTCCTGGTCCCTCCTTATCCCTCCTTGTCCCTACTTGTCCCTCATTGAACCTCCTTGTCCCTCATGGCCCCTCCTTGTCACTCCTTTTCCCTGCTTCTCCCTCCTTTTCGCTCCTTTCCCTCCTTGTCCCTCCTTGTCACTTCTTTCAATCATTTTCCCTCTTTGTCCCTCCTTGTCACTCCTTTCCCACCATATCCCTCATTTCCCCTCTTTGTCCCTCATTGCCCGTACTTGTCCCTCCTTATCCCTCCTTGACCCTCATTGCCCCTCCTTGTTCCTCTTTGTCCCTCATTGCCCCTCCTTTGTCCTTCTTTTTCCCTCCTTGTTACTCCTTTCAATCATTTTCCCTCTTTGTCCCTCCTTGTTCCTCCTTGTCACTCCTTTTCAATCCTTTCCCTCCTTTTCTCTCCTTGTCTCTCCTTACCCCTCCTTGACCATTCTTGTCACTCTTTATCCCTCCTGGACCCTCATTGCTCCTCATTGCCCCTCCTTTGTCCTCCTTGTCATTCATTGCCCCTACTAGTCCCTCCGTGTTCCTCCTTGACACTCCTTGTCCCTCCTTGTCCCTCATTGCCCCTCCTTTTCCCTCATTGCCCCTCCTTGTCCCGCCAAGACCCTCCTTGTCACTCCTTGATCCTCCGTGTCATTGCTTGTCCTCCTTGTCGCTCCTTATCCCTCCTTTACCCTCCTTTTCAATCCTTTTCCCTCCTTGTCCCTCCTTGTCCCTCATTGACCCTCCTTGTCACTCCTTTTCCCTCCTTGTCCCTCCTTGACCCTCCTTGTCGCTAATTATCCCTTCTTTTCACTCATTTTCACTCTTTGTCCCTCATTGACCCTCATTGCCCCTCCATTTCCCTCCTTGTCCTTCCTTTTCCCTCCGAGAGCCTCCTTGTCACTCCTTGTCCCTCCTGGTCCCACCTTATCCCTCATTGCGCCCTAATTGTCCTTCCTTATCACAAGTTTTCCCTCATTTTCCTTCCTTTTCCCTCATTTTCCTCCTTGTCCCTCCTTTTCCCTCCTTGTCCCTCCTTTTCCCTGCTTCTCCCTCCTTTTCGCTCCTTTTCCCTCCTTGTCCCTACTTGTCCCTCATTGAACCTCCTTGTCCCTCCTTGCCCCTCCTTGTCACTCCTTTTCCGTCCTTGCCCCTCCTTGTCACTCCTCTTCCCTCCTTGTCCCTCCTTATCCGTCCTTATCCCTCCTTGTCACTCCTTTCCCTCCTAACCCCTCCTTGTCCCACGTAATCCCTCCTGGTCCCTCCTTGTCCCTCCTTGTCCCTCCTTGTCCCTCCTTGTCCCTCATTGTCCCTCATTGTCCCTCATTGCCCCTCCTTATCCCTCCTTGTCCCTCCTTTTCCCTCATTGTCGCTCCTTGTCCCTCCCTGACCTTCCTTGTCGCTCCTTATACCTCCTTTTCCCTCCTTGTCGCTCCTTGTCGCTCCTTGTCGCTCCTTGTCCCTCATTGACCCTCTTTTTCCCTCATTGTCCCTCCGAGACCCTCCTTGTCACTCCTTGATCCTCCTTGTCACTGCTTGTCGCTCCTTATGCCTCCTTTTCACTCTGTCTCACCTTGCCCCTACTAGTACCTCCGTGTTCCTCCTTGTCACTCCTTGTCTCACCTTTCCCCTCCTTGTCCCTCATTTTCCCTCCTTGCCGCTCCTTTTCCCTCCTTGTCCATCATTTCCCCTCCTTGTCCCTCCGAGACCCTCCTTGTCACTCCTTGATCCTCCTTGTCATTGCTTGTCCCTCCTTGTCCCTCCTTGTCCCTCCTTGTCGCTCCTTGTCGCTCCTTTTCACTCCTTTTCCATCCTTGTCCCTCATTGGCCCTCCTTGTCACTCCTTTTCCGTCCTTTTCCCTCCTTGACCCTCCTTGTCGCTAATTATCCCTTTTTTCCCTCCTTGTCCCTCATTGCCCCTCCTTGTCCCTCCATTTCCCTCCTTGTCCTTCCTTTTCCCTCCGAGAGCCTCCTTGTCACTCCTGGTCCCTCCTTATCCCTCCTTGTCCCTACTTGTCCCTCATTGAACCTCCTTGTCCCTCATGGCCCCTCCTTGTCACTCCTTTTCCCTCCTTGTCCCTCCTTGTCCCACATTGCCCCTCCTTGCCCCTCCTTGTCCCTCATTGCACCTCCTTGTCACTCCTTTTCCGTCCTTTTCCCTCCTTGTCCCTCCTTATCCCTCCTTGTCACTCCTTTCCCTCCTTGCCCCTCCTTGTCCCTCCTGGTCCCTCCTTTTCCCTCATTGCCCCTCCTTATCCCTCCTTGTCCCTGCTTGTCCCTCCTTGTCCCTCTTTGCTCCTCCTTTGTCCTCCTTTTCTTTCTGTTCCCTCCTTGCCCCTCCTTACCCCTCCTTGCCCTCCTTGACCCTCATATTCCCTCCATGTCCCACCTAGTTCCTGCTTGTCCCTCCTTCTCCCTCCTTGTCCCTCATTGCCCCTCCTTGTCACTTCTTTTCCGTCCTTTTCCCTCCTTGTCACTCCTTTCCCTCCTTATCCCTCCTTATCCCTCCTTGTCACTCCTTTCCCTCCTTATCCCTCCTTGTCCCTTATTGCCCCTGCTGTCCCACCATTTTCCTCCTTGTCCCTCCTTGTTCCTCCTTGTCACTACCTTTTCCTCCTTTCCCCATTTTCGCCCCTTTTCCCTCCTAGTCCCTTCTTGTCCCTCCTTGTCCCTCCTTGCCCTTATTGTCCCTCCTTGTCCCACCCTGACCCTCCTTGTCCCTCCTTGACCCTTCTTGCACCTCATTGCCCCTCCTTGTCACTTCTTTTCCCTCCTTGTCCCTCATTGTCCCTCCTGGGCCGTACTTGTTCCTCCTTGTTCCTCATTTTCCCTGCTTGTCCCTCCTTGTTCCTCCTTGTCCCTCATTGCCCCTCCTTTGTCCTCCTTGTCCCTCCTAGTCCCCGCTCATCCCTCCTTGTTCCTCCTGGTCCGTACTTGTCCCTCCTTGTGCCTCCTTGTCTCTCATTGTCCGTCCTGGTCCCTCCTTGTCCATCCTTGTTTTTCCTTGTCACTCCTTTTCCCTGCTTTTCCCTCCTTGTCCCTCCTAGTACCTGCTCGTACCTCCTTTTCCCTCCTTGACCCTCCTTGACCCTCCCAGTCCCTCCTAGTCACCGCTCATCCCATCTTGTCCCTCCTAGTCCCAGCTCATCCCTCCTGGTCCGTACTTGTCCGTCCTGATCCCTCCTTGTCCCTCATTGTCCCTCCTTGATCCTGCTTGTCCCTTCTTGACCCTGCTTGTCCTTCCTTGTCCCTATTCGTCCCTCCTTGATCCTGCTTGTCCCTTCTTGTCCCTCATTGCCCCTCCATGTCCCTCCTTTTCCCTCCTTGTCCCGTCTTGTCCCGCCTTGTCCCTGTTTGTCCCTCCTTGATCCTGCTTGTCCCTCCTTGTACCTTCTTGTCCCTCCTTGACCCTCCTGGTCCCTCCTTTCTCCTACTTGCCCCTCATTGGCCCTCCTTGTCACTCCTTTTCCCTCATTGCCCTTCATTGTCCCTCCTTTTCCCTCCTTGTCTTTCCTTGACCCTCCTTGTCCGCCTTGTCCCTGTTTGTCCCTCCTTGATCCTGCTTGTCCTTCCTTGTCTCTGTTTGTCCCTCCTTGATCCTGCTTGTCCCTTCTTGTCCCTCCTTGAATCTCCTTGACCCTCCTGGTCCCTCCTTGCTCCTACTTGCCCTCATTGCCCCTCCTTGGCCCTCCTTGTCACTGCTTTTCCCTCATTGCCCTTCATTGTCCCTCCTTGATCCACCTTTTCCCTCCTTGTCACTCCTTGTCCCTCCTGGTCCGTACTTGTCCCTCCTTGTCCCTTATTGCCCCTCATTGTCCCTCCTTGGCCCTCATTTTCCCTCCTTGTCCCTTCATGTCCCTGCTTGTCCCTCCTTGCCCGTCCTTGTCCCTACTTGTCCCTCCCTGTCCCTCCTTGTCCTTCCTTGTCCCTATTTGGCCCTCCTTGATCCTGATTGTCCCTCATTGCCCCTCCATGCCCATCCTTATCCCTCCTTGTCCCGCCTTGTCCCTGTTTGTCCCTCCTTGATCCTGCTTGTACCTACATGTCCCTCATTGTCCTTCCTTGACCCTCCTTGTCCTTCCTTGTCCCTGTTTGACCCTACTTGATCCTGCTTGTCCCTTCTTGTCCCTCCTTGTCCCTACTTGTCCCTCCTTGTCCCTCCTTGACCCTCCTTGCTCATATTTGCCCCTCATTGCCCCTCCTTGTCACTCCTTTTCCCTCATTGCCCTTCATTGTCCCTTTTTGTTCCTCCTTTTCCCTCCTTGTCTTTCCTTGTCACTCCTTTTCCCTCCTTTCCTTGCTTTTCCCTCCTTGTCCCTCCTTGTCTTTCATTGTCCCTACTTGTCCCTCCTTGTCCCTCCTTATCCCTGCTTGTCCCTCCTAGTCCCTCCTTGTCACTTCTTGACCCTCCTTGACCCTCCTTGTCCCTCCTGGACCGTTCTTATCCCTCCTTGTCCCTCATTGCCCCTAATTGTACCTCCTGGTCCCTCCTTGCTCTTCATTGCCCCTCATTGTCCCTCCTTGTTCTTCCTTTCCCTCCTTTTCCCTCATGGTCCCTCCTTGTTCTTCCTTTCCCTCCTTTTCCCTCATGGTCCCTCCTTGTCCCTCATTGCCCCTCATTGTCCCTCCTTGTTCCTCCTTTCCCTCCTTTTCCCTCATGGTCCCTCCTGGTCCCTCCTTGTCTCTCCTTGACCCTTCTTCCTACTTGCCCCTCATTGCCCATCCTTGTCACTCCTTTCCCCTCATTGCCTTTCATTGTCCCTCCTTGTTCCTCCTTTTCCCTCCTTGTCCTTCTTTGTCCCTCCTTTTCCCTCCTTTCCTTGCTTTTCCCTCCTTGTCTTTCATTGTCCCTACTTGTCCCTCCTTGCGCCTCCTTGTCCCTCCTTGTCCGTCGTTGTCCCTCGTTGTCCCTCCTTGTCGCTTCTTGACCCTCCTTGTCCCTCTTTGTCCCTCCTTGACCCTCCTTGTCCCTCCTGGACCGTTCTTATCCCACCTTGTCCCTCATTGCCCCTAATTGTCCCTCCTGGTCCCTCCTTGCTGTTCATTGCCCCTTCTTTTCCCTCCTTGTTCCTCCTTGTCACTCCTTTCCCTCCTTTACCCTCCTGGTCCCTCCTTGTCTCTCCTTGTCCCTCCGTGACACTCCTTGTCCCTCCTGGTCCGTACTTGTCCCTCCCTGTCTCTCCTTGTCCCTATTTGTCCCTCCTTGATCCTGCTTGTCCCCCAGTGCCCCTTCATGTCCCTCATTGCCCCTCCATGTACCTCCTTATCCCTCCTGGTCCCCCCTTGTCCCTCTTTGTCCCGCCTTGTCCCTGTTTGTCCCTCCTTGATCCTGCTTGTCCCTCCTTGTCCCGCCTTGACCCTCCTAGTCCTTCCTTGTCCCTGTTTGTCCCTCCTTGATCCTGCTTGTCCCTTCTTGTCCCTACTTGTCGCTCCTTGACCCTCCTGGTCCCTCCTTGATCATACTTGCCCCTCACTGCCCCTTCTTGGCCCTCCTTGTCACTCCTTTTCCCTCATTGCCCTTCATTGTCCCTCCTTGTTCCACATTTTCCCTCCCTGACTCTCCTTTTCCCTCCTTTCCCTGCTTATCCCTCCTTGTCACTCCTTGTCTTTCCTTGTCCCTCATTGCCCCTCCTTTGTCCTCCTTTTCCCTCCTTGTCCCTCCCTGACCCTCCTTGCCCCATCTTTTCTCAACTTGTCCCTCATTATCCCTCCTAGTACGTACTTGTCCCTCCTTGTCACTCCTTGCCCTCCTTGGCCATCCTTGTCTCTCCTTGTTCCTCCTTTCCCCTCCTGGTCCCTCCTTATCTCTCCTTGTCCTCCTTGACCCTTATTGTCCCTCATTGCCCCTCCTCGTCACTCCTTTTACCTCCTTGTCCCTCCTTGCCGTCATTTCCCTCCTTGTCACTCCTTGTCCCTCATGGTCCCTGCTTGTCCCTCCTTATCCTCCTTGTCCTTCCTTGTCCCTCCTTGACACTCCTTGTCCCAACTTGTCCCTCCTTGAACCTCCTTGTCACTCCTTTCCCGTCCTTTTCCCCCTTGTCCTTCCTTTCCCTCATTGGCCCTCCTCGTCACTGCTTGTCGCTTCTTATCCCTACTTTTCACTCCTTTTCCCTCCTTGTCCCTCATTGGCCCTCCTTATCCCTCCTTTTCCCTCCGAGACCCTCCTTGTCCCTCCTTGCCGCTACTTATCCCTTCTTTTCCCTCCTTTTCACTCCTTGTCCCTCATTGACCCTCCTTGTCCCTCCTTGTCACTCCTTTTCCGTCCTTTTCCCTCCTTGACCCTCCTTGTCCCTTCTTGTCACTCCTTTTCCCTCCGAGACCCTCCTTGTCACTCCTTGTCCGTCCTGGTCCCTCCTTGTCACTCCTTGTCCCTCATTGCCCCTCCTTGTCCATCATTACCCCTCATTGCCCCTCCTTGTCCCTCCTTGACCCTCATAATCCCTCCTTGTTCCTCTTTTTTCATCCTTGTCCCTCATTGCCTCTCCTTTGTCCTCCTTTTCCCTCCTTGTCCCTCATTGTCCCTCCTTGTCACTCATTTTCAATCATTTTAACTCCTTGTCCCTCCTTTTCCCTCCTTGTCCCTTCTTGTCCAACTTTTTCCCTTCTGGTCCCTCATTGCCCCTCCTCCCTTGTCCTCCTTGTCTCTCCTTGCCCCTACTGATCCCTCCGTGTTCCTCCTTGTCACTTCTCTTCCCTCCTTGACCCTCCATGTCCCTCATTGGTATTCCTTGCCACTCCTTGTCCCTCATTGCCCCTCCTTTTCCCTCCCTGTCCCTGCTTGTCCCTCCTTGACCATCTTTTTCCAAAATTGTCCCTCCTTCTACCTCCTTATCCCACCTTGTCGCTCATTGTCCCTCCTTGATCCTCATTGCCCCTCCTTTGTCCTCCTTTTCCCTCCTTTTATCTCCTTGTCTCTCCTTACCCCTCCTAGTCCCTTCTTGCCACTCTTTTTCCCTCCTGGACCCTCATTGCCCCTCCTTTGTCTTCCTTTTCCCTCCTGGTCCGTACTTGTCCCTCCCTGTCTCTCCTTGTCCCTATTTGTCCCTCCTTGATCCTGCTTGTCCCCCAGTGCCCCTTCATGTCCCTCATTGCCCCTCCATGTACCTCCTTATCCCTCCTGGTCCCCCCTTGTCCCTCTTTGTCCCGCCTTGTCCCTGTTTGTCCCTCCTTGATCCTGCTTGTCCCTCCTTGTCCCGCCTTGACCCTCCTAGTCCTTCCTTGTCCCTGTTTGTCCCTCCTTGATCCTGCTTGTCCCTTCTTGTCCCTACTTGTCGCTCCTTGACCCTCCTGGTCCCTCCTTGATCATACTTGCCCCTCACTGCCCCTTCTTGGCCCTCCTTGTCACTCCTTTTCCCTCATTGCCCTTCATTGTCCCTCCTTGTTCCACATTTTCCCTCCCTGACTCTCCTTTTCCCTCCTTTCCCTGCTTATCCCTCCTTGTCACTCCTTGTCTTTCCTTGTCCCTCATTGCCCCTCCTTTGTCCTCCTTTTCCCTCCTTGTCCCTCCCTGACCCTCCTTGCCCCATCTTTCCTCAACTTGTCCCTCATTATCCCTCCTAGTACGTACTTGTCCCTCCTTGTCACTCCTTGCCCTCCTTGGCCATCCTTGTCTCTCCTTGTTCCTCCTTTCCCCTCCTGGTCCCTCCTTATCTCTCCTTGTCCTCCTTGACCCTTATTGTCCCTCATTGCCCCTCCTCGTCACTCCTTTTACCTCCTTGTCCCTCCTTGCCGTCATTTCCCTCCTTGTCACTCCTTGTCCCTCATGGTCCCTGCTTGTCCCTCCTTATCCTCCTTGTCCTTCCTTGTCCCTCCTTGACACTCCTTGTCCCAACTTGTCCCTCCTTGAACCTCCTTGTCACTCCTTTCCCGTCCTTTTCCCCCTTGTCCTTCCTTTCCCTCATTGGCCCTCCTCGTCACTGCTTGTCGCTTCTTATCCCTACTTTTCACTCCTTTTCCCTCCTTGTCCCTCATTGGCCCTCCTTATCCCTCCTTTTCCCTCCGAGACCCTCCTTGTCCCTCCTTGCCGCTACTTATCCCTTCTTTTCCCTCCTTTTCACTCCTTGTCCCTCATTGACCCTCCTTGTCCCTCCTTGTCACTCCTTTTCCGTCCTTTTCCCTCCTTGACCCTCCTTGTCCCTTCTTGTCACTCCTTTTCCCTCCGAGACCCTCCTTGTCACTCCTTGTCCGTCCTGGTCCCTCCTTGTCACTCCTTGTCCCTCATTGCCCCTCCTTGTCCATCATTACCCCTCATTGCCCCTCCTTGTCCCTCCTTGACCCTCATAATCCCTCCTTGTTCCTCCTTTTTCATCCTTGTCCCTCATTGCCTCTCCTTTGTCCTCCTTTTCCCTCCTTGTCCCTCATTGTCCCTCCTTGTCACTCATTTTCAATCATTTTAACTCCTTGTCCCTCCTTTTCCCTCCTTGTCCCTTCTTGTCCAACTTTTTCCCTTCTGGTCCCTCATTGCCCCTCCTCCCTTGTCCTCCTTGTCTCTCCTTGCCCCTACTGATCCCTCCGTGTTCCTCCTTGTCACTTCTCTTCCCTCCTTGACCCTCCATGTCCCTCATTGGTATTCCTTGCCACTCCTTGTCCCTCATTGCCCCTCCTTTTCCCTCCCTGTCCCTGCTTGTCCCTCCTTGACCATCTTTTTCCAAAATTGTCCCTCCTTCTACCTCCTTATCCCACCTTGTCGCTCATTGTCCCTCCTTGATCCTCATTGCCCCTCCTTTGTCCTCCTTTTCCCTCCTTTTATCTCCTTGTCTCTCCTTACCCCTCCTAGTCCCTTCTTGCCACTCTTTTTCCCTCCTGGACCCTCATTGCCCCTCCTTTGTCTTCCTTTTCCCTCTTTTTCAATCATTTTCCCTCCTTGTCCCTCCGTCCTTTTCCCTCCTTGCCCCTCCTTGTCCCTTCTTCTCACTCTTTTTCCCTACTAATCCCTCATTGCTCCTCATTGCCCCTCCTTTGTCCTCCTCGTCCCTCCCTGTCCCTCATTGCCCCTCCTTTTCCCTCCTTGTCACTCCTTCTCAATCTTTGTTCCTCTTTTACCCTCATTGCACCTCCTTGTTCCTCCTTCTCCCTCATTGCCCCTCCTTTGTCCTCCTTTTCCCTCCTTGTCACTCCTTTCAATCATTTTCCCTCTTTGTCCCTCCTTGTCACTCCTTGTCCCTCATTGCCCGTCCTTGTCCCTCCTTATCCCTCCTTGACCCTCATTGTCCCTCCTTGACCCTCATTGCCCCTCCTTTGTCCTCCTTTTCCCTCCTTGTCCCTCCTTGACACTCCTTGTCACTCCTTTCAATCATTTCCCCCCTTTGACCCTCCTTGTCACTCTTTTTCAATCCTTTCCCTCATTTTCTCTCGTTGTCTCTCCTTACCCCTCCTTGACCCTTCTTGTCACTCTTTTTCCCTCCTGGACCCTCATTGCCCCTCCTTTGTCCTCCTTGTCTCTCTTTGTCCCTACTAGTCCCTCCGTGTTCCTCCTTGTCACTCCTTGTCCCTCCTTGTCCCTCATTGCCCCTCCTTTTTCCTCATTGCCCCTCCTTGTCCCTCCGAGACCCTCCTTGTCACTCCTTGATCCTCCTTGTCATTGCTTGTCCCTCCTTGTCGCTCCTTATCCCTCCTTTTCCCTCCTTTTCACTCTTTTTCCCTCCTTGTCCCTCCTTGTCACTCCTTTTCCGTCCTTTTCCCTCCTTGTCCCTCCTTGCCCCTCCTGGTCCCTCCTGGACCGTTCTTATCCCTCCTTGTCCCTCATTGCCCCTAATTGTACCTCCTGGTCCCTCCTTGCTCTTCATTGCCCCTCATTGTCCCTCCTTGTTCTTCCTTTCCCTCCTTTTCCCTCATGGTCCCTCCTTGTCCCTCATTGCCCCTCATTGTCCCTCCTTGTCCGTCGTTGTCCCTCGTTGTCCCTCCTTGTCACTTCTTGACCCTCCTTGTCCCTCTTTGTCCCTCCTTGTCCCTCCTGGACCGTTCTTATCCCTCCTTGTCCCTCATTGCCCCTAATTGTCCCTCCTTGCTGTTCATTGCCCCTTCTTTTCCCTCCTTGTTCCTCCTTGTCACTCCTTTCCCTCCTTTACCCTCCTGGTCCCTCCCTGTCTCTCCTTGACCTTCCTTGTCCCTATTTGTCCCTCCTTGATCCTGATTGTCCCCCAATGCCCCTTCATGTCCCTCATTGCCCCTCCATGTACCTCCTTATCCCTCCTGGTCCCCCCTTGCCCCGTCTTGTCCCTCCTTGTCCTGCCTTGTCCCTGTTTGTCCCTCCTTGATCCTGCTTCTCCCGCCTTGACCCTCCTAGTCCTTCCTTGTCCCTGTTTGTCCCTCCTTGATCCTGCTTGTCCCTCCTTGTCCCTTCTTATCCCTACTTGTCGCTCCTTGACCCTCCTGGTCCCTCCTTGATCATACTTGCCCCTCACTGCCCCTTCTTGGCCCTCCTTGTCGCTCCTTTTCCCTCATTGCCCTTCATTGTCCCTCCTTGTTCCACATTTTCCCTCCATGAATCTCCTTTTCCCTCCTTTCCCTGCTTATCCCTCCTTGTCACTCCTTGTCTTTCCTTGTCCCTCCTTTGTCCTCCTTTTCCCTCCTTGTCCCTCCCTGACCCTCCTTGCCCCATCTTTTCTCAACTTGTCCCTCATTATCCCTCCTAGTCCGTACTTGTCCCTCCTTGTCACTCCTTGCCCTCCTTGGCCATCCTTGTCTCTCCTTGTTCCTCCTTTCCCCTCCTGGTCCCTCCTTGTCTCTCCTTGTCCTCCTTGACCCTTATTGTCCCTCATTGCCCCTCATTTTACCTCCTTGTCCCTCCTTGCCCCTCCTTGTCCCTCCTTGTCCCTCCTTGTCCCTCCTTGTCCCTCCTTGTCCCTCCTTGTCCCTCCTTGTCCCTCCTTGTCCCTCCTTGCCACTCCTTGTCACTCCTTGTCCCTCCTTGTCCCTCCTTGTCCCTCCTTGTCCCTCCTTGTCCCTCCTTGTCACTCCTTGCCCCTCCTCTTCCCTCCTTGTCCCTCCTCGTCCGTACTTGTCCCTCATTTTCCCTGTTTGTCCCTCCTTGTCCCTCATTACCCTCATTACCCTCCTTTATCCTCCTTTTCCCTCCTTGTCCCTCCTTGCCCCTCCTAGTACCTGCTCGTACCTCCTTTTCCCTCCTTTTCCCTCCTTGACCCTCCTAGTCCCTCCTAGTCCCTCCTAGTCCCCGCTCATCCCTCCTTGTTCCTCCTGGTCCGTACTAGTCCCTCCTTGTCCCTCCTTGTCCGTCATGGTCCCTCCTTGTTTTTCCTTGTCACTCCTTTTCCCTCCTTGTCTCTCCTTGTCCCTCCTTGTTCCTCATTGTACCTGCTTGGCCCTCCATGTCCCCCTCGTCACTCCTTTCTCTCCTTGTCCCTCCTTGTACCTCCTTGTCCCACCTTGTCGCTCCTTGTCCATCCTTGTCACTCCTTATCCCTCCTTGCCGTCATTTTCCCTCCTTGTCACTCCTTGTCCCTCATGGTCCCTGCTTGTCCCTCCTTATCCTCCTTGTCCTTCCTTGACACTCCTTGTCCCAACTTGTCCCTCATTGACCCTCCTTGAACCTCCTTGTCACTCCTTTTCCGTCCTTTTCCTCCTTGTCCCTCCTTTCCCTCATTGGCCCTCCTCGTCACTGCTTGTCGCTTCTTATCCCTACTTTTCACTCCTTTTCCCTCCTTGTCCCTCATTGGCCCTCCTTATCCCTCCTTTTCCCTCCGAGACCCTCCTTGTCCCTCCTTGACCCTCCTTGTCACTGCTTGTCCCTCCTTGCCGCTACTTATCCCTTCTTTTCCCTCCTTTTCACTCCTTGTCCCTCATTGCCCCTCCTTGTCACTCCTTTTCCGTCCTTTTCCCTCCTTATCCCTCCTTATCCCTCCTTATCCCTCCTTATCCCTCCTTATCCCTCCTTGTCACTCCTTTCCCTCCTTATCCCTCCTTGTCACTCCTTTCCCTCCTTATCCCTCCTAGTCCCTTATTGTCCCTGCTTGTCCCTCATTGTCTCTCATTGCCACTCCTTTGTCCTCCTTGTCCCTCCTTGACCATCCCTGACCCTCATTGTCCCTCCAAGTCCCTACTTGTCCCTCCATGTCCCACCTAGTTCCTGCTTGTCCCTCCTTTCCCTCCTTTTATCTCCTTGTCTCTCCTTAAACCTCCTAGTCCCTTCGTGTCACTCTTTTTCCCTCCTGGACCTCATTGCTCCTCATTGCCCCTCCTTTGTCTTCCTTTTCCCTCCTTGTCACTCCTTTTCAATCATTTTCCCCCTTTGTCCCTCCTTGTCCCTCCTTGTCACTCATTTTCAATCCTTTCCCTCCTTTTCTCTACTTGTCTCTCCTTACCCCTCCTTGACCCTTCTTGTCACTCTTTTTCCCTCCTGGACCCTCATTGCCCCTCCTTTGTCCTCCTTGTCCCTCCTTGTCCCTCCTTATCCCTCCTTATCCCTCCTTATCCCTCCTTGTCCCTCATTGTCCCTCATTGCCCCTCCTTATCCCTCCTTGTCCCTGCTTGTCCCTCCTTGTCCCTCTTGGCTCCTCCTTTGTCCTCCTTTTCTTTCTGTTCCCTCCTTGCCCCTCCTATACCGTCCTTGACCCTCATATTCCCTCCATGTCCCACCTAGTTCCTGCTTGTCCCTCCTTCTCCCTCCTTGCCCCTCATTGCCCCTCCTTGTCACTCCTTTTCCTCCTTGTCCCTCATTGACCCTTCTTGTCTCTCCTTGCCACTCCTTGTCACTCCATTCCCTCCTTATCCCTCCTTGTCCCTTATTGTCTCTGCTTGTCCCTCATTGTCTCTCATTGCCATTCCTTTGTCCTCCTTGTCCCTCCTTGACCAGCCTTGTCCATCCCTGACCCTCATTGTCCCTCCAAGTCCCTACTTCTCCCTCCTTGTCACTCCTTTTCCTTCCTTGACCCTCCTTATCCCTTCTTGTCCCTCCTTGTTTCTCCTTGTCCCTCATTGGCACTCCTTTGTCCTCCTTTTCCCTCCTAATCCCTCCTTATCCCTCCTTGTCCCTGCTTGTCCCTCTTTGCTCCTCCTTTTCTTCTGTTCCCTCCTTGCGCCTCCTTGACCCTCATATTCCCTCCATGACCCACCTAGTTACTGCTTGTCCCTCCTTGTCACTCCTTTCCCTCCTTGTCTCTCCTTACCCCTCCTAGTCCCTTCTTGTCACTCTTTTTCCCTCCTGGACCCTCATTGCTCCTCATTGCCACTCCTTTGTCTTCCTTTTCCCTCCTTGTCACTCCTTTTCAATCATTTTCCCTCCTTGTCACTCGTTTTTCCCTCCTTATCTCTCCTTGCCCCTCCTTGTCCCTTCTTCTCACTCTTTTTCCCTCCTGGTCCCTCATTGCCCCTCCTTTGACCTCCTTGTGCTTCATTGCCCCTCCTTTTCCCTCCTTGCCACTCCTTCTCCCTCTTTGTTCCTCTTTGTCCCTCCTTGCCACTCCTTCTCCCTCTTTGTCCCTCCTTGTCCCCCCCTTGTCCCTCATTGCCCCCCTTATCCCTCCTTGTACTTCCTTGTCCCTCCTTTCCCTCCTTGTCTCTCCTTACCCCTCCTAGTCCCTTCTTGTCACTCTTTTTCCCTCCTGGACCCTCATTGCTCCTCATTGCCTTTGTCTTCCTTTTCCCTCCTTGTCACTCCTTTTCAATCATTTTCCCTCCTTGTCACTCCTTTTTCCCTCCTTATCTCTCCTTGCCCCTCCTTGTCCCTTCTTCTCACTCTTTTTCCCTCCTGGTCCCTCATTGCCCCTCCTTTGACCTCCTTGTGCTTCATTGCCCCTCCTTTTCCCTCCTTGCCACTCCTGCTCCCTCTTTGTCCCTCCTTGCCACTCCTTCTCCTTCTTTGTCCCTCCTTGTCCCCCCTTGTCCCTCATTGCCCCCCCTTATCCCTCCTTGTACTTCCTTGTCCCTCCTTGTCACTCCTTTCAATCATTTTCCCTCTTTGTCCCTCCTTGTCACTCCTTTCCCTCCTTTTATCTCCTTGTCTCTCCTTACCCCTCCTAATCCCTTCTTGTCACTCTTTTTCCCTCCTGGACCCTCATTGCCCCTCCTTTGGCTTCCTTTTCCCTCCTTTTCAATCATTTTCCCTCCTTGTCCCTCCTTGTCACTCCTTTTCCCTCCTTTTCCGTCCTTTTCCCTCCTTGCCCCTCCTTGTACCTTCTTCTCCCTCTTTTTCCCTACTGGTCCCTCATTTCTCCTCATTGCCCCTCCTTTGTCATCCTCGTCCCTCATTGTCCCTCCTTTTCCCTCCTTGTCAGTCCTTGCCACTCCTTCTCCCTCTTTGTCCCTCCTTGCCACTCCTTCTCCCTCTTTGTTCCTCTTTGTCCCTCCTTGTCCCTCCTTGTCCCTCCTTGTCCCTCCTTGTCCATCCTTGTCCCTCCTTGTCCCTACATGTCCCTCCATGTCCTTCATTGTCCCTCATTGGCCCTCCTTGTCCCTGATGTCCATGCGTGTCCCTCATTGCTCCTTCTTTTCCCTCATTGTCCCTGCTTGTCCCTCTTTTTCACTCATTGTCCCTCCTTGTCGCTCCTTGACCCTCCTTGTACCTCCTTGACCCTCATTTTCCCTCCTTTTCCCTCTTTGTCCCTCCTTGCCCGTCCTGGTTCCTCCTTGACCCTCCTTGTCCCTCATTGCCCGTACTTGTCCCTCCTTATCCCTCCTTGACCCTCATTGCCCCTCCTTGCTCCTGCTTGTCCCTCATTGCCCCTCCTTTGCCCTCCTTTTCCCTCCTTGTCACTCCTTTCAATCATTTTCCCTCTTTGGCCCTCCTTGTCCCACCTTGTCCCTCATTGCCCGTCCTTGTCCCTCCTTATCCCTCCTTGACCCTCATTGTCCCTCCTTGATCCTCATTGCCCCTCCTTTGTCCTCCTTTTCCCTCCTTTTATCTCCTTGTCTCTCCTTACCCCTCCTAGTCCCTTCTTGTCACTATTTTTCCCTCCTGGACCCTCATTACCCCTCCTTTGTCTTCCTTTTCCCTCTTTTTCAATCATTTTCCCTCCTTGTCCCTCCGTCCTTTTCCCTCCTTGCCCCTCCTTGTCCCTTCTTCTCACTCTTTTTCCCTACTAATCCCACATTGCTCCTCATTGCCCCTCCTTTGTCCTCCTCGTCCCTCCCTGTCCCTCATTGCCCCTCCTTTTCCCTCCTTGTCACTCCTTGCCACTCCTTCTCCATCTTTGTTCCTCTTTTACCCACATTGTCCCTCCTTGACCCTCGTTGCCCCTCCTTTGTCCTCCTTTTCCCTCCTTGTCCCTCCTTGACACTCCTTGTCACTCCTTTCAATCATTTTCCCCCTTTGTCCCTCCTTGTCACTCTTTTTCAATCATTTCCGTCATTTTCTCTCGTTGTCTCTCCTTACCCCTCCTTGACCCTTCTTGTCACTCTTTTTCCCTCCTGGACCCTCATTGCTCCTCATTGCCCCTCCTTTGTCCTCCTTGTCTCTTTTTGTCCCTACTAGTCCCTCCGTGTTCCTCCTTGTCACTCCTTGTCCCTCCTTGTCCCTCATTGCCCCTCTTTTTTCCTCATTGCCCCTCCTTGTCCCTCCGAGACCCTCCTTGTCACTCCTTGATCCTCCTTGTCATTGCTTGTCCCTCCTTTTCCCTCCTTTTCACTCTTTTTCCCTCCTTGTCCCTCATTGACCCTCCTTGTCACTCCTTTTCCCTCCTTGACCCTCCTTGTCGCTAATTATCCCTTCTTTTCCTTCCTTTTCACTCCTTGTCCCTCATTGACCCTCATTTCCCCTCCTTGTCCCTCCATTTCCCTCCTTGTCCTTCCTTTTCACTCCGAGAGCCTCCTTGTCACTCCTTGTCCCTCCTTATCCCTCCTTAGCCCTCCTTGTCCCTCCTTGTCACTCCTTGTCACTCCTTGTCCCTCCTTTTCCCTCATTTTCCCTCCTTGTCAATCATTGTCCCTCCTTTTCCCTGCTTCTCCCTCCTTTTCGCTTCTTTATCCCTCCTTGTCACTCCTTTCCCTCCTTACCCCTCCTTGTCCCTCCTAATCCCTCCTGGTCCCTCCTAATCCCTCCTTGTCCCTCATTGCCCCTCATTATCCCTGCTTGTCCCTCTTTGCTCCTCCTTTGTCATCCTTTTCTTTCTGTTCCCTCCTTGCCCCTCCTTGACCATCCTTGACCCTCATATTCCCTCCATGTCCCACCTAGTTCCTGCTTGTCCCTCCTTCTCCCTCATTGCCCCTCCTTGTCACTCCTTTTCCGTCCTTTTCCCTCCTTATCCCTCCTTGTCACTCCTTTCCCTCCTTGTCCCTTATTGTCCCTGCTTGTCCCTCATTGCCACTCCTTTGTCCTCCTTGTCCCTCCTTGACCATCCCTGACCCTCATTGTCCCTCCAAGTCCCTACTTGTCCCTCCTTGTCACTCCTTTTCCTTCCTTGACCCTCCTTATTCCTTGCCCCTCCTTGTTTCTCCTTGTCCCTCATTGGCCCTCCTTTGTCCTCCTTTTCCCTCATTGACCATCATTGCCCCTCCTTGTCACTCCTTTTCCGTCCTTTTCCCCCCTTATCCCTCCTTGTCAATCCTTTCCCTCCTTATCCCTCCTTGTCCCTTCTTGTCCCTGCTTGTCCCTCATTGTCTCTCATTGCCACTCCTTTGTCCTCCTTGTCCCTCCTTGACCATCCCTGACCCTCATTGTCCCTCCAAGTCCCTACTTGTCCCTCCTTGTCACTCCTTTTACTTCCTTGACCCTCTTTATCCATTCTTGTCCCTCATTGTTTCTCCTTGTCCCTCATTGGCCCTCCTTTGTCCTCTTTTTCCCTCCTGGACCCTCATTGCTCCTCATTGCCCCTCCTTTGTCTTCCTTTTCCCTCCTTGTCACTCCTTTTAAATCATTTTCCCTCCTTTTCCTTCCTTGTCACTCCTTTTCCCTCCTTTCCCTCCTCGTCTCTCCTTGCCCCTCCTTGTCCCTTCTTCTCACTCTTTTTCCCTCCTGGTCCCTCATTGCTCCTCATTGCCCCCCCTTTGTCCTCCTTGCCCCTCCTTGTCCCTCATTACCCCTCCTTGTCACTCCTTGCCACTCCTTCTCCCTCTTTGTTCTCCTTTTGATCCTCATTGTCCCTCCTTGACCCTGCTTCTCCCTCCTTTTCGCTCCTTTTCCCTCCTTGTCCCTACTTGTCCCTCATTGAACCTCCTTGTCCCTCCTTGCCCCTCCTTGTCACTCCTTTTCCGTCTTTGCCCCTCCTTGTCACTCCTCTTCCCTCCTTGTCACTCCTTATCCCTCCTTATCCCTCCTTGTCACTCCTTTCCCTCCTTGTCCCTCCTTGTCACTTCTTTCAATCATTTTCCCTCTTTGTCCCTCCTTGTCACTCCTTTCCCACCATATCCCTCATTTCCCCTCCTTGTCCCTCATTGCCAGTACTTGTCCCTCCTTATCCCTCCTTGACCCTCATTGCCCCTCCTTGTTCCTCCTTGTCCCTCATTGCCCCTCCTTTGTCCTCCTTTTCCCTCCTTGTTACTCCTTTCAATCATTTTCCCGCTTTGTCCCTCCTTGTTCCTCCTTGTCACTCCTTTTCAATCCTTTCCCTCCTTTTCTCTCCTTGTCTCTCCTTACCCCTCCTTGACCCTTCTTGTCACTCTTTATCCCTCCTGGACCCGCATTGCTCCTCATTGCCCCTCCTTTGTCCTCCTTGTCTCTCCTTGCCCCTACTAGTCCCTCCGTGTTCCTCCTTGTCACTCCTTGTCCCTCCTTGTCCCTCCTTGTCCCTCATTGCCCCTCCTTTTCCCTCATTGCCCATCCTTGTCCCGCCAAGACCCTCCTTGTCACTCCTTGATCCTCCATGTCATTGCTTGTCCCTCCTTGACGCTCCTTATCCCTCCTTTTCCCTCCTTTTCAATCTTTTCCACCCCTTTTCCCTCCTTGTCCCTCATTGACCCTCCTTGTCCTTCCTTGTCACTCCTTTTCGTCCTTTTCCCTCCTCGACCCTCCTTGTCGCTAATTATCCCTTCTTTTCACTCCTTTTCACTCTTTGTCCCTCATTGCCCCTCCATTTCCCTCCTTGTCCTTCCTTTTCCCTCCGTGAGCCTCCTTGTCACTCCTTGTCCCCCCTTGTCCCTCCTTGTCCCTCCTGGTCCCTCCTTATCCCTCATTGCGCCCTAATTGTCCCTCCTTATCACAAGTTTTCCCTCATTTTCCTTCCTTTTCCCTCATTTTCCTCCTTGTCCCTCCTGGTCCTTCCTTTTCCCTCATTTTCCCTCCTTGTCCCTCCTTTTCCCTGCTTCTCCCTCCTTTTCGCTCCTTTTCCCTCCTTGTCCCTCATTGCCCCTAATTGTACCTCCTGGTCCCTCCTTGCTCTTCATTGCCCCTCATTGTCCCTCCTTGTTCTTCCTTTCCCTCCTTTTCCCTCATGGTCCCTCCTTGTCCCTCATTGCCCCTCATTGTCCCTCCTTGTCCGTCGTTGTCCCTCGTTGTCCCTCCTTGTCACTTCTTGACCCTCCTTGTCCCTCTTTGTCCCTCCTTGTCGCTCCTGGACCGTTCTTATCCCTCCTTGTCCCTCACTGCCCCTAATTGTCCCTCCTTGCTGTTCATTGCCCCTTCTTTTCCCTCCTTGTTCCTCCTTGTCACTCCTTTCCCTCCTTTACCCTCCTGGTCCCTCCCTGTCTCTCCTTGTCCTTCCTTGTCCCTATTTGTCCCTCCTTGATCCTGCTTGTCCCCCAATGCCCCTTCATGTCCCTCATTGCCCCTCCATGTACCTCCTTATCCCTCCTGGTCCCCCCTTGCCCCGTCTTGTCCCTCCTTGTCCTGCCTTGTCCCTGTTTGTCCCTCCTTGATCCTGCTTCTCCCGCCTTGACCCTCCTAGTCCTTCCTTGTCCCTGTTTGTCCCTCCTTGATCCTGCTTGTCCCTCCTTGTCCCTTCTTATCCCTACTTGTCGCTCCTTGACCCTCCTGGTCCCTCCTTGATCATACTTGCCCCTCACTGCCCCTTCTTGGCCCTCCTTGTCGCTCCTTTTCCCTCATTGCCCTTCATTGTCCCTCCTTGTTCCACATTTTCCCTCCATGACTCTCCTTTCCCTGCTTATCCCTCCTTGTCCCTCCTTGCCACTCCTTGTCCCTCCTTGTCCCTCCTTGTCACTCCTTGCCCCTCCTCTTCCCTCCTTGTCCCTCCTCGTCCGTACTTGACCCTCATTTTCCCTGTTTGTCCCTCCTTGTCCCTCATTACCCTCCTTTATCCTCCTTTTCCCTCCTTGTCCCTCCTTGCCCCTCCTAGTACCTGCTCGTACCTCCTTTTCCCTCCTTGACCCTCCTAGTCCCTCCTAGTCCCCGCTCATCCCTCCTTGTTCCTCCTGGTCCGTACTAGTCCCTCCTTGTCCCTCATTGTCCGTCATGGTCCCTCCTTGTTTTTCCTTGTCACTCCTTTTCCCTCCTAGTCCCTTATTGTCCCTGCTTGTCCCTCATTGTCTCTCATTGCCACTCCTTTGTCCTCCTTGTCCCTCCTTGACCATCCCTGACCCTCATTGTCCCTCCAAGTCCCTACTTGTCCCTCCATGTCCCACCTAGTTCCTGCTTGTCCCTCCTTTCCCTCCTTTTATCTCCTTGTCTCTCCTTAAACCTCCTAGTCCCTTCGTGTCACTCTTTTTCCCTCCTGGACCTCATTGCCCCTCCTTTGTCTTCCTTTTCCCTCCTTGTCACTCCTTTTCAATCATTTTCCCCCTTTGTCCCTCCTTGTCCCTCCTTGTCACTCATTTCCAATCCTTTCCCTCCTTTTCTCTACTTGTCTCTCCTTACCCGTCCTTGACCCTTCTTGTCACTCTTTTTCCCTCCTGGACCCTCATTGCCCCTCCTTTGTCCTCCTTGTCCCTCCTTGTCCCTCCTTATCCCTCCTTATCCCTCCTTATCCCTCCTTGTCCCTCCTTGTCCCTCATTGTCCCTCATTGCCCCTCCTTATCCCTGCTTGTCCCTCCTTGTCCCTCTTGGCTCCTCCTTTGTCCTCCTTTTCTTTCTGTTCCCTCCTTGCCCCTCCTATACCGTCCTTGACCCTCATATTCCCTCCATGTCCCACCTAGTTCCTGCTTGTCCCTCCTTCTCCCTCCTTGCCCCTCCTTGTCACTCCTTTTCCTCCTTGTCCCTCATT
This sequence comes from Polietes domitor, assembly GCA_947397865.1. NCBI lineage: Eukaryota > Metazoa > Arthropoda > Insecta > Diptera > Muscidae > Polietes > Polietes domitor. Next base: position 7,831,179 of record OX377623.1, read on the forward strand.
GACCCTTCTTGTCTCTCCTTGCCACTCCTTGTCACTCCATTCCCTCCTTATCCCTCCTTGTCCCTTATTGTCTCTGCTTGTCCCTCATTGTCTCTCATTGCCACTCCTTTGTCCTCCTTGTCCCTCCTTGACCAGCCTTGACCATCCCTGACCCTCATTGTCCCTCCAAGTCCCTACTTCTCCCTCCTTGTCACTCCTTTTCCTTCCTTGACCCTCCTTATCCCTTCTTGTCCCTCCTTGTTTCTCCTTGTCCCTCATTGGCACTCCTTTGTCCTCCTTTTCCCTCCTAATCCCTCCTTATCCCTCCTTGTCCCTGCTTGTCCCTCTTTGCTCCTCCTTTTCTTCTGTTCCCTCCTTGCGCCTCCTTGACCCTCATATTCCCTCCATGACCCACCTAGTTCCTGCTTGTCCCTCCTTGTCACTCCTTTCCCTCCTTGTCTCTCCTTACCCCTCCTAGTCCCTTCTTGTCACTCTTTTTCCCTCCTGGACCCTCATTGCTCCTCATTGCCACTCCTTTGTCTTCCTTTTCCCTCCTTGTCACTCCTTTTCAATCATTTTCCCTCCTTGTCACTCCTTTTTCCCTCCTTATCTCTCCTTGCCCCTCCTTGTCCCTTCTTCTCACTCTTTTTCCCTCCTGGTCCCTCATTGCTCCTCCTTTGACCTCCTTGTGCTTCATTGCCCCTCCTTTTCCCTCCTTGCCACTCCTTCTCCCTCTTTGTTCCTCTTTGTCCCTCCTTGCCACTCCTTCTCCCTCTTTGTCCCTCCTTGTCCCCCCCTTGTCCCTCATTGCCCCCCTTATCCCTCCTTGTACTTCCTTGTCCCTCCTTGTCACTCCTTTCCCTCCTTGTCTCTCCTTACCCCTCCTAGTCCCTTCTTGTCACTCTTTTTCCCTCCTGGACCCTCATTGCTCCTCATTGCCACTCCTTTGTCTTCCTTTTCCCTCCTTGTCACTCCTTTTCAATCATTTTCCCTCCTTGTCACTCCTTTTTCCCTCCTTATCTCTCCTTGCCCCTCCTTGTCCCTTCTTCTCACTCTTTTTCCCTCCTGGTCCCTCATTGCCCCTCCTTTGACCTCCTTGTGCTTCATTGCCCCTCCTTTTCCCTCCTTGCCACTCCTTCTCCCTCTTTGTCCCTCCTTGCCACTCCTTCTCCTTCTTTGTCCCTCCTTGTCCCCCCTTGTCCCGCATTGCCCCCCCTTATCCCTCCTTGTACTTCCTTGTCCCTCCTTGTCACTCCTTTCAATCATTTTCCCTCTTTGTCCCTCCTTGTCACTCCTTTCCCTCCTTTTATCTCCTTGTCTCTCCTTACCCCTCCTAATCCCTTCTTGTCACTCTTTTTCCCTCCTGGACCCTCATTGCCCCTCCTTTGTCTTCCTTTTCCCTCCTTTTCAATCATTTTCCCTCCTTGTCCCTCCTTGTCACTCCTTTTCCCTCCTTTTCCGTCCTTTTCCCTCCTTGCCCCTCCTTGTACCTTCTTCTCCCTCTTTTTCCCTACTGGTCCCTCATTTCTCCTCATTGCCCCTCCTTTGTCATCCTCGTCCCTCATTGCCCCTCCTTTTCCCTCCTTGTCAGTCCTTGCCACTCCTTCTCCCTCTTTGCTCCTCTTTGTCCCTCCTTGCCACTCCTTCTCCCTCTTTGTTCCTCTTTGTCCCTCTTTGTCCCTCCTTGTCCATCCTTGTCCATCCTTGTCCCTCCTTGTCCCTACTTGTCCCTCCATGTCCTTCATTGTCCCTCATTGGCCCTCCTTGTCCCTGATGTCCATGCGTGTCCCTCATTGCTCCTTCTTTTCCCTCATTGTCCCTGCTTGTCCCTCTTTTTCACTCATTGTCCCTCCTTGTCGCTCCTTGACCCTCCTTGTACCTCCTTGACCCTCATTTTCCCTCCTTTTCCCTCTTTGTCCCTCCTTGCCCGTCCTGGTCCCTCCTTGACCCTCCTTGTCCCTCATTGCCCGTACTTGTCCCTCCTTATCCCTCCTTGACCCTCATTGCCCCTCCTTGCTCCTGCTTGTCCCTCATTGCCCCTCCTTTGCCCTCCTTTTCCCTCCTTGTCACTCCTTTCAATCATTTTCCCTCTTTGGCCCTCCTTGTCCCACCTTGTCCCTCATTGCCCGTCCTTGTCCCTCCTTATCCCTCCTTGACCCTCATTGTCCCTCCTTGATCCTCATTGCCCCTCCTTTGTCCTCCTTTTCCCTCCTTTTATCTCCTTGTCTCTCCTTACCCCTCCTAGTCCCTTCTTGTCACTATTTTTCCCTCCTGGACCCTCATTACCCCTCCTTTGTCTTCCTTTTCACTCTTTTTCAATCGGAGGGACACGTCCTTTTCCCTCCTTGCCCCTCCTTGCCCCTCCTTGTCCCTTCTTCTCACTCTTTTTCCCTACTAATCCCACATTGCTCCTCATTGCCCCTCCTTTGTCCTCCTCGTCCCTCCCTGTCCCTCATTGCCCCTCCTTTTCCCTCCTTGTCACTCCTTGCCACTCCTTCTCCATCTTTGTTCCTCTTTTACCCACATTGTCCCTCCTTGACCCTCGTTGCCCCTCCTTTGTCCTCCTTTTCCCTCCTTGTCCCTCCTTGACACTCCTTGTCACTCCTTTCAATCATTTTCCCCCTTTGTCCCTCCTTGTCACTCTTTTTCAATCATTTCCGTCATTTTCTCTCGTTGTCTCTCCTTACCCCTCCTTGACCCTTCTTGTCACTCTTTTTCCCTCCTGGACCCTCATTGCTCCTCATTGCCCCTCCTTTGTCCTCCTTGTCTCTATTTGTCCCTACTAGTCCCTCCGTGTTCCTCCTTGTCACTCCTTGTCCCTCCTTTTCCCTCCTTGACCCTCCTTGTCCCTCATTGCCCCTCTTTTTTCCTCATTGCCCCTCCTTGTCCCTCCGAGACCCTCCTTGTCACTCCTTGATCCTCCTTGTCATTGCTTGTCCCTCCTTTTCCCTCCTTTTCACTCTTTTTCCCTCCTTGTCCCTCATTGACCCTCCTTGTCACTCCTTTTCCGTCCTTTTCCCTCCTTGTCCCTCCTTGACCCTCCTTGTCGCTAATTATCCCTTCTTTTCCTTCCTTTTCACTCCTTGTCCCTCATTGACCCTCATTTCCCCTCCTTGTCCCTCCATTTCCCTCCTTGTCCTTCCTTTTCACTCCGAGAGCCTCCTTGTCACTCCTTGTCCCTCCTTATCCCTCCTTAGCCCTCCTTGTCCCTCCTTGTCACTCCTTGTCCCTCCTTTTCCCTCATTTTCCCTCCTTGTCAATCATTGTCCCTCCTTTTCCCTGCTTCTCCATCCTTTTCGCATCTTTTCCCTCCTTGTCCCTACTTGTCCCTCATTGAACCTCCTTGTCCCTCCTTGCCACTCCATGTCACTCCTTTCCTTCTTTATCCCTCCTTGTCACTCCTTTCCCTCCTTACCCCTCCTTGTCCCTCCTAATCCCTCCTGGTCCCTCCTAATCCCTCCTTGTCCCTCATTGCCCCTCCTTATCCCTCCTTGTCCCTCTTTGCTCCTCCTTTGTCATCCTTTTCTTTCTGTTCCCTCCTTGACCCTCATATTCCCTCCATGTCCCACCTAGTTCCTGCTTGTCCCTCCTTCTCCCTCATTGCCCCTCCTTGTCACTCCTTTTCCGTCCTTTTCCCTCCTTATCCCTCCTTATCCCTCCTTGTCACTCCTTTCCCTCCTTGTCCCTTATTGTCCCTGCTTGTCCCTCATTGCCACTCCTTTGTCCTCCTTGTCCCTCCTTGACCATCCCTGACCCTCATTGTCCCTCCAAGTCCCTACTTGTCCCTCCTTGTCACTCCTTTTCCTTCCTTGACCCTCCTTATTCCTTGTCCCTCCTTGTTTCTCCTTGTCCCTCATTGGCCCTCCTTTGTCCTCCTTTTCCCTCATTGACCATCATTGCCCCTCCTTGTCACTCCTTTTCCGTCCTTTTCCCCCCTTATCCCTCCTTGTCAATCCTTTCCCTCCTTGTCCCTTCTTGTCCCTGCTTGTCCCTCATTGTCTCTCATTGCCACTCCTTTGTCCTCCTTGTCCCTCCTTGACCATCCCTGACCCTCATTGTCCCTCCAAGTCCCTACTTGTCCCTCCTTGTCACTCCTTTTACTTCCTTGACCCTCTTTATCCATTCTTGTCCCTCATTGTTTCTCCTTGTCCCTCATTGGCCCTCCTTTGTCCTCTTTTTCCCTCCTGGACCCTCATTGCTCCTCATTGCCCCTCCTTTGTCTTCCTTTTCCCTCCTTGTCACTCCTTTTCAATCATTTTCCCTCCTTTTCCTTCCTTGTCACTCCTTTTCCCTCCTTTCCCTCCTCGTCTCTCCTTGCCCCTCCTTGTCCCTTCTTCTCACTCTTTTTTCCTCCTGGTCCCTCCTTGCCCCTCCTTGTCCCTCATTGCCCCTCCTTGTCACTCCTTGCCACTCCTTCTCCCTCTTTTTTCTCCTTTTGATCCTCATTGTCCCTCCTTGTTCCTCCTTGACCCTGCTTCTCCCTCCTTTTCGCTCCTTTTCCCTCCTTGTCCCTACTTGTCCCTCATTGAACCTCCTTGTCCCTCCTTGCCCCTCCTTGTCACTCCTTTTCCGTCTTTGCCCCTCCTTGTCACTCCTCTTCCCTCCTTGTCACTCCTTATCCCTCCTTATCCCTCCTTGTCACTCCTTTCCCTCCTTGTCCCTCCTTGTCACTTCTTTCAATCATTTTCCCTCTTTGTCCCTCCTTGTCACTCCTTTTCCACCATATCCCTCATTTCCCCTCCTTGTCCCTCATTGCCAGTACTTGTCCCTCCTTATCCCTCCTTGACCCTCATTGCCCCTCCTTGTTCCTCCTTGTCCCTCATTGCCCCTCCTTTGTCCTCCTTTTCCCTCCTTGTTACTCCTTTCAATAATTTTCCCGCTTTGTCCCTCCTTGTCACTCCTTTTCAATCCTTTCCCTCCTTTTCTCTCCTTGTCTCTCCTTACCCCTCCTTGACCCTTCTTGTCACTCTTTATCCCTCCTGGACCCTCATTGCTCCTCATTGCTCCTCATTGCCCCTCCTTTGTCCTCCTTGTCTCTCCTTGCCCCTACTAGTCCCTCCGTGTTCCTCCTTGTCACTCCTTGTCACTCCTTGTCCCTCCTTGTCCCTCCTTGTCCCTCATTGCCCCTCCTTTTCCCTCATTGCCCATCCTTGTCCCGCCAAGACCCTCCTTGTCACTCCTTGATCCTCCATGTCATTGCTTGTCCCTCCTTGACGCTCCTTATCCCTCCTTTTCCCTCCTTTTCAATCTTTTCCACTCCTTTTCCCTCCTTGTCCCTCATTGACCCTCCTTGTCCTTCCTTGTCACTCCTTTTCGTCCTTTTCCCTCCTTGACCCTCCTTGTCGCTAATTATCCCTTCTTTTCACTCCTTTTCACTCTTTGTCCCTCATTGACCCTCATTGCCCCTCCATTTCCCTCCATGTCCTTCCTTTTCCCTCCGAGAGCCTCCTTGTCACTCCTTGTCCCTCCTTGTCCCTCCTTGTCCCTCCTGGTCCCTCCTTATCCCTCATTGCGCCCTAATTGTCCCTCCTTATCACAAGTTTACCCTCATTTTCCTTCCTTTTCCCTCATTTTCCTCCTTGTCCCTCCTGGTCCCTCCTTTTCCCTCATTTTCCCTCCTTGTCCCTCCTTTTCCCTGCTTCTCCCTCCTTTTCGCTCCTTTTCCCTCCTTGTCCCTACTTGTCCCTCATTGAACCTCCTTGTCCCTCCTTGTCACTCCTTTTCCATCCTTGCCCCTCCTTGACACTCCTCTTCCCTCCTTGTCCCTCCTTATCCGTCCTTATCCCTCCTTGGCACTCCTTTCCCTCCTAACCCCTCCTTGTCCCACGTAATCCCTCCTGGTCCCTCCTTGTCCCTCCTTGTCCCTCATTGTCCCTCATTGCCCCTCCTTATCCCTCCTTGTCCCTCCTTTTCCCTAATTGTCGCTCCTTGTCCCTCCCTGACCTTCCTTGTCGCTCCTTATACCTCCTTTTCCCTCCTTGTCCCTCCTTGTCGCTCCTTGTCGCTCCTTGTCGCTCCTTGTCCCTCATTGACCCTCTTTTTCCCTCATTGTCCTTCCGAGACCCTCCTTGTCACTCCTTGATCCTCCTTGTCACTGCTTGTCGCTCCTTATGCCTCCTTTTCACTCTGTATCACCTTGCCCCTACTAACACCTCCGTGTTCCTCCTTGTCACTCCTTGTCCCTCTTTGCTCCTCCTTTGTCCTCCTTTTCTTTCTGTTCCCTCCTTGCCCCTCCTTGACCCTCATATTCCCTCCATGTTCCTGCTTGTCCCTCCTTCTCCCTCCTTGTCCCTCATTGCCCCTCCTTGTCACTTCTTTTCCGTCCTTTTCCCTCCTTATCCCTCCTTGTCACTCCTTTCCCTCCTTGTCACTCCTTTCCATCCTTATCCCTCCTTTTCCATCCTTGTCCCTCATTGACCCTCCTTGTCCCTCCTTGTCACTCCTTTTCCGTCCTTTTCCCTCCTTGACCCTCCTTGTCGCTAATTATCCCTTTTTTCCCTCCTTTTCACTCCTTGTCCCTCATTGCCCCTCCTTGTCCCTCCATTTCCCTCCTTGTCCTTCCTTTTCCCTCCGACAGCCTCCTTGTCACTCCTTGTCCCTCCTTATCCCTCCTTGTCCCTACTTGTCCCTCATTGAACCTCCTTGTCCCTCATGGCCCCTCCTTGTCACTCCTTTTCCCTCCTTGTCCCACATTGCCCCTCCTTGTCCCTCATTGCACCTCCTTGTCACTCCTTTTCCGTCCTTGTCCCTCCTTATCCCTCCTTGTCACTCCTTTCCCTCCTTGCCCCTCCTTGTCCCTCCTGGTCCCTACTTGTCCCTCATTGAACCTCCTTGTCCCTCATGGCCCCTCCTTGTCACTCCTTATCCCTCCTTGTCCCTCCTTGTCCCACATTGCCCCTCCTTGTCCCTCATTGCACCTCCTTGTCACTCCTTTTCCGTCCTTTTCCCTCCTTGTCCCTCCTTATCCCTCCTTGTCACTCCTTTCCCTCCTTGCCCCTCCTTGTCCCTCCTGGTCCCTCCTTTTCCCTCATTGCCCTCCTTATCCCTCCTTGTCCATGCTTGTCCCTCCTTGTCCCTCTTTGCTCCTCCTTTGTCCTCCTTTTCTTTCTGTTCCCTCCTTGCCCCTCCTTGACCCTCATATTCCCTCCATGTCCCACCTAGTTCCTGCTTGTCCCTCCTTCTCCCTCCTTGTCCCTCATTGCCCCTCCTTGTCACTTCTTTTCCGTCCTTTTCCCTCCTTATCCCTCCTTGTCACTCCTTTCCCTCCTTGTCACTCCTTTCCATCCTTATCCCTCCTTGTCCGTTATTGCCCCTGCTGTCCCACCATTTTCCTCCTTGTCCCTCCTTGTTCCTCCTTGTCACTACCTTTTCCTCCTTTCCCCCCTTTTCCCTCCTAGTCCCTCCTTGTCCCTCCTTGTCCCTTATTGTCCCTCCTTGTCCCTCCTTGTCCCACCCTGACCCTCCTTGTCCCTCCTTGCCCCTGCTTGTCCCTCCTTGTCCCTCCTTGATCCTACTTGTCCCTACTTGTCCCTCCTTGACTCTCCTTGTCCCTCCTGGTCCGTACTTGTCCCTCCTTGGCCATCCTTGTCCCTCAATGTCCATCCTGGTCTCTCCTTGCTCCTCCTTGCCCATCTTTTCCCTCCTTGTCCCTCAATGTCCATCCTGGTCTCTCCTTGCTCCTCCTTGCCCATCTTTTCCCTCCTTGTCCCTCATTATCCCTCCTGGTCCGAACTTGCACTCCTTGGCCCTCCTTGTCCCTCATTGCCCATCGTTGCCCCTCCTTGACCCTACTTGTCCCTCATTGCCCCTCCTTGTCACTCCTTGTCCCTCATTGTCCCTCATTGTTCCTCCTTGTCCCTCATTGTTCCTCCTTGTCCCTCCTGGTCCGTACTTGTCCCTCCTTGTTCCTTATTTTCCCTCCTTGTCCCTCCTGGTCCGTACTTGTTCTTCATTTTCCCTGCTTGTCCTTCCTTGTTCCTCCTTGTCCCTCATTGCCCCTCCTTTGTCCTCCTTTTCCCTCCTTCTCCCTCATTGTCCCTCCTCTTCCCTCCTTGTCCCTCCTGGTCCGTACTTGTCCCTCCTTGGCACTCCTTGTTCCTCATTTTCCCTGCTTGTCCCTCCTTGTCCCTCCTTGTCACTCCTTTCCCTCCTTTTCCCTCCTTGCCACTCCTTCTCCCTCTTTGTCCCTCCTTGCCACTCCTTCTCCCTCTTTGTCCCTCCTTGTCCCCCCTTGTCCCTCATTGCCCCCCTTATCCCTCCTTGTACTTCCTTGTCCCTCCTTATCACTCCTTTCCCTCCTTGTCTCTCCTTACCCCTCCTAGTCCCTTCTTGTCACTCTTTTTCCCTCCTGGACCCTCATTGCTCCTCATTGCCACTCCTTTGTCTTCCTTTTCCCTCCTTGTCACTCCTTTTCAATCATTTTCCCTCCTTGTCACTCCTTTTTCCCTCCTTATCTCTCCTTGCCCCTCCTTGTCCCTTCTTCTCACTCTTTTTCCCTCCTGGTCCCTCATTGCTCCTCATTGCCCCTCCTTTGACCTCCTTGTGCTTCATTGCCCCTCCTTGTCTCTCCTTGTCCCTACTTGTCCCTCCTTGTCCTTCCTTGTCCCTCATTGGCCCTCCTTGTCCCTGATGTCCCTGCGTGTCCCTCATTGCTCCTTCTTTTCCCTCTTTGTCCCTCCTTGCCCGTCCTGGTCCCTCCTTGTCCCTCATTGCCCGTACTTGTCTCTCCTTACCCCTCCTTGACCCTTCTTGTCACTCTTTTTCCCTCCTGGACCCTCATTGCTCCTCATTTCCCCTCCTTTGTCCTCCTTGTCTCTATTTGTCCCTACTAGTCCCTCCGTGTTCCTCCTTGTCACTCCTTGTCCCTCCTTTTCCCTCCTTGTCCCTCATTGCCCCTCCTTGTCCCTCCGAGACCCTCCTTTTCACTCCTTGATCCTCCTTGTCATTGCTTGTCCCTCCTTTTCCCTCCTTTTCACTCTTTTTCCCTCCTTGTCCCTCATTGACCCTCCTTGTCACTCCTTTTCCGTCCTTTTCCCTCCTTGTCCCTCCTTGTCCCTCCTTGTCCCTCCTTGACCCTCCTTGTCGCTAATTATCCCTTCTTTTCCTTCCTTTTCACTCCTTGTCCCTCATTTCCCCTCCTTGTCCCTCCATTTCCCTCCTTGTCCTTCCTTTTCACTCCGAGAGCCTCCTTGTCACTCCTTGTCCCTCCTGGTCCCTCCTTAGCCTTGTCAATCATTGTCCCTCCTTTTCCCTGCTTCTCCCTCCTTTTCGCTTCTTTTCCCTCCTTGTCCCTACTTGTCCCTCATTGAACCTCCTTGTCCCTCCTTGCCACTCCATGTCACTCCTTTCCCTCTTTATCCCTCCTTGTCACTCCTTTCCCTCCTTGTCCCTCCTGGTCCCTCCTAATCCCTCCTTGTCCCTCATTGCCCCTCCTTATCCCTCCTTGTCCCTCTTTGCTCCTCCTTTGTCATCCTTTTCTTTCTGTTCCCTCCTTGCCCCTCCTTGACCATCATATTCATATTCCCTCCATGTCCCACCTAGTTCCTGCTTGTCCCTCCTTCTCCCTCATTGCCCCTCCTTTGTCTTCCTTTTCCCTCCTTTTCAATCATTTTCCCTCCTTGTCCCTCCTTTTCCCTCCTTTTCCGTCCTTTTCCCTCCTTGCCCCTCCTTGTCCCTTCTTCTCCCTCTTTTTCCCTACTGGTCCCTCATTTCTCCTCATTGCCCCTCCTTTGTCATCCTCGTCCCTCATTGCCCCTTCTTTTCCCTCCTTGTCAGTCCTTGCCACTCCTTCTCCCTCTTTGCTCCTCTTTGTCCCTCCTTGCCACTCCTTCTCCCTCTTTGTTCCTCTTTGTCCCTCCTTGTCCCTCCTAATCCCTCCTAATCCCTCCTTGACCATCCTTGACCATTCCTGTCCCTCATTGTCCCTCTAAGTCCCTACTTGTCCCTCCTTTTCCTTCCTTGACCCTCCTTATCCCTTCTTGTCCCTCATTGTCCCTCATTGGCCCTCCTTTTCCCTCCTTGTCCCTCATTGACCCTCATTGCCCCTCCTTGTCACTCCTTTTCCGTCCTTTTCCCTCCTTATCCCTCCTTGTCACTCCTTTCCCTCCTTATCCCTCCTTGTCACTCCTTTCCCTCCTTATCCCTCCTAGTCCCTTATTGTCCCTGCTTGTCCCTCATTGTCTCTCATTGCCACTCCTTTGTCCTCCTTGTCCCTCCTTGACCATCCCTGACCCTCATTGTCCCTCCAAGTCCCTACTTGTCCCTCCATGTCCCACCTAGTTCCTGCTTGTCCCTCCTTTCCCTCCCTTTATCTCCTTGTCTCTCCTTAAACCTCCTAGTCCCTTCGTGTCACTCTTTTTCCCTCCTGGACCTCATTGCTCCTCATTGCCCCTCCTTTGTCTTCCTTTTCCCTCCTTGTCACTCCTTTTCAATCATTTTCCCCCTTTGTCCCTCCTTGTCCCTCCTTGTCACTCATTTTCAATCCTTTCCCTCCTTTTCTCTACTTGTCTCTCCTTACCCCTCCTTGACCCTTCTTGTCACTCTTTTTCCCTCCTGGACCCTCATTTCCCCTCCTTTGTCCTCCTTGTCCGTCCTTGTCCCTCCTTATCCCTCCTTATCCCTCCTTATCCCTCCTTATCCCTCCTTATCCCTCCTTATCCCTCCTTATCCCTCCTTATCCCTCCTTGTCCCTCCTTGTCCCTCATTGCCCCTCCTTATCCCTCCTTGTCCCTGCTTGTCCCTCTTGGCTCCTCCTTTGTCCTCCTTTTCTTTCTGTTCCCTCCTTGCCCCTCCTATACCGTCCTTGACCCTCATATTCCCTCCATGTCCCACCTAGTTCCTGCTTGTCCCTCCTTCTCACTCCTTGCCCCTCATTGCCCCTCCTTGTCACTCCTTTTCCTCCTTGTCCCTCATTGACCCTTCTTGTCTCTCCTTGCCACTCCTTGTCACTCCATTCCCTCCTTATCCCTCCTTGTCCCTTATTGTCTCTGCTTGTCCCTCATTGTCTCTCATTGCCACTCCTTTGTCCTCCTTGTCCCTCCTTGACCAGCCTTGACCATCCCTGACCCTCATTGTCCCTCCAAGTCCCTACTTCTCCCTCCTTGTCACTACATTTCCTTCCTTGACCCTCCTTATCCCTTCTTGTCCCTCCTTGTCCCTGCTTGTCCCTCTTTGCTCCTCCTTTTCTTCTGTTCCCTCCTTGCGCCTCCTTGACCCTCATATTCCCTCCATGACCCACCTAGTTCCTGCTTGTCCCTCCTTGTCACTCCTTTCCCTCCTTGTCTCTCCTTACCCCTCCTAGACCCTTCTTGTCACTCTTTTTCCCTCCTGGACCCTCATTGCTCCTCATTGCCACTCCTTTGTCTTCCTTTTCCCTCCTTGTCACTCCTTTTCAATCATTTTCCCTCCTTGTCACTCCTTTTTCCCTCCTTATCTCTCCTTGCCCCTCCTTGTCCCTTCTTCTCACTCTTTTTCCCTCCTGGTCCCTCATTGCTCCTCATTGCCCCTCCTTTGACCTCCTTGTGCTTCATTGCCCCTCCCTTTCCCTCCTTGCCACTCCTTCTCCCTCTTTGTTCCTCTTTGTCCCTCCTTGCCACTCCTTCTCCCTCTTTGTCCCTCATTGCCCCCCCCTCTTCCCTCATTGCCCCCTTATCCCTCCTTGTACTTCCTTGTCCCTCCTTGTCACTCCTTTCCCTCCATGTCTCTCCTTACCCCTCCTAGTCCCTTCTTGTCACTCTTTTTCCCTCCTGGACCCTCATTGCTCCTCATTGCCACTCCTTTGTCTTCCTTTTCCCTCCTTGTCACTCCTTTTCAATCACTTTCCCTCCTTGTCACTCCTTTTTCCCTCCTTATCTCTCCTTGCCCCTCCTTGTCGCTTCTTCTCACTCTTTTTCCCTCCTGGTCCCTCATTGCCCCTCCTTTGACCTCCTTGTGCTTCATTGCCCCTCCTTTTCCCTCCTTGCCACTCCTTCTCCCTCTTTGTCCCTCCTTGCCACTCCTTCTCCTTCTTTGTCCCTCCTTGTCCCCCCTTGTCCCTCATTGCCCCCCCTTATCCCTCCTTGTACTTCCTTGTCACTCCTTTCAATCATTTTCCCTCTTTGTCCCTCCTTGTCACTCCTTTCCCTCCTTTTATCTCCTTGTCTCTCCTTACCCCTCCTAATCCCTTCTTGTCACTCTTTTTCCCTCCTGGACCCTCATTGCCCCTCCTTTGTCTTCCTTTTCCCTCCTTTTCAATCATTTTCCCTCCTTGTCCCTCCTTGTCACTCCTTTTCCCTCCTTTTCCGTCCTTTTCCCTCCTTGTACCTTCTTCTCCCTCTTTTTCCCTACTGGTCCCTCATTTCTCCTCATTGCCCCTCCTTTGTCATCCTCGTCCCTCATTGCCCCTCCTTTTCCCTCCTTGTCAGTCCTTGCCACTCCTTCTCCCTCTTTGCTCCTCTTTGTCCCTCCTTGCCACTCCTTCTCCCTCTTTGTTCCTCTTTGTCCCTCTTTGTCCCTCCTTGTCCCTCCTTGTCCCTCCTTGTCCCTCCTTGTCCATCCTTGTCCCTCCTTGTCCCTACTTGTCCCTCCATGTCCTTCATTGTCCCTCATTGGCCCTCCTTGTCCCTGATGTCCATGCGTGTCCCTCATTGCTCCTTCTTTTCCCTCATTGTCCCTGCTTGTCCCTCTTTTTCACTCATTGTCCCTCCTTGTCGCTCCTTGACCCTCCTTGTACCTCCTTGACCCTCATTTTCCCTCCTTTTCCCTCTTTGTCCCTCCTTGCCCGTCCTGGTCCCTTCTTGACCCTCCTTGTCCCTCATTGCCCGTACTTGTCCCTCCTTATCCCTCCTTGACCCTCATTGCCCCTCCTTGCTCCTGCTTGTCCCTCATTGCCCCTCCTTTGCCCTCCTTTTCCCTCCTTGTCACTCCTTTCAATCATTTTCCCTCTTTGGCCCTCCTTGTCCCACCTTGTCCCTCATTGCCCGTCCTTGTCCCTCCTTATCCCTCCTTGACCCTCATTGTCCCTCCTTGATCCTCATTGCCCCTCCTTTGTCCTCCTTTTCCCTCCTTTTATCTCCTTGTCTCTCCTTACCCCTCCTAGTCCCTTCTTGTCACTATTTTTCCCTCCTGGACCCTCATTACCCCTCCTTTGTCTTCCTTTTCCCTCTTTTTCAATCATTTTACCTCCTTGTCCCTCCGTCCTTTTCCCTCCTTGCCCGTCCTTGTCCCTTCTTCTCACTCTTTTTCCCTACTAATCCCACATTGCTCCTCATTGCCCCTCCTTTGTCCTCCTCGTCCCTCCCTGTCCCTCATTGCCCCTCCTTTTCCCTCCTTGTCACTCCTTGCCACTCCTTCTCCATCTTTGTTCCTCTTTTACCCACATTGTCCCTCCTTGACCCTCGTTGCCCCTCCTTTGTCCTCCTTTTCCCTCCTTGTCCCTCCTTGACACTCCTTGTCACTCCTTTCAATCATTTTCCCCCTTTGTCCCTCCTTGTCACTCTTTTTCAATCATTTCCGTCATTTTCTCTCGTTGTCTCTCCTTACCCCTCCTTGACCCTTCTTGTCACTCGTTTTCCCTCCTGGACCCTCATTGCTCCTCATTGCCCCTCCTTTGTCCTCCTTGTCTCTATTTGTCCCTACTAGTCCCTCCGTGTTCCTCCTTGTCACTCCTTGTCCCTCCTTTTCCCTCCTTGTCCCTCCTTGTCCCTCATTGCCCCTCTTTTTTCCTCATTGCCCCTCCTTGTCCCTCCGAGACCCTCCTTGTCACTCCTTGATCCTCCTTGTCATTGCTTGTCCCTCCTTTTCACTCTTTTTCCCTCCTTGTCCCTCATTGACCCTCCTTGTCACTCCTTTTCCGTCCTTTTCCCTCCTTGTCCTCCTTGACCCTCCTTGTCGCTAATTATCCCTTCTTTTCCTTCCTTTTCACTCCTTGTCCCTCATTGACCCTCATTTCCCCTCCTTGTCCCTCCATTTCCTCCTTGTCCTTCCTTTTCACTCCGAGAGCCTCCTTGTCACTCCTTGTCCCTCCTTATCCCTCCTTGTCCCTCCTTGTCACTCCTTGTCCCTCCTTTTCCCTCATTTTCCCTCCTTGTCAATCATTGTCCCTCCTTTTCCCTGCTTCTCCCTCCTTTTCACTTCTTTTCCCTCCTTGTCCCTACTTGTCCCTCATTGAACCTCCTTGTCCCTCCTTGCCACTCCATGTCACTCCTTTCCCTCTTTATCCCTCCTTGTCACTCCTTTCCCTCCTTACCCCTCCTTGTCCCTCCTAATCCCTCCTGGTCCCTCCTAATCCCTCCTTGTCCCTCATTGCCCCTCCTTATCCCTCCTTGTCCCTGCTTGTCCCTCTTTGCTCCTCCTTTGTCATCCTTTTCTTTCTGTTCCCTCCTTGCCCCTCCTTGACCATCCTTGACCCTCATATTCCCTCCATGTCCCACCTAGTTCCTGCTTGTCCCTCCTTCTCCCTCATTGCCCCTCCTTGTCACTCCTTTTCCGTCCTTTTCCCTCCTTATCCCTCCTTGTCACTCCTTTCCCTCCTTGTCCCTTATTGTCCCTGCTTGTCCCTCATTGCCACTCCTTTGTCCTCCTTGTCCCTCCTTGACCATCCCTGACCCTCATTGTCCCTCCAAGTCCCTACTTGTCCCTCCTTGTCACTCCTTTTCCTTCCTTGACCCTCCTTATTCCTTGTCCCTCCTTGTTTCTCCTTGTCCCTCATTGGCCCTCCTTTGTCCTCCTTTTCCCTCATTGACCATCATTGCCCCTCCTTGTCACTCCTTTTCCGTCCTTTTCCCCCTTATCCCTCCTTGTCAATCCTTTCCCTCCTTATCCCTCCTTGTCCCTTCTTGTCCCTGCTTGTCCCTCATTGTCTCTCATTGCCACTCCTTTGTCCTCCTTGCCCCTCCTTGTCACTCCTTGCCACTCCTTCTCCCTCTTTGTTCTCCTTTTGATCCTCATTGTCCCTCCTTGTTCCTCCTTGACCCTGCTTCTCCCTCCTTTTCGCTCCTTTTCCCTCCTTGTCCCTACTTGTCCCTCATTGAACCTCCTTGTCCCTCCTTGCCCCTCCTTGTCACTCCTTTTCCGTCTTTGCCCCTCCTTGTCACTCCTCTTCCCTCCTTGTCACTCCTTATCCCTCCTTATCCCTCCTTGTCACTCCTTTCCCTCCTTGTCCCTCCTTGTCACTTCTTTCAATCATTTTCCCTCCTTGTTCCTCCTTGTCACTCCTTTTCAATCCTTTCCCTCCTTTTCTCTCCTTGTCTCTCAATTTTTTTTTCAATTCAATTTTATTCATCCAGATAATGTCTTATACATATTACAATTTTGAATTAATTATTATTGAGTTTTTATCAGTAGGATATTACAACAATTTATGCTCTACGAAAATAAATTTATTTACATGTTTTGATGATAATCTTGTAAAAGGAAAAAGGGTAAAAACCTTTATATGAGAATTAAATAATGTAGTCAAATATAAGTTGAAAATATAAATGCTTATAATGCGAATATTAATGAAAATATTCGGACATAATGCATACATTTTCAATTTGTTAAATTTCGGTATACATAGTAATTATGGTAAATCTCTACATTCTCTTAACATGGGGTAATTAGAATATTCAATCTTAGAAAAATAATTATTATTAAGTCTGCTGATGAAGTCAAAAAACAACTCGTATCCAGTTTCGTCATGTAGCGTACTGGTGGAGTATCTCCGAGGTTTGTTGTGTATCATTTTCAAGCACTTGTTTTGCATGACTTGCATTCGCTTTAAATGACATTGTGCAGCTTTGTACCATATAGGGGAACCATAAGATAGAATTGGTCTTATAACACTTTTGAAAATTAAATTTTTATTTTTAATATTGAGCATCGAACGTCGATTTAACAATGGCCACAGTGCTCTGAATGACTTTAGGGCTTTTCCGCAAGAATTCTCAATGTGTTCGCGGAAGGTGAGTTTTTTGTCCAATAAAACTCCTAAATATTTGACACTATTTTGTATCTGTATAGAGTTGCCATCAAATCTGAGGGTTCGTCTCGGTAGTCTTTTGGGTGACTTGTTGAAAGGGAAAATTATAGCCTGTGTTTTACTATGGTTGATTTTAATTTTCCATTTCTTGAAGTATTTGTTACACGCTATTAAACTTTTCTCCATCTTTTTGAGAAGTGCTGTCGTTAGTTTGCTGGTTGATATCAGAGCTGTATCATCTGCATAATATGCAATATCAGACAATTTGGGTGGTGTGAAATCTGATATGTATATGGAATACAGCAATGGTGAAAGTACGGAGCCTTGGGGTAAACCGGCTGGTATAGATTTTGGAGATGAATAACTGTCATTTACGGAAACCATATATGTTCTGTTTTCAATAAAATCTGCAACAATTTTACTGAGATATTTGGGAATATTTACTGTATTTAATTTATAAACTAAACCGCTATGCCATACGGTATCGAAAGCCTTTTCAATATCTAACAAGAGGATACCTGTGGATTTTTTATTTCGCTTGTTGGAGACAATTTTGTTCTTAATGCGGCTTATTTGATGAATAGTGCTGTGTTCTTTTCTGAAACCAAATTGCTCCTTCGGTATTAGATTGTTGGTGCAGGTGAAATCAGAAATTCTAGAATGAATAAGTTTTTCCAGTAGTTTCCCCAGATTGCTTAACAAACTTATGGGTCTGTAGCTGTTGGGGTTATTTTTTGGTTTGTTCGGTTTATTTATGGCAATAACTTTTGCTTTTTTGAATGCATTTGGGAAGTAATTTAATTTGAGGCAGCTGTTAAAAATATAAGTAAGTAATTTAACAGCCTTATCTGGTAGTTTTTTAAGCAGAATGTTTGGTACATTGTCAATTCCTGGTGATTTCGATGCTTTCAGATTGGATATAATATTGCATAGTTCACTACTTGAAGTATATCTGACGCGATCAATTGAAGGTGGTTCTGTTTTAAATTTGGCTACTGTTCTATTAACTATGTTGTCAAATGAATGGGTATAATTACTGGTAAGGATATGTGATTTTGCAAATGTTCTAGCCAATATTTCGGCTTTTTCGGAATCTGATACCAGTTTTATGTGATTGTCCACAAGGTGGGGTATTTGGTTACTTGACTTGCCCCTCAAAGTGCGACTCAATTTCCAGAAGCGTTTATCGCCTGGCTTCATATTGGTTAAAAGCTTAGACCACTTTTCATTCCTTTCAGAGTAAATGCGTCTGTTTATCAATTTACTTAGAAATTTTGAACACTGATCATAAAAATGTTGTTGCTGTGTGTTTGTTGCACGTTGTGATTTACGATTGTACTTTTTCCTTTCGCCAATGTATCTCATTATATCACCAGGTAGGATACTTCGATGGATGTGGTTGGACTTGGGAGTTGACAAATCTCTTGCATTTAAAATAAGTTTGACAAAATTATCGATTTCTTGGTCAATAGCCTGCTTAGATGTATATGATTCGACCATCAGTGATATGCTGTTATTAATTACTTGATGAAATCTTCTCCAGTTAGTATTACCATAATTGAAATGGGTGTTTTCCACAATTTTGAATGAGGTGCAATCTACGCAACAAATTATTGGACGATGATCGGAAGGAATTTCATAACCTAATGTTGACAGTCTCATTTGCATGGATGAGTTACTCAAAACTAAATCAACAGTAGATGGGCGTCGATTTCTTTGATGAGGGTATAAAGTGTGGTTGTTAGGACCATAAACAAAAAAGTTGCAGGTCTGTTGTAAGTTATTAAGTGCTATTCCAGATAAGTTGTCTTCAGAGCAATTCCACAATGGATGTTTTGCATTCAAATCTCCCAAAAGAATAAATTCTTTGTGGCCTGGAGTTAAAGCCATAATATCAGCAGAGAAATTGTGCGTATATCTAGGTGAGTATGCAGTGGAAATTACAATATTTCTATGATTAATGAGTACCTCAACTGATAAATTTTCAATTGTGGTTGTTTTTGTTAACGGAAGCAGCTTATGCTTCAGAGATCTTCGAACTAAGAGAGCTACACCTCCCCCTGTAGTATGTGTTCTATCATTGCGGTATAGGTAATAATTATTGAAAAACGGCCTGTGATTCTCCTTCAAGAAGGTCTCGTTTAACGAAGCAATTTGAATATTTTCTTTTTCTAATAGACATTCTAGTTGTTTTAGATGAGAAATGTTTGATATTCCATTAGCATTCCAATGAAATATTCTGAATTGTCCAAAATTGTAGGAATTATTTGAAGTCATATGCATACTTAACCAAAGACATTACTACTTGAATTTGCTGTACCTTTGATGTACATTTGCTTAGATCGTCTAGTGCTGACGTAAATATTCCGAAGAGTTCATCAATATTGAACAGATCATTGTTGTTGTATTTTACTTGTTGAGAGTAAGAACGACGATTGTCGTGTTCGTATCTCACATTATTATTTGTGTGTCCACTTACAGCGGGATAATCAGATTGATTATTAACGTAAGAGTTCTGACGTCTAGGTACGCCTCTCTTAGATTGATTACGTGACGAAGCTCGCTCTCTGGCTTCTAGATATAGGGCACGTAGGGGACACCTCACGTCGTTTGCTGAATGGTCTGTTCTCTCTTCTCCATTCTTCTTGCAATTAAAGCATGAGAAGGCAACAGGTTTTTTGTGGTTTTTGTTGAATGGACAATCGTTTGAATTGTGCTGATTCGCACAAATCATACATGCAGGTTTACGGTTACAATGTTCACCTCCGTGGCCGTACATTAAACAATTCCAACATTGAGTTGGTTTTTCGTTCTTCTTTGGCTTATACTTCTTCCATGTGACTATCACATTGCATATAGCTTTGATATTACGTAAAGTGTTTGGGTTAAATGCATTGCGTGCAAATTGAACCTTATACACTGCATTGTTGTCAGAGCTGAATCTTGTTGTAACTTCCACAATGGATACTGGCGACAGGTTATAGCTACTTAAATCATTAGTTATGTCTTCGCATTTGATTCGAGGCAGCCCATATAAAAAGACAGTAAATAGTCTGTTTTGTTTTGAATTGAATGTATGAAATTCAATATTGCTCTCTTTCAATGCATTTTTGCAGAATTCATACTTTTCTTCATTTAAGGGAAACACCTTAGTGCCAATCGACGTGCGTTTGTATGTGCAGTCATTTCCTAGTAAATGTTGGATTTCTCTAAATGGAATAGAGATATCTGCAACAATTGGTGGAGGTTTCGGTGGTCTTACACTCGAAGTAATGTTTGATTCGTGATTTATATCCATATCACTTTCATCCGACAATGCGCTGAATCTGTTCTGGCTGGATGTACCTGCTACATGTGGGCGTACGTTAAGAGTTAATTGAGAAGTACTCTTTAGTTTTGAAATAGCGCCCGTCTTGCTTTTGAGGCGGGCTGAAGCTTTGGCCCCAGGGGCCATTGTCACGATGTAACTTTTAGGCTTTATGTTGTCTTACACGCGCGAGAGCTCGATGAAAAACAGACAAACCAAGAAAGCACACCTCGGTGTTAATTTTCAAAAATTAAATGTGATACACTATTCTCTCTTTAGTTTTTAGCGAGCGAACACGTCCGATTACTGTGAAAGCTTGCATAGAACTGCTCTCCTTGTCTCTACTTACCCCTCCTTGACCCTTCTTGTCACTCTTTATCCCTCCTGGACCCTCATTGCTCCTCATTGCCCCTCCTTTGTCCTCCTTGTCTCTCCTTGCCCCTACTAGTCCCTCCGTGTTCCTCCTTGTCACTCCTTGTCCCTCCTTGTCCCTCCTTGTCCCTCATTGCCCCTCCTTTTCCCTCATTGCCCATCCTTGTCCCGCCAAGACCCTCCTTGTCACTCCTTGATCCTCCATGTCATTGCTTGTCCCTCCTTGTCGCTCCTTATCCCTCCTTTCCCTCCTTTTCAATCTTTTCCACTCCTTTTCCCTCCTTGTCCCTCATTGACCCTCCTTGTCCTTCCTTGTCACTCCTTTTCGTCCTTTTTCCTCCTTGACCCTCCTTGTCGCTAATTATCCCTTCTTTTCACTCCTTTTCACTCTTTGTCCCTCATTGACCCTCATTGCCCCTCCATTTCCCTCCTTGTCCTTCCTTTTCCCTCCGAGAGCCTCCTTGTCACTCCTTGTCCCTCCTTGTCCCTCCTTGTCCCTCCTTGTCCCTCCTTGTCCCTCCTTGTCCCTCCTGGTCCCTCCTTATCCCTCATTGCGCCCTAATTGTCCCTCCTTATCACAAGTTTTCCCTCATTTTCCTTCCTTTTCCCTCATTTTCCTCCTTGTCCCTCCTGGTCCCTCATTTTCCCTCCTTGTCCCTCCTTTTCCCTGCTTCTCCCTCCTTTTCGCTCCTTTTCCCTCCTTGTCCCTCATTGAACCTCCTTGTCCCTCCTTATCCGTCCTTATCCCTCCTTGGCACTCCTTTCCCTCCTAACCCCTCCTTGTCCCACGTAATCCCTCCTGGTCCCTCCTTGTCCCTCCTTGTCCCTCATTGTCCCTCATTGCCCCTCCTTATCCCTCCCTGACCTTCCTTGTCGCTCCTTATACCTCCTTTTCCCTCCTTGTCGCTCCTTGTCGCTCCTTGTCCCTCATTGACCCTCTTTTTCCCTCATTGTCCTTCCGAGACCCTCCTTGTCACTCCTTGATCCTCCTTGTCACTGCTTGTCGCTCCTTATGCCTCCTTTTCACTCTGTATCACCTTGCCCCTACTAACACCTCCGTGTTCCTCCTTGTCACTCCTTGTCTCTCCTTTCCCCTCCTTGTCCCTCCTTGTCGCTCCTTATCCCTCCTTTTCCATCCTTGTCCCTCATTGACCCTCCTTGTCCCTCCTTGTCACTCCTTTTCCGTCCTTTTCCCTCCTTGACCTTCCTTGTCGCTAATTATCCCTTTTTTCCCTCCTTGTCACTCCTTGTCCCTCATTGTCCCTCATTGTTCCTCCTTGTCCCTCATTGTTCCTCCTTGTCCCTCCTGGTCCGTACTTGTCCCTCCTTGTTCCTCATTTTCCCTCCTTGTCCCTCCTGGTCCGTACTTGTTCTTCATTTTCCCTGCTTGTCCTTCCTTGTTCCTCATTGCCCCTCCTTTGTCCTCCTTTTCCCTCCTTCTCCCTCATTGTCCCTCCTCTTCCCTCCTGGTCCGTACTTGTCCCTCCTTGGCCCTCCTTGTTCCTCATTTTCCCTGCTTGTCCCTCCTTGTCCCTCCTTGTCACTCCTTTCCCTCCTTTTCCCTCCTTTTCCCTCCTTGCCACTCCTTCTCCCTCTTTGTTCCTCTTTGTCCCTCCTTGCCACTCCTTCTCCCTCTTTGTCCCTCCTTGTCCCCCCTTGTCCCTCATTGCCCCCCTTATCCCTCCTTGTCACTCCTTTCCCTCCTTGTCTCTCCTTACCCCTCCTAGTCCCTTCTTGTCACTCTTTTTCCCTCCTGGACCCTCATTGCTCCTCATTGCCACTCCTTTGTCTTCCTTTTCCCTCCTTGTCACTCCTTTTCAATCATTTTCCCTCCTTGTCACTCCTTTTTCCCTCCTTATCTCTCCTTGCCCCTCCTTGTCCCTTCTTCTCACTCTTTTTCCCTCCTGGTCCCTCATTGCCCCTCCTTTGACCTCCTTGTGCTTCATTGCCCCTCCTTTTCCCTCCTTGCCACTCCTTCTCCCTCTTTGTTCCTCTTTGTCCCTCCTTGCCACTCCTTCTCCTTCTTTGTCCCTCCTTGTCCCCCCTTGTCCCTCATTGCCCCCCCTTATCCCTCCTTGTACTTCCTTGTCCCTCCTTGTCACTCCTTTCAATCATTTTCCCTCTTTGTCCCTCCTTGTCACTCCTTTCCCTCCTTTTATCTCCTTGTCTCTCCTTACCCCTCCTAGTCCCTTCTGGTCACTCTTTTTCCCTCCTGGACCCTCATTGCCCCTCCTTTGTCTTCCTTTTCCCTCCTTTTCAATCATTTTCCCTCCTTGTCCCTCCTTGTCACTCCTTTTCCCTCCTTTTCCGTCCTTTTCCCTCCTTGCCCCTCCTTGTCCCTTCTTCTCCCTCTTTTTCCCTACTGGTCCCTCATTTCTCCTCATTGCCCCTCCTTTGTCATCCTCGTCCCTCATTGCCCCTCCTTTTCCCTCCTTGTCAGTCCTTGCCACTCCTTCTCCCTCTTTGCTCCTCTTTGTCCCTCTTTGTCCCTCCTTGCCACTCCTTCTCCCTCTTTGTTCCTCTTTGTCCCTCTTTGTCCCTCCTTGTCCCTCCTTGTCCCTCCTTGTCCATCCTTGCCCCTCCTTGTCCCTACTTGTCCCTCCATGTCCTTCATTGTCCCTCATTGGCCCTCCTTGTCCCTGATGTCCATGCGTGTCCCTCATTGCTCCTTCTTTTCCCTCATTGTCCCTGCTTGTCCCTCTTTTTCACTCATTGTCCCTCCTTGTCGCTCCTTGACCCTCCTTGTACCTCCTTGACCCTCATTTTCCCTCCTTTTCCCTCTTTGTCCCTCCTTGCCCGTCCTGGTCCCTCCTTGACCCTCCTTGTCCCTCATTGCCCGTACTTGTCCCTCCTTATCCCTCCTTGACCCTCATTGCCCCTCCTTGCTCCTGCTTGTCCCTCATTGCCCCTCCTTTGTCCTCCTTTTCCCTCCTTGTCACTCCTTTCAATCATTTTCCCTCTTTGGCCCTCCTTGTCCCACCTTGTCCCTCATTGCCCGTCCTTGTCCCTCCTTATCCCTCCTTGACCCTCATTGTCCCTCCTTGATCCTCATTGCCCCTCCTTTGTCCTCCTTTTCCCTCCTTTTATCTCCTTGTCTCTCCTTGCCCCTCCTAGTCCCTTCTTGTCACAATTTTTCCCTCCTGGACCCTCATTACCCCTCCTTTGTCTTCATTTTCCCTCTTTTTCAATCATTTTCCCTCCTTGTCCCTCCGTCCTTTTCCCTCCTTGCCCCTCCTTGTCCCTTCTTCTCACTCTTTTTCCCTACTAATCCCACATTGCTCCTCATTGCCCCTCCTTTGTCCTCCTCGTCCCTCCCTGTCCCTCATTGCCCCTCCTTTTCCCTCCTTGTCACTCCTTGCCACTCCTTCTCCATCTTTGTTCCTCTTTTACCCTCATTGTCCCTCCTTGACCCTCGTTGCCCCTCCTTTGTCCTCCTTTTCCCTCCTTGTCCCTCCTTGACACTCCTTGTCACTCCTTTCAATCATTTTCCCCCTTTGACCCTCCTTGTCACTCTTTTTCAATCATTTCCGTCATTTTCTCTCGTTGTCTCTCCTTACCCCTGCTTGACCCTTCTTGTCACTCTTTTTCCCTCCTGGACCCTCATTGCTCCTCATTTCCCCTCCTTTGTCCTCCTTGTCTCTATTTGTCCCTACTAGTCCCTCCGTGTTCCTCCTTGTCACTCCTTGTCCCTCCTTGTCCCTCCTTGTCCCTCATTGCCCCTCTTTTTTCCTCATTGCCCCTCCTTGTCCCTCCGAGACCCTCCTTGTCACTCCTTGATCCTCCTTGTCATTGCTTGTCCCTCCTTTTCCCTCCTTTTCACTCTTTTTCCCTCCTTGTCCCTCATTGACCCTCCTTGTCACTCCTTTTCCGTCCTTTTCCGTCCTTGTCCCTCCTTGACCCTCCTTGTCGCTAATTATCCCTTCTTTTCCTTCCTTTTCACTCCTTGTCCCTCATTGACCCTCATTTCCCCTCCTTGTCCCTCCATTTCCCTCCTTGTCCTTCCTTTTCACTCCGAGAGCCTCCTTGTCACTCCTTGTCCCTCCTGGTCCCTCCTTATCCCTCCTTAGCCCTCCTTGTCCCTCCTTGTCACTCCTTGTCACTCCTTGTCCCTCCTTTTCACTCCTTGTCCCTCCTTTTCCCTCATTTTCCCTCCTTGTCAATCATTGTCCATCCTTTTCCCTGCTTCTCCCTCCTTTTCGCTTCTTTTCCCTCCTTGTGCCTACTTGTCCCTCATTGAACCTCCTTGTCCCTCCTTGCCACTCCATGTCACTCCTTTCCCTCTTTATCCCTCCTTGTCACTCCTTTCCCTCCTTACCCCTCCTTGTCCCTCCTAATCCCTCCTGGTCCCTCCTAATCCCTCCTTGTCCCTCATTGCCCCTCCTTATCCCTCCTTGTCCCTGCTTGTCCCTCTTTGCTCCTCCTTTGTCATCCTTTTCTTTCTGTTCCCTCCTTGCCCCTCCTTGACCATCCTTGACCCTCATATTCCCTCCATGTCCCACCTAGTTCCTGCTTGTCCCTCCTTCTCCCTCATTGCCCCTCCTTGTCACTCCTTTTCCGTCCATTTCCCTCCTTATCCCTCCTTGTCACTCCTTTCCCTCCTTGTCCCTTATTGTCCCTCATTGCCACTCCTTTGTCCCTCCTTGACCATCCCTGACCCTCATTGTCCCTCCAAGTCCCTACTTGTCCCTCCTTGTCACTCCTTTTCCTTCATTGACCCTCCTTATTCCTTGTCCCTCCTTGTTTCTCCTTGTCCCTCATTGGCCCTCCTTTGTCCTCCTTTTCCCTCATTGACCATCATTGCCCCTCCTTGTCACTCCTTTTCCGTCCTTTTCCCCCCTTATCCCTCCTTGCCAATCCTTTCCCTCCTTATTCCTCCTTGTCCCTTCTTATCCCTGCTTGTCCCTCATTGTCTCTCATTGCCACTCCTTTGTCCTCCTTGTCCCTCCTTGACCATCCCTGACCCTCATTGTCCCTCCAAGTCCCTACTTGTCCCTCCTTGTCACTCCTTTTACTTCCTTGACCCTCTTTATCCCTTCTTGTCCCTCATTGTTTCTCCTTGTCCCTCATTGGCCCTCCTTTGTCCTCTTTTTCCCTCCTGGACCCTCATTGCTCCTCATTGCCCCTCCTTTGTCTTCCTTTTCCCTCCTTGTCACTCCTTTTCAATCATTTTCCCTCCTTTTCCTTCCTTGTCACTCCTTTTTCCCTCCTTTCCCTCCTCGTCTCTCCTTGCCCCTCCTTGTCCCTTCTTCTCACTCTTTTTCCCTCCTGGTCCCTCATTGCTCCTCATTGCCCCTCCTTTGTCCTCCTTGCCCCTCCTTGTCCCTCATTGCCCCTCCTTGTCACTCCTTGCCACTCCTTCTCCCTCTTTGTTCTCCTTTTGATCCTCATTGTCCCTCCTTGTTCCTCCTTGACCCTGCTTCTCCCTCCTTTTCGCTCCTTTTCCCTCCTTGTCCCTACTTGTCCCTCATTGAACCTCCTTGTCCCTCCTTGCCCCTCCTTGTCACTCCTTTTCCGTCTTTGCCCCTCCTTGTCACTCCTCTTCCCTCCTTGTCACTCCTTATCCCTCCTTGTCACTCCTTTCCCTCCTTGACCCTCCTTGTCACTTCTTTCAATCATTTTCCCTCTTTGTCCCTCCTTGTCACTCCTTTCCCACCATATCCCTCATTTCCCCTCCTTGTTCCTCCTTGTCCCTCATTGCCAGTACTTGTCCCTCCTTATCCCTCCTTGACCCTCATTGCCCCTCCTTGTTCCTCCTTGTCCCTCATTGCCCCTCCTTTGTCCTCCTTTTCCCTCCTTGTTACTCCTTTCAATCATTTTCCCGCTTTGTCCCTCCTTGTTCCTCCTTGTCACTCCTTTTCAATCCTTTCCCTCCTTTTCTCTCCTTGTCTCTCCTTACCCCTCCTTGACCCTTCTTGTCACTCTTTATCCCTCCTGGACCCTCATTGCCCCTCCTTTGTCCTCCTTGTCTCTCCTTGCCCCTACTAGTCCCTCCGTGTTCCTCCTTGTCACTCCTTGTCCCTCCTTGTCCCTCATTGCCCCTCCTTTTCCCTCATTGCCCATCCTTGTCCCGCCAAGACCCTCCTTGTCACTCCTTGATCCTCCATGTCATTGCTTGTCCCTCCTTGTCGCTCCTTATCCCTCCTTTTCCCTCCTTTTCAATCTTTTCCACTCCTTTTCCCTCCTTGTCCCTCATTGACCCTCCTTGTCCTTCCTTGTCACTCCTTTTCGTCCTTTTCCCTCCTTGACCCTCCTTGTCGCTAATTATCCCTTCTTTTCACTCCTTTTCACTCTTTGTCCCTCATTGACCCTCATTGCCCCTCCATTTCCCTCCTTGTCCTTCCTTTTCCCTCCGAGAGCCTCCTTGTCACTCCTTGTCCCTCCTTGTCCCTCCTTGTCCCTCCTGGTCCCTCCTTATCCCTCATTGCGCCCTAATTGTCCCTCCTTATCACAAGTTTTCCCTCATTTTCCTTCCTTTTCCCTCATTTTCCTCCTTGTCCCTCCTGGTCCCTCATTTTCCCTCCTTGTCCCTCCTTTTCGCTCCTTTTCCCTCCTTGTCCCTACTTGTCCCTCATTGAACCTCCTTGTCCCTCCTTGTCACTCCTTTTCCATCCTTGCCCCTCCTTGTCACTCCTCTTCCCTCCTTGTCCCTCCTTATCCGTCCTTATCCCTCCTTGGCACTCCTTTCCCTCCTAACCCCTCCTTGTCCCACGTAATCCCTCCTGGTCCCTCCTTGTCCCTCCTTGTCCCTCATTGTCCCTCATTGCCCCTCCTTATCCCTCCTTGTCCCTCCTTTTCCCTCATTGTCGCTCCTTGTCCCTCCCTGACCTTCCTTGTCGCTCCTTATACCTCCTTTTCCCTCCTTGCCGCTCCTTGTCGCTCCTTGTCCCTCATTGACCCTCTTTTTCCCTCATTGTCCTTCCGAGACCCTCCTTGTCACTGCTTGTCGCTCCTTATGCCTCCTTTTCACTCTGTATCACCTTGCCCCTACTAACACCTCCGTGTTCCTCCTTGTCACTCCTTGTCTCTCCTTTCCCCTCCTTGTCGCTCCTTATCCCTCCTTTTCCATCCTTGTCCCTCATTGACCCTCCTTGTCCCTCCTTGTCACTCCTTTTCCGTCCTTTTCCCTCCTTGACCCTCCTTGTCGCTAATTATCCCTTTTTTCCCTCCTTGTCACTCCTTGTCCCTCATTGTCCCTCATTGTTCCTCCTTGTCCCTCATTGTTCCTCCTTGTCCCTCCTTGTTCCTCATTTTCCCTCCTTGTCCCTCCTGGTCCGTACTTGTTCTTCATTTTCCCTGCTTGTCCTTCCTTGTTCCTCATTGCCCCTCCTTTGTCCTCCTTTTCCCTCCTTCTCCCTCATTGTCCCTCCTCTTCCCTCCTTGTCCCTCCTGGTCCGTACTTGTCCCTCCTTGTTCCTCATTTTCCCTGCTTGTCCCTCCTTGTCCCTCCTTGTCACTCCTTTCCCTCCTTTTCCCTCCTTTTCCCTCCTTTTCCCTCCTTGCCACTCCTTCTCCCTCTTTGTTCCTCTTTGTCCCTCCTTGCCACTCCTTCTCCCTCTTTGTCCCTCCTTGTCCCCCCTTGTCCCTCATTGCCCCCCTTATCCCTCCTTGTACTTCCTTGTCCCTCCTTGTCACTCCTTTCCCTCCTTGTCTCTCCTTACCCCTCCTAGTCCCTTCTTGTCACTCTTTTTCCCTCCTGGACCCTCATTGCTCCTCATTGCCACTCCTTTGTCTTCCTTTTCCCTCCTTGTCACTCCTTTTCAATCATTTTCCCTCCTTGTCACTCCTTTTTCCCTCCTTATCTCTCCTTGCCCCTCCTTGTCCCTTCTTCTCACTCTTTTTCCCTCCTGGTCCCTCATTGCCCCTCCTTTGACCTCCTTGTGCTTCATTGCCCCTCCTTTTCCCTCCTTGCCACTCCTTCTCCCTCTTTGTTCCTCTTTGTCCCTCCTTGCCACTCCTTCTCCTTCTTTGTCCCTCCTTGTCCCCCCTTGTCCCTCATTGCCCCCCCTTATCCCTCCTTGTACTTCCTTGTCCCTCCTTGTCACTCCTTTCAATCATTTTCCCTCTTTGTCCCTCCTTGTCACTCCTTTCCCTCCTTTTATCTCCTTGTCTCTCCTTACCCCTCCTAGTCCCTTCTGGTCACTCTTTTTCCCTCCTGGACCCTCATTGCCCCTCCTTTGTCTACATTTTCCCTCCTTTTCAATCATTTTCCCTCCTTGTCCCTCCTTGTCACTCCTTTTCCCTCCTTTTCCCTCCTTTTCCGTCCTTTTCCCTCCTTGCCCCTCCTTGTCCCTTCTTCTCCCTCTTTTTCCCTACTGGTCCCTCATTTCTCCTCATTGCCCCTCCTTTGTCATCCTCGTCCCTCATTGCCCCTCCTTTTCCCTCCTTGTCAGTCCTTGCCACTCCTTCTCCCTCTTTGCTCCTCTTTGTCCCTCCTTGCCACTCCTTCTCCCTCTTTGTTCCTCTTTGTCCCTCTTTGTCCCTCCTTGTCCCTCCTTGTCCATCCTTGCCCCTCCTTGTCCCTACTTGTCCCTCCATGTCCTTCATTGTCCCTCATTGGCCCTCCTTGTCCCTGATGTCCATGCGTGTCCCTCATTGCTCCTTCTTTTCCCTCATTGTCCCTGCTTGTCCCTCTTTTTCACTCATTGTCCCTCCTTGTCGCTCCTTGACCCTCCTTGTACCTCCTTGACCCTCATTTTCCCTCCTTTTCCCTCTTTGTCCCTCCTTGCCCGTCCTGGTCCCTCCTTGACCCTCCTTGTCCCTCATTGCCCGTACTTGTCCCTCCTTATCCCTCCTTGACCCTCATTGCCCCTCCTTGCTCCTGCTTGTCCCTCATTGCCCCTCCTTTGTCCTCCTTTTCCCTCCTTGTCACTCCTTTCAATCATTTTCCCTCTTTGGCCCTCCTTGTCCCACCTTGTCCCTCATTGCCCGTCCTTGTCCCTCCTTATCCCTCCTTGACCCTCATTGTCCCTCCTTGATCCTCATTGCCCCTCCTTTGTCCTCCTTTTCCCTCCTTTTATCTCCTTGTCTCTCCTTACCCCTCCTAGTCCCTTCTTGTCACTATTTTTCCCTCCTGGACCCTCATTACCCCTCCTTTGTCTTCCTTTTCCCTCTTTTTCAATCAATTTCCCTCCTTGTCCCTCCGTCCTTTTCCCTCCTTGCCCCTCCTTGTCCCTTCTTCTCACTCTTTTTCCCTACTAATCCCACATTGCTCCTCATTGCCCCTCCTTTGTCC
Source organism: Polietes domitor (assembly GCA_947397865.1). Lineage (NCBI taxonomy): Eukaryota > Metazoa > Arthropoda > Insecta > Diptera > Muscidae > Polietes > Polietes domitor. The sequence continues at coordinate 7,860,006 of OX377623.1, forward strand.
TCCTCGTCCCTCCCTGTCCCTCATTGCCCCTCCTTTTCCCTCCTTGTCACTCCTTGCCACTCCTTCTCCATCTTTGTTCCTCTTTTACCCTCATTGTCCCTCCTTGACCCTCGTTGCCCCTCCTTTGTCCTCCTTTTCCCTCCTTGACACTCCTTGTCACTCCTTTCAATCATTTTCCCCCTTTGACCCTCCTTGTCACTCTTTTTCAATCATTTCCGTCATTTTCTCTCGTTGTCTCTCCTTACCCCTGCTTGACCCTTCTTGTCACTCTTTTTCCCTCCTGGACCCTCATTGCTCCTCATTTCCCCTCCTTTGTCCTCCTTGTCTCTATTTGTCCCTACTAGTCCCTCCGTGTTCCTCCTTGTCACTCCTTGTCCCTCATTGCCCCTCCTTGTCCCTCCTTGTCCCTCCTTGTCACTCCTTGTCATTGCTTGTCCCTCCTTTTCACTCTTTTTCCCTCCTTGTCCCTCATTGACCCTCCTTGTCACTCCTTTTCCGTCCTTTTCCCTCCTTGTCCCTCCTTGACCCTCCTTGTCGCTAATTATCCCTTCTTTTCCTTCCTTTTCACTCCTTGTCCCTCATTGACCCTCCTTGTCACTCCTTTTCCGTCCTTTTCCCTCCTTGTCCCTCCTTGACCCTCCTTGTCGCTAATTATCCCTTCTTTTCCTTCCTTTTCACTCCTTGTCCCTCATTGACCCTCATTTCCCCTCCTTGTCCCTCCATTTCCCTCCTTGTCCTTCCTTTTCACTCCGAGAGCCTCCTTGTCACTCCTTGTCCCTCCTGGTCCCTCCTTATCCCTCCTTAGCCCTCCTTGTCCCTCCTTGTCACTCCTTGTCACTCCTTGTCCCTCCTTTTCACTCCTTGTCCCTCCTTTTCCCTCATTTTCCCTCCTTGTCAATCATTGTCCATCCTTTTCCCTGCTTCTCCCTCCTTTTCGCTTCTTTTCCCTCCTTGTCCCTACTTGTCCCTCATTGAACCTCCTTGTCCCTCCTTGCCACTCCATGTCACTCCTTTCCCTCTTTATCCCTCCTTGTCACTCCTTTCCCTCCTTACCCCTCCTTGTCCCTCCTAATCCCTCCTGGTCCCTCCTAATCCCTCCTTGTCCCTCATTGCCCCTCCTTATCCCTCCTTGTCCCTCTTTGCTCCTCCTTTGTCATCCTTTTCTTTCTGTTCCCTCCTTGCCCCTCCTTGACCATCCTTGACCCTCATATTCCCTCCATGTCCCACCTAGTTCCTGCTTGTCCCTCCTTCTCCCTCATTGCCCCTCCTTGTCACTCCTTTTCCGTCCTTTTCCCTCCTTATCCCTCCTTGTCACTCCTTTCCCTCCTTGTCCCTTATTGTCCCTGCTTGTCCCTCATTGCCACTCCTTTGTCCTCCTTGTCCCTCCTTGACCATCCCTGACCCTCATTGTCCCTCCAAGTCCCTACTTGTCCCTCCTTGTCACTCCTTTTCCTTCCTTGACCCTCCTTATTCCTTGTCCCTCCTAGTTTCTCCTTGTCCCTCATTGGCCCTCCTTTGTCCTCCTTTTCCCTCATTGACCATCATTGCCCCTCCTTGTCACTCCTTTTCCGTCCTTTTCCCCCCTTATCCCTCCTTGGCAATCCTTTCCCTCCTTATTCCTCCTTGTCCCTTCTTGTCCCTGCTTGTCCCTCATTGTCTCTCATTGCCACTCCGTTGTCCTCCTTGTCCCTCCTTGACCATCCCTGACCCTCATTGTCCCTCCAAGTCCCTACTTGTCCCTCCTTGTCACTCCTTGCCACTCCTTCTCCCTCTTTGTTCTCCTTTTGATCCTCATTGTCCCTCCTTGTTCCTCCTTGACCCTGCTTCTCCCTCCTTTTCGCTCCTTTTCCCTCCTTGTCACTACTTGTCCCTCATTGTCCCTCCTTGTCCCTCCTTGCCCCTCCTTGTCACTCCTTTTCCGTCCTTGCCCCTCCTTGTCACTCCTCTTCCCTCCTTGTCACTCCTTATCCCTCCTTATCCCTCCTTGTCACTCCTTTCCCTCCTTGTCCCTCCTTGTCACTTCTTTCAATCATTTTCCCTCTTTGTCCCTCCTTGTCACTCCTTTCCCACCATATCCCTCATTTCCCCTCCTTGTCCCTCCTTGTCCCTCATTGCAAGTACTTGTCCCTCCTTATCCCTCCTTGACCCTCATTGCCCCTCCTTGTTCCTCCTTGTCCCTCATTGCCCCTCCTTTGTCCTCCTTTTCCCTCCTTGTTACTCCTTTCAATCATTTTCCCGCTTTGTCCCTCCTTGTTCCTCCTTGTCACTCCTTTTCAATCCTTTCCCTCCTTTTCTCTCCTTGTCTCTCCTTACCCCTCCTTGACCCTTCTTGTCACTCTTTATCCCTCCTGGACCCTCATTGCTCCTCATTGCCCCTCCTTTGTCTCTCCTTGCCCCTACTAGTCCCTCCGTGTTCCTCCTTGTCACTCCTTGTCCCTCCTTGTCCCTCCTTGTCCCTCCTTGTCCCTCATTGCCCCTCCTTTTCCCTCATTGCCCATCCTTGTCCCGCCAAGACCCTCCTTGTCACTCCTTGATCCTCCATGTCATTGCTTGTCCCTCCTTGTCGCTCCTTATCCCTCCTTTTCCCTCCTTTTCAATTTTTTTCCCTCCTTGTCCCTCATTGACCCTCCTTGTCCTTCCTTGTCACTCCTTTTCGTCCTTTTCCCTCCTTGACCCTCCTTGTCGCTAATTATCCCTTCTTTTCACTCTTTGTCCCTCATTGACCCTCATTGCCCCTCCATTTCCCTCCTTGTCCTTCCTTTTCCCTCCGAGAGCCTCCTTGTCACTCCTTGTCCCTCCTTGTCCCTCCTGGTCCCTCCTTATCCCTCATTGCGCCCTAATTGTCCCTCCTTATCACAAGTTTTCCCTCATTTTCCTTCCTTTTCCCTCATTTTCCTCCTTGTCCCTCCTGGTCCCTCCTTTTCCCTCATTTTCCCTCATTGTCCCTCCTTTTCCCTGCTTCTCCCTCCTTTTCGCTCCTTTTCCCTCCTTGTCCCTACTTGTCCCTCATTGAACCTCCTTGTCCCTCCTTGTCACTCCTTTTCCATCCTTGCCCCTCCTTGTCACTCCTCTTCCCTCCTTGTCCCTCCTTATCCGTCCTTATCCCTCCTTGTCACTCCTTTCCCTCCTAACCCCTCCTTGTCCCACGTAATCCCTCCTTTTCCCTCCTTGTCCCTCATTGCCCCTCCTTATCCCTCCTTATCCCTCCTTGTCCCTCCTTTTCCCTCATTGTCGCTCCTTGTCCCTCCCTGACCTTCCTTGTCGCTCCTTATACCTCCTTTTCCCTCCTTGTCGCTCCTTGTCGCTCCTTGTCCCTCATTGACCCTCTTTTTCCCTCATTGTCCCTCCGAGACCCTCCTTGTCACTCCTTGATCCTCCTTGTCACTGCTTGTCGCTCCTTATGCCTCCTTTTCACTCTGTCTCACCTTGCCCCTACTAACACCTCCGTGTTCCTCCTTGTCACTCCTTTCCCCTCCTTGTCCCTCCTTGTCGCTCCTTATCCCTCCTTTTCCATCCTTGTCCCTCATTGACCCTCCTTGTCCCTCCTTGTCACTCCTTTTCCGTCCTTTTCCCTCCTTGACCCTCCTTGTCGCTAATTATCCCTTTTTTCCTTCCTTTTCACTCCTTGTCCCTCATTGCTCCTCCTTGTCCCTCCATTTCCCTCCTTGTCCTTCCTTTTCCCTCCGAGAGCCTCCTTGTCACTCCTTGTCCCTCCTGGTCCCTCCTTATCCCTCCTTGTCCCTACTTGTCCCTCATTGAACCTCCTTGTCCCTCATGGCCCCTCCTTGTCACTCCTTTTCCCTCCTTTTCCCTCCTTGTCCCTCCTTGTCCCACATTGCCCCTCCTTGTCCCTCATTGCACCTCCTTGTCACTCCTTTTCCGTCCTTTTCCCTCCTTGTCCCTCCATATCCCTCCTTGTCACTCCTTTCCCTCCTTGCCCCTCCTTGTCCCTCCTGGTCCCTACTTGTCCCTCATTGAACCTCCTTGTCCCTCATGGCCCCTCCTTTTCCCTCCTTGTCCCTCCTTGTCCCACATTGCCCCTCCTTGTCCCTCATTGCACCTCCTTGTCACTCCTTTTCCGTCCTTTTCCCTCCTTGTCCCTCCTTATCCCTCCTTGTCACTCCTTTCCCTCCTTGCCCCTCCATGTCCCTCCTGGTCCCTCCTTTTCCCTCATTGCCCTCCTTATCCCTCCTTGTCCCTCTTTGCTCCTCCTTTGTCCTCCTTTTCTTTCTGTTCCCTCCTTGCCCCTCCTTGACCCTCATATTCCCTCCATGTCCCACCTAGTTCCTGCTTGTCCCTCCTTCTCCCTCCTTGTCCCTCATTGCCCCTCCTTGTCACTTCTTTTCCGTCCTTTTCCCTCCTTATCCCTCCTTGTCACTCCTTTCCCTCCTTATCCCTCCTTGTCACTCCTTTCCCTCCTTATCCCTCCTTGTCCGTTATTGCCCCTGCTGTCCCACCATTTTCCTCCTTGTCCCTCCTTGTTCCTCCTTTGCACTACCTTTTCCTCCTTTCCCCCTTTTCCCCCCTTTTCCCTCCTAGTCCCTCCTTGTCCCTCCTTGTCCCTTATTGTCCCTCCTTGTCCCTCCTTGTCCCACCCTGACCCTCCTTGTCCCTCCTTGCCCCTGCTTGTCCCTGCTTGTCCCTGCTTGTCGCTGCTTGTCCCTGCTTGTCCCTCCTTGTCCCTCCTTGATCCTACTTGTCCCTACTTGTCCCTCCTTGACTCTCCTTGTCCCTCCTGGTCCGTACTTGTCCCTCCTTGTCCCTCCTTGTCCCTCAATGTCCATCCTGGTCTCTCCTTGCTCCTCCTTGCCCATCTTTTCCCTCCTTGTCCCTCAATGTCCATCCTGGTCTCTCCTTGCTCCTCCTTGCCCATCTTTTCCCTCCTTGTCCCTCATTATCCCTCCTGGTCCGTACTTGCACTCCTTGGCCCTCCTTGTCCCTCATTGCCCATCGTTGCCCCTCCTTGACCCTCATTGCCCCTCCTTGTCACTCCTTGTCCCTCATTGTCCCTCATTGTTCCTCCTTGTCCCTCATTGTTCCTCCTTGTCCCTCCTGGTCCGTACTTGTCCCTCCTTGTTCCTCATTTTCCCTCCTTGTCCCTCCTGGTCCGTACTTGTTCTTCATTTTCCCTGCTTGTCCTTCCTTGTTCCTCCTTGTCCCTCATTGCCCCTCCTTTGTCCTCCTTTTCCCTCCTTTTCCCTCCTTCTCCCTCATTGTCCCTCCTCTTCCCTCCTTGTCCCTCCTGGTCCGTACTTGTCCCTCCTTGGCCCTCCTTGTTCCTCATTTTCCCTGCTTGTCCCTCCTTGTCCCTCATTGCCCCTCCTTTATCCTCCTTTTCCCTCCTTGTCACTCCTTGTCCCTCCTAGTACCTCCTTTTCCCTCCTTGCCCCTCCTTGACCCTCCTAGTCCCCGCTTATCCCTCCTTGTCCCTCCTGGTCCGTACTTGTCCCTCCTTGTCCCTCCTTGACCCTTCTTGCACCTCATTACCCCTCATTGTCCCTCCTGGTCCGTACTTGTCCATCCTTGTTCCTCATTTTCCCTGCTTGTCCCTCCTTGTCCCTCATTGCCCCTCCTTTGTCCTCCTTGTCCCTCCTAGTCCCCGCTCATCCCTCCTTGTTCCTCCTGGTCCGTACTTGTCCCTCCTTGTGCCTCCTTGTCCCTCATTGTCCGTCCTGGTCCCTCCTTGTCCATCCTTGTTTTTCCTTGTCACTCCTTTTCCCTGCTTTTCCCTCCTTTTCCCTTCTTGATCCTCATTGTACCTGCTTGGCCCTCCATGTCCCTCCTCGTCCCCTCTCGTCACTCCTTTCTCTCCTTGTCCCTCCTTGACCCTCCTTGACCTTCCTTGACCCTCCTTGACCCTCCTTGACCCTCCTTGACCCTCCTTGTCCCTCCTTGTCCCTCCTTGCCCTCATTGCCTCTCCTTTGTCCTCCTTTTCCCTCCTTGTCAATCCCTGACCCTCCTTGCCCCATCTTTTCTCTCCTTGTCCCTCATTATCCCTCCTTGTACCACAATGTCCCTCCTGGTCCGTACTTGTCCCTCCTTGTCACTCCTTGTCCCTCCTTGGTCATCCTTGTCCCTCATTGCCCCTCCTTTATCGTCCTTTTCCCTCCTTGTCACTCCTTGTCCCTCCTTGCCCCTCCTAGTACCTGCTCGTACCTCCTTTTCCCTCCTTGCCCCTCCTTGACCCTCCCAGTCCCTCCTAGTCCCCGCTCATCCCACCTTGTCCCTCCTAGTCCCCGCTCATCCCTCCTTGTCCCTCCTGGTCTGTACTTGTCCGTCCTGATCCCTCCTTGTCCCTCCTTGTTCCTCCTTGTCGCTCCTTTCCCTCCTGGTCCCTCCATGTCACTCCTTGTCTCTCCTTGCCCCTCCTTGTCCCTGCTTGTCCACAATTGTCCTTCCTTGTCCCTCCTTGACAATCCTAGTCCCTCCTTGTCTCTTCTTGTCTGTCCATGCCCCTCCTGGTCCCTCCTTGCCCCTTCTTTTCCCTCCTTGTCCCTCCTTGTTCCTCCTTGCCACTCCTTTCCCTCCTGGACCCTCCTTATCCCTCCCTGTACCTCCTTTTCCTTCCTTGTCCCTATTCGTCCCTCCTTGATCCTGCTTGTCCCTTCTTGACCCTGCTTGTCCTTCCTTGTCCCTATTCGTCCCTCCTTGATCCTGCTTGTCCCTTCTTGTCCCTCATTGCCCCTCCATGTCCCTCCTTTTCCCTCCTTGTCCCGTCATGACCCGCCTTGTCCCTGTTTGTCCCTCCTTGATCCTGCTTGTCCCTACTTGTCCCTCCTTGTCACTCCTTGTCCCTTCTTGACCCTCCTTGTCCGTCCTTGTCCATGTTTGTCCCTCCTTGATCCTGCTTGTCCCTCCTTGTACCTTCTTGTCCCTCCTTGTCCCTCCTTGACCCTCCTGGTCCCTCCTTTCTCCTACTTGCCTCTCATTGGCCCTCCTTGTCACTCCTTTTCCCTCATTGCCCTTCATTGTCCCTCCTTTTCCCTCCTTGTCTTTCCTTGTCCCTCCTTGTCCGCCTTGTCCCTGTTTGTCCCTCCTTGATCCTGCTTGTCCTTCCTTGTCCCTCCTTGTCCGCCTTGTCCCTGTTTGTCCCTCCTTGATCCTGCTTGTCCTTCCTTGTCTCTGTTTGTCCCTTCTTGATCCTGCTTGACCCTTCTTGTCCCTCCTTGAATCTCCTTGACCCTCCTGGTCCCTCCTTGCTCCTACTTGCCCTCATTGCCCCTCCTTGGCCCTCCTTGTCACTGCTTTTCCCTCATTGTCCCTCCTTGTCTTTCCTTGTCCCTCCTTGTCCCTCCTTATCCCTGCTTGTCCCTCCTGGTCCCTCCTTGTCCCTCGTTGTCCCTCGTTGTCCCTCGTTGTCCCTCGTTGTCTCTCGTTGCCCCTCGTTGTCCGTACTTATCCCTCCTTGTCCCTCCTTGTCCCTCCTTGTCTCTCCTTGTCCCTCATTGCCCCTAATTGTCCCTCCTGGTCCCTCCTTGCTCTTTATTGCCCCTTCTTTTCCCTCCTTGTCCCTCGTTATCCCTCCTTGTACCTCCTGGTCCGAACTTGTCCCTCCTTGTCCCTTATTGCCCCTCATTGTCCCTCCTTGACCCTCCTTGTCCCTCCTGGTCCGTACTTATCCCTCCTTGTCTCTCCTTGTCCCTCATTGCCCCTCCTGGTCCCTCCTTGCTCTTCATTGCCCCTTCTTTTCCCTCCTTGTCCCTCCTTGACCCTCCTTGTCCCTCCTGGTCCGTACTTATCCCTCCTTGTCCCTCCTTGTCTCTCCTTGTCCCTCATTGCCCCTCCTGGTCCCTCCTTGCTCTTCATTGCCCCTTCTTTTCAATCCTTGTCCCTCCTGGTCCGTACTTGTCCCTCCTTGTCCCTTATTGCCCCTCATTGTCCATCCTTGTTCCTCCTTGGCCCTCCTTGTCCCTTCATGTCCCTGCTTGTCCCTCCTTGCCCGTCCTTGTCCCAACTTGTCCCTCCCTGTCCCTCCTTGTCCTTCCTTGTCCCTATTTGTCCCTCCTTGTCACTCCTTGACCCTCCTTGTCCCTCCTGGTCCGTACTTATCCCTCCTTGTCACTCCTTTTCAATCATTTTCCTTCCTTGTCCCTCCTTGTCACTCCTTTTCCCTCCTCGTCTCTCCTTGCCCTCCTTGTCCCTTCTTCTCACTCTTTTTCCCTCCTGGTCCCTCATTGCCCCTCCTTGCCACTCCTTCTCCCTCTTTGTTCTCCTTTTGATCCTCATTGTCCCTCCTTGTCACTTCTTTCAATCATTTTCCCTCTTTGTCCCTCCTTGTCACTCCTTTCCCACCTTATCCCTCATTTCCCCTCCTTGTCTCTCCTTACCCCTCCTTGACCTTTCTTGTCACTCTTTTTCCCACCTGGACCCTCATTGCTCCTCATTGCCCCTCCTTTGTCCTCCTTGTCCCTCCTTGTCCCTCCTTGTCCCTCCTTTTCCCTCCTTTTCCCTCCTTTACCCTCCTTATCCCTCCTTGTCCCTCCCTTTCGTTCCTTTTCCCTCATTGCCCCTCCTTATCCCTACTTGTCCCTCATTGAACCTCCTTGTCCCTCCTTGCCCTCCTTGTCACTCCTTTTTCGTCCTTTTCCCTCCTTGTCACTCCTTTCCCTCCTTGTCACTCCTTTCCCTCCTTGCCCCTCCTGGTCCCTCCTTATCCCTCATTTCCCCTCCTTGTCCTCCTCATCATTCCTTGTCCCTTATTGTCCCTGCTTGTCCCTCGTTGTCTCTCATTGCCCCTCCTTGACCATCCCCGACCCTCATTGTCCCTCCTTGCCCCTTCTTGTCCCTGCTTCACCCTCCTTGTCCATCCTTTCCCTCCTTGTCCATCATTGCCCGTCCTTGTACCTCCTTGACCATCATTTTCTTGTCCTTCCTTGACACTCATTGCACATCCTTTGTCCTCCTTTTCCCTCCTTGTCCATCCTTGACCCTCATTGTCCCTCCTAGTCCCTGCTTGTCCCTCATTTTCGTTCATTTTCCCTCATTGCCCCTCCTTATCCCTCCTTGTCCCTACTTGTCCCTCATTGAACCTCCTTGTCCCTCCTTGCCTTCCTTGTCACTCCTTTTTCGTCCTTTTCCCTTCTTGTCCCTCCTTATCCCTCATTTATCCTCCTTGTCCTCCTCATCACTCCTTGTCCCTTAATGTCCCTGCTTGTCCCTCATTGTCTCTCATTGCAACTCCTTGTCCCTCCTTGACCATCCCTGACCCTCATTGTCCCTCTTTGCCCCTTCTTGTCCCTGCTTCACCCTCCTTGTCCATTATTTTCCCTCCTTGTCCCTCATTGCCCGTCCTTGTCCCTTCTTGACCATCATTGTCTTGTCCTTCCTTGCCACTCATTGCACATCCTTTGTCCTCCTTGTCCCTCCTTGTCCCTCCTTGCCCCTCATTGTCCCTCATTGCCCCCCTTATCACTCCTTGTACTTCCTTGTCCCTCCTTGTCACTCCTTTCCCTCATTTTATCTCCTTGTCTCTCCTTACCCCTCCTAGTCCCTTCTGGTCACTCTTTTTCCCTCCTGACCCTCATTGCTCCTCATTGTCCCTCCTTTGTTTTCCTTTTCCCTCCTTGTCACTCCCTTTCAATCATTTTCCCTGCTTTTCCCTCCTTTTCCCTCCTTTTCCCTCCTTGTCTCTCCTTGCCCCTCCTTGCGACTCCTTCTCCCTCTTTGTTCCTCTTTGTCCCTCCTTGTCCCTCCTTGTCCTTCCTTGTCCCTCATTGGCCCTCCTTGTCCTTCCTTGTCCCTCATTGGCCCTCCCTGTCCCAGATGTCCCTGCGTGTCCCTCATTGTCCCTCATTGCTCCTTCTTTTCCCTCCTTGTCCCTGCTTGTCCCTCTTTTTCATTCATTGTCCCTCCTTGTCGCTCCTTAACCCTCCTTGTACCTCCTTGACCCTCACTTTCCCTCCTTGTCCCTACTTTTCCCTTCTTGTCCCTCCTTGCCCCTCATTGCCCGTCCTTGTCCCTCCTTATCCCTCCTTGACCCTCGTTGTCCCTCCTTGTTCCTCCTTGTCCCTCATTGCCCCTCCTTTGTCTTCCTTTTCCCTCCTTGTCACTCCTTGTCCCTCATTACCCGTCCTTGTCCCTCCTTATCCCTCCTTGACCCTCATTGTCCCTCCTTGTTCCTCCTTGACCCTCATTGCCCCTCCTTTGTCCTCCTTGGCCCTCCTTGACACTCCTTGTCACTCCTTTCAATCATTTTCCCCCTTTGTCCCTCCTTTTCAATCCTTTCCCTCCTTTTCTCTCCTAACCTCTCCTTGACCCTTCTTGTCACTCTTTTTCCCACCTGGACCCTCATTGCTCCTCAATGCCCCTCCTTGTCTCTCCTTGCCCCTACAAGTCCCTCCGTGTTCCTCCTTGTCACTCCTTGTCCCTCCTTGTCCCTCATTGCCCCTCCTTTTCCCTCATTGCCCCTCCTTGTCCCTCCGAGACCCTCATTGTCTCTCCTTGATCCTCCTTTTCCCTCCTTGTCCCTCCTTGTCGCTCCTTATCCCTCCTTGTCCCTCATTGACCCTCCTTGTCACTCCTTTTTCGTCCTTTTCCCTCCTTGTCCCTTCTTTTCCCTCCTTTTCACTCCTTGTCCCTCATTGACCCTCATTGCCCCTCCTTGTCCCTCCTTGTCCTTCCTTTTCCCTCCGAGAGCCTCCTTGTCCCTCCTTGTCCCTCCTTGTCACTCCTTGTCCCTCCTTGCCCCACCTAATCCCTCCTTGTCCCTCCTTGTCCCTCCTTGTCCCTCCTTGTCCCTCCTTGTCCCTCATTGTCCCTCATTGCCCCTCCTTGTCCATCCTTGTCCCAGCTTGTCCCTCCTTGTCCCTCTTTGCTCCTCCTTTGTCCTCCTTTTCTTTCTGTTCCCTCCTTGCCCCTCCTTGACCGTCCTTGACCCTCATATTCCCTCCATGTCCCACCTAGCTCCTGCTTGTCCCTCCTTCTCCCTTCTTCTCCCTCCTTCTCCTTCCTTCTCCCTCCTTCTCCCTCCTTCTCCCTCCTTGTCCCTCATTGCCCCTCCTTGTCACTCCTTTTTCGTCCTTTTCCCTCCTTATCCCTCCTTGTCACTCCTTTCCCTCCTTATCCCTCCTCGTCCCTTATTGTCCCTGCATGTCCCTCATTGTCACTCCTTTGTCCTCCTTGTCCCTCATTGACCCTCATTGTCACTCCTTTTCCCTCCTTGACCCTCCTTGTCGCTAATTATCCCTTCTTTTCCCTCCTTTTCACTCCTTGTCCCTCATTGACCCTCATTGCCCCTCCTTGCCCCTCCACTTCCCTCCATATCCCTCCTTGTCACTCCTTTCCCTCCTTATCCCTCCTTGTCCCTTATTGTCCCTCATTGTCTCTCATTGTCACTCCTTTGTCCTCCTTGTCGCTCCTTGTCCCTCCTTTTCCCTCATTTTCCCTCCTTGTCCCTTCTTTTCCCTGCTTCACACTCCTTTTCGCTCCTTTTCCCTCCTTGTCCCTACTTGTCCCTCCTTGTCACTCCTTTTCCGTCCTTTTCCCTCATTGTCCCTCCTTGTCACTGCTTGTCACTCCTTTCCCTCCTTGTCCCTCCTTGTCCCTCATTGCCCCTCCTTGTCCTCCTTGTCCCTCCTTGTCCCTCCTTGTCCCTGCTTGTCCCTCCTTGTCCCTATTTGCTCCTCCTTTGTCCTCCTTTTCTATCTGTTCCCTCCTTGTCCCTATTTGCTCCTCCTTTGTCCTCCTTTTCTATCTGTTCCCTCCTTGCCCCTCCTTGACCGTCCTAGACCCCCATATTCCCTCCATGTCCCACCTAGTTCCTGCTTGTCCCTCCTTATCCCTCCTTGTCCCTCATTTCCCCTCCTTGTCACTCCTTTTCCCTCCTTGTCACTCCTTTCCCTCCTTATCCCTCCTTGTCCCTGCTTGTCCCTCATTGTCTCTCATTGTCTCTCCTTTGTCCTCCTTTTCCCTCCTTGTCCCTCATTGACCCTCATTGCCCCTCCTTGTCACTCCTTATCCCTCCTTGTCCCTCATTGACCCTCATTGCCCCTCCTTGTCACTCCTTTTCCGTCCTTATCCCTCCTTGTCACTCCTTTCCCTCCTTATCCCTCCTTGTCACTCCTTTCCCTCCTTATCCCTCCTTGTCCCTTATTATCCCTGCTTGTCCCTCATTGTCTCTCATTGCCACTCCTTTGTCCCTCCTTGTCCCTCCTTGACCATCCCTGACCCTCATTGTCCCTCCAAGTCCCTACTTGTCCCTCCTTTTCCTTCCTTGACCCTCCTTATCCCTTCTTGTCCCTCCTTGTTTCTCCTTGTCCCTCATTGGCCCTCCTTTGTCCTCCTTTTCCCTCCTTGTCCCTCATTGACCCTCATTGCCCCTCCTTGTCACTCCTTTTCCGGCCTTTTCCCTCCTTATCCCTCCTTATCCCTCCTTGTCACTCCTTTCCCTCCTTATCCTTCCTTGTCACTCCTTTCCCTCCTTATCCCTCCTTGTCCCTTATTGTCCCTCATTGTCTCTCATTGTCTCTCATTGCCACTCCTTTGTCCTCCTTGTCCCTCCTTGTCCCTCTTTGACCATCCTTGACCATCCCTAACCCTCATTGTCCCTCCAAGTCCCTCCTTGTCACTCAATTTCCTTCCTTGTCCCTCCTAATCCCTCCTTGACCATCCTTGACCATCCCTGACCCTCATTGTCCCTCCAAGTCCCTACTTGTCCCTCCTTTTCTTCCTTGACCCTCCTTATCCCTTCTTGTCCCTCCTTGTCCCTCCTTGTCCCTCATTGGCCCTCCTTGGCCCTCATTGACCCTTATTGCCCCTCCTTGTCACTCCTTTTCCGTCCTTTTCCCTCCTTATCCCTCCTTATCCCTCCTTATCCCTCCTTGTCACTCCTTTCCCTCCTTATCCCTCCTTGTCACTCCTTTCCCTCCTTATCCCTCCTAGTCCCTGCTTGTCCCTCATTGTCTCTCATTGCCACTCCTTTGTCCTCCTTGTCCCTCCTTGACCATCCCTGACCCTCATTGTCCCTCCAAGTCCCTACTTGTCCCTCCATGTCCCACCTAGTTCCTGCTTGTCCCTCCTTTCCCTCCTTTTATCTCCTTGTCTCTCCTTAAACCTCCTAGTCCCTTCGTGTCACTCTTTTTCCCTCCTGGACCTCATTGCTCCTCATTGCCCCTCCTTTGTCTTCCTTTTCCCTCCTTGTCACTCCTTTTCAATCATTTTCCCTCCTTGTCACTCCTTTTTCCCTCCTTGTCACTCCTTGTCCCTTCTTCTCACTCTTTTTCCCTCCTGGTCCCTCATTGCTCCTCATTGCCCCTCCTTTGTCCTTCTTGTCCCTCCCTGTCCCTCCTTGTCCCTCATTGCCCCTCCTTTTCCCTCCTTGCCACTCCTTGCCACTCCTTCTTCTTTTCCCTCCTTGTCCCTACTTGTCCCTCTTTTTCACTCATTGTCCCTCCTTGTCGCTCCTTGACCCTCCTTGTACCTCCTTGACCCTCATTTTCCCTCCTTTTCCCTCTTTGTCCCTCCTTTTCCCTTCTTGTCCCTCCTTGCCCCTGCTTCACCCTCCTTGTCCCTCCTTTTCCCTCCTTGTCCCTCATTGCCCGTCCTTGTCCCTCCTTGTCCCTCATTGCCCGTCCTTGTACCTCCTTATCCCTCCTTGACCTTCATTGTCCCTCCTTGTTCCTCCTTGTCCCTCATTGCCCCTCCTTTGTCCTCCTTTTCCCTCCTTGTCTTTCCTTTCAATCATTTTCCCTCTTTGTCCCTCCTTGTCACTCCTTGTTCGTCATTTCCCGTCCTTGTCCCTCATTGTCCCTCCTTGTTCCTCCTTGACCATCATTGCCCCTCCTTTGTCCTCCTTGACACTCCTTTCAATCATTTTCCCCCTTTGTCCCTCCTTGTCCTCCTTGTCACTCATTTTCAATCCTTTCCCTCCTTTTCTCTACTTGTCTCTCCTTACCCCTCCTTGACCCTTCTTGTCACTCTTTTTCCCTCCTGGACCCTCATTGCCCCTCCTTTGTCCTCCTTGTCTCTCCTTGCCCCTACTAGTCCCTCCGTGTTCCTCCTTGTCCCTCCTTGTCCCTCATTGCCCCTCCTTTTCCCTCATTTCCCCTCCTTGTCCCTCCGAGACCCTCCTTGTCACTCCTTGATCCTCCTTGTCATTGCTTGTCCCTCCTTGTCGCTCCTTATCCCTCCTTTTCACTCCTTTTCCCTCCTTGTCCCTCATTGACCCTCCTTGTCCCTCCTTGTCACTCCTTTTCCCTCCTTTTCCCTCCTTGTCCCTCCTTGTCTCTGCATGCCCCTCCTTGCCCCTTCTATGCCCTCCTTGTTCCTCCTTGTCACTCCTTTCCCTCCTTTACCCTCCTGGTCCCTACTTGTCTCTCCTTATCCCTCCTTGTCCCTCCTGGTCCGTAATTGTCCCTCATTGTCCTTCCATGTCCCTACTTGTCCCTCCCTGTCCCTGCTTGACCCACCATGTCCCTATTTGTCCCTCCTTGATCCTGCTTGTCCCTTCTTGTCCCTCCTTGTCCCTCATTGCCCCTCCATGTCCCTCATTGCCCCTCCTTTTCCTACTTTTCCCTCATTGTCCGTCCTTGTCCCTCCTGGTCCTTCCTTTTCCCTCCATGACCCTCCTTGTCCCTCCTGGTCCGTACTTATCCCTCCTTGTCCCTCATTGCCCCTAATTGTCCCTCCTGGTCCCTCATTGCTCTTCATTGCCCCTTATTTTCCCTCCTTGTCCCTCATTATCCCTCCTTGTCCCTCCTGGTCCGTACTTGTCCCTTATTGTCCCTCATTGTCCCTCCTTGTTCCTCCTTGGCCCTCCTTTTTCCTTCATGTCAATGCTTGTCCCTCCTTGCCCGTCCATGTCCCTTCTTATCCCTCCTTGTCCCACCTTGTCCCTCATTGCCCCTCCTTGTCTGTCCTTGTCCCTCCTTGTCACTCATTGTCCCTCCTTGACCCTGCTTGTCCCTACTTGTCTCTCCTTGCGCCTCCTTGGTCTTCCTTGGGCCTGTTTGTCGCTCCTTGATCCTGCTTGTCCCTCCTTGCCCCTCCTTTTCCCGCCTTGTCCCTCATTGCAACTCCTTGGCCCTCCTTTTCACTCCTTTTCCCTCATTGATCCTCATTGTCCCTCCTTTTCCCTCCTTGTCATTCCTTGTCCCTCATTTTCCCTCCTTGTCTTTCCTTGTCCCTCCATGTCTCTGCTTGTAACTCCTTATCCCTCCTTGTCACTCCTTGACCATCCTTGTCCCTCCTTGACCCTCCTTGTCCCACCTGATCCGTACTTGTCCCTAATTGTCCCTCATGGTCCCTCCTTGCTCCTCATTGCCCCTTCTTTTCCCTCCATGTCCCTCATTATCCATCCTTGTCCCTCATGGCCCCTCATTGTCCCTCCTTGTTCCTCCTTGTCCCTCCTTGTCCCTTCTTGTACCTGCTTGTCCCTCCTTGCCCCTTCTTACCCCTCCTTGTCCCACCTTATCCCTCATTGCCCCTCCTTGTCCGTCCTTGTCCCTCCTGGTCCCTCCTTGTCCGTCCTTCTCCCTCCTTGTTCCTCCTGTCCCTCCCTTTCCCTCCTTGTCACTCCTTGTCTTTCCTTGTCCCTCCATGTCTCTGCTTGTCCCTCCTTATCCCTGCTTGTCGCTCCTTGGCCCTCCTGGTCATTCCTTGTCACTCCTTGACCATCCTTGTCCCTCCTGATCCGTACTTGTCCTTAATTGCCCCTAATTGTCCCTCATGGTCCCTCCTTGCTCCTCATAGCCACTTATTTTCCCTCCTTGTCCCTCATGGCCCCTCATTGTCCCTCCTTGTTCCATCTTTTCCCTCCTTGACCCTCCTTTTCCCTCCTTTCCCTGCTTTTCCCTCCTTGTCGCTCCTTGTCCCTCCTAGTGTTTCCTTGTCCCTCCTTGTCCCTGATTATCCCTGCTTGTCCCTTGTTGTCCCTCGTTGTCTTTCCCTGTCCCTCCTTGTCCCTCTTTGTCACTCCTTGACCCTCCTGGTACGTACTTATCCCTCCTTGTCACTCCTTGTCCCTCATTGCCCCTAATTGTCCCTCCTGGTCCCTCCTTGCTCTTCATTGCCTCTTCTTTTCCCTCCTTGTCCTTCCTGGTCCGTACTTGTCCTCCTTGTCCCTTATTGCCCCTCCTTTTCCCTTCATGTCCCTGCTTGTCCATCCTTGTCCCTGCTTGTCCCTCCTTGTCCCTCCTTGCCCCTTCTTACCCCTCCTTGTCCACCTTGTCCCTCATTGCCCCTCCTTGTCCGTCCTTGTCCCTCCTGGTCCCTCCTTGTCCGTCCTTCTCCCTCCTTGTTTCTCCTGTCCCTCCTTTTCCCTCCTTGTCCCTCCTTGTCTTTCCTTGTCCCTCCATGTCTCTGCTTGTCCCTCCTTATCCCTGCTTGTCGCTCCTTGGCCCTCCTGGTCCCTCCTTGTCCCTCCTTGTCCCTCCTTGACCATCCTTGTCCCTCCTGATCCGTACTTGTCCCTAATTGCCCCTAATTGTCCCTCATGGTCCCTCCTTGTCACTCATTGTCCCTCCTTGACCCTGCTTGTCCCTACTTGTCTCTCCTTGCGCCTCCTTGGTCTTCCTTGGGCCTGTTTGTCGCTCCTTGATCCTGCTTGTCCCTCCTTGCCCCTCCTTTTCCCGCCTTGTCCCTCATTGCAACTCCTTGGCCCTCCTTTTCACTCCTTTTCCCTCATTGATCCTCATTGTCCCTCCTTTTCCCTCCTTGTCATTCCTTGTCCCTCATTTTCCCTCCTTGTCTATCCTTGTCCCTCCATGTCTCTGCTTGTAACTCCTTATCCCTGCTTGTCGCTCCTTGTCCCTCCTGGTCCCTCCTTGTCACTCCTTGACCATCCTTGTCCCTCCTTGACCCTCCGTGTCCCACCTGATCCGTACTTGTCCCTAATTGTCCCTCATGGTCCCTCCTTGCTCCTCATTGCCCCTTCTTTTCCCTCCATGTCCCTCATTATCCATCCTTGTCCCTCATGGCCCCTCATTGTCCCTCCTTGTTCCTCCTTGTCCCTCCTTGTCCCTTCTTGTACCTGCTTGTCCCTGCTTGTCCCTCCTTGCCCCTTCTTACCCCTCCTTGTCCCACCTTGTCCCTCATTGCCCCTCCTTGTCCGTCCTTGTCCCTCCTGGTCCCTCCTTTTCCCTCCTTGTCCGTCCTTCTCCCTCCTTGTTCCTCCTGTCCCTCCCTTTCCCTCCTTGTCACTCCTTGTCTTTCCTTGTCCCTCCATGTCTCTGCTTGTCCCTCCTTATCCCTGCTTGTCGCTCCTTGGCCCTCCTGGTCCCTCCTTGTCACTCCTTGACCATCCTTGTCCCTCCTTGACCATCCTTGTCCCTCCTGATCCGTACTTGTCCTTAATTGCCCCTAATTGTCCCTCATGGTCCCTCCTTGCTCCTCATTGCCACTTCTTTTCCCTCCTTGTCCCTCATGGCCCCTCATTGTCCCTCCTTGTTCCATCTTTTCCCTCCTTTCCCTCCTTGACCCTCCTTTTCCCTCCTTGACCCTCCTTTTCCCTCCTTTCCCTGCTTTTCCCTCCTTGTCGCTCCTTGTCCCTCCTAGTGTTTCCTTGTCCCTCCTTGTCCCTGATTATCCCTGCTTGTCCCTTGTTGTCCCTCGTTGTCTTTCCCTGTCCCTCCTTGTCCCTCCTTGTCCCTCTTTGTCACTCCTTGACCTTCCTGGTCCGTACTTGTCCTCCTTGTCCCTTATTGCCCCTCCTTTTCCCTTCATGTCCCTGCTTGTCCCTCCTTGTCCCTGCTTGTCCCTCCTTGCCCCTTCTTACCCCTCCTTGTCCCACCTTGTCCCTCATTGCCCCTCCTTGTCCCTCCTGGTCCCTCCTTGACCGTCCTTCTCCCTCCTGTCCCTCCTTTTCCCTCCTTGTCCCTCCTTGTCTTTCCTTGTCCCTCCATGTCTCTGCTTGTCCCTCCTTATCCCTGCTTGTCGCTCCTTGGCCCTCCTGGTCCCTCCTTGTCCCTCCCTGTCACTCCTTGACCATCCTTGTCCCTCCTGATCCGTACTTGTCCCTAATTGCCCCTAATTGTCCCTCATGGTCCCTCTTTGCTCCTCATTTCCACTTCTTTTCCCTCCTTGTCCCTCATTATCCCTCCTTGTCCCTCATGGCCCCTCATTGTCCCTCCTTGTTCCATCTTTTCCCTCCTTTCCCTCCTTGACCCTCCTTTTCCCTCCTTTCCCTGCTTTTCCCTCCTTGTCGCTCCTTGTCCCTCCTTGTCTTTCCTTGTCCCTCCTTGTCCCTGCTTATCCCTGCTTGTCCCTTGTTGTCTCTCCCTGTCCCTCCTTGTCCCTCCTTGACCCTCCTTGTCCCTCTTTGTCACTCCTTGACCCTCCTGGTACGTACTTATCCCTCCTTGTCACTCCTTGTCCCTCATTGCCCCTAATTGTCCCTCCTGGTCCCTCCTTGCTCTTCATTGCCCCTTCTATTCCCTCCTTGTCCCTCCTGGTCCGTACTTGTCCTCCTTGTCCCTTATTGCCCCTCCTTTTCCCTTCATGTCCCTGCTTGTCCCTCCTTGTCCCTGCTTGTCCCTCCTTGCTCCTCCTTGGCCCTCCTGGTCCCTCCTTGTCACTCCTTGACCATCCTTGTCCCTCCTTGACCCTCCTTGTCCCTCCTGATCCGTACTTGTCCTTAATTGCCCCTAATTGTCCCTCATGGTTCCTCCTTGCTCCTCATTGCCACTTCTTTTCCCTCCTTGTCCCTCATGGCCCCTCATTGTCCCTCCTTGTTCCATCTTTTCCCTCCTTTCCCTCCTTTCCCTCCTTGACCCTCCTTTTCCCTCCTTTCCCTGCTTTTCCCTCCTTGTCGCTCCTTGTCCCTCCTAGTGTTTCCTTGTCCCTCCTTGTCCCTGATTATCCCTGCTTGTCCCTTGTTGTCCCTCGTTGTCTTTCCCTGTCCCTCCTTGTCCCTCCTTGTCCCTCTTTGTCACTCCTTGACCTTCCTGGTCCGTACTTGTCCTCCTTGTCCCTTATTGCCCCTCCTTTTCCCTTCATGTCCCTGCTTGTCCCTCCTTGTCCCTGCTTGTCCCTCCTTGTCCCTCCTTGCCCCTTCTTACCCCTCCTTGTCCCACCTTGTCCCTCATTGCCCCTCCTTGTCCCTCCTGGTCCCTCCTTGACCGTCCTTCTCCCTCCTGTCCCTCCTTTTCCCTCCTTGTCCCTCCTTGTCTTTCCTTGTCCCTCCATGTCTCTGCTTGTCCCTCCTTATCCCTGCTTGTCGCTCCTTTACCCTCCTGGTCCCTACTTGTCTCTCCTTATCCCTCCTTGACCCTCCTTGTCCCTCCTGGTCCGTACTTGTCCCTCATTGTCCTTCCTTGTCCCTACTTGTCCCTCCCTGTCCCTGCTTGACCCACCTTGTCCCTCCTTGATCCTGCTTGCCCCTTCTTGTCCCTCCTTGTCCCTCATTGCCCCTCCATGTCCCTCATTGCCCCTCCTTTTCCCTCATTGTCCGTCCTTGTCCCGCCTTGTCCCTCCTGGTCCTTCCTTTTCCCTCCATGACCCTCCTTGACCCTCCTTGTCCCTCCTGGTCCGTACTTATCCCTCCTTGTCCCTCATTGCCCCTAATTGTCCCTCCTGGTCCCTCATTGCTCTTCATTGCCCCTTATTTTCCCTCCTTGTCCCTCATTATCCCTCCTTGTCCCTCCTGGTCCGTACTTGTCCCTCCTGGTCCGTACTTGTCCCTAATTGTCCCTCATGGTCCCTCCTTGCTCCTCATTGCCCCTTCTTTTCCCTCCTTGTCCCTCATTATCCCTCCTTGTCCCTCACGGCCCCTCATTGTCCCTCCTTGTTCCTCCTTGTCCCTCCTTGTTCCTCCTTGTCCCTCCTAGTTCCTCCTTGTCTTTCCTTCTCCCTCCATGTCTCTGCTTGTCCCTCCTTATCCCTGCTTGTCGCTCCTTGTCCCTCCTGGTCCCACCTTGTCCCTCCTTGTCACTCCTTGACCATCCTTGTCCCTCCTTGACCCTCCTTGTCCCTCCTGATCCGTACTTGTCCCTAATTGTCCCTCATGGTCCCTCCTTGCTCCTCATTGCCCCTTCTTTTCCCTCCTTGTCCCTCATTATCCCTCCTTGTCCCTCATGGCCCCTCATTGTCCCTCCTTGTTCCTCCTTGTCCCTCCTTGTTCCTCCTTGTTCCTCCTTGTCCCTCCTTTTCCCTCCTTGTCCCTTCTTGTACCTGCTTGTCCCTTCTTGTCCCTGCTTTTCCCTCCTTGTCCCTCCTTGTCCCTCCTTGCCCGTCCTTGCCCCTTCTTACACCTCCTTGTCCCACCTTGTCCCACCTTGTCCCTCATTGCCCCTCCTTGTCCGTCCTTGTCCCTCCTTGTCCCTCCTTGTCCCTCCTTGTTCCTCCTGTCCCTCCTTTTCCCTCCTTGTCCCTCCTTGTCTTTCCATGTCCCTCCATGTCTCTGCTTGTCCCTCCTTATCCCTGCTTGTCGCTCCTTGTCCCTCCTGGTCGCTCCTTGTCCCTCCTTGTCACTCCTTGACCATCCTTGTCCCTCCTTGACCCTCCTTGTCCCTCCTGATCCGTACTTGTCCCTAATTGCCCCTAATTGTCCCTCATGGTCCCTCCTAGCCCCTCATTGCCCCTTCTTTTCCCTCCTTGTCCCTCATTATCCCTCCTTGTCCCTTGTTGTCCCTCGTTGTCTCTCCCTGTCCCTCCTTGACCCTCCTGGTACGTACTTATCCCTCCTTGTCACTCCTTGTCCCTCATTGCCCCTAATTGTCCCTCCTGGTCCCTCCTTGCTCTTCATTGCCCCTTCTTTTCCCTCCTTGTCCCTCCTGGTCCGTACTTGTCCTCCTTGTCCCTTATTGCCCCTCATTGTCCCTCCTTGGCCCTCCTTTTCCCTTCATGTCCCTCCTTGTCCCTCCCTGCCCGTCCTTGTCCCTCCTAGTCCCTACTTGTCCCTCGTTGACCCTCCTGGTCCCTCCTTGCTCTTACTTCCCCCTCCTTTTCCCGCCTTGTCCCTCCTTGCCCCTCCTTGGCCCTCCTTGTCACTCCTTTTGCCTCATTGTCCCTCATTGTCCCTCCTTGTTCCTCCTTTTCCATCCTTTCCCTCCTTGTCTCTCCATGCCCCTCCTGGTCCCTCCTTGCCCCTTCTTTACCCTCCTTGTTCCTCCTTGTCACTCCTTTCCCTCCTTTACCCTCCTGGTCCCACCTTGTCTCTCCTTGTCCCTCCGTGACCCTCATTGTCCCTCCTGGTCCGTACTTGTCCCTCCTTGTCCCTAATTGTCCCTCCTTGTCCTTCCTTGTCCCTCCTTGATCTTCCTTGTTCCTCCTTGTCACTCCTTTCCCTCCTTTACCCTCCTGGTCCCACCTTGTCTCTCCTTGTCCCTCCGTGACCCTCATTGTCCCTACTGGTCCGTGCTTGTCCCTCCTTGTCCTTGCTTGTCCCTCCTTGCTCTTACTTGCCCCTCCTTTTCCCGCCTTGTTCATCATTGCCCCTCCTTGGCCCTCCTTGTCACTACTTTTGCCTCATTGCCCCTAATTGTCCCTCCTTTCCCTCCTTGTCTTTCCTTGTCCCACCTTTTCCCTCCTTGTCTTTCCTTGTCCCTCCATGTCTCTGCTTGTCCCTCCTTATCCCTCCTTGTCACTCCTTGACCCTCCTTGTTCCTCCTTTCCCAATTTTTCCCTCATGGTCCCTCCTGGTCCGTCCTTGTATCTCCTTGTCTCTCGTTGACCCTTCTTGTCCCTCCTGGTCCCTCCTTGTCCATCCTTGGCCCTCCTTAACCCTCATCGTTCCTCCTTGTCCCTCCTGGTCCGGTCTTGTCCCTCCTTTTCCCTCATGTTCCCTCATTTTCCCTCCTTTTCCCTACTTGTCTCTCTTTGTCCCTCAATGTCCCTCCTTATCCCTCCTTGCTCCTCATTGTCCCTCCTTGACCCTCCTTGTCCCTCCTTGTCCCAACTTGTCCCTCCTTGTTCCTCCTTGTTCCTGCTTGTCCCTCCTTGTCCCTCACTGTCCCACTTGTCCCTCATTATCCCTGCTTTCCCTCATTGCTCCTCCTTTTCCTCCTTTTCCCTCATTGTCCGTCCTTGTCCCGCCTTGTACCTCCTGGTCCCTCCTTGTCCGTCCTTGTCCCTTCTGGTCCCTCCTTCTACCTCCTTGTCCCTCGTTATCCCTGCTTGTCCCTCATTGCCCCTCCTTTGTCCTCCTTTTCCCTCATTGTCCCTGCTGTTCCTCCTGGTCCCTACTTGTCCCTTCTTGGCTGTCCCTTCCCTCCTTGTCCCTTCTTCTCCCTCCTTGTTCCTCCTGTCACTCCTTTTTCCTCCTTTCCCTCCTTTTCCCTCCTGGTCCCTCCTTGCTCCTCCATGCCCCTTCTTTTCCCTCCTTATCCCTCCTTTTCCATCCTGGTCCGTACTTTTCCCTCCTTGGCCCTCCGTGTCCCTCCTAGTCCCTCCTTGTCCCTCATTGCCCCTCATTGTCCCACCATGTTCCTCCTTGTCACTCCATTCCCTCCTTGCTCCTCCTTGCCCCTTCTTTTCCCTCCATGTCCCTCATGGCCCCTCATTGTCCCTCCTTGTTCCTCCTTGTCACTCCTTGTCCATCCTGGTCCCTCCTTGCTCCTCCTTGCCCCTTCTTTTCCCTCCTTATCCCTCATTATCCTTCCTGGTCCGTACTTGTCCCTCCATGGCTCTCATTGCCCCTCATTGTCCCTCCTTGTTCCTCCTTGTCACTCCTTTCCCTCCTGGTCCCTCCTTGCTCCTCCTTGCCCCTTCTTTTCCCTCCATATACCTCCTTGTCCATCCTGGTCCCTCCTTGGCCCTCCGTGTCCCTCCTTGTCCCTCCTTGACCCTCCTGGTCCGTACTTATCTCTCCTTGTCCCTCCTAGTCCCTACTTGTCCCTCGTTGACCCTCCTTGACCCTCCTGGTCCCTCCTTGCTCTTACTTGCCCCTCCTTTTCCCGCCTTGTCCCTCATTGCCCCTCCTTGGCCATCCTTGTCACTCCTTTTGCCTCATTGCCCCTCATTGTCCCTCCTTGTACATCCTTTTCCAACCTTTCCCTCCTTGTCTTTCCTTGTCCCTCCTTTTCTCCTTTCCCTCCATTTCCCTCCTTTTCCCTCCTTGTCCCTCGTTGTCTTTCCTTGTCCCTCCATGTCTCTGCTTGTCCCTCCTTATTCCAGCTTTTCCCTCCTTGTTTCTCCTTGTCAAACCTTGTCACTCCTTTTCCCTCCTTGACCCTCCTTGTCTCACCATGCCCCTCCTTGCCCCTTCTTTTCCCTCCTTGTTCCTCCTTTCCCTCCTTTACCCTCCTGGTCCCTCCTTGTGTCTCCTTGTCCCTCCGTGACCCTCATTGTCCCTCCTGGTCCGTATTTGTCCCTCTTTGTCCCTACTTGTCCCTCCTTGTCCTTCCTTGTCCCTATTTGTCCCTCCTTGATCCTGCTTGTCCCTTCTTGTCCCTGCTTGTCCCCCAGTACCCCTTCATGTCCCTCATGACCCCTCCATGTACCTCCTTATCCGTAATGATCCCTCTTTGTCCCGTCTTGTCCCTCCTTGTCCCTGGTTGTCCCACCTTGATCCTGCTTGTCCCTCCTTGACCCTCCTTGTCCTTCCTTGTCCCTGTTTGTCCCCCTTGATCCTGCTTGTCCCTCCTTGTCCCTTCTTGTCCCTACTTGTCCCTCCTTGACCCTCCATGTCCCTCCTTGCCCCTCCTTGCCCCTCCTTGGCCCTCCTTGTCACTCCTTTTCCTTCATTGCCCTTCATTGTCCCTCCTTTTTCCATCTTTTCCCTCCTTGACCCTCCTTTTCCCTCCTTTTCCCTCCTTTCCCTGCTTTTCCCTGCTTATCCCTGCTTGTCCCTCGTTTTCCCTCGTTGTCTCTCCTTGTCCCTCATTGTCCCTCCTTGTCCCTCTTTGTCCCTCCTTGACCCTCCTGGTAAGTACTTATCCCTCCTTGTCACTCCTTGTCCCTCATTGCCCATCCTGGTCCGTACTTGTCCTCCTTGTCCCTCCTTGGCCCTCCTTTTCCCTTCATGTCCCTGCTTGTCCCTCCTTGTCCCTCCTTGCCCGTCCTTGTCCCCTCTTATCCCTCCTTGTCCCACCTTGTCCCTCATTGCCCCTCCATGTCCGTCCTTGTCCCGCATTGTCCCTCCTTTACCCTCCTTGTCACTAATTGTCCCTCCTTAACCCTGCTTGTCCCTACTTGTCTCTCCTTGCCCATCCTTGTCCTTCCTTGGGCCTGTTTGTCGCTCCTTGATCCTGCTTCTCCCTCCTTGTCCCTTCCTGTCCCTCCTAGTCCCTCGTTGACCCTCCTGGTCCCTCCTTGCTCTTACTTCCCCCTCCTTTTCCCGCCTTGTCCCTCCTTGCCCCTCCTTGGCCCTCCTTGTCACTCCTTTTGCCTCATTGCCCCTCATTGTCCCTCCTTGTTCCTCCTTTTCCATCCTTTCCCTCCTTGTCCCTCCTTTCCCTCCTTTTCCCTCCTTTTTCCTCCTTGACCCTCCTGGTCCCTCCTTGCTCTTACTTGCCCCTCCTTTTCCCGCCTTGTCCCTCATTGCCCCTCCTTGGCCATCCTTGTCACTCCTTTTGCCTCATTGCCCCTCATTGTCCCTCCTTGTACATCCTTTTCCAACCTTTCCCTCCTTGTCTTTCCTTGTCCCTCCTTTTCTCCTTTCCCTCCATTTCCCTCCTTTTCCCTCCTTGTCCCTCGTTGTCTTTCCTTGTCCCTCCATGTCTCTGCTTGTCCCTCCTTATTCCAGCTTTTCCCTCCTTGTTTCTCCTTGTCAAACCTTGTCACTCCTTTTCCCTCCTTGACCCTCCTTGTCTCACCATGCCCCTCCTTGCCCCTTCTTTTCCCTCCTTGTTCCTCCTTTCCCTCCTTTACCCTCCTGGTCCCTCCTTGTGTCTCCTTGTCCCTCCGTGACCCTCATTGTCCCTCCTGGTCCGTATTTGTCCCTCTTTGTCCCTACTTGTCCCTCCTTGTCCTTCCTTGTCCCTATTTGTCCCTCCTTGATCCTGCTTGTCCCTTCTTGTCCCTGCTTGTCCCCCAGTACCCCTTCATGTCCCTCATGACCCCTCCATGTACCTCCTTATCCGTAATGATCCCTCTTTGTCCCGTCTTGTCCCTCCTTGTCCCTGGTTGTCCCACCTTGATCCTGCTTGTCCCTCCTTGACCCTCCTTGTCCTTCCTTGTCCCTGTTTGTCCCCCTTGATCCTGCTTGTCCCTCCTTGTCCCTTCTTGTCCCTACTTGTCCCTCCTTGACCCTCCATGTCCCTCCTTGCCCCTCCTTGCCCCTCCTTGGCCCTCCTTGTCACTCCTTTTCCTTCATTGCCCTTCATTGTCCCTCCTTTTTCCATCTTTTCCCTCCTTGACCCTCCTTTTCCCTCCTTTTCCCTCCTTTCCCTGCTTTTCCCTGCTTATCCCTGCTTGTCCCTCGTTTTCCCTCGTTGTCTCTCCTTGTCCCTCATTGTCCCTCCTTGTCCCTCTTTGTCCCTCCTTGACCCTCCTGGTAAGTACTTATCCCTCCTTGTCACTCCTTGTCCCTCATTGCCCATCCTGGTCCGTACTTGTCCTCCTTGTCCCTCCTTGGCCCTCCTTTTCCCTTCATGTCCCTGCTTGTCCCTCCTTGTCCCTCCTTGCCCGTCCTTGTCCCCTCTTATCCCTCCTTGTCCCACCTTGTCCCTCATTGCCCCTCCATGTCCGTCCTTGTCCCGCATTGTCCCTCCTTTACCCTCCTTGTCACTAATTGTCCCTCCTTAACCCTGCTTGTCCCTACTTGTCTCTCCTTGCCCATCCTTGTCCTTCCTTGGGCCTGTTTGTCGCTCCTTGATCCTGCTTCTCCCTCCTTGTCCCTTCCTGTCCCTCCTAGTCCCTCGTTGACCCTCCTGGTCCCTCCTTGCTCTTACTTCCCCCTCCTTTTCCCGCCTTGTCCCTCCTTGCCCCTCCTTGTCCCTCCTTGACCCTCCTTGTTCCTCCTTGTCCCTCCTGGTCCGTACTTGTCCCTCCTTGTCCGTCCTTGTCCCTCCTTGTCCGTCCTTGTCCCTCCTTGTCCCTCATTGTCCCTCCTTTGTCCTCCTATTACCTCATTTTCCCCACCTTGTCTCTCGTTATCCCTGCTTGTCCCTCCTTGTCCCTCATTGCCCCTCCTTTTCCCTACTGGTCCCTCCTTGCTCCTCCTTGCCCCATCTTTTCCCTCCTTATCCCTCCTTATCCCTACTTGTCCATCCTGGTCCGTACATGTCCCTCCTTGCCCTCCGTGTCCCACATTGTCCCTCATTGCCCCTCATTGTCCCTCCTTATCACTCCTTTCCCTCCTTTTCCCTCCTGGTCCCTCCTTGCTCCTCCTTGCCCCTCCTTGTCCCTTATTGGCCCTCCTTGCCCCTCCTTGTCCCTCCTTGTCCCTCATTGTCCCTCCTGGTCCCTCCTTGCTCCTTCTTTTCCCTCCTTGGCCCTCCGTGTCCCTCCTTGTCCTTCCTTGTCCCTGTTTGTCCCTCCTTGATCCTGCTTGTCCCTCCTTGGCTCTTTTTGTCCCTGCTTGTCTCTCCTTCTTCCTACTTGTCCCTCCTTGACCATCCTTGTCCTTCCTTGTCCCTCCTTGATCCTGCTTGTCCCTCCTTCTCCCTCCTTGTCCCTTAGTGCCCCACCATGTCCCTCATTGCCCCTCCTTATCCCTCCTTGTCACTCCTGGTCCCTCTTTGTCCCTCCTTGTCCCTTCTTGTCCCTGTTTGCCCCTGCTTGACCCTGCTTGTCCCTCCTTGTCCCTCCTTTGACCTCCTTTTCCCTCCTTGTCCGTCCTTGTCCCTCATTGCCCCTCATTGTCCCTCCTTGTCACTCCTTTCCCTCCATTTCCCTCCTGGTCCCTCCTTACTCCTGCTTGTCCCTCCTTCTCCCTCCTTGTCTCTCAGTGCCCCACCATGTCCCTCATTGCCCCTCCTTATCCCTCCCTTCCCTCCTGGTCCCTCCTGGTCCCTCCTTGTCCCTCCTGGTCCCTCCTGGTCGCTGCTTGTCCCTCCTTGTCCCTCCTTGACCCTCCTTGTTCCTCCTTGCCCCTCCTTTTCCCTCCTTATCCCTTCTTGACCCCCCTAGTCCTTGCTCGTCCCTCCTTGTCACTCATTGTCACTCCTTGACACTCCGTGTCCCTCCTTTTTTCTCCTTGTCACACCTTGTCACTCCTTTTCCCTCCTTTTCCCTCCTTTTCCCTCCTTTTCCCTCCTTTTCCCTCCTTTTCCCTCCTTTTCCCTCCTTTTCCCTCATTGCCTCCTTGCCCCTCCTTTTCCCTCCTTTTCCCTACTTTTCCCTCCTTGTTCCTCCTTGCCCCTCCTTTTCCCAGCTTGTCCCTTCTTGACCCCCCTAGTCCCTGCTCGTCCCTCCTTGTCCCTCTTGGTTTGTCCTTGTCACACCTTGTCACTCCTTTTCCCTGCTTTCCCCTCCTTGTCTCTCCATGCCCCTCCTGGTCACTCCTTGCTCCTCCTTGCCCCTTCTTTTCCCTCCTTGTTCCTCCTTGTCACTCCTTTCCCTCCTTTACCCTCCTGGTCCCTCCTTGTCTCTCCTTGTCCCTCCGTGACACTCCTTGTCCCTCCTGGTCCGTACTTGTCCCTCCCTGTCCCTCCTTGTCCCTGTTTGCCCCTCCTTGATCCTGCTTGTCCCTAATTGCCTTGTTTGTCCCTCCTTGATCCTGCTTGTCCCTCCTTGTCCCTTCTTGTCCCTACTTGTCGCGGTACAGTGCAATAACTCCCAAATGAAATAAGTCCCAATAGAAAAATGAAATAAATCCCAAAATATTTTCCATACAAATTGGGACTTATTTCATTATGAACTAAGTCCCAATGCTTTGGGACTTATTTCATAATTTTTGTTGGGAGTTATTTCATTATGAAAAAACTCCCAAATGAAATAAGTCCCAACTTTTTTATGGTTGGGAGTTATTTCATTTGTGAGTTAGCATTGGGACTTATTTCATCGCAGTTGGGACTTATTTCATTTTAATCGCAAGCACTATTTTACCATTGGGAGTTATTTCATTTTCGTTGGGAGTTATTTCATTTTTCTTAAAATTGCATTTTAGTAAATTTTGATGGTTTTGTTACGGTTCTTAAAACTTTCTTAAAACAATCAGGTATTTCACTTAATGAAACAGTGTAAACATCATCAGTTCTTGTTAGAATTTTGTTTAGTGAAGATCGGTGTTACAGTGATAAAAAATGACAACTCTCGCGTTTGAAATAATGAGTGGCAAAAGAAGAAATAGTAAAGTGCTATACATTATAGATGAAAAACAATTGTATATAAAACAAGTAAGGAAAGGCTAAAGTCGGGCGGGGCCGACTATATAATACCCTACACCACTCCCTGCGTTTGTACCTCGCTTTGATTACTAAACCCAGGTATTTCATGGGAACAATTTTATGTAGTTCATATAAATTATACAGTTACTATAAATTCATTTTTAGTCATATTTAACGAATATGGTTAATAATATGGTAACTGATCTAATTATCCGAAAGACAAATACAAATTATACAGTAGTAATGGGATGAATCGGACCGACATTTCAAAAGGGGGCCTAAAACAACATTTTGGGGCTGGTCCAAAACATGGGCCTATATATTTCTCATTCACGGTAGGTATTCCTAGTTGAATCATATCATAATCTGCAAAATTTGATGAAGATACGATGTAAGATGTAGTTTCGAGAGCTGTAATAGATTAGAATGGGGCCCCATTTGGGTTATACCAAAGTATGGACATATGGGCATCTCCCAAACAAGTAAGGAAAGGCTAAAGACGGACGGACTTTCTATCTCATTACAATTCAATTCGGTAAAAAAGTGAAATTGGGAAGGATTTTGGCGTCCTGTAAATGTATGTGTTTGACGAAAAATTTTAAATCGGAAAGGACATTTGTATGGGGGTATATTGAAACCTGGAACGATGTGACCCGCTTTCACCATGTAAGTTTATTGGTGAAATATAATATGTAAAGTTTGGCCAAAATTGGATATACATTCGGGAGCAACATTTGTATGAGGGCTATATCTAAATCTGAACCGATCTTACCTACTTTCACCATAGGTGTTTCTAGTTCGATTATAAAATGTTGTGCCAATTTTAAAGAAAATCAATGGTTTCTAAAGCGGATAAAGAGAAATAGGGAGCGACATTTGTATAGGGGCTATATCTAAATCTGAACCCATGTTACCCAAATTCTGCATACGTGTTTCTAGTTGGATTATAAGATGTTGTACCAAATTTAAAGAAAATCGGGTAAAATATGCGGTTTCTAAAGCTAAAAAGTCAAATCGGGAGCGACATTTGTATGGGGACTATATCTAAATCTGAACCGATCTTACCCAAATTCTTCATAGGTGTTTCTAGTTGAATTATAAGATATTGTACCAAATTTAAAGAAAATCGGGTAAAATATGTGGTTTCTAAAGCGGAAAAAGTTAAATCGGGAGCGACATTTGTATGGGGGCTATATCTAAGTCTGAACCGATCTTACCAAAATTCTGCATAGGTGTTTCTAGTTGGATTGTAAGATTTTGTGCCAAATTTAAAGAAAATCGGGTACAAGATGTGAATTTTAGAGCGGAAAAAGTCAAATCGGGAGCGATATTTGTATGGGGGCTATATCTAAATCTGAACCGATCTTACCCACTTTTAGCATAGGTGTTTCTAGTTAGATTATAAGGTGTTAAGGCATATTTGAAGAAAATCGGGTACTATATGTGCTTTATAGGACGGAAAAAGTCAAATCGGGAGCGACATTTGTATGGGGGCTATATCTAAATCTGAACCGATTTCCTTCAAATTCAATACCCATGGTCCTAGTCCAGAAAAAATAATTTCTGCCAAGTTTCATAACAATCGGACAACAATTGCGACCTGTAGAGTGCGAACAAGCTTAGATGGACAGCAGACGGACGGACGGACAGACGGACAGACAGACATCGTTAAATCGACTCAGGTGGTGATTCTAAGCCGATCGGTATACTTAAAGGTGGGTCTAGCTCGATTATTTCTTGGTGTTACAAACATTTGGCGCGAAACTAACTTATAATACCCTAGACCACGAAGTGGTGTAGGGTATAAAAATCTGAAGCCAAAGGAAGGCAATATTATACGTGTTACGAACGAAATTGCAAGTCGCGAGTGATTTTAGAAAAGGGGCAGTGTCGTGAGGCAACTGATTTCATTGAACATAACCATAGAGACCAACAGCAACTGTATGATGAGCTAAAGGCCCTCAACGAAATTAAGGATAAATATTTGGATGTTTCAACTACTTTGGGCGCAGCTAACGTTGTAAACGGAATACGGGCGAATTTTGGGAACGTTTGCGTAAGGTAAGTGAATAGTGGTGTAAACCATTTTTACTTTCATTGTGTGATTAACAATGCTTTTCTTTAATAAAGCAACCAGGAAGCAGCGAAAAATATTGATTTTAACAAAGTCAAACGAGGTCTGCAATATTTCACATCAACAGTTCTTGCAGCATCTCCGAAGACTCCAACCGATGTTGTCAGTATGTTTCAGAAGGAAAATATCTTCACAAATTTTGGACTTACTTTGCATGAGGGCCAAGAGAAAACACCGTTTTTTAAAGTGTGCCACGACTCGAAAGACTTTTCATACTGCGTCTTTGGATCCGATAAGATAGTCAAGCTCATTAATGAAAATATTCCCGACAACAACAATAAAAAGATTTTGATCGATGGAACATTTTCAATTGTACCGCTGGGATGTTTTAAACAATTGATTTTGCTGCATATCGAATATTATGAAAAGGTTTGTCATCGCTGTGGGGGGGAGGCGGTAGCGCGGCCGCGCTCGCGCTCGCGCTCGCGCTCGCGAAAGCAAACCACGCCGCATAGCGCGCGGTAGCGCGGCCGCGCTCGCGAAAACAAACCACGCCGCATAGCGCGCGCCGCCACGCGATTTCTTATACAATAATTAGATTAAACAAACAATTACAAACAAATTACAATTAAATTATATATAATATACATAAATTTATACATATAATTATTATTACTATTATGTATATGCTTACATATAATTATGAAATAAAAAGCGTTCTGTAAAAGGAAACCAAAAAAAATTGGGAGTTGATTCATTTTTGTTGGGACTTATTTCATTGGGATTTAATTCATTTTTATTGGGATTTATTTTCACATTCTGAAATAAGTCCCAAAAATTGGGACTTATTTCATTTTTGCCTTTGGAAGTTATTTCATTTTTTTCAGTTGGGCCTTATTTCATTTTTCATGGGACTTATTTCATTGGGAGTTATTTCATTGGGACTTATTTCATTTGGGAGTTATTGCACTGTACCACTTGTCGCTCCTTGACCCTCATGGTCCCTCCTTGTCCCGTCTTGTCCCGCATTGTCCCTGTTTGTCCCTCCTTGATCCTGCTTGTCCCTCCTTGGCCCTTCTTGTCCCTACTTGTCGCTCCTTGACCCTCCTGGTCCCTCCTTGATCCTACTTGCCCCTCACTGCCCCTTCTTGGCCCTCCTTGTCACTCCTTTTCCCTCATTGCCCTTCATTGTCCCTCCTTGTTCCACCTTTTCCCTCCATGACTCTCCTTTTGCCTCCTTTCCCTGCTTATCCCTCCTTGTCACTCCTTGTCTTTCCTTGTCCCTCCTTTTCCCTCCTTGTCCCTCCCTGACCCTCCTTGCCCCATCTTTTCTCAACTTGTCCTTCATTATCCCTCCTTGTCACTCCTTGCCCTCCTTGGCCATCCTTGTCCCTCCTTGACACTCCTTGCCCTCCTTGACCATCCTTGTCTCTCCTTGTTCCTCCTTTCCCCTCCTGGTCCATCCTTGTCTCTCCTTGTCCTCCTTGACCCTTCTTGTCCCTCATTGCCCCTCCTCGTCACTCCTTTTACCTCCTTGTCCCTCCTTGGCCCTCCTTGTCCCTCCTTGTCCCTCCTTGTCACTCCTTACCCCTCATTGTCCCTCCTCTTCCCTCCTTGTCACTCCTGGTCCGTACTTGTCCCTCCTTGGCCTTCCTTGTTCCTAATTTTCCCTGCTTGTCCCTCCTTGTCCCTCATTGACCCTACTTTATCCTTGTTTTTCCTTGTCACTCCTTTTCCCTGCTTTCCCCTCCGTGTCTCTCCTTGTCCCTCCCTGACCCTCCTTGCCCCATCTTTTCTCTCCTTGTCCCTCATTATCCCTCCTTGTACCTCATTGTCCCTCCTGGTCGGTACTTGTCCCTCCTTGGCCATCCTTGTGTCTCCTTGTCCTCCTTGACCCTTCTTGTCCCTCATTGCCCCTCCTTGTCCTCCTTGACCCTTCTTGTCCCTCATTGCCCCTCCTTGTCACTCCTTTTATCTCCTTGTCCCTCCTTGGCCCTCATTGTCCCTCCTTGTCCCTACTTGCCCCTCCTTGTCCCTCATTGCCCCTCATTGTCCCTCCTCTTCCCTCATTGGAACTCCTTGTTCCTCATTTTCCCTGCATGTCCCTGCTTGTCCCTCCTTGTCCCTCATTGCCCCTCCTTTATCCTCCTTTTCCCTCCTTGTCCCTCCTTGCCCCTCCTAGTACCTGCTCGTACCTCCTTTTTCCTCCTTGGCCCTCCTTTTCCCTCCTTGTCCCTTCATGTCCCTGCTTGTCCCTCCTTGTCCCTCCTTGCCCGTCCTTGTCCCTCCCTGTCCCTCCTTTTCCCTCCTTGTCTCTCTTTGTCCCTCATTGCCCCTAATTGTCCCTCCTGGTCCCTCCTTGCTCTTCATTGCCCCTTCTTTTCCCTCCTTGTCCCTCGTTATCCCTCCTTGTCCCTCCTGGTCCGTACCTGTCCCTCCTTGTCCCTTATTGCCCCTCATTGTCCCTCCTTGTTCCTCCTGGGCCCTCCTTTTCCCTCCTTGTGCCTTCATGTCAATGCTTGTCCCTCATTGCCCGTCCTTGTCTCTACTTGTCCCTCCCTGTCCCTCCTTGTCCTTCCTTGTCCCTATTTGGCCCTCCTTGATCCTGCTTGTCCCTCATTGCCCCTCCATGCCCATCCTTATCCCGCCTTTTCCCTCCTTGTCCCGCCTTGTCCCTGGTGGTCCCTCCTTGATCCTGATTGTCCCTACTTGTCCCTCCTAGTCCCTCCTAGTCCCTCATTGTCCTTCCTTGACCCTCATTGTCCTTCCTTGTCCCTGTTTGTCCCTACTTGATCCTGCTTGTCCCTCCTTGTCCCTTCTTGTCCCTCCTTGTCCCTACTTGTCCCTCCTTGTCCCTCCTTGACCCTCCTTGACCCTCCTTGACCCTCCTTGACCCTCCTTGACCCTCCTGGTCCCTCCTTGCTCCTACTTGCCCTCATTGCCCCTCCTTGTCACTCCTTTCCCCTCATTGCCCTTCATTGTCCCTTCTTGTTCCTCTTTTCCGTCCTTGTCTTTCCTTGTCACTCCTTTTCCCTCCTTTCCTTGCTTTTCCCTCCTTGTCTTTATTTGTCCCTCCTTGTCCCTCCTTGTCCCTCCTTATCCCTGCTTGTCCCTCCTAGGCCCTCCTTGTCCCTCCTTGTCCCTCCTTGCTCCTCCTTGTCCCTCTTTGTCCGCCGTTGTCCGTCGTTGTCCCTCCTTGTCCCTCCTTGCTCCTCCTTGTCCCTCTTTGTCCGTCGTTGTCCGTCGTTGTCCCTCCTTGTCCCTCCTTGTCTTTCATTGTCCCTACTTGTCCCTCCTTGTCCCTCCTTATCCCTGCTTGTCCCTCCTGGTGCCTCCTGGTCCCTCCTAGTCCCTCCTTGCTCCTCCTTGTCCATCCTTTTCCGTCGTTTTCCCTCCTTGTCACTTCTTGACCCTCCTTGTCCCTCTTTGTCCCTCCTTGTCACTCCTGGACCGTTCTTATCCCTCCTTGTCCCTCATTGTCCCTCCTGGTCCCTCCTTGCTCTTCATTGCCCATTCTTTTCCCTCCTTGCCCCTCATTGTCCCTCCTTGTTCCTCCTTGTCACTCCCTTCCCTCCTGGTCCCTTCTGGTCCCTCCTGGTCCCTCCTTGTCCCTCCTTGTCCCTCCTTGTCCCTCCTTATCCCTGCTTGTCCCTCCTGGTCCCTCCTTGTCCCTCGTTGTCCGTACTTATCCCTCCTTGTCACTCCTTGTCCCTCCTTGCCCTTCCTAGTACCTGCTCGTACCTTCTTTTCCCTCCTTGTCCCTCGTTATCCCTCCTTGTCGCTCCTGGTCCGAACTTCTCCCTCCTTGTCCCTTATTGCCCCTCATTGTCCCTCCTTGTTCCTCCTTGGCCCTCCTTTTCCCTTCATGTCCCTCCTTGTCCCTCCTTGCCCGTCCTTGTCCATACTTGTCCCTCCCTGTCCCTTCTTGTCCTTCATTGTCCCTATTTGTCCCTCCTTGATCCTGCTTGTCCTTCATTGCCCCTCCATGCCCATCCTTATCCCTCCTTGACCCTCCTTGTCCCTCCTTGTCCCTCCTGGTCCGTACTTATCCCTCGTTGTCTCTCCTTGTCCCTCATTGCCCCTAATTGTCCCTCCTGGTCCCTCCTTGCTTTCATTGCCCCTTCTTTTCCCTCCTTGTCCCTCGTTATCCCTCCTTGTCCCTCCTGGTCCGTACTTGTCCCTTATTGCCCCTCATTGTCCCTCCTGTTTCCTCCTTGTTCCTCCTTGGCCCTCCTTTTCCCTCCTTGTCCTTTCATGTCCCTCCTTGCCCGTCCTTGTCCCTACTTGTCCCTCCCTGTCCCTCCTTGTCTCTCTTTGTCCCTCATTGCCCCTAATTGTCCCTCCTGGTCCCTCCTTGCTCTTCATTGCCCCTTCTTTTCCCTCCTTGTCCCTCGTTATCCCTCCTTGTCCCTCCTGTTCCCTTATTGCCCCTCATTTTCCCTCCTTGGCCCTCCTTGTCCTTCCTTGATCCTGCTTGTCCCTCCTTGTCCCTTCTTGTCCCTCCTTGTCCCTACTTGTCCCTCCTTGTCCCTCCTTGACCCTCCTGGTACCTCCTTGCTCCTACTTGCCCCTCATTGCCCCTCCTTGTCACTCCTTTTCCCTCATTGCCCTTCATTGTCCCTTCTTGTTCCTCCTTTTCCCTCCTTGTCTTTCCTTGTCACTCCTTTTCCCTCCTTTCCTTGCTTTTCCCTCCTTGTCTTTCCTTGTCCCTCCTTTCCTTGCTTTTCCCTCCTTGTCCCTCCTTGTCTTTCATTGTCCCTACTTGTCCCTGCTTGTCCCTCCTTATCCCTGCTTGTCCCTCCTAGTCCCTCCTTGTCCCTCCTTGCTCCTCCTTGTCCCTCCTTGTCCGTCGTTGTCCGTCGTTGTCCCTCCTTGTCCGTCGTTGTCCCTCCTTGTCCCTCCTTGTCACTTCTTGACCCTCCTGGACCGTTCTTATCCCTCCTTGTCCCTCATTGCCCCTAATTGTACCTCCTGGTCCCTCCTTGCTCTTCATTGCCCCTTCTTTTCCCTCCTTGCCCCTCCTTGTTCCTCCTTGTCACTCCTCTTCCTCCTTGTCCCTCCTTGCCCCTCATTGTCCCTCCTTGTTCCTCCTTTCCCTCCTTTTCCCTCATGGTCCCTCCTTGTCCGTCATTGCCCCTCATTGTCCCTCCTTGTTCCTCCTTTCCCTCATTGTCCCTCCTTGTCACTCCTTTCCCCTCATTGCTTTTCATTGTCCCTCCTTGTTCCTCCTTTTCTTTCCTTGTCCCTCCTTTTCCCTCCTTTCCTTGCTTTTCCCTCCTTGTCCTTCCTTGTCCCTCCTTGTCCTTCCTTGTCCCTCCTTGTCCTTCCTTGTCCCTCCTTGTCCTTCCTTGTCCCTCCTTGTCCCTCCTTGTCTTTCATTGTCACTACTTGTCCCTCCTTATCCCTGCTTGTCCTTCCTGGTGCCTCCTAGTCCCTATTTGCTCCTCCTTGTCCCTCCTTTTCCGTCGTTTTCCATCCTTGTCACTTCTTGACCCACCTTGTCCCTCTTTGTCCCTCCTTGACCCTCCTTGACCCTCCTTGTCCCTCCTGGACCGTTCTTATCCCTCCTTGTCCCTCATTGTCCCTCCTGGTCCCTCCTTGCTCTTCTTTGCCCATTCTTTTCCCTCCTTGCCCCTCATTGTCCCTCGTTGTTCCTCCTTGTCACTCCCTTCCCTCCTGGTCACTCCTTGTCCCTCCTGGTCCCTGATTGTCCCTCCTTGTTCCTCCTTGCCCCTTCTTTTCCCTCCTTTTCCATCCTTATCCCTCCATGTCCCTCCTTGGCCCTCGTTGTTCCTCCTTGTCCCTCCTGGTCCCTTGTTTCCCTCCTCATCCCTCCTTGTCCTTCCTTGTCCCTGTTTGTCCCTCCTTGATCCTACTTGTCCCTCCATGTCCCTTCTTGTCCCTGCTTGTCTCTCCTTGTTCCTACTTATCCCTCCTTGACCATCCTTGACCATCCTTGTCCTTCCTTGTACCTGTTTGTCCCTCCTTGATCCTGTTTGTTCCTCCTTGTCCCTCAGTGACCCACAATGCCCCTCATTGCCCCTCCTTATCCCTCCTTTTCCCTCCTGGTCCCTCCTAGACCCTCCTGGCCCCTCCTTGTCTCTCATTGACCCTCCTTGTCTCTCCTTGTCCTTCCTTGTCCCTGTTTGTCCCTCTTCGTCCCTTCTTGTCCCTACTTGTCCTTCCTTGACCCTCCTGGTCCCTCCTTGCTCCTACTTGCCCCTCATTGCCCCTTCTTGGCCCTCCTTGTCATTCCTTTTCCCTCATTGCCCTACATTGTCCCTCCTTGTTCCACCTTTTCCCTCCTTTCCCTCCTTGTCCCTCCTTTTCCCTCCTTTCCACCTTTCCCTGCTTTTCCCTCCTTGTCTTTCCTTGTCCCTCCTTGTCCCTGCTTGTCCCTCCTTATCCCTGTTTGTCCCTCATTGTTCCTCGTTGTCTCTCCTTGACCCTCCTTGTCCCTCCTTGACCCTCCTTAGCCCTCGTCGTTCCTCCTTGTCCCTTCTGGTCCGTACTTGTCCCTCATTGTCCGTCCTTGTCCCTCATTGTCCCTGCTTTTCCCTCCTTGTCCTTCATTGTCCCTCCTTTGTCCTCCTTTTACCTCATTTTCCCTCCTTGACCCTCCAAGTCCCTGATCGTCCCTCCTTGTCCCTCATTGTCACTCCTTGACCCTCTTTGTCCCTCCTTGTTTTTCCTTGTCACTCCTTTCCCTCCTAGTCCCTCCTGGCCCCTCCTTGTCTCTGCTTGTCCCTCCTGGTCCCTCCTTGTCCCTCCTTGACCCTCCTTGACCCTCCTTGTCCCTCCTTGTTCCTCCTTTTCCCTCCTTGTCCCTTCTTGACCCCCCTAGTCCCTGCTCGTCCCTCCTTGTTTCTCCTTGTCAGACCTTGTCACTCCTTTTCCCTCCTTGACCCTCCTTGTCTCTCCATGCCCCTTCTGGTCCCTCCTTGCCCCTTCTTTTCCCACCTTGTTCCTCCTTGTCACTCCTTTCCCTCCTTTGTCCCTCCTGGTCCGTACTTGTCCCTCCATGTCCCTACTTGTCCCTCCTTGATCCTGCTTGTCCCTTCTTGTCCCCCAGTGCCCCTTCATGTCCCTCATGTGCCACCTTATCCCTCCTGGTCCCTCCTTGTCCCTCCTTGTCCCTCCTTGTCCCGCATTGTCCATGTTTGTCCCTCCTTGATCCTGCTTGTCCCTCCTTGTCCCTGCTTGACCCTCCTTGTCCTTCCTTGTCCCTGTTTGCCCCTCCTTGATCCTGCTTGTCCCTTCTTGTGCCTACTTGTCCCTCCTGGTCCCTCCTTGCTCCTACTTGCCCCTCATTGCCCCTTCTTGGCCCTACTTGTCACTCCTTTTCCTTCATTGCCCTTCATTGTCCCTCCTTGTTCCACCTTTTCCCTCCTTTCCCTCCTTGACCCTCCTTTTCCCTCCTTGTCTTTCCTTGTCCCTGCTTATCCCTGCTTGTCCCACCTTGTCTCTCCTTGTCTATCCGTGACCCTCATTGTCCCTCCTGGTCCGTACTTGTCCCTCCTTGTCCCTACTTGTCCCTTCTTGTCCTTCCTTGTCCCTCCTTGATCCTGCTTGTCCCTTCTTGACCCTACTTGTCCCCCAGTGCCCCTTCATGTCCCTCATTGCCCCTGCATGTACCTCCTTATCCCTCCTGGTCCCTCCTTGTCCCGTCTTGTCCCTCCTTGTCCCTGTTTGTCCCTCATTGATCCTGCTTGTCCCTAATTGTCCCTTCTTGTGCCTACTTGTCCCTCCTTGACCCTACTGGTCCCTCCTTGCCCCTCATTGCCCCTTCTTGGCCCTCCTTGTCACTCCTTTTCCTTCATTGCCCTTCATTGTCCCTCCTTGTTCCACCTTTTCCCTCCTTTCCCTCCCTGACCCTCCTTTTCCCTCCTTTCCCTGCTTTTCCCTCCTTGTCCCTCGTTGTCTCTCCTTGTCCCTCGTTGTCTCTCCTTGTCCCTTCTTGACCTCCTTGTACCTCCTTGACCCTCCTGGTCCGTACTTATCTCTCCTTGTCCCTCCTTGTCCCTTATTGCCCCTCATTGTCCCTCCTTGTTCCTCCTTGGCCCTCCTTTTCCCTTCATGTCCCTGCTTGTCCCTCCTTGCCCGTCCTTGTCCCTTCTTATCCCTCCTTGTCCCACCTTGTCCCTCATTGTCCCTCCATGTACGTCCTTGTCCCGCATTGTCCCTCCTTTACCCTCCTTGTCACTAATTGTCCCTCCTTGACCCTGCTTGTCCCTACTTGTCTCTCCTTGCCCCTCCTTGTCCTTCCTTGGGCCTGTTTGTCGCTCCTTGATCCTGCTTCTCCCTCCTTGTCCCTTCCTGTCCTCCTAGTCACTACTTGTCCCTCCTTGACCCTCCTGGTCCCTCCTTGCTCTTACTTGCCCCTCCTTTTCCCGCCTTGTCCCTCATTGCCCCTCCTTGTCACTCCTTTTGCCTCATTGCCCCTCATTGTCCCTCCTTGTACATCCTTTTCCATCCTTTCCCTCCTTGTCTTTCCTTGTCCCTCCTTTTCCTCCTTTCCCTCCATTTCCCTCCATTTCCCTCCTTGTCCCTCGTTGTCTTTCCTTGTCCCTCCATGTCTCTGCTTGTCCCTCCTTATTCCAGCTTTTCCTTCCTTGTCCCTCCTTGACCCTCCTTGTCCCTCCTTGACCCTCCTTGTCCCTACTGGTCCGTACTTGTCCCTCCTTGTCCCTCATTGCCCTCATGGTCCCTCCTGGTCCCTCCTTGTGCCTCCTTGTCCATCCTTGACCCTCCTTGACCCTCCTTGTTCCTCCTGGTCCCTCCTGGTCCGTACTTGTCCCTCCTTGTCACTCCTTGTCCCTCATTGTCCCTGCTTGTCCCTCCTTGTCCGTCCTTGTCCCTCATTGTCCCTGCTTGTCCCTTCTTGTCCCTTCTTGCCCCTACTTGTCGCTCCTTGACCCTCACTCCTTGTCCCTCATTGTCCCTGCTTGTCCCTCCTTGTCCGTCCTTGTCCCTCATTGTCCCTGCTTGTCCCTTCTTGTCCCTTCTTGCCCCTACTTGTCGCTCCTTGACCCTCCTGGTCCCTCCTTGATCCTACTTGCCCCTCATTGCCCCTTCTTGGCCCTCGTTGTCACTCCTTTTCCCTCATTGCCCTTCATTGTCCCTCCTTGTTACACCTTTTCCCTCCTTGACCCTCCTTTCCCTGCTTTTCCCTCCTTGTCTTTCCTTGTCCCTGCCTGTCCCTCCTTGTCCCTCGTTGTCCCTCGTTGTCTCTCCTTGTCCCTCCTTGTCCCTCCTTGCTCCTCCTTGCCCCTTCTTTTCCCTCCTTATCCCTACTTGTCCATCCTGGTCCGTACTTGTCCCACCTTGGCCCTCCGTGTCCCACATTGTCCCTCATTGCCCCTCACTGTCCCTCCTTTCCCACCTGGCCCCTCCTGGCCCCTCCTTGCTCCTCCTTGCCCCTTCTTTTCCCTCCTTGGCCCTCCTTATCCCTCCTTGCTCCTCCTTGCCCCTTCTTTTCCTCCTTTTCCTTACTTGTCCATGCTGGTCCATCCTGGTCCGTACTTGTCCCTCCTTGGCTCCCCGTGTCCCACATTTTACCTCATTGCCCCTCACTGTCCCTCCTTGTTCCTCCTTGTCACTCCTTTCCCCTCCTGTTTCCTGCTTGCCCCTTCTTTTCCCTCCTTTTCCATCCTTATCCCTCCTTGTCCCTCCTTGGCCCTCGTTGTTCCTCCTTGTCCCTCCTGGTCCCTTGTTTCCCTCCTTATCCCTCCTTGGCCCTCCTTGTCCCTGTTTGTCCCTCCTTGATCCTACTTGTCCCTCCATGTCCCTTCTTGTCCCTGCTTGTCTCTCCTTGTTCCTACTTATCCCTCCTTGACCATCCTTGACCATCCTTGTCCTTCCTTGTACCTGTTTGGCCCTCCTTGATCCTGTTTGTCCCTCCTTGTCCCTCAGTGACCCACAATGCCCCTCATTGCCCCTCCTTATCCCTCCTTTTCCTTCCTGGTCCCTCCTAGTCCCTCCTGGCCCCTCCTTGTCTCTCATTGACCCTCCTTGTCTCTCCTTGTCCTTCCTTGTCCCTGTTTGTCCCTCTTCGTCCCTTCTTGTCCCTACTTGTCCCTCCTTGACCCTCCTGGTCCCTCCTTGCTCCTACTTGCCCCTCATAGCCCCTTCTAGGCCTTCCTTGTCATTCCTTTTCCCTCATTGCCCTTCATTGTCCCTCCTTGTTCCACCTTTTCCCTCCTTTCCCTCCTTGTCCCTCCTTTTCCCTCCTTTCCACCTTTCCCTGCTTTTCCCTCCTTGTCCCTCCTTGTCTTTCCTTGTCCCTGCTTGTCCCTCCTTATCCCTGTTTGTCCCTCATTGTTCCTCGTTGTCTCTCCTTGTCCCTCCTTGACCCTCCTTGTCCCTCCTTGTCCCTCCTTGACCCTCCTTAACCCTCGTCGTTCCTCCTTGTCCCTTCTGGTCCGTACTTGTCCCTCATTGTCCGTCCTTGTCCCTCATTGTCCCTGCTTGTTCCTCCTTGTCCTTCATTGTCCCTCCTTTGTCCTCCTTTTACCTCATTTTCCCTCCTTGACACTCCAAGTCCCTGATCGTCCCTCCTTGTCCCTCATTGTCACTCCTTGACCCTCTTTGTCCCTCCTTGTTTTTCCTTGTCACTCCTTTCCCTCCTAGTCCCTCCTGGCCCCTCCTTGTCACTGCTTGTCCCTCCTGGTCCCTCCTTGTCCCTCCTTGTCCCTCC
Source organism: Polietes domitor (assembly GCA_947397865.1). NCBI lineage: Eukaryota > Metazoa > Arthropoda > Insecta > Diptera > Muscidae > Polietes > Polietes domitor. The sequence goes on from OX377623.1 coordinate 7,900,919, forward strand.
TTGTCCCTCCTTGACCCTCCTTGACCCTCCTTGTCCCTCCTTGTTCCTCCTTTTCCCTCCTTGTCCCTTCTTGACCCCCTAGTCCCTGCTCGTCCCTCCTTGTCCCTGCTCGTCCCTCCTTGTCCCTCCTTGTTTCTCCTTGTCACACCTTGTCACTCCTTTTCCCTCCTTGAACCTCCTTGTCTCTCCATGCCCCTTCTGGTCCCTCCTTGCCCCTTCTTTTCCCACCTTGTTCCTCCTTGTCACTCCTTTCCCTCCTTTACCCTCCTTTGTCCCTCCTGGTCCGTACTTGTCCCTCCATGTCCCTACTTGTCCCTCCTTGATCCTGCTTGTCCCTTCTTGTCCCCCAGTGCCCCTTCATGTCCCTCATGTGCCTCCTTATCCCTCCTGGTCCCTCCTTGTCCCGTCTTGTCCCTCCTTGTCCCGCATTGTCCATGTTTGTCCCTCCTTGATCCTGCTTGTCCCTCCTTGTCCCTCCTTGTCCTTCCTTGTCCCTGTTTGTCCCTCCTTGATCCTGCTTGTCCCTTCTTGTGCCTACTTGTACCTCCTGGTCCCTCCTTGCTCCTACTTGCCCCTCATTGCCCCTTCTTGGCCCTACTTGTCACTCCTTTTCCTTCATTGCCCTTCATTGTCCCTCCTTGTTCCACCTTTTCCCTCCTTTCCCTCCTTGACCCTCCTTTTCCCTCCTTTTCCCTCCTTGTCTTTCCATGTCCCTGCTTGTCCCACCTTGTCTCTCCTTGTCTCTCCGTGACCCTCATTGTCCCTCCTGGTCCGTACTTGTCCCTCCTTGTCCCTACTTGTCCCTCCTTGTCCTTCCTTGTCCCTCCTTGATCCTGCTTGTCCCTTCTTGACCCTACTTGTCCCCCAGTGCCCCTTCATGTCCCTCATTGCCCCTCCATGAACCTCCTTATACCTCCTTGTCCCTCCTTGTCCCGTCTTGTCCCTCCTTGTCCCTGTTTGTCCCTCATTGATCCTGCTTGTCCCTAATTGTCCCTTCTTGTGCCTACTTGTCCCTCCTTGACCCTACTGGTCCCTCCTTGCCCCTCATTGGCCCTCCTTTCCCTGCTTTTACCTCCTTGTCCCTCGTTGTCCCTCGTTGTCTCTCCTTGTCTCTCCTTGTCCCTTCTTGACCTCCTTGTCCCTCCTTGTACCTCCTTGACCCTCCTGGTCCGTACTTATCTCTCCTTGTCCCTCCTGGTCCCTCCTTGCTCTTCATTGCCCGTTCTTTTCCCTCCTTGTCCCTCCTGGTCCGTACTTGTCCCTCCTTGTCCCTTATTGCCCCTCATTGTCCCTCCTTGTTCCTCCTTGGCGCTCCTTTTCCCTTCATGTCCCTGCTTGTCCCTCCTTGCCCGTCCTTGTCCCTTCTTATCCCTCCTTGTCCCACCTTGTCCATCATTGTCCCTCCATGTCCGTCCTTGTCCCGCATTGTCCCTCCTTTACCCTCCTTGTCACTAATTGTCCCTCCTTGACCCTGCTTGTCCCTACTTGTCTCTCCTTGCCCCTCCTTGTCCTTCCTTGGGCCTGTTTGTCGCTCCTTGATCCTGCTTCTCCCTCCTTGTCCCTTCCTGTCCTCCTAGTCCCTACTTGTCCCTCCTTGACCCTCCTGGTCCCTCCTTGCTCTTACTTGCCCCTCCTTTTCCCGCCTTGTCCCTCATTGCCCCTCCTTGCCCCTCCTTGCCCCTCCTTGCCCCTCCTTGTCACTCCTTGTCACTCCTTTTGCCTCATTGCCCCTCATTGTCCCTCCTTGTACATCCTTTTCCATCCTTTTCCTCCTTGTCTTTCCTTGTCCCTCCTTTCCTCCTTTCCCTTCATTTCCCTCCTTGACCCTCCTGGTCCCTCCTTGATCCTACCTCCTTTCCCTCCTTGTCTTTCCTTGTCCCTCCTTTTCCCTCCTTGTCTTTCCTTGTCCCTCCATGTCTCTGCTTGTCCCTCCTTATCCCTCCTTGTTCCTCCTTTCCCAATTTTTCCCTCATGGTCCCTCCTGGTCCCTCCTTGTATCTCCTTGTCTCTCGTCCACCCTTGTCTCTCGTTGACCCTTCTTGTTCCTCCTGGTCCCTCCTTGTCCATCCTTGTCCCTCATTAACCCTCATCGTTCCTCCTTGTCCCTCCTGGTCCGTACTTGTCCCTCATTGTCCGTCCTTGTCCCTGCTTGTCCATCCTTGTCCTTCATTGTCCCTCCTTTGTCCTCCTTTTACCTCATTTACCCTCCTTGACCCTCCAAGTCCCTGTTCGTCCCTCCTTGTCCATCATTGTCACTCCTTGACCCTCTTTGTCCCTGTTCGTCCCTCCTTGTCCCTCATTGTCACTCCTTGACCCTCTTTGTCCCTCATTGGCACTCCTTGACCCTCTTTGTCCCTCCTTGTATTTCCTTGTCACTCCTTTCCCTCCTAGTCCCTCCTGGCCCCTCCTTGTCTCTGCTTGTCCCTCCTGGTCCCTCCTTGTCCCTCCTTGACCCTCCTTGACCCTCCTTGACCCTCCTTGACCATCCTTGTCCCTCCTTGACCCTCCTTTTCCCTCCTTGTCCATTCTTGCCCCCCTAGTCCATGCTCGTCCCTCCTTATCCCTCCTTGTTTCTCCTTGTCACTCCTTTTCTCTCCTTGTCTCTCCATGCCCCTTCTGGTCCCTCCTTGCCCCTTCTTTTCCCACCTTGTTCCTCCTTGTCCCTCCGTGACCCTCATTGTCCCTCCTGGTCCGTACTTGTCCCTCCTTGTCCCTACTTGTCCCTCCTTGTCCTTCCTTGTCCCTTCTTGAACCTCCTTGTCCCTCCTTGACCCTCCTGGTCCGTACTTATCTCTCCTTGTCCCTCCTTGTCTCTCCTTGTCCCTCATTGCCCCTAATTGTCCCTCCTGGTCCCTCCTTGCTCTTCATTGCCCGTTCTTTTCCCTCCTTGTCCCTCCTGGTCCGTACTTGTCCCTCCTTGTCCCTTATTGCCCCTCATTGTCCCTCTTTGTTCCTCCTTGTTCCTCCTTGGCCCTCCTTTTCCCTTCATGTCCCTGCTTGTCCCTCCTTGCCCGTCCTTGTCACTTCTTATCCCTCCTTGTCCCACCTTGTCCCTCATTGTCCCTCCATGTCCGTCCTTGTCCCGCATTGTCCCTCCTTTACCCTCCTTGTCACTAATTGTCCCTCCTTGACCCTGCTTGTCCCTACTTGTCTCTCCTTGCCCCTCCTTGTCCTTCCTTGGGCCTGTTTGTCGCTCCTTGATCCTGCTTCTCCCTCCTTGTCCCTTCCTGTCCTCCTAGTCCCTACTTGTCCCTCCTTGACCCTCCTGGTCCCCCCTTGCTCTTACTTGCCCCTCCTTTTCCCGCCTTGTCCCTCATTGCCCCTCCTCGCCCCTCCTTGTCATTCCTTTTGCCTCATTGCCCCTCATTGTCCCTCCTTGAACATCCTTTTCCATCCTTTCCCTCCTTGCCTTTCCTTGTCCCTCCTTTCCTCCTTTCCCTCCATTTCCCTCCTTGTCCCTCGTTGTCTTTCCTTGTCCGTCCATGTCTCTGCTTGTCCCTCCTTATTCCAGCTTTTCCTTCCTTGTCCCTCCTTGACCCTCCTTGTCCCTCCTTGACCCTCCTTGTCCCTACTGGTCCGTACTTGTCCCTCCTTGTCCCTCATTACCCTCATGATCCCTCCTGGTCCCTCCTTGTGCCTCCTTGTCCATCCTTGACCCTCCTTGTTCCTCCTTGTCCCTCCTGGTCCGTACTTGTCCCTCCTTGTCACTCCTTGTCCCTCATTGTCCCTGCTTGTCCCTCCTTGTCCGTCCTTGTCCCTCATTGTCCCTGCTTGTCCCTCATTGTCCTTCCTTGTCCATATTTGTCCCTCCTTGATCCTGCTTGTCCCTTCTTGTCCCTGCTTGTCCCCCAGTGCCCCTTCATGTCCCTTGTCCCTTCTTGACCCCCCTAGTCCCTGCTCGTCCCTCCTTGTCCCTCCTTGTTTCTCCTTGTCACACCTTGTCACTCCTTTTCCCTCCTTGACCCTCCTTGTCTCTCCATGCCCCTTCTGTTCCCTCCTTGCCCCTTCTTTTCCCTCCTTGTTCCTCCTTGTCACTCCTTTCCCTCCTTTACCCTCCTGGTCCCACCTTGTCTCTCCTTGTCCCTCCGTGACCCTCATTGTCCCTCCTGGTCCGTACTTGTCCCTCCTTGTCCCTACTTGTCCCTCCTTGTTCTTCCTTGTCCCTCCTTGATCCTGCTTGTCCCTTCTTGTCCCCCAGTGCCCCTTCATGTCCCTCATTGCCCCTCCTTGGCCCTCCTTTTCCCTCCTTTTCCCTTCATGTCCCTGCTTGTCCCTCCTTGCCCGTCCTTGTCCCTTCTTATCCCTCCTTGTCCCACCTTGTCCCTCCATGTCCGTCCTTGTCCCGCATTGTCCCTCCTTTACCCTCCTTGTCACTAATTGTCCCTCCTTGACCCTGCTTGTCCCTACTTGTCTCTCCTTGGCCCTCCTTGTCCCTCCTTGTTCCTCCTTGGGCCTGTTTGTCGCTCCTTGATCCTGCTTCTCCCTCCTTGTCCCTTCCTGTCCTCTTAGTCCCTACTTGTCCCTCCTTGACCCTCCTGGTCCCTCCTTGCTCTTACTTGCCCCTCCTTTTCCCGCCTTGTCCCTCATTGCCCCTCCTTGCCCTCCTTGCCCCTCCTTGTCCCTCCTTTTGCCTCATTGCCCCTCATTGTCCCTCCTTGTTCCTCCTTGTCACTCCTTTCCCTCCTTTTCCCTCTTGGTCCCTCCTTGCTCCTCCTTGCCCCTTCTTTTCCCTCCTTATCCCTCCTTGACCATTCTGGTCCCTCCTTATCCCTCCTTGTCCATCCTTGTCCATCCTTGTCCCTCCTTAACCCACCTTGTTCCTCCTTGTTCCTCCTGGTCCGTACTTGTCCCTCCTTGTCCGTCCTTGTCCCTCATTGTCCCTGCTTGTCCCTCATTGTCCCACCTTTGTCCTCCTTTTACCTCATTTTCCCTCCTTGACCCTCCAAGTCCCTGTTCGTCCCTCCTTGTCCCTCGTTGACCCTCCTTGTTCCTCCTTTTCCCTCCTTGTCCCTTCTTGACCCCCCTAGTCCCTGCTCGACCCTCCTTGTTTCTCCTTGTCACACCTTGTCACACCTTGTCACTCCTTTTCCCTCCTTGTCTCTCCATGCCCCTCCTGGTCCCTCATTGCCACTTCTTTTCCCTCCTTGTTCCTCCTTGTCACTCCTTTCCCTCCTTTACCTTCCTGGTCCCTCCTTGTGTCTCCTTGTCCCTCCGTGACCCTCATTGTCCCTCCTGGTCCGTACTTGTTCCTCCTTGTCCTTCCTTGTCCCTCCTTGATCCTGCTTGTCCCTTCTTGTCCCTGCTTGTCCCCCAGTGCCCCTTCATGTCCCTCATGGCCCCTCCATGTACCTCCTTATCCCTAATGGTCCCTCCTTGTCCCGTCTTGTCCATCCTTGTCCCTCCTTGTCCCTGTTTGTCCCTCCTTGTTCCTGCTTGTCCCTCCTTGACCCTCCTTGTCCTTCCTTGTCCCTGTTTGTCCCTCCTTGATCCTGCTTGTCCCTCCTTGTCCCTTCTTGTCCCTACTTGTCCCTCCTTGACCCTCCTCGTCCCTCCTTGCCCCTTCTTGGCCCTCCTTGTCGCTCCTTTTCCTTCATTGCCCTTCATTGTCCCTCCTTGTTCCATCTTTTCCCTCCTTTCCCTCCTTGACCCTCCTTTTCCCTCCTTTCCCTGCTTTTCCCTCCTTGTCTTTCCTTGTCCCTCCTTGTCCCTGCTTATCCCTGCTTGTCCCTCGTTGTCTCTCCTTGTCCCTCCTTGTCCCTCCTTGACCCTCCTTGACCCTCCTTGTCCCTCTTTGTCCCTCCTTGACGCTCCTGGTACGTACTTATCCCTCCATGTCACTCCTTTTCCCTCATTGCCCTTCATTGTCCCTATTTGTGCCACCTTTTCCCTCCTTGACCCTCCTTTTCCCTGCTTATCCCTGCTTGTCCCTCATTGTCCCACCTTTGTCCTCCTTTTACCTCATTTTCCCTCCTTGACCCTCCAAGTCCCTGTTCGTCCCTCCTTGTCCCTCGTTGACCCTCCTTGTTCCTCCTTTTCCCTCCTTGTCCCTTCTTGACCCCCATAGTCCCTGCTCGACCCTCCTTGTTTCTCCTTGTCACACCTTGTCACACCTTGTCACTCCTTTTCCCTCCTTGTCTCTCCATGCCCCTCCTGGTCCCTCATTGCCACTTCTTTTCCCTCCTTGTTCCTCCTTGTCACTCCTTTCCCTCCTTTACCTTCCTGGTCCCTCCTTGTGTCTCCTTGTCCCTCCGTGAGCCTCATTGTCCCTCCTGGTCCGTACTTGTCCCTCCTTGTCCTTCCTTGTCCCTCCTTGATCCTGCTTGTCCCTTCTTGTCCCTGCTTGTCCCCCAGTGCCCCTTCATGTCCCTCATGGCCCCTCCATGTACCTCCTTATCCCTAATGGTCCCTCCTTGTCCCGTCTTGTCCATCCTTGTCCCTCCTTGTCCCTGTTTGTCCCTCCTTGTTCCTGCTTGTCCCTCCTTGACCCACCTTGTCCTTCCTTGTCCCTGTTTGTCCCTCCTTGATCCTGCTTGTCCCTCCTTGTCCCTTCTTGTCCCTACTTGTCCCTCCTTGACCCTCCTCGTCCCTCCTTGCCCCTTCTTGGCCCTCCTTGTCGCTCCTTTTCCTTCATTGCCCTTCATTGTCCCTCCTTGTTCCATCTTTTCCCTCCTTTCCCTCCTTGACCCTCCTTTTCCCTCCTTTCCCTGCTTTTCCCTCCTTGTCCCTCCTTGTCCCTCCTTGTCTTTCCTTGTCCCTCCTTGTCCCTGCTTATCCCTGCTTGTCCCTCGTTGTCCCTCGTTGTCTCTCCTTGTCCCTCCTTGTCCCTCCTTGACCCTCCTTGACCCTCCTTGTCCCTCTTTGTCCCTCTTTGACGCTCCTGGTACGTACTTATCCCTCCATGTCACTCCTTTTCCTTCATTGCCCTTCATTGTCCCTATTTGTGCCACCTTTTCCCTCCTTGACCCTCCTTTTCCCTGCTTATCCCTGCTTGTCCCACCTTGTCTCTCCTTGTCCCTCGTTGTCTCTCCTTGTCCCTCCTTGTCTCTATTTGTCCCTCCTTGACCCTAATTGTCCCTCCTGGTCCCTCCTTGCTCTTCATTGCCCCTTCTTTTCCCTCCTTGTCCCTCCTGGTCCGTACTTGTCCCTCCTTGTCCCTTATTGCCCCTCATTGTCCCTCCTTGCTCCTCCTTGGCCCTCCTTTTCCCTTCATGTCCCTGCTTGTCCCTCCTTGCCCGTCCTTGTGCCTTCTTATCCCTCCTTGTCCCACCTTGTCCCTCATTGTCCCTCCATGTCCGTCCTTGTCCGGCATTGTCCCTCCTTTACCCTCCTTGTCACTAATTGTCCCTCCTTGACCCTGCTTGTCCCTACTTGTCTCTCCTTGCCCCTCCTTGTCCTTCCTTGCGCCTGTTTGTCGCTCCTTGATCCTGCTTCTCCCTCATTGTCCCTTCGTTGACCCTCCTTGACCCTCCTGGTCCCTCCTTGCTCTTACTAGCCCCTCCTTTTCCCGCCTTGTCCCTCATTGCCCCTCCTTGTCACTCCTTTTGCCTCATTGCCCCTCATTGTCCCTCCTTGTACATCCTTTCCCTCCTTGTCTTTCCTTGTCCCTCCTTTTCTCCTTTCCCTCCTTTTCCCTCCTTGTCCCTCCTTGTCCCTCGTTGTCTTTCCTTGTCCCTCCATGTCTCTGCTTGTCCCTCCTTATTCCAGCTTTTCCCTCCTTGTTTCTCCTTGTCAAACCTTGTCACTCCTTTTCCCTCCTTGACCCTCCTTGTCTCTCCATGCCCCTCCATGCCCCTCCTTGCCCCTTCTTTTCCCTCCTTGTTCCTCCTTGTCACTCCTTTCCCTCCTTTACCCTCCTGGTCCCTCCTTGTGTCTCCTTGTCCCTCCGTGACCCTCATTGTCCCTCCTGGTCCGTATTTGTCCCTCTTCGTCCCTCCTTGTCCTTCCTTGTCCCTCCTTGATCCTGCTTGTCCCTCCTTGTCCCTCCTTGTCCCTTCTTGTCCCTTCTTGTCCCTTCTTGGCCCTCCTTGTCACTCCTTTTCCTTCATTGCCCTTCATTGTCCCTCCTTTTTCCATCTTTTCCCTCCTTTTCCCTCCTTCCCTCCTTGTCTTTCCTTGTCCCTCCTTGTCCCTGCTTATCCCTGCTTGTCCCTCGTTGTCTCTCCTTGTCCCTCCTTGTCCCTCCTTGTCCCTCCTTGACCCTCCTTGTCCCTCTTTGTCCCTCCTTGACCCTCCTGGTAAGTACTTATCCCTCCTTGTCACTCCTTGTCCCTCATTGCCCCTAATTGTCCCTCCTTGCTCTTCATTGCCCCTTCTTTTCCCTCCTTGTCCCTCCTGGTCCGTACTTGTACTCCTTGTCCCTTATTGCTCCTCATTGTCCCTCCTTGTTCCTCCTTGGCCCTCCTTTTTCCTTCATGTCCCTGCTTGTCCCTCCTTGTCCCTGCTTGTCCCTCCTTGCCCGTCCTTGTCCCTTCTTATCCCTCCTTGTCCCACCTTGTCCCTCATTGCCCCTCCATGTCCGTCCTTGTCCCGCATTGTCCCCCCTTTACCCTCCTTGTCACTAATTGTCCCTCCTTGACCCTGCTTGTCCCTACTTGTCTCTCCTTGTCCTTCCTTGGGCCTGTTTGTCGCTCATTGATCCTGCTTCTCCCTCCTTGTCCCTTCCTGTCCCTCCTAGTCCCTCGTTGACCCGCCTGGTCCCTCCTTGCTCTTACTTCCCCCTCCTTTTCCCGCCTTGTCCCGCCTTGACCCTCCTTGCCCCTCCTTGTCACTACTTTTGCCTCATTGCCCCTCATTGTCCCACCTTGTTCCTCCTTTTCCATCCTTTCCCTCCTTGTCTTTCCTTATCCCTCCTTTCCCTCCTTTTCCCTCCTTGTCCCTCGTTGTCTTTCCTTGTCCCTCCATGTCTTTGCTTGTCCCTCCTTATCCCTGCTTGTCCCTCCTTGTCCCTCTTTGACCTTCCTTGTCCCTCCTTGAACCTCCTTGTCCCTCCTGGTCCGTACTTGTCCCTCCTTGTCCCTCATTGCCCCTCATGTTCCCTTCTTGTACCTCCTTGTCCATCCATGTCCATCCTTGTCCCTCCTTGACCCTCCTTGTTCCTCCTTGTCCCTCCTGGTCCGTACTTGTCCCTCCTTGTCCGTCCTTGTCCCTACTTTGTCCTCCTTTTACCTCTTCTTCCCACCTTGTCCCTCGTTATCCCTGCTTGTCCCTCCTTGTCCCTCATTGCCCCTCCTTTTCCCTACTGGTCCCTCCTTGCTCCTCCTTGCCCCTTCTTTTCCCTCCTTATCCCTACTTGTCCATCCTGGTCCGTACTTGTCCCTCCTTGCCCTCCGTGTCCCACATTGTCCCTCATTGTCCCTCATTGTCCCTCCTTGTTCCTCCTTATCACTCCTTTCCTTCCTGGTCCCTCCTTGCTCCTCCTTGCCCCTTCTTTTCCCTCCTTATCCCTCCTTGTCCCTCATTGTCCCTCCTGGTCCCTCCTTGCTCCTCCTTGCCCCTTCTTTTCCCTTCTTTTCCATCCTTGGCCCACCGTGTCCCTCCTTGTCCCTCCTTGATCCTGCTTGTCCCTCCTTGGCTCTTTTTGTCCCTGCTTGTCTCTCCTTCTTCCTACTTGTCCCTCCTTGACCATCCTTGTCCCACCATGTCCCTCATTGCCCCTCCTTATCCCTCCCTGTCACTCCTGGTCCCTCTTTGTCCCTCCTTGTCCCTCCTTGTCCCTCCTTGTCCCTGCTTGTCCCTCCCAGTCCCTCCTTGTCCATCCTTGTCCTTCCTTGTCCCTCCTTGATCCTGCTTGTCCCTCCTTCTCCCTCCTTGTCCCTCAGTGCCCCACCATGTCCCTCATTGCCCCTCCTTATCCCTCCTTGTCACTCCTGGTCCCTCTTTGTCCCTCCTTGTCCCTGCTTGTCCCTGTTTATCTCTCCTTGTCCGTCCTTGACCCTCCGTGTCCCTCCTTGTCCCTCCTTAATCCTCCTTGTCTCTCCTTGCCCGTCCTTGTCCCTTCTTGCTTTTCCTTGTCCCACCTTGTCCCTCCTTGTCCGGCCTTGTCCCTCCTGGTCCGTCATTGCCTCTCCTTGTCCCTCCTTGTCACTCCTTTTCCCTCCTTGTCTCTCCTTGCCCCTCCTTTTCACTCCTTGTCCCTTCTTGTTCCTCCTTGTCACTCCTTCTCCCTCCTTGTCCCTCATTGTCCCTCCTTGTTCCTCCTTGTCCCAACTTGTCCCTCCTTGTTCCTCCTTGTCACTCCTTCTCCCTCCTTGTCCCTCATTGTCCCTCCTTGTTCCTCCTTTTCCCTCATTGTCCGTCCTTGTCCCGCCTTGTACTTCCTGGTCCCTCCTTGTCCGTCCTTGTCCCTTCTGGTCCCTCCTTCTACCTCCTTGTCCCTCATTGTCCCACCTGGTCCCTCCTTGCCCCTTCTTTTCCCTCCTTGCCCCTTCTTTTCCCTCCTTGGCCCTCCGTGTCCCTCCGTGTCCCTCCGTGTCCCTCCTTTTCCCTCCTTCTCCTTCCTTGTCCCTGTTTGTCCCTCCTTGATCCTGCTTGTCCCTCCTTGGCTCTTTTTGTCCCTGCTTGTCTCTCCTTCTTCCTACTTGACCCTCTTTGACCATCCTTGTCCTTCCTTGTCTTTCCTTGTCCCTGCTTGTCCCTCCTTGTTCCTCGTTGTCCCTCGTTGTCTCTGCTTGTCCCTCCTTGTCCCTCCTTGTCCCTCTTTGTCCCTCCTTGACCCTCCTTGTCCCTCCTGGTCCGTACTTATCCCTCCTTGTCCCTCATTGCCCCTAATTTTCGCTCCTGGTCCCTCCTTGCTCTTCGTTGCCCCTTCTTTTCCCTCCTTGTCCCTCATTATCCATCCTTGTCCCTCCTGGTCCGTACTTGTCCCTTATTGCCCCTCATTGTCCCTCCATGGCCCTCCTTTTCCCTTCATGTCCCTTCATGTCCCTGCTTGTCCCTGATTGTCCCTGATTGTCCCTCCTTGCCCGTCCTTGTCCCTTCTTATCCCTCCTTGTCCCACCTTGTCCCTCATTGCCCCTCCATGTCCGTCCTTGTCCCGCATTGTCCCTCCTTTTCCCTCCTTGTCAGTAATTGTCCCTCCTTGACCCTGCATGTCCCTACTTGTCTCTCCTTGCCCCTCCTTGTCCTTCCTTGGGCCTATTTGTCGCTCCTTGACCCTGCTTGTTCCTCCTTGTCCCTTTCTGTCCCTCCTTGTCCCTACTTGTCCCTCGTTGACCCTCCTTGTCTCTCCATGCCCCTCCTGGTCCCTCCTTGTTCCTCCTTGTCACTCCTTTCCCTCCTGGTTCCACCTTGTCTCTCCTTGTCCCTCAGTGACCCTCATTGTCCCTCCTGGTCCGTACTTGTCCCTCCTTGTCCTTCCTTGTCCCTCCTTGTCCTTCCTTGTCCCTCCTTGATCCTGCTTGTCCCTTCTTGTCCCTGCTTGTCCCTCATTGCCCCTCCATGTCCGTCCTTGTCCCGCATTGTCCCTCCTTTTCCCGCCTTGTCCCTCATTGCCCCTCCTTGTCACTCCTTTTGCCTCATTGCCCCTCATTGTCCCTCCTTGTACATCCTTTCCCTCCTTGTCTTTCCTTGTCCCTCCTTTTCTCCTTTCCCTCCTTTTCCCTCCTTGTCCCTCGTTGTCTTTCCTTGTCCCTCCATGTCTCTGCTTGTCCCTCCTTATTCCAGCTTTTCCCTCCTTGTTTCTCCTTGTCAAACCTTGTCACTCCTTTTCCCTCCTTGACCCTCCTTGTCTCTCCATGCCCCTCCTTGCCCCTTCTTTTCCCTCCTTGTTCCTCCTTGTCACTCCTTTCCCTCCTTTACCCTCCTGGTCCCTCCTTGTGTCTCCTTGTCCCTCCGTGACCCTCATTGTCCCTCCTGGTCCGTATTTGTCCCTCTTTGTCCCTCCTTGACCCTCCTTGTCCTTCCTTGTCCCTCCTTGATCCTGCTTGTCCCTCCTTGTCCCTCCTTGTCCCTTCTTGTCCCTTCTTGGCCCTCCTTGTCACTCCTTTTCCTTCATTGCCCTTCATTGTCCCTCCTTTTTCCATCTTTTCCCTCCTTGACCCTCCTTTTCCCTCCTTTCCCTCCTTGTCTTTCCTTGTCCCTCCTTGTCCCTGCTTATCCCTGCTTGTCCCTCGTTGTCTCTCCTTGTCCCTCCTTGTCCCTCCTTGACCCTCCTTGTCCCTCCTTGACCCTCCTGGTAAGTACTTATCCCTCCTTGTCACTCCTTGTCCCTCATTGCCCCTAATTGTCCCTCCTTGCTCTTCATTGCCCCTTCTTTTCCCTCCTTGTCCCTCCTGGTCCGTACTTGTACTCCTTGTCCCTTATTGCCCCTCATTGTCCCTCCTTGTTCCTCCTTGGCCCTCCTTTTTCCTTCATGTCCCTGCTTGTCCCTCCTTGTCCCTGCTTGTCCCTCCTTGCCCGTCCTTGTCCCTTCTTATCCCTCCTTGTCCCACCTTGTCCCTCATTGCCCCTCCATGTCCGTCCTTGTCCCGCATTGTCCCCCCTTTACCCTCCTTGTCACTAATTGTCCCTCCTTGACCCTGCTTGTCCCTACTTGTCTCTCCTTGTCCTTCCTTGGGCCTGTTTGTCGCTCATTGATCCTGCTTCTCCCTCCTTGTCCCTTCCTGTCCCTCCTAGTCCCTCGTTGACCCGCCTGGTCCCTCCTTGCTCTTACTTCCCCCTCCTTTTCCCGCCTTGTCCCGCCTTGACCCTCCTTGCCCCTCCTTGGCCCTCCTTGTCACTACTTTTGCCTCATTGCCCCTCATTGTCCCACCTTGTTCCTCCTTTTCCATCCTTTCCCTCCTTGTCTTTCCTTGTCCCTCCTTTCCCTCCTTTTCCCTCCTTGTCCCTCGTTGTCTTTCCTTGTCCCTCCATGTCTTTGCTTGTCCCTCCTTATCCCTGCTTGTCCCTCCTTGTCCCTCTTTGACCTTCCTTGAACCTCCTTGTCCCTCCTGGTCCGTACTTGTCCCTCCTTGTCCGTCCCTACTTTGTCCTCCTTTTACCTCTTCTTCCCACCTTGTCCCTCGTTATCCCTGCTTGTCCCTCCTTGTCCCTCATTGCCCCTCCTTTTCCCTACTGGTCCCTCCTTGCTCCTCCTTGCTCCTCCTTGCCCCTTCTTTTCCCTCCTTATCCCTACTTGTCCATCCTGGTCCGTACTTGTCCCTCCTTGCCCTCCGTGTCCCTCATTGCCCCTCATTGTCCCTCCTTGTTCCTCCTTATCACTCCTTTCCTTCCTGGTCCCTCCTTGCTCCTCCTTGCCCCTTCTTTTCCCTCCTTATCCCTCCTTGTCCCTCATTGTCCCTCCTGGTCCCTCCTTGCTCCTCCTTGCCCCTTCTTTTCCCTTCTTTTCCATCCTTGGCCCACCGTGTCCCTCCTTGTCCCTCCTTGATCCTGCTTGTCCCTCCTTGGCTCTTTTTGTCCCTGCTTGTCTCTCCTTCTTCCTACTTGTCCCTCCTTGATCCTGCTTGTCCCTCCTTCTCCCTCCTTGTCTCTCAGTGCCCCACCATGTCCCTCATTGCCCCTCCTTATCCCTCCCTGTCACTCCTGGTCCCTCTTTGTCCCTCCTTGTCCCTCCTTGTCCCTCCTTGTCCCTCCTTGTCCCTGCTTGTCCCTCCTAGTCCCTCCTTGTCCATCCTTGTCCTTCCTTGTCCCTCCTTGATCCTGCTTGTCCCTCCTTCTCCCTCCCTGTCCCTCAGTGCCCCACCATGTCCCTCATTGCCCCTCCTTATCCCTCCTTGTCACTCCTGGTCCCTCTTTGTCCCTCCTTGTCCCTGCTTGTCCCTGTTTATCTCTCCTTGTCCGTCCTTGACCCTCCGTGTCCCTCCTTGTCCCTCCTTAATCCTCCTTGTCTCTCCTTGCCCGTCCTTGTCCCTTCTTGCTTTTCCTTGTCCCACCTTGTCCCTCCTTGTCCGGCCTTGTCCCTCCTGGTCCCTCATTGCCTCTCCTTGTCCCTCCTTGTCACTCCTTTTCCCTCCTTGTCTCTCCTTGCCCCTCCTTTTCACTCCTTGTCCCTTCTTGTTCCTCCTTGTCACTCCTTCTCCCTCCTTGATCCTGCTTGTCCCTCCTTGGCTCTTTTTGTCCCTGCTTGTCTCTCCTTCTTCCTACTTGACCCTCTTTGACCATCCTTGTCCTTCCTTGTCTTTCCTTGTCCCTGCTTGTCCCTCCTTGTTCCTCGTTGTCCCTCGTTGTCCCTCGTTGTCTCTCCTTGTCCCTCCTTGTCCCTCCTTGTCCCTCCTTGTCCCTCTTTGTCCCTCCTTGACCCTCCTTGTCCCTCCTGGTCCGTACTTATCCCTCCTTGTCCCTCATTGCCCCTAATTTTCGCTCCTGGTCCCTCCTTGCTCTTCGTTGCCCCTTCTTTTCCCTCCTTGTCCCTCATTATCCATCCTTGTCCCTCCTGGTCCGTACTTGTCCCTTATTGCCCCTCATTGTCCCTCCATGGCCCTCCTTTTCCCTTCATGTCCCTGCTTGTCCCTGATTGTCCCTGATTGTCCCTCCTTGCCCGTCCTTGTCCCTTCTTATCCCTCCTTGTCCCACCTTGTCCCACCTTGTCCCTCATTGCCCCTCCATGTCCGTCCTTGTCCCGCATTGTCCCTCCTTGTCAGTAATTGTCCCTCCTTGACCCTGCATGTCCCTACTTGTCTCTCCTTGCCCCTCCTTGTCCTTCCTTGGGCCTATTTGTCGCTCCTTGACCCTGCTTGTTCCTCCTTGTCCCTTTCTGTCCCTCCTTGTCCCTACTTGTCCCTCGTTGACCCTCCTTGTCTCTCCATGCCCCTCCTGGTCCCTCCTTGTTCCTCCTTGTCACTCCTTTCCCTCCTGGTTCCACCTTGTCTCTCCTTGTCCCTCAGTGACCCTCATTGTCCCTCCTGGTCCGTACTTGTCCCTCCTTGTCCTTCCTTGTCCCTCCTTGTCCTTCCTTGTCCCTCCTTGATCCTGCTTGTCCCTTCTTGTCCCTGCTTGTCCCTCATTGCCCCTCCATGTCCGTCCTTGTCCCGCATTGTCCCTCCTTTTCCCTCCTTGTCAGTCATTGTCCTCCTTGACCCTGCTTGGCCCTACATGTCTCTCCTTGCCCCTCCTTGTCCTTCCTTGGGCCTATTTGTCGCTCCTTGATCCTGCTTGTCCCTTCCTGTCCCTCCTTGTCTCTCCATGCCCCTCCTGGTCCCTCCTTGCCCCTTCTTTTCCCTCCTTGTTCCTCCTTGTCACTCCTTTCCCTCCTTTACCCTCCTGGTCCCACCTTGTCTCTCCTTGTCCCTCCGTGACCCTCATTGTCCCTCCTGGTCCGTACTTGTCCCTCCTTGTCCCTCATTGTCCCTCCTTTGTCCTCCTTTTACCTCATTTTCCCTCCTTGTCCCTCGTTATCCCTGCTTGTCCCTCTTTGTCCCTACTGGTCCCTCCTTGTTCCTCCTTGCCCCTTCTTTTCCCTCCTTATCCCTACTTGTCCATCCTGGTCCCTCCTTATCCCTCCTTGTCCATCCTTGTCCCTCCTTAACCCTCCTTGTTCCTCCTTGTCCCTCCTGGTCCGTACTTGTCCCTCCTTGTCCCTCATTGTCCCTGCTTGTCCCTCATTGTCCCACCTTTGTCCTCCTTTTACCTCATTTCCCCTCCTTGACCCTCCAAGTCCCTGTTCGTCCCTCCTTGACCCTCCTTGTCCCTCCTTGTTCCTCCTTTTCCCTCCTTGTCCCTTCTTGACCCCCCTAGTCCCTGCTCGACCCTCCTTGTGTCTCCTTGTCACACCTTGTCACTCCTTTTCCCTCCTTGTCTCTCCATGCCCTTCCTGGTCCCTCCTTGCCACTTCTTTTCCCTCCTTGTTCCTCCTTGTCACTCCTTTCCCTCCTTTACCCTCCTGGTCCCTCCTTGTGTCTCCTTGTCCCTCCGTGACCCTCATTGTCCCTCCTGGTCCGTACTTGTCCCTCCTTGTCCCTACTTGTCCCTCCTTGTCCTTCCTTGTCCCTGCTTGTCCCCCAGTGCCCCTTCATGTCCGTCATGGCCCCTCCATGTACCTCCTTATCCTTAATGGTCCCTCCTTGTCCCTCCTTGTCCCGTCTTGTCCCTCCTTGTCCCTGTTTGTGCCTCCTTGTCCTTCCTTGTCCCTGTTTGTCCCTCCTTGATCCTGCTTGTCCCTTCTTGTCCCTACTTGTCCCTCCTTGACCCTCCTCGTCCCTCCTTGCCCCTCATTGCCCCTTCTTGACCCTCCTTGTCACTCCTTTTCCTTCATTGCCCTTCATTGTCCCTCCTTGTTCCATCTTTTCCCTCCTTGACCCTCCTTTTCCCTCCTTTCCCTGCTTTTCCCTCCTTGTCCCTGCTTGTCCCTTGTTGTCCCTCGTTGTCTCTCCTTGTCCCTCCTTGTCCCTCCTTGACCCTCCATGTCCCTCTTTGTCCCTCCTTGACCCTCCTGGTACGTACTTATCCCTCCTTGTCCCTCATTGCACCTAATTGTCCCTCCTGGTCCCTCCTTGCTCTTCATTGCCCCTTCTTTTCCCTCCTTGTCCCTCCTGGTCCGTACTTGTCCTCCTTGTCCCTTATTGCCCCTCCTTGGCCCTCCTTTTCCCTTCATGTCCCTGCTTGTCCCTCCTTGTCCCTCCTTGCCCGTCCTTGTCCCTTCTTATCCCTCCTTGTCCCACCTTGTCCCTCATTGCCCCTCCATGTCCGTCCTTGTCCCGCATTGCCCCTCCTTTACCCTCCTTGTCACTAATTGTCCCTCCTTGACCCTGCTTGTCCCTACTTGTCACTCCTTGCCCCTCCTTGTCCTTCCTTGGGCCTGTTTGTCGCGCCTTGATCCTGCTTCTCCCTCCTTGTCCCTTCCTGTCCCTCCTAGTCCCTACTTGTCCCTCGTTGACCCTCGTTGACCCTCCTGGTCCCTCCTTGCTCTTACTTCCCCCTCCTTTTCCCGCTTTGTCCCTCCTTGGCCCTCCTTGTCACTCCTTTTGCCTCATTGCCCCTCCTTGTTCCTCCTTTTCCATCCTTTCCCTCCTTGTCTCTCCATGCCCCTCCTGGTCCCTCCTTGCCCCTTCTTTTCCCTCCTTTCCCTCCTTTACCCTCCTGGTCCCACCTTGTCTCTCCTTGTCCCTCCGTGACCCTCATTGTCCCTCCTGGTCCGTACTTGTCCCTCCATGTCCCTCCTTGTCCTTCCTTGTCCCTCCTTGTCCCTTCTTGACCCTCCTTGTCCCTTCTTGACCCTCCTTGTCCCTCCTTGACCCTCCTGGTCCGTACTTATCTCTCCTTGTCCCTCCTTGTCTCTCCTTGTCCCTCATTGCGCCTAATTGTCCCTCCTGGTCCCTCCTTGCTCTTCATTGCCCGTTCTTTTCCCTCCTTGTCCGGCCTTGTCCCTCCTGGTCCCTCATTGCCTCTCCTTGTCCCTCCTTGTCACTCCTTTTCCCTCCTTGTCTCTCCTTGCCCCTCCTTTTCACTCCTTGTCCCTTCTTGTTCCTCCTTGTCACTCCTTCTCCCTCCTTGTCCCTCCTTGTCCCTCCTTGACCCTCCTTGTTCCTCCTTGTCCCAACTTGTCCCTCCTTGTTCCTCCTTGTCACTCCTTCTCCCTCCTTGTCCCTCATTGTCCCTCCTTGTTCCTCCTTGTTCCTCCTTTTCCTCCTTTTCCCTCATTGTCCGTCCTTGTCCCGCCTTGTACTTCCTGGTCCCTCCTTGTCCGTCCTTGTCCCTTCTGGTCCCTCCTTCTACCTCCTTGTCCCTCATTGTCCCACCTGGTCCCTCCTTGCCCATTCTTTTCCCTCCTTGGCCCTCCGTGTCCCTCCGTGTCCCTCCTTTTCCCTCTTTCTCCTTCCTTGTCCCTGTTTGTCCCTCCTTGATCCTGCTTGTCCCTCCTTGGCTCTTTTTGTCCCTGCTTGTCTCTCCTTCTTCCTACTTGACCCTACATTGACCATCCTTGTCCTTCCTTGTCTTTCCTTGTCCGTCCTTGTTCCTCGTTGTCCCTCGTTGTCCCTCGTTGTCTCTCCTTGTCCCTCCTTGTCCCTCCTTGTCCCTCCTTGTCCCTCTTTGTCCCTCCTTGACCCTCCTTGTCCCTCCTGGTCCGTACTTATCCCTCCTTGTCTCTCCTTGTCCCTCATTGCCCCTAATTTTCGCTCCTGGTCCCTCCTTGCTCTTCGTTGCCCCTTCTTTTCCCTCCTTGTCCCTCATTATCCATCTTGTCCCTCCTGGTCCGTACTTGTCCCTTATTGCCCCTCATTGTCCCTCCATGGCCCTCCTTTTCCCTTCATGTCCCTGCTTGTCCCACCTTGTCCCTCATTGCCCCTCCATGTCCGTCCTTGTCACGCATTGTCACTCCTTTTCCCTCCTTGTCAGTAATTGTCCCTCCTTGACCCTGCATGTCCCTACTTGTCTCTCCTTGCCCCTCCTTGTCCTTCCTTGGGCCTATTTGTCGCTCCTTGATCCTGCTTGTACCTCCTTGTCCCTTTCTGTCCCTCCTTGTCCCTACTTGTCCCTCGTTGACCCTCCTTGTCTCTCCATGCCCCTCCTGGTCCCTCCTTTCCCTCCTGGTTCCACCTTGTCTCTCCTTGTCCCTCAGTGACCCTCATTGTCCCTCCTGGTCCGTACTTGTCCCTCCTTGTCCTTCCTTGTCCCTCCTTGATCCTGCTTGTCCCTTCTTGTCCCTCATTGCCCCTCCATGTCCGTCCTTGTCCCGCATTGTCCCTCCTTTTCCCTCCTTGTCAGTCATTGTCCTCCTTGACCCTGCTTGTCCCTACATGTCTCTCCTTGCCCCTCCTTGTCCTTCCTTGGGCCTATTTGTCGCTCCTTGATCCTGCTTGTCCCTTCCTGTCCCTCCTTGTCTCTCCATGCCCCTCCTGGTCCCTCCTTGCCCCTTCTTTTCCCTCCTTGTTCCTCCTTGTCACTCCTTTCCCTCCTTTACCCTCCTGGTCCCACCTTGTCTCTCCTTGTCCCTCCGTGACCCTCATTGTCCCTCCTGGTCCGTACTTGTCCCTCCTTGTCCCTCATTGTCCCTCCTTTGTCCTCCTTTTACCTCATTTTCCCTCCTTGTCCCTCGTTATCCCTGCTTGTCCCTCTTTGTCCCTACTGGTCCCTCCTTGTTCCTCCTTGCCCCTTCTTTTCCCTCCTTATCCCTACTTGTCCATCCTGGTCCCTCCTTATCCCTCCTTGTCCATCCTTGTCCCTCCTTAACCCTCCTTGTTCCTCCTTGTCCCTCCTGGTCCGTACTTGTCCCTCCTTGTCCGTCCTTGTCCGTCCTTGTCCCTCATTGTCCCTGCTTGTCCCTCATTGTCCCACCTTTGTCCTCCTTTTACCTCATTTCCCCTCCTTGACCCTCCAAGTCCCTGTTCGTCCCTCCTTGTCCCTCCTTGACCCTCCTTGTCCCTCCTTGTTCCTCCTTTTCCCTCCTTGTCCCTTCTTGACCCCCCTAGTCCCTGCTCGACCCTCCTTGTTTCTCCTTGTCACACCTTGTCACTCCTTTTCCCTCCTTGTCTCTCCATGCCCTTCCTGGTCCCTCCTTGCCACTTCTTTTCCCTCCTTGTTCCTCCTTGTCACTCCTTTCCCTCCTTTACCCTCCTGGTCCCTCCTTGTGTCTCCTTGTCCCTCCGTGACCCTCATTGTCCCTCCTGGTCCGTACTTGTCCCTCCTTGTCCCTACTTGTCCCTCCTTGTCCTTCCTTGTCCCTATTTGTCCCTCCTTGATCCTGCTTGTCCCTGCTTGTCCCCTTCATGTCCGTCATGGCCCCTCCATGTACCTCCTTATCCTTAATGGTCCCTCCTTGTCCCTCCTTGTCCCGTCTTGTCCCTGTTTGTCCCTCCTTTTCCTTCCTTGTCCCTGTTTGTCCCTCCTTGATCCTGCTTGTCCCTTCTTGTCCCTACTTGTCCCTCCTTGACCCTCCTCGTCCCTCCTTCATTGCCCCTTCTTGACCCTCCTTGTCACTCCTTTTCCTTCATTGCCCTTCATTGTCCCTCCTTGTTCCATCTTTTCCCTCCTTGACCCTCCTTTTCCCTCCTTTCCCTGCTTTTCCCTCCTTGTCCCTCCTTGTCCCTGCTTATCCCTGCTTGTCCCTTGTTGTCCCTCGTTGTCTCTCCTTGTCCCTCCTTGACCCTCCATGTCCCTCTTTGTCCCTCCTTGACCCTCCTGGTACGTACTTATCCCTCCTTGTCACTCCTTGTCCCTCATTGCCCCTAATTGTCCCTCCTGGTCCCTCCTTGCTCTTCATTGCCCCTTATTTTCCCTCCTTGTCCCTACTTGTCCCTCGTTGACCCTCGTTGACCCTCCTGGTCCCTCCTTGCTCTTACTTCCCCCTCCTTTTCCCGCTTTGTCCCTCCTTGCCCCTCCTTGGCCCTCCTTGTCACTCCTTTTGCCTCATTGCCCCTCATTGTCCCTCCTTGTTCCTCCTTTTCCATCCTTTCCCTCCTTGTCTCTCCATGCCCCTCCTGGTCCCTCCTTGCCCCTTCTTTTCCCTCCTTGTCACTCCTTTCCCTCCTTTACCCTCCTGGTCCCACCTTGTCTCTCCTTGTCCCTCCGTGACCCTCATTGTCCCTCCTGGTCCGTACTTGTCCCTCCATGTCCCTCCTTGTTCTTCCTTGTCCCTCCTTGTCACTTCTTGACCCTCCTTGTCCCTTCTTGACCCTCCTTGTCCCTCCTTAACCCTCCTGGTCCGTACTTATCTCTCCTTGTCCCTCCTTGTCTCTCCTTGTCCCTCACTGCGCCTAATTGTCCCTCCTGGTCCCTCCTTGCTCTTCATTGCCCGTTCTTTTCCCTCCTTGTCCCTCCTGGTCCGTACTTGTCCCTCCTTGTCCCTTATTGCCCCTCATTGTCCCTCCTTGTTCCTCCTTGGCCCTCCTTTTCCCTTCATGTCCCTTCTTGTCCCTCCTTGCCCGTCCTTGTCCCTTCTTATCCCTCCTTGTCCCACCTTGTCCCTCCATGTCCGTCCTTGTCCCGCATTGTCCCTCCTTTACCCTCCTTGTCACTAATTGTCCCTCCTTGACCCTGCTTGTCCCTCCTTGTACATCCTTGGGCCTGTTTGTCGCTCCTTGATCCTGCTTCTCCCTCCTTGTCCCATCCTGTCCTCCTAGTCCCTACTTGTCCCTCCTTGACCCTCCTGGCCCCTCCTTGCTCTTACTTGCCCCTCCTTTTCCCGCCTTGTCTCTCATTGCCCCTCCTTGCCCCTCCTTGTCACTCCTTTTGCCTCATTGCCCCTCATTGTCCCTCCTTGTACATCCTTTCCCTCCTTGTCTTTCCTTGTCCCTCCTTTTCCCTCTTTTCCTCCTTTCCCTCCATTTCCCTCCTTGTCCCTCCTTGTCCCTCGTTGTCTTTCCTTGTCCCTCCATGTCTCTGCTTGTCCCTCCTTATTCCAGCTTTTCCTTCCTTGACCCTCCTTGACCCTCCTTGACCCTCCTTGTTCCTCCTTGTCCCTCCTGGTCCGTACTTGTCCCTCCTTGTCCCTCCTTGTCACTCCTTGTCCCTCATTGTCCCTGCTTGTCCCTCCTTGTCCGTGCTTGTCCCTCATTGTCCCTGCTTGTCCCTCCTTTGTCCTCCTTTTACCTCATTTTCCCTCCTTGTCCCTCGTTATCCCTGCTTGTCCCTCCTTGTCCCTACTGGTCCCTCCTTGTTCCTCCTTGCCCCTTCTTTTCCCTCCTTATCCCTACTTGTCCATCCTGGTCCCTCCTTATCCCTCCTTGTCCATCCTTGTTCATCCTTGTCCCTCCTTAACCCTCCTTGTTCCTCCTTGTCCCTCCTTGTCCGTCCTTGTCCCTCATTGTCCCTCATTGTCCCACCTTTGTCCTCCTTTTACCTCATTTTCCCTCCTTGAACCTCCAAGTCCCTGTTCGTCCCTGTTCGTCCCTCCTTGTCCCTCCTTGTCCCTCCTTGTCCCTCCTTGTTCCTCCTTTTCCCTCCTTTTCCCTCCTTTTCCCTCCTTGTCCCTTCTTGACCCCCCTAGTCCCTGCTCGTCCCTCCTTGTCACACCTTGTCACTCCTTTCCCCTCCTTGTCTCACCATGCCCTTCCTGGTCCCTCCTTGCCACTTCTTTTCCCTCCTTATTCCTCCTTGTCACTCCCTTCCCTCCTTTACCCTCCTGGTCTCTCCTTGTGTCTCCTTGTCCCTCCGTGACCCTCATTGTCCCTCCTGGTCCGTACTTGTCCCTCCTTGTCCTTCCTTGTCCTTCCTTGTCCCTATTTGTCCCTCCTTGATCCTGCTTGTCCCCCAGTGCGCCTTCATGTCCCTTGTCCCTTCTTGACCCCCCTAGTCCCTGCTCGTCCCTCCTTGTTTCTCCTTGTCACACCTTGTCACTCCTTTTCCCTCCTTGACCCTCCTTGTCTCTCCATGCCCCTTCTGGTCCCTCCTTGCCCCTTCCTTTCCCTCCTTGTTCCTCCTTGTTCCTCCTTGTCACTCCTGGTCCGTACTTGTCCCTCCTTGTCCCTACTTGTCCCTCCTTGTCCTTCCTTGTCCCTCCTTGATCCTGCTTGTCCCTTCTTGTCCCCCAGTGCCCCTTCATGTCCCACATTGCCTCTCCTTGTTCCTCCTTGTTCCTCCTTGTGCCTCCTTGTTCCTCCTTGTCCTCCTTGGCCCTCCTTTTCCCTTCATGTCCCTGCTTGTCCCTCCTTGCCCGTCCTTGTCCCTTCTTATCCCTCCTTGTCCCACCTTGTCCCTCCATGACCGTCCTTGTCCCGCATTGTCCCTCCTTTACCCTCCTTGTCACTAATTGTCCCTCCTTGACCCTGCTTGTCCCTACTTGTCTCTCCTTGCCCCTCCTTGTCCTTCATTGGGCCTGTTTGTCGCTCCTTGATCCTGCTTCTCCCTCCTTGTCCCTTCCTGTCCTCTTAGTCCCTACTTGACCCTCCTTGACCCTCCTGGTCCCTCCTTGCTCTTACTTGCCCCTCCTTTTCCCGTCTTGTCCCTCATTACCCCTCCTTGCCCCTCCTTGTCCCTCCTTTTGCCTCATTGCCCCTCATTGTCCCTCCTTGTACACCCTTTTCCTCCTTGTCTTTCCTTTTCCCTCCTTTCCCTCCATTTCCCTCCTTTTCCCTCCTTGTCCCTCGTTGTCTTTCCTTGTCCCTCCATGTCTCTGCTTGTCCCTCCTTATTCCAGCTTTTCCTTCCTTGTCCCTCCTTGACCCTCCCTGTCCCTCCTTGACCCTCCCTGTCCCTCCTTGACCCTCCTTGTGCCTACTGGTCCGTACTTGTCCCTCATTGCCCTCATGGTCCCTCCTGGTCCCTCCTTGTGCCTCCTTGTCCATCCTTGTCCCTCCTTGACCCTCCTTGACCCTCCTTGACCCTCCTTGACCCTCCTTGTTCCTCCTTGTCCCTCCTTGTTCCTCCTTGTCCCTCCTTTTCCCTCCTTGTCCCTTCTTGTACCTGCTTGTCCCTCATTGTCCCTGCTTGTCCCTCCTTGTCCGTCCTTGTCCCTGCTTGTCCCTCCTTGTCCCTCCTTTGTCCTCCTTTTACCTCATTTTCCCTCCTTGTCCCTCGTTATCCCTGCTTGTCCCTCATTGCCCCTACTGGTCCCTCCTTGCTCCTCCTTGCCCCTTCTGTTCCCTCCTTATCCCTACTTGTCCATCCTGGTCCGTACTTGTCCCTCCGTGTCCCTCCGTGTCCCACATTGTCCCTCATTGGCCCTCATTGTCCCTCCTTGTTCCTCCTTGTCACTCCTTTCCCTCCTTTTCCCTCTTGGTCCCTCCTTGCTCCTCCTTGCCCCTTCTTTTCCCTCCTTATCCCTCCTTGTCCCTCCTTGTTCCTCCTTGTTCCTCCTTGTCCCTCCTTTTCCCTCCTTGTCCCTCTTTGCCCGTCCTTGCCCCTTCTTACACCTCCTTGTCCCTCATTGCCCCTCCTTGTCCGTCCTTGTCCCTCCTGGTCCCTCCTTTTCCCTCCTTTTCCCTCCTTGTCCGTCCTTCTCCCTCCTTGTTCCTCCTGTCCCTCCTTGTCCCTCCTTGTCTTTCCATGTCCCTCCATGTCTCTGCTTGTCCCTCCTTATCCCTGCTTGTCGCTCCTTGTCCCTCCTGGTCCCTCCTTGTCCCTCCTTGTCACTCCTTGACCATCCTTGTCCCTCCTTGACCCTCCTTGTCCCTCCTGATCCGTACTTGTCCCTAATTGCCCCTAATTGTCCCTCATGGTCCCTCCTAGCTCCTCATTGCCCCTTCTTTTCCCTCCTTGTCCCTCATTATCCCTCCTTGTCCCTTGTTGTCCCTCGTTGTCTCTCCCTGTCCCTCCTTGACCCTCCCTGTCCCTCTTTGTCCCTCCTTGACCCTCCTGGTACGTACTTATCCCTCCTTGTCACTCCTTGTCCCTCATTGCCCCTAATTGTCCCTCCTGGTCCCTCCTTGCTCTTCATTGCCCCTTCTTTTCCCTCCTTGTCCCTCCTGGTCCGTACTTGTCCTCCTTGTCCCTTATTGCCCCTCATTGTCCCTCCTTGTTCCTCCTTGGCCCTCCTTTTCCCTTCATGTCCCTGCTTGTCCCTCCTTGTCCCTCCTTGCCCGTCCTTGTCCCTTCCTGTCCCTCCTAGTCCCTACTTGTCCCTCGTTGACCCTCCTGGTCCCTCCTTGCTCTTACTTCCCCCTCCTTTTCCCGCCTTGTCCCTCCTTGCCCCTCCTTGGCCCTCCTTGTCACTCCTTTTGCCTCATTGCCCCTCATTGTCCCTCCTTGTTCCTCCTTTTCCATCCTTTCCCTCCTTGTCTCTCCATGCCCCTCCTGGTCCCTCCTTGCCCCTTCTTTTCCCTCCTTGTCACTCCTTTCCCTCCTTTACCCTCCTGGTCCCACCTTGTCTCTCCTTGTCCCTCCGTGACCCTCATTGTCCCTCCTGGTCCATACTTGTCCCTCCATGTCCCTCCTTGTCCTTCCTTGTCCCTCCTTGTCCCTTCTTGACCCTCCTTGTCCCTTCTTGACCCTCCTTGTCCCTCCTTAACCCTCCTGGTCCGTACTTATCTCTCCTTGTCCCTCCTTGTCTCTCCTTGTCCCTCACTGCGCCTAATTGTCCCTCCTGGTCCCTCCTTGCTCTTCATTGCCCGTTCTTTTCCCTCCTTGTCCCTCCTGGTCCGTACTTGTCCCTCCTTGTCCCTTATTGCCCCTCATTGTCCCTCCTTGTTCCTCCTTGGCCCTCCTTTTCCCTTCATGTCCCTTCTTGTCCCTCCTTGCCCGTCCTTGTCCCTTCTTATCCCTCCTTGTCCCACCTTGTCCCTCATTGTCCCTCCATGTCCGTCCTTGTCCCGCATTGTCCCTCCTTTACCCTCCTTGTCACTAATTGTCCCTCCTTGACCCTGCTTGTCCCTCCTTGTACATCCTTGGGCCTGTTTGTCGCTCCTTGATCCTGCTTCTCCCTCCTTGTCCCATCCTGTCCTCCTAGTCCCTACTTGTCCCTCCTTGACCCTCCTGGCCCCTCCTTGCTCTTACTTGCCCCTCCTTTTCCCGCCTTGTCTCTCATTGCCCCTCCTTGCCCCTCCTTGTCACTCCTTTTGCCTCATTGCCCCTCATTGTCCCTCCTTGTACATCCTTTCCCTCCTTGTCTTTCCTTGTCCCTCCTTTTCCCTCTTTTCCTCCTTTCCCTCCATTTCCCTCCTTGTCCCTCCTTGTCCCTCGTTGTCTTTCCTTGTCCCTCCATGTCTCTGCTTGTCCCTCCTTATTCCAGCTTTTCCTTCCTTGACCCTCCTTGACCCTCCTTGACCCTCCTTGTTCCTCCTTGTCCCTCCTGGTCCGTACTTGTCCCTCCTTGTCCCTCCTTGTCACTCCTTGTCCCTCATTGTCCCTGCTTGTCCCTCCTTGTCCGTGCTTGTCCCTCATTGTCCCTGCTTGTCCCTCCTTTGTCCTCCTTTTACCTCATTTTCCCTCCTTGTCCCTCGTTATCCCTGCTTGTCCCTCCTTGTCCCTACTGGTCCCTCCTTGTTCCTCCTTGCCCCTTCTTTTCCCTCCTTATCCCTACTTGTCCATCCTGGTCCCTCCTTATCCCTCCTTGTCCATCCTTGTTCATCCTTGTCCCTCCTTAACCCTCCTTGTTCCTCCTTGTCCCTCCTTGTCCGTCCTTGTCCCTGCTTGTCCCTCATTGTCCCACCTTTGTCCTCCTTTTACCTCATTTTCCCTCCTTGAACCTCCAAGTCCCTGTTCGTCCCTGTTCGTCCCTCCTTGTCCCTCCTTGTCCCTCCTTGTCCCTCCTTGTCCCTCCTTGTTCCTCCTTTTCCCTCCTTTTCCCTCCTTGTCCCTTCTTGACCCCCCTAGTCCCTGCTCGTCCCTCCTTGTCACACCTTGTCACTCCTTTTCCCTCCTTGTCTCTCCATGCCCTTCCTGGTCCCTCCTTGCCACTTCTTTTCCCTCCTTATTCCTCCTTGTCACTCCCTTCCCTCCTTTACCCTCCTGGTCTCTCCTTGTGTCTCCTTGTCCCTCCGTGACCCACATTGTCCCTCCTGGTCCGTACTTGTCCCTCCTTGTCCTTCCTTGTCCCTATTTGTCCCTCCTTGATCCTGCTTGTCCCCCAGTGCGCCTTCATGTCCCTTGTCCCTTCTTGACCCCCCTAGTCCCTGCTCGTCCCTCCTTGTTTCTCCTTGTCACACCTTGTCACTCCTTTTCCCTCCTTGACCCTCCTTGTCTCTCCATGCCCCTTCTGGTCCCTCCTTGCCCCTTCCTTTCCCTCCTTGTTCCTCCTTGTTCCTCCTTGTCACTCCTGGTCCGTACTTGTCCCTCCTTGTCCCTACTTGTCCCTCCTTGTCCTTCCTTGTCCCTCCTTGATCCTGCTTGTCCCTTCTTGTCCCCCAGTGCCCCTTCATGTCCCTCATTGCCTCTCCTTGTTCCTCCTTGTGCCTCCTTGTTCCTCCTTGTCCTCCTTGGCCCTTCTTTTCCCTTCATGTCCCTGCTTGTCCCTCCTTGCCCGTCCTTGTCCCTTCTTATCCCTCCTTGTCCCACCTTGTCCCTCCATGACCGTCCTTGTCCCGCATTGTCCCTCCTTTACCCTCCTTGTCACTAATTGTCCCTCCTTGACCCTGCTTGTCCCTACTTGTCTCTCCTTGCCCCTCCTTGTCCTTCATTGGGCCTGTTTGTCGCTCCTTGATCCTGCTTCTCCCTCCTTGTCCCTTCCTGTCCTCTTAGTCCCTACTTGACCCTCCTTGACCCTCCTGGTCCCTCCTTGCTCTTACTTGCCCCTCCTTTTCCCGTCTTGTCCCTCATTACCCCTCCTTGCCCCTCCTTGTCCCTCCTTTTGCCTCATTGCCCCTCATTGTCCCTCCTTGTACACCCTTTTCCTCCTTGTCTTTCCTTGTCCCTCCTTTTCCCTCCTTTCCCTCCATTTCCCTCCTTTTCCCTCGTTGTCTTTCCTTGTCCCTCCATGTCTCTGCTTGTCCCTCCTTATTCCAGCTTTTCCTTCCTTGTCCCTCCTTGACCCTCCCTGTCCCTCCTTGACCCTCCCTGTCCCTCCTTGACCCTCCTTGTCCCTACTGGTCCGTACTTGTCCCTCATTGCCCTCATGGTCCCTCCTGGTCCCTCCTTGTGCCTCCTTGTCCATCCTTGTCCCTCCTTGACCCTCCTTGACCCTCCTTGACCCTCCTTGACCCTCCTTGACCCTCCTTGTTCCTCCTTGTCCCTCCTTGTTCCTCCTTGTCCCTCCTTTTCCCTCCTTGTCCCTTCTTGTACCTGCTTGTCCCTCATTGTCCCTGCTTGTCCGTCCTTGTCCCTGCTTGTCCCTCCTTGTCCCTCATTGTCCCTGCTTGTCCCTCCTTGTCCGTCCTTGTCCCTGCTTGTCCCTGCTTGTCCCTCATTGCCCCTACTGGTCCCTCCTTGCTCCTCCTTGCCCCTTCTGTTCCCTCCTTATCCCTACTTGTCCATCCTGGTCCGTACTTGTCCCTCCGTGTCCCTCCGTGTCCCACATTGTCCCTCATTGGCCCTCATTGTCCCTCCTTGTTCCTCCTTGTCACTCCTTTCCCTCCTTTCCCTCCTTTTCCCTCTTGGTCCCTCCTTGCTCCTCCTTGCCCCTTCTTTTCCCTCCTTATCCCTCCTTGTCCCTCCTTGTTCCTCCTTGTCCCTCCTTTTCCCTCCTTGTCCCTTCTTGTACCTGCTTGTCCCTGCTTGTCCCTCCTTGCCCGTCCTTGCCCCTTCTTACACCTCCTTGTCCCTCATTGCCCCTCCTTGTCCGTCCTTGGCCCTCCTGGTCCCTCCTTTTCCCTCCTTGTCCGTCCTTCTCCCTCCTTGTTCCTCCTGTCCCTCCTTGTCCCTCCTTGTCTTTCCATGTCCCTCCATGTCTCTGCTTGTCCCTCCTTATCCCTGCTTGTCGCTCCTTGTCCCTCCTGGTCCCTCCTTGTCCCTCCTTGTCACTCCTTGTCCCTCCTGATCCGTACTTGTCCCTAATTGCCCCTAATTGTCCCTCATGGTCCCTCCTAGCTCCTCATTGCCCCTTCTTTTCCCTCCTTGTCCCTCATTATCCCTCCCTGTCCCTCCTTGACCCTCCCTGTCCCTCTTTGTCCCTCCTTGACCCTCCTGGTACGTACTTATCCCTCCTTGTCACTCCTTGTCCCTCATTGCCCCTAATTGTCCCTCCTGGTCCCTCCTTGCTCTTCATTGCCCCTTCTTTTCCCTCCTTGTCCCTCCTGGTCCGTACTTGTCCTCCTTGTCCCTTATTGCCCCTCATTGTCCCTCCTTGTTCCTCCTTGGCCCTCCTTTTCCCTTCATGTCCCTGCTTGTCCCTCCTTGTCCCTCCTTGCCCGTCCTTGTCCCTTCCTGTCCCTCCTAGTCCCTACTTGTCCCTCGTTGACCCTCCTGGTCCCTCCTTGCTCTTACTTCCCCCTCCTTTTCCCGCCTTGTCCCTCCTTGCCCCTCCTTGGCCCTCCTTGTCACTCCTTTTGCCTCATTGCCCCTCATTGTCCCTCCTTGTTCCTCCTTTTCCATCCTTTCCCTCCTTGTCTCTCCATGCCCCTCCTGGTCCCTCCTTGCCCCTTCTTTTCCCTCCTTTCCCTCCTTTACCCTCCTGGTCCCACCTTGTCTCTCCTTGTCCCTCCGTGACCCTCATTGTCCCTCCTGGTCCGTACTTGTCCCTCCTTGTCCCTCCTTGATCTTCCTTGTTCCTCCTTGTCACTCCTTGCCCTCCTTTACCCGCCTGGTCCCACCTTGTCTCTCCTTGTCCCTCCGTGACCCTCATTGTCCCTACTGGTCCGTACTTGTCCCTCCTTGTCCTTGCTTGTCCCTCCTTGCTCTTACTTGCCCCTCCTTTTCCCGCCTTGTCCATCATTGCCCCTCCTTGGCCCTCCTTGTCACTACTTTTGCCTCATTGCCCCTAATTGTCCCTCCTTGTTCCTCCTTTTCCCTCCTTTCCCTCCTTGTCTTTCCTTGTCCCTCCTTTTCCCTCCTTGTCTTTCCTTGTCCCTCCATGTCTCTGCTTGTCCCTCCTTATCCCTCCTTGTCACTCCTTGACCCTCCTTGTTCCTCCTTTCCCAATTTTTCCCTCATGGTCCCTCCTTGTATCTCCTTGTCTCTCGTTGACCCTTCTTGTCCCTCCTGGTCCCTCCTTGTCCATCCTTGGCCCTCCTTAACCCTCATCGTTCCTCCTTGTCCCTCCTAGTCCGGTCTTGTCCCTCATTGTCCGTCCTTGTCCCTCATTGTCCCTGCTTGTACCTCCTTGTCCTTCATTGTCCCTCCTTGTCCCAACTTGTCCCTCCTTGTTCCTCCTTGTTCCTGCTTGTCCCTCCTTGTCCCTCACTGTCCCACTTGTCCCTCATTATCCCTGCTTTCCCTCATTGCTCCTCCTTTTCCTCCTTTTCCCTCATTGTCCGTCCTTGTCACGCCTTGTACCTCCTGGTCCCTCCTTGTCCCTTCTGGTCCCTCCTTCTACCTCCTTGTCCCTCGTTATCCCTGCTTGTCCCTCATTGCCCCTCCTTTGTCCTCCTTTTCCCTCATTGTCCCTCCTTGACCCTGCTTGTTCCTCCTGTTCCCTACTTGTCCCTCCTTGTCCCTTCTTGGCTGTCCCTGCCCTCCTTGTCCCTTCTTCTCCCTCCTTGTTCCTCCTGTCACTCCTTTTTCCTCCTTTCCCTCCTTTTCCCTCCTGGTCCCTCCTTTTCCCTCCTTGCTCCTCCATGCCCCTTCTTTTCCCTTCTTATCCCTCCTTTTCCATCCTGGTCCGTACTTTTCCCTCCTTGGCCCTCCGTGTCCCTCCTAGTCCCTCCTTGTCCCTCATTGCCCCTCATTGTCCCACCATGTTCCTCCTTGTCACTCCATTCCCTCCTTGCTCCTCCTTGCCCCTTCTTTTCCCTCCTTGTCCCTCCTTGTCCCTCATGGCCCCTCATTGTCCCTCCTTGTTCCTCCTTGTCCATCCTGGTCCCTCCTTGCTCCTCCTTGCCCCTTCTTTTCCCTCCTTATCCCTCATTATCCTTCCTGGTCCGTACTTGTCCCTCCTTGGCCCTCATTGCCCCTCATTGTCCCTCCTTGTTCCTCCTTGTCACTCCTTTTTCCTCCTTTCCCTCCTTTTCCCTCCTGGTCCCTCCTTGCCCCTTCTTTTCCCTCCATATACCTCCTTGTCCATCCTGGTCCCTCCTTGGCCATCCGTGTCCCTCCTTGTCCCTCCTGGTCCCTCCTTGACCCTCCTTGACCATACTTCTCCCTCTTTGACGCTCCTTGTCCCTCCTTGTTCCTCCTTGTTCCTCCTTTTCCCTCCTTGTCCCTTCTTGACCCTCCTAGTCCCTCCTAGTCTCTGCTCGTCGCTCCTTGTCCCTCATTGCCACTCCTTGTAACTCTTTGTCCTTCTTGTTTCTCCTTGTCACACCTTGTCACTCCTTTTCCCTCCTTGTCCCTCCTTGTCCCTGCATGCCCCTCCTTGCCCCTTCTATGCCCTCCTTGTTCCTCCTTGTCACTCCTTTCCCTCCTTTACCCTCCTGGTCCCTACTTGTCTCTCCTTATCCCTCCTTGACCCTCCTTGTCCCTCCTGGTCCGTACTTGTCCCTCATTGTCCTTCCTTGTCCCTACTTGTCCCTCCCTGTCCCTGCTTGTCCCTCTTTGTCCCTCCTTGACCCTCCTGGTACGTACTTATCCCTCCTTGTCACTCCTTGTCCCTCATTGCCCCTAATTGTCCCTCCTGGTCCCTCCTTGCTCTTCATTGCCCCTTCTTTTCCCTCCTTGTCCCTCCTGGTCCGTACTTGTCCTCCTTGTCCCTTATTGCCCCTCATTGTCCCTCCTTGTTCCTCCTTGGCCCTCCTTTTCCCTTCATGTCCCTGCTTGTCCCTCCTCGTCCCTCCTTGCCCGTCCTTGTCCCTCCTAGTCCCTACTTGTCCCTCGCTGACCCTCCTGGTCCCTCCTTGCTCTTACTTCCCCCTCCTTTTCCCGCCTTGTCCCTCCTTGCCCCTCCTTGGCCCTCATTGTTCCTCCTTGTCACTCCTTTCCCTCCTTTACCCTCCTGGTCCCACCTTGTCCCTCCTTGCTCCTACTTGCCTCTCCTTTTCCCGCCTTGTCCCTCATTGCCCCTCCTTGGCCCTCCTTTTCACTCCTTTTCCCTCATTGATCCTCATTGTCCCTCCTTTTCCCTCCTTGTCCCTCCTTGTTCCTCCTTGCCCCTCCTTTTCCCTCCTTGTCCCTTCTTGACCCTCCTAGTCCCTCCTAGTCTCTGCTCGTCGCTCCTTGTCCCTCATTGCCACTCCTTGTAACTCTTTGTTCCTCCTTTTCCATCCTTTCCCTCCTTGTCTCTCCATGCCCCTCCTGGTCCCTCCTTGCCCCTTCTTTTCCCTCCTTGTTCCTCCTTGTCACTCCTTTCCCTCCTGGTCCCACCTTGTCCCTCCTTGCTCCTACTTGCCTCTCCTTTTCCCGCCTTGTCCCTCATTGCCCCTCCTTGGCCCTCCTTTTCACTCCTTTTCCCTCATTGATCCTCATTGTCCCTCCTTGTCCCTCCTTGTTCCTCCTTGCCCTCCTTGTCCCTTCTTGACCCTCCTAGTCCCTCTTAGTCTCTGCTCGTCGCTCCTTGTCCCTCATTGCCACTCCTTGTAACTCTTTGTCCTTCTTGTTTCTCCTTGTCACACCTTGTCACTCCTTTTCCCTCCTTGTCTCTGCATGCCCCTCCTTGCCCCTTCTATGCCCTCCTTGTTCCTCCTTGTCACTCCTTTCCCTCCTTTCCCTCCTTTACCCTCCTGGTCCCTACTTGTCTCTCCTTATCCCTCCTTGACCCTCCTTGTCCCTCCTGGTCCGTACTTGTCCCTCATTGTCCTTCCTTGTCCCTACTTGTCCCTCCCTGTCCCTGCTTGACCCACCTTGTCCCTATTTGTCCCTCCTTGATCCTGCTTGTCCCTCCTTGTCCCTCATTGCCCCTCCATATCCCTCATTGCCCCTCCTTTTCCTCCTTTTCCCTCATTGTCCGTCCTTGTCCGTCCTTGTCCCGCCTTGTCCCTCCTGGTCATTCCTTTTCCCTCCTTGACCCTCCTTGTCCCTCCTGGTCCGTACTTATCCCTCCTTGTCCCTCATTGCCCCTAATTGTCCCTCCTGGTCCCTCATTGCTCTTCATTGCCCCTTATTTTCCCTCCTTGTCCCTCATTATCCCTCCTTGTCCCTCCTGGTCCGTACTTGTCCCTTATTGCCCCTCATTGTCCCTCCTTGTTCCTCCTTGGCCCTCCTTTTTCCTTCATGTCACTGCTTGTCCCTGCTTGTCCCTGCTTGTCCCTCCTTGCCCGTCCTTGTCCCTTCTTATCCCTCCTTGTCCAACCTTGTCCCTCATTGCCCCTCCTTGTCTGTCCTTGTCCCGCCTTGTCCCTCCTGGTCCCTCCTTGTCACTCATTGTCCCTCCTTGACCCTGCTTGTTCCTACTTGTCTCTCCTTGCGCCTCCTTGGTCTTCCTTGGGCCTGTTTGTCGCTCCTTGATCCTGCTTGTCCCTCCTTGTCCCTCCTTGTTCCTCCTTGTCCCTCCTTGTTCCTCCTTGTTCCTCCTTGTTCCTCCTTGTTCCTCCTTGTCCCTGCTTTTCCCTCCTTGTCCCTTCTTGTACCTGCTTGTCCCTGCTTGTCCCTCCTTGCGCGTCCTTGCCCCTTCTTACACCTCCTTGTCCCTCATTGCCCCTCCTTGTCCGTCCTTGTCCCTCCTGGTCCCACCTTTTCCCTCCTTGTCCGTCCTTATCCCTCCTTGTTCCTCCTGTCCCTCCTTTTCCCTCCTTGTCTTTCCTTGTCCCTCCATGTCTCTGCTTGTCCCTCCTTATCCCTGCTTGTCGCTCCTTGTCCCTCCTGGTCCCTCCTTGTCCCTCCTTGTCACTCCTTGACCATCCTTGTCCCTCCTTGACCCTCCTTGTCCCTCCTGATCCGTACTTGTCCCTAATTGCCCCTAATTGTCCCTCATGGTCCCTCCTTGTCCCTCATTATCCCTCCTTGTCCCTTGTTGTCCCTCGTTGTCTCTCCCTGTCCCTCCTTGTCCCTCCTTGACCCTCCTTGACCCTCCTTGACCCTCCTTGTCCCTCCTTGACCCTCCTTGTCCCTCTTTGTCCCTCCTTGACCCTCCTGGTACGTACTTATCCCTCCTTGTCACTCCTTGTCCCTCATTGCCCCTAATTGTCCCTCCTGGTCCCTCCTTGCTCTTCATTGCCCCTTCTTTTCCCTCCTTGTCCCTCCTGGTCCGTACTTGTCCTCCTTGTCCCTTATTGCCCCTCATTGTCCCTCCTTATTCCTCCTTGGCCCTCCTTTTCCCTTCATGTCCCTGCTTGTCCCTCCTCGTGCCTCCTTGCCCGTCCTTGTCCCTCCTAGTCCCTACTTGTCCCTCGTTGACCCTCCTGGTCCCTCCTTGCTCTTACTTCCTCCTCCTTTTCCCGCCTTGTCCCTCCTTGCCCCTCCTTGGCCCTCCTTGTCACTCCTTTTGACTAATTGCCCCTCATTGTCCCTCCTTGTTCCTTCTTTTTCCATCCTTTCCCTCCTTGTCTCTCCATGCCCCTCCTGGTCCCTCCTTGCCCCTTCTTTTCCCTCCTTGTTCCTCCTTGTCACTCCTTTCCCTCCTTTACCCTCCTGGACCCACCTTGTCTCTCCTTGTCCCTCCGTGACCCTCATTGTCCCTCCTGGTCCGTACTTGTACCTCCTTGTCCCTACTTGTTCCTCCTTGTCACTCCTTTCCCTCCTTTACCCTCCTGGTCCCACCTTGTCTCTCCTTGTCACTCCTTTCCCTGCTTTTCCCTCCTTGTCCCTCCTTGTCCCTCCTTGTCTTTCCTTGTCCCTCCTTGTCCCTGCTTATCCCTGCTTGTCCCTTGTTGTACCTCGTTGTCTCTCCCTGTCCCTCCTTGTCCCTCCTTGACCCTCCTTGTCCCTCTTTGTCCCTCCTTGACCCTCCTGGTACGTACTTATCCCTCCTTGTCACTCCTTGTCCCTCATTGCCCTAATTGTCCCTCCTGGTCCCTCCTTGCTCTTCATTGCCCCTTCTTTTCACTCCTTGTCCCTCCTGGTCCGTACTTGTCCTCCTTGTGCCTTATTGCCCCTCATTGTCCCTCCTTGGCCCTCCTTTTCCCTTCATGTCCCTGCTTGTCCCTCCTTGCCCGTCCTTGTCCCTTCCTGTCCCTCCTAGTCCCTACTTGTCCCTCGTTGACCCTCCTGGTCCCTCCTTGCTCTTACTTCCCCCTCCTTTTCCCGCCTTGTCCCTCCTTGCCCCTCCTTGGCCCTCCTTGTCACACCTTTTGCCTCATTGCCCCTCATTGTCCCTCCTTGTTCCTCCTTTTCCATCCTTTCCCTCCTTGTCTCTCCATGCCCCTCCTGGTCCCTCCTTGCCCCTTCTTTTCCCTCCTTGTCACTCCTTTCCCTCCTTTACCCTCCTGGTCCCACCTTGTCTCTCCTTGTCGCTCCGTGACCCTCATTGTCCCTCCTGGTCCGTACTTGTCCCTCCTTGTCCCTACTTGTCCCTCCTTGTCCTTCCTTGTCCCTCCTTGATCTTCCTTGTTCCTCCTTGTCACTCCTTTCCCTCCTTTACCCTCCTGGTCCACCTTGTCTCTCCTTGTCCCTCCGTGACCCTCATTGTCCCTACTGGTCCGTACTTGTCCCTCCTTGTCCTTGCTTGTCCCTCCTTGCTCTTACTTGCCCCTCCTTTTCCCGCCTTGTCCATCATTGCCCCTCCTTGGCCCTCCTTGTCACTACTTTTGCCTCATTGCCCCTAAATGTCCCTCCTTTTCCCTCCTTTCCCTCCTTGTCTTTCCTTGTCCCTCCTTTTCCCTCCTTGTCTTTCCTTGTCCCTCCATGTCTCTGCTTGTCCCTCCTTATCCCTCCTTGACCCTCCTTGTTCCTCCTTTCCCAATTTTTCCCTCATGGTCCCTCCTTGTATCTCCTTGTCTCTCGTTGACCCTTCTTGTCCCTCCTGGTCCCTCCTTGTCCATCCTTGACCCTCCTTAACCCTCATCGTTCCTCCTTGTCCCTCCTGGTCCGTACTTGTCCCTCATTGTCCGTCCTTGTCCCTCATTGTCCCTGCTTGTCCCTCCTTGTCCTTCATTGTCCCTCCTTTGTCCTCCTTTTACCTCGTTTTCCCTCCTGGACCCTCCAAGTCCCTGTTCGTCCCTCCTTGTCCCTCACTGTCACTCCTTGACCCTCTTTGTCCCTCCTTGTTTTTCCTTGTCTCTCCTTTCCCTCCTAGTCCCTCCTGGCGCCTCCTTGTCTCTGCTTGTCCCTCCTTGACCTCTTGACCCTCTTTGTCCCTCCTTGTTTTCCTTGTCTCTCCTTTCCCTCCTAGTCCCTCCTGGCGCCTCCTTGTCTCTGCTTGTCCCTCCTTTCCCCTCCTTATCCCTTCTTGACCCCCCTAGTCCCTGCTCGTCCCTCCTTGTCCCTCCTTGTTTCTCCTTGTCACACCTTGTCACTCCTTTTCCCTCCTTGACCCTCCTTGTCTCTCCATGCCCCTTCTGGTCCCTCCTTACCCTTCTTTTCCCTCCTTGTTCCTCCTTGTTCCTCCTTGTCACTCCTTTACCCTCCTGGTCCCACCTTGTCTCTCCTTGTCCCTCCGTGACTCTCATTGTCCCTCCTGGTCCGTACTTGTCCCTCCTTGTCCCTACTTGTCCCTCCTTGTCCTTCCTTGTCCCTCCTTGATCCTGCTTGTCCCTTCTTGTCCCCCAGTGCCCCTTCATGTCCCTCATTGCCCCTCCATTTGCCTCCTTATCCCTCCTGGTCCCTCCTTGTCCCTCCTTGTCCTTCCTTGTCCCTGTTTGTCCCTCCTTGATCCTGCTTGTCCCTTCTTGTCCCTCCTTGACCCTCCTGGTCCCTCCTTGCTCCTACTTGCCCCTCATTGCCCCTTCTTGGCCCTACTTGTCACTCCTTTTCCTTCATTGCCCTTCATTGTCCCTCCTTGTTCCACCTTTTCCCTCCTTGTTCCACCTTGTCACTCCTTTCCCTCCTTGACCCTCCTTTTCCCTCCATTACCCTCCTTGTCTTTCCTTGTCCATCCTTGTCCCTGCTTATCCCTGCTTGTCCCACCTTGTCTCTCCTTGTCCCTCCGTGAACCTCATTGTCCCTCCTGGTCCGTACTTGTCCCTCCTTGTCCCTATTTGTCCCTCCTTGTCCTTCCTTGTCCCTCCTTGATCCTGCTTGTCCCTTCTTGTCCCTACTTGTCCCCCAGTGCCCCTTCATGTCCCTCATTGCCCCTCCATGTACCTCCTTATCCCTCCTGGTCCCTCCTTGTCCTTCATTGGGCCTGTTTGTCGCTCCTTGATCCTGCTTCTCCCTCCTTGTCCCTTCCTGTCCTCTTAGTCCCTACTTGACCCTCCTGGTCCCTCCTTGCTCTTACTTGCCCCTCCTTTTCCCGTCTTGTCCCACATTGCCCCTCCTTGCCCCTCCTTGTCCCTCCTTTTGCCTCATTGCCCCTCATTGTCCCTCCTTGTACACCCTTTTCCTCCTTGTCTTTCCTTGTCCCTCCTTTTCCCTCCTTTCCCTCCATTTCCCTCCTTTTCCCTCCTTGTCCCTCGTTGTCTTTCCTTGTCCCTCCATGTCTCTGCTTGTCCCTCCTTATTCCAGCTTTTCCTTCCTTGTCCCTCCTTGACCCTCCCTGTCCCTCCTTGACCCTCCCTGTCCCTCCTTGACCCTCCCTGTCCCTCCTTGACCCTCCTTGTCCCTACTGGTCCGTACTTGTCCCTCATTGCCCTCATGGTCCCTCCTGGTCCCTCCTTGTGCCTCCTTGTCCATCCTTGTCCCTCCTTGACCCTCCTTGACCCTCCTTGACCCTCCTTGACCCTCCTTGACCCTCCTTGTTCCTCCTTGTCCCTCCTTGTTCCTCCTTGTCCCTCCTTGTTCCTCCTTGTCCCTCCTTTTCCCTCCTTGTCCCTTCTTGTACCTGCTTGTCCCTCATTGTCCCTGCTTGTCCCTCCTTGTCCGTCCTTGTCCCTGCTTGTCCCTCCTTGTCCCTCCTTTGTCCTCCTTTTACCTCATTTTCCCTCCTTGTCCCTCGTTATCCCTGCTTGTCCCTCATTGCCCCTACTGGTCCCTCCTTGCTCCTCCTTGCCCCTTCTGTTCCCTCCTTATCCCTACTTGTCCATCCTGGTCCGTACTTGTCCCTCCGTGTCCCTCCGTGTCCCACATTGTCCCTCATTGGCCCTCATTGTCCCTCCTTGTTCCTCCTTGTCACTCCTTTCCCTCCTTTTCCCTCTTGGTCCCTCCTTGCTCCTCCTTGCCCCTTCTTTTCCCTCCTTATCCCTCCTTGTCCCTCCTTGTTCCTCCTTGTCCCTCCTTTTCCCTCCTTGTCCCTTCTTGTACCTGCTTGTCCCTGCTTGTCCCTCCTTGTCCCTCCTTGCCCGTCCTTGCCCCTTCTTACACCTCCTTGTCCCTCATTGCCCCTCCTTGTCCGTCCTTGTCCCTCCTGGTCCCTCCTTTTCCCTCCTTTTCCCTCCTTGTCCGTCCTTCTCCCTCCTTGTTCCTCCTGTCCCTCCTTGTCCCTCCTTGTCTTTCCATGTCCCTCCATGTCTCTGCTTGTCCCTCCTTATCCCTGCTTGTCGCTCCTTGTCCCTCCTGGTCCCTCCTTGTCCCTCCTTGTCACTCCTTGACCATCCTTGTCCCTCCTTGACCCTCCTTGTCCCTCCTGATCCGTACTTGTCCCTAATTGCCCCTAATTGTCCCTCATGGTCCCTCCTAGCTCCTCATTGCCCCTTCTTTTCCCTCCTTGTCCCTCATTATCCCTCCTTGTCCCTTGTTGTCCCTCGTTGTCTCTCCCTGTCCCTCCTTGACCCTCCCTGTCCCTCTTTGTCCCTCCTTGACCCTCCTGGTACGTACTTATCCCTCCTTGTCACTCCTTGTCCCTCATTGCCCCTAATTGTCCCTCCTGGTCCCTCCTTGCTCTTCATTGCCCCTTCTTTTCCCTCCTTGTCCCTCCTGGTCCGTACTTGTCCTCCTTGTCCCTTATTGCCCCTCATTGTCCCTCCTTGTTCCTCCTTGGCCCTCCTTTTCCCTTCATGTCCCTGCTTGTCCCTCCTTGTCCCTCCTTGCCCGTCCTTGTCCCTTCCTGTCCCTCCTAGTCCCTACTTGTCCCTCGTTGACCCTCCTGGTCCCTCCTTGCTCTTACTTCCCCCTCCTTTTCCCGCCTTGTCCCTCCTTGCCCCTCCTTGGCCCTCCTTGTCACTCCTTTTGCCTCATTGCCCCTCATTGTCCCTCCTTGTTCCTCCTTTTCCATCCTTTCCCTCCTTGTCTCTCCATGCCCCTCCTGGTCCCTCCTTGCCCCTTCTTTTCCCTCCTTGTCACTCCTTTCCCTCCTTTACCCTCCTGGTCCCACCTTGTCTCTCCTTGTCCCTCCGTGACCCTCATTGTCCCTCCTGGTCCATACTTGTCCCTCCATGTCCCTCCTTGTCCTTCATTGTCCCTCCTTGTCCCTTCTTGACCCTCCTTGTCCCTTCTTGACCCTCCTTGTCCCTCCTTAACCCTCCTGGTCCGTACTTATCTCTCCTTGTCCCTCCTTGTCCCTCACTGCGCCTAATTGTCCCTCCTGGTCCCTCCTTGCTCTTCATTGCCCGTTCTTTTCCCTCCTTGTCCCTCCTGGTCCGTACTTGTCCCTCCTTGTCCCTTATTGCCCCTCATTGTCCCTCCTTGTTCCTCCTTGGCCCTCCTTTTCCCTTCATGTCCCTTCTTGTCCCTCCTTGCCCGTCCTTGTCCCTTCTTATCCCTCCTTGTCCCACCTTGTCCCTCATTGTCCCTCCATGTCCGTCCTTGTCCCGCATTGTCCCTCCTTTACCCTCCTTGTCACTAATTGTCCCTCCTTGACCCTGCTTGTCCCTCCTTGTACATCCTTGGGCCTGTTTGTCGCTCCTTGATCCTGCTTCTCCCTCCTTGTCCCATCCTGTCCTCCTAGTCCCTACTTGTCCCTCCTTGACCCTCCTGGCCCCTCCTTGCTCTTACTTGCCCCTCCTTTTCCCGCCTTGTCTCTCATTGCCCCTCCTTGCCCCTCCTTTTGCCTCATTGCCCCTCATTGTCCCTCCTTGTACATCCTTTCCCTCATTGTCTTTCCTTGTCCCTCCTTTTCCCTCTTTTCCTCCTTTCCCTCCATTTCCCTCCTTGTCCCTCCTTGTCCCTCGTTGTCTTTCCTTGTCCCTCCATGTCTCTGCTTGTCCCTCCTTATTCCAGCTTTTCCTTCCTTGACCCTCCTTGACCCTCCTTGACCCTCCTTGTTCCTCCTTGTCCCTCCTGGTCCGTACTTGTCCCTCCTTGTCCCTCCTTGTCACTCCTTGTCCCTCATTGTCCCTGCTTGTCCCTCCTTGTCCGTGCTTGTCCCTCATTGTCCCTGCTTGTCCCTCCTTTGTCCTCCTTTTACCTCATTTTCCCTCCTTGTCCCTCGTTATCCCTGCTTGTCCCTCCTTGTCCCTACTGGTCCCTCCTTGTTCCTCCTTGCCCCTTCTTTTCCCTCCTTATCCCTACTTGTCCATCCTGGTCCCTCCTTATCCCTCCTTGTCCATCCTTGTTCATCCTTGTCCCTCCTTAACCCTCCTTGTTCCTCCTTGTCCCTCCTTGTCCGTCCTTGTCCCTCATTGTCCCTGCTTGTCCCTCATTGTCCCACCTTTGTCCTCCTTTTACCTCATTTTCCCTCCTTGAACCTCCAAGTCCCTGTTCGTCCCTCCTTGTCCCTCCTTGTTCCTCCTTTTCCCTCCTTTTCCCTCCTTTTCCCTCCTTGTCCCTTCTTGACCCCCCTAGTCCCTGCTCGTCCCTCCTTGTCACACCTTGTCACTCCTTTTCCCTCCTTGTCTCTCCATGCCCTTCCTGGTCCCTCCTTGCCACTTCTTTTCCCTCCTTATTCCTCCTTGTCACTCCTTTCCCTCCTTTACCCTCCTGGTCTCTCCTTGTGTCTCCTTGTCCCTCCGTGACCCTCATTGTCCCTCCTGGTCCGTACTTGTCCCTCCTTGTCCTTCCTTGTCCCTATTTGTCCCTCCTTGATCCTGCTTGTCCCCCAGTGCGCCTTCATGTCCCTTGTCCCTTCTTGACCCCCCTAGTCCCTGCTCGTCCCTCCTTGTTTCTCCTTGTCACACCTTGTCACTCCTTTTCCCTCCTTGACCCTCCTTGTCTCTCCATGCCCCTTCTGGTCCCTCCTTGCCCCTTCCTTTCCCTCCTTGTTCCTCCTTGTTCCTCCTTGTCACTCCTGGTCCGTACTTGTCCCTCCTTGTCCCTACTTGTCCCTCCTTGTCCTTCCTTGTCCCTCCTTGATCCTGCTTGTCCCTTCTTGTCCCCCAGTGCCCCTTCATGTCCCTCATTGCCTCTCCTTGTTCCTCCTTGTTCCTCCTTGTGCCTCCTTGTTCCTCCTTGTCCTCCTTGGCCCTCCTTTTCCCTTCATGTCCCTGCTTGTCCCTCCTTGCCCGTCCTTGTCCCTTCTTATCCCTCCTTGTCCCACCTTGTCCCTCCATGACCGTCCTTGTCCCGCATTGTCCCTCCTTTACCCTCCTTGTCACTAATTGTCCCTCCTTGACCCTGCTTGTCCCTACTTGTCTCTCCTTGCCCCTCCTTGTCCTTCATTGGGCCTGTTTGTCGCTCCTTGATCCTGCTTCTCCCTCCTTGTCCCTTCCTGTCCTCTTAGTCCCTACTTGACCCTCCTTGACCCTCCTGGTCCCTCCTTGCTCTTACTTGCCCCTCCTTTTCCCGTCTTGTCCCTCATTACCCCTCCTTGCCCCTCCTTGTCCCTCCTTTTGCCTCATTGCCCCTCATTGTCCCTCCTTGTACACCCTTTTCCTCCTTGTCTTTCCTTGTCCCTCCTTTTCCCTCCTTTCCCTCCATTTCCCTCCTTTTCCCTCCTTGTCCCTCGTTGTCTTTCCTTGTCCCTCCATGTCTCTGCTTGTCCCTCCTTATTCCAGCTTTTCCTTCCTTGTCCCTCCTTGACCCTCCCTGTCCCTCCTTGACCCTCCCTGTCCCTCCTTGACCCTCCTTGTCCCTACTGGTCCGTACTTGTCCCTCATTGCCCTCATGGTCCCTCCTGGTCCCTCCTTGTGCCTCCTTGTCCATCCTTGTCCCTCCTTGACCCTCCTTGACCCTCCTTGACCCTCCTTGACCCTCCTTGTTCCTCCTTGTCCCTCCTTGTTCCTCCTTGTCCCTCCTTTTCCCTCCTTGTCCCTTCTTGTACCTGCTTGTCCCTCATTGTCCCTGCTTGTCCCTCCTTGTCCGTCCTTGTCCCTGCTTGTCCCTCCTTGTCCCTGCTTGTCCCTCCTTGTCCGTCCTTGTCCCTGCTTGTCCCTGCTTGTCCCTCATTGCCCCTACTGGTCCCTCCTTGCTCCTCCTTGCCCCTTCTGTTCCCTCCTTATCCCTACTTGTCCATCCTGGTCCGTACTTGTCCCTCCGTGTCCCTCCGTGTCCCACATTGTCCCTCATTGGCCCTCATTGTCCCTCCTTGTTCCTCCTTGTCACTCCTTTCCCTCCTTTTCCCTCTTGGTCCCTCCTTGCTCCTCCTTGCCCCTTCTTTTCCCTCCTTATCCCTCCTTGTCCCTCCTTGTTCCTCCTTGTCCCTCCTTTTCCCTCCTTGTCCCTTCTTGTACCTGCTTGTCCCTCCTTGTCCCTCCTTGCCCGTCCTTGCCCCTTCTTACACCTCCTTGTCCCTCATTGCCCCTCCTTGTCCGTCCTTGTCCCTCCTGGTCCCTCCTTTTCCCTCCTTTTCCCTCCTTGTCCGTCCTTCTCCCTCCTTGTTCCTCCTGTCCCTCCTTGTCCCTCCTTGTCTTTCCATGTCCCTCCATGTCTCTGCTTGTCCCTCCTTATCCCTGCTTGTCGCTCCTTGTCCCTCCTGGTCCCTCCTTGTCCCTCCTTGTCACTCCTTGACCATCCTTGTCCCTCCTTGACCCTCCTTGTCCCTCCTGATCCGTACTTGTCCCTAATTGCCCCTAATTGTCCCTCATGGTCCCTCCTAGCTCCTCATTGCCCCTTCTTTTCCCTCCTTGTCCCTCATTATCCCTCCTTGTCCCTTGTTGTCCCTCGTTGTCTCTCCCTGTCCCTCCTTGACCCTCCCTGTCCCTCTTTGTCCCTCCTTGACCCTCCTGGTACGTACTTATCCCTCCTTGTCACTCCTTGTCCCTCATTGCCCCTAATTGTCCCTCCTGGTCCCTCCTTGCTCTTCATTGCCCCTTCTTTTCCCTCCTTGTCCCTCCTGGTCCGTACTTGTCCTCCTTGTCCCTTATTGCCCCTCATTGTCCCTCCTTGTTCCTCCTTGGCCCTCCTTTTCCCTTCATGTCCCTGCTTGTCCCTCCTTGTCCCTCCTTGCCCGTCCTTGTCCCTTCCTGTCCCTCCTAGTCCCTACTTGTCCCTCGTTGACCCTCCTGGTCCCTCCTTGCTCTTACTTCCCCCTCCTTTTCCCGCCTTGTCCCTCCTTGCCCCTCCTTGGCCCTCCTTGTCACTCCTTTTGCCTCATTGCCCCTCATTGTCCCTCCTTGTTCCTCCTTTTCCATCCTTTCCCTCCTTGTCTCTCCATGCCCCTCCTGGTCCCTCCTTGCCCCTTCTTTTCCCTCCTTGTCACTCCTTTCCCTCCTTTACCCTCCTGGTCCCACCTTGTCTCTCCTTGTCCCTCCGTGACCCTCATTGTCCCTCCTGGTCCATACTTGTCCCTCCATGTCCCTCCTTGTCCTTCCTTGTCCCTCCTTGTCCCTTCTTGACCCTCCTTGTCCCTTCTTGACCCTCCTTGTCCCTCCTTAACCCTCCTGGTCCGTACTTATCTCTCCTTGTCCCTCCTTGTCTCTCCTTGTCCCTCACTGCGCCTAATTGTCCCTCCTGGTCCCTCCTTGCTCTTCATTGCCCGTTCTTTTCCCTCCTTGTCCCTCCTGGTCCGTACTTGTCCCTCCTTGTCCCTTATTGCCCCTCATTGTCCCTCCTTGTTCCTCCTTGGCCCTCCTTTTCCCTTCATGTCCCTTCTTGTCCCTCCTTGCCCGTCCTTGTCCCTTCTTATCCCTCCTTGTCCCACCTTGTCCCTCATTGTCCCTCCATGTCCGTCCTTGTCCCGCATTGTCCCTCCTTTACCCTCCTTGTCACTAATTGTCCCTCCTTGACCCTGCTTGTCCCTCCTTGTACATCCTTGGGCCTGTTTGTCGCTCCTTGATCCTGCTTCTCCCTCCTTGTCCCATCCTGTCCTCCTAGTCCCTACTTGTCCCTCCTTGACCCTCCTGGCCCCTCCTTGCTCTTACTTGCCCCTCCTTTTCCCGCCTTGTCTCTCATTGCCCCTCCTTGCCCCTCCTTGTCACTCCTTTTGCCTCATTGCCCCTCATTGTCCCTCCTTGTACATCCTTTCCCTCCTTGTCTTTCCTTGTCCCTCCTTTTCCCTCTTTTCCTCCTTTCCCTCCATTTCCCTCCTTGTCCCTCGTTGTCTTTCCTTGTCCCTCCATGTCTCTGCTTGTCCCTCCTTATTCCAGCTTTTCCTTCCTTGACCCTCCTTGACCCTCCTTGACCCTCCTTGTTCCTCCTTGTCCCTCCTGGTCCGTACTTGTCCCTCCTTGTCCCTCCTTGTCACTCCTTGTCCCTCATTGTCCCTGCTTGTCCCTCCTTGTCCGTGCTTGTCCCTCATTGTCCCTGCTTGTCCCTCCTTTGTCCTCCTTTTACCTCATTTTCCCTCCTTGTCCCTCGTTATCCCTGCTTGTCCCTCCTTGTCCCTACTGGTCCCTCCTTGTTCCTCCTTGCCCCTTCTTTTCCCTCCTTATCCCTACTTGTCCATCCTGGTCCCTCCTTATCCCTCCTTGTCCATCCTTGTTCATCCTTGTCCCTCCTTAACCCTCCTTGTTCCTCCTTGTCCCTCCTTGTCCGTCCTTGTCCCTCATTGTCCCTGCTTGTCCCTCATTGTCCCACCTTTGTCCTCCTTTTACCTCATTTTCCCTCCTTGAACCTCCAAGTCCCTGTTCGTCCCTCCTTGTCCCTCCTTGTTCCTCCTTTTCCCTCCTTTTCCCTCCTTTTCCCTCCTTGTCCCTTCTTGACCCCCCTAGTCCCTGCTCGTCCCTCCTTGTCACACCTTGTCACTCCTTTTCCCTCCTTGTCTCTCCATGCCCTTCCTGGTCCCTCCTTGCCACTTCTTTTCCCTCCTTATTCCTCCTTGTCACTCCTTTCCCTCCTTTACCCTCCTGGTCTCTCCTTGTGTCTCCTTGTCCCTCCGTGACCCTCATTGTCCCTCCTGGTCCGTACTTGTCCCTCCTTGTCCTTCCTTGTCCCTATTTGTCCCTCCTTGATCCTGCTTGTCCCCCAGTGCGCCTTCATGTCCCTTGTCCCTTCTTGACCCCCCTAGTCCCTGCTCGTCCCTCCTTGTTTCTCCTTGTCACACCTTGTCACTCCTTTTCCCTCCTTGACCCTCCTTGTCTCTCCATGCCCCTTCTGGTCCCTCCTTGCCCCTTCCTTTCCCTCCTTGTTCCTCCTTGT
Source organism: Polietes domitor (assembly GCA_947397865.1). NCBI lineage: Eukaryota > Metazoa > Arthropoda > Insecta > Diptera > Muscidae > Polietes > Polietes domitor. The sequence continues at coordinate 7,945,543 of OX377623.1, forward strand.
TCCTCCTTGTCACTCCTGGTCCGTACTTGTCCCTCCTTGTCCCTACTTGTCCCTCCTTGTCCTTCCTTGTCCCTCCTTGATCCTGCTTGTCCCTTCTTGTCCCCCAGTGCCCCTTCATGTCCCTCATTGCCTCTCCTTGTTCCTCCTTGTTCCTCCTTGTGCCTCCTTGTTCCTCCTTGTCCTCCTTGGCCCTCCTTTTCCCTTCATGTCCCTGCTTGTCCCTCCTTGCCCGTCCTTGTCCCTTCTTATCCCTCCTTGTCCCACCTTGTCCCTCCATGACCGTCCTTGTCCCGCATTGTCCCTCCTTTACCCTCCTTGTCACTAATTGTCCCTCCTTGACCCTGCTTGTCCCTACTTGTCTCTCCTTGCCCCTCCTTGTCCTTCATTGGGCCTGTTTGTCGCTCCTTGATCCTGCTTCTCCCTCCTTGTCCCTTCCTGTCCTCTTAGTCCCTACTTGACCCTCCTTGACCCTCCTGGTCCCTCCTTGCTCTTACTTGCCCCTCCTTTTCCCGTCTTGTCCCTCATTACCCCTCCTTGCCCCTCCTTGTCCCTCCTTTTGCCTCATTGCCCCTCATTGTCCCTCCTTGTACACCCTTTTCCTCCTTGTCTTTCCTTGTCCCTCCTTTTCCCTCCTTTCCCTCCATTTCCCTCCTTTTCCCTCCTTGTCCCTCGTTGTCTTTCCTTGTCCCTCCATGTCTCTGCTTGTCCCTCCTTATTCCAGCTTTTCCTTCCTTGTCCCTCCTTGACCCTCCCTGTCCCTCCTTGACCCTCCCTGTCCCTCCTTGACCCTCCTTGTCCCTACTGGTCCGTACTTGTCCCTCATTGCCCTCATGGTCCCTCCTGGTCCCTCCTTGTGCCTCCTTGTCCATCCTTGTCCCTCCTTGACCCTCCTTGACCCTCCTTGACCCTCCTTGACCCTCCTTGTTCCTCCTTGTCCCTCCTTGTTCCTCCTTGTCCCTCCTTTTCCCTCCTTGTCCCTTCTTGTACCTGCTTGTCCCTCATTGTCCCTGCTTGTCCCTCCTTGTCCGTCCTTGTCCCTGCTTGTCCCTCCTTGTCCCTCATTGTCCCTGCTTGTCCCTCCTTGTCCGTCCTTGTCCCTGCTTGTCCCTGCTTGTCCCTCATTGCCCCTACTGGTCCCTCCTTGCTCCTCCTTGCCCCTTCTGTTCCCTCCTTATCCCTACTTGTCCATCCTGGTCCGTACTTGTCCCTCCGTGTCCCTCCGTGTCCCACATTGTCCCTCATTGGCCCTCATTGTCCCTCCTTGTTCCTCCTTGTCACTCCTTTCCCTCCTTTCCCTCCTTTTCCCTCTTGGTCCCTCCTTGCTCCTCCTTGCCCCTTCTTTTCCCTCCTTATCCCTCCTTGTCCCTCCTTGTTCCTCCTTGTCCCTCCTTTTCCCTCCTTGTCCCTTCTTGTACCTGCTTGTCCCTGCTTGTCCCTCCTTGCCCGTCCTTGCCCCTTCTTACACCTCCTTGTCCCTCATTGCCCCTCCTTGTCCGTCCTTGTCCCTCCTGGTCCCTCCTTTTCCCTCCTTTTCCCTCCTTGTCCGTCCTTCTCCCTCCTTGTTCCTCCTGTCCCTCCTTGTCTTTCCATGTCCCTCCATGTCTCTGCTTGTCCCTCCTTATCCCTGCTTGTCGCTCCTTGTCCCTCCTGGTCCCTCCTTGTCCCTCCTTGTCACTCCTTGACCATCCTTGTCCCTCCTTGACCCTCCTTGTCCCTCCTGATCCGTACTTGTCCCTAATTGCCCCTAATTGTCCCTCATGGTCCCTCCTAGCTCCTCATTGCCCCTTCTTTTCCCTCCTTGTCCCTCATTATCCCTCCTTGTCCCTTGTTGTCCCTCGTTGTCTCTCCCTGTCCCTCCTTGACCCTCCCTGTCCCTCTTTGTCCCTCCTTGACCCTCCTGGTACGTACTTATCCCTCCTTGTCACTCCTTGTCCCTCATTGCCCCTAATTGTCCCTCCTGGTCCCTCCTTGCTCTTCATTGCCCCTTCTTTTCCCTCCTTGTCCCTCCTGGTCCGTACTTGTCCTCCTTGTCCCTTATTGCCCCTCATTGTCCCTCCTTGTTCCTCCTTGGCCCTCCTTTTCCCTTCATGTCCCTGCTTGTCCCTCCTTGTCCCTCCTTGCCCGTCCTTGTCCCTTCCTGTCCCTCCTAGTCCCTACTTGTCCCTCGTTGACCCTCCTGGTCCCTCCTTGCTCTTACTTCCCCCTCCTTTTCCCGCCTTGTCCCTCCTTGCCCCTCCTTGGCCCTCCTTGTCACTCCTTTTGCCTCATTGCCCCTCATTGTCCCTCCTTGTTCCTCCTTTTCCATCCTTTCCCTCCTTGTCTCTCCATGCCCCTCCTGGTCCCTCCTTGCCCCTTCTTTTCCCTCCTTTCCCTCCTTTACCCTCCTGGTCCCACCTTGTCTCTCCTTGTCCCTCCGTGACCCTCATTGTCCCTCCTGGTCCGTACTTGTCCCTCCTTGTCCCTCCTTGTCCCTCCTTGATCTTCCTTGTTCCTCCTTGTCACTCCTTGCCCTCCTTTACCCGCCTGGTCCCACCTTGTCTCTCCTTGTCCCTCCGTGACCCTCATTGTCCCTACTGGTCCGTACTTGTCCCTCCTTGTCCTTGCTTGTCCCTCCTTGCTCTTACTTGCCCCTCCTTTTCCCGCCTTGTCCATCATTGCCCCTCCTTGGCCCTCCTTGTCACTACTTTTGCCTCATTGCCCCTAATTGTCCCTCCTTGTTCCTCCTTTTCCCTCCTTTCCCTCCTTGTCTTTCCTTGTCCCTCCTTTTCCCTCCTTGTCTTTCCTTGTCCCTCCATGTCTCTGCTTGTCCCTCCTTATCCCTCCTTGTCACTCCTTGACCCTCCTTGTTCCTCCTTTCCCAATTTTTCCCTCATGGTCCCTCCTGGTCCCTCCTTGTATCTCCTTGTCTCTCGTTGACCCTTCTTGTCCCTCCTGGTCCCTCCTTGTCCATCCTTGGCCCTCCTTAACCCTCATCGTTCCTCCTTGTCCCTCCTAGTCCGGTCTTGTCCCTCATTGTCCGTCCTTGTCCCTCATTGTCCCTGCTTGTCCCTCCTTGTCCTTCATTGTCCCTCCTTGTCCCAACTTGTCCCTCCTTGTTCCTCCTTGTTCCTGCTTGTCCCTCCTTGTCCCTCACTGTCCCACTTGTCCCTCATTATCCCTGCTTTCCCTCATTGCTCCTCCTTTTCCTCCTTTTCCCTCATTGTCCGTCCTTGTCACGCCTTGTACCTCCTGGTCCCTCCTTGTCCCTTCTGGTCCCTCCTTCTACCTCCTTGTCCCTCGTTATCCCAGCTTGTCCCTCATTGCCCCTCCTTTGTCCTCCTTTTCCCTCATTGTCCCTCCTTGACCCTGCTTGTTCCTCCTGTTCCCTACTTGTCCCTCCTTGTCCCTTCTTGGCTGTCCCTGCCCTCCTTGTCCCTTCTTCTCCCTCCTTGTTCCTCCTGTCACTCCTTTTTCCTCCTTTCCCTCCTTTTCCCTCCTGGTCCCTCCTTTTCCCTCCTTGCTCCTCCATGCCCCTTCTTTTCCCTTCTTATCCCTCCTTTTCCATCCTGGTCCGTACTTTTCCCTCCTTGGCCCTCCGTGTCCCTCCTAGTCCCTCCTTGTCCCTCATTGCCCCTCATTGTCCCACCATGTTCCTCCTTGTCACTCCATTCCCTCCTTGCTCCTCCTTGCCCCTTCTTTTCCCTCCTTGTCCCTCCTTGTCCCTCATGGCCCCTCATTGTCCCTCCTTGTTCCTCCTTGTCCATCCTGGTCCCTCCTTGCTCCTCCTTGCCCCTTCTTTTCCCTCCTTATCCCTCATTATCCTTCCTGGTCCGTACTTGTCCCTCCTTGGCCCTCATTGCCCCTCATTGTCCCTCCTTGTTCCTCCTTGTCACTCCTTTTTCCTCCTTTCCCTCCTTTTCCCTCCTGGTCCCTCCTTGCCCCTTCTTTTCCCTCCATATACCTCCTTGTCCATCCTGGTCCCTCCTTGGCCATCCGTGTCCCTCCTTGTCCCTCCTGGTCCCTCCTTGACCCTCCTTGACCATACTTCTCCCTCTTTGACGCTCCTTGTCCCTCCTTGTTCCTCCTTGTTCCTCCTTTTCCCTCCTTGTCCCTTCTTGACCCTCCTAGTCCCTCCTAGTCTCTGCTCGTCGCTCCTTGTCCCTCATTGCCACTCCTTGTAACTCTTTGTCCTTCTTGTTTCTCCTTGTCACACCTTGTCACTCCTTTTCCCTCCTTGTCCCTCCTTGTCTCTGCATGCCCCTCCTTGCCCCTTCTATGCCCTCCTTGTTCCTCCTTGTCACTCCTTTCCCTCCTTTACCCTCCTGGTCCCTACTTGTCTCTCCTTATCCCTCCTTGACCCTCCTTGTCCCTCCTGGTCCGTACTTGTCCCTCATTGTCCTTCCTTGTCCCTACTTGTCCCTCCCTGTCCCTGCTTGTCCCTCTTTATCCCTCCTTGACCCTCCTGGTACGTACTTATCCCTCCTTGTCACTCCTTGTCCCTCATTGCCCCTAATTGTCCCTCCTGGTCCCTCCTTGCTCTTCATTGCCCCTTCTTTTCCCTCCTTGTCCCTCCTGGTCCGTACTTGTCCTCCTTGTCCCTTATTGCCCCTCATTGTCCCTCCTTGTTCCTCCTTGGCCCTCCTTTTCCCTTCATGTCCCTGCTTGTCCCTCCTCGTCCCTCCTTGCCCGTCCTTGTCCCTCCTAGTCCCTACTTGTCCCTCGCTGACCCTCCTGGTCCCTCCTTGCTCTTACTTCCCCCTCCTTTTCCCGCCTTGTCCCTCCTTGCCCCTCCTTGGCCCTCATTGTTCCTCCTTGTCACTCCTTTCCCTCCTTTACCCTCCTGGTCCCACCTTGTCCCTCCTTGCTCCTACTTGCCTCTCCTTTTCCCGCCTTGTCCCTCATTGCCCCTCCTTGGCCCTCCTTTTCACTCCTTTTCCCTCATTGATCCTCATTGTCCCTCCTTTTCCCTCCTTGTCCCTCCTTGTTCCTCCTTGCCCCTCCTTTTCCCTCCTTGTCCCTTCTTGACCCTCCTAGTCCCTCCTAGTCTCTGCTCGTCGCTCCTTGTCCCTCATTGCCACTCCTTGTAACTCTTTGTTCCTCCTTTTCCATCCTTTCCCTCCTTGTCTCTCCATGCCCCTCCTGGTCCCTCCTTGCCCCTTCTTTTCCCTCCTTGTTCCTCCTTGTCACTCCTTTCCCTCCTGGTCCCACCTTGTCCCTCCTTGCTCCTACTTGCCTCTCCTTTTCCCGCCTTGTACCTCATTGCCCCTCCTTGGCCCTCCTTTTCACTCCTTTTCACTCCTTTTCCCTCATTGATCCTCATTGTCCCTCCTTGTCCCTCCTTGTTCCTCCTTGCCCTCCTTGTCCCTTCTTGACCCTCCTAGTCCCTCCTAGTCTCTGCTCGTCGCTCCTTGTCCCTCATTGCCACTCCTTGTAACTCTTTGTCCTTCTTGTTTCTCCTTGTCACACCTTGTCACTCCTTTTCCCTCCTTGTCTCTGCATGCCCCTCCTTGCCCCTTCTATGCCCTCCTTGTTCCTCCTTGTCACTCCTTTCCCTCCTTTACCCTCCTGGTCCCTACTTGTCTCTCCTTATCCCTCCTTGACCCTCCTTGTCCCTCCTGGTCCGTACTTGTCCCTCATTGTCCTTCCTTGTCCCTACTTGTCCCTCCCTGTCCCTGCTTGACCCACCTTGTCCCTATTTGTCCCTCCTTGATCCTGCTTGTCCCTCCTTGTCCCTCATTGCCCCTCCATATCCCTCATTGCCCCTCCTTTTCCTCCTTTTCCCTCATTGTCCGTCCTTGTCCGTCCTTGTCCCGCCTTGTCCCTCCTGGTCATTCCTTTTCCCTCCTTGACCCTCCTTGTCCCTCCTGGTCCGTACTTATCCCTCCTTGTTCCTCATTGCCCCTAATTGTCCCTCCTGGTCCCTCATTGCTCTTCATTGCCCCTTATTTTCCCTCCTTGTCCCTCATTATCCCTCCTTGTCCCTCCTGGTCCGTACTTGTCCCTTATTGCCCCTCATTGTCCCTCCTTGTTCCTCCTTGGCCCTCCTTTTTCCTTCATGTCACTGCTTGTCCCTGCTTGTCCCTGCTTGTCCCTCCTTGCCCGTCCTTGTCCCTTCTTATCCCTCCTTGTCCAACCTTGTCCCTCATTGCCCCTCCTTGTCTGTCCTTGTCCCGCCTTGTCCCTCCTGGTCCCTCCTTGTCACTCATTGTCCCTCCTTGACCCTGCTTGTCCCTACTTGTCTCTCCTTGCGCCTCCTTGGTCTTCCTTGGGCCTGTTTGTCGCTCCTTGATCCTGCTTGTCCCTCCTTGTCCCTCCTTGTTCCTCCTTGTCCCTCCTTGTTCCTCCTTGTTCCTCCTTGTTCCTCCTTGTTCCTCCTTGTCCCTGCTTTTCCCTCCTTGTCCCTTCTTGTACCTGCTTGTCCCTGCTTGTCCCTCCTTGCGCGTCCTTGCCCCTTCTTACACCTCCTTGTCCCTCATTGCCCCTCCTTGTCCGTCCTTGTCCCTCCTGGTCCCTCCTTTTCCCTCCTTGTCCGTCCTTATCCCTCCTTGTTCCTCCTGTCCCTCCTTTTCCCTCCTTGTCTTTCCTTGTCCCTCCATGTCTCTGCTTGTCCCTCCTTATCCCTGCTTGTCACTCCTTGTCCCTCCTGGTCCCTCCTTGTCCCTCCTTGTCACTCCTTGACCATCCTTGTCCCTCCTTGACCCTCCTTGTCCCTCCTGATCCGTACTTGTCCCTAATTGTCCCTCATGGTCCCTCCTTGTCCCTCATTATCCCTCCTTGTCCCTTGTTGTCCCTCGTTGTCTCTCCCTGTCCCTCCTTGTCCCTCCTTGACCCTCCTTGACCCTCCTTGACCCTCCTTGTCCCTCCTTGACCCTCCTTGTCCCTCTTTGTCCCTCCTTGACCCTCCTGGTACGTACTTATCCCTCCTTGTCACTCCTTGTCCCTCATTGCCCCTAATTGTCCCTCCTGGTCCCTCCTTGCTCTTCATTGCCCCTTCTTTTCCCTCCTTGTCCCTCCTGGTCCGTACTTGTCCTCCTTGTCCCTTATTGCCCCTCATTGTCCCTCCTTATTCCTCCTTGGCCCTCCTTTTCCCTTCATGTCCCTGCTTGTCCCTCCTCGTGCCTCCTTGCCCGTCCTTGTCCCTCCTAGTCCCTACTTGTCCCTCGTTGACCCTCCTGGTCCCTCCTTGCTCTTACTTCCTCCTCCTTTTCCCGCCTTGTCCCTCCTTGCCCCTCCTTGGCCCTCCTTGTCACTCCTTTTGACTAATTGCCCCTCATTGTCCCTCCTTGTTCCTTCTTTTTCCATCCTTTCCCTCCTTGTCTCTCCATGCCCCTCCTGGTCCCTCCTTGCCCCTTCTTTTCCCTCCTTGTTCCTCCTTGTCACTCCTTTCCCTCCTTTACCCTCCTGGACCCACCTTGTCTCTCCTTGTCCCTCCGTGACCCTCATTGTCCCTCCTGGTCCGTACTTGTACCTCCTTGTCCCTACTTGTTCCTCCTTGTCACTCCTTTACCCTCCTGGTCCCACCTTGTCTCTCCTTGTCACTCCTTTCCCTGCTTTTCCCTCCTTGTCCCTCCTTGTCCCTCCTTGTCTTTCCTTGTCCCTCCTTGTCCCTGCTTATCCCTGCTTGTCCCTTGTTGTACCTCGTTGTCTCTCCCTGTCCCTCCTTGTCCCTCCTTGACCCTCCTTGTCCCTCTTTGTCCCTCCTTGACCCTCCTGGTACGTACTTAACCCTCCTTGTCACTCCTTGTCCCTCATTGCCCTAATTGTCCCTCCTGGTCCCTCCTTGCTCTTCATTGCCCCTTCTTTTCACTCCTTGTCCCTCCTGGTCCGTACTTGTCCTCCTTGTGCCTTATTGCCCCTCATTATCCCTCCTTGGCCCTCCTTTTCCCTTCATGTCCCTGCTTGTCCCTCCTTGCCCGTCCTTGTCCCTTCCTGTCCCTCCTAGTCCCTACTTGTCCCTCGTTGACCCTCCTGGTCCCTCCTTGCTCTTACTTCCCCCTCCTTTTCCCGCCTTGTCCCTCCTTGCCCCTCCTTGGCCCTCCTTGTCACACCTTTTGCCTCATTGCCCCTCATTGTCCCTCCTTGTTCCTCCTTTTCCATCCTTTCCCTCCTTGTCTCTCCATGCCCCTCCTGGTCCCTCCTTGCCCCTTCTTTTCCCTCCTTGTCACTCCTTTCCCTCCTTTACCCTCCTGGTCCCACCTTGTCTCTCCTTGTCGCTCCGTGACCCTCATTGTCCCTCCTGGTCCGTACTTGTCCCTCCTTGTCCCTACTTGTCCCTCCTTGTCCTTCCTTGTCCCTCCTTGATCTTCCTTGTTCCTCCTTGTCACTCCTTTCCCTCCTTTACCCTCCTGGTCCACCTTGTCTCTCCTTGTCCCTCCGTGACCCTCATTGTCCCTACTGGTCCGTACTTGTCCCTCCTTGTCCTTGCTTGTCCCTCCTTGCTCTTACTTGCCCCTCCTTTTCCCGCCTTGTCCATCATTGCCCCTCCTTGGCCCTCCTTGTCACTACTTTTGCCTCATTGCCCCTAAATGTCCCTCCTTTTCCCTCCTTTCCCTCCTTGTCTTTCCTTGTCCCTCCTTTTCCCTCCTTGTCTTTCCTTGTCCCTCCATGTCTCTGCTTGTCCCTCCTTATCCCTCCTTGTCACTCCTTGACCCTCCTTGTTCCTCCTTTCCCAATTTTTCCCTCATGGTCCCTCCTTGTATCTCCTTGTCTCTCGTTGACCCTTCTTGTCCCTCCTGGTCCCTCCTTGTCCATCCTTGACCCTCCTTAACCCTCATCGTTCCTCCTTGTCCCTCCTGGTCCGTACTTGTCCCTCATTGTCCGTCCTTGTCCCTCATTGTCCCTGCTTGTCCCTCCTTGTCCTTCATTGTCCCTCCTTTGTCCTCCTTTTACCTCGTTTTCCCTCCTGGACCCTCCAAGTCCCTGTTCGTCCCTCCTTGTCCCTCACTGTCACTCCTTGACCCTCTTTGTCCCTCCTTGTTTTTCCTTGTCTCTCCTTTCCCTCCTAGTCCCTCCTGGCGCCTCCTTGTCTCTGCTTGTCCCTCCTTGACCCTCCTTGTCCCTCCTTGTTCCTCCTTTTCCCTCCTTTCCCCTCCTTATCCCTTCTTGACCCCCCTAGTCCCTGCTCGTCCCTCCTTGTCCCTCCTTGTTTCTCCTTGTCACACCTTGTCACTCCTTTTCCCTCCTTGACCCTCCTTGTCTCTCCATGCCCCTTCTGGTCCCTCCTTACCCTTCTTTTCCCTCCTTGTTCCTCCTTGTTCCTCCTTGTCACTCCTTTACCCTCCTGGTCCCACCTTGTCTCTCCTTGTCCCTCCGTGACTCTCATTGTCCCTCCTGGTCCGTACTTGTCCCTCCTTGTCCCTACTTGTCCCTCCTTGTCCTTCCTTGTCCCTCCTTGATCCTGCTTGTCCCTTCTTGTCCCCCAGTGCCCCTTCATGTCCCTCATTGCCCCTCCATTTGCCTCCTTATCCCTCCTGGTCCCTCCTTGTCCCTCCTTGTCCTTCCTTGTCCCTGTTTGTCACTCCTTGATCCTGCTTGTCCCTTCTTGTCCCTCCTTGACCCTCCTGGTCCCTCCTTGCTCCTACTTGCCCCTCATTGCCCCTTCTTGGCCCTACTTGTCACTCCTTTTCCTTCATTGCCCTTCATTGTCCCTCCTTGTTCCACCTTTTCCCTCCTTTCCCTCCTTGTTCCACCTTGTCACTCCTTTCCCTCCTTGACCCTCCTTTTCCCTCCTTTACCCTCCTTGTCTTTCCTTGTCCATCCTTGTCCCTGCTTATCCCTGCTTGTCCCACCTTGTCTCTCCTTGTCCCTCCGTGACCCTCATTGTCCCTCCTGGTCCGTACTTGTCCCTCCTTGTCCCTATTTGTCCCTCCTTGTCCTTCCTTGTCCCTCCTTGATCCTGCTTGTCCCTTCTTGTCCCTACTTGTCCCCCAGTGCCCCTTCATGTCCCTCATTGCCCCTCCATGTACCTCCTTATCCCTCCTGGTCCCTCCTTGTCCCTCCTTGTCCCGTCTTGTCCCTCCTTGTCACTCCTTGTCCCTGTTTGTCCCTCATTGATCCTGCTTGTCCCTAATTGTCCCTCCTTGACCCTACTGGTCCCTCCTTGCTCCTACTTGCCCCTCATTGCCTCTCATTGCCCCTTCTTGGCCCTCCTTGTCACTCCTTTTCCTTCATTGCTCTTCATTGTCCCTCCTTGTTCCACCTTTTCCCTCCTTTCCCTCCCTGACGCTCCTTTTCCCTCCTTGTCCCTCCTTGTCCCTCGTTGTCTCTCCTTGTCTCTCCTTGTCCCTCATTGCCCCTAATTGTCCCTCCTGGTCCCTCCTTGCTCTTCATTGCCCGTTCTTTTCCCTCCTTGTCCCTCCTGGTCCGTACTTGTCCCTCCTTGTCCCTTATTGCCCCTCATGATCCCTCCTTGTTCCTCCTTGGCCCTCCTTTTCCCTTCATGTCCCGTCTTGTCCCTCCTTGTCACGCCTTGTCCATGTTTGTCCCTCCTTGATCCTGCTTGTCCCTCCTTGTCCCTATTTTTCCCTCCTTGTCCTTCCTTCTCCCTCCTTGATCCTGCTTGTCCCTACTTGTCCCCCAGTGCCCCTTCATGTCCCTCATTGCCCCTCCATGTGCCTCCTTATCCCTCCTGGCCCCTCCTTGTCCCGTCTTGTCCCTCCTTGTCACGCCTTGTCCATGTTTGTCCCTCCTTGATCCTGCTTGTCCCTCCTTGTCCTTCCTTGTCCCTGTTTGTCCCTCCTTGATCCTGCTTGTCCCTTCTTGTGCCTACTTGTCCCTCCTTGACCCTCCTGGTCCCTCCTTGCTCCTACTTGCCCCTCATTGCCCCTTCTTGGCCCTACTTGTCACTCCTTTTCCTTCATTGCTCTTCATTGTCCCTCCTTGTTCCACCTTTTTCCTCCTTTCCCTTCTTTCCCTCCCTGACCCTCCTTTTCCCTGCTTTTCCCTCCTTGTCCCTCCTTGTCCCTCGTTGTCTCTCCTTGTCTCTCCTTGTCCCTCATTGCCCCTAATTGTCCCTCCTGGTCCCTCCTTGCTCTTCATTGCCCGTTCTTTTCCCTCCTTGTCCCTTATTGCCCCTCATTGTCCCTCCTTGTCCCTTATTGCCCCTCATTGTCACTCCTTGACCCTCTTTGTCCCTCCTTGGTTTTCCTTGTCACTCCTTTCCCTCCTAGTCCCTCCTGGCCCCTCCTTGTCTCTGCTTGTCCCTCCTTGACCCTGCTTGTCCCTACTTGTCACTCCTTGCCCCTCCTTGTCCTTCCTTGGGCCTGTTTGTCGCGCCTTGATCCTGCTTCTCCCTCCTTGTCCCTTCCTGTCCCTCCTAGTCCCTACTTGTCCCTCGTTGACCCTCGTTGACCCTCCTGGTCCCTCCTTGCTCTTACTTCCCCCTCCTTTTCCCGCTTTGTCCCTCCTTGCCCCTCCTTGGCCCTCCTTGTCACTCCTTTTGCCTCATTGCCCCTCATTGTCCCTCCTTGTTCCTCCTTTTCCATCCTTTCCCTCCTTGTCTCTCCATGCCCCTCCTGGTCCCTCCTTGCCCCTTCTTTTCCCTCCTTGTCACTCCTTTCCCTCCTTTACCCTCCTGGTCCCACCTTGTCTCTCCTTGTCCCTCCGTGACCCTCATTGTCCCTCCTGGTCCGTACTTGTCCCTCCATGTCCCTCCTTGTCCTTCCTTGTCCCTCCTTGTCCCTTCTTGACCCTCCTTGTCCCTTCTTGACCCTCCTTGTCCCTCCTTGACCCTCCTGGTCCGTACTTATCTCTCCTTGTCCCTCCTTGTCTCTCCTTGTCCCTCATTGCGCCTAATTGTCCCTCCTGGTCCCTCCTTGCTCTTCATTGCCCGTTCTTTTCCCTCCTTGTCCGGCCTTGTCCCTCCTGGTCCCTCATTGCCTCTCCTTGTCCCTCCTTGTCACTCCTTTTCCCTCCTTGTCTCTCCTTGCCCCTCCTTTTCACTCCTTGTCCCTTCTTGTTCCTCCTTTTCCCTCCTTCTCCTTCCTTGTCCCTGTTTGTCCCTCCTTGATCCTGCTTGTCCCTCCTTGGCTCTTTTTGTCCCTGCTTGTCTCTCCTTCTTCCTACTTGACCCTCCATTGACCATCCTTGTCCTTCCTTGTCTTTCCTTGTCCCTCCTTGTTCCTCGTTGTCCCTCGTTGTCCCTCGTTGTCCCTCGTTGTCTCTCCTTGTCCCTCCTTGTCCCTCCTTGTCCCTCCTTGTCCCACTTTGTCCCTCCTTAACCCTCCTTGTCCCTCCTGGTCCGTACTTATCCCTCCTTGTCTCTCCTTGTCCCTCATTGCCCCTAATTTTCGCTCCTGGTCCCTCCTTGCTCTTCGTTGCCCCTTCTTTTCCCTCCTTGTCCCTCATTATCCATCTTGTCCCTCCTGGTCCGTACTTGTCCCTTATTGCCCCTCATTGTCCCTCCATGGCCCTCCTTTTCCCTTCATGTCCCTGCTTGTCCCACCTTGTCCCTCATTGCCCCTCCATGTCCGTCCTTGTCCCGCATTGTCACTCCTTTTCCCTCCTTGTCAGTAATTGTCCCTCCTTGACCCTGCATGTCCCTACTTGTCTCTCCTTGCCCCTCCTTGTCCTTCCTTGGGCCTATTTGTCGCTCCTTGATTCTGCTTGTACCTCCTTGTCCCTTTCTGTCCCTCCTTGTCCCTACTTGTCCCTCGTTGACCCTCCTTGTCTCTCCATGCCCCTCCTGGTCCCTCCTTGTTCCTCCTTGTCAGTCCTTTCCCTCCTGGTTCCACCTTGTCTCTCCTTGTCCCTCAGTGACCCTCATTGTCCCTCCTGGTCCGTACTTGTCCCTCCTTGTCCCTCATTGTCCCTCCTTTTACCTCATTTGCCCTCCTTGTCCCTCGTTATCCCTGCTTGTCCCTCTTTGTCCCTACTGGTCCCTCCTTGTTCCTCCTTGCCCCTTCTTTTCCCTCCTTATCCCTACTTGTCCATCCTGGTCCCTCCTTATCCCTCCTTGTCCATCCTTGTCCCTCCTTAACCCTCCTTGTTCCTCCTTGTCCCTCCTGGTCCGTACTTGTCCCTCCTTGTCCGTCCTTGTCCGTCCTTGTCCCTCATTGTCCCTGCTTGTCCCTCATTGTCCCACCTTTGTCCTCCTTTTACCTCATTTCCCCTCCTTGACCCTCCAAGTCCCTGTTCGTCCCTCCTTGTCCCTCCTTGACCCTCCTTGTCCCTCCTTGTCCCTCCTTTTCCCTCCTTGTCCCTTCTTGACCCCCCTAGTCCCTGCTCGACCCTCCTTGTTTCTCCTTGTCACACCTTGTCACTCCTTTTCCCTCCTTGTCTCTCCATGCCCTTCCTGGTCCCTCCTTGCCACTTCTTTTCCCTCCTTGTTCCTCCTTGTCACTCCTTTCCCTCCTGGTCCCTCCTTGTGTCTCCTTGTCCCTCCGTGACCCTCATTGTCCCTCCTGGTCCGTACTTGTCCCTCCTTGTCCCTACTTGTCCCTCCTTGTCCTTCCTTGTCCCTATTTGTCCCTCCTTGATCCTGCTTGTCCCTGCTTGTCCCCTTCATGTCCGTCATGGCCCCTCCATGTACCTCCTTATCCTTAATGGTCCCTCCTTGTCCCTCCTTGTCCCGTCCTTGTCCTTCCTTGTCCCTGTTTGTCCCTCCTTGATCCTGCTTGTCCCTTCTTGTCCCTACTTGTCCCTCCTTGACCCTCCTCGTCCCTCCTTGCCCCTCATTGCCCCTTCTTGACCCTCCTTGTCACTCCTTTTCCTTCATTGCCCTTCATTGTCCCTCCTTGTTCCATCTTTTCCCTCCTTGACCCTCCTTTTCCCTCCTTTCCCTGCTTTTCCCTCCTTGTCCCTCCTTGTCCCTGCTTATCCCTGCTTGTCCCTTGTTGTCCCTCGTTGTCTCTCCTTGTCCCTCCTTGTCCCTCCTTGACCCTCCATGTCCCTCTTTGTCCCTCCTTGACCCTCCTGGTACGTACTTATCCCTCCTTGTCACTCCTTGTCCCTCATTGCCCCTAATTGTCCCTAATTGTCCCTCCTGGTCCCTCCTTGCTCTTCATTGCCCCTTCTTTTCCCTCCTTGTCCCTCCTGGTCCGTACTTGTCCTCCTTGTCCCTTATTGCCCCTCCTTGGCCCTCCTTTTCCCTTCATGTCCCTGCTTGTCCCTCCTTGTCCCTCCTTGCCCGTCCTTGTCCCTTCTTATCCCTCCTTGTCCCTCATTGCCCCTCCATGTCCGTCCTTGTCCCGCATTGCCCCTCCTTTACCCTCCTTGTCACTAATTGTCCCTCCTTGACCCTGCTTGTCCCTACTTGTCACTCCTTGCCCCTCCTTGTCCTTCCTTGGGCCTGTTTGTCGCGCCTTGATCCTGCTTCTCCCTCCTTGTCCCTTCCTGTCCCTCCTAGTCCCTACTTGTCCCTCGTTGACCCTCCTGGTGCCTCCTTGCTCTTACTTCCCCCTCCTTTTCCCGCTTTGTCCCTCCTTGTCACTCCTTTTGCCTCATTGCCCCTCATTGTCCCTCCTTGTTCCTCCTTTTCCATCCTTTCCCTCCTTGTCTCTCCATGCCCCTCCTTTTCCCTCCTTGTCACTCCTTTCCCTCCTTTACCCTCCTGGTCCCACCTTGTCTCTCCTTGTCCCTCCGTGACCCTCATTGTCCCTCCTGGTCCGTACTTGTCCCTCCATGTCCCTCCTTGTCCTTCCTTGTCCCTCCTTGTCCCTTCTTGACCCTCCTTGTCCCTTCTTGACCCTCCTTAACCCTCCTGGTCCGTACTTATCTCTCCTTGTCCCTCCTTGTCTCTCCTTGTCCCTCACTGCGCCTAATTGTCCCTCCTGGTCCCTCCTTGCTCTTCATTGCCCGTTCTTTTCCCTCCTTGTCCCTCCTGGTCCGTACTTGTCCCTCCTTGTCCCTTATTGCCCCTCATTGTCCCTCCTTGTTCCTCCTTGGCCCTCCTTTTCCCTTCATGTCCCTTCTTGTCCCTCCTTGCCCGTCCTTGTCCCTTCTTATCCCTCCTTGTCCCACCTTGTCCCTCATTGTCCCTCCATGTCCGTCCTTGTCCCGCATTGTCCCTCCTTTACCCTCCTTGTCACTAATTGTCCCTCCTTGACCCTGCTTGTCCCTCCTTGTACATCCTTGGGCCTGTTTGTCGCTCCTTGATCCTGCTTCTCCCTCCTTGTCCCATCCTGTCCTCCTAGTCCCTACTTGTCCCTCCTTGACCCTCCTGGCCCCTCCTTGCTCTTACTTGCCCCTCCTTTTCCCGCCTTGTCATTCATTGCCCCTCCTTGCCCCTCCTTGTCACTCCTTTTGCCTCATTGCCCCTCATTGTCCCTCCTTGTACATCCTTTTCCATCCTTTCCCTCCTTGTCTTTCCTTGTCCCTCCTTTTCCCTCTTTTCCTCCTTTCCCTCCATTTCCCTCCTTGTCCCTCCTTGTCCCTCGTTGTCTTTCCTTGTCCCTCCATGTCTCTGCTTGTCCCTCCTTATTCCAGCTTTTCCTTCCTTGACCCTCCTTGTCCCTCCTTGCTCCTCCTTGTCCCTACTGGTCCGTACTTGTCCCTCATTGCCCTCATGGTCCCTCCTGGTCCCTCCTTGTCCATCCTTGACCCTCCTTGACCCTCCTTGTTCCTCCTTGTTCCTCCTTGTCCCTCCTGGTCCGTACTTGTCCCTCCTTGTCCCTCCTTGTCACTCCTTGTCCCTCATTGTCCCTGCTTGTCCCTCCTTGTCCGTGCTTGTCCCTCATTGTCCCTGCTTGTCCCTCCTTTGTCCTCCTTTTACCTCATTTTCCCTCCTTGTCCCTCGTTATCCCTGCTTGTCCCTCCTTGTCCCTACTGGTCCCTCCTTGTTCCTCCTTGCCCCTTCTTTTCCCTCCTTATCCCTACTTGTCCATCCTGGTCCCTCCTTATCCCTCCTTGTCCACCCTTGTTCATCCTTGTCCCTCCTTAACCCTCCTTGTTCCTCCTTGTCCCTCCTTGTCCGTCCTTGTCCCTCATTGTCCCTGCTTGTCCCTCATTGTCCCACCTTTGTCCTCCTTTTACCTCATTTTCCCTCCTTGAACCTCCAAGTCCCTGTTCGTCCCTGTTCGTCCCTCCTTGTCCCTCCTTGTCCCTCCTTGTTCCTCCTTTTCCCTCCTTTTCCCGCCTTTTCCCTCCTTGTCCCTTCTTGACCCCCCTAGTCCCTGCTCGTCCCTCCTTGTCACACCTTGTCACTCCTTTTCCCTCCTTGTCTCTCCATGCCCTTCCTGGTCCCTCCTTGCCACTTCTTTTCCCTCCTTATTCCTCCTTGTCACTCCCTTCCCTCCTTTACCCTCCTTTACCCTCCTGGTCCCTCCTTGTGTCTCCTTGTCCCTCCGTGACCCTCATTGTCCCTCCTGGTCCGTACTTGTCCCTCCTTGTCCTTCCTTGTCCCTATTTGTCCCTCCTTGATCCTGCTTGTCCCTGCTTGTCCCCCAGTGCGCCTTCATGTCCCTTGTCCCTTCTTGACCCCCCTAGTCCCTGCTCGTCCCTCCTTGTTTCTCCTTGTCACACCTTGTCACCCCTTTTCCCTTCTTGACCCTCCTTGTCTCTCCATGCCCCTTCTGGTCCCTCCTTGCCCCTTCCTTTCCCTCCTTGTTCCTCCTTGTCACTCCTGGTCCGTACTTGTCCCTCCTTGTCCCTCCTTTTCCTTCCTTGTCCCTATTCGTCCCTCCTTGATCCTGCTTGTCCCTTCTTGTCCCTGCTTGTCCTTCCTTGTCTCTGTTTGTCCCTCCTTGATCCTGCTTGTCCCTCCTTGAATCTCCTTGATCCTCCTGGTCCCTCCTTGCTCCTACTTGCCCTCATTGCCCCTCCATGTCACTCCTTTTCCCTCATTGCCCTTCATTGTCCCTCCTTGCCCCTCCTTGTCCCTCATTGCCTCTCATTGTCCCTCCTTGGCCCTCCTTGTTCCTCATTTTCCCTGCTTGTCCCTCATTGCCCCTCCTTTATCCTCCTTTTCCCTCCTTGTCACTCCTTGTCCCTCCTAGTACCTGCTCGTACCTCATTTTCTCTCCTTGCCCCTCCTAGTACCTGCTCGTACCTCATTTTCTCTCCTTGCCCCTCCTAGTCCCCGCTCATCCCTCCTTGTCCCTCCTGGTCCGTACTTGTCCCTCCTTGTCCCTCATTGTCCGTCCTGGTCCCTCCTTGTCCCTCATTGTCCCTCCTTGTCGCTCCTTTCCCTCCTGGTCCCTCCTTATCCCTCCATGTCACTCCTTGTATCTCCTTGTCTCTCCTTGCCCCTCCTTGTCCCTGCTTGTCCACCATTGTCCTTCCTTGTCCCTCCTTGAAAATCCTAGTCCCTCCTTGTCCCTTCTTGTCTGTCCATGCCCCTCCTTGCTCCTCCTTGCCCCTTCTTTTCCCTCCTTGTTCCTCCTTGTCACTCCTTTCCCTCCTGGACCCTCCTTGAACCTCCCTGTCCCTCCTTTTCCTTCCTTGTCCCTATTCGTCCCTCATTGATCCTGCTTGTCCCTTCTTGTCCCTGTTTGTCCTTCCTTGTCCCTATTCGTCCCTCCTTGATCCTGCTTGTCCCACCATGTCCCTCCTTGTACCGTCTTGCCCTTCTTGTCCCGCCTTGTCCCTGTTTGTCCCTCCTTGATCCTGCTTGTCCCTCCTTGTCCCTGCTTGTCCCTTATTGCCCCTCATTGTCCCTTCTTGACCCTCCTTGTCCTTCCTTGTCCCTCCTTGATCCTGCTTGTACCTTCTTGTCCCTCCTTGTCCCTCCTTGTCATTACTTGTCCCTCCTTGACCCTCCTGGTCACTCCTTTCTCCTACTTGCCCCTCATTGGCCCTCCTTGTCACTCCTTTTCCCTCATTGCCCTTCATTGTCCCTCCTTTTCCCTCCTTGTCTTTCCTTGTCCCTCCTTGTCCCGCCTTGTCCATGTTTGTCCCTCCTTGTCACTTCTTGTCCCTCCTTGAATCTCCTTGACCCTCCTGGTCCCTCCTTGCTCCTACTTGCCCTCATTGCCCCTCCTTGGCCCTCCTTGTCACTCCTCTTCCCTCATTGCCCTTCATTGTCCCTCCTTGTTCCACCTTTTCCCTCCTTTCCCTCCTTGTCCGTCCTTGTCCCTCCTTGTCCCTCCTTGTCCCTCCTTGTCCCTCCTTGTCCCTCCTTGCCCCTCCTTGTCTCTATTTGTCCCTCCCTGACCCTCCTTGCCCCATCTTTTCTCTCCTTGTCCCTCATTATCCCTCCTTGTACCTCATTGTCCCTCCTGGTCCGGACTTGTCCCTCCTTGTCCCTCCTTGTCCCTTCTTGACCCCCCTAGTCCCTGCTCGTCCCTCCTTGTCACTCATTGTCACTCCTTGACACTCCTTGTCCCTCCTTGTTTCTCCTTGTCACACCTTGTCACTCCTTTTCCCTCCTTTTCCCTCATTGCCTCCTTGCCCCTCCGTTTCCCTCCTTGTTCCTCCTTGCCCCTCCTTTTCCCAGCTTGTCCCTTCTTGACCCCCCTAGTCCCTGCTCGTCCCTCCTGGTTTCTCCTTGTCACACCTTGTCACTCTTTTTCCCCTCCTTGTCTCTCCATGCCCCTCCTGGTCCCTCCTTGCTCCTCCTTGCCCCTTCTTTTCCCTCCTTGTTCCTCCTTGTCACTCCTTTACCCTCCTTTACCCTCCTGGTCCCTCCTTGTCTCTCCTTGTCCCTCCGTGACACTCCTTGTCCCTCCTGGTCCGTACTTGTCCCTCCTTGTCATTCCTTGTCCGTATTTGTCCCTCCTTGATCCTGCTTGTCCCCCAGTGCCCGTTCATGTCCCTCATTGCCCCTCTATGTACCTCCTTATCCCTCCTGGTCCCTCCTTGTCCCGTCTTGTCCCTCCTTGTCCCGCCTTGTCCCTGTTTGTCCCTCCTTGATCCTGCTTGTCCCTAATTGTCCGTCCTTGTCCCGCCTTGACCCTCCTAGTCCTTCCTTGTCCCTGTTTGTCCCTCCTTGATCCTGCTTGTCCCTCCTTGTCCCTACTTGTCGCTCCTTGACCCTCCCGATCCCTCCTTGATCCTACTTGCCCCTCACTGCCCCTTCTTGGCCCTCCTTGTCACTCCTTTTCCCTCATTGCCCTTCATTGTCCCTCCTTGTTCCACCTTTTCCCTCCATGACTCTCCTTTTCCCTCCTTTCGCTGCCTATCCCACCTTGTCACTCCTTGTCTTTCCTTGTCCCTCCTTTTCCCTCCTTGTCCCTCCCTGACCCTCCTTGCCCCATCTTTTCTCAACTTGTCCCTTATTATCCCTCCTTGTACCTCATTATCCCTCCTGGTCCGTACTTGTCCCTCCTTGTCACTCCCTGCCCTCCTTGGCCATCCTTGTCTCTCCTTGTTCCTCCTTTCCCCTCCTGGTCCCTCCTTGTCACTCCTTGTCCTCCTTGACGCATCTTGTCCCTCATTGCCCTTCCTCGTCACTCCTTATACCTCCTTGTCCCTCTTTGGCCCTCCTTGCCCCTCCTTGTCCCTCCTTGTCCGTCCTTGCCCCTCCTTGTCCCTCCTTGTCCCTCCTTGTCCCTCCTTGTCCCTCCTTGTCCCTCCTTGTCACTCCTTGCCCCTCATTGTCCCTCCTCTTCCCTCCTGGTCCGTACTTGTCCCTCCTTGGCCCTCCTTGTTCCTCATTTTCCCTGCTTGTCCCTCCTTGTCCCTCATTGCCCCTACTTTATCCTCCTTTTCCCTCCTTGTCACTCCTTGCCCCTCCTAGTACCTGCTCGTACCTCCTTTTCCCTCCTTGCCCCTTCTTGACCCTCCTTGATCCTACTTGCCCCTCACTGCCCCTTCTTGGCCCTCCTTGGCGCTCCTTTTCCCTCATTGCCCTTCATTGTCCCTCCTTGTTACACCTTTTCCCTCCTTGCCCGTCCTTGTCCCTTCTTATCCCTCCTTGTCGCACCTTTTCCCTCATTGCCCCTCCATGTCCGTCCTTGTCCCGCATTGTCACTCATTATCCCTCCTTGTCACTCATTGTCCCTCCTTGAACCTGCTTGTCCCTACTTGTCTCTCCTTGCCCCTCCTTGTCCTTCCTTGGGCCTGTTTGACGCTCCTTGATCCTGCTTCTCCCTCCTTGTCCCTTCCTGTCCCACCTAGTCCCTCGTTGACCCTCCTTGACCCTCCTGGTCCCACCTTGCTCTTACTTGCCCCTCCTTTTCCCGCCTTGTCACTCATTGTCCCTCCTTGGCCATCCTTGTCACTCCTTTTGTCTCATTGCCCCTCATTGTCCCTCCTTGTTCCTCCTTTCCTTTCTTTTTCCCTCCTTGTCCCTCGTTGTATTTCCTTTTCCCTCCTTGTCCCTCGTTGTCTTTCCTTGTCCATCCATGTCTCTGCTTGTTCCTCCTTATCCCTGCTTGTCCCTCCTTGACCCTCCTTGTCACTCCTGGTCCGTACTTGTCCCTCCTTGTTCCTCATTGCCCCTCCTGGTCCCTCCTTGCTCCTCATTGTCCATTCTTTTCCCTCTTTGTCCGTCATTATCCCTCCTTGTCCCTCCTTGCTCCTCCTTGCTCCTCTTGCCCCTTCTTTTCCCTCCTTATCCCTACTTGTCCATCCTGGTCCGTACTTGTCCCACCTTGGCCCTCCGTGTCCCACATTGCCCCTCACTGTCCCTCCTTTCCCTCCTTTTCCCTCCTGGCCCCTCCTTGCCCCTACTTTTCCCTTGTTTTCCCTCCTTGGCCCTCCTTGTCCCTCCTTGTCCCTTCTTGTCCCTCCTAGTCCCTCCTTGACCCTCCTTGACCCTCCTTGTTCCTCCTTGCCCCTCCTTTTCCCTCCTTGTCCCTTCTTGACCCCCCTAGTCCCCCCTAGTCCCTGCTCGTCCCTCCTTGTCACTCATTGTCAGTCCTTGTCCCTCCTTGTTTCTCCTTGTCACACCTTGTCACTCCTTTTCCCTCCTTTTCCCTCATTGCCTCCTTGCCCCTCCTTTTCCCTCCTTGTCCCTCCTTGTTCCTCCTTGCCCCTCCTTTTCCCTCCTTATCCCTTCTTGACCCCTCTAGTCCCTGCTCGTCCCTCCTTGTTCCTCCTGGTTTCTCCTTGTCACACCTTGTCACTCCTTTTCCCTCCTTGTCTCTCCATGCCCCTCCTGGTCACTCCTTGCTCCTCCTTGCCCCTTCTTTTCCCTCCTTGTTGTTCCTCCTTGTCACTCCTTTCCCTCCTTTACCCTCCTGGTCCCTCCTTGTCTCTCCTTGTCCCTCCGTGACACTCCTTGTCCCTCCTGGTCCGTACTTGTCCCTCCCTGTCCCTCCTTGTCCTTCCTTGTCCGTATTTGTCCCTCCTTGATCCTGCTTGTCCTCCAGTGCCCCTTCATGTCCCTCATTGCCCCTCCATGTACCGTCTTGTCCCTCCTTGTCCCTGTTTGTCCCTCCTTGATCCTGCTTGTCCCGCCTTGACCCTCCTAGTCCTTCCTTGTCCCTGTTTGTCCCTCCTTGATCCTGCTTGTCCCTCCTTGTCCCTTCTTGTCCCTACTTGTCGCTCCTTGAACCTCCTGGTCCCTCCTTGTCCCGTCTTGTCCCTCCTTGTCCCGCCTTGTCCCTGTTTGTCCCTCCTTGATCCTGCTTGTCCCTCCTTGTCCCGCCTTGACCCTCCTAGTCCTTCCTTGTCCCTGTTTGTCCCTCTTTGATCCTGCTTGTCCCTCCTTGTCCCTTCTTGTCCCTACTTATCGCTCCTTGACCCTCCTGGTCCCTCCTTGATCCTACATTCCCCTCACTGCCCCTTCTTGGCCCTCCTTGTCACTCCTTTTCCCTCATTGCCCTTCATTGTCCCTCCTTGTTCCACCTTTTCCCTCCTTTCCCTGCTTATCCCTCCTTGTCCCTCCTTTGTCCTCCTTTTCCCTCCTTGTCCCTCCCTGACCCTCCTTGCCCCATCTTTTCTCAACTTGTCCCTCATTATCCCTCCTTGTACCTCATTATCCCTCCTGGTCCGTACTTGTCCCTCCTTGTCACTCCTTGCCATCCTTGGCCATCCTTGTCTCTCCTTGTTCCTCCTTTCCCCTCCTGGTCCCTCCTTGTCTCTCCTTGTCCTCCTTGTCCTCCTTGACCCTTCTTGTCCCTCATTGCCCCTCCTCGTCACTCCTTTTACCTCCTTGTCCATGCTTGTCCACCATTGTCCTTCCTTGTCCCTCCTTGACAATCCTAGTCCCTCCTTGTCCCTTCTTGTCTGTCCATGCCCCTCCTTGCTCCTCCTTGTCCCTTCTTTTCCCTCCTTGTCCCTCCTTGTTCCTCCTTGTCACTCCTTTCCCTCCTGGACCCTCCTTGTCCCTCCCTGTCCCTCCTTTTCCTTCCTTGTCCCTATTCGTCCCTCCTTGATCCTGCTTGTCCCCTCTTGTCCCTTCTTGTCCTTCCTTGTCCCTATTCGTCCCTCCTTGATCCTGCTTGTCCCTTCTTGTCCCTCTTTTCCCCACCATGTCCCTCCTTTTCCCTCCTTGTCCCGTCTTGTCCCGCCTTGTCCCTGTTTGTCCCTCCTTGATCCTGCTTGTCCCTCCTTGTCCCTTATTGCCCCTTCTTGACCCTCCTTGTCCTTCCTTGTCCTTGTTTGTCCCTCCTTGATCCTGCTTGTCCCTCCTTGTACCTTCTTGTCCCTCCTTGTCCCTACTTGTCCCTCCTTGACCCTCCTGGTCCCTCCTTTCTCCTACTTGCCCCTCATTGGCCCTCCTTGTCACTCCTTTTCCCTCATTGCCCTTCATTGTCCCTCCTTTTCCCTCCTTGTCTGTCCTTGTCCCTTGTCTCCTTGACCCTCCTGGTCCCTCCTTGCTCCTACTTGCCCTCATTGCCCCTCCTTGGCCCTCCTTGTCACTCCTTTTCCCTCATTGCCCTTCATTGTCCCTCCTTGTTCCACCTTTTCCCTCCTTTTCCCTCCTTTCCCGGCTTTTCCCTCATTGTCCCTCCTTGTCTTTCCTTGTCCCTCCTTGTCCCTGCTTGTCCCTCCTGGTCCCTCGTTGTCCGTACTTATCCCTCCTTGTCTCTCCTTGTCCCTCATTGCCCCTAATTGTCCCTCCTTGCTCTTCATTACCCCTTCTTTTCCCTCTTTGTCCCTCGCTATCCCACCTTGTCCCTCCTGGTCCGAACTTGTCCCTCCTTGTCCCTTATTGCCCCTCATGGTCCCTCCTTGTTCCTCCTTGGCCCTCCTTTTCCCTCCTTGTCCCTTCATGTCCCTCCTTGCCCGTCCTTGTCCCTCCCTGTCCCTCTTTGTCCTTCCTTTTCCCTATTTTTCCCTCCTTGATCCTGCTTGTCCCTCATTGCTCCACCATGCCCATCCTTATCCCTCCTTGTCACTCCTTGACCCTCCTTGTCCCTCCTGGTCCGTACTTATCCCTCCTTGTCCCTCCTTGTCTCTCCTTGTCCCTCATTGCATCTAATTGTCCCTCCTGGTCCCTCCTTGCTCTTCATTGCCCCATCTTTTCTCTCCTTGTCCCTCATTATCCCTCCTTGTCCCTCCTTGCCCCTCCTTGTCCCTCATTGTCCCTCCTCTTCCCTCCTTGGCCCTCCTTGTTCCTCATTTTCCCTGCTTGTCCCTGCTTGTCCCTCCTTGTCCCTCATTGCCCCTCCTTTATCCTCCTTTTCCCTCCTAGTCACTCCTGGTTCCTCCTTGCCCCTCCTAGTACCTGCTCGTACCTCCTTTTCCCTCCTTGACCCTCCTAGTCCCTCCTAGTCCCCGCTCATCCCTCCTTGTCCCTCCTGGTCCGTACTTGTCCCTCATTGTCCGTCCTGGTCCCTCCTTGTCCCTCATTGCCCCTCACTGTCCCTCCTTGTCGCTCCTTTCCCTCCTGGTCCCTCCTTATCCCTCCATGTCACTCCTTGTATCTCCTTGCCCCTCCTTGTCCCTGCTTGTCCACCATTGTCCTTCCTTGTCCCTCCTTGACAATCCTAGTCCCTCCTTGTCCCTTCTTGTCTGTCCATGCCCCTCCTGGTCCCTCCTTGCTCCTCCTTGCCCCTTCTTTTCCCTCCTTGTCCCTCCTTGTCCCTCCTTGTTCCTCCTTGTCACTCCTTTCCCTCCTGGGCCCTCCTTGTCCATCCCTGTCCCTCCTTTTCCTTCCTTGTCCCTATTCGTCCCTCCTTGATCCTGCTTGTCCCTGCTTGTCCTTCCTTGTCCCTATTCGTCCCTCCTTTATCCTGCTTGTCCCTTCTTGTCCCTCATTGCCCCACCATGTCCCTCCTTTTCCCTCCTTGTCCCGTCTTGCCCTTCTTGTCCCGCCTTGTCCCTCCTTGATCCTGCTTGTCCCTACTTGTCCCTGCTTGTCCCTTATTGCCCCTCATTATCCCTTCTTGACCCTCCTTGTCCTTCCTTGTCCCTGTTTGTCCCTCCTTGATCCTGCTTGTCCCTCCTTGTACCTTCTTGTCCCTCCTTGTCCCTCCTTGTCCCTACACGTCCCTCCTTGACCCTCCTGGTCCCTCCTTTCTCCTACTTGCCCCTCATTGGCCCTCCTTGTCACTCCTTTTCCCTCATTGCCCTTCATTGTCCCTTCTTGTCCCTACTTGTCGCTCCTTGACCCTTCTGGTCCCTCCTTGTCCCGTCTTGTCCCTCCTTGTCCAGCATTGTCCCTGTTTGTCCCTCCTTGATCCTGCTTATCCCTAATTGTCCCCCCTTGTCCCGCCTTGACCCTCCTAGTCCTTCCTTGTCCCTGTTTGTTCCTCCTTGATCCTGCTTGTCCCTCCTTGTCCCTTCTTGTCCCTACTTGTCCCTCCTTGATCCTACTTGCCCCTCACTGCCCCTTCTTGGCCATCCTTGTCACTCCTTTTCCCTCATTGCCCTTCATTGTCCCTCCTTGTTCCACCTTTTCCCTCCATGACTCTCCTTTTCCCTCCTTGTCTTTCCTTGTCCCTCCTTTGTCCTCCTTTCCCTCCTTGTCCCTCCTTTGTCCTCCTTTCCCTCCTTGTCCCTCCCTGACCCTCCTTGCCCCATCTTTTCTCAACTTGTCCCTCATTATCCCTCCTTGTACCTCATTATCCCTCCTGGTCCGTACTTGTCCCTCCTTGTCACTCCTTGCCCTCCTTGGCCATCCTTGTCTCTCCTTGTTCCTCCTTTCCCCTCCTGGTCCCTCCTTGTCTCTCATTGTCCTCCTTGACCCTTCTTGTCCTTCATTGCCCCTCCTCGTCACTCCTTTTACCTCCTTGCCCCTCCTTGTCCCTCCTTGACCCTCCTTGTCCGTCCTTGTCCCTCCTTGTCCCTCCTTGTCCCTCCTTGTCCCTCCTTGTCCCTCCTTGTCCCTCCTTGTCCCTCCTTGTCCCTCCTTGCCCCTCCTTGTCCCTCCATGTCCCTCCTTGTCCCTCCTTGTCACTCCTTGTCCCTCCTTGCCCCTCATTGTCCCTCCTCTTCCCTCCTGGTCCGTACTTGTCGCTCCTTGTCGCTCCTTGTCCCTCCTTGTCCCTCCTTGTCCTTCCTTGTCCCTCCTTGTCACTCCTTGTCCCTCCTTGCCCCTCCTTGTCCCTCATTGTCCCTCCTCTTCCCTCCTTGGCCCTCCTTGTTCCTCATTTTCCCTGCTTGTCCCTCCTTGTCCCTCATTGCCCCTCCTTTATCCTCCTTTTCCCTCCTAGTCACTCCTGGTTCCTCCTTGCCCCTCCTAGTACCTGCTCGTACCTCCTTTTCCCTCCTTGACCCTCCTAGTCCCTCCTAGTCCCCGCTCATCCCTCCTTGTCCCTACTGGTCCGTACTTGTCCCTCATTGTCCGTCCTGGTCCCTCCTTGTCCCTCATTGCCCCTCACTGTCCCTCCTTGTTCCTCCTTGTCGCTCCTTTCCCTCCTGGTCCCTCCTTATCCCACCATGTCACTCCTTGTATCTCCTTGTCTCTCCTTGCCCCTCCTTGTCCCTGCTTGTCCACCATTGTCCTTCCTTGTCCCTCCTTGACAATCCTAGTCCCTCCTTGTCCCTTCTTGTCTGTCCATGCCCCTCCTGGTCCCTCCTTGCTCCTCCTTGCCCCTTCTTTTCCCTCCTTGTTCCTCCTTGTCACTCCTTTCCCTCCTGGGCCCTCCTTGTCCCTCCCTGTCCCTCCTTTTCCTTCCTTGTCCCTATTCGTCCCTCCTTGATCCTGCTTGTCCCTGCTTGTCCTTCCTTGTCCCTATTCGTCCCTCCTTTATCCTGCTTGTCCCTTCTTGTCCCTCATTGCCCCACCATGTCCCTCCTTTTCCCTCCTTGTCCCGTCTTACCCTTCTTGTCCCGCCTTGTCCCTCCTTGATCCTGCTTGTCCCTACTTGTCCCTGCTTGTCCCTTATTGCCCCTCATTATCCCTTCTTGACCCTCCTTGTCCTTCCTTGTCCCTGTTTGTCCCTCCTTGATCCTGCTTGTCCCTCCTTGTACCTTCTTGTCCCTCCTTGTCCCTACATGTCCCTCCTTGACCCTCCTGGTCCCTCCTTTCTCCTACTTGCCCCTCATTGGCCCTCCTTGTCACTCCTTTTCCCTCATTGCCCTTCATTGTCCCTTCTTGTCCCTACTTGTCGCTCCTTGACCCTTCTGGTCCCTCCTTGTCCCGTCTTGTCCCTCCTTGTCCAGCATTGTCCCTGTTTGTCCCTCCTTGATCCTGCTTATCCCTAATTGTCCCCCCTTGTCCCGCCTTGACCCTCCTAGTCCTTCCTTGTCCCTGTTTGTCCCTCCTTGATCCTGCTTGTCCCTCCTTGTCCCTTCTTGTCCCTACTTGTCGCTCCTTGACCCTCCTGGTCCCTCCTTGATCCTACTTGCCCCTCACTGCCCCTTCTTGGCCATCCTTGTCACTCCTTTTCCCTCATTGCCCTTCATTGTCCCTCCTTGTTCCACCTTTTCCCTCCATGACTCTCCTTTTCCCTCCTTTCCCTGCTTATCCCTCCTTGTCACTCCTTGTCTTTCCTTGTCCCTCCTTTGTCCTCCTTTCCCTCCTTGTCCCTCCCTGACCCTCCTTGCCCCATCTTTTCTCAACTTGTCCCTCATTATCCCTCCTTGTACCTCATTATCCCTCCTGGTCCGTACTTGTCCCTCCTTGTCACTCCTTGCCCTCCTTGGCCATCCTTGTCTCTCCTTGTTCCTCCTTTCCCCTCCTGGTCCCTCCTTGTCTCTCATTGTCCTCCTTGACCCTTCTTGTCATTCATTGCCCCTCCTCGTCACTCCTTTTACCTCCTTGCCCCTCCTTGTCCCTCCTTGTCCGTCCTTGTCCCTCCTTGTCCCTCCTTGTCCCTCCTTGTCCCTCCTTGTCCCTCCTTGCCCCTCCTTGTCCCTCCATGTCCCTCCTTGTCCCTCCTTGTCGCTCCTTGTCGCTCCTTGTCGCTCCTTGTCCCTCCTTGTCCCTCCTTGTCCTTCCTTGTCCCTCCTTGTCCCTGCTTGTCCCTCCTTGTCCCTCATTGCCCCTACTTTATCCTCCTTTTCCCTCCTTGACACTCCTTGTCCCTCCTTGCCCCTCCTAGTACCTGCTCGTACCTCCTTTTCCCTCCTTGACCCTCCTAGTCCCCGCTCATCCCTCCTTGATCCTCCTGGTCCGTACTTGTCCCTCCTTGCGCCTCCTTGCCCTCATTGGCCGTCCTGGTCCCTCCTTGTCCCTCCTTGTTTTTCCTTGTCACTCCTTTTCCCTGCTTTTCCCTCCGTGTCTCTCCTTGTCCCTCCCTGACCCTCCTTGCCCCATCTTTTCTCTCCTTGTCCCTCATTATCCCTCCTTGTACCTCATTGTCCCTCCTGGTCCGTACTTGTCCCTCCTTGGCCATCCTTGTCTCTCCTTGTCTCTCCTTGTTCCTCCTTTCCCCTCCTGGTCCCTCCTTGTCTCTCCTTGTCCTCTTTGACCCTTCTTGTCCCTCATTGCCCCTCCTTGTCACTCCTTTTACCTCCTTGTCCCTCCTTGTCCCTCCTTGTCCCTCCTTGCCCCTCCTTGTCCCTCATTGCCTCTCATTGTCCCTCCTCTTCCCTCCTTGGCCCTCCTTGTTCCTCATTTTCCCTGCTTGTCCCTCCTTGTCCCTCATTGCCCCTCCTTTATCCTCCTTTTCCCTCATTGTCACTCCTTGTCCCTCCTTGTCCCTCCTAGTACCTGCTCGTACCTCCTTTTCCCTCCTTGCCCCTCCTTGTCCCTCCTAGTCCCCGCTCATCCCTCCTTGTCCCTCCTGGTCCGTACTTGTCCCTCCTTGTCCTTCATTGTCCGTCCTGGTCCCTCATTGTCCCTCATTGTCCCTCCTTGTTCCTCCTTGTCGCTCCTTTCCCTCCTGGTCTCTCCTTATCCCACCATGTCACTCCTTGTATCTCCTTGTCTCTCCTTGCCCCTCCTTGTCCCTGCTTGTCCACCATTGTCCTTCCTTGTCCCTCCTTGACAATCCTAGTCCCTCCTTGTCCCTTCTTGTCTGTCCATGCCCCTCCTGGTCCCTCCTTGCTCCTCCTTGCCCCTTCTTTTCCCTCCTTGTTCCTCCTTGTCACTCCTTTCCCTCCTGGACCCTCCTTGTCCCTCCCTGTCCCTCCTTTTCCTTCCTTGTCCCTATTCGTCCCTCCTTGATCCTGCTTGTCCCTTCTTGTCCCTGCTTGTCCTTCCTTGTCTCTGTTTGTCCCTCCTTGATCCTGCTTGTCCCTCCTTGAATCTCCTTGAATCTCCTTGATCCTCCTGGTCCCTCCTTGCTCCTACTTGCCCTCATTGCCCCTCCTTGTCACTCCTTTTCCCTCATTGCCCTTCATTGTCCCTCCTTGCCCCTCCTTGTCCCTCATTGCCTCTCATTGTCCCTCCTTGGCCCTCCTTGTTCCTCATTTTCCCTGCTTGTCCCTCCTTGTCCCTCATTGCCCCTTGTCCCTCCTAGTACCTGCTCGTACCTCATTTTCTCTCCTTGCCCCTCCTAGTACCTGCTCGTACCTCATTTTCTCTCCTTGCCCCTCCTAGTCCCCGCTCATCCCTCCTTGTCCCTCCTGGTCCGTACTTGTCCCTCCTTGTCCCTCATTGTCCGTCCTGGTCCCTCCTTGTCCCTCATTGTCCCTCATTGTCCCTCCTTGTCGCTCCTTTCCCTCCTGGTCCCTCCTTATCCCTCCATGTCACTCCTTGTATCTCCTTGCCCCTCCTTGTCCCTGCTTGTCCACCATTGTCCTTCCTTGTCGCTCCTTGACAATCCTAGTCCCTCCTTGTCCCTTCTTGTCTGTCCATGCCCCTCCTGGTCCCTCCTTGCTCCTCCTTGCCCCTTCTTTTCCCTCCTTGTCCCTCCTTGTTCCTCCTTGTCACTCCTTTCCCTCCTGGACCCTCCTTGAACCTCCCTGTCCCTCCTTTTCCTTCCTTGTCCCTATTCGTCCCTCATTGATCCTGCTTGTCCCTTCTTGTCCCTGTTTGTCCTTCCTTGTCCCTATTCGTCCCTCCTTGATCCTGCTTGTCCCTCATTGTCCCACCATGTCCCTCCTTGTCCCGTCTTGCCCTTCTTGTCCCGCCTTGTCCCTGTTTGTCCCTCCTTGATCCTGCTTGTCCCTCCTTGTCCCTGCTTTTCCCTTATTGCCCCTCATTGTCCCTTCTTGACCCTCCTTGTCCTTCCTTGTCCCTCCTTGATCCTGCTTGTACCTTCTTGTCCCTCCTTGTCCCTCCTTGTCATTACTTGTCCCTCCTTGACCCTCCTGGTCACTCCTTTCTCCTACTTGCCCCTCATTGGCCCTCCTTGTCACTCCTTTTCCCTCATTGCCCTTCATTGTCCCTCCTTTTCCCTCCTTGTCTTTCCTTGTCCCTCCTTGTCCCGCCTTGTCCATGTTTGTCCCTCCTTGATCCTGCTTGTCCTTCCTTGTCTCTGTTTGTCCCTCCTTGATCCTGCTTGTCCCTCCTTGTCACTTCTTGTCCCTCCTTGAATCTCCTTGACCCTCCTGGTCCCTCCTTGCTCCTACTTGCCCTCATTGCCCCTCCTTGGCCCTCCTTGTCACTCCTTTTCCCTCATTGCCCTTCATTGTCCCTCCTTGTTCCACCTTTTCCCTCCTTTCCCTCCTTGTCCCTCCTTGTCCGTCCTTGTCCCTCCTTGTCCCTCCTTGTCCCTCCTTGTCCCTCCTTGTCCCTCCTTGCCCGTCCTTGTCTCTATTTGTCACTCCCTGACCCTCCTTGCCCCATCTTTTCTCTCCTTGTCCCTCATTATCCCTCCTTGTACCTCATTGTCCCTCCTGGTCCGTACTTGTCCCTCCTTGTCCCTTCTTGACCCCCCTAGTCCCTGCTCGTTCCTCCTTGTCACTCATTGTCACTCCTTGACACTCCTTGTCCCTCCTTGTTTCTCCTTGTCACACCTTGTCACTCCTTTTCCCTCCTTTTCCCTCATTGCCTCCTTGCCCCTCCGTTTCCCTCCTTTTCCCTCCTTGTTCCTCCTTGCCCCTCCTTTTCCCAGCTTGTCCCTTCTTGACCCCCCTAGTCCCTGCTCGTCCCTCCTGGTTTCTCCTTGTCACACCTTGTCACTCTTTTTCCCCTCCTTGTCTCTCCATGCCCCTCCTGATCACTCCTTGCTCCTCCTTGCCCCTTCTTTTCCCTCCTTGTTCCTCCTTGTCACTCCTTTACCCTCCTTTACCCTCCTGGTCCCTCCTTGTCTCTCCTTGTCCCTCCGTGACACTCCTTGTCCCTCCTGGTCCGTACTTGTCCCTCCTTGTCATTCCTTGTCCGTATTTGTCCCTCCTTGATCCTGCTTGTCCCCCAGTGCCCGTTCATGTCCCTCATTGCCCCTCTATGTACCTCCTTATCCCTCCTGGTCCCTCCTTGTCCCGTCTTGTCCCTCCTTGTCCCGCCTGGTCCCTGTTTGTCCCTCCTTGATCCTGCTTGTCCCTAATTGTCCCTCCTTGTCCCGCCTTGACCCTCCTTGTCCCGCCTTGACCCTCCTTGTCCCGCCTTGACTCTCCTAGTCCTTCCTTGTCCCTGTTTGTCCCTCCTTGATCCTTCTTGTCCCTTCTTGTCACTACTTGTCGCTCCTTGACCCTCCTGGTCCCTCCTTGTCCCGTCTTGTCCCGCATTGTCCCTGTTTGTCCCTCCTTGATCCTGCTTGTCCCTAATTGTCCCTCCTTGTCCCGCCTTGACCCTCCTAGTCCTTCCTTGTCCCTGTTTGTCCCTCCTTGATCCTGCTTGTCCCTCCTTGTCCCTTCTTGTCCCTACTTGTCGCTCCTTGACCCTCCCGATCCCTCCTTGATCCTACTTGCCCCTCACTGCCCCTTCTTGGCCCTCCTTGTCACTCCTTTTCCCTCATTGCCCTTCATTGTCCCTCCTTGTTCCACCTTTTCCCACCATGACTCTCCTTTTCCCTCCTTTCGCTGCCTATCCCACCTTGTCACTCCTTGTCTTTCCTTGTCCCTCCTTTTCCCTCCTTGTCCCTCCCTGACCCTCCTTGCCCCATCTTTTCTCAACTTGTCCCTTATTATCCCTCCTTGTACCTCATTATCCCTCCTGGTCCGTACTTGTCCCTCCTTGTCACTCCCTGCCCTCCTTGGCCATCCTTGTCTCTCCTTGTTCCTCCTTTCCCCTCCTAGTCCCTCCTTGTCACTCCTTGTCCTCCTTGACGCTTCTTGTCCCTCATTGCCCCTCCTCGTCACTCCTTTTACCTCCTTGTCCCTCTTTGGCCCTCCTTGCCCCTCCTTGTCCCTCCTTGTCCGTCCTTGCCCCTCCTTGTCCCTCCTTGTCCGTCCTTGTCCCTCCTTGTCCCTCCTTGTCCCTCCTTGTCCCTCCTTGTCCCTCCTTGTCCCTCCTTGTCCCTCCTTGTCACTCCTTGCCCCTCATTGTCGCTCCTCTTCCCTCCTGGTCCGTACTTGTCCCTCCTTGGCCCTCCTTGTTCCTCATTTTCCCTGCTTGTCCCTCCTTGTCCCTCATTGCCCCTACTTTATCCTCCTTTTCCCTCCTTGTCACTCCTTGTCCCTCCTTGCCCCTCCTAGTACCTGCTCGTACCTCCTTTTCCCTCCTTGCCCCTTCTTGACCCTCCTTGATCCTACTTGCCCCTCACTGCCCCTTCTTGGCCCTCCTTGGCGCTCCTTTTCCCTCATTGCCCTTCATTGTCCCTCCTTGTTACACCTTTTCCCTCCTTGCCCGTCCTTGTCCCGTCTTATCCCTCCTTGTCGCAC
Source organism: Polietes domitor (assembly GCA_947397865.1). Taxonomy (NCBI): domain Eukaryota; kingdom Metazoa; phylum Arthropoda; class Insecta; order Diptera; family Muscidae; genus Polietes; species Polietes domitor. The sequence goes on from OX377623.1 coordinate 7,977,385, forward strand.
CTTTTCCCTCATTGCCCCTCCATGTCCGTCCTTGTCCCGCATTGTCCCTCCTTTACCCTCCTTGTCACTCATTGTCCCTCCTTGAACCTGCTTGTCCCTACTTGTCTCTCCTTGCCCCTCCTTGTCCTTCCTTGGGCCTGTTTGACGCTCCTTGATCCTGCTTCTCCCTCCTTGTCCCTTCCTGTCCCACCTAGTCCCTCGTTGACCCTCCTTGACCCTCCTGGTCCCACCTTGCTCTTACTTGCCCCTCCTTTTCCCGCCTTGTCACTCATTGCCCCTCCTTGGCCATCCTTGTCACTCCTTTTGTCTCATTGCCCCTCATTGTCCCTCCTTGTTCCTCCTTTCCCCTCTTTTTCCCTCCTTGTCCCTCGTTGTATTTCCTTTTCCCTCCTTGTCCCTCGTTGTCTTTCCTTGTCCATCCATGTCTCTGCTTGTTCCTCCTTATCCCTACTTGTCCCTCCTTGACCCTCCTTGTCACTCCTGGTCCGTACTTGTCCCTCCTTGTTCCTCATTGCCCCTCCTGGTCCCTCCTTGCTCCTCATTGTCCATTCTTTTCCCTCTTTGTCCGTCATTATCCCTCCTTGTCCCTCCTTGCTCCTCCTTGCTCCTCTTGCCCCTTCTTTTCCCTTCTTTTCCCTCCTTATCCCTACTTGTCCATCCTGGTCCGTACTTGTCCCACCTTGGCCCTCCGTGTCCCACATTGCCCCTCACTGTCCCTCCTTGTTCCTCCTTTCCCTCCTTTTCCGTCCTGGCCCCTCCTTGCTCCTCCTTGCCCCTACTTTTCCCTTGTTTTCCCTCCTTGGCCCTCCTTGTCCCTCCTTGTCCCTCCTTGTCCCTCCTTGTCCCTTCTTGTCCCTCCTAGTCCCTCCTTGACCCTCCTTGTTCCTCCTTGCCCCTCCTTTTCCCTCCTTGTCCCTTCTTGACCCCCCTAGTCCCCCCTAGTCCCTGCTCGTCCCTCCTTGTCACTCATTGTCACTCCTTGTCCCTCCTTGTTTCTCCTTGTCACACCTTGTCACTCCTTTTCCCTCATTGCCTCCTTGCCCCTCCTTTTCCCTCCTTGTCCCTCCTTGCCCCTCCTTTTCCCTCCTTATCCCTTCTTGACCCCTCTAGTCCCTGCTCGTCCCTCCTTGTTCCTCCTGGTTTCTCCTTGTCACACCTTGTCACTCCTTTTCCCTCCTTGTCTCTCCATGCCCCTCCTGGTCACTCCTTGCTCCTCCTTGCCCCTTCTTTTCCCTCCTTTTTCCTCCTTGTCACTCCTTTCCCTCCTTTACCCTCCTGGTCCCTCCTTTTCTCTCCTTGTCCCTCCGTGACACTCCTTGTCCCTCCTGGTCCGTACTTGTCCCTCCCTGTCCCTCCTTGTCCTTCCTTGTCCGTATTTGTTCCTCCTTGATCCTGCTTGTCCTCCAGTGCCCCTTCATGTCCCTCATTGCCCCTCCATGTCCCTCATTGCCCCTCCATGTACCTCCTAATCACTCCTGGTCCCTCCTTGTCCCTCCTTGTCCCTGTTTGTCCCTCCTTGATCCTGCTTGTCCCGCCTTGACCCTCCTAGTCCCTCCTTGATCCTGCTTGTCCCTCCTTGATCCTGCTTGTCCCTCCTTGTCCCTTCTTGTCCCTACTTGTCGCTCCTTGAACCTCCTGGTCCCTCCTTTTCCCGTCTTGTCCCTCCTTGTCCCGCCTTGTCCCTGTTTGTCCCTCCTTGATCCTGCTTGTCCCTCCTTGTCCCGCCTTGACCCTCCTAGTCCTTCCTTGTCCCTGTTTGTCCCTCTTTGATCCTGCTTGTCCCTTCTTGTCCCTACTTATCGCTCCTTGACCCTCCTGGTCCCTCCTTGATCCTACATTCCCCTCACTGCCCCTTCTTGGCCCTCCTTGTCACTCCTTTTCCCTCATTGCCCTTCATTGTCCCTCCTTGTTCCACCTTTTCCCTCCATGACTCTCCTTTTCCCTCCTTTCCCTGCTTATCCCTCCTTGTCCTTCCTTTGTCCTCCTTTTCCCTCCTTGTCCCTCCCTGACCCTCCTTGCCCCATCTTTTCTCAACTTGTCCCTCATTATCCCTCCTTGTACCTCATTATCCCTCCTGGTCCGTACTTGTCCCTCCTTGCCATCCTTGGCCATCCTTGTCTCTCCTTGTTCCTCCTTTCCCCTCCTGGTCCCTCCTTGTCTCTCCTTGTCCTCCTTGTCCTCCTTGACCCTTCTTGTCCCTCATTGCCCCTCCTCGTCACTCCTTTTACCTCCTTGTCCCTGCTTGTCCACCATTGTCCTTCCTTGTCGCTCCTTGACAATCCTAGTCCCTCCTTGTCCCTTCTTGTCTGTCCATGCCCCTCCTTGCTCCTCCTTGTCCCTTCTTTTCCCTCCTTGTCCCTCCTTGTTCCTCCTTGTCACTCCTTTCCCTCCTGGACCCTCCTTGTCCCTCCCTGTCCCTCCTTTTCCTTCCTTGTCCCTATTCGTCCCTCCTTGATCCTGCTTGTCCCCTCTTGTCCCTTCTTGTCCTTCCTTGTCCCTATTCGTCCCTCCTTGATCCTGCTTGTCCCTTCTTGTCCCTCTTTTCCCCACCATGTCCCTCCTTTTCCCTCCTTGTCCCGTCTTGTCCCGTCTTGTCCCGCCTTGTCCCTGTTTGTCCCTCCTTGATCCTGCTTGTCCCTGCTTGTCCCTCCTTGTCCCTTATTGCCCCTTCTTGACCCTCCTTGTCCTTCCTTGTCCTTGTTTGTCCCTCCTTGATCCTGCTTGTCCCTCCTTGTACCTTCTTGTCCCTCCTTGTCCCTACTTGTCCCTCCTTGACCCTCCTGGTCCCTCCTTTCTCCTACTTGCCCCTCATTGGCCCTCCTTGTCACTCCTTTTCCCTCATTGCCCTTCATTGTCCCTCCTTTTCCCTCCTTGTCTGTCCTTGTCCCTTGTCTCCTTGACCCTCCTGGTCCCTCCTTGCTCCTACTTGCCCTCATTGCCCCTCCTTGGCCCTCCTTGTCACTCCTTTTCCCTCATTGCCCTTCATTGTCCCTCCTTGTTCCACCTTTTCCCTCCTTTTCCCTCCTTTCCCTGCTTTTCCCTCATTGTCCCTCCTTGTCTTTCCTTGTCCCTCCTTGTCTCTGCTTGTCCCTCCTGGTCCCTCGTTGTCCGTACTTATCCCTCCTTGTCCCTCCTTGTCTCTCCTTGTCCCTCATTGCCCCTAATTGTCCCTCCTTGCTCTTCATTACCCCTTCTTTTCCCTCTTTGTCCCTCGCTATCCCACCTTGTCCCTCCTGGTCCGAACTTGTCCCTCCTTGTCCCTTATTGCCCCTCATGGTCCCTCCTTGTTCCTCCTTGGCCCTCCTTTTCCCTCCTTGTCCCTTCATGTCCCTCCTTGCCCGTCCTTGTCCCTCCCTCTCCCTCTTTGTCCTTCCTTTTCCCTATTTTTCCCTCCTTGATCCTGCTTGTCCCTCATTGCTCCACCATGCCCATCCTTATCCCTCCTTGTCACTCCTTGACCCTCCTTGTCCCTCCTGGTCCGTATGTATCCCTCCTTGTCCCTCCTTGTCTCTCCTTGTCCCTCATTGCCCCTAATTGTCCCTCCTGGTCCCTCCTTGCTCTTCATTGCCCCATCTTTTCTCTCCTTGTCCCTCATTATCCCTCCTTGTACCTCATTGTCCCTCCTGGTCCGTACTTGTCCCTCCTTGGCCATCCTTGTCTCTCCTTGTTCCTCCTTTCCCCTCCTGGTCCCTCCTTGTCACTCCTTGTCCTCCTTGACCCTTCTTGTCCCTCATTGCCCCTCCTTGTCACTCCTTGTCCCTCCTTGCCCCTCCTTGTCCCTCATTGCCCCTCATTGTCCCTCCTCTTCCTTCCTTCGCCCTCCTTGTTCCTCATTTTCCCTTCTTGTCCCTCCTTGTCCCTCATTGCCCCTCCTTTATCCTCTTTTTCCCTCCTAGTCACTCCTTGTTCCTCCTTGCCCCTCCTAGTACCTGCTCGTACCTCCTTTTCCCTCCTTGACCCTCCTAGTCCCTCCTAGTCCCCGCTCATCCCTCCTTGTCCCTCCTGGTCCGTACTTGTCCCTCATTGTCCGTCCTGGTCCCTCCTTGTCCCTCATTGCCCCTCACTGTCCCTCCTTGGTCCTCCTTGTCGCTCCTTTCCCTCCTGGTCCCTCCTTCTCCCTCCATGTCACTCCTTGTATCTCCTTGTCTCTCCTTGCCCCTCCTTGTCCCTGCTTGTCCACCATTGTCCTTCCTTGTCCCTCCTTGACAATCCTAGTCCCTCCTTGTCCCTTCTTGTCTGTCCATGCCCCTCCTGGTCCCTCCTTGCTCCTCCTTGCCCTCCTTGTCCCTCCTTGTTCCTCCTTGTCACTCCTTTCCCTCCTGGACCCTCCTTGTCCCTCCCTGTCCCTCCTTTTCCTTCCTTGTCCCTATTCGTCCCTCCTTGATCCTGCTTGTCCCTGCTTGTCCTTCCTTGTCCCTATTCGTCCCTCCTTGATCCTGCTTGTCCCTTCACTCCTTCACTCCTTGTATCTCCTTGTCACTCCTTGCCCCTGCTTGTCCACCATTGTCCTTCCTTGTCCCTCCTTGACAATCCTAGTCCCTCCTTGTCCCTTCTTGTCTGTCCATGCCCCTCCTGGTCCCTCCTTGCTCCTCCTTGCCCCTTCTTTTCCCTCCTTGTTCCTCCTTGTCACTCCTTTCCCTCCTGGACCCTCCTTGTCCCTCTCAGTCCCTCCTTTTCCTTCCTTGTCCCTATTCGTCCCTCCTTGATCCTGCTTGTCCCTTCTTGTCCCTGCTTGTCCTTCCTTGTCCCTATTCGTCCCTCCTTGATCCTGCTTGTCCCTCATTGCCCCACCATGTCCCTCCTTTTCCCTCCTTGTCCCGTCTTGCCCTTCTTGTCCCGCCTTGTCCCTGTTTGTCCCTCCTTGATCCTGCTTGTCCCTGCTTGTCCCTTATTGCCCCTCATTTTCCCTTCTTGACCCTCCTTGTCCTTCCTTGTCCCTGTTTGTCCCTCCTTGATCCTGCTTGTCCCTCCTTGTACCTTCTTGTCCCTCCTTGTCCCTACTTGTCCCTCCTGGTCCCTCCTTTCTCCTACTTGCCCCTCATTAGCCCTCCTTGTCACTCCTTTTCCCTCATTGCCCTTCATTGTCCCTCCTTGTCCCTGTTTGTCCCTCCTTGATCCTGCTTGTCCTTCCTTGTCTCTGTTTGTCCCTCCTTGATCCTGCTTGTCCCTCCTTGCCCCTCCTTGTCCCTCCTTGATCCTGCTTGTCCCTCCTTGCCCCTCCTTGTCCCTCATTGCCCCTCATTGTCCCTCCTTGGCCCTCCTTGTTCCTCATTTTCCCTGCTTGTCCCTCCTTGTCCCTCATTGCCCCTCCTTTATCCTCCTTTTCCCTCCTTGTCACTCCTTGTCCCTCCTAGTACCTGCTCGTACCTCATATTCTCTCCTTGCCCCTCCTAGTACCTGCTCGTACCTCATTTTCTCTCCTTGCCCCTCCTAGTCCCCGCTCATCCCTCCTTGTCCCTCCTGGTCCCTCCTTGTCCCTCATTGCCCCTCATTGTCCCTCCTTGTCGCTCCTTTCCCTCCTGGTCCCTCCTTATCCCTCCATGTCACTCCTTGTATCTCCTTGTCTCTCCTTGCCCCTCCTTGTCCCTGCTTGTCCACCATTGTCCTTCCTTGTCCCTCCTTGACAATCCTAGTCCCTCCTTGTCCCTTCTTGTCTGTCCATGCCCCTCCTGGTCCCTCCTTGCTCCTCCTTGCCCCTTCTTTTCCCTCCTTGTCCCTCCTTGTTCCTCCTTGTCACTCCTTTCCCTCCTGGACCCTCCTTGAACCTCCCTGTCCCTCCTTTTCCTTCCTTGTCCCTATTCGTCCCTCCTTGATCCTGCTTGTCCCTTCTTGTCCCTGTTTGTCCTTCCTTGTCCCTATTCGTCCCTCCTTGATCCTGCTTGTCCCTCATTGTCCCACCATGTCCCTCTTTGTCCCGTCTTGCCCTTCTTGTCCCGCCTTGTCCCTGTTTGTCCCTCCTTGATCCTGCTTGTCCCTCCTTGTCCCTGCTTGTCCCTTATTGCCCCTCATTGTCCCTTCTTGACCCTCCTTGTCCTTCCTTGTCCCTGTTTGTCCCTCCTTGCTCCTCCTTGCCCCTTCTTTTCCCTCCTTGTTCCTCCTTGTCACTCCTTTACCCTCCTTTACCCTCCTGGTCCCCCCTTGTCTCTCCTTGTCCCTCCGTGACACTCCTTGTCCCACCTGGTCCGTACTTGTCCCTCCTTGTCATTCCTTGTCCGTATTTGTCCCTCCTTGATCCTGCTTGTCCCCCAGTGCCCCTTCATGTCCCTCATTGCCCCTCTATGTACCTCCTTATCCCTCCTGGTCCCTCCTTGTCCCGTCTTGTCCATCCTTGTCCCGCCTTGTCCCTGTTTGTCCCTCCTTGATCCTGCTTGTCCCTAATTGTCCCTCCTTGTCCCGCCTTGACCCTCCTTGTCCCGCCTTGACCCTCCTAGTCCTTCCTTGTCCCTGTTTGTCCCTCCTTGATCCTTCTTGTCCCTTCTTGTCACTACTTGTCGCTCCTTGACCCTCCTGGTCCCTCCTTGTCCCGTCTTGTCCCGCATTGTCCCTGTTTGTCCCTCCTTGATCCTGCTTGTCCCTAATTGTCCCGCCTTGACCCTCCTAGTCCTTCCTTGTCCCTGTTTGTCCCTCCTTGATCCTGCTTGTCCCTCCTTGTCCCTTCTTGTCCCTACTTGTCGCTCCTTGACCCTCCCGATCCCTCCTTGATCCTACTTGCCCCTCACTGCCCCTTCTTGGCCCTCCTTGTCACTCCTTTTCCCTCATTGCCCTTCATTGTCCCTCCTTGTTCCACCTTTTCCCTCCATGACTCTCCTTTTCCCTCCTTTCGCTGCCTATCCCTCCTTGTCACTCCTTGTTTTTCCTTGTCCCTCCTTTGTCCTCCTTTTCCCTCCTTGTCCCTCCCTGACCCTCCTTGCCCCATCTTTTCTCAACTTGTCCCTCATTATCCCTCCTTGTACCTCATTATCCCTCCTGGTCCGTACTTGTCCCTCCTTGTCACTCCTTGCCCTCCTTGGCCATCCTTGTCTCTCCTTGTTCCTCCTTTCCCCTCCTGGTCCCTCCTTGTTTCTCCTTGTCCTCCTTGACCCTTCTTGTCCCTCATTGCCACTCCTCGTCACTCATTTTACCTCCTTGGCCCCCCTTGGCCCTTCTTGCCCCTCCTTGTCCCTCCTTGTCACTCCTTGTCCGTCCTTGTCCCTCCTTGTCCCGCCTTGTCACTCCTTGCCCCTCATTGTCCCTCCTCTTCCCTTCTGGTCCGTACTTGTCCCTCCTTGGCCCTCCTTGTTCCTCATTTTCCCTGCTTGTCCCTCCTTGTCCCCCATTGCCCCTCCTAGTACCTGCTCGTACCTCCTTTTCCCTCCTTGCCCCTCCTTGACCCTCCTAGTCCCCGCTCATCCCTCCTTGTTCCTCCTGGTCCGTACTTGTCCCTCCTTGTCCCTCATTGGCCGTCCTGGTCCCTCCTTGTCCTTCCTTGTTTTTCCTTGTCACTCCTTTTCCCTGCTTTTCCCTCCGTGTCACTCCTTGTCCCTCCCTGACCCTCCTTGCCCCATCTTTTCTCTCCTTGTCCCTCATTATCCCTCCTTGTACCTCATTGTCCCTCCTGGTCCGTACTTGTCCCTCCTTGCCCCTCCTTGCCCCTCCTTGTCCCTCATTGCCCCTCATTGTCCCTCCTCTTCCCTCCTTGGCCCTCCTTATTCCTCATTTTCCCTGCTTGTCCCTCATTGCCCCTCCTTTATCCTCCTTTTCCCTCCTTGTCACTCCTTGTCCCTCCTTGCCCCTCCTAGTACCTGCTCGTACTTCCTTTTCCCTCCTTGCCCCTCCTTGACCCTCCCAGTCCCTCCTAGTCCCCGCTCATCCCTCCTTGTCCCTCCCGGTCCGTACTTGTCCCTCATTGTCCGTCCTGGTGCCTCCTTGTCCCTCATTGTCCCTCCTTGTTCCTCCTTGTCGCTCCTTTCCCTCCTGGTCCCTATTCGTCCCTCCTTGATCCTGCCTGTCCCTGCTTGTCCTTCCTTGTCCCTATTCGTCCCTCCTTGATCCTGCTTGTCCCTTCTTGTCCCTCATTGCCCCATCATGCCCCTCCTTTTCCCTCCTTTTCCCTCCTTGCCCCGTCTTGCCCTTCTTGTCCCGCCTTGTCCCTGTTTGTCCCTCCTTGATCCTGCTTGTCCCTACTTGTCCCTGCTTGTCCCTTATTGCCCCTCATCGTCCCTTCTTGACCTTCCTTGTCCCTGTTTGTCCCTCCTTGATCCTGCTTGTCCCTCCTTGTACTTTCTTGTCTCTCCTTGTCCCTCCTTGACCCTCCTGGTCCCTCCTTTCTCCTACTTGCCCCTCATTGGCCCTCCTTGTCACTCCTTTTCCCTCATTGCCCTTCATTGTCCCTTCTTGTCCCTACTTGTCGCTCCTTGACCCTCCTTGTCCCGTCTTGCCCTTCTTGTCCCGCCTTGTCCCTGTTTGTCCCTCCTTGATCCTGCTTGTCCCTACTTGTCCCTGCTTGTCCCTTATTGCCCCTCATCGTCCCTTCTTGACCTTCCTTGTCCTTCCTTGTCCCTGTTTGTCCCTCCTTGATCCTGCTTGTCCCTCCTTGTACTTTCTTGTCCCTCCTTGTCCCTACTTGTCCCTCCTTGACCCTCCTGGTCCCTGCTCGTCCCTCCTGGTTTCTCCTTGTCACACCTTGTCACTCTTTTTCCCCTCCTTGTCTCTCCATGCCCCTCCTGCTCACTCCTTGCTCCTCCTTGCCCCTTCTTTTCCCTCCTTGTTCCTCCTTGTCACTCCTTTACCCTCCTTTACCCTCCTGGTCCCCCCTTGTCTCTCCTTGTCCCTCCGTGACACTCCTTGTCCCACCTGGTCCGTACTTGTCCCTCCTTGTCATTCCTTGTCCGTATTTGTCCCTCCTTGATCCTGCTTGTCCCCCAGTGCCCCTTCATGTCCCTCATTGCCCCTCTATGTACCTCCTTATCCCTCCTGGTCCCTCCTTGTCCCGTCTTGTCCATCCTTGTCCCGCCTTGTCCCTGTTTGTCCCTCCTTGATCCTGCTTGTCCCTAATTGTCCCTCCTTGTCCCGCCTTGACCCTCCTTGTCCCGCCTTGACCCTCCTAGTCCTTCCTTGTCCCTGTTTGTCCCTCCTTGATCCTTCTTGTCCCTTCTTGTCACTACTTGTCGCTCCTTGACCCTCCTGGTCCCTCCTTGTCCCGTCTTGTCCCGCATTGTCCCTGTTTGTCCCTCCTTGATCCTGCTTGTCCCTAATTGTCCCTCCTTGTCCCGCCTTGACCCTCCTAGTCCTTCCTTGTCCCTGTTTGTCCCTCCTTGATCCTGCTTGTCCCTCCTTGTCCCTTCTTGTCCCTACTTGTCGCTCCTTGACCCTCCCGATCCCTCCTTGATCCTACTTGCCCCTCACTGCCCCTTCTTGGCCCTCCTTGTCACTCCTTTTCCCTCATTGCCCTTCATTGTCCCTCCTTGTTCCACCTTTTCCCTCCATGACTCTCCTTTTCCCTCCTTTCGCTGCCTATCCCACCTTGTCACTCCTTGTCTTTCCTTGTCCCTCCTTGTCCCTCCCTGACCCTCCTTGCCCCATCTTTTCTCAACTTGTCCCTTATTATCCCTCCTTGTACCTCATTATCCCTCCTGGTCCGTACTTGTCCCTCCTTGTCACTCCCTGCCCTCCTTGGCCATCCTTGTCTCTCCTTGTTCCTCCTTTCCCCTCCTGGTCCCTCCTTGTCTCTCCTTGTCCTCCTTGACGCTTCTTGTCCCTCATTGCCCCTCCTCGTCACTCCTTTTACCTCCTTGTCCCTCCTTGCCCCTCCTTGTCCCTCCTTGTCCCTCCTTGTCCGTCCTTGCCCCTCCTTGTCCCTCCTTGTCCGTCCTTGTCCCTCCTTGTCCCGCCTTGTCCCTCCTTGTCCCTCCTTGTCACTCCTTGCCCCTCATTGTCCCTCCTCTTCCCTCCTGGTCCGTACTTGTCCCTCCTTGGCCCTCCTTGTTCCTCATTTTCCCTGCTTGTCCCTCCTTGTCCCTCATTGCCCCTACTTTATCCTCCTTTTCCCTCCTTGTCACTCCTTGTCCCTCCTAGTACCTGCTCGTACCTCCTTTTCCCTCCTTGCCCCTTCTTGACCCTCCTTGACCCTCCTAGTCCCCGCTCATCCCTCCTTGTTCCTCCTGGTCCGTACTTGTCCCTCCTTGTGCCTCCTTGTCCCTAATTGGCCGTCCTGGTCCCTCCTTGTCCCTCCTTGTTTTTCCTTGTCACTCCTTTTCCCTGATTTTCCCTCCGTGTCTCTCCTTGTCCCTCCCTGACTCTCCTTGCCCCATCTTTTCTCTCCTTGTCCCTCATTATCCCTCCTTGTACCTCATTGTCCCTCCTGGTCCGTACTTGTCCCTCCTTGTCCCTCCTTGGCCATCCTTGTCTCTCCTTGTTCCTCCTTTCCCCTCCTGGTCCCTCCTTGTCTCTCCTTGTCCCTCCGTGACACTCCTTGTCCCTCCTGGTCCGTACTTGTCCCTCATTGTCCGTCCTGGTGCCTCCTTGTCCCTCATTGCCCCTCATTGTCCCTCCTTGTTCCTCCTTGTCGCTCCTTTCCCTCCTGGTCCCTATTCGGCCCTCCTTGATCCTGCCTGTCCCTGCTTGTCCTTCCTTGTCCCTATTCATCCCTCCTTGATCCTGCTTGTCCCTTCTTGTCCCTCATTGCCCCATCATGCCCCTCCTTTTCCCTCCTTGTCCCGTCTTGCCCTTCTTGTCCCGCCTTGTCCCTGTTTGTCCCTCCTTGATCCTGCTTGTCCCTACTTGTCCCTGCTTGTCCCTTATTCCTCATTTTCCCTGCTTGTCCCTCCTTGTCCCTCATTGCCCCTCCATTATCCTCCTTTTCCCTCCTTGTCACTCCTTGTCCCTCCTTGCCCCTCCTAGTACCTGCTCGTACTTCCTTTTCCCTCCTTGCCCCTCATTGGCCCTCCTTGTCACTCCTTTTCCCTCATTGCCCTTCATTGTCCCTTCTTGTCCCTACTTGTCGCTCCTTGACCCTCCTGGTCCCTCCTTGTCCCGTCTTGTCCCTCCTTGTCCCGCATTGTCCCTGTTTGTCCCTCCTTGATCCTGCTTGTCCCTAATTGTCCCCCCTTGTCCCGCCTTGACCCTCCTAGTCCTTCCTTGTCCCTGTTTGTCCCTCCTTGATACTGCTTGTCCCTCCTTGTCCCTACTTGTCGCTCCTTGACCCTCCTGGTCCCTCCTTGATCCTACTTGCCCCTCACTGCCCCTTCTTGGCCATCCTTGTCACTCCTTTTCCCTCATTGCCCTTCATTGTCCCTCCTTGTTCCACCTTTTCCCTCCATGACTCTCCTTTTCCCTCCTTTCCCTGCTTATCCCTCCTTGTCACTCCGTGGCCATCCTTGTCTCTCCTTGTTCCTCCTTTCCCCTCCTGGTCCCTCCTTGTCTCTCCTTGTCCTCCTTGACCCTTCTTGTCCCTAATTGCCCCTCCTCGTCACTCCTTTTACCACCTTGTCCCTCCTTGGCCCTCCTTGTCCCTCCTTGTCCGTCCTTGTCCGTCCTTGTCCCTCCTTGTCCCTCCTTGTCCCTCCTTGTCCGTCCTTGTCACTCCTTGCCCCTCACTGTCCCTCCTCTTCCCTCCTGGTCCGCACTTGTCCCTCCTTGGCCCTCCATGTTCCTCATTTTCCCTGCTTGTCCCTCCTTGTCCCTCCTTGTCCCTCATTGCCCCTACTTTATCGTCCTTTTCCCTCCTTGCCCCTCCTAGTACCTGCTCGTACCTCCTTTTACCTCCTTGCCCCTCCTTGACCCTCCTAGTCCCCGCTCATCCCTCCTTGTTCCTCCTGGTCCGTACTTGTCCCTCCTTGTCCCTCATTGGCCGTCCTGGCCCCTCCTTGTCCCTCCTTGTTTTTCCTTGTCACTCCTTTTCCCTGCTTTTCCCTCCGTGTCTCTCCTTGTCCCTCCCTGACCCTCCTTGCCCCATCTTTTCTCTCCTTGTCCCTCAATATCCCTCCTTGTACCTCATTGTCCCTCCTGGCCCGTACTTGTCCCTCCTTGGCCATCCTTGTCTCTCCTTGTTCCTCCTTTCCCCTCCTGGTCCCTCCTTGTCCTCCTTGACCCTTCTTGTCCCTCATTACCCCTCCTTGTCACTCCTTTTACTTCCTTGTCCCTCCTTGGCCCTCATTACCCCTCCTCGTCACTCCTTTCCCTCCTGGACCCTCCTTGTCCCTCCCTGTCCCTCCTTTTCCTTTGGCCATCCTTGTCTCTCCTTGTTCCTCCTTTCCCCTCCTGGTCCCTCCTTGTCTCTCCTTGTCCTCCTTGTCCTCCTTGACCCTTCTTGTCCCTCATTGCCCCTCCTCGTCACTCCTTTTACCACCTTGTCCCTCCTTGGCCCTCCTTGTCCCTCCTTGTCCGTCCTTGTCCCTCCTTGTGCCTCCTTGTCCCTCCTTGTCCCTCCTTGTCCGTCCTTGTCACTCCTTGCCCCTCACTGTCCCTCCTCTTCCCTCCTGGTCCGTACTTGTCCCTCCTTGGCCCTCCATGTTCCTCATTTTCCCTGCTTGTCCCTCCTTGTCCCTCATTGCCCCTACTTTATCGTCCTTTTCCCTCCTTGTCACTCCTTGCCCCTCCTAGTACCTGCTCGTACCTCCTTTTCCCTCCTTGCCCCTCCTTGACCCTCCTAGTCCCCGCTCATCCCTCCTTGTTCCTCCTGGTCCGTACTTGTCCCTCCTTGTCCCTCATTGGCCGTCCTGGCCCCTCCTTGTCCCTCCTTGTTTTTCCTTGTCACTCCTTTTCCCTGCTTTTCCCTCCGTGTCTCTCCTTGTCCCTCCCTGACCCTCCTTGCCCCATCTTTTCTCTCCTTGTCCCTCAATATCCCTCCTTGTACCTCATTGTCCCTCCTGGTCCGTACTTGTCCCTCCTTGGCCATCCTTGTCTCTCCTTGTTCCTCCTTTCCCCTCCTGGTCCCACCTTGTCTCTCCTTGTCCTCCTTGACCCTTCTTGTCCCTCATTGCCCCTCCTTGTCACTCCTTTTACTTCCTTGTCCCTCCTTGGCTCTCCTTGTCCCTCCTTGCCCCTCCTTGTCCCTCATTGCCCCTCATTGTCCCTCCTCTTCCCTCCTTGGCCCTCCTTGTTCCTTATTTTCCCTGCTTGTCGCTGCTTGTCCCTCCTTGTCCCTCATTGCCCCTCCTTGTCACTCCTTGTCCCTCCTTGCCCCTCCTAGTACCTGCTCGTACCTCCTTTTCCCTCCTTGACCCTCCTAGTCCCACAAAGTCCCCGCTCATCACTCCTTGTCCCTCCTGGTCCGTACTTGTCCCTCCTTGTCCCTCCTGGTCCGTACTTGTCCCTCCTTGTCCCTCATTGTCCGTCCTGGTCCCTCCTTGTCCCTCATTGCCCCTCATTGTCCCTCCTGGTTCCTCCTTGTCGCTCCTTTCCCTCCTGGTCACTCCTTATCCCCCATGCCACTTCTTGTATCTCCTTGTATCTCCTTGTCTCTCCTTGCCCCTCCTTGCCCCTCCTTGTCCCTGCTTGTCCACCATTGTCCTTCCTTGTCCCTCCTTGACAATCCTAGTCCCTCCTTGTCCCTTCTTGTCTGTCCATGCCCCTCCTGGTCCCTCCTTGCTCCTCCTTGCCCCTTCTTTTCCCTCCTTGTCCCTCCTTGTCACTCCTTTCCCTCCTGGACCCTCCCTGTCCCTCCTTTTCCTTCCTTGTCCCTATTCGTCCCTCCTTGATACTGCTTGTCCCTTCTTGTCCCTGCTTGTCCTTCCTTGTCCCTATTCGTCCCTCCTTGATCCTGCTTGTCCCTTCTTGTCCCTCATTGCCCCACCATGTCCCTCCTTGTCCCGTCTTGCCCTTCTTGTCCCGCCTTGTCCCTGTTTGTGCCTCCTTGATCCTGCTTGTCCCTACTTGTCCCTGCTTGTCCCTTATTGCCCCTCATTGTCCCTTCTTGACCCTCCTTGTCCTTCCTTGTCCCTGTTTGTCCCTCCTTGATCCTGCTTGTCCCTCCTTGTACCTTCTTGTCCCTCCTTGTCCCTCCTTGTCCCTACTTGTCCCTCATTGACCCTCCTGGTCCCTCCTTTCTCCTACTTGCCCCTCATTGGCCCTCCTTGTCACTCCTTTTCCCTCATTGCCCTTCATTGTCCCTCCTTGTCTTTCCTTGTCCCTCCTTGTCCCGCCTTGTCCCTGTTTGTCCCTCCTTGATCCTGCTTGTCCCTCCTTGTTCCTTCTTGTCCCTCCTTGAATCTCCTTGACCCTCCTGGTACCTCCTTGCTCTTACTTGCCCTCATTGCCCCTCCTGGTACCTCCTTGCTCTTACTTGCCCTCATTGCCCCTCCTTGGCCCTCCTTGTCACTCCTTTTCCCTCATTGCCCTTCATTGTCCCTCCTTGTTCCACCTTTTCCCTCCTTGTCCGTCCTTGTCCCTCCTTGCCCCTCATTGTCCCTCCTCTTCCCTCCTGGTCCGTACTTGTCCCTCCTTGTTCCTCATTTTCCCTTTTTGTCCCTCCTTGATCCTGCTTGTCATTCCTTGTCTCAATTTGTCCCTCCATGATCCTGCTTGTCCCTGCTTGTCCCTTCTTGTCCCTCCTTGAATCTCCTTGACCCTCCTGGTCCCTCCTTGCTCCTACTTGCCCTCATTGCCCCTCCTTGGCCCTCCTTGTCACTCCTTTTCCTTCATTGCCCTTCATTGTCCCTCCTTGTTCCACCTTTTTCCCTCCTTGTCCCTCCTTGTCCCTCCTTGTCCCTCCTTGTCCCTCCTTGTCTCTCCTTGTCCCTCCCTGACCCTCCTTGCCCCATCTTTTCTCTCCTTGTCCCTCATTATCCCTCCTTGTACCTCATTGTCCCTCCTGGTCCGTACTTGTCCCTCCTTGTCCCTTGTTGACCCCCCTAGTCCCTGCTCGTCCCTCCTTGTCACTCATTGTCACTCATTGTCACTCCTTGTCCCTCCTTGTTTCTCCTTGTCACACCTTGTCACTCCTTTTCCCTCCTTCTCCCTCCTTTTCCCTCATTGCCTCCTTGCCCTCCTTTTCCCTCCTTTTCCCTCCTTTTCCCTCCTTGTTCCTCCTTGCCCCTCCTTTTCCCAGCTTGTCCCTTCTTGACCCCCTAGTCCCTGCTCGTCCCTAATTGTCCCTCCTGGTTTCTCCTTGTCACACCTTGTCACTCCTTGTCTCTCCATGCCCCTCCTGGTCACTCCTTGCTCCTCCTTGCCCCTTCTTTTCCCTCCTTGTTCCTCCTTGTCACTCCTTTCCCTCCTTTACCCTCCTGGTCCCTCCTTGTCTCTCCTTGTCCCTCCGTGACACTCCTTGTCCCTCCTGGTCCGTACTTGTCCCTCCCTGTCCCTCCTTGTCCTTCCTTGTCCGTATTTGTCCCTCCTTGATCCTGCTTGTCCCCCAGTGCCCCTTCATGTCCCTCATTGCCCCTCCATGTACCTCCTAATCCCTCCTGGTCCCTCCTTGTCCCGTCTTGTCCCTCCTTGTCCTTGTTTGTCCCTCCTTGATCCTGCTTGTCCCTAATTGTCCCTCCTTGTCCCGCCTTGACCCTCCTAGTCCTTCCTTGTCCCTGTTTGTCCCTCCTTGATCCTGCTTGTCCCTCCTTGTCCCTACTTGTCGCTCCTTGACCCTCCTGGTCCCTCCTTGTCCCGTCTTGTCCCTCCTTTTCCCGCCTTGTCCCTGTTTGTCCCTCCTTGATCCTGCTTGTCCCTCCTTGACCCTCCTAGTCCTTCCTTGTCCCTGTTTGTCCCTCTTTGATCCTGCTTGTCCCTCCTTGTCCCTTCTTGTCCCTACTTGTCGCTCCTTGACCCTCCTGGTCCCTCCTTGATCCTACATTCCCCTCATTGCCCCTTCTTGGCCCTCCTTGTCACTCCTTTTTCCTCATTGCCCTTCATTGTCCCTCCTTGTTCCACCTTTTCTCTCCATGACTCTCCTTTTCCCTCCTTTCCCTGCTTATCCCTCCTTGTCACTCCTTGTCTTTCCTTGTCCCTCCTTTGTCCTCCTTTTCCCTCCTTGTCCCTCCCTGACAATCCTTGCCCCATCTTTTCTCAACTTGTCCCTCATTATCCCTCCTTGTACCTCATTATCCCTCCTGGTCCGTACTTGTCCCTCCTTGTCACTCCTTGCCATCCTTGGCCATCCTTGTCTCTCCTTGTTCCTCCTTTCCCCTCCTGGTCCCTCCTTGTCTCTCCTTGTCCTCCTTGACCCTTCTTGTCCCTCATTGCCCCTCCTCGTCACTCCTTTTACCTCCTTGTCCCTCCTTGTCCCTCCTTGGCCCTCCTTGCCCCTCCTTGTCCCTCCTTGTCCCTCCTTGTCCCTCCTTGTCCCTCCTTGTCCCTCCTTGTCACTCCTTGCCCCTTATTGTCCCTCCTCTTCCCTCCTTGTCCCTCCTGGTCCGTACTTGTCCCTCCTTGGCCCTCCTTGTTCCTCATTTTCCCTGCTTGTCCGTCCTTGTCCCTCATTGCCCCTCCTTTATCCTCCTTTTCCCTCCTTGTCACTCCTTGTCCCTCCTTGCCCCTCCTAGTACCTGCTCGTACCTCCTTTTCCCTCCTTGCCCCACCTTGACCCTCCTAGTCCCTCCTAGTCCCCGCTCAACCCTCCTGGTCCGTACTTGTCCCTCCTTGTGCCTCCTTGTCCCTCATTGTCCCTCATTGTCCCTCATTGTCCGTCTTGGTCCCTCCTTGTCCCTCCTTGTTTTTCCTTGTCACTCCTTTTCCCTCCTTGTCCCTCCTTGCCCCATCTTTTCTCTCCTTGTCCCTCATTATCCCTCCTTGTACCTCATTGTCCCTCCTGGTCCGTACTTGTCCCTCCTTGTCCCTCCTTGGCCATCCTTGTCTCTCCTTGTTCCTCCTTTCCCCTCCTGGTCCCTCCTTGTCTCTCCTTGTCCTCCTTGTCCCTTCTTGTCCCTCATCGCCCCTCATTGGCCCTCCTTGTTACTCCTTTTACCTCCTTGTCCCTCCTTGTCCCTCATTGTCACTCCTCTTCCCTCCTTGGCCCTCCTTGTTCCTCATTTTCCCTGCTTGTCCCTCATTGCCCCTCCTTTATTATCCTTTTCCCTCCTTGTCACTCCTTGTCCCTCCTTGCCCCTCCTAGTACCTGCTCGTACCTCCTTTTCCCTCCTTGACACTCCTAGTCCCCGCTCATCCCTCCCTGTCCCTCCTGGTCCGTACTTGTCCCTCCTTGTCCCTCATTGTCCGTCCTGGTCCCTCCTTGTCCCTCATTGCCCCTCATTGCCCCTCCTTGTTCCTCCTTGTCGCTCCTTTCCCTCCTGGTCCCTCCTTATCCCTCCATGTCACTCCTTGTATCTCCTTGTCTCTCCTTGCCCCTCCTTGTCCCTGCTTGTCCACCATTGTCCTTCCTTGTCCCTCCTTGACAATCCTCGTCCCTCCTTGTCCCTTCTTGTCTGTCCATGCCCCTCCTTGTCCCTCCTTGTTCCTCCTTGTCACTCCTTTCCCTCCTGGACCCTCCTTGTCCCTCCCTGTCCCTCCTTTTCCTTCCTTGTCCCTATTCGTCCCTCCTTGATCCTGCTTGTCCCTTCTTGTCCTTCCTTGTCCCTATTCGTCCCTCCTTGATCCTGCTTGTCCCTTCTTGTCCCTCTTTTCCCCACCATGTCCCTCCTTTTCCCTCCTTGTCCCGTCTTGTCCCGCCTTGCCCCTGTTTGTCCCTCCTTGATCCTGCTTGTCCCTACTTGTCCCTCCTTGTCCCTTATTGCCCCTTCTTGACCCTCCTTGTCCTTCCTTGTCCTTCCTTGTCCTTCCTTGTCCTTGTTTGTCCCTCCTTGATCCTGCTTGTCCCTCCTTGTACCTTCTTGTCCCTCCTTGTCCCTACTTGTCCCTCCTTGACCCTCCTGGTCCCTCCTTTCTCCTACTTGCCCCTCATTGGCCCTCCTTGTCACTCCTTTTCCCTCATTGCCCTTCATTGTCCCTCCTTTTCCCTCCTTGTCTGTCCTTGTCCCTTGTCTCCTTGACCCTCCTGGTCCCTCCTTGCTCCTACTTGCCCTCATTGCCCCTCCTTGGCCCTCCTTGTAACTCCTTTTCCCTCATTGCCCTTCATTGTCCCTCCTTGTTCCACCTTTTCCCTCCTTGTCACTCCTTTCCCTGCTTTTCCCTCATTGTCCCTCCTTGTCTTTCCTTGTCCCTCCTTGTCCTTGCTTGTCCCTCCTGGTCCCTCGTTGTCCGTACTTATCCCTCCTTGTCCCTCCTTGTCTCTCCTTGTCCCTCATTGCCCCTAATTGTCCCTCCTGGTCCCTCCTTGCTCTTCATTACCCCTTCTTTTCCCTCTTTGTCCCGCGTTATCCCACCTTGTCCCTCCTGGTTCGAACTTGTCCCTCCTTGTCCCTTATTGCCCCTCATGGTCCCTCCTTGTTCCTCCTTGGCCCTCCTTTTCCCTCCTTGTCCCTTCATGTCCCTCCTTGCCCGTCCTTGTCCCTACTTGTCCCTCCCTGTCCCTCCTTGTCCTTCCTTTTCCCTATTTGTCCCTCCTTGATCCTGCTTGTCCCTCATTGCTCCTCCATGCCCATCCTTATCCCTCCTTGTCACTCCTTGACCCTCCTTGTCCCTCCTGGTCCGTACTTATCCCTCCTTGTCCCCCCTTGTCCCTCCTTGTCTCTCCTTGTCCCTCATTGCCCCTAATTGTCCCTCCTGGTCCCTCCTTGCTCTTCATTGCCCCATCTTTTCTCTCCTTGTCCCTCATTATCCCTCCTTGTACCTCATTGTCCCTCCTGGTCCGTACTTGTCCCTCCTTGGCCATCCTTGTCTCTCCTTGTTCCTCCTTTCCCCTCCTGGTCCCTCCTTGTCACTCCTTGTCCTCCTTGACCCTTCTTGTCCCTTCTTGTCCCTCATTGCCCCTCCTTGTCACTCCTTGTCCCTCCTTGCCCCTCCTTGTCCCTCATTGCCCCTCATTGTCCCTCCTCTTCCCTCCTTGGCCCTCCTTGTTCCTCATTTTCCCTGCTTGTCCCTCCTTGTCCCTCATTTCCCCTCCTTTATCCTCCTTTTCCCACCTAGTCACTCCTTGTTCCTCCTTGCCCCTCCTAGTACCTGCTCGTACCTCCTTTTCCCTCCTTGCCCCTCCTTGACCATCCTAGTCCCCGCTCATCCCTCCTTGTCCCTGCTGGTCCGTACTTGTCCCTCCTTGTCCCTCATTGTCCGTCCTGGTCCCTCCTTGTCCCTCATTGCCCCTCACTGTCCCTCCTTGTTCCTCCTTGTCGCTCCTTTCCCTCCTGGTCCCTCCTTATCCCTCCATGTCACTCCTTGTCTCTCCTTGCCCCTCCTTGTCCCTGCTTGTCCACCATTGTCCTTCCTTGTCCCTCCTTGACAATCCTAGTCCCTCCTTGTCCCTTCTTGTCTGTCCATGCCCCTCCTGGTCCCTCCTTGCTCCTCCTTGCCCCTTCTTTTCCCTCCTTGTCCCTCCTTGTTCCTCCTTGTCACTCCTTTCCCTCCTGTACCCTCCTTGTCCCTCCCTGTCCCTCCTTTTCCTTCCTTGTCCCTATTCGTTCCTCCTTGATCCTGCTTGTCCTTCCTTGTCCCTATTCGTCCCTCCTTGATCCAGCTTGTCCCTTCTTGTCCCTCATTGCCCCACCATGTCCCTCCTTTTCCCTCCTTGTCCCGTCTTGCCCTTCTTGTCCCGCCTTGTCCCTGTTTGTCCCTCCTTGATCCTGCTTGTCCCTACTTGTCCCTGCTTGTCCCTTATTGCCCCTCATTGTCCCTTCTTGACCCTCCTTGTCCCTCCTTGATCCTGCTTGTCCCTCCTTGTACCTTCTTGTCCCTCCTTGTCCCTACATGTCCCTCATTGACCCTCCTGGTCCCTCCTTTCTCCTACTTGCCCCTCATTGGCCCTCCTTATCACTCCTTTTCCCTCATTGCCCTTCATTGTCCCTTCTTGTCCCTATTTGACGCTCCTTGACCCTCCTGGTCCCTCATTGTCCCGTCTTGTCCCTCCTTGTCCCGCATTGTCCCTGTTTGTCCCTCCTTGATCCTGCTTATCCCTAATTGTCCCCCCTTGTCCCGCCTTGACCCTCCTAGTCCTTCCTTGTCCCTGTTTGTCCCTCCTTGATCCTGCTTGTCCCTCCTTGTCCCTTCTTGTCCCTACTTGTCGCTCCTTGACCCTCCTGGTCCCTCCTTGATCCTACTTGCCCCTCACTGCCCCTTCTTGGCCATCCTTGTCACTCCTTTTCCCTCATTGCCCTTCATTGTCCCTCCTTGTTCCACCTTTTCCCTCCATGACTCTCCTTTTCCCTCCTTTCCCTGCTTATCCCTCCTTGTCACTCCTTGTCTTTCCTTGTCCCTCCTTTGTCCTCCTTTTCCCTCCTTGTCCCTCCCTGACCCTCCTTGCCCCATCTTTTCTCAACTTGTCCCTCATTATCCCTCCTTGTACCTCATTATCCCTCCTGGTCCGTACTTGTCCCTCCTTGTCACTCCTTGCCCTCCTTGGCCATCCTTGTCTCTCCTTGTTCCTCCTTTCCCCTCCTGGTCCCTCCTTGTCTCTCCTTGTCCTCCTTGACCCTTCTTGTCCCTCATTGCCCCTCCTCGTCACTCCTTTTACCTCCTTGTCCCTCCTTGCCCCTCCTTGTCCGTCCTTGTCCCTCCTTGTCCCTCCATGTCCCTCCTTGACCCTCCTTGTCCCTCCTTGTCCCTCCTTGTCCCTCCTTGTCCCTCCATGTCCCTCCTTGTCCCTCCTTTTCCCTCCTTGTCCCTCCTTGTCACTCCTTGTCCCTCCTTGCCCCTCCTAGTACCTGCTCGTACCTCCTTTTCCCTCCTTGACCCTCCTAGTCCCCGCTCATCCCTCCTTGATCCTCCTGGTCCGTACTTGTCCCTCCTTGTGCCTCCTTGCCCTCATTGGCCGTCCTGGTCCCTCCTTGTCCCTCCTTGTTTTTCCTTGTCACTCCTTTTCCCTGCTTTTCCCTCCGTGTCTCTCCTTGTCCCTCCCTGACCCTCCTTGCCCCATCTTTTCTCTCCTTGTCCCTCATTATCCCTCCTTGTACCTCATTGTCCCTCCTGGTCCGTACTTGTCCCTCCTTGGCCATCCTTGTCTCTCCTTGTTCCTCCTTTCCCCTCCTGGTCCCTCCTTGCCTCTCCTTGTCCTCTTTGACTCTTCTTGTCCCTCATTGCCCCTCCTTGTCACTCCTTTTACCTCCTTGTCCCTCCTTGGCCCTCCTTGTCCCTCCTTGTCCCTCCTTGTCCCTCCTTGCCCCTCATTGCCCCTCATTGTCCCTCCTCTTCCTTCCTTGGCCCTCCTTGTTCCTCATTTTCCCTGCTTGTCCCTCCTTGTCCCTCATTGCCCCTCCTTTATCCTCCTTTTCCCTCCTTTTCCCTCCTTGTCACTCCTTGTCCCTCCTAGTACCTGCTCGTACCTCCTTTTCCCTCCTTGCCCCTCCTTGACCCTCCTAGTCCCCGCTCATCCCTCCTTGTCCCTCCTAGTACCTGCTCGTACCTCCTTTTCCCTCCTTGCCCCTCCTTGACCCTCCTAGTCCCCGCTCATCCCTCCTTGTCCCTCCTGGTCCGTACTTGTCCCTCCTTGTCCTTCATTGTCCGTCCTGGTCCCTCATTGTCCCTCATTGCCCCTCATTGTCCCTCCTTGTTCCTCCTTGTCGCTCCTTTCCCTCCTGGTCTCTCCTTATCCCTCCCTGTCACTCCTTGTATCTCCTTGTCTCTCCTTGTCCCTGCTTGTCCACCATTGTCCTTCCTTGTCCCTCCTTGACAATCCTAGTCCCTCCTTGTCCCTTCTTGTCTGTCCATGCCCCTCCTGGTCCCTCCTTGCTCCTCCTTGTCCCTTCTTTTCCCTCCTTGCCCCTCCTTGTTCCTCCTTGTCACTCCTTTCCCTCCTGGACCCTCCTTGTCCCTCCCTGTCCCTCCTTTTCCTTCCTTGTCCCTATTCGTCCCTCCTTGATCCTGCTTGTCCCTTCTTGTCCCTGCTTGTCCTTCCTTGTCCCTATTCGTCCCTCCTTGATCCTGCTTGTCCCTCATTGCCCCACCATGTCCCTCCTTTTCCCTCCTTGTCCCGTCTTGCCCTTCTTGTCCCGCCTTGTCCCTGTTTGTCCCTCCCTGTCCCTGTTTGTCCCTCCTTGATCCTGCTTGTCCCTGCTTGTCCCTTATTGCCCCTCATTGTCCCTTCTTGACCCTCCTTGTCCTTCCTTGTCCCTGTTTGTCCCTCCTTGATCCTGCTTGTCCCTCCTTGTACCTCCTTGTCCCTCCTTGTCCCTCCTTGTCCCTCCTTGTCCCTACTTGTCCCTCCTTGACCCTCCTGGTCCCTCCTTTCTCCTACTTGCCCCTCATTGGCCCTCCATGTCACTCCTTTTCCCTCATTGCCCCTCCTTTTCCCTCCTTGTCTTTCCTTGTCCCTCCTTGTCCCTGTTTGTCCCTCCATGATCCTGCTTGTCCTTCCTTGTCTCTGTTTGTCCCTCCTTGATCCTGCTTGTCCCTCCTTGTCCCTTCTTGTCCCTCCTTGAATCTCCTTGACTCTCCTGGTCCCTCCTTGCTCCTACTTGCCCTCATTGCCCCTCCTTGTCACTCCTTTTCCCTCATTTCCCTTCATTGTCCCTCCTTGCCCCTCCTTGTCCATCATTGCCCCTCATTGTCCCTCCTTGTTCCTCATTTTCCCTGCTTGTCCCTGCTTGTCCCTCCTTGTCCCTCATTGCCCTTCATTGTCCCTCCTTGTTCCACCTTTTCCCTCCTTTCCCTCCTTGTCCGTCCTTGTCCCTCCTTGTCCCTCCTTGGCCCTCCTTGTTCCTCATTTTCCTTGCTTGTCCCTGCTTGTCCCTCCTTGTCCCTCATTGCCCTTCATTGTCCCTCCTTGTTCCACCTTTTCCCTCCTTTCCCTCCTTGTCCGTCCTTTTCCCTCCTTGTCACTCCTTGTCCCTCCTTGTCCCTCCTAGTACCAGCTCGTACCTCATTTTCCCTCCTTGCCCCTCCTAGTCCCCGCTCATCACTCCTTGTCCCTCCTTGTCCTTCATTGTCCGTCCTGGTCCCTCATTGTCCCTCATTGCCCCTCATTGTCCCTCCTTGTTCCTCCTTGTCGCTCCTTTCCCTCCTGGTCTCTCCTTATCCCTCCATGTCACTCCTTGTATCTCCTTGTCTCTCCTTGCCCCTCCTTGTCCCTGCTTGTCCACCATTGTCCTTCCTTGTCCCTCCTTGACAATCCTAGTCCCTCCTTGTCCCTTCTTGTCTGTCCATGCCCCTCCTGGTCCCTCCTTGCTCCACCTTGCCCCTTCTTTTCCCTCCTTGTCCCTCCTTGTCCCTCCCTGTCCCTCCTTTTCCTTCCTTGTCCCTATTCGTCCCTCCTTGATCCTGCTTGTCCCTTCTTGTCCCTGCTTGTCCTTCCTTGTCCCTATTCGTCCCTCCTTGATCCTGCTTGTCCCTCATTGCCCCACCATGTCCCTCCTTTTCCCTCCTTGTCCCGTCTTGCCCTTCTTGTCCCGCCTTGTCCCTGTTTGCCCCTCCTTGATCCTGCTTGTCCCTTATTGCCCCTCATTGTCCCTTCTTGACCCTCCTTGTCCTTCCTTGTCCCTGTTTGTCCCTCCTTGATCCTGCTTGTCCCTCCTTGTACCTTCTTGTCCCTCCTTGTCCCTCCTTGTCCCTCCTTGTCCCTCCTTGTCCCTCCTTGTCCCTACTTGTCCCTCCTTGACCCTCCTGGTCCCTCCTTTCTCCTACTTGCCCCTCATTGGCCCTCCATGTCACTCCTTTTCCCTCATTGCCCTTCATTGTCCCTCCTTGTCTTTCCTTGTCCCTCCTTGTCCCGCCTTGTCCCTGTTTGTCCCTCCATGATCCTGCTTGTCCTTCCTTGTCTCTGTTTGTCCCTCCTTGATCCTGCTTGTCCCTCCTTGTCCCTTCTTGTCCCTCCTTGAATCTCCTTGACTCTCCTGGTCCCTCCTTGCTCCTACTTGCCCTCATTGCCCCTCCTTGTCACTCCTTTTCCCTCATTGCCCTTCATTGTCCCTCCTTGCCCCTCCTTGTCCCTCATTGCCCCTCATTGTCCCTCCTTGGCCCTCCTTGTTCCTCATTTTCCCTGCTTGTCCCTGCTTGTCCCTCCTTGTCCCTCATTGCCCTTCATTGTCCCTCCTTGTTCCACCTTTTCCCTCCTTTCCCTCCTTGTCCGTCCTTGTCCCTCCTTGGCCCTCCTTGTTCCTCATTTTCCCTGCTTGCCCCTGCTTGTCCCTCCTTGTCCCTCATTGCCCTTCATTGTCCCTCCTTGTTCCACCTTTTCCCTCCTTTCCCTCCTTGTCCGTCCTTTTCCCTCCTTGTCACTCCTTGTCCCTCCTTGTCCCTCCTAGTACCAGCTCGTACCTCATTTTCCCTCCTTGCCCCTCCTAGTCCCCGCTCATCCCTCCTTGTCCCTCCTGGTCCGTACTTGTCCCTCCTTGTCCCTCCTTGTCCCTCATTGTCCGTCCTGGTCCCTCCTTGTCCCTCATTGCCCCTCATTGTCCCTCCTTGTTCCTCCTTGTCGCTCCTTTCCCTCCTGGTCCCTCCTTATCCCTCCATGTCACTCCTTGTATCTCCTTGCCCCTCCTTGTCCCTGCTTGTCCACCATTGTCCTTCCTTGTCCCTCCTTGACAATCCTAGTCCCTTCTTGTCTGTCCATGCCCCTCCTGGTCCCTCCTTGTCCCTCCTTGTTCCTCCTTGTCACTCCTTTCCCTCCTGGACCCTCCTTGAACCTCCCTGTCCCTCCTTTTCCTTCCTTGTCCCTATTCGTCCCTCCTTGATCCTGCTTGTCCCTTCTTGTCCCTGTTTGTCCTTCCTTGTCCCTATTCGTCCCTCCTTGATCCTGCTTGTCCCTTCTTGTCCCTCATTGTCCCACCATGTCCCTCCTTGTCCCGTCTTGCCCTTCTTGTCCCGCCTTGTCCCTGTTTGTCCCTCCTTGATCCTGCTTGTCCCTCCTTGTCCCTGCTTGTCCCTTATTGCCCCTCATTGTCCCTTCTTGACCCTCCTTGTCCTTCCTTGTCCCTGTTTGTCCCTCCTTGATCCTGCTTGTCCCTCCTTGTACCTTCTTGTCCCTCCTTGTCCCTCCTTGTCCCTACTTGTCCCTCCTTGACCCTCCCTGTCACTCCTTTCTCCTACTTGCCCCTCATTGGCCCTCCTTGTCACTCCTTTTCCCTCATTGCCCTTCATTGTCCCTCCTTTTCCCTCCTTGTCTTTCCTTGTCCCTCCTTGTCCCTCCTTGTCCCTCCTTGTCCCGCCTTGTCCCTGTTTGTCCCTCCTTGATCCTGCTTGTCCTTCCTTGTCTCTGTTTGTCCCTCCTTGATCCTGCTTGTCCCTCCTTGTCACTTCTTGTCCCTCCTTGAATCTCCTTGACCCTCCTGGTCCCTCCTTGCTCCTACTTGCCCTCATTGCCCCTCCTTGGCCCTCCTTGTCACTCCTTTTCCCTCATTGCCCTCCATTGTCCCTCCTTGTTCCACCTTTTCCCTCCTTTCCCTCCTTGTCCCTCCTTGCCCCTCCTTGTCTCTATTTGTCCCTCCCTAACCCTCCTTGCCCCATCTTTTCTCTCCTTGTTCCTCATTATCCCTCCTTGTACCTCATTGTCCCTCCTGGTCCGTACTTGTCCCTTCTTGACCCCCCTAGTCCCTGCTCGTCCCTGCTCGTCCCTCCTTGTCACTCATTGTCACTCCTTGACACTCCTTGTCCCTCCTTGTTTCTCCTTGTCACACCTTGTAACACCTTGTCACTCCTTTTCCCTCCTTTTCCCTCATTGCCTCCTTGCCCCTCCGTTTCCCTCCTTGTTCCTCCTTGCCCCTCCTTTTCCCAGCTTGTCCCTTCTTGACCCCCCTAGTCCCTGCTCGTCCCTCCTGGTTTCTCCTTGTCACACCTTGTCACTCTTTTTCCCCTCCTTGTCTCTCCATGCCCCTCCTGGTCACTCCTTGCCCCTTCTTTTCCCTCCTTGTTCCTCCTTGTCACTCCTTTACCCTCCTTTACCCTCCTGGTCCCTCCTTGTCTCTCCTTGTCCCTCCGTGACACTCCTTGTCCCTCCTGGTCCGTAGTTGTCCCTCCTTGTCATTCCTTGTCCGTATTTGTCCCTCCTTGATCCTGCTTGTCCCCCTTCATGTCCCTCATTGCCCCTCTATGTACCTCCTTATCCCTCCTGGTCCCTCCTTGTCCCTGTTTGTCCCTCCTTGATCCTGCTTGTCCCTAATTGTCCCTCCTTGTCCCGCCTTGACCCTCCTTGTCCCGCCTTGACCCTCCTAGTCCTTCCTTGTCCCTGTTTGTCCCTCCTTGTCGCTCCTTGACCCTCCTGGTCCCTCCTTGTCCCTACTTGTCGCTCCTTGACCCTCCTGGTCCCTCCTTGTCCCGTCTTGTCCCTAATTGTCCCTCCTTGTCCCGCCTTGACCCTCCTAGTCCTTCCTTGTCCCTGTTTGTCCCTCCTTGATCCTGCTTGTCCCTCCTTGTCCCTTCTTGTCCCTACTTGTCGCTCCTTGACCCACCCGGTCCCTCCTTGATCCTACTTGCCCCTCACTGCCCCTTCTTGGCCCTCCTTGTCACTCCTTTTCCCTCATTATTATTATTATCCGTCCTGGTCCCTCATTGCCCCTCATTGTCCCTCCTTGTTCCTCCTTGTCGCTCCTTTCCCTCCTGGTCTCTCCTTATCCCTCCATGTCACTCCTTGTATCTCCTTGTCTCTCCTTGCCCCTCCTTGTCCCTGCTTGGCCACCATTGTCCTTCCTTGTCCCTCCTTGACAATCCTAGTCCCTCCTTGTCCCTTCTTGTCTGTCCATGCCCCTCCTGGTCCCTCCTTGCTCCTCCTTGCCCCTTCTTTTCCCTCCTTGTCACTCCTTGTTCCTCCTTGTCACTCCTTTCCCTCCTGGACCCTCCTTGTCCCTCCCTGTCCCTCCTTTTCCTTCCTTGTCCCTATTCGTCTCTCCTTGATCCTGCTTGTCCCTTCTTGTCCCTGCTTGTCCTTCCTTGTCCCTATTCGTCCCTCCTTGATCATGCTTGTCCCTCATTGCCCCACCATGTCCCTCCTTTTCCCTCCTTGTCCCGTCTTGCCCTTCTTGTCCCGCCTTGTCCCTGTTTGCCCCTCCTTGATCCTGCTTGTCCCTGCTTGTCCCTTATTGCCCCTCATTGTCCCTTCTTGACCCTCCTTGTCCTTCCTTGTCCCTGTTTGTCCCTCCTTGATCCTGCTTGTCCCTCCTTGTACCTTCTTGTCCCTCCTTGTCCCTCCTTGTCCCTCCTTGTCCCTACTTGTCCCTCCTTGACCCTCCTGGTCCCTCCTTTCTCCTACTTGCCCCTCATTGGCCCTCCATGTCACTCCTTTTCCCTCATTGCCCTTCATTGTCCCTCCTTGTCTTTCCTTGTCCCTCCTTGTCCCTGTTTGTCCCTCCATGATCCTGCTTGTCCTTCCTTGTCTCTGTTTGTCCCTCCTTGATCCTGCTTGTCCCTCCTTGTCCCTTCTTGTCCCTCCTTGAATCTCCTTGACTCTCCTGGTCCCTCCTTGCTCCTACTTGCCCTCATTGCCCCTCCTTGTCACTCCTTTTCCCTCATTGCCCTTCATTGTCCCTCCTTGCCCCTCCTTGTCCCTCATTGCCCCTCATTGTCCCTCCTTGGCCCTCCTTGTTCCTCATTTTCCCTGCTTGTCCCTGCTTGTCCCTCCTTGTCCCTCATTGCCCTTCATTGTCCCTCCTTGTTCCACCTTTTCCCTCCTTTCCCTCCTTGTCCGTCCTTGTCCCTCCTTGTCCCTCCTTGGCCCTCCTTGTTCCTCATTTTCCCTGCTTGCCCCTGCTTGTCCCTCCTTGTCCCTCATTGCCCTTCATTGTCCCTCCTTGTTCCACCTTTTCCCTCCTTTCCCTCCTTGTCCGTCCTTTTCCCTCCTTGTCACTCCTTGTCCCTCCTTGTCCCTCCTAGTACCAGCTCGTACCTCATTTTCCCTCCTTGCCCCTCCTAGTCCCCGCTCATCCCTCCTTGACCCTCCTGGTCCGTACTTGTCCCTCCTTGTCCCTCCTTGTCCCTCATTGTCCGTCCTGGTCCCTCCTTGTCCCTCATTGCCCCTCATTGTCCCTCCTTGTTCCTCCTTGTCGCTCCTTTCCCTCCTGGTCCCTCCTTATCCCTCCATGTCACTCCTTGTATCTCCTTGTCTCTCCTTGCCCCTCCTTGTCCCTGCTTGTCCACCATTGTCCTTCCTTGTCCCTCCTTGACAATCCTAGTCCCTCCTTGTCCCTTCTTGTCTGTCCATGCCCCTCCTGGTCCCTCCTTGTCCCTCCTTGTTCCTCCTTGTCACTCCTTTCCCTCCTGGGCCCTCCTTGAACCTCCCTGTCCCTCCTTTTCCTTCCTTGTCCCTATTCGTCCCTCCTTGATCCTGCTTGTCCCTTCTTGACCCTGTTTGTCCTTCCTTGTCCCTATTCGTCCCTCCTTGATCCTGCTTGTCCCTTCTTGTCCCTCATTGTCCCACCATGTCCCTCCTTGTCCCGTCTTGCCCTTCTTGTCCCGCCTTGTCCCTGTTTGTCCCTCCTTGATCCTGCTTGTCCCTCCTTGTCCCTGCTTGTCCCTTATTGCCCCTCATTGTCCCTTCTTGACCCTCCTTGTCCTTCCTTGTCCCTGTTTGTCCCTCCTTGATCCTGCTTGTCCCTCCTTGTACCTTCTTGTCCCTCCTTGTCCCTCCTTGTCCCTCCTTGTCCCTACTTGTCTCTACTTGTCCCTCCTTGACCCTCCTGGTCACTCCTTTCTCCTACTTGCCCCTCATTGGCCCTCCTTGTCACTCCTTTTCCCTCATTGCCCTTCATTGTCCCTCCTTTTCCCTCCTTGTCTTTCCTTGTCCCTCCTTGTCCCGCCTTGTCCCTGTTTGTCCCTCCTTGATCCTGCTTGTCCTTCCTTGTCTCTGTTTGTCCCTCCTTGATCCTGCTTGTCCCTCCTTGTCACTTCTTGTCCCTCCTTGAATCTCCTTGACCCTCCTGGTCCCTCCTTGCTCCTACTTGCCCTCATTGCCCCTCCTTGGCCCTCCTTGTCACTCCTTTTCCCTCATTGCCCTCCATTGTCCCTCCTTGTTCCACCTTTTCCCTCCTTTCCCTCCTTGTCCCTCCTTGTCCCTCCTTGTCCCTCCTTGCCCCTCCTTGTCTCTATTTGTCCCTCCCTAACCCTCCTTGCCCCATCTTTTCTCTCCTTGTTCCTCATTATCCCTCCTTGTACCTCATTGTCCCTCCTGGTCCGTACTTGTCCCTCCTTGTCCCTTCTTGACCCCCCTAGTCCCTGCTCGTCCCTGCTCGTCCCTCCTTGTCACTCATTGTCACTCCTTGACACTCCTTGTCCCTCCTTGTTTCTCCCTGTCACACCTTGTCACACCTTGTCACTCCTTTTCCCTCCTTTTCCCTCATTGCCTCCTTGCCCCTCCGTTTCCCTCCTTGTTCCTCCTTGCCCCTCCTTTTCCCAGCTTGTCCCTTCTTGACCCCCCTAGTCCCTGCTCGTCCCTCCTGGTTTCTCCTTGTCACACCTTGTCACTCTTTTTCCCCTCCTTGTCTCTCCATGCCCCTCCTGGTCACTCCTTGCCCCTTCTTTTCCCTCCTTGTTCCTCCTTGTCACTCCTTTACCCTCCTTTACCCTCCTGGTCCCTCCTTGTCTCTCCTTATCCCTCCGTGACACTCCTTGTCCCTCCTGGTCCGTAGTTGTCCCTCCTTGTCATTCCTTGTCCGTATTTGTCCCTCCTTGATCCTGCTTGTCCCCCTTCATGTCCCTCATTGCCCCTCTATGTACCTCCTTATCCCTCCTGGTCCCTCCTTGTCCCTGTTTGTCCCTCCTTGATCCTGCTTGTCCCTAATTGTCCCTCCTTGTCCCGCCTTGACCCTCCTTGTCCCGCCTTGACCCTCCTAGTCCTTCCTTGTCCCTGTTTGTCCCTCCTTGATCCTGCTTGTCCCTTCTTGTCGCTCCTTGACCCTCCTGGTCCCTCCTTGTCCCTACTTGTCGCTCCTTGACCCTCCTGGTCCCTCCTTGTCCCGTCTTGTCCCTAATTGTCCCTCCTTGTCCCGCCTTGACCCTCCTAGTCCTTCCTTGTCCCTGTTTGTCCCTCCTTGATCCTGCTTGTCCCTCCTTGTCCCTTCTTGTCCCTACTTGTCGCTCCTTGACCCACCCGGTCCCTCCTTGATCCTACTTGCCCCTCACTGCCCCTTCTTGGCCCTCCTTGTCACTCCTTTTCCGTCATTGCCCTTCATTGTCCCTCCTTGTTCCACCTTTTCCCTCCATGACTCTCCTTTTCCCACCTTTCGCTGCCTATCCCACCTTGTCACTCCTTGTCTTTCCTTGTCCCTCCTTTGTCCTCCTTTTCCCTCCTTGTCCCTCCCTGACCCTCCTTGCCCCATCTTTTCTCAACTTGTCCCTTATTATCCCTCCTTGTACCTCATTATCCCTCCTGGTCCGTACTTGTCCCTCCTTGTCACTCCCTGCCCTCCTTGGCCATCCTTGTCTCTCCTTGTTCCTCCTTTCCCCTCCTGGTCCCTCCTTGTCCTCCTTGACGCTTCTTGTCCCTCATTGCCCCTCCTCGTCACTCCTTTTACCTCCTTGTCCCTCCTTGTCCGTCCTTGCCCCTCCTTGTCCGTCCTTGTCCCTCCTTGTCCCTCCTTGTCACTCCTTGCCCCTCATTGTCCCTCCTCTTCCCTCCTGGTCCGTACTTGTCCCTCCTTGTTCCTCATTTTCCCTGCTTGTCCCTCCTTGTCCCTCATTGCCCCTACTTTATCCTCCTTTTCCCTCCTTGTCACTCCTTGTCCCTCCTTGCCCCTCCTAGTACCTGCTCGTACCTCCTTTTCCCTCCTTGCCCCTCCTTGACCCTCCTTGACCCTCCTAGTCCCCGCTCATCCCTCCTTGTTCCTCCTGGTCCGTACTTGTCCCTCCTTGTGCCTCCTTGTCCCGCCTTGTCCCTGTTTGTCCCTCCTTGATCCTGCTTGTCCTTCCTTGTCTCTGTTTGTCCCTCCTTGATCCTGCTTGTCCCTCCTTGTCACTTCTTGTCCCTCCTTGAATCTCCTTGACTCTCCTGGTCCCTCCTTGCTCCTACTTGCCCTCATTGCCCCTCCTTGGCCCTCCTTGTCACTCCTTTTCCCTCATTGCCCTTCATTGTCCCTCCTTGTTCCACCTTTTCCCTCCTTTTCCCTCATTGCCTCCTTGCCCTCCGTTTCCCTCCTTTTCCCTCCTTGTTCCTCCTTGCCCCTCCTTTTCCCAGCTTGTCCCTTCTTGACCCCCCTAGTCCCTGCTCGTCCCTCCTGGTTTCTCCTTGTCACACCTTGTCACTCTTTTTCCCCTCCTTGTCTCTCCATGCCCCCCCTGGTCACTCCTTGCTCCTCCTTGCCCCTCCTTGTTCCTCCTTGTCACTCCTTTACCCTCCTGGTCCCTCCTTGTCTCTCCTTGTCCCTCCGTGACACTCCTTGTCCCTCTGGTCCGTACTTGTCCCTCCTTGTCATTCCTTGTCCGTATTTGTCCCTCCTTGATCCTGATTGTCCCCCAGTGCCCCTTCATGTCCCTTATTGCCCCTCTATGTACCTCCTTATCCCTCCTGGTCCTTCCTTGTCCCGTCTTGTCCCTCCTTGTCCCGCCTTGTCCCTGTTTGTCCCTCCTTGATCCTGCTTGTCCCTAATTGTTCCTCCTTGTCCCGCATTGACCCTCCTAGTCCTTCCTTGTCCCTGTTTGTCCCTCCTTGATCCTGCTTGTCCCTTCTTGTCCCTACTTGTCGCTCCTTGACCCTCCTGGTCCCTCCTTGTCCCGTCTTGTCCCGCATTGTCCCTGTTTGTCCCTCCTTGATCCTGCTTGTCCCTAATTGTCCCTCCTTGTCCCTCCTTGTCCCTCCTTGTCACTCCTTGTCCCTCCTTGCCCCTCCTAGTACCTGCTCGTACCTCCTTTTCCTCCTTGACCCTCCTAGTCCCCGCTCATCCCTCCTTGATCCTCCTGGTCCGTACTTGTCCCTCCTTGTGCCTCCTTGCCCTCATTGGCCGTCCTGGTCCCTCCTTGTTTTTCCTTGTCACTCCTTTTCCCTGCTTTTCCCTCCGTGTCTCTCCTTGTCCCTCCCTGACCCTCCTTACCCCATCTTTTCTCTCCTTGTCCCTCATTATCCCTCCTTGTACCTCATTGTCCCTCCTGGTCCGTACTTGTCCCTCTTTGGCCATCCTTGTCTCTCCTTGTTCCTCCTTTCCCCTCCTGGTCCCTCCTTGTCTCTCCTTGTCCTCTTTGACCCTTCTTGTCCCTCATTGCCCCTCCTTGTCACTCCTTTTACCTCCTTGTCCCTCCTTGGCCCTCCTTGTCCCTCCTTGTCCCTCCTTGCCCCTCCTTGTCCCTCATTGCCCCTCATTGTCCCTCCTTTTCCCTCCTTGTTCCTCATTTTCCCTGCTTGTCCCTCCTTGTCCCTCATTGCCCCTCCTTTATCCTCCTTTTCCCTCCTTGTCACTCCTTGTCCCTCCTTGTCCCTCCTAGTACCTGCTTGTACCTCCTTTTCCCTCCTTGCCCCTCCTTGACCCTCCTAGTCCCCGCTCATCCCTCCTTGTCCCTCCTGGTCCGTACTTGTCCCTCCTTGTCCTTCATTGTCCGTCCTGGTCCCTCATTGTCCCTCATTGCCCCTCATTGTCCCTCCTTGTTCCTCCTTGTCGCTCCTTTCCCTCCTGGTCTCTCCTTATCCCTCCATGTCACTCCTTGTATCTCCTTGTCTCTCCTTGCCCCTCCTTGTCCCTGCTTGTCCACCATTGTCCTTCCTTGTCCCTCCTTGACAATCCTAGTCCCTCCTTGTCCCTTCTTGTCTGTCCATGCCCCTCCTGGTCCCTCCTTGCTCCTCCTTGCCCCTTCTTTTCCCTCCTTGTCCCTCCTTGTTCCTCCTTGTCACTCCTTTCCCTCCTGGACCCTCCTTGTCCCTCCCTGTCCCTTCTTTTCCTTCCTTGTCCCTATTCGTCCCTCCTTGAACCTGCTTGTCCCTTCTTGTCCCTGCTTGTCCTTCCTTGTCCCTATTCGTCCCTCCTTGATCCTGCTTGTCCCTCATTGCCCCATCATGTCCCTCCTTTTCCCTCCTTGTCCCGTCTTGCCCTTCTTGTCCCGCCTTGTCCCTGTTTGTCCCTCCTTGATCCTGCTTGTCCCTGCTTGTCCCTTATTGCCCCTCATTGTCCCTTCTTGACCCTCCTTGTCCTTCCTTGTCCCTGTTTGTCCCTCCGTGATCCTGCTTGTCCCTCCTTGTACCTTCTTGTCCCTCCTTGTCCCTACTTGTCCCTCCTTGACCCTCCTGGTCCCTCTTTTCTCCTACTTGCCCCTCATTGGCCCTCCTTGTCACTCCTTTTCCCTCATTGCCCTTCATTGTCCCTCCTTTTCCCTCCTTGTCTTTCCTTGTCCCTCCTTGTCCCTCCTTGATCCTGCTTGTCCTTCCTTGTCTCTGTTTGTCCCTCCTTGATCCTGCTTGTCCCTCCTTGTCCCTTCTTGTCCCTCCTTGAATCTCCTTGACCCTCCTTGCTCCTACTTGCCCTCATTGCCCCTCCTTGTCACTCCTTTTCCCTCATTGCCCTTCATTGTCCCTCCTTGCCCCTCCTTGTCCCTCATTGCCCCTCATTGTCCCTCCTTGGCCCTCCTTGTTCCTCATTTTCCCTGCTTGTCCCTCCTTGTCCCTCATTGCCCCTCCTTTATCCTCCTTTTCCCTCCTTGTCACTCCTTGTCCCTCCTAGTACCTGCTCGTACCTCATTTTCCCTCCTTGCCCCTCCTAGTCCCCGCTCCTGGTCCGTACTTGTCCCTCCTTGTCCTTCATTGTCCGTCCTGGTCCCTCCTTGTCCCTCAATGTCCCTCATTGTCCCTCCTTGTTCCTCCTTGTCGCTCCTTTCCCTCCTGGTCCCTCCTTATCCCTCCATGTCACTCCTTGTATCTCCTTGTCTCTCCTTGCCCCTCCTTGTCCCTGCTTGTCCACCATTGTCCTTCCTTGTCCCTCCTTGACAATCCTAGTCCCTCCTTGTCTGTCCATGCCCCTCCTGGTCCCTCCTTGCTCCTCCTTGCCCCTTATTTTCCCTCCTTGTTCCTCCTTGTCACTCCTTTCCCTCCTGGACCCTCCTTGAACCTCCCTGTCCCTCCTTTTCCTTCCTTGTCCCTATTCGTCCCTCCTTGATCCTGCTTGTCCCTCATTGCCCCACCATGTCCCTCCTTTTCCCTCCTTGTCCCGTCTTGCCCTTCTTGTCCCGCCTTGTCCCTGTTTGTCCCTCCTTGATCCTGCTAGTCCCTGCTTGTCCCTTATTGCCCCTCATTGTCCCTTCTTGACCCTCCTTGTCCTTCCTTGTCCCTGTTTGTCCCTCCTTGATCCTGCTTGTCCCTCCTTGTACCTTCTTGTCCCTCCTTGTCCCTCCTTGTCCCTACTTGTCCCTCCTTGACCCTCCTGGTCCCTCCTTTCTCCTACTTGCCCCTCATTGGCCCTCCTTGTCACTCCTTTTCCTCATTGCCCTTCATTGTCCCTCCTTTTCCCTCTTTTTCCCTCCTTGTCTTTCCTTGTCCCTCCTTGTCCCGCCTTGTCCCTGTTTGTCCCTCCTTGATCCTGCTTGTCCTTCCTTGTCTCTGTTTGTCCCTCCTTGATCCTGCTTGTCCCTCCTTGTCCCTGTTTGTCCTTCCTTGTCCCTATTCGTCCCTCATTGATCCTGCTTGTCCCTTCTTGTCCCTCATTGTCCCTCATTGTCCCACCATGTCCCTCCTTGTCCCGTCTTGCCCTTCTTGTCCCGCCTTGTCCCTGTTTGTCCCTCCTTGATCCTGCTTGTCCCTCCTTGTCCCTGCTTGTCCCTTATTGCCACTCATTGTCCCTTCTTGACCCTCCTTGTCCTTCCTTGTCCCTGTTTGTCCCTCCTTGATCCTGCTTGTCCCTCCTTGTACCTTCTTGTCCCTCCTTGTCCCTCCTTGTCCCTCCTTGTCCCTCCTTGTCCCTCCTTGTCCCTCCTTGTCCCTACTTGTCCCTCCTTGACCCTCCTGGTCACTCCTTTCTCCTACTTGCCCCTCATTGGCCCTCCTTGTCACTCCTTTTCCCTCCTTGTCTTTCCTTGTCTCTCCTTGTCCCGCCTTGTCCCTGTTTGTCCCTCCTTGATCCTGCTTGTCCTTCCTTGTCTCTGTTTGTCCCTCCTTGATCCTGCTTGTCCCTCCTTGGCCCTACTTGTTCCTCATTTTCCCTGCTTGTCCCTCCTTGTCCCTCATTGCCCCTCCTTTATCCTCCTTGTCCCTCCTTGTCACTCCTTGTCCCTCCTTGTCACTCCTTTTCCCTCATTGCCTCCTCGCCCCTCCGTTTCCCTCCTTGTTCCTCCTTGCCCCTCCTTTTCCCAGCTTGTCAATTCTTGACCCCCCTAGTCCCTGCTCGTCCCTACTGGTTTCTCCTGGTTTCTCCTTGTCACACCTTGTCACTCTTTTTCCCCTCCTTGTCTCTCCATGCCCCTCCTGGTCACTCCTTGCTCCTCCTTGCCCCTTCTTTTCCCTACTTGTTCCTCCTTGTCACTCCTTTACCCTCCTTTACCCTCCTGGTCCCTCCTTGTCTCTCCTTGTCCCTCCGTGACACTCCTTGTCCCTCCTGGTCCGTACTTGTCTCTCCTTGTCATTCCTTGTCCGTATTTGTCCCTCCTTGATCCTGCTTGTCCCCCAGTGCCCCTGCATGTCCCTCATTGCCCCTCTATGTACCTCCTTATCCCTCCTGGTCCCTCCTTGTCCCGTCTTGTCCCTCCTTGTCCCGCCTTGTCCCTGTTTGTCCCTCCTTGATCCTGCTTGTCCCTAATTGTCCCTCCTTGTCCCGCCTTGACCCTCCTTGTCCCGCCTTGACCCTCCTAGTCCTTCCTTGTCCCTGTTTGTCCCTCCTTGATCCTGCTTGTCCCTACTTGTCGCTCCTTGACCCTCCTGGTCCCTCCTTGTCCCGTCTTGTCCCGTCTTGTCCCGCATTGTCCCTGTTTGTCCCTCCTTGATCCTGCTTGTCCCTAATTGTCCCTCCTTGTCCCGCCTTGACCCTCCTAGTCCTTCCTTGTCCCATTTTGTCCCTCCTTGATCCTGCTTGGCCCTCCTTGTCCCTTCTTGTCCCTACTTGTCGCTCCTTGACCCTCCCGGTCCCTCCTTGATCCTACTTGCCCCTCACTGCCCCTTCTTGGCCCTCCTTGTCACTCCTTTTCCCTCATTGCCCTTCATTGTCCCTCCTTGTTCCACCTTTTCCCTCCATGACTCTCCTTTTCCCTCCTTTCGCTGCCTATCCCACCTTGTCACTCCTTGTCTTTCCTTGTCCCTCCTTTGTCCTCCTTTTCCCTCCTTGTCCCTCCCTGACCCTCCTTGCCCCATCTTTTCTCAACTTGTCCCTTATTATCCCTCCTTGTACCTCATTATCCCTCCTGGTCTGTACCTGTCCCTCCTTGTCACTCCCTGCCCTCCTTGGCCATCCTTGTCTCTCCTTGTTCCTCCTTTCCCCTCCTGGTCCCTCCTTGTCTCTCCTTGTCCTCCTTGACGCTTCTTGTCCCTCATTGCCCCTCCTCGTCACTCCTTTTACCTCCTTGGCCCTCCTTGCCCCTCCTTGTCCCTCCTTGTCCGTCCTTGCCCCTCCTTGTCCCTCCTTGTCCGTCCTTGTCCCTCCTTGTCCCTCCTTGTCACTCCTTGCCCCTCATTGTCCCTCCTCTTCCCTCCTGGTCCGTACTTGTCCCTCCTTGGCCCTCCTTGTTCCTCATTTTCCCTGCTTGTCCCTCCTTGTCCCTCATTGCCCCTACTTTATCCTCCTTTTCCCTCCTTGTCACTCCCTGCCCCTCCTAGTACCTGCTCGTACCTCCTTTTCCCTCCTTGCCCCTCCTTGACCCTCCTTGACCCTCCTAGTCCCCGCTCATCCCTCCTTGTTCCTCCTGGTCCGTACTTGTCCCTCCTTGTGCCTCCTTGTCCCGCCTTGTCCCTGTTTGTCCCTCCTTGATCCTGCTTGTCCTTCCTTGTCTCTGTTTGTCCCTCCTTGATCCTGCTTGTCCCTTCTTGTCACTTCTTGTCCCTCCTTGAATCTCCTTGACCCTCCTGGTCCCTCCTTGCTCCTACTTGCCCTCATTGCCCCTCCTTGGCCCTCCTTGTCACTCCTTTTCCCTCATTGCCCTTCATTGTCCCTCCTTGTTCCACCTTTTCCCTCCTTTCCCTCCTTGTCCCTCCTTGTCCGTCCTTGTCCCTCCTTGTCCCTCCTTGTCCCTCCTTGCCCCTCCTTGTCTCTATTTGTCCCTCCCTGACCCTCCTTGCCCCATCTTTTCTCTCCTTGTCCCTCATTATCCCTCCTTGTACCTCATTGTCCCTCCTGGTCCGTACTTGTCCTTCCTTGTCCCTTCTTGACCCCCCTAGTCCCTGCTCGTCCCTCCTTGTCACTCCTTGACACTCCTTGTCCCTCCTTGTTTCTCCTTGTCACACCCTGTCACTCCTTTTCCCTCCTTTTCCCTCATTGCCTCCTTGCCCCTCCGTTTCCCTCCTTGTTCCTCCTTGCCCCTCCTTTTCCCAGCTTGTCCCTTCTTGACCCCCCTAGTCCCTGCTCGTCCCTCCTGGTTTCTCCTTGTCACACCTTGTCACTCTTTTCCCCCTCCTTGTCTCTCCATGCCCCTCCTGGTCACTCCTTCCTCCTCCTTGCCCCTCCTTGTTCCTCCTTGTCACTCCTTTTCCCTCCTTTACCCTCCTGGTCCCTCCTTGTCTCTCCTTGTCCGTCCGTGACACTCCTTGTCCCTCCTGGTCCGTACTTGTCCCTCCTTGTCATTCCTTGTCCGTATTTGTCCCTCCTTGATCCTGCTTGTCCCCAGTGCCCCTTCATGTCCCTCATTGCCCCTCTATGTACCTCATTATCCCTCCTGGTCCCTCCTTGTTCCGTCTTGTCCCTCCTTGTCCCTGTTTGTCCCTCCTTGATCCTGCTTGTCCCTAATTGTCCCTCCTTGTCCCGCCTTGACCCTCCTTGTCCCGCCTTGACCCTCCTAGTCCTTCCTTGTCCCTGTTTGTCCCTCCTTGATCCTGCTTGTCCCTACTTGTCGCTCCTTGACCCTCCTGGTCCCTCCTTGTCCCGTCTTGTCCCGCATTGTCCCTGTTTGTCCCTCCTTGATCCTGCTTGTCCCTCCTTGTCCCGCCTTGACCCTCCTAGTCCTTCCTTGTCCCTGTTTGTCCCTCCTTGATCCTGCTTGTCCCTCCTTGTCCCTTCTTGTCCCTACTTGTCGCTCCTTGACCCTCCCGGTCCCTCCTTGATCCTACTTGCCCCTCACTGCCCCTTCTTGGCCCTCCTTGTCACTCCTTTTCCCTCATTGCCCTTCATTGTCCTTCCTTGTTCCACCTTTTCCCTCCATGACTCTCCTTTTCCCTCCTTTCGCTGCCTATCCCACCTTGTCACTCCTTGTCTTTCCTTGTCCCTCCTTTGTCCTCCTTTTCCCTCCTTGTCTCTCCCTGACCCTCCTTGCCCCATCTTTTCTCAACTTGTCCCTTATTATCCCTCCTTGTACCTCATTATCCCTCCTGGTCCGTACTTGTCCCTCCTTGTCACTCCCTGCCCTCCTTGGCCATCCTTGTCTCTCCTTGTTCCTCCTTTCCCCTCCTGGTCCCTCCTTGTCTCTCCTTGTCCTCCTTGAAGCTTCTTGTCCCTTATTGCCCCTCCTCGTCACTCCTTTTACCTCCTTGTCCCTCCTTGCCCCTCCTTGACCCTCCTTGTCCGTCCTTGCCCCTCCTTGTCCCTCCTTGTCCGTCCTTGTCCCTCCTTGTCCCTCCTTGTCACTCCTTGCCCCTCATTTTCCCTCCTCTTCCCTCCTGGTCCGTACTTGTCCCTCCTTGGCCCTCCTTGTTCCTCATTTTCCCTGCTTGTCCCTCCTTGTCCCTCCTTGTCCCTCATTGTCCCTCATTGCCCCTACTTTATCCTCCATTTCCCTCCTTGTCACTCCTTGTCCCTCCTTGCCCCTCCTAGTACCTGCTCGTACCTCCTTTTCCCTCCTTGCCCCTCCTTGACCCTCCTAGTCCCTGCTCATCCCTCCTTGTTCCTCCTGGTCCGTACTTGTCCCTCCTTGTGCCTCCTTGTCCCTAATTGGCCGTCCTGGTCCCTCCCCTTCCCTCCTTGTTTTTCCTTGTCACTCCTTTTCCCTGCTTTTCCCTCCGTGTCTCTCCTTGTCCCTCCCTGACCCTCCTTGCCCCATCTTTTCTCTCCTTGTCCCTCATTATCCCTCCTTGTACCTCATTGTCCCTCCTGGTCCGTACTTGTCCCTCCTTGTCCCTCCTTGGCCATCCTTGTCTCTCCTTGTTCCTCCTTTCCCCTCCTTGTCTCTCCTTGTCCTCCTTGACCCTTCTTGTCCCTCC
Organism: Polietes domitor; assembly: GCA_947397865.1. Lineage (NCBI taxonomy): Eukaryota > Metazoa > Arthropoda > Insecta > Diptera > Muscidae > Polietes > Polietes domitor. The sequence continues at coordinate 8,016,503 of OX377623.1, forward strand.
TTGTCACTCCTTTTACCTCCTTTTCCCTCCTTTCCCCTCCTTGTCTCTCCATGCCCCTCCTGGTCACTCCTTGCTCCTCCTTGCCCCTTCTTTTCCCTCCTTGTTCCTCCTTGTCACTCCTTTCCCTCCTTTACCCTCCTGGTCCCTCCTTGTCTCTCCTTGTCCCTCCGTGACACTCCTTGTCCCTCCTGGTCCGTACTTGTCCCTCCCTGTCCCTCCTTGTCCGTATTTGTCCCTCCTTGATCCTGCTTGTCCCTGCTTGTCCCCCAGTGCCCCTTCATGTCCTTCATTGCCACTCCATGTACCTCCTTATCCCTCCTTGTCCCGTCTTGTCCCTCCTTGTCACTCCTTTTCCCTCATTGCCCTTCATTGTCCCTCCTTGTTCCACCTTTTCCCTCCATGACTCTCCTTTTCCCTCCTTTCCCTGCTTATCCCTCCTTGTCACTCCTTGTCTTTCCTTGTCCCTCCTTTGTCCTCCTTTTCCCTCCTTGTCCCTCCCTGACCCTCCTTGCCCCATCTTTTCTCAACTTGTCCCTCATTATCCCTCCTTGTACCTCATTATCCCTCCTGGTCCGTACTTGTCCCTCCTTGTCACTCCTTGCCCTCCTTGGAAATCCTTGTCTCTCCTTGTTCCTCCTTTCCCCTCCTGGTCCCTCCTTGTTTCTCCTTGTCCTCCTTGACCCTTCTTGTCCCTCATTGCCCCTCCTCGTCACTCATTTTACCTCCTTGGCCCTCCTTGCCCCTCCTTGTCCCTCCTTGACCCTCCTTGTCACTCCTTGTCCGTCCTTGTCCCTCCTTGTCCCTCCTTGTCCCTCCTTGTCCCTCCTTGTCCCGCCTTGTCACTCCTTGCCCCTCATTGTCCCTCCTCTTCCCTTCTGGTCCGTACTTGTCCCTCCTTGGCCCTCCTTGTTCCTCATTTTCCCTCCTTGTCCCTCATTGCCCCTACTTTATCCTCCTTTTCCCTCCTTGTCACTCCTTGTCCATCCTTGCCCCTCCTAGTACCTGCTCGTACCTCCTTTTTCCCTCCTTGCCCCTCCTTGACCCACCTAGTCCCCGCTCATCCCTCCTTGTTCCTCCTGGTCCGTACTTGTCCCTCCTTGTGCCTCCTTGTCCCTCATTGGCCGTCCTGGTCCCTCCTTGTCCCTCCTTGTTTTTCCTTGTCACTCCTTTTCCCTGCTTTTCCCTCCGTGTCTCTCCTTGTCCCTCCCTGACCCTCCTTGCCCCATCTTTTCTCTCCTTGTCCCTCATTATCCCTCCTTGTACCTCATTGTCCCTCCTGGTCCGTACTTGTCCCTTCTGGTCCCTCCTTGGCCATCCTTGTCTCTCCTTGTTCCTTCTTTCCCCTCCTGGTCCCTCCTTGTGTCTGCTTGTCCTCCTTGACCCTTCTTGTCCCTCATTGCCCCTCCTTGTGACTCCTTTTACCTCCTTGTCCCTCCTTGGCCCTCCTTGTCCCTCCTTGTCCCTCCTTGCCCCTCCTTGTCCCTCATTGCCCCTCATTGTCCCTCCTCTTCCCTCCTTGGCCCTCCTTGGCCCTCCTTGTTCCTCATTTTCCCTGCTTGTCCCTCCTTGTCCCTCATTGCCCCTCCTTTATCCTCCTTTTCCCTCCTTGTCACTCCTTGTCCCTCCTTGCCCCTCCTAGTACCTGCTCGTACCTCCTTTTCCCTCCTTGCCCCTCCTTGACCCTCCTAGTCCCTCCTAATCCCCGCTCATCCCTCCTTGTCCCTCCTGGTCCGTACTTGTCCCTCATTGTCCGTCCTGGTGCCTCCTTGTCCCTCATTGCCCCTCATTGTCCCTCCTTGTTCCTCCTTGTCGCTCCTTTCCCTCCTGGTCCCTCCTTATCCCTTCTTGTCTGTCCATGCCCCTCCTGGACCCTCCTTGTCCCTCCCTGTCCCTCCTTTTCCTTCCTTGTCCCTATTCGTCCCTCCTTGATCCTGCCTGCCCCTGCTTGTCCTTCCTAGTCCCTATTCGTCCCTCCTTGATCCTGCTTGTCCCTTCTTGTCCCTCATTGCCCCACCATGTCCCTCCTTTTCCCTCCTTGTCCCGTCTTGCCCTTCTTGTCACGCCTTGTCCCTGTTTGTCCCTCCTTGATCCTGCTTGTCCCTACTTGTCCCTGCTTGTCCCTTATTGCCCCTCATCGTCCCTTCTTGACCCTCCTTGTCCTTCCTTGTCCCTGTTTGTCCCTCCTTGATCCTGCTTGTCCCTCCTTGTACTTTCTTGTCCCTCCTTGTCCGTCCTTGTCCCTCCTTGTCCCTCCTTGTCACTCCTTTTCCCTCATTGCCCTTCATTGTCCCTTCTTGTCCCTACTTGTCGCTCCTTGACCCTCCTGGTCCCTCCTTGTCCCGTCTTGTCCCTCCTTGTCCCGCATTGTCCCTGTTTGTCCCTCCTTGATCCTGCTTGTCGCTAATTGTCCCCCCTTGTCCCGCCTTGACCCTCCTAGTCCTTCCTTGTCCCTATTTGTCCCTCCTTGATCCTGCTTGTCCCTCCTTGTCCCTTCTTGTCCCTACTTGTCCTCCTGGTCCCTCCTTGATCCTACTTGCCCCTCACTGCCCCTTCTTGGCCATCCTTGTCACTCCTTTTCCCTCATTGCCCTTCATTGTCCCTCCTTGTTCCACCTTTTCCCTCCATGACTCTCCTTTTCCCTCCTTATCCCTCCTTGTCACTCCTTGGCCATCCTTGTCTCTCCTTTCCCCTCCTGGTCCCTCCTTGTCTCTCCTTGTCCTCCTTGACCCTTCTTGTCCCTCATTGCCCCTCCTCGTCACTCCTTGTCCCTCCTTGTCCCTCCTTGGCCCTCCTTGTCCCTCCTTGTCCCTCCTTGTCCCTCCTTGTCACTCCTTGCCCCTCACTGTCCCTCCTCTTCCCTCCTGGTCCGTACTTGTCCCTCCTTGGCCCTCCATGTTCCTCATTTTCCCTGCTTGTCCCTCCTTGTCCCTCATTGCCCCTACTTTATCGTCCTTTTCCCTCCTTGTCCCTCCTTGCCCCTCCTAGTACCTGCTCGTACCTCCTTTTCCCTCCTTGCCCCTCCTTGACCCTCCTTGACCCTCCTAGTCCCCGCTCATCCCTCCTTGTTCCTCCTGGTCCGTACTTGTCCCTCCTTGTCCCTCATTGGCCGTCCTGGCCCCTCCTTGTTTTTCCTTGTCACTCCTTTTCCCTGCTTTTCCCACCGTGTCTCTCCTTGTCCCTCCCTGACCCTCCTTGCCCCATCTTTTCTCTCCTTGTCCCTCAATATCCCTCCTTGTACCTCATTGTCCCTCCTGGTCCGTACTTGTCCCTCCTTGGCCATCCTTGTCTCTCCTTGTTCCTCCTTTCCCCTCCTGGTCCCTCCTTGTCACTCCTTGTCCTCCTTGACCCTTCTTGTCCCTCATTGCCCCTCCTTGTCACTCCTTGTCCCTCATTGCCCCTCCTTGTCCCTCCTTGTCCCTCATTGCCCCTCATTGTCCCTCCTCTTCCCGCCTTGGCCCTCCTTGTTCCTCACTTTCCCTGCTTGTCCCTGCTTGTCCCTCCTTGTCCTCATTGCCCCTCCTTTATCCTCCTTTTCCCTCCTTGTCACTCCTTGTCCCTCCTTGCCCCTCCTAGTACCTGCTCGTACCTCCTTTTCCCTCCTTGCCCCTCCTTGACCCTCCTAGTCCCTCCAAGTCCCCGCTCATCCCTCCTTGTCCCTCCTTGTCCGTCCTTGTCCCTCCTTGTCCCTCCTTGTCACTCCTTTTCCCTCATTGCCCTTCATTGTCCCTTCTTGTCCCTCCTTGTCCCTCCTTGTTCCTCCTTGTCACTCCTTTCCCTCCTGGACCCTCCTTGTCCCTCCCTGTCCCTCCTTTTCCTTCCTTGTCCCTATTCGTCCCTCCTTGATCCTGCTTGTCCCTTCTTGTCCCTGCTTGTCTTTCCTTGTCCCTATTCGTCCCTCCTTGATCCTGCTTGTCCCTTCTTGTCCCTCATTGCCCCACCATGTCCCTCCTTTTCCCTCCTTGTCCCGTCTTGCCCTTCTTGTCCCGCCTTGTCCCTGTTTGTCCCTCCTTGATCCTGCTTGTCCCTACTTGTCCCTGCTTGTCCCTTATTGCCCCTCATTGTCCCTTCTTGACCCTCCTTGTCCTTCCTTGTCCCTGTTTGTCCCTCCTTGATCCTGCTTGTCCCTCCTTGTACCTTCTTGTCCCTCCTTGTCCCTACTTGTCCCTCATTGACCCTCCTGGTCCCTCCTTTCTCCTACTTGCCCCTCATTGGCCCTCCTTGTCACTCCTTTTCCCTCATTGCCCTTCATTGTCCCTCCTTTTCCCTCCTTGTCTTTCCTTGTCCCTCCTTGTCCCGCCTTGTCCCTGTTTGTCCCTCCTTGATCCTGCTTGTCCTTCCTTGTCTCTGTTTGTCCCTCCTTGATCCTGCTTGTCCCTCCTTGTCCCTTCTTGTCCCTCCTTGAATCTCCTTGACCCTCCTTGCTCCTACTTGCCCTCATTGCCCCTCCTTGTCACTCCTTTTCCCTCATTGCCCTTCATTGTCCCTCCTTGTTCCACCTTTTCCCTCCTTGTCCGTCCTTGTCCCTCCTTGTCCCTCCTTGTCCCTCCTTGTCCCTCCTTGTCCCTCCTTGTCCCTCCTTGTCACTCCTTGCCCCTCATTGTCCCTCCTCTTCCCTCCTGGTCCGTACTTGTCCCTCCTTGGCCCTCCTTGTTCCTCATTTTCCCTTTTTGTCCCTCCTTGATCCTGCTTGTCCTTCCTTGTCTCAATTTGTCCCTCCTTGATCCTGCTTGATCCTGCTTGTCCCTCCTTGTCCCTCCTTGAATCTCCTTGACCCTCCTGGTCCCTCCTTGCTCCTACTTGCCCTCATTGCCCCTCCTTGGCCCTCCTTGTCACTCCTTTTCCTTCATTGCCCTTCATTGTCCCTCCTTGTTCCACCTTTTTCCCTCCTTGTCCGTCCTTGTCCCTCCTTGTCCCTCCTTGTCCCTCCTTGTCCCTCCTTGTCTCTCCTTGTCCCTCCCTGACCCTCCTTGCCCCATCTTTTCTCTCCTTGTCCCTCATTATCCCTCCTTGTACCTCATTGTCCCTCCTGGTCCGTACTTGTCCCTCCTTGTCCCTTCTTGACCCCCCTAGTCCCTGCTCGTCCCTCCTTGTCACTCATTGTCACTCCTTGACACTCCTTGTCCCTCCTTGTTTCTCCTTGTCACACCTTCTCCCTCCTTTTCCCACAATGCCTCCTTGCCCTCCTTTTCCCTCCTTGTTCCTCCTTGCCCCTCCTTTTCCCAGCTTGTCCCTTCTTGACCCCCCTAGTCCCTGCTCGTCCCTAATTGTCCCTCCTGGTTTCTCCTTGTCACACCTTGTCACTCTTTTTCCCTCCTTTCCCCTCCTTGTCTCTCCATGCCCCTCCTGGTCACTCCCTGCTCCTCCTTGCCCCTTCTTTTCCCTCCTTGTTCCTCCTTGTCACTCCTTTCCCTCCTTTACCCTCCTGGTCCCTTCTTGTCTCTCCTTGTCCCTCCGTGACACTCCTTGTCCCTCCCTGTCCCTCCTTGTCCTTCCTTGTCCTTCCTTGTCCGTATTTGTCCCTCCTTGATCCTGCTTGTCCCTGCTGGTCCCCCAGTGCCCCTTCATGTCCCTCATTGCCCCTCCATGTACCTCCTTATCCCTCCTGGTCCCGTCTTGTCCCTCCTTGTCCCGCCTTGTCCCTGTTTGTCCCTCCTTGATCCTGCTTGTCCCTAATTGTCCCACCTTGTCCCGCCTTGACCCTCCTAGTCCTTCCTTGTCCCTGTTTGTCCCTCCTTGATCCTGCTTGTCCCTTCTTGTCCCTACTTGTCGCTCCTTGTCCCTCCTTGTCCCGCATTGTCCCTGTTTGTCCCTCCTTGATCCTGCTTGTCCCTAATTGTCCCTCCTTGTCCCGCCTTGACCCTCCTAGTCCTTCCTTGTCCCTGTTTGTCCCTCCTTGATCCTGCTTGTCCCTCCTTGTCCCTTCTTGTCCCTACTTGTCGCTCCTTGACCTTCCTGGTCCCTCCTTGATTCTACTTGCCCCTCACTGCCCCTTCTTGGCCCTCCTTGTCACTCCTTTTCCCTCATTGCCCTTCATTGTCCCTCCTTGTTCCACCTTTTCCCTCCATGACTCTCCTTTTCCCTCCTTTCCCTGCTTATCCCACCTTGTCACTCCTTGTCTTTCCTTGTCCCTCATTTGTCCTCCTTTTCCCTCCTTGTCCCTCCCTGACCCTCCCTGCCCCATCTTTTCTCAACTTGTCCCTCATTATCCCTCCTGGTCCGTACTTGTCCCTCCTTGTCACTCCCTGCCCTCCTTGGCCATCCTTGTCTCTCCTTGTTCCTCCTTTCCCCTACTGGTCCCTCCTTGTCTCTCCTTGTCCTTCTTGTCCCTCATTGCCCCTCCTCGTCACTCCTTTTACCTCCTTGCCCCTCCTTGTCCCTCCTTGTCCCTCCTTGTCCGTCCTTGTCCCTCCTTGTCCCTCCTTGTCACTCCTTGCCCCTCATTGTCCCTCCTCTTCCCTCCTGGTCCGTACTTGCCCTCCTTGGCCCTCCTTGTTCCTCATTTTCCCTGCTTGTCCCTCATTGCCCCTACTTTATCCTCCTTTTCCCTCCTTGTCCCTCCTTGCCCCTCCTAGTACCTGCTCGTACCTCCTTTTTCCTCCGTGCCCCTCCTTGACGCTCCTAGTCCCCGCTCATCCCTCCTTGTTCCTCCTGGTCCGTACTTGTCCCTCCTTGTGCCTCCTTGTCCCTCATTGGCCGTCCTGGTCCCTCCTTGTCCCTCCTTGTTTTTCCTTGTCACTCCTTTTCCCTGCTTTTCCCTCCGTGTCTCTCCTTGTCCCTCCCTGACCCTCCTTGCCCCATCTTTTCTCTCCTTGTCACTCATTATCCCTCCTTGTACCTCATTGTCCCTCCTGGTCCGTACTTGTCCCTCCTTGTCCCTCCTTGGCCATCCTTGGCCATCCTTGGCCATCCTTGTCTCTCCTTGTTCCTCCTTTCCCCTCCTGGTCCCTCCTTGTCTCTCCTTGTCTCTCCTTGTCCTCCTTGACCCTTCTTGTCCCTCATTGCCCATCCTTGTCACTCCTTTTACCTCCTTGCCCCTCCTAGTACCTGCTCGTACCTCCTTTTCCCTCCTTGCCTCTCCTTGGCCATCCTAGTCCCTCATAGTCCCCGCTCATCCCTCCTTGTCCCTCCTGGTCCGTACTTGTCCCTCATTGTCCGTCCTGGTCCCTCCTTGTCCCTCATTGCCCCTCCTTGTCCCTCCTTGTTCCTCCTTGTCGCTCCTTTCCCTCCTGGTCCCTCCTTATCACTCCATGTCACTCCTTGTATCTCCTTGTCTCTCCTTGCCCCTCCTTGTCCCTGCTTGTGCACCATTGTCCTTCCTTGTCCCTCCTTGACAATCCTAGTCCCTCCTTGTCCCTTCTTGTCTGTCCATGCCCCTCCTGGTCCCTCATTGCCCCACCATGTCCCTCCTTTTCCCTCCTTGTCCCGTCTTGCCCTTCTTGTGCCGTCTTGCCCCTGTTTGTCCCTCCTTGATCCTGCTTGTCCCTACTTGTCCCTGCTTGTCCCTTATTGCCCCTCATTGTCCCTTCTTGTCACTCCTTTTCCCTCCTTTTCCCTCCTTTACCCTCCTTGGCCCTCCTTGTCCCTCCTGGTCCCTCCTTGTCCCTCTTTGTCCGTCCTTGTCCCTCCTTGTCCCTACTTGTCCCTCCTTGACCCTCCTGGTCCCTCCTTTCTCCTACTTGCCCCTCATTGGCCCTCCTTGTCACTCATTTTCCCTCATTGCCCTTCATTGTCCCTCCTTTTCCCTCCTTGTCTTTCCTTGTCCCGCCTTGTCCCGGTTTGTACCTCCTTGATCCTGCTTGTCCTTCCTTGTCTCTGTTTGTCCCTCCTTGATCCTGCTTGTCCCTCCTTGAATCTCCTTGACCCTCCTGGTCCCTCCTTGCTCCTACTTGCCCTCATTGCCCCTCCTTGGCCCTCCTTGTCACTCCTTTTCCCTCATTGCCCTTCATTGTCCCTCCTTGTTCCACCTTTTCCTTCCTTTCCCTCCTTGTCCCTCCTTTCCCTGCTTTTCCCTCATTGTCCCTCCTTGTCTTTCCTTGTCCCTCCTTGTCCCTCCTTATCCCTGCTTGTCCCTCCTGGTCCCTCGTTGTCCGTACTTATCCCTCCTTGTCCCTCCTTGTCTCTCCTTGTCCCTCATTGCCCCTAATTGTCCCTCCTGGTCCCTCCTTGCTCTTCATTATCCCTTCTTTTCCCTCCTTGTCCCTCCTTGTCCCTCGTTATCCCTCCTTGTCCCTCCTGGTCCGAACTTGTCCCTTATTGCCCCTCATTGTCCCTCCTTGTTCCTCCTTGTTCCTCCTTGGCCCTCCATTTCCCTCTTTGTCCCTTCATTTCCCTCCTTGTCCCTCCTTGCCCGTCCTTGTCCCTACTTGTCCCTCCCTGTCCCTCCTTGTCCCTATTTGTCCCTCCTTGATCCTGCTTGTCCCTCATTGCCCCTCCATGCCCATCCTTATCCCTCCTTGTCACTCCTTGACCCTCCTTGTCCCTCCTGGTCCGTACTTATCCCTCCTTGTCCCTCCTTGTCTCTCCTTGTCCCTCATTGCCCCTAATTGTCCCTCCTGGTCCCTCCTTGCTCTTCATTCCCCCTTCTTTTCCCTCCTTGTCCCTCCTTGTCCCTCCTGGTCCGTGCTTGTCCCTTCTTGTCCCTTATTGCCCCTCATTGTCCCTCCTTGTTCCTCCTTGGCCCTCCTTTTCCCTCCTTGTCCCTTCATGTCCCTGCTTGTCCCTCCTTGCCCGTCCTTGTCCCTACTTGCCCCTCCCTGTCCCTCCTTGTCCCTCCTTGACCATCCTTGTCCCTCCTGGTCCGTACTTATCCCTCCTTGTCTCTCTTTGTCCCTCATTGCCCCTAATTGTCCCTCCTGGTCCCTCCTTGCTCTTCATTGCCCCTTCTTTTCCCTCCTTGTCCCTCTTATCCCTCCTTGTCCCTCCTGGTCCGTACCAGTCCCTCCTTGTCCCTTATTGCCCCTCATTGTCCCTCCTTGTTCCTCCTGGGCCCTCCTTCTCCCTCCTTGTGCCTTCATGTCCCTGCTTGTCCCTCCTTGCCCGTCCTTGTCCCTCCCTGTCCCTCCTTGTCCTTCCTTGTCCCTATTTGGCCCTCCTTGATCCTGCTTGTCCCTCATTGCCCCTCCATGCCCATCCTTATCCCGCCTTTTCCCTCCTTGTCCCGCCTTGTCCCTGTTTGTCCCTCCTTGATCCTGCTTGTCCCTACTTGTCCCTCCTTGTCCCTCGTTGTCCTTCCTTGACCCTCCTTGTCCTTCCTTGTCCCTGTTTGTCCCTACTTGATCCTGCTTGTCCCTCCTTGTCCCTTCTTGTCCCTCCTTGTCCCTACTTGTCCCTCCTTGTCACTCCTTGACCCTCCTTGACCCTCCTTGACCCTCCTTGACCCTCCTTGACCCTCCTGGTCCCTCCTTGCTCCTACTTGCCCCTCATTGCCCCTCCTTGTCACTCCTTTTCCCTCATTGCCCCTCATTGTCCCTTCTTGTTCCTCCTTTTCCCTCCTTGTCTTTCCTTGTCACTCCTTTTCCCTCCTTTCCTTGCTTTTCCCTCCTTGTTTTTCCTTGTCCCTCCTTTCCTTGCTTTTCCCTCCTTGTCTTTCATTGTCCCTACTTGTCCCTGCTTGTCCCTCCTTATCCCTGCTTGTCCCTCCTAGTCCCTCCTTGTCCCTCCTTGTCCCTCCTTGTCCCTCCTTGTCCCTCCTTGTCCCTCCTTGCTCCTTCTTGTCCCTCCTTGTCCGTCGTTGTCCCTCCTTGTCCCTCCTTGTCACTCCTTGACCCTCCTTGACCCTCCTTGTCCCTCCTTGACCCTCCTTGACCCTCGTGGACCGTTCTTATCCCTCCTTGTCCCTCATTGTCCCTAATTGTCCCTCCTTGTTCCTCCTTTTCCCTCATGGTCCCTCCTGGTCCCTCCTTGTCTCTCCTTGACCCTTCTTCCTACTTGCCCCTCATTGCCAATCCTTGTCACTCCTTTCCCCTCATTGCTTTTCATTGTCCCTCCTTTTCCCTCCTTTCCTTGCTTTTCCCTCCTTGTCCCTCCTTTTGTTTCCTTTCCTTGCTTTTCCCTCCTTGTCCCTCCTTGTCCTTCCTTGTCCCTCCTTGTCCTTCCTTGTCCCTCCTTTCCTTGCTTTTCCCTCCTTGTCTTTCATTGTCCCTACTTGTCCCTCCTTGTCCCTCCTTGTCCCTCCTTATCCCTGCTTGTCCCTCCTGGTCCCTCCTGGTCCCTCCTTGCTCCTCCTTGTCCCTCCTTTTCCGTCGTTTTCCCTCCTTGTCCCTTCTTGTCACTTCTTGACCCTCCTTGTCCCTCTTTGTCCCTCCTTGTCCCTCCTGGACCGTTCTTATCCCTCCTTGTCCCTCATTGCCCCTAATTGTCCCTCCTGGTCCCTCCTTGCTCTTCATTGCCCCTTCTTTTCCCTCCTTGCCCCTCCTTGTTCCTCCTTGTCACTCCCTTCCCTCCTGGTCCCTCCTTGTCCCTCCTGGTCCCTCCTGGTCCCTGATTGGCCCTCCTTGTCCCTTCTTATCCCTCATTGCCCCTCCTCGTCACTCCTTTTACCTCCTTGTCCCTCCTTGGCCCTCCTTGCCCCTCCTTGTCCCACCTTGTCCCTCCTTGTCCCTCCTTGTCACTCCTTGCCCCTCATTGTCCCTCCTTGTCCCTCCTGGTCCGTACTTGTCCCTCATTTTCCCTGCTTGTCCCTCCTTGTCCCTCATTACCCTCCTTTATCCTCCTTTTCCCTCCTTGTCCCTCCTTGTCCCTCCTTGCCCCTCCTAGTTCCTGCTCGTACCTCCTTTTCCCTCCTTGCCCCTCCTTGACCCACCTAGTCCCTCCTAGTCCCCGCTCATCCCTCCTTGTTCCTCCTGGTCCGTACTTGTCCCTCCTTGTGCCTCCTTGTCCCTCATTGTCCGTCATGGTCCCTCCATGTCCCTCCTTGTTTTTCCTTGTCACTCCTTTTCCCTCCTTGTGTCTCCTTGTCCCTCCTTGATCCTCATTGTACCTGCTTGGCCCTCCATGTCCCCCCTCGTCACTCCTTTCTCTCCTTGTCCCTCCTTGACCCTCATTGACCCTCCTTGTCCCTCCTGGTCCCTCCTTGTCTCTCCTTGTCCTCCTTAACCCTTCTTGTCCCTCATTGCCCCTCCTTGTCACTCCTTTTACCTCCTTGTCCCTCATTGCCCCTCATTGTCCCCCCTCTTCCCTCCTTGGCCATCCTTGTTCCTCATTTTCCCTGCTTGTCCCTCCTTGTCCCTCATTGCCCCTCCTTTATCCTCCTTTTCCATCCTTGTCACTCCTTGTCCCTCCTTGCCCCTCCTAGTACCTGCTCGTACCTCCTTTTCCCTTCTTGCCCCTCCTTGACCCTCCTAGTCCCACCTAGTCCCCGCTCATCCCTCCTTGTCGCTCCTGGTCCGTACTTGTCCCTCCTTGTGCCTCCTTGTCCCTCATTCTCCGTCCTGGTCCCTCATTGCCCCTCATTGTCCCTCCTTGTTCCTCCTTGTCGCTCCTTTCCCTCCTGGTCCCTCCTTATCCCACCATGTCACTCCTTGTATCTCCTTGTCTCTCCTTGCCCTTCCTTGTCCCTGCTTGGCCACCATTGTCCTTCCTTGTCCCTCCTTGACAATCATAGTCCCTCCTTGTCCCTTCTTGTCTGTCCATGCCCCTCCTTGCTCCTCCTTGCCCCTTCTTTTCCCTCCTTGTCCCTCCTTGTTCCTCCTTTCCCTCCTGGACCCTCCTTGCCCCTCCCTGTCCCTCCTTTTCCTTCCTTGTCCCTATTCGTCCCTCCTTGATCCTGCTTGTACCTTCTTGTCCCTCATTGCCCCTCCATGTCCCTCCTTGTCCCGTCTTGTAACTTCTTGTCCCGCCTTGTCCCTGTTTGTCCCTCCTTGATCCTGCTTGTCCCTACTTGTCCCTCCTTGTCGCTTATTGCCCCTCATTGTCCCTTCTTGACCCTCCTTGTCCTTCCTTGTCCCTGTTTGTCCCTCCTTGATCCTGCTTGTCCCTCCTTGTACCTTCTTGTCCCTACTTGTCCCTCCTTGACCCTCCTGGTCCCTCCTTTCTCCTACTTGCCCCTCATTGGCCCTCCTTGTCACTCCTTTTCCCTCATTGCCCTTCATTGTCCCTCCTTTTCCCTCCTTGTCTTTCCTTGTCCCGCCTTGTCCCTGTTTGTCCCTCCTTGATCCTGCTTGTCCTTCCTTGTCTCTGTTTGTCCCTCCTTGATCCTGCTTGTCCCTCCTTGTCCCTTCTTGTCCCTCCTTGAATCTCCTTGACCCTCCTTGCTCCTACTTGCCCTCATTGCCCCCCTTGTCACTCCTTTTCCCTCATTGCCCTTCATTGTCCCTCCTTGTTCCACCTTTTCCCTCCTTGTCCCTCCTTTTCCCTCCTTTCCCAGCTTTTCCCTCATTTTCCCTCCTTGTCTTTCCTTCTCCCTCCTTGTCCCTGCTTGTACCTCCTTGTCCCTCCTTATCCCTGCTTGTCCCTCCTTGTCAATCGTTGCCCCTCGTTGTCCGTACTTATCCCTCCTTGTCTCTCCTTGTCCCTCATTGCCCCTAATTGTCCCTCCTGGTCCCTCCTTGCTCTTCATTGCCCCTTCTTTTCCCTCCTTGTCCCTCGTTATCCCTCCTTGTCCCTCCTTGTCCCTTATTGTCCCTCATTGTCTCTCCTTGTTCCTCCTTGATCCTGCTTGTCCCTCATTGCCCCACCATGCCCATCCTTATCCCTCCTTGTCACTCATTGTCCCTCCTGGTCCGTACTTATCCCTCCTTGTCTCTCCTTGTCCCTCATTGCCCCTAATTGTCCCTCCTGGTCCCTCCTTGCTATTCATTGCCCCTTCATTTCCCTCCTTGTCCCTCGTTATCCATCCTTGTCCCTCCTGGTCCGTACTTGTCCCTCCTTGTCCCTTATTGCCCCTCATTGTCCCTCCTTGGCCCTCCTTGTCTCTTCATGTCCCTGCTTGACCCTCCTTGTCCCTCCTTGTCCATCCTTGTCCCTATTTGTCCCTCCTTGTCACTCCTTGACCATCCTTGTCCCTCCTTGTCCCTCCTTGTCACTCCTGGTCCGTACTTATCCCTCCTTGTCCCTCCTTGCCTCTCTTTGTCCCTCATTGCCCCTAATTGTCCCTTCTGGCCCCTCCTTGCTCTTCATTCCCCTTCTTTTCCCTCCTTGTCCCTCGTTATCCCTCCTTGTCCCTCCTGGTCCGTACTTTTCCCTCCTTGTCCCTTATTGTCCCTCATTGTCCCTCCTTGTTCCTCCTTGGCCCTCCTTTTCCCACCATGTCCCTTCATGTCCCTGCTTGTCCGTCCTTGTCCCTCCCTGTCCCTCCCTGTCCCTCCTTGTCCTTCCTTGTCCCTATTTGGCCCTCCTTGATCCTGCTTGTCCCTCATTGCCCCTCCATGCCCATCCTTATCCCTCCTTGTCCCGCCTTGTCCCTGTTTGTCCCTCCTTGATCCTGCTTGTCCCTACTTGTCCCTCCTTGTCCCTCATTGTCCTTCCTTGACCCTCCTTGTCTCTCCTTGTCCTCCTTGAAGCTTCTTGTCCCTTATTGCCCCTCCTCGTCACTCCTTTTACCTCCTTGTCCCTCCTTGCCCCTCCTTGACCCTCCTTGTCCGTCCTTGCCCCTCCTTGTCCCTCCTTGTCCGTCCTTGTCCCTCCTTGTCCCTCCTTGTCACTCCTTGCCCCTCATTGTCCCTCCTCTTCCCTCCTGGTCCGTACTTGTCCCTCCTTGGCCCTCCTTGTTCCTCATTTTCCCTGCTTGTCCCTCCTTGTCCCTCCTTGTCCCTCCTTGTCCCTCATTGTCCCTCATTGCCCCTACTTTATCCTCCATTTCCCTCCTTGTCACTCCTTGTCCCTCCTTGCCCCTCCTAGTACCTGCTCGTACCTCCTTTTCCCTCCTTGCCCCTCCTTGACCCTCCTAGTCCCTGCTCATCCCTCCTTGTTCCTCCTGGTCCGTACTTGTCCCTCCTTGTTCCTCCTGGTCCGTACTTGTCCCTCCTTGTGCCTCCTTGTCCCTAATTGGCCGTCCTGGTCCCTCCCCTTCCCTCCTTGTTTTTCCTTGTCACTCCTTTTCCCTGCTTTTCCCTCCGTGTCTCTCCTTGTCCCTCCCTGACCCTCCTTGCCCCATCTTTTCTCTCCTTGTCCCTCATTATCCCTCCTTGTACCTCATTGTCCCTCCTGGTCCGTACTTGTCCCTCCTTGTCCCTCCTTGGCCATCCTTGTCTCTCCTTGTTCCTCCTTTCCCCTCCTTGTCTCTCCTTGTCCTCCTTGACCCTTCTTGTCCCTCCTTGTCACTCCTTTTACCTCCTTTTCCCTCCTTTCCCCTCCTTGTCTCTCCATGCCCCTCCTGGTCACTCCTTGCTCCTCCTTGCCCCTTCTTTTCCCTCCTTGTTCCTCCTTGTCACTCCTTTCCCTCCTTTACCCTCCTGGTCCCTCCTTGTCTCTCCTTGTCCCTCCGTGACACTCCTTGTCCCTCCTGGTCCGTACTTGTCCCTCCCTGTCCCTCCTTGTCCGTATTTGTCCCTCCTTGATCCTGCTTGTCCCTGCTTGTCCCCCAGTGCCCCTTCATGTCCTTCATTGCCACTCCATGTACCTCCTTATCCCTCCTTGTCCCGTCTTGTCCCTCCTTGTCACTCCTTTTCCCTCATTGCCCTTCATTGTCCCTCCTTGTTCCACCTTTTCCCTCCATGACTCTCCTTTTCCCTCCTTTCCCTGCTTATCCCTCCTTGTCACTCCTTGTCTTTCCTTGTCCCTCCTTTGTCCTCCTTTTCCCTCCTTGTCCCTCCCTGACCCTCCTTGCCCCATCTTTTCTCAACTTGTCCCTCATTATCCCTCCTTGTACCTCATTATCCCTCCTGGTCCGTACTTGTCCCTCCTTGTCACTCCTTGCCCTCCTTGGAAATCCTTGTCTCTCCTTGTTCCTCCTTTCCCCTCCTGGTCCCTCCTTGTTTCTCCTTGTCCTCCTTGACCCTTCTTGTCCCTCATTGCCCCTCCTCGTCACTCATTTTACCTCCTTGGCCCTCCTTGCCCCTCCTTGTCCCTCCTTGTCCCTCCTTGTCCGTCCTTGTCCCTCCTTGTCCCTCCTTGTCCCGCCTTGTCACTCCTTGCCCCTCATTGTCCCTCCTCTTCCCTTCTGGTCCGTACTTGTCCCTCCTTGTTCCTCATTTTCCCTCCTTGTCCCTCATTGCCCCTACTTTATCCTCCTTTTCCCTCCTTGTCACTCCTTGTCCATCCTTGCCCCTCCTAGTACCTGCTCGTACCTCCTTTTTCCCACCTTGCCCCTCCTTGACCCACCTAGTCCCCGCTCATCCCTCCTTGTTCCTCCTGGTCCGTACTTGTCCCTCCTTGTGCCTCCTTGTCCCTCATTGGCCGTCCTGGTCCCTCCTTGTCCCTCCTTGTTTTTCCTTGTCACTCCTTTTCCCTGCTTTTCCCTCCGTGTCTCTCCTTGTCCCTCCCTGACCCTCCTTGCCCCATCTTTTCTCTCCTTGTCCCTCATTATCCCTCCTTGTACCTCATTGTCCCTCCTGGTCCGTACTTGTCCCTTCTGGTCCCTCCTTGGCCATCCTTGTCTCTCCTTGTTCCTTCTTTCCCCTCCTGGTCCCTCCTTGTGTCTGCTTGTCCTCCTTGACCCTTCTTGTCCCTCATTGCCCCTCCTTGTGACTCCTTTTACCTCCTTGTCCCTCCTTGGCCCTCCTTGTCCCTCCTTGTCCCTCCTTGCCCCTCCTTGTCCCTCATTGCCCCTCATTGTCCCTCCTCTTCCCTCCTTGGCCCTCCTTGTTCCTCATTTTCCCTGCTTGTCCCTCCTTGTCCCTCATTGCCCCTCCTTTATCCTCCTTTTCCCTCCTTGTCACTCCTTGTCCCTCCTTGCCCCTCCTAGTACCTGCTCGTACCTCCTTTTCCCTCCTTGCCCCTCCTTGACCCTCCTAGTCCCTCCTAGTCCCCGCTCATCCCTCCTTGTCCCTCCTGGTCCGTACTTGTCCCTCCTTGTCCCTCATTGTCCGTCCTGGTGCCTCCTTGTCCCTCATTGCCCCTCATTGTCCCTCCTTGTTCCTCCTTGTCGCTCCTTTCCCTCCTGGTCCCTCCTTATCCCTTCTTGTCTGTCCATGCCCCTCCTGGACCCTCCTTGTCCCTCCCTGTCCCTCCTTTTCCTTCCTTGTCCCTATTCGTCCCTCCTTGATCCTGCCTGCCCCTGCTTGTCCTTCCTAGTCCCTATTCGTCCCTCCTTGATCCTGCTTGTCCCTTCTTGTCCCTCATTGCCCCACCATGTCCCTCCTTTTCCCTCCTTGTCCCGTCTTGCCCTTCTTGTCACGCCTTGTCCCTGTTTGTCCCTCCTTGATCCTGCTTGTCCCTACTTGTCCCTGCTTGTCCCTTATTGCCCCTCATCGTCCCTTCTTGACCCTCCTTGTCCTTCCTTGTCCCTGTTTGTCCCTCCTTGATCCTGCTTGTCCCTCCTTGTACTTTCTTGTCCCTCCTTGTCCGTCCTTGTCCCTCCTTGTCACTCCTTTTCCCTCATTGCCCTTCATTGTCCCTTCTTGTCCCTACTTGTCGCTCCTTGACCCTCCTGGTCCCTCCTTGTCCCGTCTTGTCCCTCCTTGTCCCGCATTGTCCCTGTTTGTCCCTCCTTGATCCTGCTTGTCCCTAATTGTCCCCCCTTGTCCCGCCTTGACCCTCCTAGTCCTTCCTTGTCCCTATTTGTCCCTCCTTGATCCTGCTTGTCCCTCCTTGTCCCTTCTTGTCCCTACTTGTCCTCCTGGTCCCTCCTTGATCCTACTTGCCCCTCACTGCCCCTTCTTGGCCATCCTTGTCACTCCTTTTCCCTCATTGCCCTTCATTGTCCCTCCTTGTTCCACCTTTTCCCTCCATGACTCTCCTTTTCCCTCCTTATCCCTCCTTGTCACTCCTTGGCCATCCTTGTCTCTCCTTTCCCCTCCTGGTCCCTCCTTGTCTCTCCTTGTCCTCCTTGACCCTTCTTGTCCCTCATTGCCCCTCCTCGTCACTCCTTGTCCCTCCTTGTCCCTCCTTGGCCCTCCTTGTCCCTCCTTGTCCCTCCTTGTCACTCCTTGCCCCTCACTGTCCCTCCTCTTCCCTCCTGGTCCGTACTTGTCCCTCCTTGGCCCTCCATGTTCCTCATTTTCCCTGCTTGTCCCTCCTTGTCCCTCATTGCCCCTACTTTATCGTCCTTTTCCCTCCTTGTCCCTCCTTGCCCCTCCTAGAACCTGCTCGTACCTCCTTTTCCCTCCTTGCCCCTCCTTGACCCTCCTAGTCCCCGCTCATCCCTCCTTGTTCCTCCTGGTCCGTACTTGTCCCTCCTTGTCCCTCATTGGCCGTCCTGGCCCCTCCTTGTTTTTCCTTGTCACTCCTTTTCCCTGCTTTTCCCACCGTGTCTCTCCTTGTCCCTCCCTGACCCTCCTTGCCCCATCTTTTCTCTCCTTGTCCCTCAATATCCCTCCTTGTACCTCATTGTCCCTCCTGGTCCGTACTTGTCCCTCCTTGGCCATCCTTGTCTCTCCTTGTTCCTCCTTTCCCCTCCTGGTCCCTCCTTGTCACTCCTTGTCACTCCTTGTCCTCCTTGACCCTTCTTGTCCCTCATTGCCCCTCCTTGTCACTCCTTGTCCCTCATTGCCCCTCCTTGTCCCTCATTGCCCCTCATTGTCCCTCCTCTTCCCGCCTTGGCCCTCCTTGTTCCTCACTTTCCCTGCTTGTCCCTCCTTGTCCTCATTGCCCCTCCTTTATCCTCCTTTTCCCTCCTTGTCACTCCTTGTCCCTCCTTGCCCCTCCTAGTACCTGCTCGTACCTCCTTTTCCCTCCTTGCCCCTCCTTGACCCTCCTAGTCCCTCCAAGTCCCCGCTCATCCCTCCTTGTCCCTCCTGGTCCGTACTTGTCCCTCCTTGTCCCTCATTGTCCGTCCTGGTCCCTCCTTGTCCCTCATTGCCCCTCATTGTCCCTCCTTGTCGCTCCTTTCCCTCCTGGTCACTCCTTATCCCTCCATGTCACTCCTTGTATCTCCTTGTCTCTCCTTGCCCCTCCTTGTCCCTGCTTGTCCACCAATGTCCTTCCTTGTCCCTCCTTGACAATCCTAGTCCCTCCTTGTCCCTTCTTGTCTGTCCATGCCCCTCCTGGTCCCTCCTTGCTCCTCCTTGCCCCTTCTTTTCCCTCCTTGTCCCTCCTTGTTCCTCCTTGTCACTCCTTTCCCTCCTGGACCCTCCTTGTCCCTCCCTGTCCCTCCTTTTCCTTCCTTGTCCCTATTCGTCCCTCCTTGATCCTGCTTGTCCCTTCTTGTCCCTGCTTGTCTTTCCTTGTCCCTATTCGTCCCTCCTTGATCCTGCTTGTCCCTTCTTGTCCCTCATTGCCCCACCATGTCCCTCCTTTTCCCTCCTTGTCCCGTCTTGCCCTTCTTGTCCCGCCTTGTCCCTGTTTGTCCCTCCTTGATCCTGCTTGTCCCTACTTGTCCCTGCTTGTCCCTTATTGCCCCTCATTGTCCCTTCTTGACCCTCCTTGTCCTTCCTTGTCCCTGTTTGTCCCTCCTTGATCCTGCTTGTCCCTCCTTGTACCTTCTTGTCCCTCCTTGTCCCTACTTGTCCCTCATTGACCCTCCTGGTCCCTCCTTTCTCCTACTTGCCCCTCATTGGCCCTCCTTGTCACTCCTTTTCCCTCATTGCCCTTCATTGTCCCTCCTTTTCCCTCCTTGTCTTTCCTTGTCCCTCCTTGTCCCGCCTTGTCCCTGTTTGTCCCTCCTTGATCCTGCTTGTCCTTCCTTGTCTCTGTTTGTCCCTCCTTGATCCTGCTTGTCCCTCCTTGTCCCTTCTTGTCCCTCCTTGAATCTCCTTGACCCTCCTTGCTCCTACTTGCCCTCATTGCCCCTCCTTGTCACTCCTTTTCCCTCATTGCCCTTCATTGTCCCTCCTTGTTCCACCTTTTCCCTCCTTGTCCGTCCTTGTCCCTCCTTGTCCCTCCTTGTCCCTCCTTGTCCCTCCTTGTCACTCCTTGCCCCTCATTGTCCCTCCTCTTCCCTCCTGGTCCGTACTTGTCCCTCCTTGGCCCTCCTTGTTCCTCATTTTCCCTTTTTGTCCCTCCTTGATCCTGCTTGTCCTTCCTTGTCTCAATTTGTCCCTCCTTGATCCTGCTTGATCCTGCTTGTCCCTCCTTGTCCCTCCTTGAATCTCCTTGACCCTCCTGGTCCCTCCTTGCTCCTACTTGCCCTCATTGCCCCTCCTTGGCCCTCCTTGTCACTCCTTTTCCTTCATTGCCCTTCATTGTCCCTCCTTGTTCCACCTTTTTCCCTCCTTGTCCGTCCTTGTCCCTCCTTGTCCCTCCTTGTCCCTCCTTGTCCCTCCTTGTCCCTCCTTGTCTCTCCTTGTCCCTCCCTGACCCTCCTTGCCCCATCTTTTCTCTCCTTGTCCCTCATTATCCCTCCTTGTACCTCATTGTCCCTCCTGGTCCGTACTTGTCCCTCCTTGTCCCTTCTTGACCCCCCTAGTCCCTGCTCGTCCCTCCTTGTCACTCATTGTCACTCCTTGACACTCCTTGTCCCTCCTTGTTTCTCCTTGTCACACCTTGTCACACCTTCTCCCTCCTTTTCCCTCAATGCCTCCTTGCCCTCCTTTTCCCTCCTTGTTCCTCCTTGCCACTCCTTTTCCCAGCTTGTCCCTTCTTGACCCCCCTAGTCCCTGCTCGTCCCTAATTGTCCCTCCTGGTTTCTCCTTGTCACACCTTGTCACTCTTTTTCCCTCCTTTCCCCTCCTTGTCTCTCCATGCCCCTCCTGGTCACTCCCTGCTCCTCCTTGCCCCTTCTTTTCCCTCCTTGTTCCTCCTTGTCACTCCTTTCCCTCCTTTACCCTCCTGGTCCCTTCTTGTCACTCCTTGTCCCTCCGTGACACTCCTTGTCCCTCCCTGTCCCTCCTTGTCCTTCCTTGTCCGTATTTGTCCCTCCTTGATCCTGCTTGTCCCTGCTGGTCCCCCAGTGCCCCTTCATGTCCCTCATTGCCCCTCCATGTACCTCCTTATCCCTCCTGGTCCCGTCTTGTCCCTCCTTGTCCCGCCTTGTCCATGTTTGTCCCGCCTTGACCCTCCTAGTCCTTCCTTGTCCCTGTTTGTCCCTCCTTGATCCTGCTTGTCCCTTCTTGTCCCTACTTGTCGCTCCTTGACCCTCCTGGTCCCTCCTTGTCCCGTCTTGTCCCTCCTTGTCCCGCATTGTCCCTGTTTGTCCCTCCTTGATCCTGCTTGTCCCTAATTGTCCCTCCTTGTCCCGCCTTGACCCTCCTAGTCCTTCCTTGTCCCTGTTTGTCCCTCCTTGATCCTGCTTGTCCCTCCTTGTCCCTTCTTGTCCCTACTTGTCGCTCCTTGACCTTCCTGGTCCCTCCTTGATTCTACTTGCCCCTCACTGCCCCTTCTTGGCCCTCCTTGTCACTCCTTTTCCCTCATTGCCCTTCATTGTCCCTCCTTGTTCCACCTTTTCCCTCCATGACTCTCCTTTTCCCTCCTTTCCCTGCTTATCCCACCTTGTCACTCCTTGTCTTTCCTTGTCCCTCATTTGTCCTCCTTTTCCCTCCTTGTCCCTCCCTGACCCTCCCTGCCCCATCTTTTCTCAACTTGTCCCTCATTATCCCTCCTGGTCCGTACTTGTCCCTCCTTGTCACTCCCTGCCCTCCTTGGCCATCCTTGTCTCTCCTTGTTCCTCCTTTCCCCTCCTGGTCCCTCCTTGTCTCTCCTTGTCCTTCTTGTCCCTCATTGCCCCTCCTCGTCACTCCTTTTACCTCCTTGCCCCTCCTTGTCCCTCCTTGTCCCTCCTTGTCCCTCCTTGTCCCTCCTTGTCCCTCCTTGTCCGTCCTTGTCCCTCCTTGTCCCTCCTTGTCACTCCTTGCCCCTCATTGTCCCTCCTCTTCCCTCCTGGTCCGTACTTGCCCTCCTTGGCCCTCCTTGTTCCTCATTTTCCCTGCTTGTCCCTGCTTGTCCCTCATTGCCCCTACTTTATCCTCCTTTTCCCTCCTTGTCACTCCTTGTCCCTCCTTGCCCCTCCTAGTACCTGCTCGTACCTCCTTTTTCCTCCGTGCCCCTCCTTGACGCTCCTAGTCCCCGCTCATCCCTCCTTGTTCCTCCTGGTCCGTACTTGTCCCTCCTTGTGCCTCCTTGTCCCTCATTGGCCGTCCTGGTCCCTCCTTGTCCCTCCTTGTTTTTCCTTGTCACTCCTTTTCCCTGCTTTTCCCTCCGTGTCTCTCCTTGTCCCTCCCTGACCCTCCTTGCCCCATCTTTTCTCTCCTTGTCACTCATTATCCCTCCTTGTACCTCATTGTCCCTCCTGGTCCGTACTTGTCCCTCCTTGTCCCTCCTTGGCCATCCTTGGCCATCCTTGTCTCTCCTTGTTCCTCCTTTCCCCTCCTGGTCCCTCCTTGTCTCTCCTTGTCCTCCTTGACCCTTCTTGTCCCTCATTGCCCATCCTTGTCACTCCTTTTACCTCCTTGCCCCTCCTAGTACCTGCTCGTACCTCCTTTTCCCTCCTTGCCCCTCCTTGGCCATCCTAGTCCCTCATAGTCCCCGCTCATCCCTCCTTGTCCCTCCTGGTCCGTACTTGTCCCTCATTGTCCGTCCTGGTCCCTCCTTGTCCCTCATTGCCCCTCATTGTCCCTCCTTGTTCCTCCTTGTCGCTCCTTTCCCTCCTGGTCCCTCCTTATCACTCCATGTCACTCCTTGTATCTCCTTGTCTCTCCTTGCCCCTCCTTGTCCCTGCTTGTCCACCATTGTCCTTCCTTGTCCCTCCTTGACAATCCTAGTCCCTCCTTGTCCCTTCTTGTCTGTCCATGCCCCTCCTGGTCCCTCATTGCCCCACCATGTCCCTCCTTTTCCCTCCTTGTCCCGTCTTGCCCTTCTTGTGCCGTCTTGCCCCTGTTTGTCCCTCCTTGATCCTGCTTGTCCCTACTTGTCCCTGCTTGTCCCTTATTGCCCCTCATTGTCCCTTCTTGTCACTCCTTTTCCCTCCTTTTCCCTCCTTTACCCTCCTTGGCCCTCCTTGTCCCTCCTGGTCCCTCCTTGTCCCTCTTTGTCCGTCCTTGTCCCTCCTTGTCCCTACTTGTCCCTCCTTGACCCTCCTGGTCCCTCCTTTCTCCTACTTGCCCCTCATTGGCCCTCCTTGTCACTCATTTTCCCTCATTGCCCTTCATTGTCCCTCCTTTTCCCTCCTTGTCTTTCCTTGTCCCGCCTTGTCCCGGTTTGTACCTCCTTGATCCTGCTTGTCCTTCCTTGTCTCTGTTTGTCCCTCCTTGATCCTGCTTGTCCCTCCTTGAATCTCCTTGACCCTCCTGGTCCCTCCTTGCTCCTACTTGCCCTCATTGCCCCTCCTTGGCCCTCCTTGTCACTCCTTTTCCCTCATTGCCCTTCATTGTCCCTCCTTGTTCCACCTTTTCCTTCCTTTCCCTCCTTGTCCCTCCTTTCCCTGCTTTTCCCTCATTGTCCCTCCTTGTCTTTCCTTGTCCCTCCTTGTCCCTCCTTATCCCTGCTTGTCCCTCCTGGTCCCTCGTTGTCCGTACTTATCCCTCCTTGTCCCTCCTTGTCTCTCCTTGTCCCTCATTGCCCCTAATTGTCCCTCCTGGTCCCTCCTTGCTCTTCATTATCCCTTCTTTTCCCTCCTTGTCCCTCGTTATCCCTCCTTGTCCCTCCTGGTCCGAACTTGTCCCTTATTGCCCCTCATTGTCCCTCCTTGTTCCTCCTTGTTCCTCCTTGGCCCTCCATTTCCCTCTTTGTCCCTTCATTTCCCTCCTTGTCCCTCCTTGCCCGTCCTTGTCCCTACTTGTCCCTCCCTGTCCCTCCTTGTCCCTATTTGTCCCTCCTTGATCCTGCTTGTCCCTCATTGCCCCTCCATGCCCATCCTTATCCCTCCTTGTCACTCCTTGACCCTCCTGGTCCGTACTTATCCCTCCTTGTCCCTCCTTGTCTCTCCTTGTCCCTCATTGCCCCTAATTGTCCCTCCTGGTCCCTCCTTGCTCTTCATTGCCCCTTCTTTTCCCTCCTTGTCCCTCCTGGTCCGTGCTTGTCCCTTCTTGTCCCTTATTGCCCCTCATTGTCCCTCCTTGTTCCTCCTTGGCCCTCCTTTTCCCTCCTTGTCCCTTCATGTCCCTGCTTGTCCCTCCTTGCCCGTCCTTGTCCCTACTTGCCCCTCCCTGTCCCTCCTTGTCCCTCCTTGACCATCCTTGTCCCTCCTGGTCCGTACTTATCCCTCCTTGTCTCTCTTTGTCCCTCATTGCCCCTAATTGTCCCTCCTGGTCCCTCCTTGCTCTTCATTGCCCCTTCTTTTCCCTCCTTGTCCCTCTTATCCCTCCTTGTCCCTCCTGGTCCGTACCAGTCCCTCCTTGTCCCTTATTGCCCCTCATTGTCCCTCCTTGTTCCTCCTGGGCCCTCCTTCTCCCTCCTTGTGCCTTCATGTCCCTGCTTGTCCCTCCTTGCCCGTCCTTGTCCCTCCCTGTCCCTCCTTGTCCTTCCTTGTCCCTATTTGGCCCTCCTTGATCCTGCTTGTCCCTCATTGCCCCTCCATGCCCATCCTTATCCCGCCTTTTCCCTCCTTGTCCCGCCTTGTCCCTGTTTGTCCCTCCTTGATCCTGCTTGTCCCTACTTGTCCCTCCTTGTCCCTCGTTGTCCTTCCTTGACCCTCCTTGTCCTTCCTTGTCCCTGTTTGTCCCTACTTGATCCTGCTTGTCCCTTCTTGTCCCTCCTTGTCCCTACTTGTCCCTCCTTGTCACTCCTTGACCCTCCTTGACCCTCCTTGACCCTCCTGGTCCCTCCTTGCTCCTACTTGCCCCTCATTGCCCCTCCTTGTCACTCCTTTTCCCTCATTGCCCCTCATTGTCCCTTCTTGTTCCTCCTTTTCCCTCCTTGTCTTTCCTTGTCACTCCTTTTCCCTCCTTTCCTTGCTTTTCCCTCCTTGTTTTTCCTTGTCCCTCCTTTCCTTGCTTTTCCCTCCTTGTCTTTCATTGTCCCTACTTGTCCCTGCTTGTCCCTCCTTATCCCTGCTTGTCCCTCCTAGTCCCTCCTTGTCCCTCCTTGTCCCTCCTTGTCCCTCCTTGCTCCTTCTTGTCCCTCCTTGTCCGTCGTTGTCCCTCCTTGTCCCTCCTTGTCACTCCTTGACCCTCCTTGACCCTCCTTGTCCCTCCTTGACCCTCCTTGTCCCTCGTGGACCGTACTTATCCCTCCTTGTCCCTCATTGCCCCTAATTGTCCCTCCTGGTCCCTCCTTGCTCTTCATTGCCCCTTCATTTCCCTCCTTGCCCCTCCTTGTTCCTCCTTGTCACTCCCTTTCCTCCTTGTCCCTCATTGCCCCTCATTGTCCCTCCTTGTTCCTCCTTTTCCTCCTTTCCCTCCTTTTCCCTCATGGTCCCTCCTTGTCCCTCATTGCCCCTCATTGTCCCTCCTTGTTCCTCCTTTTCCCTCATGGTCCCTCCTGGTCCCTCCTTGTCTCTCCTTGACCCTTCTTCCTACTTGCCCCTCATTGCCAATCCTTGTCACTCCTTTCCCCTCATTGCTTTTCATTGTCCCTCCTTTTCCCTCCTTGTCCCTCCTTTCCTTGCTTTTCCCTCCTTGTCCCTCCTTTTGTTTCCTTTCCTTGCTTTTCCCTCCTTGTCCCTCCTTGTCCTTCCTTGTCCCTCCTTGTCCTTCCTTGTCCCTCCTTTCCTTGCTTTTCCCTCCTTGTCTTTCATTGTCCCTACTTGTCCCTCCTTGTCCCTCCTTGTCCCTCCTTATCCCTGCTTGTCCCTCCTGGTCCCTCCTGGTCCCTCCTTGCTCCTCCTTGTCCCTCCTTTTCCGTCGTTTTCCCTCCTTGTCCCTCCTTGTCACTTCTTGACCCTCCTTGTCCCTCTTTGTCCCTCCTTGACCCTCCTTGTCCCTCCTGGACCGTTCTTATCCATCCTTGTCCCTCATTGCCCCTAATTGTCCCTCCTGGTCCCTCCTTGATCTTCATTGCCCCTTCTTTTCCCTCCTTGCCCCTCCTTGTTCCTCCTTGTCACTCCCTTCCCTCCTGGTCCCTCCTTGTCCCTCCTGGTCCCTCCTGGTCCCTGATTGGCCCTCCTTGTCCCTTCTTATCCCTCATTGCCCCTCCTCGTCACTCCTTTTACCTCCTTGTCCCTCCTTGGCCCTCCTTGCCCCTCCTTGTCCCACCTTGTCCCTCCTTGTCCCTCCTTGTCACTCCTTGCCCCTCATTGTCCCTCCTTGTCCCTCCTGGTCCGTACTTGTCCCTCATTTTCCCTGCTTGTCCCTCCTTGTCCCTCATTACCCTCCTTTATCCTCCTTTTCCCTCCTTGTCCCTCCTTGCCCCTCCTAGTTCCTGCTCGTACCTCCTTTTCCCTCCTTGCCCCTCCTTGACCCACCTAGTCCCTCCTAGTCCCCGCTCATCCCTCCTTGTTCCTCCTGGTCCGTACTTGTCCCTCCTTGTGCCTCCTTGTCCCTCATTGTCCGTCATGGTCCCTCCATGTCCCTTCTTGTTTTTCCTTGTCACTCCTTTTCCCTCCTTGTGTCTCCTTGTCCCTCCTTGATCCTCATTGTACCTGCTTGGCCCTCCATGTCCCCCCTCGTCACTCCTTTCTCTCCTTGTCCCTCCTTGACCCTCATTGACCCTCCTTGACCCTCCTTGTCCCTCCTGGTCCCTCCTTGTCTCTCCTTGTCCTCCTTAACCCTTCTTGTCCCTCATTGCCCCTCCTTGTCACTCCTTTTACCTCCTTGTCCCTCCTTGTCCCTCATTGCCCCTCATTGTCCCCCCTCTTCCCTCCTTGGCCATCCTTGTTCCTCATTTTCCCTGCTTGTCCCTCCTTGTCCCTCATTGCCCCTCCTTTATCCTCCTTTTCCATCCTTGTCACTCCTTGTCCCTCCTTGCCCCTCCTAGTACCTGCTCGTACCTCCTTTTCCCTTCTTGCCCCTCCTTGACCCTCCTAGTCCCACCTAGTCCCCGCTCATCCCTCCTTGTCGCTCCTGGTCCGTACTTGTCCCTCCTTGTGCCTCCTTGTCCCTCATTCTCCGTCCTGGTCCCTCATTGCCCCTCATTGTCCCTCCTTGTTCCTCCTTGTCGCTCCTTTCCCTCCTGGTCCCTCCTTATCCCACCATGTCACTCCTTGTATCTCCTTGTCTCTCCTTGCCCTTCCTTGTCCCTGCTTGGCCACCATTGTCCTTCCTTGTCCCTCCTTGACAATCATAGTCCCTCCTTGTCCCTTCTTGTCTGTCCATGCCCCTCCTTGCTCCTCCTTGCCCCCTCTTTTCCCTCCTTGTCCCTCCTTGTTCCTCCTTTCCCTCCTGGACCCTCCTTGCCCCTCCCTGTCACTCCTTTTCCTTCCTTGTCCCTATTCGTCCCTCCTTGATCCTGCTTGTCCCTTCTTGTCCCTGCTTGTCCTTCCTTGTCCCTATTCGTCCCTCCTTGATCCTGCTTGTACCTTCTTGTCCCTCATTGCCCCTCCATGTCCCTCCTTGTCCCGTCTTGTAACTTCTTGTCCCGCCTTGTCCCTGTTTGTCCCTCCTTGATCCTGCTTGTCCCTACTTGTCCCTCCTTGTCGCTTATTGCCCCTCATTGTCCCTTCTTGACCCTCCTTGTCCTTCCTTGTCCCTGTTTGTCCCTCCTTGATCCTGCTTGTCCCTCCTTGTACCTTCTTGTCCCTACTTGTCCCTCCTTGACCCTCCTGGTCCCTCCTTTCTCCTACTTGCCCCTCATTGGCCCTCCTTGTCACTCCTTTTCCCTCATTGTCCCTCCTGGTCCGTACTTGTCCCTCCTTGTCCCTTATTGCCCCTCATTGTCCCTCCTTGGCCCTCCTTGTCTCTTCATGTCCCTGCTTGACCCTCCTTGTCCCTCCTTGTCCATCCTTGTCCCTATTTGTCCCTCCTTGTCACTCCTTGACCATCCTTGTCCCTCCTTGTCCCTCCTTGTCACTCCTGGTCCGTACTTATCCCTCCTTGTCCCTCCTTGCCTCTCTTTGTCCCTCATTGCCCCTAATTGTCCCTTCTGTCCCTCGTTATCCCTCCTTGTCCCTCCTGGTCCGTACTTTTCCCTCCTTGTCCCTTATTGTCCCTCATTGTCCCTCCTTGTTCCTCCTTGGCCCTCCTTTTCCCTCCATGTCCCTTCATGTCCCTGCTTGTCCGTCCTTGTCCCTCCCTGTCCCTCCCTGTCCCTCCCTGTCCCTCCTTGTCCTTCCTTGTCCCTATTTGGCCCTCCTTGATCCTGCTTGTCCCTCATTGCCCCTCCATGCCCATCCTTATCCCTCCTTGTCCCGCCTTGTCCCTGTTTGTCCCTCCTTGATCCTGCTTGTCCCTACTTGTCCCTCCTTGTCCCTCATTGTCCTTCCTTGACCCTCCTTGTCCTTCCTTGTCCCTGTTTGTCCCTACTTGATCCTGCTTGTCCCTCCTTGTCCCTTCTTGTCCCTCCTTGTCCCTCCTTGTCCCTCCTTGACCCTCCTTTTCCCTCATTGCCCTTCATTGTCCCTTCTTGTTACTCCTTTTCCCTCCTTGTCTTTCCTTGTCAATCCTTTTCCCTCCTTTCCTTGCTTTTCTCTCCTTGTCCCTCCTTGTCTTTCATTGTCCCTTCTTGTCACTCCTTGTCCCTCCTTATCCCTGCTTGTCCCTCCTGGTCCCTCCTAGTCCCTCCTTGTCCGTCGTTGTTCGTCGTTGTCCCTCCTTGTCCCTCCTTGTCACTTCTTGACCCTCCTTGTCCCTCCTTGACCCTCCTTGTCCCTCCTGGACCGTTCTTATCCCCCCTTGTCCCTCATTGCCCCTAATTGTCCCTCCTGGTCCCTCCTTGCTCTTCATTGCCCCTTCTTTTCCCTCCTTGCCCCTCCTTGTTCCTCCTTGTCAATCTCTTCCCTCCTTGTCCCTCATTGTCTCTCCTTGTTCCTCCTTTCCCTCCTTTTCGCTCATGGTCCCTCCTTGTCCCTCATTGCCCCTCATTGTCCCCCCTTGTTCCTCCTTTCCCTCCTTTTCCCTCCTGGTCCCTCCTTGTCTCTCCTTGACGCTTCTTCCTACTTGCCCCTCATTGCCTATCCTTGTCACTCCTTTCCCCTCATTGCTTTTCATTGTCCCTCCATGTTCCTCCTTTTCCCTCCTTGTCTTTCCTTGTCCCTTCTTTTCGTTGCTTTTCCCTCCTTGTCCCTCCTTGTCCTTCATTGTCCCTCCTTTCCTTGCTTTTCCCTCCTTGTCCCTCCTTGTCTTTCATTGTCCCTACTTGTCCCTCCTTATCCCTGCATGTCCCTCCTGGTCCCTCCAAGTCACTCCTTGTCTCTCCTTGCTCCTCCTTGTCCCTCCTTTTCCGTCGTTGTCCCTCCTTGTCACTTCTTGACCCTGCTTGTCCCTCTTTGTCCCTCCTTGACCCTCCTTGTCCCTCCTGGACCGTTCTTATCCCTCCTTGTCCCTCATTGCCCCTAATTGACCCTCCTGGTCCATCCTTGCTCTTCATTGCCCCTCCTTGCCCTCATTGTCCCACCTTGTTCCTCCTTGTCACTCACTTCCCTCCAGGTCCCTCCTTGTCCCTCCTGGTCCCTCCTGGTACCTTCTTGTCCCTCCTTGTCCCTCCTTGTCCCTCCTTGACCCTCCTTGTTCCTCCTTGCCCCTCCTTTTCCCTCCTTGTCCCTGCTTGTCCCTCCTTGTCCCTCCTTATCCCTGCATGTCCCTCCTGGTCCCTCCTAGTCTATCCTTGTCTCTGCTTGCTCCTCCTTGTCCTTCCTTTTCCGTCGCTGTCCCTCCTTGTCACTTCTTGACCCTCCTTGTCCCTCCTTGACCCTCCTTGACCCTCCTGGACCGTTCTTATCCCTCCTTGTCCCCCATTGCCCCTAATTGTCCCTCCTGGTCCCTCCTTGCTCTTCATTGCCCCTCCTTGCCCCTCATTGTCTCACCTTGTTCCTCCTTGTCACTCACTTCCCTCCAGGTCCCTCCTTGTCCCTCCTGGTCCCTCCTGGTACCTTCTTGTCCCTCCTCGTCCCTCCTTGTTCCTCCTTGCCCCTCCTTTTCCCTCCTTGTCCCTTCTTGACCCCCCTAGTCCCTGCTCGTCCCTCCTTGTCACTCATTGTCACTCCTTGACACTCCTTGTCCCTCCTTGTTTCTCCTTGTCACACCTTGTCACTCCTTTTCCCTCTTTGCCTCCTTGCCCCTCCTTTTCCCTCCTTGTCCATCCTTGTTCCTCCTTGCCCCTCCTTTTCCCTCCTTGTCCCTTCTTGACCCCCCTAGTGCCTGCTCGTCCCTCCTTGTCCCTCCTGGTTTCTCCTTGTCACTCCTTTTCCCTCCTTTCCCCTCCTTGTCTCACCATGCACCTCCTGGTCACTCCTTGCTCCTCCTTGCCCCTTCTTTTCCCTCCTTGTCCCTCCTTGATCCTGCTTGTTCCTCCTTGTCTCTTCTTGTCCCTCCGTGACACTCCTTGTCCCTCCTGGTCCGTACTTGTCCCTCCCTGTCCCTCCTTGTCCCTCCTGGTCCGTACTTATCCCTCCTTGTCCCTCCTTGTCCCTCCTTGTCACTCATTGCCCCTAATTGTCCCTCCTGGTCCCTCCTTGCTCTTCATTGCCCCTTCTTTTCCCTCCTTGTCCCTCGTTATCCCTCCTTGTCCCTCCTTGCTCCTTCTTGTCCCTCCTTGTCCGTCGTTGTTCCTCCTTGTAACTCCTTGTCACTCCTTGTCCCTCCTGGACCGTTCTTATCCCTCCTTGTCCCTCATTGCCCCTAATTGTCCCTCCTGGTCCCTCCTTGCCCTTCATTTCCCTCCTTGCCCCTCCTTGTTCCTCCTTGTCACTCCCTTTCCTCCTTGTCCCTCATTGACCCTACTTTTCCCTCATGGTCCCTCCTTGTCCCTCATTGCCCCTCATTGTCCCTCCTTGTTCCTCCTTTTCCCTCATGGTCCCTCCTGATCCCTCCTTGTCTCTCCTTGACCCTTCTTCCTACTTGCCCCTCATTGCCAATCCTTGTCACTCCTTTCCCCTCATTGCTTTTCATTGTCCCTGCTTGTTCCTCCTTTTCCCTCCTTGTCCCTCCTTTTCCCTCCTTTCCTTGCTTTTCCCTCCTTGTCCCTCCATGTCCTTCCTTGTCCCTCCTTGTCCTTCCTTGTCCCTCCTTTCCTTGCTTTTCCCTCCTTGCCCCTCCTTGTCTTTCATTGTCCCTACTTGTCCCTCCTTGTCCCTCCTTATCCCTGCTTGTCCCTCCTGGTCCCTCCTAGTCCCTCCTTGCTCCTCCTTGTCCTCCTTAACCCTTCTTGTCCCTCATTGCCCCTCCTTGTCACTCCTTTTACCTCCTTTTCCCTCATTGCCCCTCATTGTCCCTCCTCTTCCCTCCTTGGCCATCCTTGTTCCTCATTTTCCCTGCTTGTCCCTCCTTGTCCCTCATTGCCCCTCCTTTATCCTCCTTTATCCTCCTTTTCCCTCCTTGTCACTCCTTGTCCCTCCTTGCCCCTCCTAGTACCTGCTCGTACCTCCTTTTCCCTTCTTGCCCCTCCTAGTCCCACCTAGTCCCCGCTCATCCCTCCTTGTCCCTCCTGGTCCGTACTTGTCCCTCCTTGTGCCTCCTTGTCCCTCATTCTCCGTCCTGGTCCCTCATTGCCCCTCATTGTCCCTCCTTGTTCCTCCTTGTCGCTCCTTTCCCTCCTGGTCCCTCCTTATCCCTCCATGTCACTCCTTGTATCTCCTTGTCTCTCCTTGCCCTTCCTTGTCCCTGCTTGGCCACCATTGTCCTTCCTTGTCCCTCCTTGAAAATCATAGTTCTCCTTGTCCCTTCTTGTCTGTCCATGCCCCTCCTGGTCCCTCCTTGCTCCTCCTTGCCCCTTCTTTTCCCTCCTTGTCCCTCCTTGTTCCTCCTTGTCACTCCTTTCCCTCCTGGACCCTCCTTGCCCCTCCCTGTCCCTCCTTTTCCTTCCTTGTCCCTATTCGTCCCTCCTTGATCCTGCTTGTCCCTTCTTGTCCCTGCTTGTCCTTCCTTGTCCCTATTCGTCCCTCCTTGATCCTGCTTATACCTTCTTGTCCCACATTGCCCCTCCATGTCCCTCCTTTTCCCTCCTTGTCCCTTCTTGTCCCGCCTTGTCCTGTTTGTCCCTCCTTGATCCTGCTTGTCCCTACTTGTCCCTCCTTGTCGCTTATTGCCCCTCATTGTCCCTTCTTGACCCTCCTTGTCCTTCCTTGTCCCTGTTTGTCCCTCCTTGATCCTGCTTGTCCCTCCTTGTACCTTCTTGTCCCTCCTTGTCCCTACTTTTCCCTCCTTGACCCTCCTGGTCCCTCCTTTCTCCTACTTGCCCCTCATTGGCCCTCCTTGTCACTCCTTTTCCCTCATTGCCCTTCATTGTCCCTTCTTTTCCCTCCTTGTCTTTCCTTGTCCCGCCTTGTCCCTGTTTGTCCCTCCTTGATCCTGCTTGTCCTTCCTTGTCTCTGTTTGTCCCTCCTTGATCCTGCTTGTCCCTCCTTGTACCTTCTTATC
The DNA here is from genome assembly GCA_947397865.1 of Polietes domitor. Classification (NCBI taxonomy): domain Eukaryota; kingdom Metazoa; phylum Arthropoda; class Insecta; order Diptera; family Muscidae; genus Polietes; species Polietes domitor. The sequence goes on from OX377623.1 coordinate 8,047,858, forward strand.
CCTGCTTGTCCCTCCTGGTCCCTCCTGGTCCCTCCTTGTCAATCGTTGCCCCTCGTTGTCCGCACTTATCCCTCCTTGTCCCTCCTTGTCTCTCCTTGTCCCTCATTGCCCCAAATTGTCCCTCCTGGTTCCTCCTTGCTCTTCATTGCCCCTTCTTTTCCCTCCTTGTCCCTCGTTATCCCTCCTTGTCCCTCCTGGTCCGAACTTGTCCCTTATTGCCCTCATTGTCTCTCCTTGTTCCTCCTTGTTCCTCCTTGATCCTGCTTGTCCCTCATTGCCCCACCATGCCCATCCTTATCCCTCCTTGTAACTCCTTGACCCTCATTGTCCCTCCTGGTCCGTACTTATCCCTCCTTGTCCCTCATTGCCCCTAATTGTCCCTCCTGGTCCCTCCTTGCTCTTCATTGCCCCTTCTTTTCCCTCCTTGTCCCTCGTTATCCATCCTTGTCCCTCCTGGTCCGTACTTGTCCCTCCTTGTCCCTTATTGCCCCTCATTGTCCCTCCTTGTTCCTCCTTGGCCCTCCTTGTCTCTTCATGTCCCTGCTTGACCCTCCTTGTCCCTCCTTGTCCATCCTTGACCATCCTTGTCCCTATTTGTCCCTCCTTGTCACTCCTTGACCCTCCTTGTCCCTCCTTGTCACTCCTGGTCCGTACTTATCCCTCCTTGTCCCTCCTTGCCTCTCTTTGTCCCTCATTGCCCCTAATTGTCCCTCCTGGTCCCTCCTTGCTCTTCATTCCCCTTCTTTTCCCTCCTTGTCCCTCGTTATCCCTCCTTGTCCCTCCTGGTCCGTACTTTTCCCTCCTTGTCCCTTATTGCCCCTCATTGTCCCTCCTTGTTCCTCCTTGGCCCTCCTTTTCCCTCCATGTCCCTTCATGTCCCTCCCTGTCCCTCCTTGTCCCTCCCTGTCCCTCCTTGTCCTTCCTTGTCCCTATTTGGCCCTCCTTGATCCTGCTTGTCCCTCATTGCCCCTCCATGCCCATCCTTATCCCTCCTTGTCCCGCCTTGTCCCTGTTTGTCCCTGTTTGTCCCTCCTTGATCCTGCTTGTCCCTCCTTGTCCCTCATTGTCCTTCCTTGACCCTCCTTGTCCTTCCTTGTCCCTGTTTGTCCCTACTTGATCCTGCTTGTCCCTCCTTGTCCCTTCTTGTCCCTCCTTGTCCCTACTTGTCCCTCCTTGTCCCTCCTTGACCCTCCTTGACCCTCCTTGACCCTCCTTTTCCCTCATTGCCCTTCATTGTCCCTTCTTGTTCCTCCTTTTCCCTCCTTGTCTTTCCTTGTCAATCCTTTTCCCTCCTTTCCTTGCTTTTCCCTCCTTGTCTCTCCTTGTCCCTCCTTTCCTTGCTTTTCTCTCCTTGTCCCTCCTTGTCTTTGATAGTCCCTTCTTGTCCCTCCTTATCCCTGCTTGTCCCTCCTAGTCCCTCCTTGTCCGTCGTTGTTCGTCGTTGTCCCTCCTTGTCCGTCGTTGTTCGTCGTTGTCCCTCCTTGTCCCTCCTTGTCACTTCTTGACCCTCCTTGTCCTTCCTTGACCCTCCTTGTCCCTCCTGGACCGTTCTTATCCCCCCTTGTCCCTCATTGCCCCTAATTGTCCCTCCTGGTCCCTCCTTGCTCTTCATTGCCCCTTCTTTTCCCTCCTTGCCCCTCCTTGCCCCTCCTTGTTCCTCCTTGTCACTCTCTTCCCTCCTTGTCCCTCATTGCCCCTCATTGTCCCTCATTGTCCCTCCTTGTTCCTCCTTTCCGTCCTTTTCGCTAATGGTCCCTCCTTGTCCCTCATTGCCCCTCATTGTCCCCCCTTGTTCCTCCTTTCCCTCCTGGTCCCTCCTTGTCTCTCCTTGACCCTTCTTCCTACTTGCCCCTCATTGCCTATCCTTGTCACTCCTTTCCCCTCATTGCTTTTCATTGTCCCTCCATGTTCCTCCTTTTCCCTCCTTGTCTTTCCTCGTCCCTTCTTTTCGTTGCTTTTCCCTCCTTGTCTCTCCTTGTCCTTCATTGTCCCTCCTTTCCTTGCTTTTCCCTCCTTGTCACTCCTTGTCTTTCATTGTCCCTACTTGTCCCTCCTTATCCCTCCTGGTCCCTCCTAGTCACTCCTTGCTCCTCCTTGTCCCTCCTTTTCCGTCGTTGTCCCTCCTTGTCACTTCTTGACCCTCCTTGTCCCTCTTTGTCCCTCCTTGACCCTCCTTGTCCCTCCTGGACCGTTCTTATCCCTCCTTGTCCCTCATTGCCCCTAATTGTCCCTCCTGGTCCATCCTTGCTCTTCATTGCCCCTCCTTGCCCCTCATTGTCCCACCTTGTTCCTCCTTGTCACTCACTTCCCTCCAGGTCCCTCCTTGTCCCTCCTGGTCCCTCCTGGTACCTTCTTGTCCCTCCTTGACCCTCCTTGTTCCTCCTTGCCCCTCCTTTTCCCTCCTTGTCCCTGCTTGTCCCTCCTTGTCCCTCCTTATCCCTGCATGTCCCTCCTGGTCCCTACTAGTCCATCCTTGTCTCTCCTTGCTCCTCCTTGTTCCTCCTTTTCCGTCTTTGTCCCTCCTTGTCACTTCTTGACCCTCCTTGTCCCTCTTTGTCCCTCCTTGACCCTCCTTGTCCCTCCTGGACCGTTCTTATCCCTCCTTGTCCCTCATTGCCCCTAATTGTCCCTCCTGGTCCATCCTTGCTCTTCATTGCCCCTCCTTGCCCCTCATTGTCCCACCTTGTCACTCACTTCCCTCCAGGTCCCTCCTTGTCCCTCCTGGTACCTTCTTGTCCCTCCTTGTCCCTCCTTGACCCTCCTAGTTCCTCCTTGCCCCTCCTTTTCCCTCCTTGTCCCTGCTTGTCCCTCCTTGTCCCTCCTTATCCCTGCATGTCCCTCCTGGTCCCTACTAGTCCATCCTTGTCTCTCCTTGCTCCTCCTTGTCCCTCCTTTTCCGTCGTTGTCCCTCCTTGTCACTTCTTGACCCTCCTTGACCCTCCTTGTTCCTCCTTGCCCCTCCTTGCCCCTCCTTTTCCCTCCTTGTCCCTGCTTGTCCCTCCTTGTCCCTCCTTATCCCTGCATGTCCCTCCTGGTCCCTACTAGTCCATCCTTGTCTCTCCTTGCTCCTCCTTGTCCCTCCTTTTCCGTCGTTGTCCCTCCTTGTCACTTCTTGACCCTCCTTGTCCCTCTTTGTCCCTCCTTGACCCTCCTTGTCCCTCCAGGTCCCTCCTGGTCCCTCCTGGTACCTTCTTGTCCCTCCTTGTCCCTCCTTGTCCCTCCTTGTCCCTCCTGGTCCCTCCTGGTACCTTCTTGTCCCTCCTTGTCCCTCCTCGTCCCTCCTTGACCCTCCTTGTTCCTCCTTGCCCCTCCTTTTCCCTCCTTGTCCCTTCTTGACCCCCCTAGTCCCTGCTCGTCCCTCCTTGTCACTCATTGTCACTCCTTGACACTCCTTGTCCCTCCTTGTTTCTCCTTGTCACACCTTGTCACTCCTTTTCCCTCTTTGCCTCCTTGCCCCTCCATTTCCCTCCTTGTCCATCCTTGTTCCTCCTTGCCCCTCCTTGACCCTCCTAGTCCCTCCAAGTCCCCGCTCATCCCTCCTTGTCCCTCCTGGTCCGTACTTGTCCCTCCTTGTCCCTCATTGTCCGTCCTGGTCCCTCCTTGTCCCTCATTGCCCCTCATTGTCCCTCATTGTCCCTCCTTGTTGCTCCTTTCCCTCCTGGTCACTCCTTATCCCTCCATGTCACTCCTTGTATCTCCTTGTCTCTCCTTGCCCCTTCTTGTCCACCATTGTCCTTCCTTGTCCCTCCTTGACAATCCTAGTCCCTCCTTGTCCCTTCTTGTCTGTCCATGTCCCTCCTGGTCCCTCCTTGCTCCTCCTTGCCCCTTCTTTTCCCTCCTTGTCCCTCCTTGTTCCTCCTTGTCACTCCTTTCCCTCCTGGACCCTCCTTGTCCCTCCCTGTCCCTCCTTTTCCTTCCTTGACCCTATTCGTCCCTCCTTGAAGGGACAAGCACTTCTTGTCCCTGCTTGTCCTTCCTTTTCCCTATTCGTCCCTCCTTGATCCTGCTTGTCCCTTCTTGTCCCTCATTGCCCCACCATGTCCCTCCTTTTCCCTCCTTGTCCCGTCTTGCCCTTCTTGTCCCGCCTTGTCCCTGTTTGTCCCTCCTTGATCCTGCTTGTCCCTACTTGTCCCTGCTTGTCCCTTATTGTCCCTTCTTGACCCTCCATGTCCTTCCTTGTCCCTGTTTGTCCCTCCTTGATCCTGCTTGTCCCTCCTTGTACCTTCTTGTCCCTACTTGTCCCTCATTGACCCTCCTGGTCCCTCCTTTCTCCTACTTGCCCCTCATTGGCCCTCCTTGTCACTCCTTTTCCCTCATTGCCCTTCATTGTCCCTCCTTTTCCCTCCTTGTCTTTCCTTGTCCCTCCTTGTCCCGCCTTGTCCCTGTTTGTCCCTCCTTGATCCTGCTTGTCCTTCCTTGTCTCTGTTTGTCCCTCCTTGATCCTGCTTGTCCCTCCTTGTCCCTTCTTGTCCCTCCTTGAATCTCCTTGACCCTCCTGGTACCTCCTTGCTCCTACTTGCCCTCATTGCCCCTCCTTGGCCCTCCTTGTCACTCCTTTTCCCTCATTGCCCTTCATTGTCCCTCCTTGTTCCACCTTTTCCCTCCTTGTCCGTCCTTGTCCCTCCTTGTCCCTCCTTGTCCCTCCTTGTCACTCCTTGCCCCTCATTGTCCCTCCTCTTCCCTCCTGGTCCGTACTTGTCCCTCCTTGGCCCTCCTTGTTCCTCATTTTCCCTTTTTGTCCCTCCTTGATCCTGCTTGTCCTTCCTTGTCTCAATTTGTCCCTCCTTGATCCTGCTTGTCCCTCCTTGTCCCTCCTTGAATCTCCTTGACCCTCCTGGTCCCTCCTTGCTCCTACTTGCCCTCATTGCCCCTCCTTGGCCCTCCTTGGCCCTCCTTGTCCCTTTTGTCCCTCCTTGTCTCTCCTTGTCCCTCCCTGACCCTCCTTGCCCCATCTTTTCTCTCCTTGTCCCTCATTATCCCTCCTTGTACCTCATGGTCCCTCCTTGTCCCTCCTTGTCCCTCCTTGTCCCTCCTTGTCTCTCCTTGTCCCTCCCTGACCCTCCTTGCCACATCTTTTCTCTCCTTGTCCCTCATTATCCCTCCTTGTACCTCATTGTCCCTCCTGGTCCGTACTTGTCCCTCCTTGTCCCTTCTTGACCCCCCTAGTCCCTGCTCGTCCCTCCTTGTCACTCCTTGACACTCCTTGTCCCTCCTTGTTTCTCCTTGTCACACCTTGTCACACCTTGTCACTCCTTTTCCCTCCTTTTCCCTCCTTCTCCCTCCTTTTCCCTCATTGCCTCCTTGCCCTCCTTTTCCCTCCTTTTCCCTCCTTGTTCCTCCTTGCCCCTCCTTTTCCCAGCTTGTCCCTTCTTGACCCGCCTAGTCCCTGCTCGTCCCTAATTGTCCCTCCTGGTTTCTCCTTGTCACACCTTGTCACTCTTTTTCCCTCCTTTCCCCTCCTTGTCTCTCCATGCCCCTCCTGGTCACTCCCTGCTCCTCCTTGCCCCTTCTTTTCCCTCCTTGTTCCTCCTTGTCACTCCTTTCCCTCCTTTACCCTCCTGGTCCCTCCTTGTCTCTCCTTGTCCCTCCGTGACACTCCTTGTCCCTCCCTGTCCCTCCATGTCCTTCCTTGTCCGTATTTGTCCCTCCTTGATCCTGCTTGTCCCCCAGTGCCCCTTCATGTCCCTCATTGCCCCTCCATGTACCTCCTTATCCCTCCTGGTCCCGTCTTGTCCCTCCTTGTCCAGCCTTGTCCCTGTTTGTCCCTCCTTGATCCTGCTTGTCCCTAATTGTCCCTCCTTGTCCCGCCTTGACCCTCCTAGTCCTTCCTTGTCCCTGTTTGTCCCTCCTTGATCCTACTTGTCCCTTCTTGTCCCTACTTGTCGCTCCTTGACCCTCCTGGTCCCTCCTTGTCCCGTCTTGTCCCTCCTTGTCCGGCATTGTCCCTGTTTGTCCCTCCTAGTCCTTCCTTGTCCCTGTTTGTCCCTCCTTGATCCTGCTTGTCCCTCCTTGTCCCTTCTTGTCCCTACTTGTCGCTCCTTGACCCTCCTGGTCCCTCCTTGATCCTACTTGCCCCTCACTGCCCCTTCTTGGCCCTCCTTTTCACTCCTTTTCCCTCATTGCCCTTCATTGTCCCTCCTTGTGCCACCTTTTCCCTCCATGACTCTCCTTTTCCCTCCTTTCCCTGCTTATCCCACCTTGTCACTCCTTGTCTTTCCTTGTCCCTCATTTGTCCTCCTTTTCCCTCCTTGTCCCTCCCTGACCCTCCTTGCCCCATCTTTTCTCAACTTGTCCCTCATTATCCCTCCTGGTCCGTACTTGTCCCTGCTTGTCACTCCCTGCCCTCCTTGGCCATCCTTGTCTCTCCTTGTTCCTCCTTTCCCCTCCTGGTCCCTCCTTGTCTCTCCTTGTCCTCCTTGACCCTTCTTGTCCCTCATTGCCCCTCCTCGTCACTCCTTTTACCTCCTTGGCCCTCCTTGCCCCTCCTTGTCCCTCCTTGTCCGTCCTTGTCCCTCCTTGTCCCTCCTTGTCCCTCCTTGTCCCTCCTTGTCACTCCTTGCCCCTCATTGTCCCTCCTCTTCCCTCCTGGTCCGTACTTGTCCCTCCTTGGCCCTCCTTGTTCCTCATTTTCCCTGCTTGTCCCTCCTTGTCCCTCATTGCCCCTACTTTATCCTCCTTTTCCCTCCTTGTCACTCCTTGTCCCTCCTTGTCCCTCCTTGCCCCTCCTAGTACCTGCTCGTACCTCCTTTTCCCTCCTTGCCACTCCTTGACGCTCCTAGTCCCCGCTCATCCCTCCTTGTTCCTCCTGGTCCGTACTTGTCCCTCCTTGTCCCTCATTGGCCGTCCTGGTCCCTCCTTGTCCCTCCTTGTTATACCCTCCACCTCCAGGATGGGGGTATACTAACTTTGTCATTCCGTTTGTAACACCTTGAAATATCGACCTGCGACCCTATAAAGTATATATATTCTTGATCGTCATAAAATTCTAAGACGATCTAGCCATGTCCGTCCGTCCGTCCGTCCGTCCGTCCGTCCGTCCGTCCGTCCGTCTGTCCGTCTGTTGAAAGCACGCTAGCATCTAAACGAAAGGAGCTGGAACGTTCAAATTTTCCATAAATGCGTCTTATAGTAGTAGATCGGTTGGGATTGAAATGGGGTGAAATCGGCCCAAAGGGAAAAAATTTTCCCTCACAAGGACTAAAAATACCCATAATAATCCCTAATATTTTAGCGTATTTAAGCATGTTTTTTGAATATTTCTGTTTATATTTGCTTGATATTTGGTATGCGCATTCCCCTTATAGCAAAAACGTGCACCATAAAGTGATTCTTATTTGTAGAGGGTGAAATGGGGCAAAAAAGGGATAAAAACGGTACATATTAAACGACAACAGCTAGAAACACGAAATTCGGTGTGTACATTCCTCTAATTGAGTAGATACATAATATAAAAGTATTTTTTCCAAATTCGTACTTTTAGGGGGTAAAATAGGAATAGAGGGATAAAAATGGTACCAACCAAACGGCTGTACCTAGAATAATGAAATTCGGTGTATACATTCCTCTGATTGCATAGATAAGTAAAATACACGGATTTTTCAAAATTCGTACTTTTTGGGGTTAAAATGAAAAAAGGGGATAAAAATAGTACCAATCTAATGACCGCAGCTAGAGTCATGAAATTCGGAGTATACATTCCTCTGAGTGTGAAGACACGGAAAATAAACTGATTTTTCGAAATTCGTACTTTTTGGGGTTGAAATGAAAAAAGGGGATAAAAATAGTATCAATCAAATGACCGCAGCTAGAGTCATGAAATTCGGAGTATACATTCCTCTGACTGCGAAGACACGGAAAATAGACGAATTTTTCGAAATTAGTACTTTCAAGGGATACAATGGTACAGAGGGATAAAAATAGTACCAACTAAACGACTACAACTAGAATGATAAAATTCTAATTGCGTAGAAACGTCAAGGGGGTGAAAATGGTACCAACCAAATGGAATCATGGAATCGGTGTATACATTCCTCTGACTGCATAGACACGCAAAATAAAAAGTTTTTTTTCCAAATTCGTACTTTTTCTTTTACTGCAAAAATTGGTTGAATCATGAAGTTAGGTTATTTTGCACTATGTACGTCTGATAATGGATTTTCAAAATTTCTACTTTTGATAGAATGGAAATACAACCAACTGTAGCACCCACTATCTACCAATATTTATTTGTTTTGGTTTGGCTATATTAAAAAAATTATATTTTCCTGTAATATTACTGCACTTCTACGAAAACAGACAACCTCTGTGGAATGCAATCCATGGTGGAGGGTATAAAAAGTTCGGCCCGGCCGAACTTAACGCCGTTTTTACTTGTTTTTCCTTGTCACTCCTTTTCCCTGCTTTTCCCTCCGTGTCTCTCCTTGTCCCTCCCTGACCCTCCTTGCCCCATCTTTTCTCTCCTTGACACTCATTATCCCTCCTTGTACCTCATTGTCCCTCCTGGTCCGTACTTGTCCCTCCTTGTCCCTCCTTGGCCATCCTTGTCTCTCCTTGTTCCTCCTTTCCCTTCCTGGTCCCTCCTTGTCTCTCCTTGTCCTCCTTGACCCTTCTTGTCCCTCATTGCCCATCCTTTTACCTCCTTGTCCCTCCTTGTCCCTCCTTGTCCTCCTTGTCCCTCCTTGCCCCTCCTTGTCCCTCATTGCCCCTCATTGTCCCTCCTCTTCCCTCCTTGGCCCTCCTTGTTCCTCATTTTCCCTGCTTGTCCCTCCTTGTCCCTCATTGCCCCTCTTTTATCCTCCTTTTCCCTCCTTGTCACTCCTTGTCCCTCCTTGCCCCTCCTAGTACCTGCTCGTACCTCCTTTTCCCTCCTTGGCCATCCTAGTCCCCGCTCATCCCTCCTTGTCCCTCCTGGTCCGTACTTGTCCCTCATTGTCCGTCCTGGTCCCTCCTTGTCCCTCATTGCCCCTCATTGTCCCTCCTTGTTCCTCCTTGTCGCTCCTTTCCCTCCTGGTCCCTCCTTATCACTCCATGTCACTCCTTGTCTCTCCTTGCCCCTCCTTGTCCCTGCTTGTCCACCATTGTCCTTCCTTGTCCCTCCTTGACAATCCTAGTCCCTCCTTGTCCCTTCTTGTCTGTCCATGCCCCTCCTGGTCCCTCATTGCCCCACCATGTCCCTCCTTTTCCCTCCTTGTCCCGTCTTGCCCTTCTTATGCCGCCTTGCCCCTGTTTGTCCCTCCTTGATCCTGCTTGTCCCTACTTGTCCCTGCTTGTCCCTTATTGCCCCTCATTGTCCCTTCTTGTCACTCCTTTTCCCTCCTTTTCCCTCCTTTTCCCTCCTTTACCCTCCTTGCCCCTCCTTGTCTCTCCTTGTCCCTCCTGGTCCCTCCTTGTCCCTCTTTGTCCGTCCTTGTCCCTCCTTGTCCCTACTTGTCCCTCCTTGACCCTCCTGGTCCCTCCTTTCTCCTACTTGCCCCTCATTGGCCCTCCTTGTCACTCATTTTCCCTCATTGCCCTTCATTGTCCCTCCTTTTCCCTCCTTGTCTTTCCTTGTCCCGCCTTGTCCCGGTTTGTCCCTCCTTGATCCTGCTTGTCCTTCCTTGTCTCTGCTTGTCCCTCCTTGATCCTGCTTGTCCCTCCTTGTCCCTTCTTGTCCCTCCTTGAATCTCCTTGACCCTCCTGGTCCCTCCTTGCTCCTACTTGCCCTCATTGCTCCTCCTTGGCCCTCCTTGTTACTCCTTTTCCCTCATTGCCCTTCATTGTCCCTCCTTGTTCCACCTTTTCCTTCCTTTCCCTCCTTGTCCCTCCTTTTCCCTCCTTTCCCTGCTTTTCCCTCATTGTCCCTCCTTGTCTTTCCTTGTCCCTCCTTGTCCCTCCTTGTCCCTCCTTATCCCTGCTTGTCCCTCCTGGTCCCTCCTTGTCCCTCGTTGTCCGTACTTATCCCTCCTTGTCCCTCCTTGTCTCTCCTTGTCCCTCATTGCCCCTAATTGTCCCTCCTGGTCCCTCCTTGCTCTTCATTATCCCTTCTTTTCCCTCCTTGTCCCTCGTTATCCCTCCTTGTCCCTCCTGGTCCGAACTTGTCCCTCCTTGTCCCTTATTGCCCCTCATTGTCCCTCCTTGTTCCTCCTTGTTCCTCCTTGGCCCTCCATTTCCCTCTTTGTCCCTTCATTTCCCTCCTTGTCCCTCCTTGCCCGTCCTTGTCCCTACTTGTCCCTCCCTGTCCCTCCTTGTCCCTATTTGTCCCTCCTTGATCCTGCTTGTCCCTCATTGCCCCTCCATGCCCATCCTTATCCCGCCTTTTCCCTCCTTGTCCCTGTTTGTCCCTCCTTGATCCTGCTTGTCCCTACTTGTCCCTCATTGTCCTTCCTTGCCCTCCTTGTCCTTCCTTGTCCCTGTTTGTCCCTACTTGATCCTGCTTGTCCCTCCTTGTCCCTTCTTGTCCCTCCTTGTCCCTACTTGTCCCTCCTTGTCACTCCTTGACCCTCCTTGAACCTCCTGGTCCCTCCTTGCTCCTACTTGCCCCTCATTGCCCCTCCTTGTCACTCCTTTTCCCTCATTGCCCCTCATTGTCCCTTCTTGTTCCTCCTTTTCCCTCCTTGTCTTTCCTTGTCACTCCTTTTCCCTCCTTTCCTTGCTTTTCCCTCCTTGTTTTTCCTTGTCCCTCCTTTCCTTGCTTTTCCCTCCTTGTCTTTCATTGTCCCTACTTGTCCCTTCTTGTCCCTCCTTATCCCTGCTTGTCCGTCCTAGTCCCTCCTTGTCCCTCCTTGTCCCTCCTTGCTCCTTCTTGTCCCTCCTTGTCCGTCGTTGTCCCTCCTTGTCCCTCCTTGACCCTCCTTGTCCCTCCTGGACCGTTCTTATCCCTCCTTGCCCCTAATTGTCCCTCCTGGTCCCACCTTGCTCTTCATTGCCCCTTCATTTCCCTCCTTGCCCCTCCTTGTTCCTCCTTGTCACTCCCTTTCCTCCTTGTCCCTCATTGCCCCTCATTGTCCCTCCTTGTTCCTCCTTTCCCTCCTTTTCCCTCATGGTCCCTCCTTGTCCCTCCTTGGCCCTCCTTGTCCCTCCTTGTCCCTCCTTGCCCCTCCTTGTCCCTCATTGTCCCTCCTCTTCCCTCCTTGGCCCTCCTTGTTCCTCATTTTCCCTGCTTGTCCCTCATTGCCCCTCTTTTATCCTCCTTTTCCCTCCTTGTCACTCCTTGTCCCTCCTTGCCCCTCCTAGTACCTGCTCGTACCTCCTTTTCCCTCATTGTCCGTCCTGGTCCCTCCTTGTCCCTCATTGCCCCTCATTGTCCCTCCTTGTTCCTCCTTGTCGCTCCTTTCCCTCCTGGTCCCTCCTTATCACTCCATGTCACTCCTTGTATCTCCTTGTCTCTCCTTGCCCCTCCTTGTCCCTGCTTGTCCACCATTGTCCCTCCTTGACAATCCTAGTCCCTCCTTGTCCCTTCTTGTCTATCCATGCCCCTCCTGGTCCCTCATTGCCCCACCATGTCCCTCCTTTTCCCTCCTTGTCCCGTCTTGCCCTTCTTGTGCCGCCTTGCCCCTGTTTGTCCCTCCTTGATCCTGCTTGTCCCTACTTGTCCCTCATTGTCCCTTCTTGTCACTCCTTTTCCCTCCTTTTCCCTCCTTTTCCCTCCTTTACCCTTCTTGCCCCTCCTTGTCTCTCCTTGTCCCTCCTGGTCCCTCCTTGTCCCTCTTTGTCCGTCCTTGTCCCTCCTTGTCCCTCCTTGACCCTCCTGGTCCCTCCTTTCTCCTACTTGCCCCTCATTGGCCCTCCTTGTCCATATTTGTCCCTCCTTGATCCTGCTTGTCCCTCATTGCCCCTCCATGCCCATCCTTATCCCTCCTTCTCACTCCTTGACCCTCCTTGTCCCTCCTTGTCCCTCCTGGTCCGTACTTATCCCTCCTTGTCCCTCCTTGTCTCTCCTTGTCCCTCATTGCCCCTAATTGTCCCTCCTGGTCCCTCCTTGCTCTTCATTGCCCCTTCTTTTCCCTCCTTGTCCCTCGTTATCCCTCCTTGTCCCTCCTGGTCCGTGCTTGTCCCTTCTTGTCCCTTATTGCCCCTCATTGTCCCTCCTTGTTCCTCCTTGGCCCTCCTTTTCCCTCCTTGTCCCTTCATGTCCCTGCTTGTCCCTCCTTGCCCGTCCTTGTCCCTACTTGCCCCTCCCTGTCCCTCCTTGTCCTTCCTTGTCACTCCTTGACCCTCCTTGTCCCTCCTGGTCCGTACTTATCCCTCCTTGTCTCTCTTTGTCCCTCATTGCCCCTAATTGTCCCTCCTGGTCCCTCCTTGCTCTTCATTGCCCCTTCTTTTCCCTCCTTGTCCCTCGTTATCCCTCCTTGTCCCTCCTGGTCCGTACCAGTCCCTCCTTGTCCCTTATTGCCCCTCATTGTCCCTCCTTGTTCCTCCTGGGCCCTCCTTCTCCCTCCTTGTGCCTTCATGTCCCTACTTGTCCCTCCTTGCCCGTCCTTGTCCCTCCCTGTCCCTCCTTGTCCTTCCTTGTCCCTATTTGGCCCTCCTTGATCCTGCTTGTCCCTCATTGCCCCTCCATGCCCATCCTTATCCCGCCTTGTCCCTGTTTGTCCCTCCTTGATCCTGCTTGTCCCTCCTTGTCCCTTCTTGTCCCTCCTTGTCACTACTTGTCCCTCCTTGTCACTCCTTGACCCTCCTTGACCCTCCTTGACCCTCCTTGACCCTCCTGGTCCCTCCTTGCTCCTACTTGCCCCTCATTGCCCCTCCTGGTCACTCCTTTTCCCTCATTGTCCCTTCTTGTTCCTCCTTTTCCCTCCTTGTCTTTCCTTGTCACTCCTTTTCCCTCCTTGTTTTTCCTTGTCCCTCCTTTCCTTGCTTTTCCCTCCTTGTCTTTCATTGTCCCTACTTGTCCCTCCTTATCCCTGCTTGTCCCTCCTAGTCCCTCCTTGTCCCTCCTTGCTCCTTCTTGTCCCTCCTTGTCCGTCGTTGTCCCTCCTTGTCACTCCTTGACCCTCCTTGACCCTCCTTGTCCCTCCTTGACCCTCCTTGTCCCTCCTGGACCGTTCTTATCCCTCCTTGTCCCTCATTGCCCCTAATTGTCCCTCCTGGTCCCTCCTTGCTCTTCATTGCCCCTTCATTTCCCTCCTTGCCACTCCTTGTTCCTCCTTGTCACTCCCTTTCCTCCTTGTCCCTCATTGCCCCTCATTGTCCCTCCTTGTTCCTCCTTTCCCTCCTTTTCCCTCATGGTCCCTCCTTGTCCCTCATTGCCCCTCATTGTCCCTCCTTGTTCCTCCTTTTCCCTCATGGTCCCTCCTTGTCTCTCCTTGACCCTTCTTCCTACTTGCCCCTCATTGCCAATCCTTGTCACTCCTTTCCCCTCATTGCTTTTCCTTGTCCCTCCTTTTCCCTCCTTGTCCCTCCTTTTCCCTTCTTTCCTTGCTTTTCCCTCCTTGTCCCTCCTTGTCCTTCCTTGTCCCTCCTTGTCCTTCCTTGTCCCTCCTTTCCTTGCTTTTCCCTCCTTGTCCCTCCTTGTCTTTCATTGTCCCTACTTGTCCCTCCTTGTCCCTCCTTGTCCCTCCTTATCCCTGCTTGTCCCTCCTGGTCCCTCCTAGTCCCTCCTTGCTCCTCCTTGTCCCTCCTTTTCCGTCGTTTTCCCTCCTTGTCCCTCCTTGTCACTTCTTGACCCTCCTTGACCCTCCTTGTCCCTCTTTGTCCCTCCTTGACCCTCCTTGTCCCTCCTGGACCGTTCTTATCCCTCCTTGTCCCTCATTGCCCCTAATTGTCCCTCCTTGCTCTTCATTGCCCCTTCTTTTCCCTCCTTGTCACTCCCTTCCCTCCTGGTCCCTCCTGGTCCCTCCTTGATCCTGCTTGTCCCTCCTTGTACCTTCTTGTCCCTACTTGTCCCTCCTTGACCCTCCTGGTCCCTCCTTTCTCCTACTTGCCCCTCATTGGCCCTCCTTGTCACTCCTTTTCCCTCATTGCCCTTCATTGTCCGTCCTTTTCACTCCTTGTCTTTCCTTGTCCCGCCTTGTCCCTGTTTGTCCCCCCTTGATCCTGCTTGTCCTTCCTTGTCTCTGTTTGTCCCTCCTTGATCCTGCTTGTCCCTCCTTGTCCCTTCTTGTCCCTCCTTGAATCTCCTTGACCCTCCTGGTCCCTCCTTGTCTCTTCATGTCCCTGCTTGACCCTCCTTGTCCCTCCTTGTCCATCCTTGTCCCTATTTGTCCCTCCTTGTCACTCCTTGACCCTCATTGTCCCTCCTGGTCCGTACTTATCCCTCCTTGTCTCTCCTTGTCCCTCATTGCCCCTAATTGTCCCTCCTGATCCCTCCTTGCTCTTCATTGCCCCTTCTTGTCCCTCCTTGTCCCTCGTTATCCCTCCTTGTCCCTCCTAGTCCGTACTTTTCCCTCCTTGTCCCTTATTGCCCCTCATTGTCCCTCCTTGTTCCTCCTTGGCCCTCCTTTTCCCTCCATGTCCCTTCATGTCCCTGCTTGTCCGTCCTTGTCCCTCCCTGTCCCTCCCTGTCCCTCCTTGTCCTTCCTTGTCCTATTTGGCCCTCCTTGATCCTGCTTGTCCCTCATTGCCCCTCCATGCCCATCCTTATCCCGCCTTGTCCCTGTTTGTCCCTGTTTGTCCCTGTTTGTCCCTCCTTGATCCTGCTTGTCCCTACTTGTCCCTCCTTGTCCCTCATTGTCCTTCCTTGACCCTCCTTGTCCTTCCTTGTCCCTGTTTGTCCCTACTTGATCCTGCTTGTCCCTCCTTGTCCCTTCTTGTCCCTCCTTGTCCCTACTTGTCCCTCCTTGTCCCTCCTTGACCCTCCTTGACCCTCCTTGACCCTCCTTGACCCTCCTTGACCCTCCTTGACCCTCCTTTTCCCTCATTGCCCTTCATTGTCCCTTCTTGTTCCTCCTTTTCCCTCCTTGTCTTTCCTTGTTAATCCTTTTCCCTCCTTTCCTTGCTTTTCCCTCCTTGTCTCTCCTTGTCCCTCCTTTCCTTGCTTTTCTCTCCTTGTCCCTCCTTGTCTTTCATTGTCCCTTCTTGTCCCTCCTTGTCCCTCCTTGTCACTGCTTGACCCTCCTGGTCCCTCCTAGTCCCTCCTTGTCCGTCGTTGTTCGTCGTTGTCCCTCCTTGTCCGTCGTTGTTCGTCGTTGTCCCTCCTTGTCACTTCTTGACCCTCCTTGTCCCTCCTTGACCCTCCTTGTCCCTCCTGGACCGTTCTTATCCCTCCTTGTCCCTCCTGGACCGTTCTTATCCCCCCTTGTCCCTCATTGCCCCTAATTGTCCCTCCTGGTCCCTCCTTGCTCTTCATTGCCCCTTCTTTTCCCTCCTTGCCCCTCCTTGTTCCTCCTTGTCACTCTCTTCCCTCCTTGTCCCTCATTGCCCCTCATTTTCCCTCCTTGTTCCTCCTTTCCCTCCTTTTCGCTCATGGTCCCTCCTTGTCCCTCATTGCCCCTCATTGTCCCCCCTTGTTCCTCCTTTCCCTCCTTTTCCCTCCTGGTCCCTCCTTGTCTCTCCTTGACCCTTCTTCCTACTTGCCCCTCATTGCCTATCCTTGTCACTCCTTTCCCCTCATTGCTTTTCATTGTCCCTCCATGTTCCTCCTTTTCCCTCCTTGTCTTTCCTTGTCCCTTCTTTTCGTTGCTTTTCCCTCCTTGTCCCTCCTTGTCCTTCATTGTCCCTCCTTTCCTTGCTTTTCCCTCCTTGTCCCTCCTTGTCTTTCATTGTCCCTACTTGTCCCTCCTTATCCCTGCATGTCCTCCTAGTCACTCCTTGTCTCTCCTTGCTCCTCCTTGTCCCTCCTTTTCCGTCGTTGTCCCTCCTTGTCACTTCTTGACCCTACTTGTCCCTCTTTGTCCCTCCTTGACCCTCCTTGTCCCTCCTGGACCGTCCTTATCCCTCCTTGTCCCTCATTGCCCCTAATTGTCCCTCCTGGTCCATCCTTGCTCTTCATTGCCCCTCCTTGCACCTCCTGGCCCTCATTGTCCCACCTTGTTCCTCCTTGTCACTCACTTCCCTCCAGGTCCCTCCTTGTCCCTCCTGGTCCCTCCTGGTACCTTCTTGTCCCTCCTTGTCCCTCCTTGTCCCTCCTTGTCCCTCCTTGACCCTCCTTGTTCCTCCTTGCCCCTCCTTTTCCCTCCTTGTCCCTCCTTGTCCCTCCTTATCCCTGCATGTCCCTCCTGGTCCCTCCTAGTCCATCCTAGTCCATCCTTGTCTCTCCTTGCTCCTCCTTGTCCCTCCTTTTCCGTCGTTGTCCCTCCTTGTCACTTCTTGACCCTCCTTGTCCCTCTTTGTCCCTCCTTGACCCTCCTGGACCGTTCTTATCCCTCCTTGTCCCCCATTGCCCCTAATTGTCCCTCCTGGTCCCTCCTTGCTCTTCATTGCCCCTCCTTGCCCCTCATTGTCTCACCTTGTTCCTCCTTGTCACTCACTTCCCTCCAGGTTCCTCCTTGTCCCAACTTGTCTCTCCTGGTACCTTCTTGTACCTCCTTGTCCCTCCTCGTCCCTCCTTAACCCTCCTTGTTCCTCCTTGCCCCTCCTTTTCCCTCCTTGTCCCTTCTTGACCCCCCTAGTCCCTGCTCGTCCCTCATTGTCACTCCTTGACACTCCTTGTCCCTCCTTGTTTCTCCTTGTCACACCTTGTCACTCCTTTTCCCTCTTTGCCTCCTTGCCCCTCCTTTTCCCTCCTTGTCCATCCTTGTTCCTCCTTGCCCCTCCTTTTCCCTCCTTGTCCCTTCTTGACCCCCCTAGTGCCTGCTCGTCCCTCCTTGTCCCTCCTGGTTTCTCCTTGTCACTCCTTTTCCCTCCTTTCCCCTCCTTGTCTCACCATGCACCTCCTGGTCACTCCTTGCTCCTCCTTGCCCCTTCTTTTCCCTCCTTGTCCCTCCTTGATCCTGCTTGTCCCTCCTTGTCTCTTCTTGTCCCTCCGTGACACTCATTGTCCCTCTCTTTGTCCCTCCTTGACCCTCCTGGACCGTTCTTATCCCTCCTTGTCCCCCATTGCCCCTAATTGTCCCTCCTGGTCCCTCCTTGCTCTTCATTGCCCCTCCTTGCCCCTCATTGTCTCACCTTGTTCCTCCTTGTCACTCACTTCCCTCCAGGTTCCTCCTTGTCCCTACTTGTCCCTCCTGGTACCTTCTTGTCCCTCCTTGTCCCTCCTCGTCCCTCCTTAACCCTCCTTGTTCCTCCTTGCCCCTCCTTTTCCCTCCTTGTCCCTTCTTGACCCCCCTAGTCCCTGCTCGTCCCTCATTGTCACTCCTTGACACTCCTTGTCCCTCCTTGTTTCTCCTTGTCACACCTTGTCACTCCTTTTCCCTCTTTGCCTCCTTGCCCCTCCTTTTCCCTCCTTGTCCATCCTTGTTCCTCCTTGCCCCTCCTTTTCCCTCCTTGTCCCTTCTTGACCCCCCTAGTGCCTGCTCGTCCCTCCTTGTCCCTCCTGGTTTCTCCTTGTCACTCCTTTTCCCTCCTTTCCCCTCCTTGTCTCACCATGCACCTCCTGGTCACTCCTTGCTCCTCCTTGCCCCTTCTTTTCCCTCCTTGTCCCTCCTTGATCCTGCTTGTCCCTCCTTGTCTCTTCTTGTCCCTCCGTGACACTCATTGTCCCTCCTGGTCCGTACTTGTCCCTCCTTGTCCCTCCTGGTCCGTACTTATCCCTCCTTGTCCCTCCTTGTCTCTCCTTGTCCCACATTGCCCCTCCTGGTCCCTCCTTGCTCTTCATTGCCCCTTCTTTTCCCTCCTTGTCCCTCGTTATCCCTCCTTGTACTTCCTGGTCCGTACTTGTCCCTCCTTGTCCCTTATTGCCCCTCATTGTCCCTCCTTGTTCCTCCTTGGCCCTCCTTTTCCCTCCTTGTCCCTTCATGTCCCTGCTTGTCCCTCCTTGCCCGTCCTTGTCCCTCCCTGTCCCTCCTTGTCCTTCCTTGTCCCTCCTTGACCCTCCTTGTCCCTCCTGGTCCGTACTTATCCCTCCTTGTCTCTATTTGTCCCTCATTGCCCCTAATTGTCCCTCCTGGTCCCTCCTTGCTCTTCATTGCCCCTTATTTTCCCTCCTTGTCCCTCGTTATCCCTCCTTGTCCCTCCTTGCTCCTTCTTGTCCCTCCTTGTCCGTCGTTGTCCCTCCTTGTCCCTCCTTGTCACTCCTTGACCCTCCTTGTCCCTCCTGGACCGTTCTTATCCCTCCTTGTCCCTCATTGCCCCTAATTGTCCCTCCTGGTCCCTCCTTGCTCTTCATTGCCCCTTCATTTCCCTCCTTGCCCCTCCTTGTTCCTACTTGTCACTCCCTTTCCTCCTTGTCCCTCATTGCCCCTCATTGTCCCTCCTTGTTCCTCCTTTCCCTCCTTTTCCCTCATGGTCCCGCCTTGTCCCTCATTGCCCCTCATTGTCCCTCCTTGTTCCTCCTTTTCCCTCATGGTCCCTCCTGGTCCCTCCTTGTCTCTCCTTGACCTTTCTTCCTACTTGCCCCTCATTGCCAATCCTTGTCACTCCTTTCCCCTCATTGCTTTTCATTGTCCCTCATTGTTCCTCCATTTCCCTCCTTGTCCCTCCTTTTCCCTCCTTTCCTTGCTTTTCCCTCCTTGTCCCTCCTTGTCCTTCCTTGTCCCTCCTTGTCCTTCCTTGTCCCTCCTTTCCTTGCTTTTCCCTCCTTGTCTTTCATTGTCCCTACTTGTCCCTCCTTATACCTGCTTGTCCCTCCTGGTCCCTCCTGGTCCCTCCTAGTCCCTCCTTGTCCCTCCTTTTCCGTCGTTTTCCCTCCTTGTCCCTCCTTGTCACTTCTTGACCCTCCTTGTCCCTCTTTGTCCCTCCTTGACCCTCCTTGTCCCTCCTGGACCGTTCTTATCCCTCCTTGTCCCTCATTGCCCCTAATTGTCCCTCCTGGTCCCTCCTTGCTCTTCATTGCCCCTTCTTTTCCCTCCTTGCCCCTCCTTGTTCCTCCTTGTCACTCCCTTCCCTCCTGGTCCCTCCTTGTCCCTCCTGGTCCCTGATTGGCCCTCCTTGTCCCTTCTTGTCCCTCATTGCCCCTCCTCGTCACTCCTTTTACCTCCTTGGCCCTCCTTGCCCCTCCTTGTCCCTCCTTGTCACTCCATGCCCCTCATTGTCCCTCCTCTTCCCTCCTTGTCCCTCCTGGTTCGTACTTGTCCCTCATTTTCCCTGCTTGTCCCTCCTTGTCCCTCATTACCCTCCTTTATCCTCCTTTTCCCTCCTTGTCCCTCCTTGCCCCTCCTAGTACCTGCTCGTACCTCCTTTTCCCTCCTTGCCCCTCCTTGACCCACCTAGTCCCTCCTAGTCCCCGCTCATCCCTCCTTGTTCCTCCTGGTCCGTACTTGTCCCTCCTTGTGCCTCCTTGTCCCTCATTGTCCGTCATGGTCCCTCCATGTCCCTCCTTGTTTTTCCTTGTCACTCCTTTTCCCTGCTTTTCACTCCTTGTGTCTCCTTGTCCCTCCTTGATCCTCATTGTACCTGCTTGGCCCTCCATGTCCCCCCTCGTCACTCCTTTCTCTCCTTGTCCTCCTTGACCCTCATTGACCCTCCTTGACCCTCCTTGTCCCTCCTGGTCCCTCCTTGTCTCTCCTTGTCCTCCTTAACCCTTCTTGTCCTTCATTGCCCCTCCTTGTCACTCCTTTTACCTCCTTGTCCCTCCTTGTCCCTCATTGCCCCTCCTCTTCCCTCCTTGGCCATCCTTGTTACTCATTTTCCCTGCTTGTTCCTCCTTGTCCCTCATTGCCCCTCCTTTATCCTCCTTTTCCCTCCTTGTCCCTCCTTGCCCCTCCTAGTACCTGCTCGTACCTCCTTTTCCCTTCTTGCCCCTCCTTGACCCTCCTAGTCCCACCTAGTCCCCGCTCATCCCTCCTTGTCCCTCCTGGTCCGTACTTGTCCCTCCTTGTCCCTCATTCTCCGTCCTGGTCCCTCATTGCCCCTCATTGTCCCTCCTTGTTCCTCCTTGTCGCTCCTTTCCCTCCTGGTCCCTCCTTATCACTCCATGTCACTCCTTGTCTCTCCTTGCCCTTCCTTGTCCCTGCTTGGCCACCATTGTCCTTCCTTGTCCCTCCTTGACAATCATAGTCCCTCCTTGTCCCTTCTTGTCTGTCCATGCCCCTCCTGGTCCCTCCTTGCTCCTCCTTGCCCCTTCTTTTCCCTCCTTGTCCCTCCTTGTTCCTCCTTGTCACTCCTGGACCCTCCTTGCCCCTCCCTGTCCCTCCTTTTCCTTCCTTGTCCCTATTCGTCCCTCCTTGATCCTGCTTGTCCCTTCTTGTCCCTGCTTGTCCTTCCTTGTCCCTATTCGTCCCTCCTTGA
Organism: Polietes domitor; assembly: GCA_947397865.1. Lineage (NCBI taxonomy): Eukaryota > Metazoa > Arthropoda > Insecta > Diptera > Muscidae > Polietes > Polietes domitor. The sequence continues at coordinate 8,068,099 of OX377623.1, forward strand.
TCCTGCTTGTACCTTCTTGTCCCTCATTGCCCCTCCATGTCCCTCCTTTTCCCTCCTTGTCCCGTCTTGTCCCTTCTTGTCCCGCCTTGTCCCTGTTTGTCCCTCCTTGATCCTGCTTGTCCCTACTTGTCCCTCCTTGTCGCTTATTGCCCCTCATTGTCCCTTCTTGACCCTCCTTGTCCTTCCTTGTCCCTGTTTGTCCCTCCTTGATCCTGCTTGTCCCTCCTTGATCCTGCTTGTCCCTCCTTGTACCTTCTTGTCCCTCCTTGTCCCTACTTGTCCCTCCTTGACCCTCCTGGTCCCTCCTTTCTCCTTCTTGCCCCTCATTGGACCTCCTTGTCACTCCTTTTCCCTCATTGCCCTTCATTGTCCCTCCTTTTCCCTCCTTGTCTTTCCTTGTCCCGCCTTGTCCCTGTTTGTCCCTCCTTGATCCTGCTTGTCCTTCCTTGTCTCTGTTTGTCCCTCCTTGATCCTGCTTGTCCCTCCTTGTCCCTTCTTGTCCCTCCTTGAATCTCCTTGACCCTCCTGGTCCCTCCTTGCTCCTACTTGCCCTCATTGCCCTCCTTGTCGCTCCTTTCCCTCCTGGTCCCTCCTTATCACTCCATGTCACTACTTGTATCTCCTTGTCTCTCCTTGCCCTTCCTTGTCCCTGCTTGGCCACCATTGTCCTTCCTTGTCCCTCCTTGACAATCATAGTCCCTCCTTGTCCCTTCTTGTCTGTCCATGCCCCTCCTGGTCCCTCCTTGCTCCTCCTTGCCCCTTCTTTTCCCTCCTTGTCCCTCCTTGTTCCTCCATGTCACTCCTGGACCCTCCTTGCCCCTCCCTGTCCCTCCTTTTCCTTCCTTGTCCCTATTCGTCCCTCCTTGATCCTGCTTGTACCTTCTTGTCCCTCATTGCCCCTCCATGTCCCTCCTTTTCCCTCCTTGTACCTTCTTGTCCCTCCTTGTCCCTACTTGTCCCTCCTTGACCCTCCTGGTCCCTCCTTTCTCCTACTTGCCCCTCATTGGCCCTCCTTGTCACTCCTTTTCCCTCATTGCCCTTCATTGTCCCTCCTTTCCCTGCTTTTCCCTCATTGTCCCTCCTTGTCTTTCCTTGTCCCTCCTTGTCCCTGCTTGTACCTCCTTGTCCCTCCTTATCCCTGCTTGTCCCTCCTTGTCTCTCCTTGTCCCTCATTGCCCCTAATTGTCCCTCCTGGTCCCTCCTTGCTCTTCATTGCCCCTTCTTTTCCCTCCTTGTCCCTCGTTATCCCTCCTTGTCCCTTATTGCCCCTCATTGTCTCTCCTTGTTCCTCCTTGTTCCTCCTTGATCCTGCTTGTCCCTCATTGCCCCACCATGCCCATCCTTATCCCTCCTTGTCACTCCTTGACCCTCATTGTCCCTCCTTGTCCCTCCTGGTCCGTACTTATCCCTCCTTGTCTCTCCTTGTCCCTCATTGCCCCTAATTGTCCCTCCTGGTCCCTCCTTGCTCTTCATTGCCCCTTCTTTTCCCTCCTTGTCCCTCGTTATCCATCCTTGTCCCTCCTGGTCCGTACTTGTCCCTCCTTGTCCCTTATTGCCCCTCATTGTCCCTCCTTGTTCCTCCTTGTTCCTCCTTGTCCCTATTTGTCCCTCCTTGTCACTCCTTGACCCTCCTTGTCCCTCCTTGTCACTCCTGGTCCGTACTTATCCCTCCTTGTTCCTCCTTGCCTCTCTTTGTCCCTCATTGCCCCTAATTGTCCCTCCTGGTCCCTCCTTGCTCTTCATTCCCCTTCTTTTCCCTCCTTGTCCCTCGTTATCCCTCCTTGTCCCTCCTGGTCCGTACTTTTCCCTCCTTGTCCCTTATTGCCCCTCATTGTCCCTCCTTGGCCCTCCTTTTCCCTCCATGTCCCTTCATGTCCCTGCTTGTCCGTCCTTGTCCCTCCCTGTCCCTCCTTGTCCTTCCTTGTCCCTATTTGGCCCTCCTTGATCCTGCTTGTCCCTCATTGCCCCTCCATGCCCATCCTTATCCCTCCTTGTCCCTGTTTGTCCCTCCTTGATCCTGCTTGTCCCTCCTTGTCCCTCCTTGTCCCTCATTGTCCTTCCTTGACCCTCCTTGTCCTTCCTTGTCCCTGTTTGTCCCTACTTGATCCTGCTTGTCCCTCCTTGTCCCTTCTTGTCCCTCCTTGTCCCTACTTGTCCCTCCTGGTCCCTCCTTGCTCTTCATTGCCCCTTCTTTTCCCTCCTTTTCCCTCCTTGTTCCTCCTTGTCACTCTCTTCCCTCCTTGTCCCTCCTTGTTCCTCCTTTCCCTTCTTTTCGCTCATGGTCCCTCCTTGTCCCTCATTGCCCCTCATTGTCCCCCCTTGTTCCTCCTTTCCCTCCTGGTCCCTCCTTGTCTCTCCTTGACCCTTCTTCCTACTTGCCCCTCATTGCCTATCTTTGTCACTCCTTTCCCCTCATTGCTTTTCATTGTCCCTCCATGTTCCTCCTTTTCCCTCCTTGTCTTTCCTTGTCCCTTCTTTTCGATGCTTTTCCCTCCTTGTCCTTCATTGTCCCTCCTTTCCTTGCTTTTCCCTCCTTGTCTTTCATTGTCCCTACTTGTCCCTCCTTATCCCTGCATGTCCCTCCTGGTCCCTCCTAGTCACTCCTTGTCTCTCCTTGCTCCTCCTTGTCCCTCCTTTTCCGTCGTTGTCCCTCCTTGTCACTTCTTGACCCTCCTTGTCCCTCTTTGTCCCTCCTTGACCCTCCTTGTCCCTCCTGGACCGTTCTTATCCCTCCTTGTCCCTCATTGCCCCTAATTGTCCCTCCTGGTCCATCCTTGCTCTTCATTGCCCCTCCTTGCCCCTCATTGTCCCACCTTGTTCCTCCTTGTCACTCACTTCCCTCCAGGTCCCTCCTTGTCCCTCCTGGTCCCTCCTGGTACCTTCTTGTCCCTCCTTGTCCCTCCTTGACCATCCTTGTTCCTCCTTGCCCCTCCTTTTCCCTCCTTGTCCCTGCTTGTCCCTCCTTATCCCTGCATGTCCCTCCTGGTCCCTCCTAGTCCATCCTTGTCTCTCCTTGCTCCTCCTTGTCCCTCCTTTTCCGTCGTTGTCCCTCCTTGTCACTTCTTGACCCTCCTTGTCCCTCTTTGTCCCTCCTTGACCCTCCTTGTCCCTCCTGGACCGTTCTTATCCCTCCTTGTCCCCCATTGCCCCTAGTTGTCCCTGCTGGTCCCTCCTTGCTCTTCATTGCCCCTCATTGTCACACCTTGTTCCTCCTTGTCACTCACTTCCCTCCAGGTCCCTCCTTGTCCCTCCTGGTCCCTCCTGGTACCTTCTTGTCCCTCCTCGTCCCTCCTTGACCCTCCTTGTTCCTCCTTGCCCCTCCTTTTCCCTCCTTGTCCCTTCTTGACCCCCCTAGTCCCTGCTCGTCCCTCCTTGTCACTCCTTGACACTCCTTGTCCCTCCTTGTTTCTCCTTGTCACACCTTGTCACTCCTTTTCCCTCTTTGCCTCCTTGCCCCTCCATTTCCCTCCTTGTCCATCCTTGTTCCTCCTTGCCCCTCCTTTTCCCTCCCTGTCCCTTCTTGACCCCCCTAGTGCCTGCTCGTCCCTCCTTGTCCCTCCTTGTCACTCCTTTTCCCTCCTTTCCCCTCCTTGTCTCACCATGCACCTCCTGGTCACTCCTTGCTCCTCCTTTCCCCTTCTTTTCCCTCCTTGTCCCTCCTTGATCCTGCTTGTCCCTCCTTGTCTCTTCTTGTCCCTCCGTGACACTCCTTGTCCCTCCTGGTCCGTACTTGTCCTTCCTTGTCCCTATTTGTCCCTCCTTGATCCTGCTTGTCCCCCAGTGCCCCTTCATGTCCCTCATTGCCCCTCCATGTACCCCTTATCCCTCCTTGTCCTGCCATGTCCTGTTTGTCCCTCCTTGATCCTGCTTGTCCTAATTGTCCTTCCTTGTCCCGCCTTGACCCTCCTAGTCCTTCCTTGTCCCTGTTTGTCCCTCCTTGATCCTGCTTGTCCCTCCTTGTCCCTTCTTGTCCCTACTTGTCCCTACTTGACCCTCCTGGTCCCTGCTTGATCCTACTTGCCCCTCACTGCCCCTTCTTGGCCCTCCTTGTCACTCCTTTTCCCTCATTGCCCTTCATTGTCCCTCCTTGTTCCACCTTTTCCCTCCATGACTCTCCTTTTCCCTCCTTTCCCTGCTTATCCCTCCTTGTCTTTCCTTGTCCCTGCTTATCCCTGCTTGTCCCTCCTTATCCCTCGTTGTCTCTCCTTGTCCCTCCTTCTCCCTCCTTGACCCTCCTTGACCCTCCTTGTCCCTCCTTGTCCCTCCTTGTCCCTCATTGTCCCTCATTGTCCCTCCTTGTCCCTCCTTGTCTCTCCTTGACCCTCCTGGTCCGTACTTATCCCTCCTTGTCTCTCCTTGTCCCTCCTGGTCCCTCCTTGATCCTACTTGCCCCTCCTTGTCACTCCTTGTCGTCCTGGTCCCTCCTTGATCCTACTTGCCCCTCACTGCCCCTTCTTGGCCCTCCTTGTCACTCCTTTTCCCTCATTGCCCTTCATTGTCCCTCCTTGTTCCACCTTTTCCCTCCTTTCCCTCCTTGACCCTCCTTTTCCCTCCTTTAACTGCTTTTCCCTCCTTGTCTTTCCTTGTCCCTGCTTGTCCCTGCTTGTCCCTCCTTGTCCCCCGTTGTCCCTCGTTGTCTCTCCTTGTCCCTCCTTGTCCCTCCTTGACCCTCCTTGACCCTCCTTGTCCCTCCTTGACCCTCCTGGTCCGTACTTATCCCTCCTGGTCCCTCCTTGATCCTACTTGCCCCTCACTGCCCCTTCTTGGCCCTCCTTGTCACTCCTTTTCCCTCATAGCCCTTCATTGTCCCTCCTTGTTCCACCTTTTCCCTCCTTTCCCTTCTTGTCCCTGCTTTTCCCTCCTTGTCCCACCTTGTCTTTCTTTGTCCCTCCTTGTCCCTGCTTATCCCTGCTTGTCCCTCCTTGTCCCTCGTTGTTTCTCCTTGTCCCTCCTTGTCCCTCCTTGTCTCTCCTTGTCCCTCCTTTTCTCTTATTGCCTCCTTGCCCCTCCTGGTCCGTACTTGTCCCTCCTTGTCCTTTATTGCCCCTCATTGTCCCTCCTTGTTCCTCCTTTCCCTTCATGTCCCTGCTTGTTCCTCCTTGCCCGTCCTTGTCCCTTCTTATCCCTCCTTGTCGCACCTTGTCCCTCATTGCCCCTCAATGTCCGTCCTTGTCCCGCATTGTCCCTCCTTTACCCTCCTTGTCACTCATTGTCCCTCCTTGAACCTGCTTGTCCCTCCTTATCCCTCCTTGTCCCTCCTTGTCACTCCTTGTCCCTCCTGGTCCGTACTTGTCCCTCCTTGTTCCTCATTGCCCTCCGTGTCCCACATTGTCCCTCATTGCCCCTCCTTGTTCCTCCTTGTCACTCCTTTCCCTCCTTTTCCCTCCTGGCCCCTCCTTGCTCCTCCTTGCCCCTTCTTTTCCCTCCTTGGCCCTCCTTATCCCTCCTTGTCCCTCCTTGTCCCTCCTTTTCCCTCCTTGCCCCTCATTGTCCCTCCTTGTTCTTTCTTGTCACTCCCTTCCCTCCTGGTCCCTCCTTGTCCCTCCTGGTCCCTCCTTTACCCTCCTGGTCCCTCCTTTTCTCTCCTTGTCCCTCCTTGTCTCTCCTTGTCCCTCCGTGACACTCCTTGTCCGTATTTATCCCTCCTTGATCCTGCTTGTCCCTGCTTGTCCCCCAGTGCCCCTCCATGTGCCTCCTTATCCCTCCTGGTCCCTCCTTACCCCGCCTTGTCCCTCCTTATACCTGTTTGTCCCTCCTTGATCCTGCTTGTCCCTAATTGTCCCTCCTTTTCCCGCCTTGACCCTCCTAGTCCTTCCTTGTCCCTCCTTGATCCTGCTTGTCCCTTCTTGTCCCTACTTGTCGCTCCTTGACCCTCCTGGTCCCTCCTTGTCCCGTCTTGTCCCTCCTTGTCCCGCCTTGTCCCTGTTTGTCCCTCCTTGCTCCTGCTTGTCCCTAATTGTCACTCCTTTTCCCTCCTAGTCCTTCCTTGTCCCTGTTTGTCCCTCTTTGATCCTGCTTGTCCCTCCTTGTCCCTCCTTGTCCCTTCTTGTCCCTACTTGTCGCTCCTTGACCCACCTGGTCCCTCCTTGATCCTACATGCCCCTCACTGCCCCTTCTTGGCCCTCCTTGTCACTCCTTTCCCCTCATTGCCCTTCATTGTCCCTCCTTGTTCCACCTTTTCCCTCCATGACTCTCCTTTTCCCTCCTTTCCCTGCTTATCCCTCCTTGTCCCTCCTTTTCGCTCATGGTCCCTCCTTGTCCCTCATTGCCCCTCATTGTCCCCCTTGTTCCTCCTTTCCCTCCTTTTCCCTCATGGTCCCTCCTGGTCCCTCCTTGTCTCTCCCTGACCCTTCTTCCTACTTGCCCCTCATTGCCTATCCTTGTCACTCTTTTCCCCTCATTGCTTTTCATTGTCCCTCCATGTTCCTCCTTGTCCCTCCTTTCCTTGCTTTTCCCTCCTTGTCCTTCATTGTCCCTCCTTTCCTTGCTTTTCCCTCCTTGTCTTTCATTGTCCCTACTTGTCCCTCCTTGTCCCTCCTTGTCCCTCCTTATCCCTGCTTGTCCCTCCTGGTCCCTCCTTTTCCCTCCCTGACCCTCCTTGCACCATCTTTTCTCAACTTGTCCCTCATTATCCCTCCTTGTACCTCATTATCCCTCCTGTTCCGTACTTGTCCCTCCTTGTCACTCCTTGCCCTCCTTGGCCATCCTTGTCTCTCCTTGTTCCTCCTTTCCCCTCCTGGTCCCTCCTTGTCTCTCCTTGTCCTCCTTGACCCTCCTTGTCCCTCCTTGTCACTCCTTGCCCCTCATTGTCCCTCCTCTTCCCTCCTTGTCCCTCCTTGTCCCTCCTGGTCCGTACTTGTCCCTCCTTGGCCCTCCTTGTTCCTCATTTTTCCTGCTTGTCCCTCCTTGTCCCTCATTGCCCCTCCTTTATCCTCCTTGACCCTTCTTGTCCCTCATTGCCACTCCTTGTCACTCCTTTTACCTCCTTGTCCCTCCTTGTCCCTCCTTGTCCCTCCTTGTCCCTCCTTGGCCCTCCTTGTTCCTCATTTTCTCTGCTTGTCCCTCCTTGTCCCTCATTGCCCCTCCTTTATCCTCCTTTTCCCTCCTTGTCACTCCTTGTCCCTCTTTGCCCCTCCTAGTACCTGCTCGTACCTCCTTTTCCCTCCTTGACCCTCCTAGTCCCCGCTCATCCCTCCTTGTCCCTCCTGGTCCGTACTTGTCCCTCCTTGACTCTCATTGTCCGTCCTGGTTCCTCCTTGTCCCTCATTGCCCCTCAATGTCCCTCCTTGTCGCTCCTTTCCCTCCTGGTCCCTCCTTATCCCTCCATGTCACTCCTTGTATCTCCTTGCCCCTCCTTGTCCCTGCTTGTCCACCATTGTCCTTCCTTGTCCCTCCTTGACAATCCTAGTCCCTCCTTGTCCCTTCTTGTCTGTCCATGCCCCTCCTGGTCCCTCCTTGCTCCTCCTTGCCCCTGCTTTTCCCTCCTTGTCCCTCCTTGTTCCTCCTTGTCACTCCTTTCCCTCCTGGACCTTCCTTGTCCCTCCCTGTCCCTCCTTGTCCCTATTCGTCCCTCCTTGATCCTGCTTGTCCATTCTTGTCCCTGCTTGTCCTTCCTTGTCCCTATTCGTCCCTCCTTGATCCTGCTTGTCCCTTCTTGTCCCTCATTGCCCCAGCATGTCCCTAATTTTCCCTCCTTGTCCCGTCTTGTCCCTTCTTGTCCCGCCTTGTCCCTGTTTGTCCCTCCTTGATCCTGTTTGTCCCTACTTGTCCCTCCTTGTCCCTTATTGCCCCTCATTGTCCCTTCCTGACCCTCCTTGTCCTTCCTTGTCCATGTTTGTCCCTCCTTGATCCTGCTTGTCCCTCCTTGTACCTTCTTGTCCCTCCTTGTCCCTACTTGTCCCTCCTTGACCCTCCTGGTCCCTCCTTTCTCCTACTTGCCCCTCATTGGCCCTCCTTGTCACTCCTTTCCCCTCATTGCCCTTCATTGTCCCTCCTTTTCCCTCCTTGTCTGTCCTTGTCCCTGCTTGTCCCTCCTGGTCCCTCCTTGTCCCTCGTTATCCCTCCTTGTCCCTCCTGGTCCGAACTTGTCCCTCCTTGTCCCTTATTGCCCCTCATTGTCCCTCCTTGTTCCTCCTTGGCCCTCCTTGGCCCTCCTTTTCCCTCCTTGACCCTTCATGTCCCTCCTTGTCCCTACTTGCCCGTCCTTGTCCCTCCCTGTCCCTCCTTGTCCTTCCTTGTCCCTATTTGTCCCTCCTTGATCCTGCTTGTCCCTCATTGCCCCTCCATGCCCATCCTTGTCCCTCCTTGACCCTCCTTGTCCCTCCTTGTCCCTCCTGGTCCGTACTTATCCCTCCTTGTCCCTCCTTGTCCCTCCTTGTCACTCCTTGTCCCTCATTGCCCTAACTGTCCCTCCTTGCTCTTCATTGCCCCTTCTTTTCCCTCCTTGTCCCTCGTTATCCCTCCTTGTCCCTCCTGGTCCGTACTTGTCCCTCCTTGTCCCTTATTGCCCCTCATTGTCCCTCCTTGTTCCTCCTTGGCCCTCTTTGTCCTTCATGTCCCTCTTTGTCCCTCCTTGCCCGTCCTTGTCCCTACTTGTCCATCCCTGTCCATCCTTGTCCTTCCTTGTCCCTCTTTGTCACTCCTTGACCCTCCTTGTCCCTCCTTGTCCCTCGTTGTTCGTACTTATCCCTCCTTGTCCCTCCTTGTCTCTCCTTGTCCCTCATTGCCCCTAATCGTCCCTCCTGGTCCCTCCTTGCTCTTCATTACCCCTTCTTTTCCCTCCTTGTCCCTCGTTATCCCTCCTTGTCCCTCCTGGTCCGAACTTGTCCCTCCTTTCCTTGCTTTTCCCTCCTTGTCCCTCCTTGTCCTTCATTGTCCCTCCTTTCCTTGCTTTTCCCTCCTTGTCCCACCTTGTCTTTCATTGTCCCTACTTGTCCCTCCTTGTCCCTCTTTGTCCCTCCTTATCCCTGCTTGTCCCTCCTGGTCCCTCCTTTTCCCTCCCTGACCCTCCTTGCCCCATCTTTTCTCAACTTGTCCCTCATTATCCCTCCTTGTACCTCATTATCCCTCCTGGTCCGTACTTATCCCTCCTTGTCACTCCTTGCCCTCCTTGGCCATCCTTGTCTCTCCTTGTTCCTCTTTTCCCCTCCTGGTCCCTCCTTGTCTCTCCTTGTCCTCATTGTCCTCCTTGACCCTCCTTGTCACTCCTTGCCCCTCATTGTCCCTCCTCTTCCCTCCTTGTCCCTCCTGGTCCGTACTTGTCCCTCCTTGGCCCTCCTTGTTCCTCATTTTCCCTGCTTGTCCCTCCTTGTCCCTCATTGCCCCTCCTTTATCCTCCTTGACCCTTCTTGTCCCTCATTGCCCCTCCTTGTCACTCCTTTTACCTCCTTGTCCCTCCTTGGCCCTCCTTGTCCCTCCTTGTCCCTCCTCTTCCCTCCTTGGCCCTCCTTGTTCCTCAATTTCCCTGCTTGTCCCTCATTGCCCCTCCTTTATCGTCCTTTTCCCTCCTTGCCCCTCCTAGTACCTGCTCGTACCTCCTTTTCCCTCCTTGACCCTCCTAATCCCTCCTTGTCCCTCCTGGTCCGTACTTGTCCCTCCTTGTCCCTCATTGTCCGTCCTGGTCCCTCCTTGTCCCTCATTGCCCCTCATTTCCCTCCTTGTCGCTCCTTTCCCTCCTGGTCCCTCCTTATCCCACCATGTCACTCCTTGTATCTCCTTGCCCCTCCTTGTCCCTGCTTGTCCACCATTGTCCTTCCTTGTCCCTCCTTGACAATCCTAGTCCCTCCTTGTCCCTTCTTGTCTGTCCATGCCCCTCCTGGTCCCTCCTTGCTCCTCCTTGCCCCTTCTTTTCCCTCCTTGTTCCTCCTTGTCACTCCTTTCCCTCGTGGACCCTCCTTGTCCCTCCCTGTCCCTCCTTGTCCTTCCTTGTCCCTATTCGTCCCTCCTTGATCCTGCTTGTCCCTTCTTGTCCCTGCTTGTCCTTCCTTGTCCCTATTCGTCCCTCCTTGATCCTGCTTGTCCCTTCTTGTCCCTCATTGCCCCACCATGTCCCTCCTTTTCCCTCCTTGTCCCGTCTTGTCCCTTCTTGTCCCGCCTTGTCCCTGTTTGTCCCTCCTTGATCCTCTTTGTCCCTACTTGTCCCTCCTTGTCCCTCATTGTCCCTCCTTGTCCTTCCTTGTCCCTGTTTGTCCCTCCTTGTACCTTCTTGTCCCTCCTTGTCCCTACTTGTCCCTCCTTGACCCTCCTGGTCCCTCCTTTCTCCTACTTGCCCCTCATTGGCCCTCCTTGTCACTCCTTTTCCCTCATTGCCCTTCTTTGTCCCTCATTGTCTGTCCTTGTCCCTGCTTGTCCCTCCTGGTCCCTCCTTGTCCCTCGTTATCCCTCCTTGTCCCTCCTGGTAGAACTTGTCCCTCCTTGTCCCTTATTGCCCCTCATTGTCCCTCCTTGTTCCTCCTTGGCCCTCCTTTTCCGTCCTTGTCCCTTCATGTCCCTCCTTGTCCCTCCTTGCCCGTCCTTGTCCCTCCCTGTCCCTCCTTGTCCTTCCTTGTCCCTCCTTGATCCTGCTTGTCCCTCATTGCCCCTCCATGCCCATCCTTATCCCTCCTTGACCCTCCTTGTCACTCCTTGTCCCTCCTGGTCCGTACTTATCCCTCCTTGTCTCTCCTTGTCCCTCATTGCCCTAACTGTCCCTCCTTGCTCTTCATTGCCCCTCCTTTTCCCTCCTTGTCCCTCGTTATCTCTCCTTGTCCCTCCTGGGCCGTACTTGTCCCTTGTTGCCCCTCATTGTCCCTCCTTGTTCATCCTTGACCCTCCTTGTCCCTTCATGTCCCTCTTTGTCCCTCCTTGCCCGTCCTTGTCCCTACTTGTCCCTCGTTGTTCGTACTTATCCCTCCTTGTCCCTCATTGCCCCTAATTGTCGCTCCTGGTCCCTCCTTGCTCTTCATTACCCCTTCTTTTCCCTCCTTGTCCCTCGTTATCCCTCCTTGTCCATCCTGGTCCGAACTTGTCCCTCCTTGTCCCTTATTGCCCCTCATTGTCCCTCCTTGTTCCTCCTTGGCCCTCCTTTTCCCTTCATGTCCCTCATTGTCCCTCCTTGTCCCTCCTTGTCCCTACTTGTCCCTCCCTGTCCCTCCTTGTCCTTCCTTGTCCCTATTTGTCCCTCCTTGATCCTGCTTGTCCCTCATTGCCCCTCCATGCCCATCCTTATCCCTCCTTGTCACTCTTTGACCCTCCTTGTCCTTCCTTGTCCCTCCTGGTCCGTACTTATCCCTCCTTGTCTCTCCTTGTCCCTCATTGCCCCTATTTGTCCCTCCTGGTCCCTCCTTGCTCTTCATTGCCCCTTCTTTTCCCTCCTTGTCCCTCGTTATCCATCCTTGTCCCTCCTGGTCCGTACTTGTCCCTCCTTGTCCCTTATTGCCCCTCATTGTCCCTCCTTGTTCCTCCTTGGCCCTCCTTTTCCCTCCTTGTCCCTTCCTGTCCCTGCTTGTCCCTCCTTGTCCCTCCGTGCCCGTCCTTGACCCTCCTTGCCCGTCCTTGTCCCTCCTGGTCCGTACTTATCCCTCCTTGTCCCTCTTTGTCCCTCATTGCCCCTAATTGTCCCTCCTTGTCCCTTATTGCCCCTCATTGTCCCTCCTTGTCCCTCCTTGTCCCTCGTTATCCCTTCTTGTCCCTCCCGGTCCGTACTTGTCCCTCCTTGTCCCTTATTGCCCCTCATTGTCCCTCCTTGACCCTTCATGTCCCTGCTTGTCCCTCCTTGCCCGCCCTTGTCCCTACTTGTCCCTCCCTGTCCCTCCTTGTCCTTCCTTGTCCCTATTTGGCCCTCCTTGATCCTGCTTGTCCCTCATTGCCCCTCCATGCCCATCCTTATCCCTCCTTGTCCAGCCTTGTCCCTGTTTGTCCCTCCTTGTCCAGCCTTGTCCCTGTTTGTCCCTCCTTAATCCTGCTTGTCCCTCCTTGTCCCTCATTGTCCTTCCTTGACCCTCCTTGTCCTTCCTTGTCCCTGTTTGTCCCTACTTGATCCTGCTTGTCCCTTCTTGTCCCTCCTTGACCCTACTTGTCCCTCCTTGTCCCTCCTTGACCCTCCTTGACCCTCCTTGACCCTCCTTGACCCTCCTTGACCCTCCTTGACCCTCCTTGACCCTCCTTGACCCTCCTTGACCCTCCTTGACCCTCCTGGTCCCTCCTTGCTCCTACTTGCCCCTCCTTGTCACTCCTTTTCCCTCATTGCCCTTCATTGTTCCTCCTTTCCCTCCTTGTCTTTCCTTGTCACTCCTTTTCCCTCCTTTCCTTGCTTTTCCCTCCTTGTCTCTCCTTGTTCCTCCTTTCCCTCCTTTTCCCTCATGGTCCCTCCTTGTCCCTCATTGCCCCTCATTGTCCCCCCTTCTTCCTCCTTTCCCTCCTTTTACCTCATGGTCCCTCCTGGTCCCTCCTTGTCTCTCCTTGACCCTTCTTCCTACTTGCCCCTCATTGCCCATCCTTGTCACACCTTTCCCCTCATTGCTTTTCATTGTCCCTCCTTTTCCCTCCTTGTCTTTCCTTGTCCCTCCTTTTCCCTCCTTTCCTTGCTTTTCCCTCCTTGTCCCTCCTTGTCCTTCCTTGTCCTTCCTTGTACTTCCTTGTCCCTCCTTTCCTTGCTTTTCCCTCCTTGTCACTCCTTGTCTTTCATTGTCCCTACTTGTCCCTCCTTATCCCTGCTTGTCCCTCCTGGTCCCTCCTAGTCCTTCCTTGTCCCTCCTTGCTCCTCCTTGCACCTCCTTTTCCGTCGTTGTCCCTCGTTGTCCCTCCTTGTCACTTCTTGACCCTCCTTGTCCCTCATTGACCCTCCTGGACCGTTCTTATCCCTCCTTGTCCCTCATTGCCCCTAATTGTCCCTCCTTGCTCTTCATTGCCCCTCCTTGCCCCTCATTGTCCATCCTTGTCACTCACTTCCCTCCAGGTCCCTCCTTGTCCCTCCTGGTCCCTGCTTGTCCCTGCTCCTCCCTCCTTGTCACTCCTTGACACTCCTTGTCCCTCCTTGTTTCTCCTTGTCACACCTTGTCACTCCTTTTCCCTCCTTTTCCCTCCTTTTCCCTCCTTTTCCCTCATTGCCTCCTTGCCACTCTTTTCCCTCCTTGTCCATCCTTGTTCCTCCATGTCCCTCCTGGTTTCTCCTTGTCACACCTTGTTACTCCTTTTCCCTCCTTTCCCCTCCTTGTCTCTCCATGCCCCTCCTGGTCACTCCTTGCTCCTCCTTGCCCCTTCTTTTCCCTCCTTCCCTCCTTGATCCTGCTTGTCCCTCTTTGTCTCTCCTTGTCCCTCCGTGACACTCCTTGTCCCTCCTGGTCCGTACTTGTCCCTCCCTGTCCCTCCTTGTCCTTCCTTGTCCCTATTTGTCCCTCCTTGATCCTGCTTGTCCCCCAGTGCCCCTTCATGTCCCTCATTGCCCCTCCATGTACCTCCTTATCCCTCCTTGTCCCGCCTTGTCCCTGTTTGTCCCTCCTTGATCCTGCTTGTCCCTAATTGTCCCTTCTTGTCCCGCCTTGACCCTCCTAGTCCTTCCTTGTCCCTGTTTGTCCCTCCTTGAACCAGCTTGTCCCTCCTTGTCCCTTCTTATCCCTACTTGTCGCTACTTGACCCTCCTGGTCCCTCCTTGATCCTACTTGCCCCTCACTGCCCCTTCTTGGCCCTCCTTGTCACTCCTTTTCCCTCATTGCCCTTCATTGTCCCACCTTTTCCCTCCATGACTCTCCTTTTCCCTCCTTTCCCTGCTTATCCCTCCTTGTCACTCCTTGTCTTTCCTTGTCCCTGTTTATCCCTGCTTGTCCCTCCTTATCCCTCCTTGAACCTGCTTGTCCCTACTTGTCTCTCCTTGCCCCTCCTTGTCCTTCGTTGGGCCTGTTTGTCGCTCCTTGATCCTGCTTCTCCCTCCTTGTCCCTTCCTGTCCCACCTAGTCCCTCGTTGACCCTCCTTGACCCTCCTAGTCCCTCGTTGACCCTCCTTGCCCCTCCTTTTCCCGCCTTGTCCCTAATTGCCCCTCCTTGGCCATCCTTGTCACTCCTTTTGTCTCATTGCCCCTCATTGTCCCTCCTTGTTTCTCCTTTCCCCTCTTTTTCCCTCCTTGTCCCTCGTTGTCTTTCCTTGTCCCTCCATGTCTCTGCTTGTCCCTCCTTATCCCTGCTTGTCCCTCCTTGACCCTCCTTGACCCTCCTTGTCCCTCCTTGTCCCTCCTTGTCACTCCTTGTCCCTCCTGGTCCGTACTTGTCCCTCCTTGTCCCTCATTGCCCCTCCTGGTCCCTCCTTGTCCCTCATTGCCCCTCCTGGTCCCTCCTTGCTCCTCATTGCCCATTCTTTTCCCTCCTTGTCCGTCATTATCCCTCCATGTCCCTCCTTGCTCCTCCTTGCCCCTTATTTTCCCTCCTTTTCCCTCCTTATCCCTACTTGTCCATCCTGGTCCGGACTTGTCCCACCTTGGCCCTCCGTGTCCCACATTGTCCCTCATTGCCCCTCACTGTCCCTCCTTGTCACTCCTTTCCCTCCTTTTCCCTTCTGGCCCCTCCTTGCTCCTCCTTGCCCATACTTTTCTCTTCTTTTCCCTCCTTGGCCCTCCTTTTCCCTCCTTGCCACTCATTGTCCCTCCTTGTTCCTCCTTGTCACTCCCTTCAATCCTGGTCCCTCCTTGTCCCTCCTTGTCCCTCCTGGTCGCTGCTTGTCCCTCCTTGTCCCTCCTTGACCCTCCTAGTTCCTCCTTGCCCCTCCTTTTCCCTCCTTATCCCTTCTTGACCCCCCTAGTCCCTGCTCGTCCCTGCTCGTCCCTCCTTGTCACTCATTGTCACTCCTTGACACTCCTTGTCCCTCCTTGTTTCTCCTTGTTTCTCCTTGTCACACCTTGTCACTCCTTTTCCCTCCTTTTCCATCCTTTTCCCTCCTTTTCCCTCCTTTTCCCTCCTTTTCCCTCCTTTTCCCTCATTGCCTCCTTGCCCCTCCTTTTCCCTCCTTGTTCCTCCTTGCCCCTCCTTTTCCCAGCTTGTCCCTTCTTGACCCCCCTAGTCCCTGCTCGTCCCTCCTTGTCCCTCCTGGTTTGTCCTTGTCACACCTTGTCACTCCTTTTCCCTGCTTTCCCCTCCTTGTCTCTCCATGCCCCTCCTGGTCACTCCTTGCTCCTCCTTGCCCCTTCTTTTCCCTCCTTGTTCCTCCTTGTCACTCCTTTCCCTCCTTTACCCTCCTGGTCCCTCCTTGTCTCTCCTTGTCCCTCCGTGACACTCCTTGTCCCTCCTGGTCCGTACATGTCCCTCCCTGTCCCTCCTTGTCCTTCCTTGTCCTTCCTTGTCCTTCCTTGTCCGTATTTGTCTCTCCTTGATCCTGCTTGTCCCTGCTTGTCCCCCAGTGCCCCTTCATGTCCCTCATTGCCCCTCCATGTACCTCCTTATCCCTCCTGGTCCCTCCTTGTCCCTCCTTGTCCCTGTTTGTCCCTCCTTGATCCTGCTTGTCCCTAATTGTCCCTCCTTGTCCCGCCTTGACCCTCCTAGTCCTTCCTTGTCCCTGTTTGTCCCTCCTTGATCCTGCTTGTCCCTCCTTGTCCCTTCTTGTCCCTACTTGTCGCTCCTTGACCCTCCTGGTCCCTCCTTGTCCCGTCTTGTCCCTCCTTGTCCCTGTTTGTCCCTGTTTGTCCCTCCTTGATCCTGCTTGTCCCTAATTGTCCCTCCTTGTCCCGCATTGACCCTCCTAGTCCTTCCTTGTCCCTGTTTGTCCCTCCTTGACCCTGCTTGTCCCTCCTTGTCCCTTCTTGTCCCTACTTGTCGCTCCTTGACCCTCCTGGTCCCTCCTTGATCCTACTTGACCCTCACTGCCCCTTCTTGGCACTCCTTTTCCCCCATTGCCCTTCATTGTCCCTCCTTGTTCCACCTTTTCCCTCCATGACTCTCCTTTTCCCTCCTTTCCCTGCTTATCCCTCCTTGTCACACCTTGTCTTTCCTTGTCCCTCCTTTTCCCTCCTTGCCCCTCCTAGTACCTGCTCGTACCTCCTTTTCCCTCCTTGACCCTCCTAGTCCCCGCTCATCCCTCCTTGTCCCTCCTGGTCCGTTCTTGTCCCTCATTGTCCGTCCTGGTCCCTCCTTGTCCCTCATTGCCCCTCCTTGTCGCTCCTTTCCCTCCTGGTCCCTCCTTATCCCTCCATGTCACTCCTTGTATCTCCTTGCCCCTCCTTGTCCCTGCTTGTCCACCATTGTCCTTCCTTGTCCCTCCTTGACAATCCTAGTCCCTCCTTGTCCCTTCTTGTCTGTCCATGCCCCTCCTGGTCCCTCCTTGCTCCTCCTTGTCCCTTCTTTTCCCTCCTTGTTCCTCCTTGTCACTCCTTTCCCTCCTGGACCCTCCTTGTCCCTCCCTGTCCCTCCTTTTCCTTCCTTGTCCCTATTCGTCCCTCCTTGATCCTGCTTGTCCCTTCTTGTCCCTGCTTGTCCTTCCTTGTCCCTATTCGTCCCTCCTTGATCCTGCTTGTCCCTTCTTGTCCCTCATTGCCCCACCATGTCCCTCCTTTTCCCTCCTTGTCCCGTCTTGTCCCTTCTTGTCCCGCCTTGTCCCTGTTTGTCCCTCCTTGATCCTGTTTGTCCCTACTTGTCCCTCCTTGTCCCTTATTGCCCCGCATTGTCCCTTCTTGACCCTCCTTGTCCTTCCTTGTCCCTGTTTGTCCCTCCTTGATCCTGCTTGTCCCTCCTTGTACCTTCTTGTCCCTCCTTGTCCCTCCTTGACCCTCCTGGTCCCTCCTTTCTCCTACTTGCCCCTCATTGGCCCTCCTTGTCACTCCTTTTCCCTCATTGCCCTTCATTGTCCCTCCTTTTCCCTCCTTGTCTGTCCTTGTCCATCCTTGTCCCTGCTTGTCCCTCCTGGTCCGAACTTGTCCCTCCTTGTCCCTTATTGCCCCTCATTGTCCCTCCTTGTTCCTCCTTGGCCCTCCTTTTCCCTCCTTGTCCCTCCTTGCCCGTCCTTGTCCCTCCCTGTCCCTCCTTGTCCCTATTTGTCCCTCCTTGATCCTGCTTGTCCCTCATTGCCCCTCCATGCCCATCCTTTTCCCTCCTTGACCCTCCTTGACCCTCCTGGTCCGTACTTATCCCTCCTTGTCTCTCCTTGTCCCTCATTGCACTAACTGTCCCTCCTTGCTCTTCATTGCCCCTTCTTTTCCCTCGTTATCCCTCCTTGTCCCTCCTGGTCCGTACTTGTCATTCCTTGTCCCTTATTGCCCCTAATTGTCCCTCCTTGTTCCTCCTTGGCCCTCCTTGTCCCTTCATGACCCTGCTTGTCCCTCTTTGTCCCTCCTTGCCCGTCCTTGTCCCTACTTGTCCATCCCTGTCCATCCTTGTCCTTCCTTGTCCCTCCTTGACCCTCCTTGTCCCTCCTTGTCCCTTCTTGTCCCTCGTTGTTCGTACTTATCCCTCCTTGTCACTCCCTGTCCCTCATTGCCCCTAATTGTCCCTCCTGGTCCCTCCTTGCTCTTCATTACCCCTTCTTTTCCCTCTTTGTCCCTCCTGGTCCGAACTTGCCCCTCCTTGTCCCTTATTGCCCCTCATTGTGCCTCCTTGGCCCTCCTTTTCCCTTCATGTCCCTCCTTGTCACTCCTTGCCCGTCCTTGTCCCTCCTGGTCCGTACTTGTCCCTCCTTGTCCCTTATTGCCCCTCATTGTCCCTCCTTGTTCCTGTGCCCGCCCTTGACCCTCCTTGCCCGTCCTTGTCCCTCCTGGTCCGTACTTATCCCTCCTTGTCCCTCCTTGTCTCTCTTTGTCCCTCATTGCCCCTAATTGTCCCTCCTGGTCCCTCCTGGTCCCTCCTTGCTCTTCATTCCCCTTCTTTTCCCTCCTTGTCCCTCGTTATCCCTCGTTATCCCTCCTTGTCCCTCCCGGTCCGTACTTGTCCCTCCTTGACCCTTATTGCCCCTCATTGTCCCTCCTTGTCCCTCGTTATCCCTCCTTGTCCCTCCCGGTCCGTACTTGTCCCTCCTTGTCCCTTATTGCCCCTCATTGTCCCTCCTTGACCCTTCATGTCCCTGGTTGTCCCTCCTTGCCCGTCCTTGTCCCTACTTGTCCCTCCTTGTCCCTATTTGGCCCTCCTTGATTCTGCTTGTCCCTCATTGCCCCTCCATGCCCATCCTTATCCCTCCTTGTCCAGCCTTGTCCCTGTTTGTCGCTCCTTGTCCAGCCTTGTCCAGCCTTGTCCCTGTTTGTCCCTCCTTGATCCTGCTTGTCCCTCCTTGTCCCTGTTTGTCGCTCCTTGTCCAGCCTTGTCCAGCCTTGTCCCTGTTTGTCCCTCCTTGATCCTGCTTGTCCCTCCTTGTACCTCATTGTCCTTCCTTGACCCTCCTTGTCCTTCCTTGTCCCTGTTTGTCCCTACTTGATCCTGCTTGTCCCTCCTTATCCCTTCTTGTCCCTCCTTGTCCCTACTTGTCCCTACTTGTCCCTCCTTGTCCCTCCTTGACCCTCCTTGACCCTCCTTGACCCTCCTGGTCCCTCCTTGCTCCTACTTGCCCCTCCTTGTCACTCCTTTTCCCTCATTGCCCTTCATTGTTCCTCCTTTTCCCTCCTTGTCTTTCCTTGTCACTCCTTTTCCCTCCTTTCCTTGCTTTTCCCTCCTTGTCTCTCCTTGTCCCTCCTTTCCTTGCTTTTCCCTCCTTGTCCCTCCCTGTCTTTCATTGTCCCTGCTTGTCCCTGCTTGTCCCTCCTTGTCCCTCCTTGTTCCTCCTTTCCCTCCTTTTCCCTCATGGTCCCTCCTTGTCCCCCCTTGTTCCTCCTTTCCCTCCTTTTCCCTCATGGTCCCTCCTGGTCCCTCCTTGTCTCTCCTTGACCCTTCTTCCTACTTGCCCCTCATTGCCCATCCTTGTCACTCCTTTCCCCTCATTGCTTTTCATTGTCCCTCCTTGTTCCTCCTTTTCCCTCCTTGTCTTTCCTTGTCACTCCTTTCCTTGCTTTTCCCTCCTTGTCCTTCCTTGTCCCTCCTTTCCTTGCTTTTCCCTCCTTGTCACTCCTTGTCTTTCATTGTCCCTCCTTATCCCTGCTTGTCCCTGCTTGTCCCTCCTGGTCCCTCCTAGTCCTTCCTTGTCCCTCCTTGGTCCTCCTTGTCCCTCCTTTTCCGTCGTTGTCCCTCGTTGTCCCTCCTTGTCACTTCTTGACCCTCCTTGTCCCTCCTTGACCCTCCTTGACCCTCCTTGACCCTCCTTGTCCCTCCTGGACCGTTCTTATCCCTCCTTGTCCCTCATTGCCCCTAATTGTCCCTCCTGGTCCCTCCTTGCTCTTCATTGCCCCTCCTTGTCACTCATTGTCACTCCTTGACACTCCTTGTCCCTCCTTGTTTCTCCTTGTCACACCTTGTCACTCCTTTTCCCTCATTGCCTCCTTGCCACTCTTTTCCCTCCTTGTCCATCCTTGTTCCTCCTTGTCCCTCCTTTTCCCTCCTTCACCCCCCTAGTCCCTGCTCGTCCCTCTTTGTCCCTCCTGGTTTCTCCTTGTCACACCTTGTTACTCCTTTTCCCTCCTTTCCCCTCCTTGTCTCTCCATGCCCCTCCTGGTCACTCCTTGCTCCTCCTTGCCCCTTCTTTTCCCTCCTTGTCCCTCCTTGATCCTGATTGTCCCTCCTTGATCCTGCTTGTCCCTCCTTGTCTCTCCTTGTCCCTCCGTGACACTCCTTGTCCCTCCTGGTCCGTACTTGTCCCTCCCTGTCCTTCCTTGTCCTTCCTTGTCCTTCCTTGTCCCTATTTGTCCCTCCTTGATCCTGCTTGTCCCCCAGTGCCCCTTCATGTCCCTCATTGCCCCTCCATGTACCTCCTTATCCCTCCTGATCCCTCCTTGTCCCGCCTTGTCCCTGTTTGTCCCTCCTTGATCCTGCTTGTCCCTCCTTGTCCCGCCTTGACCCTCCTAGTCCTTCCTTGTCCCTGTTTGTCCCTCCTTGATCCTGCTTGTCGCTCCTTGTCCCTTCTTGTCCCTCCTTGTCACTCCTTGTCTTTCCTTGTCCCTGTTTATCCCTGCTTGTCCCTCCTTATCCCTCCTGGAACCTGCTTGTCCCTACTTGTCTCTCCTTGCCCCTCCTTGTCCTTCGTTGGGCCTGTTTGTCGCTCCTTGATCCTGCTTCTCCCTCCTTGTCCCTTCCTGTCCCACCTAGTCCCTCGTTGACCCTCCTGGTCCCTCCTTGCTCTTACTTGCCCCTCCTTTTCCCGCCTTGTCCCTAATTGCCCTTCCTTGGCCATCCTTGTCACTTCTTTTGTCTCATTGCCCCTCATTGTCCCTCCTTGTTTCTCCTTTCCCCTCTTTTTCCCTCCTTGTCCCTCGTTGACTTTCCTTTTCCCTCCTTGTCCCTCGTTGTCTTTCCTTGTCCCTCCATGTCTCTGCTTGTCCCTCCTTATCCCTGCTTGTCCCTCCTTGTCCCTCCTTGTCACTCCTTGTCCCTCCTGGTCCGTACTTGTCCCTCCTTGTCCCTCATTGCCCCTCATTGCCCCTCCTGGTCCCTCCTTGTCCCTCATTGCCCCTCCTGGTCCCTCCTTGCTCCTCATTGCCCATTCTTTTCCCTCCTTGTCCGTCATTATCCCTCCTTGTCCCTGCTTGCTCCTCCTTGCCCCTTCTTTTCCCTCCTTATCCCTACTTGTCCATCCTGGTCCGTTCTTGTCCCACCTTGGCCCTCCGTGTCCCACATTGTCCCTCATTGCCCCTCACTGTCCCTCCTTGTCACTCCTTTTCCCTCCTGGCCCCTCCTTGCTCCTCCTTGCCCCTACTTTTCTCTTATTTTCCCTTCGTTTCCCTCCTTGGCCCTCCTTGTCCCTCCCTTTCCCTCCTTGCCCCTCATTGTCCCTCCTTGTTCCTCCTTGTCACTCCCTTCCCTCCTGGTCCCTCCTTGTCCCTCCTGTTCCCTCCTGGTCGCTGCTTGTCCCTCCTTGTCCCCCCTTGTCCCTCCTTGTCCCTCCTTGTCCCTCCTTGTCCCTCCTTGCCCCTCCTTTTCCCTCCTTATCCCTTCTTGACCCCCCTAGTCCCTGCTCGTCCCTGCTCGTCCCTCCTTGTTACTCATTGTCACTCCTTGACACTCCTTGTCCCTCCTTGTTTCTCCTTGTCACACCTTGTCACTCCTTTTCCCTCCTTTTCCCTCATTTTCCCTCCTTTTCCCTCCTTTTCCCTCCTTTTCCCTCCTTTTCCCTCCTTTTCCCTCATTGCCTCCTTGCCCCTCCTTTTCCCTCCTTTTCCCTCCTTGTTCCTCTTTGCCCCTCCTTTTCCCAGCTTGTCCCTTCTTGACCCCCCTAGTCCCTGCTCGTCCCTCCTTGTCCCTCCTGGTTTGTCCTTGTCACACCTTGTCACTCCTTTTCCCTGCTTTCCCCTCCTTGTCTCTCCATGCCCCTCCTGGTCACTCCTTGCTCCTCCTTGCCCCTTCCTTTCCCTCCTTGTTCCTCCTTGACACTCCTTTCCCTCCTTTACCCTCCTTGTCCCTCCGTGACACTCCTTGTCCCTCCTGGTCCGTACTTGTCCCTCCCTGTCCCTCCCTGTCCCTCCTTGTCCTTCCTTGTCCGTATTTGTCCCTCCTTGATCCTGCTTGTCCCCCAGTGCCCCTTCATGTCCCTCATTGCCCCTCCATGTACCTCCTTATCCCTCCTGGTCCCTCCTTGTCCCTGTTTGTCCCTCCTTGATCCTGCTTGTCCCTAATTGTCCCTCCTTGTCCCGCCTTGACCCTCCTAGTCCTTTCTTGTCCCTGTTTGTCCCTCCTTGATCCTGCTTGTCCCTCCTTGTCCCTTCTTGTCCTTACTTGTCGCTCCTTGACCCTCCTGGTCCCTCCTTGTCCCGTCTTGTCCCTCCTTGTCCCGCATTGTCCCTGTTTGTCCCTCCTTGATCCTGCTTGTCCCTAATTGTCCCTCCTTGTCCCTTCTTGTCCCTACTTGTCGCTCCTTGACCCTCCTGGTCCCTCCTTGTCCCGTCTTGTCCCTGTTTGTCCCTCCTTCATCCTGCTTGTCCCTACTTGTCGCTCCTTGACCCTCCTGGTCCCTCCTTGATCCTACTTGCCCCTCACTGCCCCTTCTTGGCCCTATTTGTCACTCCTTTTCCCTCATTGCCCTTCATTGTCCCTCCTTGTTCCACATTTTCCCTCCATGACTCTCCTTTTCCCACCTTTCCCTGCTTTCCTTGTCACTCCTTGTCTTTCCTTGTCCCTGTTTATCCCTGCTTGTCCCTCCTTATCCCTCCTTGAACCTGCTTGTCCCTACTTGTCTCTCCTTGCCCCTCCTTGTCCTTCGTTGGGCCTGTTTGTCGCTCCTTGATCCTGCTTCTCCCTCCTTGTCCCTTCCTGTCCCGCCTAGTCCCTCGTTGACCCTCCTTGACCCTCCTGGTCCCTCCTTGCTCTTACTTGCCCCTCCTTTTCCCGCCTTGTCCCTAATTGCCCCTCCTTGGCCATCCTTGTCACTCCTTTTGTCTCATTGCCCCTCATTGTCCCTCCTTGTTTCTCCTTTCCCCTCTTTTTCCCTCCTTGTCCCTCGTTGTCTTTCCTTTTCCCTCCTTGTCCCTCGTTGTCTTTCCTTGTCCCTCCATGTCTCTGTTTGTCACTCCTTATCCCTGCTTGTCCCTCCTTGTCCCTCCTTGTCACTCCTTGTCCCTCCTGGTCCGTACTTGTCCCTCCTTGTCCCTCATTGCCCCTCCTGGTCCCTCCTTGTCCCTCATTGCCCCTCCTGGTCCCTCCTTGCTCCTCATTGCCCATTCTTTTCCCTCCTTGTCCGTCATTATCCCTCCTTGCTCCTCCTTGCCCCTTCTTTTCCCTCCTTTTCCCTCCTTATCCCTACTTGTCCATCCTGGTCCCTCCTTGTCCCTCCTTGTCACTCCTTGTCCCTCCTGGTCCGTACTTGTCCCTCCTTGTCCCTCATTGCCCCTCACTGTCCCTCCTTGTCACTCCTTTCCCTCCTTTTCCCTCCTGGCCCCTCCTTGCTCCCCCTTGCCCCTACTTTTCTCTTCTCTTCCCTTCGTTTCCCTCCTTGGCCCTTCTTGTCCCTCCTTTTCCCTCCTTGCCCCTCATTGTCCCTCCTTGTCACTCCCTTCCCTCCTGGTCCCTCCTTGTCCCTCCTGGTCGCTGCTTGTCCCTCCCTGTCCCTCCTTGACCCTCCTTGTTCCTCCTTGCCCCTCCTTTTCCCTCCTTATCCCTTCTTGACCCCCCTAGTCCATGCTCGTCCCTCCTTGTCACTCATTGTCACTCCTTGACACTCCTTGTCCCTCCTTGTTTCTCCTTGTCACACCTTGTCACTCCTTTTCCCTCCTTTTCCCTCCTTTTCCATCCTTTTCCCTCCTTTTCCCTCCTTTTCCCTCATTGCCTCCTTGCCCCTCCTTTTCCCACCTTGTTCCTCCTTGCCCCTCCTTTTCCCAGCTTGTCCCTTCTTGACCCCCCTAGTCCCTGCTCGTCCCTCCTTGTCCCTACTGGTTTGTCCTTGTCACACCTTGTCACTCCTTTTCCCTGCTTTCCCCTCCTTGTCTCTCCATGCCCCTCCTGGTCACTCCTTGCTCCTCCTTGCCCCTTCTTTTCCCTCCTTGTTCCTCCTTTCCCTCCTTTACCCTCCTGGTCCCTCCTTGTCTCTCCTTGTCCCTCCGTGACACTCCTTGTCCCTCCTGGTCCATACTTGTCCCTCCTTGTCCTTCCTTGTCCGTATTTGTCCCTCCTTGATCCTGCTTGTCCCTGCTTGTCCCCCAGTGCCCCTTCATGTCCCTCATTGCCCCTCCATGTACCTCCATATCCCTCCTTGTCCCGCCTTGTCCCTGTTTGTCCCTCCTTGATCCTGCTTGTCCCTAATTGTCCCTCCTTGTCCCGCCTTGACCCTCCTAGTCCTTGATCCTGCTTGTCCCTTCTTGTCCCTCATTGCCCCACCATGTCCCTCCTTGGCCCTCCTTTTCCCTTCATGTCCCTCCTTGTCCCTCCTTGCCCGTCCTTGTCTCTACTTGTCCCTCCCTGTCCCTCCTTGTCCTTCCTTGTACCTATTTGTCCCTCCTTGATCCTGCTTGTCCCTCATTGCCCCTCCATGCCCATCCTCATCCCTCCTTGTCACTCTTTGACCCTCCTTGTCCTTCCTTGTCCCTCCTGGTCCGTACTTATCCCTCCTTGTCCCTCCTTGTCTCTCCTTGTCCCTCATTGCCCCTATTTGTCCCTCCTGGTCCATCCTTGCTCTTCATTGCCCCTTCTTTTCCCTCCTTGTCCCTCGTTATCCATCCTTGTCCCTCCTTGTTCCTCCTTTTCCCTCCTTGTCTTTCCTTGTCCCTCCTTTCCTTGCTTTTCCCTCCTTGTCCCTCCTTGACCTTCCTTGTCCTTCCTTGTCCCTCCTTTCCTTGCTTTTCCCTCCTTGTCACTCCTTGTCTTTCATTGTCCCTACTTGTCCCTCCTTATCCCTCCTTGTCCCTCCTTGCTCCTCCTTGTCCCTCCTTTTCCGTCGTTGTCCCTCGTTGTCCCTCCTTGTCACTTCTCGACCCTCCTTGTCCCTCTTTGTCCCTCCTTGTCCCTCCTTGATCCTGCTTGTCCCTCCTTGTCTCTCCTTGTCCCTCCGTGACACTCCTTGTCCCTCCTGGTCCGTACTTGTCCCTCCCTGTCCCTCCTTGTCCTTCCTTGTCCCTATTTGTCCCTCCTTGATCCTGCTTGTCCCCCAGTGCCCTTCATGTCCCTCATTGCCCCTCCATGTACCTCCTTATCCCTCCTGGTCCCTCCTTGTCCCGCCTTGTCCCTGTTTGTCCCTCCTTAATCCTGCTTGTCCCTAATTGTCCCTCCTTGTCCCGCCTTGACCCTCCTAGTCCTTCCTTGTCCCTGTTTGTCCCTCCTTGATCCTGCTTGTCCCTCCTTGTCCCTTCTTGTCCATACTTGTCGCTGCTTGACCCTCCTGGTCCCTCCTTGATCCTACTTGCCCCTCACTGCCCCTTCTTGGCCCTCCTTGTCACTCCTTTTCCCTAATTGCCCTTCATTGTCCCTCCTTGTTCCACCTTTTCCCTCCATGACTCTCCTTTTCCCTCCTTTCCCTGCTTATCCCTCCTTGTCACTCCTTGTCTTTCCTTGTCCCTGTTTATCCCTGCTTGTCCCTCCTTGAACCTGCTTGTCCCTACTTGTCTCTCCTTTACCCTCCTGGTCCCTCCTTGCTCTTACTTGCCCCTCCTTTTCCCGCCTTGTCCCTAATTGCCCCTCCTTGGCCATCCTTGTCAGTCCTTTTGTCTCATTGCCCCTCATTGTCCCTCCTTGTTTCTCCTTTCCCCTCTTTTTCCCTCCTTGTCCCTCGTTGACTTTAATTTTCCCTCCTTGTCCCTCGTTGTCTTTCCTTGTCCCTCCTTGCCCCTCATTGTCCCTCCTTGTTCCTCCTTGTCACTCCCTTCCCTCCTGGTCCCTCCTTGTCCCTCCTTGTCCCTCCTGGTCCCTCCTGGTCGCTGCTTGTCCCTCCTTGTCCCTCCTTGTCCCTCCTTGACCCTCCTTGTTCCTCCTTGCCCCTCCTTTTCCCTCCTTATCCCTTCTTGACCCCCCTAGTCCCTGCTCGTCCCTGCTCGTCCCTCCTTGTCACTCATTGTCACTCCTTGACACTCCTTGTCCCTCCTTGTTTCTCCTTGTCACACCTTGTCACTCCTTTTCCCTCCTTTTCCCTCAATTTCCCTCCTTTTCCCTCCTTTTCCCTCATTGCCTCCTTGCCCCTCCTTTTCCCTCCTTTTCCCTTCTTGTTCCTCCTTTTCCCAGCTTGTCCCTTCTTGACCCCCCTAGTCCCTGCTCGTCCCTCCTTGTCCCTCCTGGTTTGTCCGTGTCACACCTTGTCACTCCTTTTCCCTGCATTCCCCTCCTTGTCTCTCCATGACCCTCCTGGTCACTCCTTGCTCCTCCTTGCCCCTTCCTTTCCCTCCTTGTTCCTCCTTTCCCTCCTTTACCCTCCTGGTCCCTCCTTGTCTCTCCTTGTCCCTCCGTGACACTCCTTGTCCCTCCTGGTCCGTACTTGTCCCTCCCTGTCCCTCCCTGTCCCTCCCAGTCCCTCCTTGTCCTTCCTTGTCCGTATTTGTCCCTCCTTGATCCTGCTTGTCCCTCCTTGTCCCCCAGTGCCCCTTCATGTCCCTCATTGCCCCACCATGTACCTCCTTATCCCTCCTGGTCCCTCCTTGTCCCTGTTTGTCCCTCCTTGATCCTAATTCTCCCTCCTTGTCCCGCCTTGACCCTCCTAGTCCTTCCTTGTCCCTGTTTGTCCCTCCTTGATCCTGCTTGTCCCTTCTTGTCCCTACTTGTCGCTCCTTGACCCTCCTGGTCCCTCCTTGTCCCGTCTTGTCCCTCCTTGTCCCGCATTGTCCCTCCTTGATCCTGCTTGTCCCTAATTGTCCCTCCTTGTCCCGCCTTGACCCTCCTAGTCCTTCCTTGTCCCTGTTTGTCCCTCCTTGATCCTGCTTGTCCCTCCTTGTCCCTTCTTGTCCCTACTTGTCGCTCCTTGACCCTCCTGGTCCCTCCTTGATCCTACTTGCCCCTCACTGCCCCTTCTTGGCCCTCCTTGTCACTCCTTTTCCCTCATTGCCCTTCATTGTCCCTCCTTGTTCCACCTTTTCCCTCCATGACTCTCCTTTTCCCTCCTTTCCCTGCTTATCCCTCCTGGTCACTCCTTGTCTTTCCTTGTCCCTCCTTTTCCCTCCTTGTCCCTCCTTGCCCCATCTTTTCTCAACTTGTCCCTCATTTTCCCTCCTTGTACCTCATTATCCCTCCTGGTCCGTACTTGTCCCTCCTTGTCACTCCTTGCCCTCCTTGGCCATCCTTGTTTCTCCTTGTTCCTCCTTTCCCCTCCTGGTCCCTCCTAGTCTCTCCTTGTCCTCCTTGTCCTCCTTGACCCTTCTTGTCCCTCATTGCCCCTCCTCGTCACCCCTTTTACCCTTGTCCCTCCTTGTCACTCCTTGCCCCTCATTGTCCGTCCTCTTCCCTCCTTGTCCCTCCTGGTCCGTACTTGTCCCTCCTTGTTCCTAATTTTCCCTCCTGGTCCGTACTTGTCCCTCCTTGCCCCTCCTTGACCCTCCTAGTCCCCGCTCATCCCTCCTTGTTCCTCCTGGTCCGTACTTGTCCCTCCTTGTGCCTCCTTGTCCCTCATTGGCCGTCCTGGTCGCTCCTTGTTTTTCCTTGTCACTCCTTTTCCCAGCTTTTCCCTCCGTGTCTCTCCTTGTCCCTCCCTGACCCTCCTTGCCCCATCTTTTCTCTCCTCGTCCCTCATTATCCCTCCTTGTACCTCATTGTCCCTCCTGGTCGGTACTTGTCCCTCCTTGGCCATCCTTGTCTCTCCTTGTTCCTCCTTTCCCCTCCTGGTCCCTCCTTGTGTCTTCTTGTCCTCCTTGACCCGTCCCTCATTGCCCCTCCTTGTTACTCATTTTACCTCCTTGTCCCTCCTTGTCCCTCCCTGCCCCTCCTTGTCCCTCATTGCCCCTCATTGTCCCTCCTCTTCCCTCATTGGCCCTCCTTGTTCCTCATTTTCCCTGCTTGTCCCTCCCTGTCCCTCCTTTTCCTTCCTTGTCCCTATTCGTCCCTCCTTGATCCTGCTTGTCCCTTCTTGTCCCTGCTTGTCCTTCCTTGTCCCTATTCATCCCTCCTTGATCCTGCTTGTCCCTTCTTGACCCTCATTGCCCCACCATGTCCCTCCTTTTCCCTCCTTGTCCCGTCTTGCCGTTCTTGTCCCGCCTTGTCCCTGTTTGTCCCTCCTTGATCCTGCTTGTCCCTACTTGTCCCTCTTTGTCCCTTATTGCCCCTCATTGTCCCTTCTTGACCCTCATTGTCCCTTCTTGACCCTCCTTGTCCCTGTTTGTCCCTCCTTGATCCTGCTTGTCCCTCCTTGTACCTTCTTGTCCCTACTTGCCCCTCCTTGACCCTCCTGGTCCCTCCTTTCTCCTACTTGCCCCTCATTGGACCTCCTTCTCACTCCTTTTCCCTCATTGCCCTTCATTGTCCCTCCTTTTCCCTCATGGTCCCTCCTTGTCCCTCATTGTCCCTCCTTGTCCCTGTTTGTCCCTCCTTGATCCTGCTTGTCCTTCCTTGTCTCTGTTTGTCCCTCCTTGATCCTGCTTGTCCCTCCTTGAATCTCCTTGACCCTCCTGGTCCCTCCTTGCTCCTACTTGCCCTCATTGCCCCTCCTTGTCACTCCTTTTCCCTCATTGCCCTTCATTGTCCCTCCTTGTTCCACCTTTTCCCTCCTTTCCCTCCTTGTCTCTCCTTTTCCCTCCTTTCCCTGCTTTTCCCTCATTGTCCCTCCTTGTCTTTCCTTGTCCCTCCTTGTCCCTTCTTATCCCTGCTTGTCCCTCCTGGTCCCTCCTTGTCCCTCGTTGTCCCTCGTTGTCCGTACTTATCCCTCCTTGTCTCTCCTTGTCCCTCATTGCCCCTAATTGTCCCTCCTGGTCCCTCCTTGCTCTTCATTACCCCTTCTTTTCCCTCCTTGTCCCTCGTTATCCCTCCTTGTCCCTCCTGGTCCGAACTTGTCCCTCCTTGTCCCTTATTGCCCCTCATTGTCCCTCCTGGTTCCTCCTTGGCCCTCCTTGTCCCTCCTTGCCCGTCCTAGTCCCTACTTGTCCCTCCCTGTTCTTTCTTGTCCTTCCTTGTCCTTCCTTGTCCCTCCTTGATCCTGCTTGTCCCTCATTGCCCCTCCATGCCCATCCTTATCCCTCCTTGTCACTCCTTGACCCTCCTTGCCCCTCATTGTCCCTCCTTGTCACTCCCTTCCCTCCTGGTCCCTTCTGGTCCCTCCTGGTCCCTCCTTGTCCCTCCTTATCCCTGCTTGTCCCTCCTGGTCCCTCCTTGTCCCTCGTTGTCCGTACTTATCCCTCCTTGTCACTTCTTGTCCCTCCTTGCCCCTCCTAGTACCTGCTCGTACCTTCTTTTCCCTCCTTGTCCCTCATTATCCCTCCTTGTCGCTCCTGGTCCGAACTTGTCCCTCCTTGTCCCTTATTGCCCCTCATTGTCCCACCTTGTTCCTCCTTGGCCCTATTTTTCCCTTCATGTCCCTCCTTGTCCCTCCTTGCCCGTCCTTGTCCCTACTTGTCCCTCCCTGTCCCTTCTTGTCCTTCCTTGTCCCTATTTGTCCCTCCTTGATCCTGCTTGTCCCTCATTGCCCCTCCATGCCCATCCTTATCCCTCCTTGTCACTCCTTGACCCTCCTTGTCACTCCTGGTCCGTACTTATCCCTCCTTGTCCCTCCTTGTCTCTCCTTGTCCCTCATTGTCCCTAATTGTCCCTCCTGGTCCCTCCTTGCTCTTCATTGCCCCTTCTTTTCCCTCCTTGTCCCTCGTTATCCCTCCTTGTCCCTCCTGGTCCGTACTTGTCCCTTATTGCCCGTCATTGTCCCTCCTGGTTCCTCCTTGTTCCTCCTTGGCCCTCCTTTTCCCTCCTTGTCCCTTCATGTCCCTGCTTGTCCCTCCTTGCCCGTCCTTGTCCCTCCCTGCCCCTCCTTGTCCTTCCTTGTCCCTCCTTGTCACTCCTTGTCACTCCTTGTCCCTCCTTGTCCCTCCTTGTCCCTCCTTGTCCCTCCTGGTCCGTACTTATCCCTCCTTGTCTCTCTTTGCCCCTCATTGCCCCTAATTGTCCCTCCTTGTCCCTCCTTGACCCTCCTTGTTCCTCCTTGCCCATTCTTTTCCCTCCTTGCCCCTCATTGTCCCTCCTTGTTCCTCCTTGTCACTCCCTTCCCTCCTGGTCCCTCCTTTTCCCTCCTTTTCCCTCATTGCCTCCTGGCTCCTCCTTTTCCCTCCTTGTTCCTCCTTGCCCCTCCTTTCCCCTCCTTTCCCCTCCTTTCCCCTCCTTTCCCTTCTTGTCCCTCCTTGTCCCACGTTGACCCTCGTTGTCTCTCCTTGTCCCTCCTTGACCCTCCTTGTCCCTCCTTGTCCCTCCTTGATACTGCTTGTCCCTCCTTGTCCCTTCTTGTCCCTTCTTGCCCCTACTTGTCGCTCCTTGACCCTCCTGGTCCCTCCTTGGTCCTACTTGCCCCTCATTGCCCCTTCTTGGCCCTCGTTGTCACTCCTTTTCCCTCATTGCCCTTCATTGTCCCTCCTTGTTACACCTTTTCCCTCCTTGACCCTCCTTTTCCCTCCTTTCCCTGCTTTTCCCTCCTTGTCTTTCCTTGTCCCTCCTTGTCCCTCCTTGTCCCTCGTTGCCCCTCGTTGTCTCTCCTTGTCCCTCCTTGTCTCTCCTTGTCCCTCATTGCCCCTCCATGTACCTCCTTATCCCTCCTGGTCCCTCCTTGTCCCGCCTTGTCCCTGTTTGTCCCTCCTTGATCCTGCTTGTCCCTAATTGTCCCTCCTTGTCCCGCCTTGACCCTCCTAGTCCTTCCTTGTCCCTGTTTGTCCCTCCTTGATCCTGCTTGTCCCTCCTTGTCCCTTCTTGTCCCTACTTGTCGCTCCTTGACCCTCCTGGTCCCTCCTTGTCCCGCCTTGACCCTCCTAGTCCTTCCTTGTCCCTGTTTGTCCCTCCTTGATCCTGCTTGTCCCTCCTTGTCCCGCCTTGACCCTCCTTTTCCCTCCTTTCCCTGCTTTTCCCTCCTTGTCTTTCCTTGTCCCTCCTTGTCCCTCGTTGTCCCTCGTTGTCTCTCCTTGTCCCTCCTTGACCCTCCTTGTCTCTCCTTGTCCCTCATTGCCCCTCCATGTACCTCCTTATCCCTCCTGGTCCCTCCTTGTCCCGCCTTGTCCCTGTTTGTCCCTCCTTGATCCTGCTTGTCCCTAATTGCCCCTCCTTGTCCCGCCTTGACCCTCCTAGTCCTTCCTTGTCCCTGTTTGTCCCTCCTTGATCCTGCTTGTCCCTCCTTGTCCCTTCTTGTCCCTACTTGTCGCTCCTTGACCCTCCTGGTCCCTCCTTGTCCCGCCTTGACCCTCCTAGTCCTTCCTTGTCCCTGTTTGTCCCTCCTTGATCCTGCTTGTCCCTCCTTGTCCCGCCTTGACCCTCCTAGTCCTTTCTTGTCCCTGTTTGTCCCTCCTTGATCCTGCTTGTCCCTCCTTATCCCTCCTTGTCCCTCCTTGTCTCTCCTTGTCCCTCATTGCCCCTAATTGTCCCTCCTGGTCCCTCCTTGCTCTTCATTGCCCCTTCTTTTCCCTCCTTGTCCCTCGTTATCCCTCCTTGTCCCTCCTGGTCCGTACTTGTACCTTATTGCCCGTCATTGTCCCTCCTGGTTCCTCCTTGTTCCTCCTTGGCCCTCCTTTTCCCTCCTTGTCCCTTCATGTCCCTGCTTGTCCCTCCTTGCCCGTCCTTGTCCCTCCCTGCCCCTCCTTGTCCTTCCTTGTCCCTCCTTGTCACTCCTTGTCACTCCTTGTCCCTCCTTGTCCCTCCTTGTCCCTCCTGGTCCGTACTTATCCCTCCTTGTCTCTCTTTGCCCCTCATTGCCCCTAATTGTCCCTCCTTGTCCCTCCTTGACCCTCCTTGTTCCTCCTTGCCCATTCTTTTCCCTCCTTGCCACTCATTGTCCCTCCTTGTTCCTCCTTGTCACTCCCTTCCCTCCTGGTCCCTCCTTTTCAATCCTTTTCCCTCATTGCCTCCTGGCCCCTCCTTTTCCCTCCTTGTTCCTCCTTGCCCCTCCTTTCCCCTCCTTTCCCTTCTTGTCCCTCCTTGTCCCTCCTTGTCCCACGTTGACCCTCGTTGTCTCTCCTTGTCCCTCCTTGACCCTCCTTGACCCTCCTTGTCCCTCCTTGACCCTCCTGGTCCCTCCTTGGTCCTACTTGCCCCTCATTGCCCCTTCTTGGCCCTCGTTGTCACTCCTTTTCCCTCATTGCCCTTCATTGTCCCTCCTTGTTACACCTTTTCCCTCCTTGACCCTCCTTTTCCCTCCTTTCCCTGCTTTTCCCTCCTAGTCCTTCCTTGTCCCTGTTTGTCCCTCCTTGATCCTGCTTGTCCCTCCTTGTCCCGCCTTGACCCTCCTAGTCCTTCCTTGTCCCTGTTTGTCCCTCCTTGATCCTGCTTGTCCCTCCTTGTCCCTACTTGTCGCTCCTTGACCCTCCTGGTCCCTCCTTGATCCTACTTGCCCCTCACTGCCCCTTCTTGGCCCTCCTTGTCACTCCTTTTCCCTCATAGCCCTTCATTGTCCCTCCTTGCTCCACCTTTTCCCTCCATGACTCTCCTTTCCCTGCCTATCCCTCCTTGTCACTCCTTGTCTTTCCTTGTCCCTCCTTGTCCCTCCTTGTCCCTCCCTGACCCTCCTTGCCCCATCTTTTCTCAACTTGTCCCTCATTATCCCTCCTTGTACCTCATTATCCCTCCTGGTCCGTACTTGTCCCTCCTTGTCACTCCTTGCCCTCCTTGGCCATCCTTGTCTCTCCTTGTTCCTCCTTTCCCCTCCTGGTCCCTCCTTGTTTCTCCTTGTCCTCCTTGACCCTTCTTGTTCCTCATTGCCCCTCCTCGTCACTCCTTTTACCTCCTTGTCCCTCCTTGTCACTCCTTGCCCCTCATTGTCCCTCCTTGTCCCTCCTGGTCCGTACTTGTCCCTCCTTGGCCCTCCTTGTTCCTCATTTTCCCTGCTTGTCCCTCCTTGTCCCTCATTGCCCCTCCTTTATCCTCCTTGACCCTTCTTGTCCCTCATTGCCCCTCCTTGCCACTCCTTTTACCTCCTTGTCCCTCCTTGTCCCTCCTCTTCCCTCCTTGTCCCTCCTCTTCCCTCCTTGGCCCTCCTTGTTCCTCATTTTCCCTGCTTGCCCCTCCTTGTCCCTCATTGCCCCTCCTTTATCCTCCTTTTCCCTCCTTGTCCCTCCTTGCCCCTCCTAGTACCTGCTCGTACCTCCTTTTCCCTCCTTGACCCTCCTAGTCCCTCCTGGTCCGTACTTGTCCCTCCTTGTCCCTCATTGTCCGTCCTGGTCCCTCCTTGTCCCTCATTGTCCGTCCTGGTCCCTCCTTGTCCCTCATTGCCCCTCATTGTCCCTCCTTGTCGCTCCTGGTCCCTCCTTATCCCTCCATGTCACTCCTTGTATCTCCTTGCCCCTCCTTGTCCCTGCTTGTCCACCATTGTCCTTCCTTGTCCCTCCTTGACAATCCTAGTCCCTCCTTGTCCCTTCCTGTCTGTCCATGCCCCTCCTGGTCCCTCCTTGCTCCTCCTTGCCCCTTCTTTTCCCTCCTTGTTCCTCCTTTCCCTCCTGGACCCTCCTTGTCCCTCCCTGTCCCTCCTTTTCCTTCCTTGTCACTATTCGTCCCTCCTTGATCCTGCTTGTCCCTTCTTGTCCCTGCTTGTCCTTCCTTGTCCCTATTCGTCCCTCCTTGATCCTGCTTGTCCCTTCTTGTCCCTCATTGCCCCACCATGTCCCTCCTTGGCCCTCCTTTTCCCTTCATGTCCCTCCTTGTCCCTCCTTGCCCGTCCTTGTCTCTACTTGTCCCTCCCTGTCCCTCCTTGTCCTTCCTTGTACCTATTTGTCCCTCCTTGATCCTGCTTGTCCCTCATTGCCCCTCCATGCCCATCCTCATCCCTCCTTGTCACTCTTTGACCCTCCTTGTCCTTCCTTGTCCCTCCTGGTCCGTACTTATCCCTCCTTGTCCCTCCTTGTCTCTCCTTGTCCCTCATTGCCCCTATTTGTCCCTCCTGGTCCATCCTTGCTCTTCATTGCCCCTTCTTTTCCCTCCATGTCCCTCGTTATCCATCCTTGTCCCTCCTTGTTCCTCCTTTTCCCTCCTTGTCTTTCCTTGTCCCTCCTTTCCTTGCTTTTCCCTCCTTGTCCCTCCTTGACCTTCCTTGTCCCTCCTTTCCTTGCTTTTCCCTCCTTGTCACTCCTTGTCTTTCATTGTCCCTACTTGTCCCTCCTTATCCCTGCTTGTCCCTCCTAGTCCCTCCTTGCTCCTCCTTGTCCCTCCTTTTCCGTCGTTGTCCCTCGTTGTCCCTCCTTGTCACTTCTCGACCCTCCTTGTACCTCTTTGTCCCTCCTTGTCCCTCCTTGATCCTGCTTGTCCCTCCTTGTCTCTCCTTGTCCCTCCGTGACACTCCTTGTCCCTCCTGGTCCGTACTTGTCCCTCCCTGTCCCTCCTTGTCCTTCCTTGTCCCTATTTGTCCCTCCTTGATCCTGCTTGTCCCCCAGTGCCCCTTCATGTCCCTCATTGCCCCTCCATGTACCTCCTTATCCCTCCTGGTCCCTCCTTGTCCCGCCTTGTCCCTGTTTGTCCCTCCTTAATCCTGCTTGTCCCTAATTGTCCCTCCTTGTCCCGCCTTGACCCTCCTAGTCCTTCCTTGTCCCTGTTTGTCCCTCCTTGATCCTGCTTGTCCCTCCTTGTCCCTTCTTGTCCCTACTTGTCGCTGCTTGACCCTCCTGGTCCCTCCTGGTCCCTCCTTGATCCTACTTGCCCCTCACTGCCCCTTCTTGGCCCTCCTTGTCACTCCTTTTCCCTCATTGCCCTTCATTGTCCCTCCTTGTTCCACCTTTTCCCTCCATGACTCTCCTTTTTCCTCCTTTCCCTGCTTATCCCTCCTTGTCACTCCTTGTCTTTCCTTGTCCCTGTTTATCCCTGCTTGTCCCTCCTTATCCCTCCTTGAACCTGCTTGTCCCTACTTGTCTCTCCTTGCCCCTCCTTGTCCTTCGTTGCGCCTGTTTGTCGCTCCTTGATCCTGCTTCTCCCTCCTTGTCCCTTCCTGTCCCACCTAGTCCCTCGTTGACCCTCCTTGACCCTCCTGGTCCCTCCTTGCTCTTACTTGCCCCTCCTTTTCCCTCCTTTTCCCTCCCTGTCCCTCCTTTTCCTTCCTTGTCACTATTCGTCCCTCCTTGATCCTGCTTGTCCCTTCTTGTCCCTGCTTGTCCTTCCTTGTCCCTATTCGTCCCTCCTTGATCCTGCTTGTCCCTTCTTGTCCCTCATTGCCCCACCATGTCCCTCCTTGGCCCTCCTTTTCCCTTCATGTCCCTCCTTGTCCCTCCTTGCCCGTCCTTGTCTCTACTTGTCCCTCCCTGTCCCTCCTTGTCCTTCCTTGTACCTATTTGTCCCTCCTTGATCCTGCTTGTCCCTCATTGCCCCTCCATGCCCATCCTCATCCCTCCTTGTCACTCTTTGACCCTCCTTGTCCTTCCTTGTCCCTCCTGGTCCGTACTTATCCCTCCTTGTCCCTCCTTGTCTCTCCTTGTCCCTCATTGCCCCTATTTGTCCCTCCTGGTCCATCCTTGCTCTTCATTGCCCCTTCTTTTCCCTCCATGTCCCTCGTTATCCATCCTTGTCCCTCCTTGTTCCTCCTTTTCCCTCCTTGTCTTTCCTTGTCCCTCCTTTCCTTGCTTTTCCCTCCTTGTCCCTCCTTGACCTTCCTTGTCCCTCCTTTCCTTGCTTTTCCCTCCTTGTCACTCCTTGTCTTTCATTGTCCCTACTTGTCCCTCCTTATCCCTGCTTGTCCCTCCTAGTCCCTCCTTGCTCCTCCTTGTCCCTCCTTTTCCGTCGTTGTCCCTCGTTGTCCCTCCTTGTCACTTCTCGACCCTCCTTGTACCTCTTTGTCCCTCCTTGTCCCTCCTTGATCCTGCTTGTCCCTCCTTGTCTCTCCTTGTCCCTCCGTGACACTCCTTGTCCCTCCCTGTCCCTCCTTGTCCTTCCTTGTCCCTATTTGTCCCTCCTTGATCCTGCTTGTCCCCCAGTGCCCCTTCATGTCCCTCATTGCCCCTCCATGTACCTCCTTATCCCTCCTGGTCCCTCCTTGTCCCGCCTTGTCCCTGTTTGTCCCTCCTTAATCCTGCTTGTCCCTAATTGTCCCTCCTTGTCCCGCCTTGACCCTCCTAGTCCTTCCTTGTCCCTGTTTGTCCCTCCTTGATCCTGCTTGTCCCTCCTTGTCCCTTCTTGTCCCTACTTGTCGCTGCTTGACCCTCCTGGTCCCTCCTGGTCCCTCCTTGATCCTACTTGCCCCTCACTGCCCCTTCTTGGCCCTCCTTGTCACTCCTTTTCCCTCATTGCCCTTCATTGTCCCTCCTTGTTCCACCTTTTCCCTCCATGACTCTCCTTTTTCCTCCTTTCCCTGCTTATCCCTCCTTGTCACTCCTTGTCTTTCCTTGTCCCTGTTTATCCCTGCTTGTCCCTCCTTATCCCTCCTTGAACCTGCTTGTCCCTACTTGTCTCTCCTTGCCCCTCCTTGTCCTTCGTTGCGCCTGTTTGTCGCTCCTTGATCCTGCTTCTCCCTCCTTGTCCCTTCCTGTCCCACCTAGTCCCTCGTTGACCCTCCTTGACCCTCCTGGTCCCTCCTTGCTCTTACTTGCCCCTCCTTTTCCCTCCTTTTCCCGCCTTGTCCCTAATTGCCCCTCCTTGGCCATCCTTGTCAGTCCTTTTGTCTCATTGCCCCTCATTGTCCCTCCTTGTTTCTCCTTTCCCCTCTTTTTCCCTCCTTGTCCCTCGTTGACTTTAATTTTCCCTCCTTGTCCCTCGTTGTCTTTCCTTGTCCCTCCATGTCTCTGCTTGTCCCTCCTTATCCCTGCTTGTCCCTCCTTGACCCTCCTTGTCCCTCCTTGTCACTCCTTGTCCCTCCTGGTCCGTACTTGTCCCTCCTTGTCCCTCATTGCCCCTCCTGGTCCCTCCTTGTCCCTCCTTGTCCCTCCTTGTCCCTCATTGCCCCTCCTGGTCCCTCCTTGCTCCTCATTGCCCATTCTTTTCCCTCCTTGTCCGTCATTATCCCTCCTTGTCCCTCCTTGCTCCTCCTTGCCCCTTCTTTTCCCTCCTTATCCCTACTTGTCCATCCTGGTCCGTACTTGTCCCACCTTGGCCCTCCGTGTCCCACATTGTCCCTCATTGCCCCTCACTGTCCCTCCTTGTCACTCCTTTCCCTCCTTTTCCCTCCTGGCCCCTCCTTGCTCCTCCTTGCCCCTACTTTTCTCTTATTTTCCCTTCGTTTCCCTCCTTGGCCCTCCTTGTCCCTCCTTTTCCCCCTTGCCCCTCATTGTCCCTCCTTGTTCCTCCTTGTCACTCCCTTCCCTCCTGGTCCCTCCTTGTCCCTCCTGGTCCCTCCTGGTCCCTCCTGGTCCCTCCTGGTCGCTGCTTGCCCCTCCTTGTCCCTCCTTGTCCCTCCTTGACCCTCCTTGTTCCTCCTTGCCCCTCCTTTTCCCTCCTTATCCCTTCTTGACCCCCCTAGTCCCTGCTCGTCCCAGCTCGTCCCTCCTTGTCACTCATTGTCACTCCTTGACACTCCTTGTCCCTCCTTGTTTCTCCTTGTCACACCTTGTCACTCCTTTTCCCTCCTTTTCCCTCATTTTCCCTCCTTTTCCCTCATTGCCTCCTTGCCCCTCCTTTTCCCTCCTTTTCCCTACTTGTTCCTCCTTTTCCCAGCTTGTCCCTTCTTGACCCCCCTAGTCCCTGCTCGTCCCTCCTGGTTTGTCCTTGTCACACCTTGTCACTCCTTTTCCCTGCTTTCCCCTCCTTGTCTCTCCATGCCCCTCCTGGTCACTCCTTGCTCCTCCTTGCCCCTTCCTTTCCCTCCTTGTTCCTCCTTTCCCTCCTTTACCCTCCTGGTCCCTCCTTGTCTCTCCTTGTCCCTCCGTGACACTCCTTGTCCCTCCTGGTCCGTACTTGTCCCTCCCTGTCCCTCCCTGTCCCTCCCTGTCCCTCCTTGTCCTTCCTTGTCCGTATTTGTCCCTCCTTGATCCTGCTTGTCCCTGCTTGTCACCCAGTGCCCCTTCATGTCCCTCATTGCCCCACCATGTACCTCCTTATCCCTCCTGGTCCCTCCTTGTCCCTGTTTGTCCCTCCTTGATCCTAATTGTCCCTCCTTGTCCCGCCTTGACCCTCCTAGTCCTTCCTTGTCCCTGTTTGTCCCTCCTTGATCCTGCTTGTCCCTTCTTGTCCCTACTTGTCGCTCCTTGACCCTCCTGGTCCCTCCTTGTCCCGTCTTGTCCCTCCTTGTCCCGCATTGTCCCTGTTTGTCCCTCCTTGATCCTGCTTGTCCCTAATTGTCCCTCCTTGTCCCGCCTTGACCCTCCTAGTCCTTCCTTGTCCCTGTTTGTCCCTCCTTGATCCTGCTTGTCCCTCCTTGTCCCTTCTTGTCCCTACTTGTCGCTCCTTGACCCTCCTGGTCCCTCCTTGATCCTACTTGCCCCTCACTGCCCCTTCTTGGCCCTCCTTGTCACTCCTTTTCCCTCATTGCCCTTCATTGTCCCTCCTTGTTCCACCTTTTCCCTCCATGACTCTCCTTTTCCCTCCTTTCCCTGCCTATCCCTCCTTGTCACTCCTTGTCTTTCCTTGTCCCTCCTTTTCCCTCCTTGTCCCTCCCTGACCCTCCTTGCCCCATCTTTTCTCAACTTGTCCCTCATTATCCCTCCTTGTACCTCATTATCCCTCCTGGTCCGTACTTGTCACTCCTTGCCCTCCTTGGCCATCCTTGTTTCTCCTTGTTCCTCCTTTCCCCTCCTGGTCCCTCCTAGTCTCTCCTTGTCCTCCTTGTCCTCCTTGTCCTCCTTGTCCTCCTTGACCCTTCTTGTCCCTCATTGCCCCTCCTCGTCACTCCTTTTACCCTTGTCCCTCCTTGTCACTCCTTGCCCCTCATTGTCCGTCCTCTTCCCTCCTTGTCCCTCCTGGTCCGTACTTGTCCCTCCTTGGCCCTCCTTGTTCCTAATTTTCCCTCCTGGTCCGTACTTGTCCCTCCTTGCCCCTCCTTGACCCTCCTAGTCCCCGCTCATCCCTCCTTGTTCCTCCTGGTCCGTACTTGTCCCTCCTTGTGCCTCCTTGTCCCTCATTGGCCGTCCTGGTCGCTCCTTGTCCCTCCTTGTTTTTCCTTGTCACTCCTTTTCCCTGCTTTCCCTCCGTGTCTCTCCTTGTCCCTCCCTGACCCTCCTTGCCCCATCTTTTCTCTCCTCGTCCCTCATTATCCCTCCTTGTACCTCATTGTCCCTCCTGGTCGGTACTTGTCCCTCCTTGGCCATCCTTGTTCCTCCTTTCCCCTCCTGGTCCCTCCTTGTGTCTTCTTGTCCCCCTTGACCCGTCCCTCATTGCCCCTCCTTGTTACTCCTTTTACCTCCTTGTCCCTCCTTGTCCCTCCTTGTCCCTCCTTGATCCTGCTTGTCCCTCCTTGTACCTTCTTGTCCCTCCTTGTCCCTACTTGCCCCTCCTTGACCCTCCTTGTCCCTCCTTTCTCCTACTTGCCCCTCATTGGCCCTCCTTCTCACTCCTTTTCCCTCATTGCCCTTCATTGTCCCTCCTTTTCCCTCCTTTTCCCTCCTTTTCCCTCCTTTTCCCTCCTTTTCCCTCCTTTTCCCTCCTTTGCCCTCGTTGTCTTTCCTTGTCCCTCCTTGTCACTGTTTGTCCCTCCTTGATCCTGCTTGTCCTTCCTTGTCTCTGTTTGTCCCTCCTTGATCCTGCTTGTCCCTCCTTGAATCTCCTTGACCCTCCTGGTCCCTCCTTGCTCCTACTTGCCCTCATTGCCCCTCCTTGTCACTCCTTTTCCCTCATTGCCCTTCATTGTCCCTCCTTGTTCCACCTTTTCCCTCCTTTCCCTCCTTGTCCCTCCTTTTCCCTCCTTTCCCTGCTTTTCCCTCATTGTCCCTCCTTGTCTTTCCTTGTCCCTCCTTGTCCCTCCTTGTCCCTCCTTATCCCTGCTTGTCCCTCCTGGTCCCTCCTTGTCCCTCGTTGTCCGTACATATCCCTCCTTGTCTCTCCTTGTCCCTCATTGCCCCTAATTGTCCCTCCTGGTCCCTCCTTGCTCTTCATTACCCCTTCTTTTCCCTCCTTGTCCCTCGTTATCCCTCCTTGTCCCTCCTGGTCCGAACTTGTCCCTCCTTGTCCCTTATTGCCCCTCATTGTCCCTCCTGGTTCCTCCTTGTTCCTCCTTGGCCCTCCTTGCCCGTCCTAGTCCCTACTTGTCCCTCCCTGTTCTTTCTTGTCCTTCCTTGTCCCTCCTTGATCCTGCTTGTCCCTCACTGCCCCTCCATGCCCATCCTTATCCCTCCTTGTCACTCCTTGACCCTCCTTGGCCCTCCTTGTCCTTCCTTGTCCCTGTTTGTCCCTCCTTGATCCTGCTTGTCCCTCCTTGTACCTTCTTGTCCATCCTTGTCCCTACTTGCCCCTCCTTTTCCCTCCTTGTTCCTTCATGTCCCTCCTTGTCCCTCTTTGTCCGTCGTTGTCCGTCGTTGTCCCTCCTTGTCCCTCCTTGTCACTTCTTGACCCTCCTTGTCGCTCCTGGACCGTTCTTATCCCTCCTTGTCCCTCATTGCCCCTAATTGTCCCTCCTGGTCCCTCCTTGCTCTTCATTGCCCCTTCTTTTCCCTCCTTGACCCTCCTTGTTCCTCCTTGTCACTCCCTTTCCTCCTTGTCCCTCGTTGCCCCTCATTGTCCCTCCTTTCCCTCCTTTTCCCTCATGGTCCCTCCTTGTCCCTCATTGCCCCTCATTGTCCCTCCTTTCCCTCATTTTCCCTCATGGTCCCTCCTTGTCACTCCTTTCCCCTCATTGCTTTTCATTGTCCCTCCTTGTTCCTCTTTTTCCCTCCTTTTCTTTCCTTGTCCCTCATTTTCCCTCCTTTCCTTGCTTTTCCCTCCTTGTCCCTCCTTGTCCTTCCTTGTCCCTCCTTGTCCTTCCTTGTCCCTCCTTTCCTTGCTTTTCCCTCCTTGTCCCTCCTTGTCTTTCATTGTCCCTACTTGTCCCTCCTTGTCCCTCATTATCCCTGCTTGTCCCTCCTGGTGCCTCCTGGTCCCTCCTTGTCCCTCCTTTTCCGTCGTTTTCCCTCCTTGTCACTTCTTGACCCTCCTTGTCCCTCTTTGTCCCTCCTTGACCCTCCTTGTCCCTCCTGGACCGTTCTTATCCCTCCTTGTCCCTCATTGTCCCTCCTGGTCCCTCCTTGCTCTTCATTGCCCATTCTTTTCCCTCCTTGCCCCTCATTGTCCCTCCTTGTCACTCCCTTCCCTCCTGGTCCCTTCTGGTCCCTCCTTGTCCCTCCTTATCCCTGCTTGTCCCTCCTGGTCCCTCGTTGTCCGTACTTATCCCTCCTTGTCACTTCTTGTCCCTCCTTGCCCCTCCTAGTACCTGCTCGTACCTTCTTTTCCCTCCTTGTCCCTCATTATCCCTCCTTGTCGCTCCTGGTCCGAACTTGTCCCTCCTTGTCCCTTATTGCCCCTCATTGTCCCACCTTGTTCCTCCTTGGCCCTCCTTTTCCCTTCATGTCCCTCCTTGTCCCTCCTTGCCCGTCCTTGTCCCTACTTGTCCCTCCCTGTCCCTTCTTGTCCTTCCTTGTCCCTATTTGTCCCTCCTTGATCCTGCTTGTCCCTCATTGCCCCTCCATGCCCATCCTTATCCCTCCTTGTCACTCCTTGACCCTCCTTGTCCCTCCTTGTCCCTCCTGGTCCGTACTTATCCCTCCTTGTCCCTCCTTGTCTCTCCTTGTCCCTCATTGCCCCTAATTGTCCCTCCTGGTCCCTCCTTGCTCTTCATTGCCCCTTCTATTCCCTCCTTGTCCCTCGTTATCCCTCCTTGTCCCTCCTGGTCCGTACTAGTCCCTTATTGCCCGTCATTGTCCCTCCTGGTTCCTCCTTGTTCCTCCTTGGCCCTCCTTTTCCCTCCTTGTCC
Organism: Polietes domitor; assembly: GCA_947397865.1. Lineage (NCBI taxonomy): Eukaryota > Metazoa > Arthropoda > Insecta > Diptera > Muscidae > Polietes > Polietes domitor. Next base: position 8,109,482 of record OX377623.1, read on the forward strand.
CTTCATGTCCCTGCTTGTCCCTCCTTGTCCCTCCTTGCCCGTCCTTGTCCCTCCCTGCCCCTCCTTGTCTCTCCTTGTCCCACATTGCCCCTAATTGTCCCTCCTGGTCCCTCCTTGCTCTTCATTGCCCCTTCTATTCCCTCCTTGTCCCTCGTTATCCCTCCTTGTCCCTCCTGGTCCGTACTAGTCCCTTATTGCCCGTCATTGTCCCTCCTGGTTCCTCCTTGTTCCTCCTTGTTCCTCCTTGGCCCTCCTTTTCCCTCCTTGTCCCTTCATGTCCCTGCTTGTCCCTCCTTGTCCCTCCTTGCCCGTCCTTGTCCCTCCCTGCCCCTCCTTGTCCTTCCTTGTCCCTCCTTGTCACTCCTTGTCCCTCCTTGTCCCTCCTGGTCCGTACTTATCCCTCCTTGTCCCTCCTTGTCTCTCTTTGCCCCTCATTGCCCCTAATTGTCCCTCCTGGTCCCTCCTTGCTCTTCATTGCCCCTTCTTTTCCCTCGTTATCCCTCCTTGTCCCTCCTGGTCCGTACCTGCCCCTCCTTGTCCCTTATTGCCCCTCATTGTCCCTCCTTGTTCCTCCTGGGCCCTCCTTTTCCCTCCTTGTGCCTTCATGTCCCTGCTTGTCCCTCCTTGCCCGTCCTTGTCCCTACTTGTCCCTCCCTGTCCCTCCCTGTCCCTCCCTGTCCCTCCATGTCCCTCCCTGTCCCTCCCTGTCCCTCCCTGTCCCTCCCTGTCCCTCCCTGTCCCTCCCTGTCCTTCCTTGTCCCTATTTGGCCCTCCTTGATCACTGCTTGTCCCTCATTGCCCCTCCATGCCCATCCTTATCCCGCCTTTTCCCTCCTTGTCCCGCCTTGTCCCTGTTGGTCCTTCCTTGATCCTGTTTGTCCCTACTTGTCCCTCCTAGTCCCTCATTGTCCTTCCTTGACCCTCCTTGTCCCTACTTGATCCTGCTTGTCCCTCCTTGTCCCTTCTTGTACCTCCTTGTCCCTACTTGTCCCTCCTTGTCCCTCCTTGACCCTCCTGGTACCTCCTTGCTCCTACTTGCCCCTCATTGCCCCTCCTTGTCACTCCTTTTCCCTCATTGCCCTTCATTGTCCCTTCTTGTTCCTCCTTTTCCCTCCTTGTCTTTCCTTGTCACTCCTTTTCCCTCCTTTCCTTGCTTTTCCCTCCTTGTCTTTCCTTGTCCCTCCTTTCCTTGCTTTTCCCTCCTTGTCCCTCCTTGTCCCTCCTTGTCCCTCCTTGTCTTTCATTGTCCCTACTTGTCCATGCTTGTCCCTCCTTGTCCCTCCTTATCCCTGCTTGTCCCTCCTAGTCCTTCCTTGTCCCTCCTTGCTCCTCCTTGTCCCACCTTGTCCGTCGTTGTCCGTCGTTGTCCCTCCTTGTCCCTCCTTGTCACTTCTTGACCCTCCTTGTCCCTCCTTGACCCTCCTTGTCCCTCCTGGACCGTTCTTATCCCTCCTTGTCCCTCATTGCCCCTAATTGTCCCTCCTGGTCCCTCCTTGCTCTTCATTGCCCCTTCTTTTCCCTCCTTGCCCCTCCTTGTTCCTCCTTGTCACTCCTCTTCCTCCTTGTCCCTCATTGCCCCTCATTGTCCCTCCTTTCCCTCCTTTTCCCTCATGGTCCCTCCTTGTCCCTCATTGTCCCTCCTTGTTCCTCCTTTCCCTCATTTTCCCTCATTGTCCCTCCTTGTCACTCCTTTCCCCTCATTGCTTTTCATTGTCCCTCCTTGTTCCTCTTTTTCCCTCCTTTTCTTTCCTTGTCCCTCCTTTTCCCTCCTTTCCTTGCTTTTCCCTCCTTGTCCTTCCTTGTCCCTCCTTTCCTTGCTTTTCCCTCCTTGTCTTTCATTGTCCCTACTTGTCCCTCCTTGTCCCTCCTTATCCCTGCTTGTCCCTCCTGGTGCTTCCTGGTCCCTCCTGGTCCCTCCTGGTCCCTCCTAGTCCCTCCTTGCTCCTCCTTGTCCCTCCTTTTCCGTCGTTTTCCCTCCTTGTCACTTCTTGACCCTCCTTGTCCCTCTTTGTCCCTCCTTGACCCTCCTTGTCCCTCCTGGACCGTTCTTATCCCTCATTGTCCCTCCTGGTCCCTCCTGGTCCCTCCTGGTCCCTCCTGGTCCCTCCTGGTCCCTCCTTGCTCTTCATTGCCCATTCTTTTCCCTCCTTGTTCCTCCTTGTCACTCCCTTCCCTCCTGGTCCTCCTGGTCCCTCCTGGTCCCTGATTGTCCCTCCTTGTCCCTCCTTGACCCTCCTTGACCCTCCTTGTTCCTCCTTGCCCATTCTTTTCCCTCCTTGCCCCTCATTGTCCCTCCTTGTCACTCCCTTCCCTCCTGGTCCCTCCTGGTCCCTGATTGTCCCTCCTTGTCCCTCCTTGACCCTCCTTGACCCTCCTTGTTCCTCCTTGCCCATTCTTTTCCCTCCTTGCCCCTCATTGTCCCTCCTTGTTCCTCCTTGTCACTCCCTTCCCTCCTGGTCCCTCCTTTTCCCTCCTTTTCCCTCATTGCCTCCTGGCCCCTCCTTTTCCCTCCTTGTTCCTCCTTGCCCCTCCTTTTCCCTCCTTGTCCCTTCTTGACCCTCCTTTCATTGACCTTCATTGTCCCTCCTTGTTCCACCTTTCCCCTCCTTTCCCTTCTTGTCACTCCTTGTCCCACGTTGACCCTCGTTGTCTCTCCTTGTCCCTCCTTGTCCCTCCTTGACCCTCCTTGACCCTCCTTGTCCCTCCTTGTCCCTCCTTGATACTGCTTGTCCCTCCTTGTCCCTTCTTGCCCCTACTTGTCGCTCCTTGACCCTCCTGGTCCCTCCCTCCTTGATCCTACTTGCCCCTCATTGCCCCTTCTTGGCCCTCGTTGTCACTCCTTTTCCCTCATTGCCCTTCATTGTCCCTCCTTGTTACACCTTTTCCCTCCTTGACCCTCCTTTTCCCTCCTTTCCCTGCTTTTCCCTCCTTGTCTTTCCTTGTCCCTCATTGTCCCTCCTTGTCCCTCGTTGTCTCTCCTTGTCCCTCCTTGACCCTCCTTGTCTCTCCTTGTCCCTCATTGCCCCTAATTGTCCCTCCTGGTCCCTCCTTGCTCTTCATTGCCCCTTATTTTCCGTCCTTGTCCCTCCTTGTCCCTTCTGGTCGTACTTGTCCATCCTTGTTCCTTATTGCCCCCCATTGTCCCTCCTTGTTCCTCCTTGGCCCTCTTTTTCCCTTCATGTCCCTGCTTGTCCCTCCTTGTCCCTCCTTGCCCGTCCTTGTCCCTTCTTATCCCTCCATGTCGCACCTTGTCCCTCATTGTCCCTCCATGTCCGTCCTTGTCCCGCATTGTCCCTCCTTTACCCTCCTTGTCACTCATTGTCCCACCTTGAACCTGATTGTCCCTACTTGTCTTTCCTTGCCCCTCCTTGTCCTTCCTTGGGCCTGTTTGTCGCTCCTTGATCCTGCTTCTCCCTCCTTGTCCCTTCCTGTCCCACCTAGTCCCTCGTTGACCCTCCTGGTCCCTCCTGGTCCCTCCTTGCTCTTACTTGCCCCTCCTTTTCCCGCCTTGTCCCTCATTGCCCCTCCTTGGTCATCCTTGTCAATCCTTTTGTCTCATTGCCCCTCATTGTCCCTCCTTGTTTCTCCTTTCCCCTCCTTGTCCCTCGATGTCTTTCCTTTTCCCTCCTTGTCCCTCGTTGTCTTTCATTGTCCCTCCATGTCTCTGCTTGTCCCTCCTTATCCCTGCTTGTCCCTCCTTGTCCCTCCTTGACCCTCCTTGTCCCTCCTTGACCCTCCTTGTCACTCCTTGTCCCTCCTGGTCCGTACTTGTCCCTCCTTGTCCCTCATTGCCCCTCCTGGTCCCTCCTTGTCCGTCAATATCCCTCCTTGTCCCTCCTTGCTCCTCCTTGCCCCTTCTTTTCCCTCCTTATACCTACTTGTCCATCCTGGTCCGTACTTGTCCCACCTTGGCCCTCCGTGGCCCACATTGTCCCTCATTGCCCCTCACTGTCCCTCCTTGTCACTCCTTTCCCTCCTGGCCCCTCCTTGCCCCTTCTTTTCACTCCTTGGCCCTCCTTGTCCCTCCTTGCTCCTCCTTGCCCCTTCTTTTCCTCCTTTTCCTTACTTGTCCATGCTGGTCCATCCTGGTTCGTACTTGTCCCTCCTTGGCCCCCCGTGTCCCACATTTTACCTCATTGCCCCTCACTGTCCCTCCTTGTCACTCCTTTCCCCTCCTGTTTCCTCCTTGCCCCTTCTTTTCCCTCCTTTTCCCTCCTTTTCCATCCTTATCCCACCTTGTCCCTCCTTGGCCCTCGTTGTTCCTCCTTGTCCCTCCTGGTCCCTTGTTTTCCCTCCTTATCCCCTCCTTGGCCCTCCGTGTCCCTCCTTGTCCATCCTTGTCCCTGTTTGTCCCTCCTTGATCCTAATTGTCCCTACATGTCCCTTCTTGTCCCTTCTTGTCCCTGCTTGTCTCTCCTTGTTGCTACTTGTCCCTCCTTGACCATCCTTGTCGTTCCTTGTACCTGTTTGTCCCTCCTTGTCCCTCAGTGCCCCACAATGCCCTCATTGCCCCTCCTTATCCCTCCTGGTCCCTCCTAGTCCCTCCTGGCCCCTCCTTGTCTCTCATTGACCCTCCTTGTCTCTCCTTGTCCTTCCTTGTCCCTGTTTGTCCCTCCTCGTCCCTTCTTGTCCCTACTTGTCCCTACTTGTCCCTCCTTGACCCTCCTGGTCCCTCCTTGCTCCTACTTGCCCCTCATTGCCCTTTCTTGGCCCTCCTTGTCATTCCTTTTCCCTCATTGCCCTTCATTGTCCCTCCTTGTTCCACCTTTTCCCTCCTTTCCCTCCTTGTCCCTCCTTTTCCCTCCTTTCCACCTTTCCCTGCTTTTCCCTCCTTGTCTTTCCTTGTCCCTCCTTGTCCCTACTTGTCCCTCCTTATCCCTGTTTGTCCCTCCTTGTTCCTCGTTGTCCCTCGTTGTCTCTCCTTGTCCCTCCTTGTCCCTCCTTGACCCTCCTTGTCCCTCCTTGACCCTCCTTGACCCTCCTTAACCCTCGTCGTTCCTCCTTGTCCTTCCTGGTCCGTACTTGTCCCTCATTATCCGTCCTTGTCCCTCATTGTCCCTGCTTGTCCCTCCTTGTCCTCCTTTTACCTCATTTTCCCTCCTTGACCCACCAAGTCCCTGTTCGTCCCTCCTTGTCCCTCATTGTCACTCCTTGACCCTCTTTGTCCCTCCTTGTTTTTCCTTGTCACTCCTTTCCCTCCTAGTCCCTCCTGGCCCCTCCTTGTCTCTGCTTGTCCCTCCTGGTCCCTCCTTGTCCCTCCTTGTCCCTCCTTGTCCCTCCTTGTCCCTCCTTGTCCCTCCTTGTCCCTCCTTGTCCCTCCTTGTCCCTCCTTGTCCCTCCTTGACCCTCCTTGACCCTCCTTGTCCCTCCTTGTTCCTCCTTTTCCCTCCTTGTCCCTTCTTGACCCCCCTAGTCCCTGCTCGTCCCTCCTTGTCCCTCCTTGTTTCTCCTTGTCACACCTTGTCACTCCTTTTCCCTCCTTGACCCTCCTTGTCTCTCCATGCCCCTTCTGGTCCCTCCTTGCCCCTTCTTTTCCCACTTTGTTCCTCCTTGTCACTCCTTTCCCTCCTTTACCCTCCTGGTCCCACCTTGTCCCTCCGTGACCCTCATTGTCCCTCCTGGTCCGTACTTGTCCATCCATGTCCCTACTTGTCCCTCCTTGTCCCTCCTTGTCCCTCCTTGATCCTGCTTGTCCCTTCTTGTCCCCCAGTGCCCCTTCATGTCCCTCATTGCCCCTCCATGTGCCTCCTTATCCCTCCTGGTCCCTCCTTGTCCCGCATTGTCCATGTTTGTCCCTCCTTGACACTCCTGGTCCCTCCTTGCTCCTACTTGCCCCTCATTGCCCCTTCTTGGCCCTACTTGTCACTCCTTTTCCTTCATTTTCCCTCCTTGTTCCACCTTTTCCCTCCTTTCCCTCCTTTCCCTCCTTGACCCTCCTTTTCCCTCCTTTTCCCTCCTTGTCTTTCCTTGTCCTTGCTTATCCCTGCTTGTCCCACCTTGTCTCTCCGTGACCCTCATTGTCCCTCCTGGTCCGTACTTGTCCCTCCTTGTCCCTATTTGTCCCTCCTTGTCCTTCCTTGTCCCTCCTTGATCCTGCTTGTCCCTTCTTGTCCCTACTTGTCCCCCAGTGCCCCTTCATGTCCCTCATTGCCCCTCCATGTACCTCCTTATCCCTCCTGGTCCCTCCTTGTCCCGTCTTGTCCCTCCTTGTCACTCCTTGTCCCTGTTTGTCCCTCATTGATCCTGCTTGTCCCTAATTGTACCTTCTTGTGCCTACTTGTCCCTCCTTGACCCTACTGGTCCCTCCTTGCTCCTACTTGCCCCTCATTGCCCCTTCTTGGCCCTCCTTGTCACTCCTTTTCCTTCATTGCCCTTCATTGTCCCTCCTTGTTCCACCTTTTCCCTCCTTTCCCTCCCTGACCCTCCTTTTCCCTCCTTTCCCTGCTTTTCCCTCCTTGTCCCTCCTTGTCCCTCGTTGTCCCTCGTTGTCTCTCCTTGTCCCTCCTTGTCCCTTCTTGACCCTCCTTGTCCCTCCTTGTACCTCCTTGACCCTCCTGGTCCGTACTTATCTCTCCTTGTCCCTCCTTGTCTCTCCTTGTCCCTCATTGCCCCTAATTGTCCCTCCTGGTCCCTCCTTGCTCTTCATTGCCCGTTCTTTTCCCTCCTTGTCCCTCCTGGTCCGTACTTGTCCCTCCTTGTCCCTTATTGCCCCTCATTGTCCCTCCTTGTTCCTCCTTGGCCCTCCTTTTCCTTTCATGTCCCTCCTTGCCCGTCCTTGTCCCTTCTTATCCCTCCTTGTCCCACCTTGTCCCTCATTGTCCCTCCATGTCCGTCCTTGTCCCGCATTGTCCCTCCTTTACCCTCCTTGTCACTAATTGTCCCTCCTTGACCCTGCTTGTCCCTACTTGTATCTCCTTGCCCCTCCTTGTCCTTCCTTGGGCCTGTTTGTCGCTCCTTGATCCTGCTTCTCCCTCCTTGTCCCTTCCTGTCCTCCTAGTCCCTACTTGTCCCTCCTTGACCCTCCTGGTCCCTCCTTGCTCTTACTTGCCCCTCCTTTTCCCGCCTTGTCCCTCATTGCCCCTCCTTGCCCCTCCTTGTCACTCCTTTTGCCTCATTGCCCCTCATTGTCCCTCCTTGTACATCCTTTCCCTCCTTGTCTTTCCTTGTCCCTCCTTTCCTCCTTTCCCTCCATTTCCCTCCTTTTTCCCCCTTTTTCCTCGTTGTCTTTCCTTGTCCCTCCATGCCTCTGCTTGTCCCTCCTTATTCCAGCTTTTCCTTCCTTGTCCCTCCTTGTCCCTCCTTGACCCTCCTTGTCCCTACTGGTCCGTACTTGTCCCTCCTTGTCCTCATGGTCCCTCCTGGTCCCTCCTTGTGCCTCCTTGTCCATCCTTGTCCCTCCTTGACCCTCCTTGACCCTCCTTGACCCTCCTTGACCCTCCTTGACCCTCCTTGTCCCTCCTGGTCCGTACTTGTCCCTCATTGTCCCTGCTTGTCCCTCCTTGTCCCTCCTTGTCCGTCCTTGTCCCTGCTTGTCCCTCCTTGTCCCTCATTGTCCCTCCTTTGTCCTCCTTTTACCTCATTTTCCCTCCTTGTCCCTCGTTATCCCTGCTTGTCCCTCCTTGTCCCTCATTGCCCCTCTTGGTCCCTCCTTGCTCCTCCTTGCCCCTTCTTTTCCCTCCTTATCCCTCCTTGCCCATCCTGGTCCCTCCTTGTCCATCCTTGTCCCTCCTTGTTCCTCCTTGTCCCTCCTGGTCCGTACTTGACCCTCCTTGTCCGTCCTTGTCCCTCATTGTCCCTGCTTGTCCCTCATTGTCCCACCTTTGTCCTCCTTTTACCTCATTTTCCTTCCTTGACCCTCCAAGTCCCTGTTCGTCCCTCCTTGTACCTCCTTGACCCTCCTTGTCCCTCCTTGTTCCTCCTTTTCCCTCCTTTTCCCTCCTCTTCCCTCCTTTTCCCTCCTTTTCCCTCCTTGTCCCTTCTTGACCCCCCTAGTCCCTGCTCCTTGTTTCTCCTTGTCACACCTTGTCACTCCTTTTCCCTCCTTGTCTCTCCATGCCCCTCCTGGTCACTCATTGCCACTTCTTTTCCCTCCTTGTTCCTCCTTGTCACTCCTTTCCCTCCTTTACCCGCCTGGTCCCTCCTTGTGTCTCCTTGTCCCTCCGTGACCCTAATTGTCCCTCCTGGTCCGTACTTGTCCCTCCTTGTCCCTACTTGTCCCTCCTTGTCCCTACTTGTCCCTCCTTGTCCTTACTTGTCCCTATTTGTCCCTCCATGATCCAGCTTGTCCCTTCTTGTCCCTGCTTGTCCCCCAGTGCCCCTTCATGTCCCTCATGGACCCTCCATGTACCTCCTTATCCCTAATGGTCCCTCCTTGTCCCGTCTTGTCCCTCCTTGTCCCTGTTTGTCCCTCCTTGTTCCTGCTTGTCCCTCCTTGTCCTTCCTTGTCCCTGTTTGTCCCTCCTTGATCCTGCTTGTCCCTCCTTGTCCCTTCTTGTCCCTACTTGTCCCTCCTTGACCCTCCTCGTCCCTCCTTGCCCCTTCTTGGCCCTCCTTGTCACTCCTTTTCCTTCATTGCCCTTCATTGTCCCTCCTTGTTCCATCTTTTCCCTCCTTTCCTTGTCCCTGTTTGTCCCTCCTTGATCCTGCTTGTCCCTCCTTGTCCCTTCTTGACCCTACTTGTCCCTCCTTGAACCTCCTCGTCCCTCATTGCCCCTTCTTGGCCCTCCTTGTCACTCCTTTTCCTTCATTGCCCTTCATTGTCCCTCCTTGTTCCATTTTTTCCCTCCTTTCCCTCCTTGACCCTCCTTTTCCCTCCTTTCCCTCCTTGTCCCTCCTTGTCCCTCCTTGTCTTTCCTTGTCCCTCCTTATCCCTCCTTGTCCCTCATTGCCCCTAATTGTCCCTCCTGGTCCCTCCTTGCTCTTAATTGCCCCTTCTTTTCCCTCCTTGTCCCTCCTGGTCCGTACTTGTCCTCCTTGTCCCTTATTGCCCCTCATTGTCCCTCCTTGTTCCTCCTTGACCCTCCTTTTCCCTTCATGTCCCTGCTTGTCCCTCCTTGTCCCTCCTTGCCGGTCCTTGTCCCTTCTTATCCCTCCTTGACCCACCGTGTCCCTCATTGCCCCTCCATGTCCGTCCTTGTCCCGCATTGTCCCTCCTTTACCCTCCTTGTCACTAATTGTCCCTCCTTGACCCTGCTTGTCCCTACTTGTCTCTCCTTGCCCCTCCTTGTCCTTCCTTGGGCCTGTTTGTCGCTCCTTGATCCTGCTTCTCCCTCCTTGCCCCTTCCTGTCCCTCCTAGTCCCTACTTGTCCCTCGTTGACCCTCGTTGCCCCTTCTTTTCCCTCCTTGTCCCTCCTGGTCCGTACTTGTCCTCCTTGTCCCTTATTGCCCCTCATTGTCCCTCCTTGTTCCTCCTTGGCAATACTTTTCCCTTCATGTCCCTGCTTGTCTCTCCTTGTCCCTCCTTGCCCGTCCTTGTCCCTTCTTATCCCTCCTTGTCCCACCTTGTCCCTCATTGCCCCTCCATGTCCGTCCTTGTCCCGCATTGTCCCTCCTTTACCCTCCTTGTCACTAATTGTCCCTCCTTGACCCTGATTGTCCCTAATTGTCTCTCCTTGCCCCTCCTTGTCCTTCCTTGGGCCTGTTTGTCGCTCCTTGATCCTGCTTCTCCCTCCTTGTCCCTTCCTGTCCCTCCTAGTCCCAACTTGTCCCTCGTTGACCCTCCTGGTCCCTCCTTGCTCTTACTTCCCCCTCCTTTTCCCGCCTTGTCCCTCCTTGTCACTCCTTTTGCCTCATTGCCCCTCATTGTCCCTCCTTGTTCCTCCTTTTCCATCCTTTCCCTCCTTGTCTTTCCTTGTCCCTCCTTTCCCTCCTTTTCCCTCCTTGTCCCTCGTTGTCTTTCCTTGTCCCTCCATGTCTTTGCTTGTCCCTCCTTAACCCTGCTTGTCCCTCCTTGTCCCTCCTTGACCTTCCTTGGCCCTCCTTGCCCCTCCTTGTCCCTCATTGTCCCTCCTGGTCCCTCCTTGCTCCTCCTTGCCCCTTCTTTTCCCTCCTTGGCCCTCCGTGTCCCTCCTTGTCCTTCCTTGTCCTTCCTTGTCCCTGTTTGTCCCTCCTTGATCCTGCTTGTCCCTCCTTGGCTCTTTTTGTCCCTGCTTGTCTCTCCTTCTTCCTACATGTCCCTCCTTGACCATCCTTGTTCTTCCTTGTCCCTCCTTGATCCTGCTTGTCCCTCCTTCTCCCTCCTTGTCCCTCAGTGCCCCACTATGTCCCTCATTGCCCCTCCTTATCCCTCCTTGTCACTCCTGGTCCCTCTTTGTCCCTCCTTGTCCCTGCTTGTCCCTCCTTGACCCTGCTTGTCCCTCCTTGACCCTGCTTGTCCCTCCTAGTCCCTCCTTGTCCCTCCTTTGTCCTCCTTTTCCCTCCTTGTCCGCCCTTGTCCCTCATTGCCCCTCATTGTCCCTCCTTGACACTCCTTTCCCTCCTTTTCCCTCCCTGTCCCTCCTTACTCCTCCTTGCCCCTTCTTTTCCCTCCTTATCCCTCCTTGTCCCTCCTTGTCCCTCCTTGTCCCACATTGTCCCTCATTGTCCCTCCTGGTCCCTCCTTGCTCCTCCTTGCCCCTTCTTTTCCCTCCTTGGCCCTCCGTGTCCCTCCTTGTCCCTCCTTGTCCTTCGTTGTCCCTCCTTGATCCTGCTTGTCCCTCCTTGGCTCTTTTTGTCCCTGCTTGTCTCTCCTTCTTCCTACTTGTCCCTCCTTGACCATCCTTGTCCCTCCTTGATCCTGCTTGTCCCTCCTTCTCCCTCCGTGTCCCTCAGTGCCCCACCATGTTCCTCATTGCCCCTCCTTATCCCTCCTTGTCACTCCTGGTCCCTCTTTGTCCCTCCTTCTCCCTGCTTGTCCCTGTTTGTCCCTCCTAATCCCTCCTTGTCCCTCCTTGACCATCCTTGTCCTTCCTTGTCCCTCCTTGATCCTGCTTCTCCCTCCATCTCCCTCCTTGTCCCTCAGTGCTCCACCATGTCCCTCATTGCCCCTCCTTATCCCTCCTTGTCACTCCTGGTCCCTCTTTGTCCCTCCTTGTCCCTACTTGTCCCTGTTTGTCTCTCCTTGTCCGTCCTTGACCCTCCGTGTCCCTCCTTGTCCCTCCTTAATCCTCCTTGTCTCTCCTTGCCCGTCCTTGTCCCTTCTTGTTTTTCCTTGTCCCACCTTGTCCCTCCTTGTCCGGCCTTGTCACTCCTGGTCCCTCATTGCCTCTCCTTGTCCATCCTTGTCACTCCTTTTCCATCCTTGTTCCTCCTTGTCTCTCCTTGCCCCTCCTTTTCACTCCTTGTCCCTTCTTGTTCCTCCTTGTCACTCCTTCTCCCTCCTTGTCCCTCCTTGTTCCTCCTTGTCACTCCTTTTCCCTCATTTTCCCTCCTTTTCCCTACTTGTCTCTCTTTGTCCCTCAATGTCCCTCCTTGTCCCTCCTTGCTCCTCATTGTCCCTCCTTGACCCTCCTTGACCCTCCTTGACCCTCCTTGACCCTCCTTGACCCTCCTTGTCCCTCCTTGTCCCTCCTTGTCCCAACTTGTCCCTCCTTGTTCCTCCTTTTCCCTCACTGTCCCACTTGTCCCTCATTATCCCTGCTTTCCCTCATTACCCCTCCTTTTCCTCCTTTTCCCTCATTGTCCGTCCTTGTCGCGCCTTGTACCTCCTGGTCCCTCCTTGTCCGTCCTTGTCCCTTCTGGTCCCTCCTTCTACCTCCTTGTCCCTCATTGTCCCTCGTTATCCCTCCTTGTCCCTCATTGCCCCTCCTTTGTCCTCCTTTTCCCTCATTGTCCCTCCTTGACCCTGCTTGTTCCTCCTGGTCCCTACTTGTCCCTTCTTGGCTGTCCCTGCCCTCCTTGTCCCTCCTTCTCCCTCCTTGTTCCTCCTGTCACTCCTTTTTCCCTCCTGGTCCCTCCTTGCTCCTCCTTGCCCCTTGTCCCTCCTTGTCCTTCCTTGTCCCTGTTTGTCCCTCCTTGATCCTGCTTGTCCCTCCTTGGCTCTTTTTGTCCCTGCTTGTCTCTCCTTCTTTATACTTGTCCATCCTTGACCATCCTTGTCCTTCCTTGTCCCTCCTTGATCCTGCTTGTCCCTCCTTCTCCCTCCTTGCCCCTCAGTGCCCCACCATGTCCCTCATTGCCCGTCCTTATTTCTCCTTGTCACTCCTGGTCCCTCTTTGTCCGTCCTTGACCCTCCGTGTCCCTCCTTAATCCTCCTTGTCTCTCCTTGTCCCTCCTTGTCCCTCACTGTCCCACTTGTCCCTCATTATCCCTGCTTTCCCTCATTGCCCCTCCTTTTCCTCCTTTTCCCTCATTGTCCGTCCTTGTCCCGCCTTGTACCTCCTGGTCCCTCCTTGTCCGTCCTTGTCCCTCGTTATCCCTGCTTGTCCCTCCTTGTCCCTCATTGCCCCTCCTTTGTCCTCCTTTTCCCTCATTGTCCCTCCTTGACCCTGCTTGTTCCTCCTGGTCCCTACTTGTCCCTCCTTGTCCCTTCTTGGCTGTCCCTGCCCTCCTTGTCCCCCCTTGTTCCTCCTGTCACTCCTTTTTCCTCCTTTCCCTCCTGGTCCCTCCTGGTCCCTCCTTGCTCCTCCTTGCCCCTTCTTTTCTCTCCTTATCCCTCCTTTTCCATCCTGGTCCGTACTTTTCCCTCCTTGGCCCTCCTTGGCCCTCCTTGGCCCTCCGTGTCCCTCCTTGTCCCTCCTTGTCCCTCATTGCCCCTCATTGTCCCACCATGTTCCTCCTTGTCACCCCATTCCCTCCTTGCTCCTCCTTGCCCCTTCTTTTCCCTCCTTGTCCCTCCTTGTCCCTCGTGGCCCCTCATTGTCCCTCCTTGTTCCTCCTTGTCACTCCTTGTCCATCCTGGTCCCTCCTTGCTCCTCCTTGCCACTTCTTTTCCCTCCTTATCCCTCATTATCCTTCCTGGTCCGTACTTGTCCCTCCTTGGCCCTTATTGCCTCTCATTTTCCCTCCTTGTTCCTCCTTGTCACTCCTTTCCCTCCTTTTCCCTCCTGGTCCCTCCTTGCTCCTCCTTGCCCCTTCTTTTCCCTCCTTATACCTCCTTGTCCATCCTGGTCCCTCCTTGACCCTCCTTGACCCTCCTTGACCCTCCTTGACCCTCCTTGACCCTCCTTGACCCTCCTTGACCATCCTTCTCCCTCTTTGACGCTCCTTGTCCCTCCTTGCCCCTCCTTTTCCCTTCTTGTCCCTTCTTGACCCTCCTAGTCCCTCCTAGTCTCTGCTCGTCGCTCCTTGTCCCTCATTGTCACTCCTTGTAACTCTTTGTCCTTCTTGTTTCTCCTTTTCACACCTTGTCACTCCTTTTCCCTCCTTTTCCCTCCTTGTCCCTCCATGCCCCTCCTTGCCCCTTCTATGCCCTCCTTGTTTCTCCTTGTCACTCCTTTCCCTCCTTTACCCTCCTGGTCCCTACTTGTCTCTCCTTATCCCTCCTTGACCCTCCTTGTCCCTCCTGGTCCGTACTTGTCCCTCATTGTCCTTCCTTGTCCCTCCCTGTCCCTGCTTGACCCACCTTGTCCCTATTTGTCCCTCCTTGATCCTGCTTGTCCCTCCTTGTCCCTCATTGCCCCTCCATGTCCCTCATTGCCCCTCCTTTTCCTCATTTTCCCTCATTGTCCGTACTTGTCCCGCCTTGTCCCTCCTGGTCCTTCCTTTTCCCTCCTTGTCCGTCCTTGTCCCTCGTTATCCCTGATTGTCCCTCATTGCCCCTCCTTTGTCCTTCTTTTCCCTCATTGTCCCTTCTTGACCCAGCTTGTCCCTCCCTGTCCCTGCTTTCTTTTCCCTCCTTGTCCCTCGTTATCACTCCTTCTCCCTCCTGGTCCGTACTTGTCCCTCCTTGTCCCTTATTGCCCCTCATTGTCCCTCCTTGGCCCTCCTTTTCCCTTCATGTCCCTGCTTGTCCCTCCTTGCCCGTCCTTGTCCCTCCCTGTCCCTCATTGTCCTTCCTTGTCCCTATTTGTCCCTCCTTGTCACTCCTTGTAACTCCTTGACCCTCCTTTTCCCTCCTTGTCCCTCCTTGTCCCTCCTGGTCCGTACTTATCCCTCCTTGTCTCTCATTGCCCCTAATTGTCCCTCCTGGTCCCTCCTTGCCCTTCATTTCCCTTTCTTTTCCCTCCTTGTCCCTCCTGGTCCGTGTTTGTCCCTCCTCGTCCCTTATTGCCCCTCATTGTCCCTCCTTGTTCCTCCTTGGCCCTCCTTTTCCCTCCTTGTCCCTTCATGTCCCTGCTTGTCCCTCCTTGCCCGTCCTTGTCCCTACTTGTCCCACCCTGTCCCTCCTTGTCCTTCCTTGTCCCTATTTGGCCCTCCTTGATCCTGCTTGTCCCTCATTGCCCCTCCATGCCCATCCTTATCTTTCCTCTTCCCTCCTTATCCCGCCTTGTCCCTGTTTGTCCCTCCTTGATCCTGCTTGTCCCTCCTTGTCCCTCATTGTCCTTCCTTGACCCTCCTTGTCCTTCCTTGTCCCTGTTTGTCCCTACTTGATCCTGCTTGTCCCTTCTTGTCCCTCCTTGTCCCTACTTGTCCCTACTTGTCCCTCCTTGTCCCTCCTTGACCCTCCTTGCTCCTACTTGCCCCTCATTGCCCCTCCTTGTCACTCCTTTTCCCTCATTGCCCTTCATTGTCCCTTCTTGTTCCTCCTTTTCCCTCCTTGTCTTTCCTTGTCACCCCTTTTCCCTCCTTTCCTTGCTTTTCGCTCCTTGTCTTTCATTGTCCCTCCTTTCCTTGCTTTTCCCTCCATGTCCCTTCTTGTCCCTCCTTGTCTTTCATTGTCCCTACTTGTCCCTGCTTGTCCCTCCTTGTCCCTCCTTATCCCTGCTTGTCCCTCCTGGTCCCTCCTAGTCCCTCCTTGTCCCTCCTTGCTCCTCCTTATCCCTCCTTGTCCGTCGTTGTCCCTCCTTGTCCCTCCTTGTCCCTCCTTGTCCCTCCTTGTCCCTCCTTGTCACTTCTTGACCCTCCTTGTCCCTCCTTGTCCCTCATTGTCCCTCCTTGTCCCTCCTTGTCCCTCCTTGACCCTCCTTGTCCCTCCTGGACCGTTCTTATCCCTCCTTGTCCCTCATTGCCCCTAATTGCCCCTAATTGTACCTCCTGGGCCCTCCTTCCTCTTCATTGCCCCTCATTGTCCCTCCTTGTTCCTCCTTTCCCTCCTTTTGCCTCATGGTCCATCCTTGTCCCTCATTGCCCCTCATTGTCCCTCCTTGTTCCTCCTTTCCCTCCTTTTCCCTCATGGTCCCTCCTTGTCTCTCCTTGACCCTTCTTCCTACTTGCCCCTCATTGCCCATCCTTGTCACTCCTTTCCCCTCATTGCCTTTCATTGTCCCTCCTTGTTCCTCCTTTTCCCTCCTTGTCTTTCCTTGTCCCTAATTTTCCCTCTTTTCCTTGCTTTTCCCTCCTTGTCCTTCCTTGTCCCTCCTTTTCCCTCCTTTCCTTGCTTTTCCCTCCTTGTCCCTCCTTGTCTTTCATTGTCCCTACTTGTCCCTCCTTGTCCCTCCTTATCCCTGCTTGTCCCTCCTGGTCCCTCCTAGTCCCTCCTAGTCCCTCCTTGTCCCTCCTTGTCCCTCCTTGCTCCTCCTTGTCCCTCCTTGCTCCTCCTTGTCCCTCCTTGCTCCTCCTTGTCCCTCCTTGTCCGTCGTTGTCCCTCGTTGTCCCTCCTTGTCCCTCCTTGTCACTTCTTGACCCTCCTTGTCCCTCTTTTTCCCTCCTTGACCCTCCTTGTCCCTCCTGGACCGTTCTTATCCCTCCTTGTCCCTCATTGCCCCTAATTGTCCCTCCTGGTCCCTCTTTGCTGTTCATTGCCCCTTCTTTTCCCTCCTTGCCCCTCATTGTTCCTCCTTGTCACTCCCTTCCCTCCTGGTCCCTCCTTGTCCCTCCTTGTCCCTCCTTGTCCCTCCTGGTCCCTCCTGGTCCCTGCTTGTCCCTCCTTGCCCCTCCTTGCCCCTCCTTTTCCCTCCTTGTCCCTTCTTGACCCCCCTAGTCCCTGCTCGTCCCTCCTTGTCACTCCTTGTCCCTCCTGTTTCTCCTTGTCACACCTTGTCACTCCTTTTCCCTCCTTTTCCCTCCTTTTGTCTCTCCATGCCCCTCCTGGTCACTCCTTGCTCCTCCTTGCCCCTTCTTTTCCCTCCTTGTTCCTCCTTGTCACTCCTTTCCCTTCTTTACCCTCCTGTCCCACACTCCTTGTCCCTCCATGACTCTCCTTGTCCCTCCTGGTCCGTACTTGTCCCTCCTTGTCTCTATTTGTACCTCCTTGATCCTGCTTGTCCCTGCTTGCCCCCAGTGCCCCTCCTTGACCCTCCTTGCTCCTACTTGCCCCTCATTGCCCCTCCTTGTCACTCCTTGTCACTCATTTTCCCTCATTGCCCTTCATTGTCCCTTCTTGTTCCTCCTTTTCCCTCCTTGTCTTTCCTTGTCACTCCTTTTCCCTCCTTTCCTTGCTTTTCCCTCCTTGTCTTTCATTGTCCCTCCTTTCCTTGCTTTTCCCTCCATGTCCCTTCTTGTCCCTCCTTGTCTTTCATTGTCCCTACTTGTCCCTACTTGTCCCTCCTTGTCCCTCCTTATCCCTGCTTGTCCCTCCTGGTCCCTCCTAGTCCCTCCTTGCTCCTCCTTATCCCTCCTTGTCCGTCGTTGTCCCTCCTTGTCACTTCTTGACCCTCCTTGTCCCTCATTGTCCCTCCTTGTCCCTCCTTGTCCCTCCTTGTCCCTCCTTGTCCCTCCTTGTCCCTCCTTGACCCTCCTTGTCCCTCCTTGTCCCTCATTGCCCCTAATTGCCCCTAATTGTACCTCCTGGGCCCTCCTTCCTCTTCATTGCCCCTCATTGTCCCTCCTTGTTCCTCCTTTCCCTCCTTTTGCCTCATGGTACATCCTTGTCCCTCCTTGTTCCTCCTTTCCCTCCTTTTCCCTCATGGTCCCTCCTGGTCCCTCCTTGTCTCTCCTTGACCCTTCTTCCTACTTGCCCCTCATTGCCCATCCTTGTCACTCCTTTCACCTCATTGCCTTTCATTGTCCCTCCTTGTTCCTCCTTTTCCCTCCTTGTCCCTAATTTTCCCTCTTTTCCTTGCTTTTCCCTCCTTGTCCTTCCTTGTCCCTCCTTTTCCCTCCTTTCCTTGCTTTTCCCTCCTTGTCCCTCCTTGTCTTTCATTGTCCCTACTTGTCCCTCCTTGTCCCTCCTTGTCCCTCCTTGTCCCTCCTTGTCCCTCCTTATCCCTGCTTGTCCCTCCTGGTCCCTCCTAGTCCCTCCTAGTCCCTCCTTGTCCCTCCTTGCTCCTCCTTGTCCCTCCTTGTCCGTCGTTGTCCCTCGTTGTCCCTCCTTGTCACTTCTTGACCCTCCTTGTCCCTCTTTTTCCCTCCTTGACCCTCCTTGTCCCTCCTGGACCGTTCTTATCCCTCATTGTCCCTCATTGCCCCTAATTGTCCCTCCTGGTCCCTCTTTGCTGTTCATTGCCCCTTCTTTTCCCTCCTTGCCCCTCATTGTTCCTCCTTGTCACTCCCTTCCCTCCTGGTCCCTCCTTGTCCCTCCTTGTCCCTCCTGGTCCCTCCTGGTCCCTGCTTGTCCCTCCTTGCCCCTCCTTTTCCCTCCTTGTCCCTTCTTGACCCCCCTAGTCCCTGCTCGTCCCTCCTTGTCACTCCTTGTCCCTCCTGTTTCTCCTTGTCACACCTTGTCACTCCTTTTCCCTCCTTTTCCCTCATTTTCCCTCCTTTTCCCTCCTTTTGTCTCTCCATGCCCCTCCTGGTCACTCCTTGCTCCTCCTTGCCCCTTCTTTTCCCTCCTTGTTCCTCCTTGTCACTCCTTTACCCTCCTGTCCCTCACTCCTTGTCCCTCCATGACTCTCCTTGTCCCTCCTGGTCCGTACTTGTCCCTCCTTGTCTCTATTTGTACCTCCTTGATCCTGCTTGTCCCTGCTTGCCCCCAGTGCCCCTTCATGTCCCTCATTGCCCCTTCATGTACCTCCTTATCCCTCCTGGTCCCTCCTTGTCACGCCTCTCCCTCCTTGTCCCTGTTTGTCCCTCCTTGATCCTGCTTGTCCCGCCTTGTCCCGCCTTGACCCTCCTAGTCCTTCCTTGTCCGTCCTTGCCCCTCCTTGTCCCTCCTTGTCCCTGTTTGTCCCTCCTTGATCCTGCTTGTCCATCCTTGTCCCGCCTTGACCCTCCTAGTCCTTCCTTGTCCCTGTTTGTCCCTCCTTGATCCTGCTTGTCCCTCCTTGTCCCTTCTTGTCCCTACTTGTCGCTCCTTGACCCTCCTTGTCCCTCCTTGATCCTACTTGCCCCTCACTGCCCCTTCTTGGCCCTCCTTGTCACTCCTTTTACCTCCTTGTCCCTCATTGTCCCTCCTCTTCCCTCCTTGGCCCTCCTTGTTCCTCATTTCCCCTGCTTGTCCCTCATTGCCCCTCCTTTATCCTCCTTTTCCCTCCTTTGCACTCCTTGTCCCTCCATGCCCCTCCTAGTACCTGCTCGTACCTCCTTTTCCCTTCTTACCCCTCCTTGACCCTCCTAGTCCCACCTAGTCCCCGCTCATCCCTCCTTGTCCCTCCTGGTCCGTACCTGTCCCTCCTTGTGCCTCATTGTCCGTCCTGGTCCCTCATTGCCCCTCATTGTCCCTCCTTGTTCCTCCTTGTCGCTCCTTTCCCTCCTGGTCCCTCCATGACACTCCTTGTATCTCCTTGTCTCTCCTTGCCCCTCCTTGTCCCTGCTTGTCCACCATTGTCCTTCCTTGTCCCTCCTTGACAATCCTAGTCCCTCCTTGTCCCTTCTTGTCTGGCAATGCCCCTCCTGGTCCCTCCTTGCTCCTCCTTGCCCCTTCTTTTCCCTCCTTGTCCCTCCTTGTTCCTCCTTGTCGCTCCTTTCCCTCCTGGACCCTCCTTGTCCCTCCCTGTCCCTCCTTTTCCTTCCTTGTCCCTATTCGTCCCTCCTTGATCCTGCTTGTCCCTTCTTGTCCCTCATTGCCCCACCATGTCCCTCCTTTTCCCTCCTTGTCCCGTCTTGCCCTTCTTGTCCCGCCTTGTCCCTCCTTGATCATGCTTGTCCCTACTTGTCCCTGCTTGTCCCTTATTGCCCCTCATTGTCCCTTCTTGACCCTCCTTGTCCCTGTTTGTCCCTCCTTGATCCTGCTTGTCCCTCCTTGTCCCTCCTTGTCCCTACTTGTCCCTCCTTGACCCTCCTGGTCCCTCCTTTCTCCTACTTGCCCCTCATTGGCACTCCTTCTCACTCCTTTTCCCTCATTGCCCTTCATTGTCCCTTCTTGTTCCTACTTGTCGCTCCTTGACACTCCTGGTCCCTCCTTGTCCCGTCTTGTCCCTCCTTGTCCCGCATTGTCCCTGTTAGTCCCTCCTTGATCCTGCTTGTCCCTAATTGTCCCGCCTTGACCCTCCTAGTCCTTCCTTGTCCCTGTTTGTCCCTCCTTGATCCTGCTTGTCCCTCCTTGTCCCTTCTTGTCCCTACTTGTCGCTCCTTGACCCTCCTGGTCCCTCCTTGATCCTACTTGCCCCTTCACTGTCCCTTCTTGGCCATCCTTGTCACTCCTTTTCCCTCATTGCCCTTCATTGTCCCTCCTTGTTCCACCTTTTCCCTCCATGACTCTCCTTTTCCCTGCTTTCCCTGCTTATCCCTCCTTGTCTTTCCTTGTCCCTCCTTTGTCCTCCTTTTCCCTCCTTGTCCCTCCCTGACCCTCCCTGACCCTCCTTGCCCCATCTTTTCTCAACTTGTCCCTCATTATCCCTCCTTGTACCTCATTATCCCTCCTGGTCCGTACTTGTCACTCCTTGCCCTCCTTGGCCATCCTTGTCTCTCCTTGTTCCTCCTTTCCCCTCCTGGTCCGTCCTTTTCTCTCCTTGTCCTCCTTGACCCTTCTTGTCCCTCATTGCCCCTCCTCGTCACTCCTTTTACCTCCTTGGCCCTCCTTGTCCCTCCTTATCCGTCCTTGTCCCTCCTTGTCCCTCCTTGTCCCTCCTTGTCTCTCCTTGTCCCGCCTTGTCCCTCCTTGTCCCACCTTGTCGCACCTTGTCCCTCCTTGTCCCTCCTTGCCCCTCATTGTCCCTCCTCTTCCCTCCTGGTACGTACTTGGCCCTCCTTGTTCCTCATTTTCCCTGCTTGTCCCTCCTTGTCCCTCATTGTCCCTACTTTATCCTCCTTTTCCCTCCTTGTCACTCCTTGCCCCTCCTAGTACCTGCTCGTACCTCCTTATCCCTCCTTGACCCTCCTAGTCCCGCTCATCCCTCCTTGTTCCTCCTGGTCCGTACTTGTCCCTCCTTGTGCCTCCTTGTCCCTCATTTGCCGTCCTGGTCCCTCCTTGTCCCTCCTTGTCCCTCCTTGTTTTTCCTTGTCACTCCTTTTCCCTGCTTTTCCCTCCGTGTCTCTCCTTGTCCCTCCCTGACCCTCCTTGCCCCATCTTTTCTCTCCTTGTCCCTCATTATCCCTCCTTGTACCTCATTGTCCCTCCTGGTCCGTACTTGTCCCTCCTTGGCCATCCTTGTCTCTCCTTGTTCCTCCTTTCCCCTCCTGGTCCCTCCTTGTCTCTCCTTGTCCTCTTTGACCCTTCTTGTCCCTCATTGCCCCTCCTTGTCTCTCCGTTTACCTCCTTGTCCCTCCTTGTCCCTCCTTGTCCCTCCTTGTCCCTCCTCGCCCCTCCTTGTCCCTCATTGCCCCTCATTGTCCCTCCTCTTCCCTCCTTGGCCCTCCTTGTTCCTCATTTTCCCTGCTTGTCCCTCCTTGTCCCTCCTTTATCCTCCTTTTCCCTCCTTGTCACTCCTTGTCCCTCCTAGTACCTGCTCGTACCTCCTTTTCCCTCCTTGCCCCTCCTTGATCCTCCTAGTCCCCGCTCATCCCTCCTTGTCCCTCCTGGTCCGTACTTGTCCCTCCTTGTCCCTCATTGTCCGTCCTGGTCCCTCCTTGTCCCTCATTGCCCCTCCTTGTTCCTCCTTGTCGCTCCTTTCCCTCCTGGTCCCTCCTTATCCCTCCATGTCACTCCTTGTATCTCCTTGCCCCTCCTTGTCCCTGCTTGTCCACCATTGTCCTTCCTTGTCCCTTCTTGTCTGTCCATGCCCCTCCTGGTCCCTCCTTGCCCCTTCTTTTCCCTCCTTGTCCCTACTTGTCCCTCCTTGTTCCTCCTTGTCCCTATTCGTCCCTCCTTGATCCTGCTTGTCCCTTCTTGTCCCTGCTTGTCCTTCCTTGTCCCTATTCGTCCCTCCTTGATCCTGCTTGTCCCTCATTGCCCCACCATGTTCCTCCTTTTCCCTCCTTGTCCCGTCTTGCCCTTCTTGTCCCGCCTTGTCCCTGTTTGTCCCTCCTTGATCCTGCTTGTCCCTACTTGTCCCTGCTTGTCCCTTATTGCCCCTCATTGTCCCTTCTTGACCCTCCTTGTCATTCCTTGTCCCTGTTTGTCCCTCCTTGATCCTGCTTGTCCCTCCTTGTACCTTCTTGTCCCTCCTTGTCCCTACTTGTCCCTCCTTGACCCTCCTGGTCCCTCCTTTCTCCTACTTGCCCCTCCTTGTCACTCCTTTTCCCTCACAGCCCTTCATTGTCCCTCCTTTTCCCTCCTTGTCTTTCCTTGTCCCTCCTTGTCAGGCCTTATCCCTGTTTGTCCCTCCTTGATCCTGCTTGTCCTTCCTTGTCTCTGTTTGTCCCTCCTTGATCCTGCTTGTCCCTTCTTGTCCCTCCTTGAATCTCCTTGACCCTCCTACTTGCCCTCATTGCCCCTCCTTGGCCCTCCTTGTCACTCCTTTTCCCTCATTGCCCTTCATTGTCCCTCCTTGTCCCTCATTGCCCCTCATTGTCCCTCCTTGGCCCTCCTTGTTCCTCCTTGTTCCTCATTTTCCCTGCTTGTCCCTGCTTGTCCCTCCTTGTCCCTCATTGCCCCTCCTTTATCCTCCTTTTCCCTTTTTGTCACTCCTTGTCCCTCCTAGTACCTGCTCGTACCTCCTTTTCCCTCATTGAACTCCTAGTCCCCGCTCATCCCTCCTTGTCCCTCCTGGTCCTTACTTGTCGCTCCTTTCCCTCCTGGTCCCTCATTGTCCCTCCTTGTTCCTCCTTGTCGCTCCTTTCCCTCCTGGTCCCTCCTTATCCCTCCATGTCACTCCTTGTATCTCCTTGTCTCTCCTGGTCCCTGCTTGTCCACCATTGTCCTTCTTTTCCCTCCTTGTCCCTCCTTGTTCCTCCTTGTCACTCCTTTCCCTCCTTGTCCCTCCCTGTCCCTCCTTTTCCTTCCTTGTCCCTATTCGTCCCTCCTTGATCCTGCTTGTCCCTTCTTGTCCCTACTTGTCCTCCTTGTCCCTATTCGTCCCTCCTTGATCCTGCTTGTCCCTTCTTGTCCCTCATTGCCCCACCATGTCCCTCCTTTTCCCTCCTTGTCCCGTCTTGCCCTTCTTGTCCCGCCTTGTCCCTGTTTGTCCCTCCTTGATCCTGCTTGTCCCTACTTGTCCCTGATTGTCCCTTATTGCCCCTCATTGTGCCTTCTTGACCCTCCATGTCCTTCCTTGTCCCTGTTTGTCCCTCCTTGATCCTGCTTGTCCCTCCTTGTACCTTCTTGTCCCTCCTTGTCCCTACTTGTCCCTCCTTGACCCTCCTGGTCCCTCCTTTCTCCTACTTGCCCCTCATTGGCCCTCCTTGTCACTCCTTTTCCCTCATTGCCCTTCATTGTCCCTCCTTTTCCCTCCTTGTCTTTCCTTGTCCCTCCTTGTCACGCCTTCTCCCTGTTTGTCCCTAATTGATCCTGCTTGTCCTTCCTTGTCTCTGTTTGTCCCTCCTTGATCCTGCTTGTCCCTCCTTGATCCTGCTTGTCCCTCCTTGTCACTTCTTGTCCCTCCTTGAATCTCCTTGACCCTCCTGGTCCCTCCTTGCTCCTACTTGCCCTCATTGCCCCTCCTTGGCCCTCCTTGTCACTCCTTTTCCCTCATTGCCCTTCATTGTCCCTCCTTGTTCCACCTTTTCCCTCCTTGTCCCTCCTTGTCCGTCCTTGTCCGTCCCTGTCCCTGCTTGTCCCTCCTTGACCCTCCTTGTCACTCCTTGCCCCTCATTGTCCCTCCTCTTCCCTCCTGGTCCGTACTTGTCCCTCCTTGGCCCTCCCTGTTCCTCATTTTCCCTGTTTGTCCCTCCTTGATCCTGCTTGTCCTTCCTTGTCTCTGTTTGTCCCTCCTTGATCCTGCTTGTCCCTTCTTGTCCCTCCTTGAATCTCCTTGACCCTCCTGGTACCTCCTTGCTCCTACTTGCCCTCATTGCCCGTCCTTGGCCCTCCTTGTCACTCCTTTTCCCTCATTGCCCTTCATTGTCCCTCCTTGTTCCACCTTTTCCCTCCATGTCCCTCCTTGTCCGTCCTTGTCCGTCCTTGTCCGTCCTTGTCCCTCCTTGTCCCTCCTTGTCCCTCCTTGTCCCTCCTTGTCTCTCCTTGTCCCTCCCTGACCCTCCTTGCCCCGTCTTTTCTCTCCTTGTCCCTCATTATCCCTCCTTGTACCTCATTGTCCCTCCTGGTCCGTACTTGTCCCTCCTTGTCCCTTCTTGACCCCCCTAGTCCCTGCTCGTCCCTCCTTGTCACTCATTGTCACTCCTTGACACTCCTTGTCCCTCCTTGTTTCTTCTTGTCACACCTTGTCACTCCTTTTCCCTCCTTTTCCCTCATTGCCTCCTTGCCCCACCGTTTCCCTCCTTTTCCCTCCTTTTCCCTCCTTGTTCCTCCTTGCCCCTCCTTTTCCCAGCTTGTCCCTTCTTGACCCCCCTAGTCCCTGCTCGTCCCTCCTGGTTTCTCCTTGTCACACCTTGTCACTCTTTTTCCTTCCTTTCCCCTCCTTGTCTCTCCATGCCCCTCCTGGTCACTCCTTGCTCCTCCTTGCCCCTTCTTTTCCCTCCTTGTTCCTCCTTGTCACTCCTTTCCCTCCTTTACCCTCCTTGTCTCTCCTTGTCCCTCCGTGACACTCCTTGTCCCTCCTGGTCCGTACTTGTCCCTCCCTGTCCCTCCTTGTCATTCCTTGTCCGTATTTGTCCCTCCTTGATCCTGCTTGTCCCCCAGTGCCCCTTCATGTCCCTCATTGCCCCTCTATGTACCTCCTTATCCCTCCTGGTCCCTCCTTGTCCCGTCTTGTCCCTCCTTGTCCCGCCTTGTCCCTGTTTGTCCCTCCTTGATCCTGCTTGTCCCTAATTGTCCATCCTTGTCCCGCCTTGACCCTCCTAGTCCTTCCTTGTCCCTGTTTGTCCCTCCTTGATCCTGCTTGTCCCTCCTTGTCCCTTCTTGTCCCTACTTGTCGCTCCTTGACCCTCCTGGTCCCTCCTTGATCCTACTTGCCCCTCACTGCCCCTTCTTGGCCCTCCTTGTCACTCCTTTTACCTCCTTGTCCCTCATTGTCCCTCCTCTTCCCTCCTTGGCCCTCCTTGTTCCTCATTTCCCCTGCTTGTCCCTGCTTGTCCCTCATTGCCCCTCCTTTATCCTCCTTTGCACTCCTTGTCCCTCCATGCCCCTCCTAGTACCTGCTCGTACCTCCTTTTCCCTTCTTACCCCTCCTTGACCCTCCTAGTCCCACCTAGTCCCCGCTCATCCCTCCTTGTCCCTCCTGGTCCGTACCTGTCCCTCCTTGTGCCTCATTGTCCGTCCTGGTCCCTCATTGCCCCTCATTGTCCCTCCTTGTTCCTCCTTGTCGCTCCTTTCCCTCCTGGTCCCTCCATGACACTCCTTGTATCTCCTTGTCTCTCCTTGCCCCTCCTTGTCCCTGCTTGTCCACCATTGTCCTTCCTTTTCCCTCCTTGACAATCCTAGTCCCTCCTTGTCCCTTCTTGTCTGGCAATGCCCCTCCTGGTCCCTCCTTGCTCCTCCTTGCCCCTTCTTTTCCCTCCTTGTCCCTCCTTGTTCCTCCTTGTCGCTCCTTTCCCTCCTGGACCCTCCTTGTCCCTCCTTGTCCCTCCTTTTCCTTCCTTGTCCCTATTCGTCCCTCCTTGATCCTGCTTGTCCCTTCTTGTCCCTCATTGCCCCACCATGTCCCTCCTTGTCCCGTCTTGCCCTTCTTGTCCCGCCTTGTCCCTCCTTGATCATGCTTGTCCCTACTTGTCCCTGCTTGTCCCTTATTGCCCCTCATTGTCCCTTCTTGACCCTCCTTGTCCCTGTTTGTCCCTCCTTGATCCTGCTTGTCCCTCCTTGTCCCTCCTTGTCCCTACTTGTCCCTCCTTGACCCTCCTGGTCCCTCCTTTCTCCTACTTGCCCCTCATTGGCACTCCTTCTCACTCCTTTTCCCTCATTGCCCTTCATTGTCCCTTCTTGTCCCTACTTGTCGCTCCTTGACCCTCCTGGTCCCTCCTTGTCCCGTCTTGTCCCTCCTTGTCCCGCATTGTCCCTGTTTGTCCCTCCTTGATCCTGCTTGTCCCTAATTGTCCCCCCTTGTCCCGCCTTGACCCTCCTAGTCCTTCCTTGTCCCTGTTTGTCCCTCCTTGATCCTGCTTGTCCCTCCTTGTCCCTTCTTGTCCCTACTTGTCGCTCCTTGACCCTCCTGGTCCCTCCTTGATCCTACTTGCCCCTTCACTGCCCCTTCTTGGCCATCCTTGTCACTCCTTTTCCCTCATTGCCCTTCATTGTCCCTCCTTGTTCCACCTTTTCCCTCCATGACTCTCCTTTTCCCTCCTTTCCCTGCTTATCCCTCCTTGTCTTTCCTTGTCCCTCCTTTGTCCTCCTTTTCCCTCCTTGTCCCTCCCTGACCCTCCTTGCCCCATCTTTTCTCAACTTGTCCCTCATTATCCCTCCTTGTACCTCATTATCCCTCCTGGTCCGTACTTGTCACTCCTTACCCTCCTTGGCCATCCTTGTCTCTCCTTGTTCCTCCTTTCCCCTCCTGGTCCGTCCTTTTCTCTCCTTGTCCTCCTTGACCCTTCTTGTCCCTCATTGCCCCTCCTCGTCACTCCTTTTACCTCCTTGGCCCTCCTTGTCCCTCCTTATCCGTCCTTGTCCCTCCTTGTCCCTCCTTGTCCCTCCTTGTCCCTCCTTGTCCCTCCTTGTCCCTCCTTGTCTCTCCTTGTCCCGCCTTGTCCCTCCTTGTCCCTCCTTGTCGCACCTTGTCCCTCCTTGTCCCTCCTTGCCCCTCATTGTCCCTCCTCTTCCCTCCTGGTACGTACTTGGCCCTCCTTGTTCCTCATTTTCCCTGCTTGTCCCTCCTTGTCCCTCATTGTCCCTACTTTATCCTCCTTTTCCCTCCTTGTCACTCCTTGTCCCTCCTTGCCCCTCCTAGTACCTGCTCGTACCTCCTTTTCCCTCCTTGACCCTCCTAGTCCCGCTCATCCCTCCTTGTTCCTCCTGGTCCGTACTTGTCCCTCCTTGTGCCTCCTTGTCCCTCATTTGCCGTCCTGGTCCCTCCTTGTCCCTCCTTGTTTTTCCTTGTCACTCCTTTTCCCTGCTTTTCCCTCCGTGTCTCTCCTTGTCCCTCCCTGACCCTCCTTGCCCCATCTTTTCTCTCCTTGTCCCTCATTATCCCTCCTTGTACCTCATTGTCCCTCCTGGTCCGTACTTGTCCCTCCTTGTCCCTCCTTGGCCATCCTTGTCTCTCCTTGTTCCTCCTTTCCCCTCCTGGTCCCTCCTTGTCTCTCCTTGTCCTCTTTGACCCTTCTTGTCCCTCATTGCCCCTCCTTGTCTCTCCTTTTACCTCCTTGTCCCTCCTTGGCCCTCCTTGTCCCTCCTTGTCCCTCCTCGCCCCTCCTTGTCCCTCATTGCCCCTCATTGTCCCTCCTCTTCCCTCCTTGGCCCTCCTTGTTCCTCATTTTCCCTGCTTGTCCCTCCTTTATCCTCCTTTTCCCTCCTTGTCACTCCTTGTCCCTCCTAGTACCTGCTCGTAACTCCTTTTCCCTCCTTGCCCCTCCTTGTCACTCCTTGTCCCTCCTAGTACCTGCTCGTAACTCCTTTTCCCTCCTTGCCCCTCCTTGATCCTCCTAGTCCCCGCTCATCCCTCCTTGTCCCTCCTGGTCCGTACTTGTCCCTCCTTGTCCCTCATTGTCCGTCCTGGTCCCTCCTTGTCCCTCATTGCCCCTCCTTGTTCCTCCTTGTCGCTCCTTTCCCTCCTGGTCCCTCCTTATCCCTCCATGTCACTCCTTGTATCTCCCTGCTTGTCCACCATTGTCCTTCCTTGTCCCTTCTTGTCTGTCCATGCCCCTCCTGGTCCCTCCTTGCCCCTTCTTTTCCCTCCTTGTCCCTACTTGTCCCTCCTTGTTCCTCCTTGTCCCTATTCGTCCCTCCTTGATCCTGCTTGTCCCTTCTTGTCCCTGCTTGTCCTTCCTTGTCCCTATTCGTCCCTCCTTGATCCTGCTTGTCCCTCATTGCCCCACCATGTTCCTCCTTTTCCCTCCTTGTCCCGTCTTGCCCTTCTTGTCCCGCCTTGTCCCTGTTTGTCCCTCCTTGATCCTGCTTGTCTCTACTTGTCCCTGCTTGTCCCTTATTGCCCCTCATTGTCCCTTCTTGACCCTCCTTGTCCTTCCTTGTCCCTGTTTGTCCCTCCTTGATCCTGCTTGTCCCTCCTTGTACCTTCTTGTCCCTCCTTGTCCCTACTTGTCCCTCCTTGACCCTCCTGGTCCCTCCTTTCTCCTACTTGCCCCTCCTTGTCACTCCTTTTCCCTCACAGCCCTTCATTGTCCCTCCTTTTCCCTCCTTGTCTTTCCTTGTCCCTCCTTGTCAGGCCTTGTCCCTGTTTGTCCCTCCTTGATTCTGCTTGTCCTTCCTTTTCTCTGTTTGTCCCTCCTTGATCCTGCTTGTCCCTTCTTGTCCCTCCTTGAATCTCCTTGACCCTCCTGGTCCCTCCTTGCTCCTACTTGCCCTCATTGCCCCTCCTTGGCCCTCCTTGTCACTCCTTTTCCCTCATTGCCCTTCATTGTCCCTCCTTGCCCCTCCTTGTCCCTCATTGCCCCTCATTGTCCCTCCTTGTTCCTCATTTTCCCTGCTTGTCCCTGCTTGTCCCTCCTTGTCCCTCATTGCCCCTCCTTTATCCTCCTTTTCCCTTTTTGTCACTCCTTGTCCCTCCTTGTCCCTCCTAGTACCTGCTCGTACCTCCTTTTCCCTCATTGAACTCCTAGTCCCCGCTCATCCCTCCTTGTCCCTCCTGGTCCGTACTTGTCGCTCCTTTCCCTCCTGGTCCCTCATTGTCCCTCCTTGTTCCTCCTTGTCGCTCCTTATCCCTCCATGTCACTCCTTGTATCTCCTTGTCTCTCCTGGTCCCTGCTTGTCCACCATTGTCCTTCTTTTCCCTCCTTGTCCCTCCTTTTCCCTCCTTGTCCCTCCTTGTTCCTCCTTGTCACTCCTTTCCCTCCTTGTCCCTCCTTGTCCCTCCCTGTCCCTCCTTTTCCTTCCTTGTCCCTATTCGTCCCTCCTTGATCCTGCTTGTCCCTTCTTGTCCCTACTTGTCCTCCTTGTCCCTATTCGTCCCTCCTTGATCCTGCTTGTCCCTTCTTGTCCCTCATTGCCCCACCATGTCCCTCCTTTTCCCTCCTTGTCCCGTCTTGCCCTTCTTGTCCCGCCTTGTCCCTGTTTGTCCCTCCTTGATCCTGCTTGTCCCTACTTGTCCCTGCTTGTCCCTTATTGCCACTCATTGTGCCTTCTTGACCCTCCATGTCCTTCCTTGTCCCTGTTTGTCCCTCCTTGATCCTGCTTGTCCCTCCTTGTACCTTCTTGTCCCTCCTTGTCCCTACTTGTCCCTCCTTGACCCTCCTGGTCCCTCCTTTCTCCTACTTGCCCCTCATTGGCCCTCCTTGTCACTATTTTTCCCTCATTGCCCTTCATTGTCCCTCCTTTTCCCTCCTTTTCCCTCCTTGTCTTTCCTTGTCCCTCCTTGTCACGCCTTCTCCCTGTTTGTCCCTAATTGATCCTGCTTGTCCTTCCTTGTCTCTGTTTGTCCCTCCTTGATCCTGCTTGTCCCTCCTTGATCCTGCTTGTCCCTCCTTGTCACTTCTTGTCCCTCCTTGAATCTCCTTGACCCTCCTGGTCCCTCCTTGCTCCTACTTGCCCTCATTGCCCCTCCTTGGCCCTCCTTGTCACTCCTTTTCCCTCATTGCCCTTCATTGTCCCTTCTTGTCCCTACTTGTCGCTCCTTGACCCTTCTGGTCCCTCCTTGTCCCGTCTTGTCCCTCCTTGTCCAGCATTGTCCCTGTTTGTCCCTCCTTGATCCTGCTTATCCCTAATTGTCCCCCCTTGTCCCGCCTTGACCCTCCTAGTCCTTCCTTGTCCCTGTTTGTTCCTCCTTGATCCTGCTTGTCCCTCCTTGTCCCTTCTTGTCCCTACTTGTCGCTCCTTGACCCTCCTGGTCCCTCCTTGATCCTACTTGCCCCTCACTGCCCCTTCTTGGCCATCCTTGTCACTCCTTTTCCCTCATTGCCCTTCATTGTCCCTCCTTGTTCCACCTTTTCCCTCCATGACTCTCCTTTTCCCTCCTTGTCCCTCCTTTGTCCTCCTTTCCCTCCTTGTCCCTCCTTTGTCCTCCTTTCCCTCCTTGTCCCTCCCTGACCCTCCTTGCCCCATCTTTTCTCAACTTGTCCCTCATTATCCCTCCTTGTCCCTCATTGCCCCTCCTTGTTCCTCCTTGTCGCTCCTTTCCCTCCTGGTCCCTCCTTATCCCTCCATGTCACTCCTTGTATCTCCCTGCTTGTCCACCATTGTCCTTCCTTGTCCCTTCTTGTCTGTCCATGCCCCTCCTGGTCCCTCCTTGCCCCTTCTTTTCCCTCCTTGTCCCTACTTGTCCCTCCTTGTTCCTCCTTGTCCCTATTCGTCCCTCCTTGATCCTGCTTGTCCCTTCTTGTCCCTGCTTGTCCTTCCTTGTCCCTATTCGTCCCTCCTTGATCCTGCTTGTCCCTCATTGCCCCACCATGTTCCTCCTTTTCCCTCCTTGTCCCGTCTTGCCCTTCTTGTCCCGCCTTGTCCCTGTTTGTCCCTCCTTGATCCTGCTTGTCTCTACTTGTCCCTTATTGTCCCTTCTTGACCCTCCTTGTCCTTCCTTGTCCCTGTTTGTCCCTCCTTGATCCTGCTTGTCCCTCCTTGTACCTTCTTGTCCCTCCTTGTCCCTACTTGTCCCTCCTTGACCCTCCTGGTCCCTCCTTTCTCCTACTTGCCCCTCCTTGTCACTCCTTTTCCCTCACAGCCCTTCATTGTCCCTCCTTTTCCCTCCTTGTCTTTCCTTGTCCCTCCTTGTCAGGCCTTGTCCCTGTTTGTCCCTCCTTGATTCTGCTTGTCCTTCCTTTTCTCTGTTTGTCCCTCCTTGATCCTGCTTGTCCCTTCTTGTCCCTCCTTGAATCTCCTTGACCCTCCTGGTCCCTCCTTGCTCCTACTTGCCCTCATTGCCCCTCCTTGGCCCTCCTTGTCACTCCTTTTCCCTCATTGCCCTTCATTGTCCCTCCTTGCCCCTCCTTGTCCCTCATTGCCCCTCATTGTCCCTCCTTGTTCCTCATTTTCCCTGCTTGTCCCTGCTTGTCCCTCCTTTTCCCTCATTGCCCCTCCTTTATCCTCCTTTTCCCTTTTTGTCACTCCTTGTCCCTCCTTGTCCCTCCTAGTACCTGCTCGTACCTCCTTTTCCCTCATTGAACTCCTAGTCCCCGCTCATCCCTCCTTGTCCCTCCTGGTCCGTACTTGTCGCTCCTTTCCCTCCTGGTCCCTCATTGTCCCTCCTTGTTCCTCCTTGTCGCTCCTTTCCCTCCTGGTCCCTCCTTATCCCTCCATGTCACTCCTTGTATCTCCTTGTCTCTCCTGGTCCCTGCTTGTCCACCATTGTCCTTCTTTTCCCTCCTTGTCCCTCCTTGTTCCTCCTTGTCACTCCTTTCCCTCCTTGTCCCTCCTTGTCCCTCCTTGTCCCTCCCTGTCCCTCCTTTTCCTTCCTTGTCCCTATTCGTCCCTCCTTGATCCTGCTTGTCCCTTCTTGTCCCTACTTGTCCTCCTTGTCCCTATTCGTCCCTCCTTGATCCTGCTTGTCCCTTCTTGTCCCTCATTGCCCCACCATGTCCCTCCTTTTCCCTCCTTGTCCCGTCTTGCCCTTCTTGTCCCGCCTTGTCCCTGTTTGTCCCTCCTTGATCCTGCTTGTCCCTACTTGTCCCTGCTTGTCCCTTATTGCCACTCATTGTGCCTTCTTGACCCTCCATGTCCTTCCTTGTCCCTGTTTGTCCCTCCTTGATCCTGCTTGTCCCTCCTTGTACCTTCTTGTCCCTCCTTGTCCCTACTTGTCCCTCCTTGACCCTCCTGGTCCCTCCTTTCTCCTACTTGCCCCTCATTGGCCCTCCTTGTCACTATTTTTCCCTCATTGCCCTTCATTGTCCCTCCTTTTCCCTCCTTTTCCCTCCTTGTCTTTCCTTGTCCCTCCTTGTCACGCCTTCTCCCTGTTTGTCCCTAATTGATCCTGCTTGTCCTTCCTTGTCTCTGTTTGTCCCTCCTTGATCCTGCTTGTCCCTCCTTGATCCTGCTTGTCCCTCCTTGTCACTTCTTGTCCCTCCTTGAATCTCCTTGACCCTCCTGGTCCCTCCTTGCTCCTACTTGCCCTCATTGCCCCTCCTTGGCCCTCCTTGTCACTCCTTTTCCCTCATTGCCCTTCATTGTCCCTTCTTGTCCCTACTTGTCGCTCCTTGACCCTTCTGGTCCCTCCTTGTCCCGTCTTGTCCCTCCTTGTCCAGCATTGTCCCTGTTTGTCCCTCCTTGATCCTGCTTATCCCTAATTGTCCCCCCTTGTCCCGCCTTGACCCTCCTAGTCCTTCCTTGTCCCTGTTTGTTCCTCCTTGATCCTGCTTGTCCCTCCTTGTCCCTTCTTGTCCCTACTTGTCGCTCCTTGACCCTCCTGGTCCCTCCTTGATCCTACTTGCCCCTCACTGCCCCTTCTTGGCCATCCTTGTCACTCCTTTTCCCTCATTGCCCTTCATTGTCCCTCCTTGTTCCACCTTTTCCCTCCATGACTCTCCTTTTCCCTCCTTGTCCCTCCTTTGTCCTCCTTTCCCTCCTTGTCCCTCCTTTGTCCTCCTTTCCCTCCTTGTCCCTCCTTGTCCCTCCCTGACCCTCCTTGCCCCATCTTTTCTCAACTTGTCCCTCATTATCCCTCCTTGTACCTCATTATCCCTCCTGGTCCGTACTTGTCCCTCCTTGTCACTCCTTGCCCTCCTTGGCCATCCTTGTCTCTCCTTGTTCCTCCTTTCCCCTCCTGGTCCCTCCTTGTCTCTCATTGTCCTCCTTGACCCTTCTTGTCCTTCATTGCCCCTCCTCGTCACTCCTTTTACCTCCTTGCCCCTCCTTGTCCCTCCTTGTCCCTCCTTGTCCGTCCTTGTCCCTCCTTGTCCCTCCTTGTCCCTCCTTGTCCCTCCTTGTCCCTCCTTGTCCCTCCTTGTCCCTCCTTGCCCCTCCTTGTCCCTCCATGTCCCTCCTTGTCCCTCCTTGTCACTCCTTGTCCCTCCTTGCCCCTCATTGTCCCTCCTCTTCCCTCCTGGTCCGTACTTGTCGCTCCTTGTCGCTCCTTGTCCCTCCTTGTCCTTCCTTGTCCCTCCTTGTCACTCCTTGTCCCTCCTTGCCCCTCCTTGTCCCTCATTGTCCCTCCTCTTCCCTCCTTGGCCCTCCTTGTTCCTCATTTTCCCTGCTTGTCCCTCCTTGTCCCTCATTGCCCCTCCTTTATCCTCCTTTTCCCTCCTAGTCACTCCTGGTTCCTCCTTGCCCCTCCTAGTACCTGCTCGTACCTCCTTTTCCCTCCTTGACCCTCCTAGTCCCTCCTAGTCCCCGCTCATCCCTCCTTGTCCCTCCTGGTCCGTACTTGTCCGTCCTGGTCCCTCCTTGTCCCTCATTGCCCCTCACTGTCCCTCCTTGTTCCTCCTTGTCGCTCCTTTCCCTCCTGGTCCCTCCTTATCCCTCCATGTCACTCCTTGTATCTCCTTGTCTCTCCTTGCCCCTCCTTGTCCCTGCTTGTCCACCATTGTCCTTCCTTGTCCCTCCTTGACAATCCTAGTCCCTCCTTGACCCTCCTTGACCCTCCTTGACCCTCCTTGACCCTCCTTGTTCCTCCTTGTCCCTCCTTGTTCCTCCTTGTCCCTCCTTTTCCCTCCTTGTCCCTTCTTGTACCTGCTTGTCCCTCATTGTCCCTGCTTGTCCCTCCTTGTCCGTCCTTGTCCCTGCTTGTCCCTCCTTGTCCCTCATTGTCCCTGCTTGTCCCTCCTTGTCCGTCCTTGTCCCTGCTTGTCCCTGCTTGTCCCTCATTGCCCCTACTGGTCCCTCCTTGCTCCTCCTTGCCCCTTCTGTTCCCTCCTTATCCCTACTTGTCCATCCTGGTCCGTACTTGTCCCTCCGTGTCCCTCCGTGTCCCACATTGTCCCTCATTGGCCCTCATTGTCCCTCCTTGTTCCTCCTTGTCACTCCTTTCCCTCCTTTCCCTCCTTTTCCCTCTTGGTCCCTCCTTGCTCCTCCTTGCCCCTTCTTTTCCCTCCTTATCCCTCCTTGTCCCTCCTTGTTCCTCCTTGTCCCTCCTTTTCCCTCCTTGTCCCTTCTTGTACCTGCTTGTCCCTGCTTGTCCCTCCTTGCCCGTCCTTGCCCCTTCTTACACCTCCTTGTCCCTCATTGCCCCTCCTTGTCCGTCCTTGTCCCTCCTGGTCCCTCCTTTTCCCTCCTTGTCCGTCCTTCTCCCTCCTTGTTCCTCCTGTCCCTCCTTGTCTTTCCATGTCCCTCCATGTCTCTGCTTGTCCCTCCTTATCCCTGCTTGTCGCTCCTTGTCCCTCCTGGTCCCTCCTTGTCCCTCCTTGTCACTCCTTGACCATCCTTGTCCCTCCTTGACCCTCCTTGTCCCTCCTGATCCGTACTTGTCCCTAATTGCCCCTAATTGTCCCTCATGGTCCCTCCTAGCTCCTCATTGCCCCTTCTTTTCCCTCCTTGTCCCTCATTATCCCTCCTTGTCCCTTGTTGTCCCTCGTTGTCTCTCCCTGTCCCTCCTTGACCCTCCCTGTCCCTCTTTGTCCCTCCTTGACCCTCCTGGTACGTACTTATCCCTCCTTGTCACTCCTTGTCCCTCATTGCCCCTAATTGTCCCTCCTGGTCCCTCCTTGCTCTTCATTGCCCCTTCTTTTCCCTCCTTGTCCCTCCTGGTCCGTACTTGTCCTCCTTGTCCCTTATTGCCCCTCATTGTCCCTCCTTGTTCCTCCTTGGCCCTCCTTTTCCCTTCATGTCCCTGCTTGTCCCTCCTTGTCCCTCCTTGCCCGTCCTTGTCCCTTCCTGTCCCTCCTAGTCCCTACTTGTCCCTCGTTGACCCTCCTGGTCCCTCCTTGCTCTTACTTCCCCCTCCTTTTCCCGCCTTGTCCCTCCTTGCCCCTCCTTGGCCCTCCTTGTCACTCCTTTTGCCTCATTGCCCCTCATTGTCCCTCCTTGTTCCTCCTTTTCCATCCTTTCCCTCCTTGTCTCTCCATGCCCCTCCTGGTCCCTCCTTGCCCCTTCTTTTCCCTCCTTTCCCTCCTTTACCCTCCTGGTCCCACCTTGTCTCTCCTTGTCCCTCCGTGACCCTCATTGTCCCTCCTGGTCCGTACTTGTCCCTCCTTGTCCCTCCTTGTCCCTCCTTGATCTTCCTTGTTCCTCCTTGTCACTCCTTGCCCTCCTTTACCCGCCTGGTCCCACCTTGTCTCTCCTTGTCCCTCCGTGACCCTCATTGTCCCTACTGGTCCGTACTTGTCCCTCCTTGTCCTTGCTTGTCCCTCCTTGCTCTTACTTGCCCCTCCTTTTCCCGCCTTGTCCATCATTGCCCCTCCTTGGCCCTCCTTGTCACTACTTTTGCCTCATTGCCCCTAATTGTCCCTCCTTGTTCCTCCTTTTCCCTCCTTTCCCTCCTTGTCTTTCCTTGTCCCTCCTTTTCCCTCCTTGTCTTTCCTTGTCCCTCCATGTCTCTGCTTGTCCCTCCTTATCCCTCCTTGTCACTCCTTGACCCTCCTTGTTCCTCCTTTCCCAATTTTTCCCTCATGGTCCCTCCTGGTCCCTCCTTGTATCTCCTTGTCTCTCGTTGACCCTTCTTGTCCCTCCTGGTCCCTCCTTGTCCATCCTTGGCCCTCCTTAACCCTCATCGTTCCTCCTTGTCCCTCCTAGTCCGGTCTTGTCCCTCATTGTCCGTCCTTGTCCCTCATTGTCCCTGCTTGTCCCTCCTTGTCCTTCATTGTCCCTCCTTGTCCCAACTTGTCCCTCCTTGTTCCTCCTTGTTCCTGCTTGTCCCTCCTTGTCCCTCACTGTCCCACTTGTCCCTCATTATCCCTGCTTTCCCTCATTGCTCCTCCTTTTCCTCCTTTTCCCTCATTGTCCGTCCTTGTCACGCCTTGTACCTCCTGGTCCCTCCTTGTCCCTTCTGGTCCCTCCTTCTACCTCCTTGTCCCTCGTTATCCCTGCTTGTCCCTCATTGCCCCTCCTTTGTCCTCCTTTTCCCTCATTGTCCCTCCTTGACCCTGCTTGTTCCTCCTGTTCCCTACTTGTCCCTCCTTGTCCCTTCTTGGCTGTCCCTGCCCTCCTTGTCCCTTCTTCTCCCTCCTTGTTCCTCCTGTCACTCCTTTTTCCTCCTTTCCCTCCTTTTCCCTCCTGGTCCCTCCTTTTCCCTCCTTGCTCCTCCATGCCCCTTCTTTTCCCTTCTTATCCCTCCTTTTCCATCCTGGTCCGTACTTTTCCCTCCTTGGCCCTCCGTGTCCCTCCTAGTCCCTCCTTGTCCCTCATTGCCCCTCATTGTCCCACCATGTTCCTCCTTGTCACTCCATTCCCTCCTTGCTCCTCCTTGCCCCTTCTTTTCCCTCCTTGTCCCTCCTTGTCCCTCATGGCCCCTCATTGTCCCTCCTTGTTCCTCCTTGTCCATCCTGGTCCCTCCTTGCTCCTCCTTGCCCCTTCTTTTCCCTCCTTACCCCTCATTATCCTTCCTGGTCCGTACTTGTCCCTCCTTGGCCCTCATTGCCCCTCATTGTCCCTCCTTGTTCCTCCTTGTCACTCCTTTTTCCTCCTTTCCCTCCTTTTCCCTCCTGGTCCCTCCTTGCCCCTTCTTTTCCCTCCATATACCTCCTTGTCCATCCTGGTCCCTCCTTGGCCATCCGTGTCCCTCCTGGTCCCTCCTTGACCCTCCTTGACCATACTTCTCCCTCTTTGACGCTCCTTGTCCCTCCGTGTTCCTCCTTGTTCCTCCTTTTCCCTCCTTGTCCCTTCTTGACCCTCCTAGTCCCTCCTAGTCTCTGCTCGTCGCTCCTTGTCCCTCATTGCCACTCCTTGTAACTCTTTGTCCTTCTTGTTTCTCCTTGTCACACCTTGTCACTCCTTTTCCCTCCTTGTCCCTCCTTGTCTCTGCATGCCCCTCCTTGCCCCTTCTATGCCCTCCTTGTTCCTCCTTGTCACTCCTTTCCCTCCTTTACCCTCCTGGTCCCTACTTGTCTCTCCTTATCCCTCCTTGACCCTCCTTGTCCCTCCTGGTCCGTACTTGTCCCTCATTGTCCTTCCTTGTCCCTACTTGTCCCTCCCTGTCCCTGCTTGTCCCTCTTTGTCCCTCCTTGACCCTCCTGGTACGTACTTATCCCTCCTTGTCACTCCTTGTCCCTCATTGCCCCTAATTGTCCCTCCTGGTCCCTCCTTGCTCTTCATTGCCCCTTCTTTTCCCTCCTTGTCCCTCCTGGTCCGTACTTGTCCTCCTTGTCCCTTATTGCCCCTCATTGTCCCTCCTTGTTCCTCCTTGGCCCTCCTTTTCCCTTCATGTCCCTGCTTGTCCCTCCTCGTCCCTCCTTGCCCGTCCTTGTCCCTCCTAGTCCCTACTTGTCCCTCGCTGACCCTCCTGGTCCCTCCTTGCTCTTACTTCCCCCTCCTTTTCCCGCCTTGTCCCTCCTTGCCCCTCCTTGGCCCTCATTGTTCCTCCTTGTCACTCCTTTCCCTCCTTTACCCTCCTGGTCCCACCTTGTCCCTCCTTGCTCCTACTTGCCTCTCCTTTTCCCGCCTTGTCCCTCATTGCCCCTCCTTGGCCCTCCTTTTCACTCCTTTTCCCTCATTGATCCTCATTGTCCCTCCTTTTCCCTCCTTGTCCCTCCTTGTTCCTCCTTGCCCCTCCTTTTCCCTCCTTGTCCCTTCTTGACCCTCCTAGTCCCTCCTAGTCTCTGCTCGTCGCTCCTTGTCCCTCATTGCCACTCCTTGTAACTCTTTGTTCCTCCTTTTCCATCCTTTCCCTCCTTGTCTCTCCATGCCCCTCCTGGTCCCTCCTTGCCCCTTCTTTTCCCTCCTTGTTCCTCCTTGTCACTCCTTTCCCTCCTGGTCCCACCTTGTCCCTCCTTGCTCCTACTTGCCTCTCCTTTTCCCGCCTTGTACCTCATTGCCCCTCCTTGGCCCTCCTTTTCACTCCTTTTCACTCCTTTTCCCTCATTGATCCTCATTGTCCCTCCTTGTCCCTCCTTGTTCCTCCTTGCCCTCCTTGTCCCTTCTTGACCCTCCTAGTCCCTCCTAGTCTCTGCTCGTCGCTCCTTGTCCCTCATTGCCACTCCTTGTAACTCTTTGTCCTTCTTGTTTCTCCTTGTCACACCTTGTCACTCCTTTTCCCTCCTTGTCTCTGCATGCCCCTCCTTGCCCCTTCTATGCCCTCCTTGTTCCTCCTTGTCACTCCTTTCCCTCCTTTACCCTCCTGGTCCCTACTTGTCTCTCCTTATCCCTCCTTGACCCTCCTTGTCCCTCCTGGTCCGTACTTGTCCCTCATTGTCCTTCCTTGTCCCTACTTGTCCCTCCCTGTCCCTGCTTGACCCACCTTGTCCCTATTTGTCCCTCCTTGATCCTGCTTGTCCCTCCTTGTCCCTCATTGCCCCTCCATATCCCTTATTGCCCCTCCTTTTCCTCCTTTTCCCTCATTGTCCGTCCTTGTCCGTCCTTGTCCCGCCTTGTCCCTCCTGGTCATTCCTTTTCCCTCCTTGACCCTCCTTGTCCCTCCTGGTCCGTACTTATCCCTCCTTGTCCCTCATTGCCCCTAATTGTCCCTCCTGGTCCCTCATTGCTCTTCATTGCCCCTTATTTTCCCTCCTTGTCCCTCATTATCCCTCCTTGTCCCTCCTGGTCCGTACTTGTCCCTTATTGCCCCTCATTGTCCCTCCTTGTTCCTCCTTGGCCCTCCTTTTTCCTTCATGTCACTGCTTGTCCCTGCTTGTCCCTGCTTGTCCCTCCTTGCCCGTCCTTGTCCCTTCTTATCCCTCCTTGTCCAACCTTGTCCCTCATTGCCCCTCCTTGTCTGTCCTTGTCCCGCCTTGTCCCTCCTGGTCCCTCCTTGTCACTCATTGTCCCTCCTTGACCCTGCTTGTCCCTACTTGTCTCTCCTTGCGCCTCCTTGGTCTTCCTTGGGCCTGTTTGTCGCTCCTTGATCCTGCTTGTCCCTCCTTGTCCCTCCTTGTTCCTCCTTGTCCCTCCTTGTTCCTCCTTGTTCCTCCTTGTTCCTCCTTGTTCCTCCTTGTCCCTGCTTTTCCCTCCTTGTCCCTTCTTGTACCTGCTTGTCCCTGCTTGTCCCTCCTTGCGCGTCCTTGCCCCTTCTTACACCTCCTTGTCCCTCATTGCCCCTCCTTGTCCGTCCTTGTCCCTCCTGGTCCCTCCTTTTCCCTCCTTGTCCGTCCTTATCCCTCCTTGTTCCTCCTGTCCCTCCTTTTCCCTCCTTGTCTTTCCTTGTCCCTCCATGTCTCTGCTTGTCCCTCCTTATCCCTGCTTGTCGCTCCTTGTCCCTCCTGGTCCCTCCTTGTCCCTCCTTGTCACTCCTTGACCATCCTTGTCCCTCCTTGACCCTCCTTGTCCCTCCTGATCCGTACTTGTCCCTAATTGTCCCTCATGGTCCCTCCTTGTCCCTCATTATCCCTCCTTGTCCCTTGTTGTCCCTCGTTGTCTCTCCCTGTCCCTCCTTGTCCCTCCTTGACCCTCCTTGACCCTCCTTGACCCTCCTTGTCCCTCCTTGACCCTCCTTGTCCCTCTTTGTCCCTCCTTGACCCTCCTGGTACGTACTTATCCCTCCTTGTCACTCCTTGTCCCTCATTGCCCCTAATTGTCCCTCCTGGTCCCTCCTTGCTCTTCATTGCCCCTTCTTTTCCCTCCTTGTCCCTCCTGGTCCGTACTTGTCCTCCTTGTCCCTTATTGCCCCTCATTGTCCCTCCTTATTCCTCCTTGGCCCTCCTTTTCCCTTCATGTCCCTGCTTGTCCCTCCTCGTGCCTCCTTGCCCGTCCTTGTCCCTCCTAGTCCCTACTTGTCCCTCGTTGACCCTCCTGGTCCCTCCTTGCTCTTACTTCCTCCTCCTTTTCCCGCCTTGTCCCTCCTTGCCCCTCCTTGGCCCTCCTTGTCACTCCTTTTGACTAATTGCCCCTCATTGTCCCTCCTTGTTCCTTCTTTTTCCATCCTTTCCCTCCTTGTCTCTCCATGCCCCTCCTGGTCCCTCCTTGCCCCTTCTTTTCCCTCCTTGTTCCTCCTTGTCACTCCTTTCCCTCCTTTACCCTCCTGGACCCACCTTGTCTCTCCTTGTCCCTCCGTGACCCTCATTGTCCCTCCTGGTCCGTACTTGTACCTCCTTGTCCCTACTTGTTCCTCCTTGTCACTCCTTTACCCTCCTGGTCCCACCTTGTCTCTCCTTGTCACTCCTTTCCCTGCTTTTCCCTCCTTGTCCCTCCTTGTCCCTCCTTGTCTTTCCTTGTCCCTCCTTGTCCCTGCTTATCCCTGCTTGTCCCTTGTTGTACCTCGTTGTCTCTCCCTGTCCCTCCTTGTCCCTCCTTGACCCTCCTTGTCCCTCTTTGTCCCTCCTTGACCCTCCTGGTACGTACTTAACCCTCCTTGTCACTCCTTGTCCCTCATTGCCCTAATTGTCCCTCCTGGTCCCTCCTTGCTCTTCATTGCCCCTTCTTTTCACTCCTTGTCCCTCCTGGTCCGTACTTGTCCTCCTTGTGCCTTATTGCCCCTCATTATCCCTCCTTGGCCCTCCTTTTCCCTTCATGTCCCTGCTTGTCCCTCCTTGCCCGTCCTTGTCCCTTCCTGTCCCTCCTAGTCCCTACTTGTCCCTCGTTGACCCTCCTGGTCCCTCCTTGCTCTTACTTCCCCCTCCTTTTCCCGCCTTGTCCCTCCTTGCCCCTCCTTGGCCCTCCTTGTCACACCTTTTGCCTCATTGCCCCTCATTGTCCCTCCTTGTTCCTCCTTTTCCATCCTTTCCCTCCTTGTCTCTCCATGCCCCTCCTGGTCCCTCCTTGCCCCTTCTTTTCCCTCCTTGTCACTCCTTTCCCTCCTTTACCCTCCTGGTCCCACCTTGTCTCTCCTTGTCGCTCCGTGACCCTCATTGTCCCTCCTGGTCCGTACTTGTCCCTCCTTGTCCCTACTTGTCCCTCCTTGTCCTTCCTTGTCCCTCCTTGATCTTCCTTGTTCCTCCTTGTCACTCCTTTCCCTCCTTTACCCTCCTGGTCCACCTTGTCTCTCCTTGTCCCTCCGTGACCCTCATTGTCCCTACTGGTCCGTACTTGTCCCTCCTTGTCCTTGCTTGTCCCTCCTTGCTCTTACTTGCCCCTCCTTTTCCCGCCTTGTCCATCATTGCCCCTCCTTGGCCCTCCTTGTCACTACTTTTGCCTCATTGCCCCTAAATGTCCCTCCTTTTCCCTCCTTTCCCTCCTTGTCTTTCCTTGTCCCTCCTTTTCCCTCCTTGTCTTTCCTTGTCCCTCCATGTCTCTGCTTGTCCCTCCTTATCCCTCCTTGTCACTCCTTGACCCTCCTTGTTCCTCCTTTCCCAATTTTACCCTCATGATCCCTCCTTGTATCTCCTTGTCTCTCGTTGACCCTTCTTGTCCCTCCTGGTCCCTCCTTGTCCATCCTTGACCCTCCTTAACCCTCATCGTTCCTCCTTGTCCCTCCTGGTCCGTACTTGTCCGTCCTTGTCCCTCATTGTCCCTGCTTGTCCCTCCTTGTCCTTCATTGTCCCTCCTTTGTCCTCCTTTTACCTCGTTTTCCCTCCTGGACCCTCCAAGTCCCTGTTCGTCCCTCCTTGTCCCTCACTGTCACTCCTTGACCCTCTTTGTCCCTCCTTGTTTTTCCTTGTCTCTCCTTTCCCTCCTAGTCCCTCCTGGCGCCTCCTTGTCTCTGCTTGTCCCTCCTTGACCCTCCTTGTCCCTCCTTGTTCCTCCTTTTCCCTCCTTTCCCCTCCTTATCCCTTCTTGACCCCCCTAGTCCCTGCTCGTCCCTCCTTGTCCCTCCTTGTTTCTCCTTGTCACACCTTGTCACTCCTTTTCCCTCCTTGACCCTCCTTGTCTCTCCATGCCCCTTCTGGTCCCTCCTTACCCTTCTTTTCCCTCCTTGTTCCTCCTTGTTCCTCCTTGTTCCTCCTTGTCACTCCTGGTCCCACCTTGTCTCTCCTTGTCCCTCCGTGACTCTCATTGTCCCTCCTGGTCCGTACTTGTCCCTCCTTGTCCCTACTTGTCCCTCCTTGTCCTTCCTTGTCCCTCCTTGATCCTGCTTGTCCCTTCTTGTCCCCCAGTGCCCCTTCATGTCCCTCATTGCCCCTCCATTTGCCTCCTTATCCCTCCTGGTCCCTCCTTGTCCCTCCTTGTCCTTCCTTGTCCCTGTTTGTCACTCCTTGATCCTGCTTGTCCCTTCTTGTCCCTCCTTGACCCTCCTGGTCCCTCCTTGCTCCTACTTGCCCCTCATTGCCCCTTCTTGGCCCTACTTGTCACTCCTTTTCCTTCATTGCCCTTCATTGTCCCTCCTTGTTCCACCTTTTCCCTCCTTTCCCTCCTTGTTCCACCTTGTCACTCCTTTCCCTCCTTGACCCTCCTTTTCCCTCCTTTACCCTCCTTGTCTTTCCTTGTCCATCCTTGTCCATCCTTGTCCCTGCTTATCCCTGCTTGTCCCACCTTGTCTCTCCTTGTCCCTCCGTGACCCTCATTGTCCCTCCTGGTCCGTACTTGTCCCTCCTTGTCCCTATTTGTCCCTCCTTGTCCTTCCTTGTCCCTCCTTGATCCTGCTTGTCCCTTCTTGTCCCTACTTGTCCCCCAGTGCCCCTTCATGTCCCTCATTGCCCCTCCATGTACCTCCTTATCCCTCCTGGTCCCTCCTTGTCCCTCCTTGTCCCGTCTTGTCCCTCCTTGTCACTCCTTGTCCCTGTTTGTCCCTCATTGATCCTGCTTGTCCCTAATTGTCCCTCCTTGACCCTACTGGTCCCTCCTTGCTCCTACTTGCCCCTCATTGCCTCTCATTGCCCCTTCTTGGCCCTCCTTGTCACTCCTTTTCCTTCATTGCTCTTCATTGTCCCTCCTTGTTCCACCTTTTCCCTCCTTTCCCTCCCTGACGCTCCTTTTCCCTCCTTGTCCCTCCTTGTCCCTCGTTGTCTCTCCTTGTCTCTCCTTGTCCCTCATTGCCCCTAATTGTCCCTCCTGGTCCCTCCTTGCTCTTCATTGCCCGTTCTTTTCCCTCCTTGTCCCTCCTGGTCCGTACTTGTCCCTCCTTGTCCCTTATTGCCCCTCATGATCCCTCCTTGTTCCTCCTTGGCCCTCCTTTTCCCTTCATGTCCCGTCTTGTCCCTCCTTGTCACGCCTTGTCCATGTTTGTCCCTCCTTGATCCTGCTTGTCCCTCCTTGTCCCTATTTTTCCCTCCTTGTCCTTCCTTCTCCCTCCTTGATCCTGCTTGTCCCTACTTGTCCCCCAGTGCCCCTTCATGTCCCTCATTGCCCCTCCATGTGCCTCCTTATCCCTCCTGGCCCCTCCTTGTCCCGTCTTGTCCCTCCTTGTCACGCCTTGTCCATGTTTGTCCCTCCTTGATCCTGCTTGTCCCTCCTTGTCCTTCCTTGTCCCTGTTTGTCCCTCCTTGATCCTGCTTGTCCCTTCTTGTGCCTACTTGTCCCTCCTTGACCCTCCTGGTCCCTCCTTGCTCCTACTTGCCCCTCATTGCCCCTTCTTGGCCTTACTTGTCACTCCTTTTCCTTCATTGCTCTTCATTGTCCCTCCTTGTTCCACCTTTTCCCTCCTTTCCCTTCTTTCCCTCCCTGACCCTCCTTTTCCCTGCTTTTCCCTCCTTGTCCCTCCTTGTCCCTCCTTGTCCCTCCTTGTCCCTCCTTGTCCCTCCTTGCCCCTCCTTGTCCCTCCATGTCCCTCCTTGTCCCTCCTTGTCACTCCTTGTCCCTCCTTGCCCCTCATTGTCCCTCCTCTTCCCTCCTGGTCCGTACTTGTCGCTCCTTGTCGCTCCTTGTCGCTCCTTGTCCCTCCTTGTCCTTCCTTGTCCCTCCTTGTCACTCCTTGTCCCTCCTTGCCCCTCCTTGTCCCTCATTGTCCCTCCTCTTCCCTCCTTGGCCCTCCTTGTTCCTCATTTTCCCTGCTTGTCCCTCCTTGTCCCTCATTGCCCCTCCTTTATCCTCCTTTTCCCTCCTAGTCACTCCTGGTTCCTCCTTGCCCCTCCTAGTACCTGCTCGTACCTCCTTTTCCCTCCTTGACCCTCCTAGTCCCTCCTAGTCCCCGCTCATCCCTCCTTGTCCCTCCTGGTCCGTACTTGTCCCTCATTGTCCGTCCTGGTCCCTCCTTGTCCCTCATTGCCCCTCACTGTCCCTCCTTGTTCCTCCTTGTCGCTCCTTTCCCTCCTGGTCCCTCCTTATCCCTCCATGTCACTCCTTGTATCTCCTTGTCTCTCCTTGCCCCTCCTTGTCCCTGCTTGTCCACCATTGTCCTTCCTTGTCCCTCCTTGACAATCCTAGTCCCTCCTTGACCCTCCTTGACCCTCCTTGACCCTCCTTGTTCCTCCTTGTCCCTCCTTGTTCCTCCTTGTCCCTCCTTTTCCCTCCTTGTCCCTTCTTGTACCTGCTTGTCCCTCATTGTCCCTGCTTGTCCCTCCTTGTCCGTCCTTGTCCCTCCTTGTCCCTCATTGTCCCTGCTTGTCCCTCCTTGTCCGTCCTTGTCCCTGCTTGTCCCTGCTTGTCCCTCATTGCCCCTACTGGTCCCTCCTTGCTCCTCCTTGCCCCTTCTGTTCCCTCCTTATCCCTACTTGTCCATCCTGGTCCGTACTTGTCCCTCCGTGTCCCTCCGTGTCCCACATTGTCCCTCATTGGCCCTCATTGTCCCTCCTTGTTCCTCCTTGTCACTCCTTTCCCTCCTTTCCCTCCTTTTCCCTCTTGGTCCCTCCTTGCTCCTCCTTGCCCCTTCTTTTCCCTCCTTATCCCTCCTTGTCCCTCCTTGTTCCTCCTTGTCCCTCCTTTTCCCTCCTTGTCCCTTCTTGTACCTGCTTGTC
Organism: Polietes domitor; assembly: GCA_947397865.1. Classification (NCBI taxonomy): domain Eukaryota; kingdom Metazoa; phylum Arthropoda; class Insecta; order Diptera; family Muscidae; genus Polietes; species Polietes domitor. The sequence goes on from OX377623.1 coordinate 8,153,631, forward strand.
CCTGCTTGTCCCTCCTTGCCCGTCCTTGCCCCTTCTTACACCTCCTTGTCCCTCATTGCCCCTCCTTGTCCGTCCTTGTCCCTCCTGGTCCCTCCTTTTCCCTCCTTGTCCGTCCTTCTCCCTCCTTGTTCCTCCTGTCCCTCCTTGTCTTTCCATGTCCCTCCATGTCTCTGCTTGTCCCTCCTTATCCCTGCTTGTCGCTCCTTGTCCCTCCTGGTCCCTCCTTGTCCCTCCTTGTCACTCCTTGACCATCCTTGTCCCTCCTTGACCCTCCTTGTCCCTCCTGATCCGTACTTGTCCCTAATTGCCCCTAATTGTCCCTCATGGTCCCTCCTAGCTCCTCATTGCCCCTTCTTTTCCCTCCTTGTCCCTCATTATCCCTCCTTGTCCCTTGTTGTCCCTCGTTGTCTCTCCCTGTCCCTCCTTGACCCTCCCTGTCCCTCTTTGTCCCTCCTTGACCCTCCTGGTACGTACTTATCCCTCCTTGTCACTCCTTGTCCCTCATTGCCCCTAATTGTCCCTCCTGGTCCCTCCTTGCTCTTCATTGCCCCTTCTTTTCCCTCCTTGTCCCTCCTGGTCCGTACTTGTCCTCCTTGTCCCTTATTGCCCCTCATTGTCCCTCCTTGTTCCTCCTTGGCCCTCCTTTTCCCTTCATGTCCCTGCTTGTCCCTCCTTGTCCCTCCTTGCCCGTCCTTGTCCCTTCCTGTCCCTCCTAGTCCCTACTTGTCCCTCGTTGACCCTCCTGGTCCCTCCTTGCTCTTACTTCCCCCTCCTTTTCCCGCCTTGTCCCTCCTTGCCCCTCCTTGGCCCTCCTTGTCACTCCTTTTGCCTCATTGCCCCTCATTGTCCCTCCTTGTTCCTCCTTTTCCATCCTTTCCCTCCTTGTCTCTCCATGCCCCTCCTGGTCCCTCCTTGCCCCTTCTTTTCCCTCCTTTCCCTCCTTTACCCTCCTGGTCCCACCTTGTCTCTCCTTGTCCCTCCGTGACCCTCATTGTCCCTCCTGGTCCGTACTTGTCCCTCCTTGTCCCTCCTTGTCCCTCCTTGATCTTCCTTGTTCCTCCTTGTCACTCCTTGCCCTCCTTTACCCGCCTGGTCCCACCTTGTCTCTCCTTGTCCCTCCGTGACCCTCATTGTCCCTACTGGTCCGTACTTGTCCCTCCTTGTCCTTGCTTGTCCCTCCTTGCTCTTACTTGCCCCTCCTTTTCCCGCCTTGTCCATCATTGCCCCTCCTTGGCCCTCCTTGTCACTACTTTTGCCTCATTGCCCCTAATTGTCCCTCCTTGTTCCTCCTTTTCCCTCCTTTCCCTCCTTGTCTTTCCTTGTCCCTCCTTTTCCCTCCTTGTCTTTCCTTGTCCCTCCATGTCTCTGCTTGTCCCTCCTTATCCCTCCTTGTCACTCCTTGACCCTCCTTGTTCCTCCTTTCCCAATTTTTCCCTCATGGTCCCTCCTGGTCCCTCCTTGTATCTCCTTGTCTCTCGTTGACCCTTCTTGTCCCTCCTGGTCCCTCCTTGTCCATCCTTGGCCCTCCTTAACCCTCATCGTTCCTCCTTGTCCCTCCTAGTCCGGTCTTGTCCCTCATTGTCCGTCCTTGTCCCTCATTGTCCCTGCTTGTCCCTCCTTGTCCTTCATTGTCCCTCCTTGTCCCAACTTGTCCCTCCTTGTTCCTCCTTGTTCCTGCTTGTCCCTCCTTGTCCCTCACTGTCCCACTTGTCCCTCATTATCCCTGCTTTCCCTCATTGCTCCTCCTTTTCCTCCTTTTCCCTCATTGTCCGTCCTTGTCACGCCTTGTACCTCCTGGTCCCTCCTTGTCCCTTCTGGTCCCTCCTTCTACCTCCTTGTCCCTCGTTATCCCTGCTTGTCCCTCATTGCCCCTCCTTTGTCCTCCTTTTCCCTCATTGTCCCTCCTTGACCCTGCTTGTTCCTCCTGTTCCCTACTTGTCCCTCCTTGTCCCTTCTTGGCTGTCCCTGCCCTCCTTGTCCCTTCTTCTCCCTCCTTGTTCCTCCTGTCACTCCTTTTTCCTCCTTTCCCTCCTTTTCCCTCCTGGTCCCTCCTTTTCCCTCCTTGCTCCTCCATGCCCCTTCTTTTCCCTTCTTATCCCTCCTTTTCCATCCTGGTCCGTACTTTTCCCTCCTTGGCCCTCCGTGTCCCTCCTAGTCCCTCCTTGTCCCTCATTGCCCCTCATTGTCCCACCATGTTCCTCCTTGTCACTCCATTCCCTCCTTGCTCCTCCTTGCCCCTTCTTTTCCCTCCTTGTCCCTCCTTGTCCCTCATGGCCCCTCATTGTCCCTCCTTGTTCCTCCTTGTCCATCCTGGTCCCTCCTTGCTCCTCCTTGCCCCTTCTTTTCCCTCCTTACCCCTCATTATCCTTCCTGGTCCGTACTTGTCCCTCCTTGGCCCTCATTGCCCCTCATTGTCCCTCCTTGTCACTCCTTTTTCCTCCTTTCCCTCCTTTTCCCTCCTGGTCCCTCCTTGCCCCTTCTTTTCCCTCCATATACCTCCTTGTCCATCCTGGTCCCTCCTTGGCCATCCGTGTCCCTCCTGGTCCCTCCTTGACCCTCCTTGACCATACTTCTCCCTCTTTGACGCTCCTTGTCCCTCCTTGTTCCTCCTTGTTCCTCCTTTTCCCTCCTTGTCCCTTCTTGACCCTCCTAGTCCCTCCTAGTCTCTGCTCGTCGCTCCTTGTCCCTCATTGCCACTCCTTGTAACTCTTTGTCCTTCTTGTTTCTCCTTGTCACACCTTGTCACTCCTTTTCCCTCCTTGTCCCTCCTTGTCTCTGCATGCCCCTCCTTGCCCCTTCTATGCCCTCCTTGTTCCTCCTTGTCACTCCTTTCCCTCCTTTACCCTCCTGGTCCCTACTTGTCTCTCCTTATCCCTCCTTGACCCTCCTTGTCCCTCCTGGTCCGTACTTGTCCCTCATTGTCCTTCCTTGTCCCTACTTGTCCCTCCCTGTCCCTGCTTGTCCCTCTTTGTCCCTCCTTGACCCTCCTGGTACGTACTTATCCCTCCTTGTCACTCCTTGTCCCTCATTGCCCCTAATTGTCCCTCCTGGTCCCTCCTTGCTCTTCATTGCCCCTTCTTTTCCCTCCTTGTCCCTCCTGGTCCGTACTTGTCCTCCTTGTCCCTTATTGCCCCTCATTGTCCCTCCTTGTTCCTCCTTGGCCCTCCTTTTCCCTTCATGTCCCTGCTTGTCCCTCCTCGTCCCTCCTTGCCCGTCCTTGTCCCTCCTAGTCCCTACTTGTCCCTCGCTGACCCTCCTGGTCCCTCCTTGCTCTTACTTCCCCCTCCTTTTCCCGCCTTGTCCCTCCTTGCCCCTCCTTGGCCCTCATTGTTCCTCCTTGTCACTCCTTTCCCTCCTTTACCCTCCTGGTCCCACCTTGTCCCTCCTTGCTCCTACTTGCCTCTCCTTTTCCCGCCTTGTCCCTCATTGCCCCTCCTTGGCCCTCCTTTTCACTCCTTTTCCCTCATTGATCCTCATTGTCCCTCCTTTTCCCTCCTTGTCCCTCCTTGTTCCTCCTTGCCCCTCCTTTTCCCTCCTTGTCCCTTCTTGACCCTCCTAGTCCCTCCTAGTCTCTGCTCGTCGCTCCTTGTCCCTCATTGCCACTCCTTGTAACTCTTTGTTCCTCCTTTTCCATCCTTTCCCTCCTTGTCTCTCCATGCCCCTCCTGGTCCCTCCTTGCCCCTTCTTTTCCCTCCTTGTTCCTCCTTGTCACTCCTTTCCCTCCTGGTCCCACCTTGTCCCTCCTTGCTCCTACTTGCCTCTCCTTTTCCCGCCTTGTACCTCATTGCCCCTCCTTGGCCCTCCTTTTCACTCCTTTTCACTCCTTTTCCCTCATTGATCCTCATTGTCCCTCCTTGTCCCTCCTTGTTCCTCCTTGCCCTCCTTGTCCCTTCTTGACCCTCCTAGTCCCTCCTAGTCTCTGCTCGTCGCTCCTTGTCCCTCATTGCCACTCCTTGTAACTCTTTGTCCTTCTTGTTTCTCCTTGTCACACCTTGTCACTCCTTTTCCCTCCTTGTCTCTGCATGCCCCTCCTTGCCCCTTCTATGCCCTCCTTGTTCCTCCTTGTCACTCCTTTCCCTCCTTTACCCTCCTGGTCCCTACTTGTCTCTCCTTATCCCTCCTTGACCCTCCTTGTCCCTCCTGGTCCGTACTTGTCCCTCATTGTCCTTCCTTGTCCCTACTTGTCCCTCCCTGTCCCTGCTTGACCCACCTTGTCCCTATTTGTCCCTCCTTGATCCTGCTTGTCCCTCCTTGTCCCTCATTGCCCCTCCATATCCCTTATTGCCCCTCCTTTTCCTCCTTTTCCCTCATTGTCCGTCCTTGTCCGTCCTTGTCCCGCCTTGTCCCTCCTGGTCATTCCTTTTCCCTCCTTGACCCTCCTTGTCCCTCCTGGTCCGTACTTATCCCTCCTTGTCCCTAATTGTCCCTCCTGGTACCTCATTGCTCTTCATTGCCCCTTATTTTCCCTCCTTGTCCCTCATTATCCCTCCTTGTCCCTCCTTGTCCCTCCTGGTCCGTACTTGTCCCTTATTGCCCCTCATTGTCCCTCCTTGTTCCTCCTTGGCCCTCCTTTTTCCTTCATGTCACTGCTTGTCCCTGCTTGTCCCTGCTTGTCCCTCCTTGCCCGTCCTTGTCCCTTCTTATCCCTCCTTGTCCAACCTTGTCCCTCATTGCCCCTCCTTGTCTGTCCTTGTCCCGCCTTGTCCCTCCTGGTCCCTCCTTGTCACTCATTGTCCCTCCTTGACCCTGCTTGTCCCTACTTGTCTCTCCTTGCGCCTCCTTGGTCTTCCTTGGGCCTGTTTGTCGCTCCTTGATCCTGCTTGTCCCTCCTTGTCCCTCCTTGTTCCTCCTTGTCCCTCCTTGTTCCTCCTTGTTCCTCCTTGTTCCTCCTTGTTCCTCCTTGTCCCTGCTTTTCCCTCCTTGTCCCTTCTTGTACCTGCTTGTCCCTGCTTGTCCCTCCTTGCGCGTCCTTGCCCCTTCTTACACCTCCTTGTCCCTCATTGCCCCTCCTTGTCCGTCCTTGTCCCTCCTGGTCCCTCCTTTTCCCTCCTTGTCCGTCCTTATCCCTCCTTGTTCCTCCTGTCCCTCCTTTTCCCTCCTTGTCTTTCCTTGTCCCTCCATGTCTCTGCTTGTCCCTCCTTATCCCTGCTTGTCGCTCCTTGTCCCTCCTGGTCCCTCCTTGTCCCTCCTTGTCACTCCTTGACCATCCTTGTCCCTCCTTGACCCTCCTTGTCCCTCCTGATCCGTACTTGTCCCTAATTGTCCCTCATGGTCCCTCCTTGTCCCTCATTATCCCTCCTTGTCCCTTGTTGTCCCTCGTTGTCTCTCCCTGTCCCTCCTTGTCCCTCCTTGACCCTCCTTGACCCTCCTTGACCCTCCTTGTCCCTCCTTGACCCTCCTTGTCCCTCTTTGTCCCTCCTTGACCCTCCTGGTACGTACTTATCCCTCCTTGTCACTCCTTGTCCCTCATTGCCCCTAATTGTCCCTCCTGGTCCCTCCTTGCTCTTCATTGCCCCTTCTTTTCCCTCCTTGTCCCTCCTGGTCCGTACTTGTCCTCCTTGTCCCTTATTGCCCCTCATTGTCCCTCCTTATTCCTCCTTGGCCCTCCTTTTCCCTTCATGTCCCTGCTTGTCCCTCCTCGTGCCTCCTTGCCCGTCCTTGTCCCTCCTAGTCCCTACTTGTCCCTCGTTGACCCTCCTGGTCCCTCCTTGCTCTTACTTCCTCCTCCTTTTCCCGCCTTGTCCCTCCTTGCCCCTCCTTGGCCCTCCTTGTCACTCCTTTTGACTAATTGCCCCTCATTGTCCCTCCTTGTTCCTTCTTTTTCCATCCTTTCCCTCCTTGTCTCTCCATGCCCCTCCTGGTCCCTCCTTGCCCCTTCTTTTCCCTCCTTGTTCCTCCTTGTCACTCCTTTCCCTCCTTTACCCTCCTGGACCCACCTTGTCTCTCCTTGTCCCTCCGTGACCCTCATTGTCCCTCCTGGTCCGTACTTGTACCTCCTTGTCCCTACTTGTTCCTCCTTGTCACTCCTTTACCCTCCTGGTCCCACCTTGTCTCTCCTTGTCACTCCTTTCCCTGCTTTTCCCTCCTTGTCCCTCCTTGTCCCTCCTTGTCTTTCCTTGTCCCTCCTTGTCCCTGCTTATCCCTGCTTGTCCCTTGTTGTACCTCGTTGTCTCTCCCTGTCCCTCCTTGTCCCTCCTTGACCCTCCTTGTCCCTCTTTGTCCCTCCTTGACCCTCCTGGTACGTACTTAACCCTCCTTGTCACTCCTTGTCCCTCATTGCCCTAATTGTCCCTCCTGGTCCCTCCTTGCTCTTCATTGCCCCTTCTTTTCACTCCTTGTCCCTCCTGGTCCGTACTTGTCCTCCTTGTGCCTTATTGCCCCTCATTATCCCTCCTTGGCCCTCCTTTTCCCTTCATGTCCCTGCTTGTCCCTCCTTGCCCGTCCTTGTCCCTTCCTGTCCCTCCTAGTCCCTACTTGTCCCTCGTTGACCCTCCTGGTCCCTCCTTGCTCTTACTTCCCCCTCCTTTTCCCGCCTTGTCCCTCCTTGCCCCTCCTTGGCCCTCCTTGTCACACCTTTTGCCTCATTGCCCCTCATTGTCCCTCCTTGTTCCTCCTTTTCCATCCTTTCCCTCCTTGTCTCTCCATGCCCCTCCTGGTCCCTCCTTGCCCCTTCTTTTCCCTCCTTGTCACTCCTTTCCCTCCTTTACCCTCCTGGTCCCACCTTGTCTCTCCTTGTCGCTCCGTGACCCTCATTGTCCCTCCTGGTCCGTACTTGTCCCTCCTTGTCCCTACTTGTCCCTCCTTGTCCTTCCTTGTCCCTCCTTGATCTTCCTTGTTCCTCCTTGTCACTCCTTTCCCTCCTTTACCCTCCTGGTCCACCTTGTCTCTCCTTGTCCCTCCGTGACCCTCATTGTCCCTACTGGTCCGTACATGTCCCTCCTTGTCCTTGCTTGTCCCTCCTTGCTCTTACTTGCCCCTCCTTTTCCCGCCTTGTCCATCATTGCCCCTCCTTGGCCCTCCTTGTCACTACTTTTGCCTCATTGCCCCTAAATGTCCCTCCTTTTCCCTCCTTTCCCTCCTTGTCTTTCCTTGTCCCTCCTTTTCCCTCCTTGTCTTTCCTTGTCCCTCCATGTCTCTGCTTGTCCCTCCTTATCCCTCCTTGTCACTCCTTGACCCTCCTTGTTCCTCCTTTCCCAATTTTTCCCTCATGGTCCCTCCTTGTATCTCCTTGTCTCTCGTTGACCCTTCTTGTCCCTCCTGGTCCCTCCTTGTCCATCCTTGACCCTCCTTAACCCTCATCGTTCCTCCTTGTCCCTCCTGGTCCGTACTTGTCCCTCATTGTCCGTCCTTGTCCCTCATTGTCCCTGCTTGTCCCTCCTTGTCCTTCATTGTCCCTCCTTTGTCCTCCTTTTACCTCGTTTTCCCTCCTGGACCCTCCAAGTCCCTGTTCGTCCCTCCTTGTCCCTCACTGTCACTCCTTGACCCTCTTTGTCCCTCCTTGTTTTTCCTTGTCTCTCCTTTCCCTCCTAGTCCCTCCTGGCGCCTCCTTGTCTCTGCTTGTCCCTCCTTGACCCTCCTTGTCCCTCCTTGTTCCTCCTTTTCCCTCCTTTCCCCTCCTTATCCCTTCTTGACCCCCCTAGTCCCTGCTCGTCCCTCCTTGTCCCTCCTTGTTTCTCCTTGTCACACCTTGTCACTCCTTTTCCCTCCTTGACCCTCCTTGTCTCTCCATGCCCCTTCTGGTCCCTCCTTACCCTTCTTTTCCCTCCTTGTTCCTCCTTGTTCCTCCTTGTTCCTCCTTGTCACTCCTTTACCCTCCTGGTCCCACCTTGTCTCTCCTTGTCCCTCCGTGACTCTCATTGTCCCTCCTGGTCCGTACTTGTCCCTCCTTGTCCCTACTTGTCCCTCCTTGTCCTTCCTTGTCCCTCCTTGATCCTGCTTGTCCCTTCTTGTCCCCCAGTGCCCCTTCATGTCCCTCATTGCCCCTCCATTTGCCTCCTTATCCCTCCTGGTCCCTCCTTGTCCCTCCTTGTCCTTCCTTGTCCCTGTTTGTCACTCCTTGATCCTGCTTGTCCCTTCTTGTCCCTCCTTGACCCTCCTGGTCCCTCCTTGCTCCTACTTGCCCCTCATTGCCCCTTCTTGGCCCTACTTGTCACTCCTTTTCCTTCATTGCCCTTCATTGTCCCTCCTTGTTCCACCTTTTCCCTCCTTTCCCTCCTTGTTCCACCTTGTCACTCCTTTCCCTCCTTGACCCTCCTTTTCCCTCCTTTACCCTCCTTGTCTTTCCTTGTCCATCCTTGTCCCTGCTTATCCCTGCTTGTCCCACCTTGTCTCTCCTTGTCCCTCCGTGACCCTCATTGTCCCTCCTGGTCCGTACTTGTCCCTCCTTGTCCCTATTTGTCCCTCCTTGTCCTTCCTTGTCCCTCCTTGATCCTGCTTGTCCCTTCTTGTCCCTACTTGTCCCCCAGTGCCCCTTCATGTCCCTCATTGCCCCTCCATGTACCTCCTTATCCCTCCTGGTCCCTCCTTGTCCCTCCTTGTCCCGTCTTGTCCCTCCTTGTCACTCCTTGTCCCTGTTTGTCCCTCATTGATCCTGCTTGTCCCTAATTGTCCCTCCTTGACCCTACTGGTCCCTCCTTGCTCCTACTTGCCCCTCATTGCCTCTCATTGCCCCTTCTTGGCCCTCCTTGTCACTCCTTTTCCTTCATTGCTCTTCATTGTCCCTCCTTGTTCCACCTTTTCCCTCCTTTCCCTCCCTGAAGCTCCTTTTCCCTCCTTGTCCCTCCTTGTCCCTCGTTGTCTCTCCTTGTCTCTCCTTGTCCCTCATTGCCCCTAATTGTCCCTCCTGGTCCCTCCTTGCTCTTCATTGCCCGTTCTTTTCCCTCCTTGTCCCTCCTGGTCCGTTCTTGTCCCTCCTTGTCCCTTATTGCCCCTCATGATCCCTCCTTGTTCCTCCTTGGCCCTCCTTTTCCCTTCATGTCCCGTCTTGTCCCTCCTTGTCACGCCTTGTCCATGTTTGTCCCTCCTTGATCCTGCTTGTCCCTCCTTGTCCCTATTTTTCCCTCCTTGTCCTTCCTTCTCCCTCCTTGATCCTGCTTGTCCCTACTTGTCCCCCAGTGCCCCTTCATGTCCCTCATTGCCCCTCCATGTGCCTCCTTATCCCTCCTGGCCCCTCCTTGTCCCGTCTTGTCCCTCCTTGTCACGCCTTGTCCATGTTTGTCCCTCCTTGATCCTGCTTGTCCCTCCTTGTCCTTCCTTGTCCCTGTTTGTCCCTCCTTGATCCTGCTTGTCCCTTCTTGTGCCTACTTGTCCCTCCTTGACCCTCCTGGTCCCTCCTTGCTCCTACTTGCCCCTCATTGCCCCTTCTTGGCCCTACTTGTCACTCCTTTTCCTTCATTGCTCTTCATTGTCCCTCCTTGTTCCACCTTTTCCCTCCTTTCCCTTCTTTCCCTCCCTGACCCTCCTTTTCCCTGCTTTTCCCTCCTTGTCCCTCCTTGTCCCTCGTTGTCTCTCCTTGTCTCTCCTTGTCCCTCATTGCCCCTAATTGTCCCTCCTGGTCCCTCCTTGCTCTTCATTGCCCGTTCTTTTCCCTCCTTGTCCCTTATTGCCCCTCATTGTCCCTCCTTGTCCCTTATTGCCCCTCATTGTCACTCCTTGACCCTCTTTGTCCCTCCTTGGTTTTCCTTGTCACTCCTTTCCCTCCTAGTCCCTCCTGGCCCCTCCTTGTCTCTGCTTGTCCCTCCTTGACCCTGCTTGTCCCTACTTGTCACTCCTTGCCCCTCCTTGTCCTTCCTTGGGCCTGTTTGTCGCGCCTTGATCCTGCTTCTCCCTCCTTGTCCCTTCCTGTCCCTCCTAGTCCCTACTTGTCCCTCGTTGACCCTCGTTGACCCTCCTGGTCCCTCCTTGCTCTTACTTCCCCCTCCTTTTCCCGCTTTGTCCCTCCTTGCCCCTCCTTGGCCCTCCTTGTCACTCCTTTTGCCTCATTGCCCCTCATTGTCCCTCCTTGTTCCTCCTTTTCCATCCTTTCCCTCCTTGTCTCTCCATGCCCCTCCTGGTCCCTCCTTGCCCCTTCTTTTCCCTCCTTGTCACTCCTTTCCCTCCTTTACCCTCCTGGTCCCACCTTGTCTCTCCTTGTCCCTCCGTGACCCTCATTGTCCCTCCTGGTCCGTACTTGTCCCTCCATGTCCCTCCTTGTCCTTCCTTGTCCCTCCTTGTCCCTTCTTGACCCTCCTTGTCCCTTCTTGACCCTCCTTGTCCCTCCTTGACCCTCCTGGTCCGTACTTATCTCTCCTTGTCCCTCCTTGTCTCTCCTTGTCCCTCATTGCGCCTAATTGTCCCTCCTGGTCCCTCATTGCCTCTCCTTGTCCCTCCTTGTCACTCCTTTTCCCTCCTTGTCTCTCCTTGCCCCTCCTTTTCACTCCTTGTCCCTTCTTGTTCCTCCTTTTCCCTCCTTCTCCTTCCTTGTCCCTGTTTGTCCCTCCTTGATCCTGCTTGTCCCTCCTTGGCTCTTTTTGTCCCTGCTTGTCTCTCCTTCTTCCTACTTGACCCTCCATTGACCATCCTTGTCCTTCCTTGTCTTTCCTTGTCCCTCCTTGTTCCTCGTTGTCCCTCGTTGTCCCTCGTTGTCCCTCGTTGTCTCTCCTTGTCCCTCCTTGTCCCTCCTTGTCCCTCCTTGTCCCACTTTGTCCCTCCTTAACCCTCCTTGTCCCTCCTGGTCCGTACTTATCCCTCCTTGTCTCTCCTTGTCCCTCATTGCCCCTAATTTTCGCTCCTGGTCCCTCCTTGCTCTTCGTTGCCCCTTCTTTTCCCTCCTTGTCCCTCATTATCCATCTTGTCCCTCCTGGTCCGTACTTGTCCCTTATTGCCCCTCATTGTCCCTCCATGGCCCTCCTTTTCCCTTCATGTCCCTGCTTGTCCCACCTTGTCCCTCATTGCCCCTCCATGTCCGTCCTTGTCCCGCATTGTCACTCCTTTTCCCTCCTTGTCAGTAATTGTCCCTCCTTGACCCTGCATGTCCCTACTTGTCTCTCCTTGCCCCTCCTTGTCCTTCCTTGGGCCTATTTGTCGCTCCTTGATTCTGCTTGTACCTCCTTGTCCCTTTCTGTCCCTCCTTGTCCCTACTTGTCCCTCGTTGACCCTCCTTGTCTCTCCATGCCCCTCCTGGTCCCTCCTTGTTCCTCCTTGTCACTCCTTTCCCTCCTGGTTCCACCTTGTCTCTCCTTGTCCCTCAGTGACCCTCATTGTCCCTCCTGGTCCGTACTTGTCCCTCCTTGTCCCTCATTGTCCCTCCTTTGTCCTCCTTTTACCTCATTTGCCCTCCTTGTCCCTCGTTATCCCTGCTTGTCCCTCTTTGTCCCTACTGGTCCCTCCTTGTTCCTCCTTGCCCCTTCTTTTCCCTCCTTATCCCTACTTGTCCATCCTGGTCCCTCCTTATCCCTCCTTGTCCATCCTTGTCCCTCCTTAACCCTCCTTGTTCCTCCTTGTCCCTCCTGGTCCGTACTTGTCCCTCCTTGTCCGTCCTTGTCCGTCCTTGTCCCTCATTGTCCCTGCTTGTCCCTCATTGTCCCACCTTTGTCCTCCTTTTACCTCATTTCCCCTCCTTGACCCTCCAAGTCCCTGTTCGTCCCTCCTTGTCCCTCCTTGACCCTCCTTGTCCCTCCTTGTTCCTCCTTTTCCCTCCTTGTCCCTTCTTGACCCCCCTAGTCCCTGCTCGACCCTCCTTGTTTCTCCTTGTCACACCTTGTCACTCCTTTTCCCTCCTTGTCTCTCCATGCCCTTCCTGGTCCCTCCTTGCCACTTCTTTTCCCTCCTTGTTCCTCCTTGTCACTCCTTTCCCTCCTGGTCCCTCCTTGTGTCTCCTTGTCCCTCCGTGACCCTCATTGTCCCTCCTGGTCCGTACTTGTCCCTCCTTGTCCCTACTTGTCCCTCCTTGTCCTTCCTTGTCCCTATTTGTCCCTCCTTGATCCTGCTTGTCCCTGCTTGTCCCCTTCATGTCCGTCATGGCCCCTCCATGTACCTCCTTATCCTTAATGGTCCCTCCTTGTCCCTCCTTGTCCCGTCCTTGTCATTCCTTGTCCCTGTTTGTCCCTCCTTGATCCTGCTTGTCCCTTCTTGTCCCTACTTGTCCCTCCTTGACCCTCCTCGTCCCTCCTTGCCCCTCATTGCCCCTTCTTGACCCTCCTTGTCACTCCTTTTCCTTCATTGCCCTTCATTGTCCCTCCTTGTTCCATCTTTTCCCTCCTTGACCCTCCTTTTCCCTCCTTTCCCTGCTTTTCCCTCCTTGTCCCTGCTTATCCCTGCTTGTCCCTTGTTGTCCCTCGTTGTCTCTCCTTGTCCCTCCTTGTCCCTCCTTGACCCTCCATGTCCCTCTTTGTCCCTCCTTGACCCTCCTGGTACGTACTTATCCCTCCTTGTCACTCCTTGTCCCTCATTGCCCCTAATTGTCCCTAATTGTCCCTCCTGGTCCCTCCTTGCTCTTCATTGCCCCTTCTTTTCCCTCCTTGTCCCTCCTGGTCCGTACTTGTCCTCCTTGTCCCTTATTGCCCCTCCTTGGCAATGTTTGTCGCTCCTTGATCCTGCTTCTCCCTCCTTGTCCCATCCTGTCCTCCTAGTCCCTACTTGTCCCTCCTTGACCCTCCTGGCCCCTCCTTGCTCTTACTTGCCCCTCCTTTTCCCGCCTTGTCTCTCATTGCCCCTCCTTGCCCCTCCTTGTCACTCCTTTTGCCTCATTGCCCCTCATTGTCCCTCCTTGTACATCCTTTTCCATCCTTTCCCACCTTGTCTTTCCTTGTCCCTCCTTTTCCCTCTTTTCCTCCTTTCCCTCCATTTCCCTCCTTGTCCCTCCTTGTCCCTCCTTGTCCCTCGTTGTCTTTCCTTGTCCCTCCATGTCTCTGCTTGTCCCTCCTTATTCCAGCTTTTCCTTCCTTGACCCTCCTTGTCCCTCCTTGCTCCTCCTTGTCCCTACTGGTCCGTACTTGTCCCTCATTGCCCTCATGGTCCCTCCTGGTCCCTCCTTGTCCATCCTTGACCCTCCTTGACCCTCCTTGTTCCTCCTTGTCCCTCCTGGTCCGTACTTGTCCCTCCTTGTCCCTCCTTGTCACTCCTTGTCCCTCATTGTCCCTGCTTGTCCCTCCTTGTCCGTGCTTGTCCCTCATTGTCCCTCCTTTGTCCTCCTTTTACCTCATTTTCCCTCCTTGTCCCTCGTTATCCCTGCTTGTCCCTCCTTGTCCCTACTGGTCCCTCCTTGTTCCTCCTTGCCCCTTCTTTTCCCTCCTTATCCCTACTTGTCCATCCTGGTCCCTCCTTATCCCTCCTTGTCCACCCTTGTTCATCCTTGTCCCTCCTTAACCCTCCTTGTTCCTCCTTGTCCCTCCTTGTCCGTCCTTGTCCCTCATTGTCCCTGCTTGTCCCTCATTGTCCCACCTTTGTCCTCCTTTTACCTCATTTTCCCTCCTTGAACCTCCAAGTCCCTGTTCGTCCCTGTTCGTCCCTCCTTGTTCCTCCTTTTCCCTCCTTTTCCCGCCTTTTCCCTCCTTGTCCCTTCTTGACCCCCCTAGTCCCTGCTCGTCCCTCCTTGTCACACCTTGTCACTCCTTTTCCCTCCTTGTCTCTCCATGCCCTTCCTGGTCCCTCCTTGCCACTTCTTTTCCCTCCTTATTCCTCCTTGTCACTCCCTTCCCTCCTTTACCCTCCTGGTCCCTCCTTGTGACTCCTTGTCCCTCCGTGACCCTCATTGTCCCTCCTGGTCCGTACTTGTCCCTCCTTGTCCTTCCTTGTCCCTATTTGTCCCTCCTTGATCCTGCTTGTCCCTGCTTGTCCCCCAGTGCGCCTTCATGTCCCTTGTCCCTTCTTGACCCCCCTAGTCCCTGCTCGTCCCTCCTTGTTTCTCCTTGTCACACCTTGTCACTCCTTTTCCCTTCTTGACCCTCCTTGTCTCTCCATGCCCCTTCTGGTCCCTCCTTGCCCCTTCCTTTCCCTCCTTGTTCCTCCTTGTCACTCCTGGTCCGTACTTGTCCCTCCTTTTCCTTCCTTGTCCCTATTCGTCCCTCCTTGATCCTGCTTGTCCCTTCTTGTCCCTGCTTGTCCTTCCTTGTCTCTGTTTGTCCCTCCTTGATCCTGCTTGTCCCTCCTTGAATCTCCTTGATCCTCCTGGTCCCTCCTTGCTCCTACTTGCCCTCATTGCCCCTCCTTGTCACTCCTTTTCCCTCATTGCCCTTCATTGTCCCTCCTTGCCCCTCCTTGTCCCTCATTGCCTCTCATTGTCCCTCCTTGGCCCTCCTTGTTCCTCATTTTCCCTGCTTGTCCCTCCTTGTCCCTCATTGCCCCTCCTTTATCCTCCTTTTCCCTCCTTGTCACTCCTTGTCCCTCCTAGTACCTGCTCGTACCTCATTTTCTCTCCTTGCCCCTCCTAGTACCTGCTCGTACCTCATTTTCTCTCCTTGCCCCTCCTAGTCCCCGCTCATCCCTCCTTGTCCCTCCTGGTCCGTACTTGTCCCTCCTTGTCCCTCATTGTCCGTCCTGGTCCCTCCTTGTCCCTCATTGTCCCTCCTTGTCGCTCCTTTCCCTCCTGGTCCCTCCTTATCCCTCCATGTCACTCCTTGTATCTCCTTGTCTCTCCTTGCCCCTCCTTGTCCCTGCTTGTCCACCATTGTCCTTCCTTGTCCCTCCTTGAAAATCCTAGTCCCTCCTTGTCCCTTCTTGTCTGTCCATACCCCTCCTTGCTCCTCCTTGCCCCTTCTTTTCCCTCCTTGTTCCTCCTTGTCACTCCTTTCCCTCCTGGACCCTCCTTGAACCTCCCTGTCCCTCCTTTTCCTTCCTTGTCCCTATTCGTCCCTCATTGATCCTGCTTGTCCCTTCTTGTCCCTGTTTGTCCTTCCTTGTCCCTATTCGTCCCTCCTTGATCCTGCTTGTCCCACCATGTCCCTCCTTGTACCGTCTTGCCCTTCTTGACCCGCCTTGTCCCTGTTTGTCCCTCCTTGATCCTGCTTGTCCCTCCTTGTCCCTGCTTGTCCCTTATTGCCCCTCATTGTCCCTTCTTGACCCTCCTTGTCCTTCCTTGTCCCTCCTTGATCCTGCTTGTACCTTCTTGTCCCTCCTTGTCCCTCCTTGTCATTACTTGTCCCTCCTTGACCCTCCTGGACACTCCTTTCTCCTACTTGCCCCTCATTGGCCCTCCTTGTCACTCCTTTTCCCTCATTGCCCTTCATTGTCCCTCCTTTTCCCTCCTTGTCTTTCCTTGTCCCTCCTTGTCCCGCCTTGTCCATGTTTGTCCCTCCTTGTCACTTCTTGTCCCTCCTTGAATCTCCTTGACCCTCCTGGTCCCTCCTTGCTCCTACTTGCCCTCATTGCCCCTCCTTGGCCCTCCTTGTCACTCCTCTTCCCTCATTGCCCTTCATTGTCCCTCCTTGTTCCACCTTTTCCCTCCTTTCCCTCCTTGTCCGTCCTTGTCCCTCCTTGTCCCTCCTTGTCCCTCCTTGTCCCTCCTTGCCCCTCCTTGTCTCTATTTGTCCCTCCCTGACCCTCCTTGCCCCATCTTTTCTCTCCTTGTCCCTCATTATCCCTCCTTGTACCTCATTGTCCCTCCTGGTCCGGACTTGTCCCTCCTTGTCCCTCCTTGTCCCTTCTTGACCCCCCTAGTCCCTGCTCGTCCCTCCTTGTCACTCATTGTCACTCCTTGACACTCCTTGTCCCTCCTTGTTTCTCCTTGTCACACCTTGTCACTCCTTTTCCCTCCTTTTCCCTCATTGCCTCCTTGCCCCTCCGTTTCCCTCCTTGTTCCTCCTTGCCCCTCCTTTTCCCAGCTTGTCCCTTCTTGACCCCCCTAGTCCCTGCTCGTCCCTCCTGGTTTCTCCTTGTCACACCTTGTCACTCTTTTTCCCCTCCTTGTCTCTCCATGCCCCTCCTGGTCCCTCCTTGCTCCTCCTTGCCCCTTCTTTTCCCTCCTTGTTCCTCCTTGTCACTCCTTTACCCTCCTTTACCCTCCTGGTCCCTCCTTGTCTCTCCTTGTCCCTCCGTGACACTCCTTGTCCCTCCTGGTCCGTACTTGTCCCTCCTTGTCATTCCTTGTCCGTATTTGTCCCTCCTTGATCCTGCTTGTCCCCCAGTGCCCGTTCATGTCCCTCATTGCCCCTCTATGTACCTCCTTATCCCTCCTGGTCCCTCCTTGTCCCGTCTTGTCCCTCCTTGTCCCGCCTTGTCCCTGTTTGTCCCTCCTTGATCCTGCTTGTCCCTAATTGTCCCTCCTTGTCCCGCCTTGACCCTCCTAGTCCTTCCTTGTCCCTGTTTGTCCCTCCTTGATCCTGCTTGTCCCTCCTTGTCCCTACTTGTCGCTCCTTGACCCTCCCGATCCCTCCTTGATCCTACTTGCCCCTCACTGCCCCTTCTTGGCCCTCCTTGTCACTCCTTTTCCCTCATTGCCCTTCATTGTCCCTCCTTGTTCCACCTTTTCCCTCCATGACTCTCCTTTTCCCTCCTTTCGCTGCCTATCCCACCTTGTCACTCCTTGTCTTTCCTTGTCCCTCCTTTTCCCTCCTTGTCCCTCCCTGACCCTCCTTGCCCCATCTTTTCTCAACTTGTCCCTTATTATCCCTCCTTGTACCTCATTATCCCTCCTGGTCCGTACTTGTCCCTCCTTGTCACTCCCTGCCCTCCTTGGCCATCCTTGTCTCTCCTTGTTCCTCCTTTCCCCTCCTGGTCCCTCCTTGTCACTCCTTGTCCTCCTTGACGCATCTTGTCCCTCATTGCCCTTCCTCGTCACTCCTTATACCTCCTTGTCCCTCTTTGGCCCTCCTTGCCCCTCCTTGTCCCTCCTTGTCCGTCCTTGCCCCTCCTTGTCCCTCCTTGTCCGTCCTTGTCCCTCCTTGTCCCTCCTTGTCCCTCCTTGTCCCTCCTTGTCACTCCTTGCCCCTCATTGTCCCTCCTCTTCCCTCCTGGTCCGTACTTGTCCCTCCTTGGCCCTCCTTGTTCCTCATTTTCCCTGCTTGTCCCTCCTTGTCCCTCATTGCCCCTACTTTATCCTCCTTTTCCCTCCTTGTCACTCCTTGCCCCTCCTAGTACCTGCTCGTACCTCCTTTTCCCTCCTTGCCCCTTCTTGACCCTCCTTGATCCTACTTGCCCCTCACTGCCCCTTCTTGGCCCTCCTTGGCGCTCCTTTTCCCTCATTGCCCTTCATTGTCCCTCCTTGTTACACCTTTTCCCTCCTTGCCCGTCCTTGTCCCTTCTTATCCCTCCTTGTCGCACCTTTTCCCTCATTGCCCCTCCATGTCCGTCCTTGTCTCGCATTGTCACTCATTGTCCCTCCTTGTCACTCATTGTCCCTCCTTGAACCTGCTTGTCCCTACTTGTCTCTCCTTGCCCCTCCTTGTCCTTCCTTGGGCCTGTTTGACGCTCCTTGATCCTGCTTCTCCCTCCTTGTCCCTTCCTGTCCCACCTAGTCCCTCGTTGACCCTCCTTGACCCTCCTGGTCCCACCTTGCTCTTACTTGCCCCTCCTTTTCCCGCCTTGTCACTCATTGTCCCTCCTTGGCCATCCTTGTCACTCCTTTTGTCTCATTGCCCCTCATTGTCCCTCCTTGTTCCTCCTTTCCCCTCTTTTTCCCTCCTTGTCCCTCGTTGTATTTCCTTTTCCCTCCTTGTCCCTCGTTGTCTTTCCTTGTCCATCCATGTCTCTGCTTGTTCCTCCTTATCCCTGCTTGTCCCTCCTTGACCCTCCTTGTCACTCCTGGTCCGTACTTGTCCCTCCTTGTTCCTCATTGCCCCTCCTGGTCCCTCCTTGCTCCTCATTGTCCATTCTTTTCCCTCTTTGTCCGTCATTATCCCTCCTTGTCCCTCCTTGCTCCTCCTTGCTCCTCTTGCCCCTTCTTTTCCCTTCTTTTCCCTCCTTATCCCTACTTGTCCATCCTGGTCCGTACTTGTCCCACCTTGGCCCTCCGTGTCCCACATTGCCCCTCACTGTCCCTCCTTTCCCTCCTTTTCCCTCCTGGCCCCTCCTTGCCCCTACTTTTCCCTTGTTTTCCCTCCTTGGCCCTCCTTGTCCCTCCTTGTCCCTTCTTGTCCCTCCTAGTCCCTCCTTGACCCTCCTTGACCCTCCTTGTTCCTCCTTGCCCCTCCTTTTCCCTCCTTGTCCCTTCTTGACCCCCCTAGTCCCCCCTAGTCCCTGCTCGTCCCTCCTTGTCACTCATTGTCAGTCCTTGTCCCTCCTTGTTTCTCCTTGTCACACCTTGTCACTCCTTTTCCCTCCTTTTCCCTCATTGCCTCCTTGCCCCTCCTTTTCCCTCCTTGTCCCTCCTTGTTCCTCCTTGCCCCTCCTTTTCCCTCCTTATCCCTTCTTGACCCCTCTAGTCCCTGCTCGTCCCTCCTTGTTCCTCCTGGTTTCTCCTTGTCACACCTTGTCACTCCTTTTCCCTCCTTGTCTCTCCATGCCCCTCCTGGTCACTCCTTGCTCCTCCTTGCCCCTTCTTTTCCCTCCTTGTTGTTCCTCCTTGTCACTCCTTTCCCTCCTTTACCCTCCTGGTCCCTCCTTGTCTCTCCTTGTCCCTCCGTGACACTCCTTGTCCCTCCTGGTCCGTACTTGTCCCTCCCTGTCCCTCCTTGTCCTTCCTTGTCCGTATTTGTCCCTCCTTGATCCTGCTTGTCCTCCAGTGCCCCTTCATGTCCCTCATTGCCCCTCCATGTACCGTCTTGTCCCTCCTTGTCCCTGTTTGTCCCTCCTTGATCCTGCTTGTCCCGCCTTGACCCTCCTAGTCCTTCCTTGTCCCTGTTTGTCCCTCCTTGATCCTGCTTGTCCCTCCTTGTCCCTTCTTGTCCCTACTTGTCGCTCCTTGAACCTCCTGGTCCCTCCTTGTCCCGTCTTGTCCCTCCTTGTCCCGCCTTGTCCCTGTTTGTCCCTCCTTGATCCTGCTTGTCCCTCCTTGTCCCGCCTTGACCCTCCTAGTCCTTCCTTGTCCCTGTTTGTCCCTCTTTGATCCTGCTTGTCCCTCCTTGTCCCTTCTTGTCCCTACTTATCGCTCCTTGACCCTCCTGGTCCCTCCTTGATCCTACATTCCCCTCACTGCCCCTTCTTGGCCCTCCTTGTCACTCCTTTTCCCTCATTGCCCTTCATTGTCCCTCCTTGTTCCACCTTTTCCCTCCTTTCCCTGCTTATCCCTCCTTGTCCCTCCTTTGTCCTCCATTTCCCTCCTTGTCCCTCCCTGACCCTCCTTGCCCCATCTTTTCTCAACTTGTCCCTCATTATCCCTCCTTGTACCTCATTATCCCTCCTGGTCCGTACTTGTCCCTCCTTGTCACTCCTTGCCATCCTTGGCCATCCTTGTCTCTCCTTGTTCCTCCTTTCCCCTCCTGGTCCCTCCTTGTCTCTCCTTGTCCTCCTTGTCCTCCTTGACCCTTCTTGTCCCTCATTGCCCCTCCTCGTCACTCCTTTTACCTCCTTGTCCATGCTTGTCCACCATTGTCCTTCCTTGTCCCTCCTTGACAATCCTAGTCCCTCCTTGTCCCTTCTTGTCTGTCCATGCCCCTCCTTGCTCCTCCTTGTCCCTTCTTTTCCCTCCTTGTCCCTCCTTGTTCCTCCTTGTCACTCCTTTCCCTCCTGGACCCTCCTTGTCCCTCCCTGTCCCTCCTTTTCCTTCCTTGTCCCTATTCGTCCCTCCTTGATCCTGCTTGTCCCCTCTTGTCCCTTCTTGTCCTTCCTTGTCCCTATTCGTCCCTCCTTGATCCTGCTTGTCCCTTCTTGTCCCTCTTTTCCCCACCATGTCCCTCCTTTTCCCTCCTTGTCCCGTCTTGTCCCGCCTTGTCCCTGTTTGTCCCTCCTTGTCCCTTATTGCCCCTTCTTGACCCTCCTTGTCCTTCCTTGTCCTTGTTTGTCCCTCCTTGATCCTGCTTGTCCCTCCTTGTACCTTCTTGTCCCTCCTTGTCCCTACTTGTCCCTCCTTGACCCTCCTGGTCCCTCCTTTCTCCTACTTGCCCCTCATTGGCCCTCCTTGTCACTCCTTTTCCCTCATTGCCCTTCATTGTCCCTCCTTTTCCCTCCTTGTCTGTCCTTGTCCCTTGTCTCCTTGACCCTCCTGGTCCCTCCTTGCTCCTACTTGCCCTCATTGCCCCTCCTTGGCCCTCCTTGTCAGTCCTTTTCCCTCATTGCCCTTCATTGTCCCTCCTTGTTCCACCTTTTCCCTCCTTTTCCCTCCTTTCCCGGCTTTTCCCTCATTGTCCCTCCTTGTCTTTCCTTGTCCCTCCTTGTCCCTGCTTGTCCCTCCTGGTCCCTCGTTGTCCGTACTTATCCCTCCTTGTCTCTCCTTGTCCCTCATTGCCCCTAATTGTCCCTCCTTGCTCTTCATTACCCCTTCTTTTCCCTCTTTGTCCCTCGCTATCCCACCTTGTCCCTCCTGGTCCGAACTTGTCCCTCCTTGTCCCTTATTGCCCCTCATGGTCCCTCCTTGTTCCTCCTTGGCCCTCCTTTTCCCTCCTTGTCCCTTCATGTCCCTCCTTGCCCGTCCTTGTCCCTCCCTGTCCCTCTTTGTCCTTCCTTTTCCCTATTTTTCCCTCCTTGATCCTGCTTGTCCCTCATTGCTCCACCATGCCCATCCTTATCCCTCCTTGTCACTCCTTGACCCTCCTTGTCCCTCCTGGTCCGTACTTATCCCTCCTTGTCCCTCATTGTCTCTCCTTGTCCCTCATTGCATCTAATTGTCCCTCCTGGTCCCTCCTTGCTCTTCATTGCCCCATCTTTTCTCTCCTTGTCCCTCATTATCCCTCCTTGTCCCTCCTTGCCCCTCCTTGTCCCTCATTGTCCCTCCTCTTCCCTCCTTGGCCCTCCTTGTTCCTCATTTTCCCTGCTTGTCCCTGCTTGTCCCTCCTTGTCCCTCATTGCCCCTCCTTTATCCTCCTTTTCCCTCCTAGTCACTCCTGGTTCCTCCTTGCCCATCCTAGTACCTGCTCGTACCTCCTTTTCCCTCCTTGACCCTCCTAGTCCCTCCTAGTCCCCGCTCATCCCTCCTTGTCCCTCCTGGTCCGTACTTGTCCCTCATTGTCCGTCCTGGTCCCTCCTTGTCCCTCATTGCCCCTCACTGTCCCTCCTTGTCGCTCCTTTCCCTCCTGGTCCCTCCTTATCCCTCCATGTCACTCCTTGTATCTCCTTGTCTCTCCTTGCCCCTCCTTGTCCCTGCTTGTCCACCATTGTCCTTCCTTGTCCCTCCTTGACAATCCTAGTCCCTCCTTGTCCCTTCTTGTCTGTCCATGCCCCTCCTGGTCCCTCCTTGCTCCTCCTTGCCCCTTCTTTTCCCTCCTTGTCCCTCCTTGTTCCTCCTTGTCACTCCTTTCCCTCCTGGGCCCTCCTTGTCCATCCCTGTCCCTCCTTTTCCTTCCTTGTCCCTATTCGTCCCTCCTTGATCCTGCTTGTCCCTGCTTGTCCTTCCTTGTCCCTATTCGTCCCTCCTTTATCCTGCTTGTCCCTTCTTGTCCCTCATTGCCCCACCATGTCCCTCCTTTTCCCTCCTTGTCCCGTCTTGCCCTTCTTGTCCCGCCTTGTCCCTCCTTGATCCTGCTTGTCCCTACTTGTCCCTGCTTGTCCCTTATTGCCCCTCATTATCCCTTCTTGACCCTCCTTGTCCTTCCTTGTCCCTGTTTGTCCCTCCTTGATCCTGCTTGTCCCTCCTTGTACCTTCTTGTCCCTCCTTGTCCCTACACGTCCCTCCTTGACCCTCCTGGTCCCTCCTTTCTCCTACTTGCCCCTCATTGGCCCTCCTTGTCACTCCTTTTCCCTCATTGCCCTTCATTGTCCCTTCTTGTCCCTACTTGTCGCTCCTTGACCCTTCTGGTCCCTCCTTGTCCCGTCTTGTCCCTCCTTGTCCAGCATTGTCCCTGTTTGTCCCTCCTTGATCCTGCTTATCCCTAATTGTCCCCCCTTGTCCCGCCTTGACCCTCCTAGTCCTTCCTTGTCCCTGTTTGTTCCTCCTTGATCCTGCTTGTCCCTCCTTGTCCCTTCTTGTCCCTACTTGTCGCTCCTTGACCCTCCTGGTCCCTCCTTGATCCTACTTGCCCCTCACTGCCCCTTCTTGGCCATCCTTGTCACTCCTTTTCCCTCATTGCCCTTCATTGTCCCTCCTTGTTCCACCTTTTCCCTCCATGACTCTCCTTTTCCCTCCTTGTCTTTCCTTGTCCCTCCTTTGTCCTCCTTTCCCTCCTTGTCCCTCCTTTGTCCTCCTTTCCCTCCTTGTCCCTCCCTGACCCTCCTTGCCCCATCTTTTCTCAACTTGTCCCTCATTATCCCTCCTTGTACCTCATTATCCCTCCTGGTCCGTACTTGTCCCTCCTTGTCACTCCTTGCCCTCCTTGGCCATCCTTGTCTCTCCTTGTTCCTCCTTTCCCCTCCTGGTCCCTCCTTGTCTCTCATTGTCCTCCTTGACCCTTCTTGTCCTTCATTGCCCCTCCTCGTCACTCCTTTTACCTCCTTGCCCCTCCTTGTCCCTCCTTGTCCCTCCTTGTCCGTCCTTGTCCCTCCTTGTCCCTCCTTGTCCCTCCTTGTCCCTCCTTGTCCCTCCTTGTCCCTCCTTGTCCCTCCTTGTCCCTCCTTGTCCCTCCTTGCCCCTCCTTGTCCCTCCATGTCCCTCCTTGTCCCTCCTTGTCACTCCTTGTCCCTCCTTGCCCCTCATTGTCCCTCCTCTTCCCTCCTGGTCCGTACTTGTCGCTCCTTGTCGCTCCTTGTCGCTCCTTGTCCCTCCTTGTCCCTCCTTGTCCTTCCTTGTCCCTCCTTGTCACTCCTTGTCCCTCCTTGCCCCTCCTTGTCCCTCATTGTCCCTCCTCTTCCCTCCTTGGCCCTCCTTGTTCCTCATTTTCCCTGCTTGTCCCTCCTTGTCCCTCATTGCCCCTCCTTTATCCTCCTTTTCCCTCCTAGTCACTCCTGGTTCCTCCTTGCCCCTCCTAGTACCTGCTCGTACCTCCTTTTCCCTCCTTGACCCTCCTAGTCCCTCCTAGTCCCCGCTCATCCCTCCTTGTCCCTCCTGGTCCGTACTTGTCCCTCATTGTCCGTCCTGGTCCCTCCTTGTCCCTCATTGCCCCTCACTGTCCCTCCTTGTTCCTCCTTGTCGCTCCTTTCCCTCCTGGTCCCTCCTTATCCCTCCATGTCACTCCTTGTATCTCCTTGTCTCTCCTTGCCCCTCCTTGTCCCTGCTTGTCCACCATTGTCCTTCCTTGTCCCTCCTTGACAATCCTAGTCCCTCCTTGTCCCTTCTTGTCTGTCCATGCCCCTCCTGGTCCCTCCTTGCTCCTCCTTGCCCCTTCTTTTCCCTCCTTGTTCCTCCTTGTCACTCCTTTCCCTCCTGGGCCCTCCTTGTCCCTCCCTGTCCCTCCTTTTCCTTCCTTGTCCCTATTCGTCCCTCCTTGATCCTGCTTGTCCCTGCTTGTCCTTCCTTGTCCCTATTCGTCCCTCCTTTATCCTGCTTGTCCCTTCTTGTCCCTCATTGCCCCACCATGTCCCTCCTTTTCCCTCCTTGTCCCGTCTTGCCCTTCTTGTCCCGCCTTGTCCCTCCTTGATCCTGCTTGTCCCTACTTGTCCCTGCTTGTCCCTTATTGCCCCTCATTATCCCTTCTTGACCCTCCTTGTCCTTCCTTGTCCCTGTTTGTCCCTCCTTGATCCTGCTTGTCCCTCCTTGTACCTTCTTGTCCCTCCTTGTCCCTACATGTCCCTCCTTGACCCTCCTGGTCCCTCCTTTCTCCTACTTGCCCCTCATTGGCCCTCCTTGTCACTCCTTTTCCCTCATTGCCCTTCATTGTCCCTTCTTGTCCCTACTTGTCGCTCCTTGACCCTTCTGGTCCCTCCTTGTCCCGTCTTGTCCCTCCTTGTCCAGCATTGTCCCTGTTTGTCCCTCCTTGATCCTGCTTATCCCTAATTGTCCCCCCTTGTCCCGCCTTGACCCTCCTAGTCCTTCCTTGTCCCTGTTTGTCCCTCCTTGATCCTGCTTGTCCCTCCTTGTCCCTTCTTGTCCCTACTTGTCGCTCCTTGACCCTCCTGGTCCCTCCTTGATCCTACTTGCCCCTCACTGCCCCTTCTTGGCCATCCTTGTCACTCCTTTTCCCTCATTGCCCTTCATTGTCCCTCCTTGTTCCACCTTTTCCCTCCATGACTCTCCTTTTCCCTCCTTTCCCTGCTTATCCCTCCTTGTCACTCCTTGTCTTTCCTTGTCCCTCCTTTGTCCTCCTTTCCCTCCTTGTCCCTCCCTGACCCTCCTTGCCCCATCTTTTCTCAACTTGTCCCTCATTATCCCTCCTTGTACCTCATTATCCCTCCTGGTCCGTACTTGTCCCTCCTTGTCACTCCTTGCCCTCCTTGGCCATCCTTGTCTCTCCTTGTTCCTCCTTTCCCCTCCTGGTCCCTCCTTGTCTCTCATTGTCCTCCTTGACCCTTCTTGTCATTCATTGCCCCTCCTCGTCACTCCTTTTACCTCCTTGCCCCTCCTTGTCCCTCCTTGTCCGTCCTTGTCCCTCCTTGTCCCTCCTTGTCCCTCCTTGCCCCTCCTTGTCCCTCCATGTCCCTCCTTGTCCCTCCTTGTCACTCCTTGTCCCTCCTTGCCCCTCATTGTCCCTCCTCTTCCCTCCTGGTCCGTACTTGTCGCTCCTTGTCGCTCCTTGTCGCTCCTTGTCCCTCCTTGTCCCTCCTTGTCCTTCCTTGTCCCTCCTTGTCCCTGCTTGTCCCTCCTTGTCCCTCATTGCCCCTACTTTATCCTCCTTTTCCCTCCTTGACACTCCTTGTCCCTCCTTGCCCCTCCTAGTACCTGCTCGTACCTCCTTTTCCCTCCTTGACCCTCCTAGTCCCCGCTCATCCCTCCTTGATCCTCCTGGTCCGTACTTGTCCCTCCTTGCGCCTCCTTGCCCTCATTGGCCGTCCTGGTCCCTCCTTGTCCCTCCTTGTTTTTCCTTGTCACTCCTTTTCCCTGCTTTTCCCTCCGTGTCTCTCCTTGTCCCTCCCTGACCCTCCTTGCCCCATCTTTTCTCTCCTTGTCCCTCATTATCCCTCCTTGTACCTCATTGTCCCTCCTGGTCCGTACTTGTCCCTCCTTGGCCATCCTTGTCTCTCCTTGTCTCTCCTTGTTCCTCCTTTCCCCTCCTGGTCCCTCCTTGTCTCTCCTTGTCCTCTTTGACCCTTCTTGTCCCTCATTGCCCCTCCTTGTCACTCCTTTTACCTCCTTGTCCCTCCTTGTCCCTCCTTGTCCCTCCTTGCCCCTCCTTGTCCCTCATTGCCTCTCATTGTCCCTCCTCTTCCCTCCTTGGCCCTCCTTGTTCCTCATTTTCCCTGCTTGTCCCTCCTTGTCCCTCATTGCCCCTCCTTTATCCTCCTTTTCCCTCATTGTCACTCCTTGTCCCTCCTTGTCCCTCCTAGTACCTGCTCGTACCTCCTTTTCCCTCCTTGCCCCTCCTTGTCCCTCCTAGTCCCCGCTCATCCCTCCTTGTCCCTCCTGGTCCGTACTTGTCCCTCCTTGTCCTTCATTGTCCGTCCTGGTCCCTCATTGTCCC
The DNA here is from genome assembly GCA_947397865.1 of Polietes domitor. NCBI lineage: Eukaryota > Metazoa > Arthropoda > Insecta > Diptera > Muscidae > Polietes > Polietes domitor. Next base: position 8,179,124 of record OX377623.1, read on the forward strand.
TCATTGTCCCTCCTTGTTCCTCCTTGTCGCTCCTTTCCCTCCTGGTCTCTCCTTATCCCACCATGTCACTCCTTGTATCTCCTTGTCTCTCCTTGCCCCTCCTTGTCCCTGCTTGTCCACCATTGTCCTTCCTTGTCCCTCCTTGACAATCCTAGTCCCTCCTTGTCCCTTCTTGTCTGTCCATGCCCCTCCTGGTCCCTCCTTGCTCCTCCTTGCCCCTTCTTTTCCCTCCTTGTTCCTCCTTGTCACTCCTTTCCCTCCTGGACCCTCCTTGTCCCTCCCTGTCCCTCCTTTTCCTTCCTTGTCCCTATTCGTCCCTCCTTGATCCTGCTTGTCCCTTCTTGTCCCTGCTTGTCCTTCCTTGTCTCTGTTTGTCCCTCCTTGATCCTGCTTGTCCCTCCTTGAATCTCCTTGAATCTCCTTGATCCTCCTGGTCCCTCCTTGCTCCTACTTCCCCTCATTGCCCCTCCTTGTCACTCCTTTTCCCTCATTGCCCTTCATTGTCCCTCCTTGCCCCTCCTTGTCCCTCATTGCCTCTCATTGTCCCTCCTTGGCCCTCCTTGTTCCTCATTTTCCCTGCTTGTCCCTCCTTGTCCCTCATTGCCCCTTGTCCCTCCTAGTACCTGCTCGTACCTCATTTTCTCTCCTTGCCCCTCCTAGTACCTGCTCGTACCTCATTTTCTCTCCTTGCCCCTCCTAGTCCCCGCTCATCCCTCCTTGTCCCTCCTGGTCCGTACTTGTCCCTCCTTGTCCCTCATTGTCCGTCCTGGTCCCTCCTTGTCCCTCATTGTCCCTCATTGTCCCTCATTGTCCCTCCTTGTCGCTCCTTTCCCTCCTGGTCCCTCCTTATCCCTCCATGTCACTCCTTGTATCTCCTTGCCCCTCCTTGTCCCTGCTTGTCCACCATTGTCCTTCCTTGTCCCTCCTTGACAATCCTAGTCCCTCCTTGTCCCTTCTTGTCTGTCCATGCCCCTCCTGGTCCCTCCTTGCTCCTCCTTGCCCCTTCTTTTCCCTCCTTGTCCCTCCTTGTTCCTCCTTGTCACTCCTTTCCCTCCTGGACCCTCCTTGAACCTCCCTGTCCCTCCTTTTCCTTCCTTGTCCCTATTCGTCCCTCATTGATCCTGCTTGTCCCTTCTTGTCCCTGTTTGTCCTTCCTTGTCCCTATTCGTCCCTCCTTGATCCTGCTTGTCCCTCATTGTCCCACCATGTCCCTCCTTGTCCCGTCTTGCCCTTCTTGTCCCGCCTTGTCCCTGTTTGTCCCTCCTTGATCCTGCTTGTCCCTCCTTGTCCCTGCTTTTCCCTTATTGCCCCTCATTGTCCCTTCTTGACCCTCCTTGTCCTTCCTTGTCCCTCCTTGATCCTGCTTGTACCTTCTTGTCCCTCCTTGTCCCTCCTTGTCATTACTTGTCCCTCCTTGACCCTCCTGGTCACTCCTTTCTCCTACTTGCCCCTCATTGGCCCTCCTTGTCACTCCTTTTCCCTCATTGCCCTTCATTGTCCCTCCTTTTCCCTCCTTGTCTTTCCTTGTCCCTCCTTGTCCCGCCTTGTCCATGTTTGTCCCTCCTTGATCCTGCTTGTCCTTCCTTGTCTCTGTTTGTCCCTCCTTGATCCTGCTTGTCCCTCCTTGTCACTTCTTGTCCCTCCTTGAATCTCCTTGACCCTCCTGGTCCCTCCTTGCTCCTACTTGCCCTCATTGCCCCTCCTTGGCCCTCCTTGTCACTCCTTTTCCCTCATTGCCCTTCATTGTCCCTCCTTGTTCCACCTTTTCCCTCCTTTCCCTCCTTGTCCCTCCTTGTCCGTCCTTGTCCCTCCTTGTCCCTCCTTGTCCCTCCTTGTCCCTCCTTGTCCCTCCTTGCCCGTCCTTGTCTCTATTTGTCCCTCCCTGACCCTCCTTGCCCCATCTTTTCTCTCCTTGTCCCTCATTATCCCTCCTTGTACCTCATTGTCCCTCCTGGTCCGTACTTGTCCCTCCTTGTCCCTTCTTGACCCCCCTAGTCCCTGCTCGTTCCTCCTTGTCACTCATTGTCACTCCTTGACACTCCTTGTCCCTCCTTGTTTCTCCTTGTCACACCTTGTCACTCCTTTTCCCTCCTTTTCCCTCATTGCCTCCTTGCCCCTCCGTTTCCCTCCTTTTCCCTCCTTGTTCCTCCTTGCCCCTCCTTTTCCCAGCTTGTCCCTTCTTGACCCCCCTAGTCCCTGCTCGTCCCTCCTGGTTTCTCCTTGTCACACCTTGTCACTCTTTTTCCCCTCCTTGTCTCTCCATGCCCCTCCTGATCACTCCTTGCTCCTCCTTGCCCCTTCTTTTCCCTCCTTGTTCCTCTTTGTCACTCCTTTACCCTCCTTTACCCTCCTGGTCCCTCCTTGTCTCTCCTTGTCCCTCCGTGACACTCCTTGTCCCTCCTGGTCCGTACTTGTCCCTCCTTGTCATTCCTTGTCCGTATTTGTCCCTCCTTGATCCTGCTTGTCCCCCAGTGCCCGTTCATGTCCCTCATTGCCCCTCTATGTACCTCCTTATCCCTCCTGGTCCCTCCTTGTCCCGTCTTGTCCCTCCTTGTCCCGCCTGGTCCCTGTTTGTCCCTCCTTGATCCTGCTTGTCCCTAATTGTCCCTCCTTGTCCCGCCTTGACCCTCCTTGTCCCGCCTTGACCCTCCTTGTCCCGCCTTGACTCTCCTAGTCCTTCCTTGTCCCTGTTTGTCCCTCCTTGATCCTTCTTGTCCCTTCTTGTCACTACTTGTCGCTCCTTGACCCTCCTGGTCCCTCCTTGTCCCGTCTTGTCCCGCATTGTCCCTGTTTGTCCCTCCTTGATCCTGCTTGTCCCTAATTGTCCCTCCTTGTCCCGCCTTGACCCTCCTAGTCCTTCCTTGTCCCTGTTTGTCCCTGCTTGATCCTGCTTGTCCCTCCTTGTCCCTTCTTGTCCCTACTTGTCGCTCCTTGACCCTCCCGATCCCTCCTTGATCCTACTTGCCCCTCACTGCCCCTTCTTGGCCCTCCTTGTCACTCCTTTTCCCTCATTGCCCTTCATTGTCCCTCCTTGTTCCACCTTTTCCCTCCATGACTCTCCTTTTCCCTCCTTTCGCTGCCTATCCCACCTTGTCACTCCTTGTCTTTCCTTGTCCCTCCTTTTCCCTCCTTGTCCCTCCCTGACCCTCCTTGCCCCATCTTTTCTCAACTTGTCCCTTATTATCCCTCCTTGTACCTCATTATCCCTCCTGGTCCGTACTTGTCCCTCCTTGTCACTCCCTGCCCTCCTTGGCCATCCTTGTCTCTCCTTGTTCCTCCTTTCCCCTCCTAGTCCCTCCTTGTCACTCCTTGTCCTCCTTGACGCTTCTTGTCCCTCATTGCCCCTCCTCGTCACTCCTTTTACCTCCTTGTCCCTCTTTGGCCCTCCTTGCCCCTCCTTGTCCCTCCTTGTCCGTCCTTGCCCCTCCTTGTCCCTCCTTGTCCGTCCTTGTCCCTCCTTGTCCCTCCTTGTCCCTCCTTGTCCCTCCTTGTCCCTCCTTGTCACTCCTTGCCCCTCATTGTCGCTCCTCTTCCCTCCTGGTCCGTACTTGTCCCTCCTTGGCCCTCCTTGTTCCTCATTTTCCCTGCTTGTCCCTCCTAGTACCTGCTCGTACCTCCTTTTCCCTCCTTGCCCCTTCTTGACCCTCCTTGATCCTACTTGCCCCTCACTGCCCCTTCTTGGCCCTCCTTGGCGCTCCTTTTCCCTCATTGCCCTTCATTGTCCCTCCTTGTTACACCTTTTCCCTCCTTGCCCGTCCTTGTCCCGTCTTATCCCTCCTTGTCGCACCTTTTCCCTCATTGCCCCTCCATGTCCGTCCTTGTCCCGCATTGTCCCTCCTTTACCCTCCTTGTCACTCATTGTCCCTCCTTGAACCTGCTTGTCCCTACTTGTCTCTCCTTGCCCCTCCTTGTCCTTCCTTGGGCCTGTTTGACGCTCCTTGATCCTGCTTCTCCCTCCTTGTCCCTTCCTGTCCCACCTAGTCCCTCGTTGACCCTCCTTGACCCTCCTGGTCCCACCTTGCTCTTACTTGCCCCTCCTTTTCCCGCCTTGTCACTCATTGCCCCTCCTTGGCCATCCTTGTCACTCCTTTTGTCTCATTGCCCCTCATTGTCCCTCCTTGTTCCTCCTTTCCCCTCTTTTTCCCTCCTTGTCACTCGTTGTATTTCCTTTTCCCTCCTTGTCCCTCGTTGTCTTTCCTTGTCCATCCATGTCTCTGCTTGTTCCTCCTTATCCCTGCTTGTCCCTCCTTGACCCTCCTTGTCACTCCTGGTCCGTACTTGTCCCTCCTTGTTCCTCATTGCCCCTCCTGGTCCCTCCTTGCTCCTCATTGTCCATTCTTTTCCCTCTTTGTCCGTCATTATCCCTCCTTGTCCCTCCTTGCTCCTCCTTGCTCCTCTTGCCCCTTCTTTTCCCTTCTTTTCCCTCCTTATCCCTACTTGTCCATCCTGGTCCGTACTTGTCCCACCTTGGCCCTCCGTGTCCCACATTGCCCCTCACTGTCCCTCCTTGTTCCTCCTTTCCCTCCTTTTCCGTCCTGGCCCCTCCTTGCTCCTCCTTGCCCCTACTTTTCCCTTGTTTTCCCTCCTTGGCCCTCCTTGTCCCTCCTTGTCCCTTCTTGTCCCTCCTAGTCCCTCCTTGACCCTCCTTGTTCCTCCTTGCCCCTCCTTTTCCCTCCTTGTCCCTTCTTGACCCCCCTAGTCCCCCCTAGTCCCTGCTCGTCCCTCCTTGTCACTCATTGTCACTCCTTGTCCCTCCTTGTTTCTCCTTGTCACACCTTGTCACTCCTTTTCCCTCATTGCCTCCTTGCCCCTCCTTTTCCCTCCTTGTCCCTCCTTGTTCCTCCTTGCCCCTCCTTTTCCCTCCTTATCCCTTCTTGACCCCTCTAGTCCCTGCTCGTCCCTCCTTGTTCCTCCTGGTTTCTCCTTGTCACACCTTGTCACTCCTTTTCCCTCCTTGTCTCTCCATGCCCCTCCTGGTCACTCCTTGCTCCTCCTTGCCCCTTCTTTTCCCTCCTTGTTCCTCCTTGTCACTCCTTTCCCTCCTTTACCCTCCTGGTCCCTCCTTTTCTCTCCTTGTCCCTCCGTGACACTCCTTGTCCCTCCTGGTCCGTACTTGTCCCTCCCTGTCCCTCCTTGTCCTTCCTTGTCCGTATTTGTTCCTCCTTGATCCTGCTTGTCCTCCAGTGCCCCTTCATGTCCCTCATTGCCCCTCCATGTACCTCCTAATCACTCCTGGTCCCTCCTTGTCCCTCCTTGTCCCTGTTTGTCCCTCCTTGATCCTGCTTGTCCCGCCTTGACCCTCCTAGTCCTTCCTTGTCCCTGTTTGTCCCTCCTTGATCCTGCTTGTCCCTCCTTGATCCTGCTTGTCCCTCCTTGTCCCTTCTTGTCCCTACTTGTCGCTCCTTGAACCTCCTGGTCCCTCCTTTTCCCGTCTTGTCCCTCCTTGTCCCGCCTTGTCCCTGTTTGTCCCTCCTTGATCCTGCTTGTCCCTCCTTGTCCCGCCTTGACCCTCCTAGTCCTTCCTTGTCCCTGTTTGTCCCTCTTTGATCCTGCTTGTCCCTTCTTGTCCCTACTTATCGCTCCTTGACCCTCCTGGTCCCTCCTTGATCCTACATTCCCCTCACTGCCCCTTCTTGGCCCTCCTTGTCACTCCTTTTCCCTCATTGCCCTTCATTGTCCCTCCTTGTTCCACCTTTTCCCTCCATGACTCTCCTTTTCCCTCCTTTCCCTGCTTATCCCTCCTTGTCCTTCCTTTGTCCTCCTTTTCCCTCCTTGTCCCTCCCTGACCCTCCTTGCCCCATCTTTTCTCAACTTGTCCCTCATTATCCCTCCTTGTACCTCATTATCCCTCCTGGTCCGTACTTGTCCCTCCTTGCCATCCTTGGCCATCCTTGTCTCTCCTTGTTCCTCCTTTCCCCTCCTGGTCCCTCCTTGTCTCTCCTTGTCCTCCTTGACCCTTCTTGTCCCTCATTGCCCCTCCTCGTCACTCCTTTTACCTCCTTGTCCCTGCTTGTCCACCATTGTCCTTCCTTGTCGCTCCTTGACAATCCTAGTCCCTCCTTGTCCCTTCTTGTCTGTCCATGCCCCTCCTTGCTCCTCCTTGTCCCTTCTTTTCCCTCCTTGTCCCTCCTTGTTCCTCCTTGTCACTCCTTTCCCTCCTGGACCCTCCTTGTCCCTCCCTGTCCCTCCTTTTCCTTCCTTGTCCCTATTCGTCCCTCCTTGATCCTGCTTGTCCCCTCTTGTCCCTTCTTGTCCTTCCTTGTCCCTATTCGTCCCTCCTTGATCCTGCTTGTCCCTTCTTGTCCCTCTTTTCCCCACCATGTCCCTCCTTTTCCCTCCTTGTCCCGTCTTGTCCCGTCTTGTCCCGCCTTGTCCCTGTTTGTCCCTCCTTGATCCTGCTTGTCCCTGCTTGTCCCTCCTTGTCCCTTATTGCCCCTTCTTGACCCTCCTTGTCCTTCCTTGTCCTTGTTTGTCCCTCCTTGATCCTGCTTGTCCCTCCTTGTACCTTCTTGTCCCTCCTTGTCCCTACTTGTCCCTCCTTGACCCTCCTGGTCCCTCCTTTCTCCTACTTGCCCCTCATTGGCCCTCCTTGTCACTCCTTTTCCCTCATTGCACTTCATTGTCCCTCCTTTTCCCTCCTTGTCTGTCCTTGTCCCTTGTCTCCTTGACCCTCCTGGTCCCTCCTTGCTCCTACTTGCCCTCATTGCCCCTCCTTGGCCCTCCTTGTCACTCCTTTTCCCTCATTGCCCTTCATTGTCCCTCCTTGTTCCACCTTTTCCCTCCTTTTCCCTCCTTTCCCTGCTTTTCCCTCATTGTCCCTCCTTGTCTTTCCTTGTCCCTCCTTGTCTCTGCTTGTCCCTCCTGGTCCCTCGTTGTCCGTACTTATCCCTCCTTGTCCCTCCTTGTCTCTCCTTATCCCTCATTGCCCCTAATTGTCCCTCCTTGCTCTTCATTACCCCTTCTTTTCCCTCTTTGTCCCTCGCTATCCCACCTTGTCCCTCCTGGTCCGAACTTGTCCCTCCTTGTCCCTTATTGCCCCTCATGGTCCCTCCTTGTTCCTCCTTGGCCCTCCTTTTCCCTCCTTGTCCCTTCATGTCCCTCCTTGCCCGTCCTTGTCCCTCCCTCTCCCTCTTTGTCCTTCCTTTTCCCTATTTTTCCCTCCTTGATCCTGCTTGTCCCTCATTGCTCCACCATGCCCATCCTTATCCCTCCTTGTCACTCCTTGACCCTCCTTGTCCCTCCTGGTCCGTATGTATCCCTCCTTGTCCCTCCTTGTCTCTCCTTGTCCCTCATTGCCCCTAATTGTCCCTCCTGGTCCCTCCTTGCTCTTCATTGCCCCATCTTTTCTCTCCTTGTCCCTCATTATCCCTCCTTGTACCTCATTGTCCCTCCTGGTCCCTCCTTGTCACTCCTTGTCCTCCTTGACCCTTCTTGTCCCTCATTGCCCCTCCTTGTCACTCCTTGTCCCTCCTTGCCCCTCCTTGTCCCTCATTGCCCCTCATTGTCCCTCCTCTTCCTTCCTTCGCCCTCCTTGTTCCTCATTTTCCCTTCTTGTCCCTCCTTGTCCCTCATTGCCCCTCCTTTATCCTCTTTTTCCCTCCTAGTCACTCCTTGTTCCTCCTTGCCCCTCCTAGTACCTGCTCGTACCTCCTTTTCCCTCCTTGACCCTCCTAGTCCCTCCTAGTCCCCGCTCATCCCTCCTTGTCCCTCCTGGTCCGTACTTGTCCCTCATTGTCCGTCCTGGTCCCTCCTTGTCCCTCATTGCCCCTCACTGTCCCTCCTTGGTCCTCCTTGTCGCTCCTTTCCCTCCTGGTCCCTCCTTATCCCTCCATGTCACTCCTTGTATCTCCTTGTCTCTCCTTGCCCCTCCTTGTCCCTGCTTGTCCACCATTGTCCTTCCTTGTCCCTCCTTGACAATCCTAGTCCCTCCTTGTCCCTTCTTGTCTGTCCATGCCCCTCCTGGTCCCTCCTTGCTCCTCCTTGCCCTCCTTGTCCCTCCTTGTTCCTCCTTGTCACTCCTTTCCCTCCTGGACCCTCCTTGTCCCTCCCTGTCCCTCCTTTTCCTTCCTTGTCCCTATTCGTCCCTCCTTGATCCTGCTTGTCCCTGCTTGTCCTTCCTTGTCCCTATTCGTCCCTCCTTGATCCTGCTTGTCCCTTCACTCCTTCACTCCTTGTATCTCCTTGTCACTCCTTGCCCCTGCTTGTCCACCATTGTCCTTCCTTGTCCCTCCTTGACAATCCTAGTCCCTCCTTGTCCCTTCTTGTCTGTCCATGCCCCTCCTGGTCCCTCCTTGCTCCTCCTTGCCCCTTCTTTTCCCTCCTTGTTCCTCCTTGTCACTCCTTTCCCTCCTGGACCCTCCTTGTCCCTCTCTGTCCCTCCTTTTCCTTCCTTGTCCCTATTCGTCCCTCCTTGATCCTGCTTGTCCCTTCTTGTCCCTGCTTGTCCTTCCTTGTCCCTATTCGTCCCTCCTTGATCCTGCTTGTCCCTCATTGCCCCACCATGTCCCTCCTTTTCCCTCCTTGTCCCGTCTTGCCCTTCTTGTCCCGCCTTGTCCCTGTTTGTCCCTCCTTGATCCTGCTTGTCCCTTATTGCCCCTCATTTTCCCTTCTTGACCCTCCTTGTCCTTCCTTGTCCCTGTTTGTCCCTCCTTGATCCTGCTTGTCCCTCCTTGTACCTTCTTGTCCCTCCTTGTCCCTACTTGTCCCTCCTGGTCCCTCCTTTCTCCTACTTGCCCCTCATTAGCCCTCCTTGTCACTCCTTTTCCCTCATTGCCCTTCATTGTCCCTCCTTGTCCCTGTTTGTCCCTCCTTGATCCTGCTTGTCCTTCCTTGTCTCTGTTTGTCCCTCCTTGATCCTGCTTGTCCCTCCTTGCCCCTCCTTGTCCCTCATTGCCCCTCATTGTCCCTCCTTGGCCCTCCTTGTTCCTCATTTTCCCTGCTTGTCCCTCCTTGTCCCTCATTGCCCCTCCTTTATCCTCCTTTTCCCTCCTTGTCACTCCTTGTCCCTCCTAGTACCTGCTCGTACCTCATTTTCTCTCCTTGCCCCTCCTAGTACCTGCTCGTACCTCATTTTCTCTCCTTGCCCCTCCTAGTCCCCCCTCATCCCTCCTTGTCCCTCCCGGTCCGTACTTGTCCCTCCTTGTCCCTCATTGGCCGTCCTGGCCCCTCCTTGTCCCTCCTTGTTTTTCCTTGTCACTCCTTTTCCCTGCTTTTCCCTCCGTGTCTCTCCTTGTCCCTCCCTGACCCTCCTTGCCCCATCTTTTCTCTCCTTGTCCCTCAATATCCCTCCTTGTACCTCATTGTCCCTCCTGGCCCGTACTTGTCCCTCCTTGGCCATCCTTGTCTCTCCTTGTTCCTCCTTTCCCCTCCTGGTCCCTCCTTGTCCTCCTTGACCCTTCTTGTCCCTCATTACCCCTCCTTGTCACTCCTTTTACTTCCTTGTCCCTCCTTGGCCCTCATTACCCCTCCTCGTCACTCCTTTCCCTCCTGGACCCTCCTTGTCCCTCCCTGTCCCTCCTTTTCCTTTGGCCATCCTTGTCTCTCCTTGTTCCTCCTTTCCCCTCCTGGTCCCTCCTTGTCTCTCCTTGTCCTCCTTGTCCTCCTTGACCCTTCTTGTCCCTCATTGCCCCTCCTCGTCACTCCTTTTACCACCTTGTCCCTCCTTGGCCCTCCTTGTCCCTCCTTGTCCGTCCTTGTCCCTCCTTGTGCCTCCTTGTCCCTCCTTGTCCCTCCTTGTCCGTCCTTGTCACTCCTTGCCCCTCACTGTCCCTCCTCTTCCCTCCTGGTCCGTACTTGTCCCTCCTTGGCCCTCCATGTTCCTCATTTTCCCTGCTTGTCCCTCCTTGTCCCTCATTGCCCCTACTTTATCGTCCTTTTCCCTCCTTGTCACTCCTTGCCCCTCCTAGTACCTGCTCGTACCTCCTTTTCCCTCCTTGCCCCTCCTTGACCCTCCTAGTCCCCGCTCATCCCTCCTTGTTCCTCCTGGTCCGTACTTGTCCCTCCTTGTCCCTCATTGGCCGTCCTGGCCCCTCCTTGTCCCTCCTTGTTTTTCCTTGTCACTCCTTTTCCCTGCTTTTCCCTCCGTGTCTCTCCTTGTCCCTCCCTGACCCTCCTTGCCCCATCTTTTCTCTCCTTGTCCCTCAATATCCCTCCTTGTCCCTCCTGGTCCGTACTTGTCCCTCCTTGGCCATCCTTGTCTCTCCTTGTTCCTCCTTTCCCCTCCTGGTCCCACCTTGTCTCTCCTTGTCCTCCTTGACCCTTCTTGTCCCTCATTGCCCCTCCTTGTCACTCCTTTTACTTCCTTGTCCCTCCTTGGCTCTCCTTGTCCCTCCTTGCCCCTCCTTGTCCCTCATTGCCCCTCATTGTCCCTCCTCTTCCCTCCTTGGCCCTCCTTGTTCCTTATTTTCCCTGCTTGTCGCTGCTTGTCCCTCCTTGTCCCTCATTGCCCCTCCTTGTCACTCCTTGTCCCTCCTTGCCCCTCCTAGTACCTGCTCGTACCTCCTTTTCCCTCCTTGACCCTCCTAGTCCCACAAAGTCCCCGCTCATCACTCCTTGTCCCTCCTGGTCCGTACTTGTCCCTCCTTGTCCCTCCTGGTCCGTACTTGTCCCTCCTTGTCCCTCATTGTCCGTCCTGGTCCCTCCTTGTCCCTCATTGCCCCTCATTGTCCCTCCTGGTTCCTCCTTGTCGCTCCTTTCCCTCCTGGTCACTCCTTATCCCCCATGCCACTTCTTGTATCTCCTTGTCTCTCCTTGCCCCTCCTTGCCCCTCCTTGTCCCTGCTTGTCCACCATTGTCCTTCCTTGTCCCTCCTTGACAATCCTAGTCCCTCCTTGTCCCTTCTTGTCTGTCCATGCCCCTCCTGGTCCCTCCTTGCTCCTCCTTGCCCCTTCTTTTCCCTCCTTGTCCCTCCTTGTCACTCCTTTCCCTCCTGGACCCTCCCTGTCCCTCCTTTTCCTTCCTTGTCCCTATTCGTCCCTCCTTGATACTGCTTGTCCCTTCTTGTCCCTGCTTGTCCTTCCTTGTCCCTATTCGTCCCTCCTTGATCCTGCTTGTCCCTTCTTGTCCCTCATTGCCCCACCATGTCCCTCCTTGTCCCGTCTTGCCCTTCTTGTCCCGCCTTGTCCCTGTTTGTGCCTCCTTGATCCTGCTTGTCCCTACTTGTCCCTGCTTGTCCCTTATTGCCCCTCATTGTCCCTTCTTGACCCTCCTTGTCCTTCCTTGTCCCTGTTTGTCCCTCCTTGATCCTGCTTGTCCCTCCTTGTACCTTCTTGTCCCTCCTTGTCCCTCCTTGTCCCTACTTGTCCCTCATTGACCCTCCTGGTCCCTCCTTTCTCCTACTTGCCCCTCATTGGCCCTCCTTGTCACTCCTTTTCCCTCATTGCCCTTCATTGTCCCTCCTTGTCTTTCCTTGTCCCTCCTTGTCCCGCCTTGTCCCTGTTTGTCCCTCCTTGATCCTGCTTGTCCCTCCTTGTTCCTACTTGTCCCTCCTTGAATCTCCTTGACCCTCCTGGTACCTCCTTGCTCTTACTTGCCCTCATTGCCCCTCCTGGTACCTCCTTGCTCTTACTTGCCCTCATTGCCCCTCCTTGGCCCTCCTTGTCACTCCTTTTCCCTCATTGCCCTTCATTGTCCCTCCTTGTTCCACCTTTTCCCTCCTTGTCCGTCCTTGTCCCTCCTTGCCCCTCATTGTCCCTCCTCTTCCCTCCTGGTCCGTACTTGTCCCTCCTTGTTCCTCATTTTCCCTTTTTGTCCCTCCTTGATCCTGCTTGTCATTCCTTGTCTCAATTTGTCCCTCCATGATCCTGCTTGTCCCTGCTTGTCCCTTCTTGTCCCTCCTTGAATCTCCTTGACCCTCCTGGTCCCTCCTTGCTCCTACTTGCCCTCATTGCCCCTCCTTGGCCCTCCTTGTCACTCCTTTTCCTTCATTGCCCTTCATTGTCCCTCCTTGTTCCACCTTTTTCCCTCCTTGTCCCTCCTTGTCCCTCCTTGTCCCTCCTTGTCCCTCCTTGTCCCTCCTTGTCCCTCCTTGTCCCTCCTTGTCTCTCCTTGTCCCTCCCTGACCCTCCTTGCCCCATCTTTTCTCTCCTTGTCCCTCATTATCCCTCCTTGTACCTCATTGTCCCTCCTGGTCCGTACTTGTCCCTCCTTGTCCCTTGTTGACCCCCCTAGTCCCTGCTCGTCCCTCCTTGTCACTCATTGTCACTCCTTGACACTCCTTGTCCCTCCTTGTTTCTCCTTGTCACACCTTGTCACTCCTTTTCCCTCCTTCTCCCTCCTTTTCCCTCATTGCCTCCTTGCCCTCCTTTTCCCTCCTTTTCCCTCCTTTTCCCTCCTTTTCCCTCCTTGTTCCTCCTTGCCCCTCCTTTTCCCAGCTTGTCCCTTCTTGACCCCCTAGTCCCTGCTCGTCCCTAATTGTCCCTCCTGGTTTCTCCTTGTCACACCTTGTCACTCCTTTTCCCTCCTTGTCTCTCCATGCCCCTCCTGGTCACTCCTTGCTCCTCCTTGCCCCTTCTTTTCCCTCCTTGTTCCTCCTTGTCACTCCTTTCCCTCCTTTACCCTCCTGGTCCCTCCTTGTCTCTCCTTGTCCCTCCGTGACACTCCTTGTCCCTCCTGGTCCGTACTTGTCCCTCCCTGTCCCTCCTTGTCCTTCCTTGTCCGTATTTGTCCCTCCTTGATCCTGCTTGTCCCCCAGTGCCCCTTCATGTCCCTCATTGCCCCTCCATGTACCTCCTAATCCCTCCTGGTCCCTCCTTGTCCCGTCTTGTCCCTCCTTGTCCTTGTTTGTCCCTCCTTGATCCTGCTTGTCCCTAATTGTCCCTCCTTGTCCCGCCTTGACCCTCCTAGTCCTTCCTTGTCCCTGTTTGTCCCTCCTTGATCCTGCTTGTCCCTCCTTGTCCCTACTTGTCGCTCCTTGACCCTCCTGGTCCCTCCTTGTCCCGTCTTGTCCCTCCTTTTCCCGCCTTGTCCCTGTTTGTCCCTCCTTGATCCTGCTTGTCCCTCCTTGACCCTCCTAGTCCTTCCTTGTCCCTGTTTGTCCCTCTTTGATCCTGCTTGTCCCTCCTTGTCCCTTCTTGTCCCTACTTGTCGCTCCTTGACCCTCCTGGTCCCTCCTTGATCCTACATTCCCCTCATTGCCCCTTCTTGGCCCTCCTTGTCACTCCTTTTTCCTCATTGCCCTTCATTGTCCCTCCTTGTTCCACCTTTTCTCTCCATGACTCTCCTTTTCCCTCCTTTCCCTGCTTATCCCTCCTTGTCACTCCTTGTCTTTCCTTGTCCCTCCTTTGTCCTCCTTTTCCCTCCTTGTCCCTCCCTGACAATCCTTGCCCCATCTTTTCTCAACTTGTCCCTCATTATCCCTCCTTGTACCTCATTATCCCTCCTGGTCCGTACTTGTCCCTCCTTGTCACTCCTTGCCATCCTTGGCCATCCTTGTCTCTCCTTGTTCCTCCTTTCCCCTCCTGGTCCCTCCTTGTCTCTCCTTGTCCTCCTTGACCCTTCTTGTCCCTCATTGCCCCTCCTCGTCACTCCTTTTACCTCCTTGTCCCTCCTTGTCCCTCCTTGGCCCTCCTTGCCCCTCCTTGTCCCTCCTTGTCCCTCCTTGTCCCTCCTTGTCCCTCCTTGTCCCTCCTTGTCCCTCCTTGTCCCTCCTTGTCACTCCTTGCCCCTTATTGTCCCTCCTCTTCCCTCCTTGTCCCTCCTGGTCCGTACTTGTCCCTCCTTGGCCCTCCTTGTTCCTCATTTTCCCTGCTTGTCCGTCCTTGTCCCTCATTGCCCCTCCTTTATCCTCCTTTTCCCTCCTTGTCACTCCTTGTCCCTCCTTGCCCCTCCTAGTACCTGCTCGTACCTCCTTTTCCCTCCTTGCCCCACCTTGACCCTCCTAGTCCCTCCTAGTCCCCGCTCAACCCTCCTGGTCCGTACTTGTCCCTCCTTGTGCCTCCTTGTCCCTCATTGTCCCTCATTGTCCCTCATTGTCCGTCTTGGTCCCTCCTTGTCCCTCCTTGTTTTTCCTTGTCACTCCTTTTCCCTCCTTGTCCCTCCTTGCCCCATCTTTTCTCTCCTTGTCCCTCATTATCCCTCCTTGTACCTCATTGTCCCTCCTGGTCCGTACTTGTCCCTCCTTGTCCCTCCTTGGCCATCCTTGTCTCTCCTTGTTCCTCCTTTCCCCTCCTGGTCCCTCCTTGTCTCTCCTTGTCCTCCTTGTCCCTTCTTGTCCCTCATCGCCCCTCATTGGCCCTCCTTGTTACTCCTTTTACCTCCTTGTCCCTCCTTGTCCCTCATTGTCACTCCTCTTCCCTCCTTGGCCCTCCTTGTTCCTCATTTTCCCTGCTTGTCCCTCATTGCCCCTCCTTTATTATCCTTTTCCCTCCTTGTCACTCCTTGTCCCTCCTTGCCCCTCCTAGTACCTGCTCGTACCTCCTTTTCCCTCCTTGACACTCCTAGTCCCCGCTCATCCCTCCCTGTCCCTCCTGGTCCGTACTTGTCCCTCCTTGTCCCTCATTGTCCGTCCTGGTCCCTCCTTGTCCCTCATTGCCCCTCATTGCCCCTCCTTGTTCCTCCTTGTCGCTCCTTTCCCTCCTGGTCCCTCCTTATCCCTCCATGTCACTCCTTGTATCTCCTTGTCTCTCCTTGCCCCTCCTTGTCCCTGCTTGTCCACCATTGTCCTTCCTTGTCCCTCCTTGACAATCCTCGTCCCTCCTTGTCCCTTCTTGTCTGTCCATGCCCCTCCTTGTCCCTCCTTGTTCCTCCTTGTCACTCCTTTCCCTCCTGGACCCTCCTTGTCCCTCCCTGTCCCTCCTTTTCCTTCCTTGTCCCTATTCGTCCCTCCTTGATCCTGCTTGTCCCTTCTTGTCCTTCCTTGTCCCTATTCGTCCCTCCTTGATCCTGCTTGTCCCTTCTTGTCCCTCTTTTCCCCACCATGTCCCTCCTTTTCCCTCCTTGTCCCGTCTTGTCCCGCCTTGCCCCTGTTTGTCCCTCCTTGATCCTGCTTGTCCCTACTTGTCCCTCCTTGTCCCTTATTGCCCCTTCTTGACCCTCCTTGTCCTTCCTTGTCCTTCCTTGTCCTTGTTTGTCCCTCCTTGATCCTGCTTGTCCCTCCTTGTACCTTCTTGTCCCTCCTTGTCCCTACTTGTCCCTCCTTGACCCTCCTGGTCCCTCCTTTCTCCTACTTGCCCCTCATTGGCCCTCCTTGTCACTCCTTTTCCCTCATTGCCCTTCATTGTCCCTCCTTTTCCCTCCTTGTCTGTCCTTGTCCCTTGTCTCCTTGACCCTCCTGGTCCCTCCTTGCTCCTACTTGCCCT
The DNA here is from genome assembly GCA_947397865.1 of Polietes domitor. Taxonomy (NCBI): domain Eukaryota; kingdom Metazoa; phylum Arthropoda; class Insecta; order Diptera; family Muscidae; genus Polietes; species Polietes domitor. The sequence goes on from OX377623.1 coordinate 8,194,420, forward strand.
CATTGCCCCTCCTTGGCCCTCCTTGTAACTCCTTTTCCCTCATTGCCCTTCATTGTCCCTCCTTGTTCCACCTTTTCCCTCCTTGTCACTCCTTTCCCTGCTTTTCCCTCATTGTCCCTCCTTGTCTTTCCTTGTCCCTCCTTGTCCTTGCTTGTCCCTCCTGGTCCCTCGTTGTCCGTACTTATCCCTCCTTGTCCCTCCTTGTCTCTCCTTGTCCCTCATTGCCCCTAATTGTCCCTCCTGGTCCCTCCTTGCTCTTCATTACCCCTTCTTTTCCCTCTTTGTCCCGCGTTATCCCACCTTGTCCCTCCTGGTTCGAACTTGTCCCTCCTTGTCCCTTATTGCCCCTCATGGTCCCTCCTTGTTCCTCCTTGGCCCTCCTTTTCCCTCCTTGTCCCTTCATGTCCCTCCTTGCCCGTCCTTGTCCCTACTTGTCCCTCCCTGTCCCTCCTTGTCCTTCCTTTTCCCTATTTGTCCCTCCTTGATCCTGCTTGTCCCTCATTGCTCCTCCATGCCCATCCTTATCCCTCCTTGTCACTCCTTGACCCTCCTTGTCCCTCCTGGTCCGTACTTATCCCTCCTTGTCCCCCCTTGTCCCTCCTTGTCTCTCCTTGTCCCTCATTGCCCCTAATTGTCCCTCCTGGTCCCTCCTTGCTCTTCATTGCCCCATCTTTTCTCTCCTTGTCCCTCATTATCCCTCCTTGTACCTCATTGTCCCTCCTGGTCCGTACTTGTCCCTCCTTGGCCATCCTTGTCTCTCCTTGTTCCTCCTTTCCCCTCCTGGTCCCTCCTTGTCACTCCTTGTCCTCCTTGACCCTTCTTGTCCCTTCTTGTCCCTCATTGCCCCTCCTTGTCACTCCTTGTCCCTCCTTGCCCCTCCTTGTCCCTCATTGCCCCTCATTGTCCCTCCTCTTCCCTCCTTGGCCCTCCTTGGCCCTCCTTGTTCCTCATTTTCCCTGCTTGTCCCTCCTTGTCCCTCATTTCCCCTCCTTTATCCTCCTTTTCCCACCTAGTCACTCCTTGTTCCTCCTTGCCCCTCCTAGTACCTGCTCGTACCTCCTTTTCCCTCCTTGCCCCTCCTTGACCATCCTAGTCCCCGCTCATCCCTCCTTGTCCCTGCTGGTCCGTACTTGTCCCTCCTTGTCCCTCATTGTCCGTCCTGGTCCCTCCTTGTCCCTCACTGTCCCTCCTTGTTCCTCCTTGTCGCTCCTTTCCCTCCTGGTCCCTCCTTATCCCTCCATGTCACTCCTTGTCTCTCCTTGCCCCTCCTTGTCCCTGCTTGTCCACCATTGTCCTTCCTTGTCCCTCCTTGACAATCCTAGTCCCTCCTTGTCCCTTCTTGTCTGTCCATGCCCCTCCTGGTCCCTCCTTGCTCCTCCTTGCCCCTTCTTTTCCCTCCTTGTCCCTCCTTGTTCCTCCTTGTCACTCCTTTCCCTCCTGTACCCTCCTTGTCCCTCCCTGTCCCTCCTTTTCCTTCCTTGTCCCTATTCGTTCCTCCTTGATCCTGCTTGTCCTTCCTTGTCCCTATTCGTCCCTCCTTGATCCAGCTTGTCCCTTCTTGTCCCTCATTGCCCCACCATGTCCCTCCTTTTCCCTCCTTGTCCCGTCTTGCCCTTCTTGTCCCGCCTTGTCCCTGTTTGTCCCTCCTTGATCCTGCTTGTCCCTACTTGTCCCTGCTTGTCCCTTATTGCCCCTCATTGTCCCTTCTTGACCCTCCTTGTCCCTCCTTGATCCTGCTTGTCCCTCCTTGTACCTTCTTGTCCCTCCTTGTCCCTACATGTCCCTCATTGACCCTCCTGGTCCCTCCTTTCTCCTACTTGCCCCTCATTGGCCCTCCTTATCACTCCTTTTCCCTCATTGCCCTTCATTGTCCCTTCTTGTCCCTACTTGACGCTCCTTGACCCTCCTGGTCCCTCATTGTCCCGTCTTGTCCCTCCTTGTCCCGCATTGTCCCTGTTTGTCCCTCCTTGATCCTGCTTATCCCTAATTGTCCCCCCTTGTCCCGCCTTGACCCTCCTAGTCCTTCCTTGTCCCTGTTTGTCCCTCCTTGATCCTGCTTGTCCCTCCTTGTCCCTTCTTGTCCCTACTTGTCGCTCCTTGACCCTCCTGGTCCCTCCTTGATCCTACTTGCCCCTCACTGCCCCTTCTTGGCCATCCTTGTTCCACCTTTTCCCTCCATGACTCTCCTTTTCCCTCCTTTCCCTGCTTATCCCTCCTTGTCACTCCTTGTCTTTCCTTGTCCCTCCTTTGTCCTCCTTTTCCCTCCTTGTCCCTCCCTGACCCTCCTTGCCCCATCTTTTCTCAACTTGTCCCTCATTATCCCTCCTTGTACCTCATTATCCCTCCTGGTCCGTACTTGTCCCTCCTTGTCACTCCTTGCCCTCCTTGGCCATCCTTGTCTCTCCTTGTTCCTCCTTTCCCCTCCTGGTCCCTCCTTGTCTCTCCTTGTCCTCCTTGACCCTTCTTGTCCCTCATTGCCCCTCCTCGTCACTCCTTTTACCTCCTTGTCCCTCCTTGCCCCTCCTTGTCCGTCCTTGTCCCTCCTTGTCCCTCCATGTCCCTCCTTGACCCTCCTTGTCCCTCCTTGTCCCTCCTTGTCCCTCCTTGTCCCTCCATGTCCCTCCTTGTCCCTCCTTTTCCCTCCTTGTCCCTCCTTGTCACTCCTTGTCCCTCCTTGCCCCTCCTAGTACCTGCTCGTACCTCCTTTTCCCTCCTTGACCCTCCTAGTCCCCGCTCATCCCTCCTTGATCCTCCTGGTCCGTACTTGTCCCTCCTTGTGCCTCCTTGCCCTCATTGGCCGTCCTGGTCCCTCCTTGTCCCTCCTTGTTTTTCCTTGTCACTCCTTTTCCCTGCTTTTCCCTCCGTGTCTCTCCTTGTCCCTCCCTGACCCTCCTTGCCCCATCTTTTCTCTCCTTGTCCCTCATTATCCCTCCTTGTACCTCATTGTCCCTCCTGGTCCGTACTTGTCCCTCCTTGGCCATCCTTGTCTCTCCTTGTTCCTCCTTTCCCCTCCTGGTCCCTCCTTGCCTCTCCTTGTCCTCTTTGACTCTTCTTGTCCCTCATTGCCCCTCCTTGTCACTCCTTTTACCTCCTTGTCCCTCCTTGGCCCTCCTTGTCCCTCCTTGTCCCTCCTTGTCCCTCCTTGCCCCTCATTGCCCCTCATTGTCCCTCCTCTTCCTTCCTTGGCCCTCCCTGTTCCTCATTTTCCCTGCTTGTCCCTCCTTGTCCCTCATTGCCCCTCCTTTATCCTCCTTTTCCCTCCTTTTCCCTCCTTGTCACTCCTTGTCCCTCCTAGTACCTGCTCGTACCTCCTTTTCCCTCCTTGCCCCTCCTTGACCCTCCTAGTCCCCGCTCATCCCTCCTTGTCCCTCCTAGTACCTGCTCGTACCTCCTTTTCCCTCCTTGCCCCTCCTTGACCCTCCTAGTCCCCGCTCATCCCTCCTTGTCCCTCCTGGTCCGTACTTGTCCCTCCTTGTCCTTCATTGTCCGTCCTGGTCCCTCATTGTCCCTCATTGCCCCTCATTGTCCCTCCTTGTTCCTCCTTGTCGCTCCTTTCCCTCCTGGTCTCTCCTTATCCCTCCCTGTCACTCCTTGTATCTCCTTGTCTCTCCTTGTCCCTGCTTGTCCACCATTGTCCTTCCTTGTCCCTCCTTGACAATCCTAGTCCCTCCTTGTCCCTTCTTGTCTGTCCATGCCCCTCCTGGTCCCTCCTTGCTCCTCCTTGTCCCTTCTTTTCCCTCCTTGTCCCTCCTTGTTCCTCCTTGTCACTCCTTTCCCTCCTGGACCCTCCTTGTCCCTCCCTGTCCCTCCTTTTCCTTCCTTGTCCCTATTCGTCCCTCCTTGATCCTGCTTGTCCCTTCTTGTCCCTGCTTGTCCTTCCTTGTCCCTATTCGTCCCTCCTTGATCCTGCTTGTCCCTCATTGCCCCACCATGTCCCTCCTTTTCCCTCCTTGTCCCGTCTTGCCCTTCTTGTCCCGCCTTGTCCCTGTTTGTCCCTCCTTGTCCCTGTTTGTCCCTCCTTGATCCTGCTTGTCCCTGCTTGTCCCTTATTGCCCCTCATTGTCCCTTCTTGACCCTCCTTGTCCTTCCTTGTCCCTGTTTGTCCCTCCTTGATCCTGCTTGTCCCTCCTTGTACCTCCTTGTCCCTCCTTGTCCCTCCTTGTCCCTCCTTGTCCCTCATTGTCCCTACTTGTCCCTCCTTGACCCTCCTGGTCCCTCCTTTCTCCTACTTGCCCCTCATTGGCCCTCCATGTCACTCCTTTTCCCTCATTGCCCCTCCTTTTCCCTCCTTGTCTTTCCTTGTCCCTCCTTGTCCCTGTTTGTCCCTCCATGATCCTGCTTGTCCTTCCTTGTCTCTGTTTGTCCCTCCTTGATCCTGCTTGTCCCTCCTTGTCCCTTCTTGTCCCTCCTTGAATCTCCTTGACTCTCCTGGTCCCTCCTTGCTCCTACTTGCCCTCATTGCCCCTCCTTGTCACTCCTTTTCCCTCATTTCCCTTCATTGTCCCTCCTTGCCCCTCCTTGTCCATCATTGCCCCTCATTGTCCCTCCTTGTTCCTCATTTTCCCTGCTTGTCCCTGCTTGTCCCTCCTTGTCCCTCATTGCCCTTCATTGTCCCTCCTTGTTCCACCTTTTCCCTCCTTTCCCTCCTTGTCCGTCCTTGTCCCTCCTTGTCCCTCCTTGGCCCTCCTTGTTCCTCATTTTCCTTGCTTGTCCCTGCTTGTCCCTCCTTGTCCCTCATTGCCCTTCATTGTCCCTCCTTGTTCCACCTTTTCCCTCCTTTCCCTCCTTGTCCGTCCTTTTCCCTCCTTGTCACTCCTTGTCCCTCCTTGTCCCTCCTAGTACCAGCTCGTACCTCATTTTCCCTCCTTGCCCCTCCTAGTCCCCGCTCATCACTCCTTGTCCCTCCTTGTCCTTCATTGTCCGTCCTGGTCCCTCATTGTCCCTCATTGCCCCTCATTGTCCCTCCTTGTTCCTCCTTGTCGCTCCTTTCCCTCCTGGTCTCTCCTTATCCCTCCATGTCACTCCTTGTATCTCCTTGTCTCTCCTTGCCCCTCCTTGTCCCTGCTTGTCCACCATTGTCCTTCCTTGTCCCTCCTTGACAATCCTAGTCCCTCCTTGTCCCTTCTTGTCTGTCCATGCCCCTCCTGGTCCCTCCTTGCTCCACCTTGCCCCTTCTTTTCCCTCCTTGTCCCTCCTTGTCCCTCCCTGTCCCTCCTTTTCCTTCCTTGTCCCTATTCGTCCCTCCTTGATCCTGCTTGTCCCTTCTTGTCCCTGCTTGTCCTTCCTTGTCCCTATTCGTCCCTCCTTGATCCTGCTTGTCCCTCATTGCCCCACCATGTCCCTCCTTTTCCCTCCTTGTCCCGTCTTGCCCTTCTTGTCCCGCCTTGTCCCTGTTTGCCCCTCCTTGATCCTGCTTGTCCCTTATTGCCCCTCATTGTCCCTTCTTGACCCTCCTTGTCCTTCCTTGTCCCTGTTTGTCCCTCCTTGATCCTGCTTGTCCCTCCTTGTACCTTCTTGTCCCTCCTTGTCCCTCCTTGTCCCTCCTTGTCCCTCCTTGTCCCTCCTTGTCCCTACTTGTCCCTCCTTGACCCTCCTGGTCCCTCCTTTCTCCTACTTGCCCCTCATTGGCCCTCCATGTCACTCCTTTTCCCTCATTGCCCTTCATTGTCCCTCCTTGTCTTTCCTTGTCCCTCCTTGTCCCGCCTTGTCCCTGTTTGTCCCTCCATGATCCTGCTTGTCCTTCCTTGTCTCTGTTTGTCCCTCCTTGATCCTGCTTGTCCCTCCTTGTCCCTTCTTGTCCCTCCTTGAATCTCCTTGACTCTCCTGGTCCCTCCTTGCTCCTACTTGCCCTCATTGCCCCTCCTTGTCACTCCTTTTCCCTCATTGCCCTTCATTGTCCCTCCTTGCCCCTCCTTGTCCCTCATTGCCCCTCATTGTCCCTCCTTGGCCCTCCTTGTTCCTCATTTTCCCTGCTTGTCCCTGCTTGTCCCTCCTTGTCCCTCATTGCCCTTCATTGTCCCTCCTTGTTCCACCTTTTCCCTCCTTTCCCTCCTTGTCCGTCCTTGGCCCTCCTTGTTCCTCATTTTCCCTGCTTGCCCCTGCTTGTCCCTCCTTGTCCCTCATTGCCCTTCATTGTCCCTCCTTGTTCCACCTTTTCCCTCCTTTCCCTCCTTGTCCGTCCTTTTCCCTCCTTGTCACTCCTTGTCCCTCCTTGTCCCTCCTAGTACCAGCTCGTACCTCATTTTCCCTCCTTGCCCCTCCTAGTCCCCGCTCATCCCTCCTTGTCCCTCCTGGTCCGTACTTGTCCCTCCTTGTCCCTCCTTGTCCCTCATTGTCCGTCCTGGTCCCTCCTTGTCCCTCATTGCCCCTCATTGTCCCTCCTTGTTCCTCCTTGTCGCTCCTTTCCCTCCTGGTCCCTCCTTATCCCTCCATGTCACTCCTTGTATCTCCTTGCCCCTCCTTGTCCCTGCTTGTCCACCATTGTCCTTCCTTGTCCCTCCTTGACAATCCTAGTCCCTTCTTGTCTGTCCATGCCCCTCCTGGTCCCTCCTTGTCCCTCCTTGTTCCTCCTTGTCACTCCTTTCCCTCCTGGACCCTCCTTGAACCTCCCTGTCCCTCCTTTTCCTTCCTTGTCCCTATTCGTCCCTCCTTGATCCTGCTTGTCCCTTCTTGTCCCTGTTTGTCCTTCCTTGTCCCTATTCGTCCCTCCTTGATCCTGCTTGTCCCTTCTTGTCCCTCATTGTCCCACCATGTCCCTCCTTGTCCCGTCTTGCCCTTCTTGTCCCGCCTTGTCCCTGTTTGTCCCTCCTTGATCCTGCTTGTCCCTCCTTGTCCCTGCTTGTCCCTTATTGCCCCTCATTGTCCCTTCTTGACCCTCCTTGTCCTTCCTTGTCCCTGTTTGTCCCTCCTTGATCCTGCTTGTCCCTCCTTGTACCTTCTTGTCCCTCCTTGTCCCTCCTTGTCCCTACTTGTCCCTCCTTGACCCTCCCTGTCACTCCTTTCTCCTACTTGCCCCTCATTGGCCCTCCTTGTCACTCCTTTTCCCTCATTGCCCTTCATTGTCCCTCCTTTTCCCTCCTTGTCTTTCCTTGTCCCTCCTTGTCCCTCCTTGTCCCTCCTTGTCCCTCCTTGTCCCGCCTTGTCCCTGTTTGTCCCTCCTTGATCCTGCTTGTCCTTCCTTGTCTCTGTTTGTCCCTCCTTGATCCTGCTTGTCCCTCCTTGTCACTTCTTGTCCCTCCTTGAATCTCCTTGACCCTCCTGGTCCCTCCTTGCTCCTACTTGCCCTCATTGCCCCTCCTTGGCCCTCCTTGTCACTCCTTTTCCCTCATTGCCCTCCATTGTCCCTCCTTGTTCCACCTTTTCCCTCCTTTCCCTCCTTGTCCCTCCTTGCCCCTCCTTGTCTCTATTTGTCCCTCCCTAACCCTCCTTGCCCCATCTTTTCTCTCCTTGTTCCTCATTATCCCTCCTTGTACCTCATTGTCCCTCCTGGTCCGTACTTGTCCCTTCTTGACCCCCCTAGTCCCTGCTCGTCCCTCCTGGTTTCTCCTTGTCACACCTTGTCACTCTTTTTCCCCTCCTTGTCTCTCCATGCCCCTCCTGGTCACTCCTTGCCCCTTCTTTTCCCTCCTTGTTCCTCCTTGTCACTCCTTTACCCTCCTTTACCCTCCTGGTCCCTCCTTGTCTCTCCTTGTCCCTCCGTGACACTCCTTGTCCCTCCTGGTCCGTAGTTGTCCCTCCTTGTCATTCCTTGTCCGTATTTGTCCCTCCTTGATCCTGCTTGTCCCCCTTCATGTCCCTCATTGCCCCTCTATGTACCTCCTTATCCCTCCTGGTCCCTCCTTGTCCCTGTTTGTCCCTCCTTGATCCTGCTTGTCCCTAATTGTCCCTCCTTGTCCCGCCTTGACCCTCCTTGTCCCGCCTTGACCCTCCTAGTCCTTCCTTGTCCCTGTTTGTCCCTCCTTGATCCTGCTTGTCCCTTCTTGTCCCTACTTGTCGCTCCTTGACCCTCCTGGTCCCTCCTTGTCCCTACTTGTCGCTCCTTGACCCTCCTGGTCCCTCCTTGTCCCGTCTTGTCCCTAATTGTCCCTCCTTGTCCCGCCTTGACCCTCCTAGTCCTTCCTTGTCCCTGTTTGTCCCTCCTTGATCCTGCTTGTCCCTCCTTGTCCCTTCTTGTCCCTACTTGTCGCTCCTTGACCCACCCGGTCCCTCCTTGATCCTACTTGCCCCTCACTGCCCCTTCTTGGCCCTCCTTGTCACTCCTTTTCCCTCATTATTATTATTATCCGTCCTGGTCCCTCATTGCCCCTCATTGTCCCTCCTTGTTCCTCCTTGTCGCTCCTTTCCCTCCTGGTCTCTCCTTATCCCTCCATGTCACTCCTTGTATCTCCTTGTCTCTCCTTGCCCCTCCTTGTCCCTGCTTGTCCACCATTGTCCTTCCTTGTCCTTCCTTGACAATCCTAGTCCCTCCTTGTCCCTTCTTGTCTGTCCATGCCCCTCCTGGTCCCTCCTTGCTCCTCCTTGCCCCTTCTTTTCCCTCCTTGTCACTCCTTGTTCCTCCTTGTCACTCCTTTCCCTCCTGGACCCTCCTTGTCCCTCCCTGTCCCTCCTTTTCCTTCCTTGTCCCTATTCGTCCCTCCTTGATCCTGCTTGTCCCTTCTTGTCCCTGCTTGTCCTTCCTTGTCCCTATTCGTCCCTCCTTGATCATGCTTGTCCCTCATTGCCCCACCATGTCCCTCCTTTTCCCTCCTTGTCCCGTCTTGCCCTTCTTGTCCCGCCTTGTCCCTGTTTGCCCCTCCTTGATCCTGCTTGTCCCTGCTTGTCCCTTATTGCCCCTCATTGTCCCTTCTTGACCCTCCTTGTCCTTCCTTGTCCCTGTTTGTCCCTCCTTGATCCTGCTTGTCCCTCCTTGTACCTTCTTGTCCCTCCTTGTCCCTCCTTGTCCCTCCTTGTCCCTACTTGTCCCTCCTTGACCCTCCTGGTCCCTCCTTTCTCCTACTTGCCCCTCATTGGCCCTCCATGTCACTCCTTTTCCCTCATTGCCCTTCATTGTCCCTCCTTGTCGTTCCTTGTCCCTCCTTGTCCCTCCATGATCCTGCTTGTCCTTCCTTGTCTCTGTTTGTCCCTCCTTGATCCTGCTTGTCCCTCCTTGTCCCTTCTTGTCCCTCCTTGAATCTCCTTGACTCTCCTGGTCCCTCCTTGCTCCTACTTGCCCTCATTGCCCCTCCTTGTCACTCCTTTTCCCTCATTGCCCTTCATTGTCCCTCCTTGCCCCTCCTTGTCCCTCATTGCCCCTCATTGTCCCTCCTTGGCCCTCCTTGTTCCTCATTTTCCCTGCTTGTCCCTGCTTGTCCCTCCTTGTCCCTCATTGCCCTTCATTGTCCCTCCTTGTTCCACCTTTTCCCTCCTTTCCCTCCTTGTCCGTCCTTGTCCCTCCTTGTCCCTCCTTGGCCCTCCTTGTTCCTCATTTTCCCTGCTTGCCCCTGCTTGTCCCTCCTTGTCCCTCATTGCCCTTCATTGTCCCTCCTTGTTCCACCTTTTCCCTCCTTTCCCTCCTTGTCCGTCCTTTTCCCTCCTTGTCACTCCTTGTCCCTCCTTGTCCCTCCTAGTACCAGCTCGTACCTCATTTTCCCTCCTTGCCCCTCCTAGTCCCCGCTCATCCCTCCTTGACCCTCCTGGTCCGTACTTGTCCCTCCTTGTCCCTCCTTGTCCCTCATTGTCCGTCCTGGTCCCTCCTTGTCCCTCATTGCCCCTCATTGTCCCTCCTTGTTCCTCCTTGTCGCTCCTTTCCCTCCTGGTCCCTCCTTATCCCTCCATGTCACTCCTTGTATCTCCTTGTCTCTCCTTGCCCCTCCTTGTCCCTGCTTGTCCACCATTGTCCTTCCTTGTCCCTCCTTGACAATCCTAGTCCCTCCTTGTCCCTTCTTGTCTGTCCATGCCCCTCCTGGTCCCTCCTTGTCCCTCCTTGTTCCTCCTTGTCACTCCTTTCCCTCCTGGGCCCTCCTTGAACCTCCCTGTCCCTCCTTTTCCTTCCTTGTCCCTATTCGTCCCTCCTTGATCCTGCTTGTCCCTTCTTGACCCTGTTTGTCCTTCCTTGTCCCTATTCGTCCCTCCTTGATCCTGCTTGTCCCTTCTTGTCCCTCATTGTCCCACCATGTCCCTCCTTGTCCCGTCTTGCCCTTCTTGTCCCGCCTTGTCCCTGTTTGTCCCTCCTTGATCCTGCTTGTCCCTCCTTGTCCCTGCTTGTCCCTTATTGCCCCTCATTGTCCCTCCTTGTCCTTCCTTGTCCCTGTTTGTCCCTCCTTGATCCTGCTTGTCCCTCCTTGTACCTTCTTGTCCCTCCTTGTCCCTCCTTGTCCCTCCTTGTCCCTACTTGTCTCTACTTGTCCCTCCTTGACCCTCCTGGTCACTCCTTTCTCCTACTTGCCCCTCATTGGCCCTCCTTGTCACTCCTTTTCCCTCATTGCCCTTCATTGTCCCTCCTTTTCCCTCCTTGTCTTTCCTTGTCCCTCCTTGTCCCGCCTTGTCCCTGTTTGTCCCTCCTTGATCCTGCTTGTCCTTCCTTGTCTCTGTTTGTCCCTCCTTGATCCTGCTTGTCCCTCCTTGTCACTTCTTGTCCCTCCTTGAATCTCCTTGACCCTCCTGGTCCCTCCTTGCTCCTACTTGCCCTCATTGCCCCTCCTTGGCCCTCCTTGTCACTCCTTTTCCCTCATTGCCCTCCATTGTCCCTCCTTGTTCCACCTTTTCCCTCCTTTCCCTCCTTGTCCCTCCTTGTCCCTCCTTGTCCCTCCTTGCCCCTCCTTGTCTCTATTTGTCCCTCCCTAACCCTCCTTGCCCCATCTTTTCTCTCCTTGTTCCTCATTATCCCTCCTTGTACCTCATTGTCCCTCCTGGTCCGTACTTGTCCCTCCTTGTCCCTTCTTGACCCCCCTAGTCCCTGCTCGTCCCTGCTCGTCCCTCCTTGTCACTCATTGTCACTCCTTGACACTCCTTGTCCCTCCTTGTTTCTCCCTGTCACACCTTGTCACACCTTGTCACTCCTTTTCCCTCCTTTTCCCTCATTGCCTCCTTGCCCCTCCGTTTCCCTCCTTGTTCCTCCTTGCCCCTCCTTTTCCCAGCTTGTCCCTTCTTGACCCCCCTAGTCCCTGCTCGTCCCTCCTGGTTTCTCCTTGTCACACCTTGTCACTCTTTTTCCCCTCCTTGTCTCTCCATGCCCCTCCTGGTCACTCCTTGCCCCTTCTTTTCCCTCCTTGTTCCTCCTTGTCACTCCTTTACCCTCCTTTACCCTCCTGGTCCCTCCTTGTCTCTCCTTATCCCTCCGTGACACTCCTTGTCCCTCCTGGTCCGTAGTTGTCCCTCCTTGTCATTCCTTGTCCGTATTTGTCCCTCCTTGATCCTGCTTGTCCCCCTTCATGTCCCTCATTGCCCCTCTATGTACCTCCTTATCCCTCCTGGTCCCTCCTTGTCCCTGTTTGTCCCTCCTTGATCCTGCTTGTCCCTCCTTGTCCCGCCTTGACCCTCCTTGTCCCGCCTTGACCCTCCTAGTCCTTCCTTGTCCCTGTTTGTCCCTCCTTGATCCTGCTTGTCCCTTCTTGTCGCTCCTTGACCCTCCTGGTCCCTCCTTGTCCCTACTTGTCGCTCCTTGACCCTCCTGGTCCCTCCTTGTCCCGTCTTGTCCCTAATTGTCCCTCCTTGTCCCGCCTTGACCCTCCTAGTCCTTCCTTGTCCCTGTTTGTCCCTCCTTGATCCTGCTTGTCCCTCCTTGTCCCTTCTTGTCCCTACTTGTCGCTCCTTGACCCACCCGGTCCCTCCTTGATCCTACTTGCCCCTCACTGCCCCTTCTTGGCCCTCCTTGTCACTCCTTTTCCGTCATTGCCCTTCATTGTCCCTCCTTGTTCCACCTTTTCCCTCCATGACTCTCCTTTTCCCACCTTTCGCTGCCTATCCCACCTTGTCACTCCTTGTCTTTCCTTGTCCCTCCTTTGTCCTCCTTTTCCCTCCTTGTCCCTCCCTGACCCTCCTTGCCCCATCTTTTCTCAACTTGTCCCTTATTATCCCTCCTTGTACCTCATTATCCCTCCTGGTCCGTACTTGTCCCTCCTTGTCACTCCCTGCCCTCCTTGGCCATCCTTGTCTCTCCTTGTTCCTCCTTTCCCCTCCTGGTCCCTCCTTGTCCTCCTTGACGCTTCTTGTCCCTCATTGCCCCTCCTCGTCACTCCTTTTACCTCCTTGTCCCTCCTTGTCCGTCCTTGCCCCTCCTTGTCCGTCCTTGTCCCTCCTTGTCCCTCCTTGTCACTCCTTGCCCCTCATTGTCCCTCCTCTTCCCTCCTGGTCCGTACTTGTCCCTCCTTGTTCCTCATTTTCCCTGCTTGTCCCTCCTTGTCCCTCATTGCCCCTACTTTATCCTCCTTTTCCCTCCTTGTCACTCCTTGTCCCTCCTTGCCCCTCCTAGTACCTGCTCGTACCTCCTTTTCCCTCCTTGCCCCTCCTTGACCCTCCTAGTCCCCGCTCATCCCTCCTTGTTGCTCCTGGTCCGTACTTGTCCCTCCTTGTGCCTCCTTGTCCCGCCTTGTCCCTGTTTGTCCCTCCTTGATCCTGCTTGTCCTTCCTTGTCTCTGTTTGTCCCTCCTTGATCCTGCTTGTCCCTCCTTGTCACTTCTTGTCCCTCCTTGAATCTCCTTGACTCTCCTGGTCCCTCCTTGCTCCTACTTGCCCTCATTGCCCCTCCTTGGCCCTCCTTGTCACTCCTTTTCCCTCATTGCCCTTCATTGTCCCTCCTTGTTCCACCTTTTCCCTCCTTTCCCTCCTTGTCCCACCTTGTCCCTCCTTGTCCGTCCTTGTCCGTCCTTGTTCCTCCTTGTCCCTCCTTGCCCCTCCTTGTCTCTATTTGTCCCTCCCTGACCCTCCTTGCCCCATCTTTTCTCTCCTTGTCCCTCATTATCCCTCATTATCCCTCCTTGTACCTCATTGTCCCTCCTGGTCCGTACTTGTCCCTCCTTGTCCCTTCTTGACCCCCCTAGTCCCTGCTCGTCCCTCCTTGTCACTCATTGTCACTCCTTGTCCCTCCTTGTTTCTCCTTGTCACACCTTGTCACTCCTTTTCCCTCCTTTTCCCTCATTGCCTCCTTGCCCCTCCGTTTCCCTCCTTTTCCCTCCTTGTTCCTCCTTGCCCCTCCTTTTCCCAGCTTGTCCCTTCTTGACCCCCCTAGTCCCTGCTCGTCCCTCCTGGTTTCTCCTTGTCACACCTTGTCACTCTTTTTCCCCTCCTTGTCTCTCCATGCCCCCCCCTGGTCACTCCTTGCTCCTCCTTGCCCCTCCTTGTTCCTCCTTGTCACTCCTTTACCCTCCTGGTCCCTCCTTGTCTCTCCTTGTCCCTCCGTGACACTCCTTGTCCCTCCTGGTCCGTACTTGTCCCTCCTTGTCATTCCTTGTCCGTATTTGTCCCTCCTTGATCCTGATTGTCCCCCAGTGCCCCTTCATGTCCCTTATTGCCCCTCTATGTACCTCCTTATCCCTCCTGGTCCTTCCTTGTCCCGTCTTGTCCCTCCTTGTCCCGCCTTGTCCCTGTTTGTCCCTCCTTGATCCTGCTTGTCCCTAATTGTTCCTCCTTGTCCCGCATTGACCCTCCTAGTCCTTCCTTGTCCCTGTTTGTCCCTCCTTGATCCTGCTTGTCCCTTCTTGTCCCTACTTGTCGCTCCTTGACCCTCCTGGTCCCTCCTTGTCCCGTCTTGTCCCGCATTGTCCCTGTTTGTCCCTCCTTGATCCTGCTTGTCCCTAATTGTCCCTCCTTGTCCCTCCTTGTCCCTCCTTGTCACTCCTTGTCCCTCCTTGCCCCTCCTAGTACCTGCTCGTACCTCCTTTTCCCTCCTTGACCCTCCTAGTCCCCGCTCATCCCTCCTTGATCCTCCTGGTCCGTACTTGTCCCTCCTTGTGCCTCCTTGCCCTCATTGGCCGTCCTGGTCCCTCTTTGTTTTTCCTTGTCACTCCTTTTCCCTGCTTTTCCCTCCGTGTCTCTCCTTGTCCCTCCCTGACCCTCCTTACCCCATCTTTTCTCTCCTTGTCCCTCATTATCCCTCCTTGTACCTCATTGTCCCTCCTGGTCCGTACTTGTCCCTCTTTGGCCATCCTTGTCTCTCCTTGTTCCTCCTTTCCCCTCCTGGTCCCTCCTTGTCTCTCCTTGTCCTCTTTGACCCTTCTTGTCCCTCATTGCCCCTCCTTGTCACTCCTTTTACCTCCTTGTCCCTCCTTGGCCCTCCTTGTCCCTCCTTGTCCCTCCTTGCCCCTCCTTGTCCCTCATTGCCCCTCATTGTCCCTCCTTTTCCCTCCTTGTTCCTCATTTTCCCTGCTTGTCCCTCCTTGTCCCTCATTGCCCCTCCTTTATCCTCCTTTTCCCTCCTTGTCACTCCTTGTCCCTCCTTGTCCCTCCTAGTACCTGCTTGTACCTCCTTTTCCCTCCTTGCCCCTCCTTGCCCCTCCTTGACCCTCCTAGTCCCCGCTCATCCCTCCTTGTCCCTCCTGGTCCGTACTTGTCCCTCCTTGTCCTTCATTGTCCGTCCTGGTCCCTCATTGTCCCTCATTGCCCCTCATTGTCCCTCCTTGTTCCTCCTTGTCGCTCCTTTCCCTCCTGGTCTCTCCTTATCCCTCCATGTCACTCCTTGTATCTCCTTGTCTCTCCTTGCCCCTCCTTGTCCCTGCTTGTCCACCATTGTCCTTCCTTGTCCCTCCTTGACAATCCTAGTCCCTCCTTGTCCCTTCTTGTCTGTCCATGCCCCTCCTGGTCCCTCCTTGCTCCTCCTTGCCCCTTCTTTTCCCTCCTTGTCCCTCCTTGTTCCTCCTTGTCACTCCTTTCCCTCCTGGACCCTCCTTGTCCCTCCCTGTCCCTTCTTTTCCTTCCTTGTCCCTATTCGTCCCTCCTTGAACCTGCTTGTCCCTTCTTGTCCCTGCTTGTCCTTCCTTGTCCCTATTCGTCCCTCCTTGATCCTGCTTGTCCCTCATTGCCCCATCATGTCCCTCCTTTTCCCTCCTTGTCCCGTCTTGCCCTTCTTGTCCCGCCTTGTCCCTGTTTGTCCCTCCTTGATCCTGCTTGTCCCTGCTTGTCCCTTATTGCCCCTCATTGTCCCTTCTTGACCCTCCTTGTCCTTCCTTGTCCCTGTTTGTCCCTCCGTGATCCTGCTTGTCCCTCCTTGTACCTTCTTGTCCCTCCTTGTCCCTCCTTGTCCCTACTTGTCCCTCCTTGACCCTCCTGGTCCCTCTTTTCTCCTACTTGCCCCTCATTGGCCCTCCTTGTCACTCCTTTTCCCTCATTGCCCTTCATTGTCCCTCCTTTTCCCTCCTTGTCTTTCCTTGTCCCTCCTTGTCCCTCCTTGTCCCTCCTTGATCCTGCTTGTCCTTCCTTGTCTCTGTTTGTCCCTCCTTGATCCTGCTTGTCCCTCCTTGTCCCTTCTTGTCCCTCCTTGAATCTCCTTGACCCTCCTTGCTCCTACTTGCCCTCATTGCCCCTCCTTGTCACTCCTTTTCCCTCATTGCCCTTCATTGTCCCTCCTTGCCCCTCCTTGTCCCTCATTGCCCCTCATTGTCCCTCCTTGGCCCTCCTTGTTCCTCATTTTCCCTGCTTGTCCCTCCTTGTCCCTCATTGCCCCTCCTTTATCCTCCTTTTCCCTCCTTGTCACTCCTTGTCCCTCCTAGTACCTGCTCGTACCTCATTTTCCCTCCTTGCCCCTCCTAGTCCCCGCTCCTGGTCCGTACTTGTCCCTCCTTGTCCTTCATTGTCCGTCCTGGTCCCTCCTTGTCCCTCAATGTCCCTCATTGTCCCTCCTTGTTCCTCCTTGTCGCTCCTTTCCCTCCTGGTCCCTCCTTATCCCTCCATGTCACTCCTTGTATCTCCTTGTCTCTCCTTGCCCCTCCTTGTCCCTGCTTGTCCACCATTGTCCTTCCTTGTCCCTCCTTGACAATCCTAGTCCCTCCTTGTCCCTTCTTGTCTGTCCATGCCCCTCCTGGTCCCTCCTTGCTCCTCCTTGCCCCTTATTTTCCCTCCTTGTTCCTCCTTGTCACTCCTTTCCCTCCTGGACCCTCCTTGAACCTCCCTGTCCCTCCTTTTCCTTCCTTGTCCCTATTCGTCCCTCCTTGATCCTGCTTGTCCCTCATTGCCCCACCATGTCCCTCCTTTTCCCTCCTTGTCCCGTCTTGCCCTTCTTGTCCCGCCTTGTCCCTGTTTGTCCCTCCTTGATCCTGCTAGTCCCTGCTTGTCCCTTATTGCCCCTCATTGTCCCTTCTTGACCCTCCTTGTCCTTCCTTGTCCCTGTTTGTCCCTCCTTGATCCTGCTTGTCCCTCCTTGTACCTTCTTGTCCCTCCTTGTCCCTCCTTGTCCCTACTTGTCCCTCCTTGACCCTCCTGGTCCCTCCTTTCTCCTACTTGCCCCTCATTGGCCCTCCTTGTCACTCCTTTTCCTCATTGCCCTTCATTGTCCCTCCTTTTCCCTCTTTTTCCCTCCTTGTCTTTCCTTGTCCCTCCTTGTCCCGCCTTGTCCCTGTTTGTCCCTCCTTGATCCTGCTTGTCCTTCCTTGTCTCTGTTTGTCCCTCCTTGATCCTGCTTGTCCCTCCTTGTCCCTGTTTGTCCTTCCTTGTCCCTATTCGTCCCTCATTGATCCTGCTTGTCCCTGCTTGTCCCTTCTTGTCCCTCATTGTCCCTCATTGTCCCACCATGTCCCTCCTTGTCCCGTCTTGCCCTTCTTGTCCCGCCTTGTCCCTGTTTGTCCCTCCTTGATCCTGCTTGTCCCTCCTTGTCCCTGCTTGTCCCTTATTGCCACTCATTGTCCCTTCTTGACCCTCCTTGTCCTTCCTTGTCCCTGTTTGTCCCTCCTTGATCCTGCTTGTCCCTCCTTGTACCTTCTTGTCCCTCCTTGTCCCTCCTTGTCCCTCCTTGTCCCTCCTTGTCCCTACTTGTCCCTCCTTGACCCTCCTGGTCACTCCTTTCTCCTACTTGCCCCTCATTGGCCCTCCTTGTCACTCCTTTTCCCTCCTTGTCTTTCCTTGTCTCTCCTTGTCCCGCCTTGTCCCTGTTTGTCCCTCCTTGATCCTGCTTGTCCTTCCTTGTCTCTGTTTGTCCCTCCTTGATCCTGCTTGTCCCTCCTTGGCCCTACTTGTTCCTCATTTTCCCTGCTTGTCCCTCCTTGTCCCTCATTGCCCCTCCTTTATCCTCCTTGTCCCTCCTTGTCCCTCCTTGTCACTCCTTTTCCCTCATTGCCTCCTCGCCCCTCCGTTTCCCTCCTTGTTCCTCCTTGCCCCTCCTTTTCCCAGCTTGTCAATTCTTGACCCCCCTAGTCCCTGCTCGTCCCTACTGGTTTCTCCTGGTTTCTCCTTGTCACACCTTGTCACTCTTTTTCCCCTCCTTGTCTCTCCATGCCCCTCCTGGTCACTCCTTGCTCCTCCTTGCCCCTTCTTTTCCCTACTTGTTCCTCCTTGTCACTCCTTTACCCTCCTGGTCCCTCCTTGTCTCTCCTTGTCCCTCCGTGACACTCCTTGTCCCTCCTGGTCCGTACTTGTCTCTCCTTGTCATTCCTTGTCCGTATTTGTCCCTCCTTGATCCTGCTTGTCCCCCAGTGCCCCTGCATGTCCCTCATTGCCCCTCTATGTACCTCCTTATCCCTCCTGGTCCCTCCTTGTCCCGTCTTGTCCCTCCTTGTCCCGCCTTGTCCCTGTTTGTCCCTCCTTGATCCTGCTTGTCCCTAATTGTCCCTCCTTGTCCCGCCTTGACCCTCCTTGTCCCGCCTTGACCCTCCTAGTCCTTCCTTGTCCCTGTTTGTCCCTCCTTGATCCTGCTTGTCCCTACTTGTCGCTCCTTGACCCTCCTGGTCCCTCCTTGTCCCGTCTTGTCCCGTCTTGTCCCGCATTGTCCCTGTTTGTCCCTCCTTGATCCTGCTTGTCCCTAATTGTCCCTCCTTGTCCCGCCTTGACCCTCCTAGTCCTTCCTTGTCCCATTTTGTCCCTCCTTGATCCTGCTTGGCCCTCCTTGTCCCTTCTTGTCCCTACTTGTCGCTCCTTGACCCTCCCGGTCCCTCCTTGATCCTACTTGCCCCTCACTGCCCCTTCTTGGCCCTCCTTGTCACTCCTTTTCCCTCATTGCCCTTCATTGTCCCTCCTTGTTCCACCTTTTCCCTCCATGACTCTCCTTTTCCCTCCTTTCGCTGCCTATCCCACCTTGTCACTCCTTGTCTTTCCTTATCCCTCCTTTGTCCTCCTTTTCCCTCCTTGTCCCTCCCTGACCCTCCTTGCCCCATCTTTTCTCAACTTGTCCCTTATTATCCCTCCTTGTACCTCATTATCCCTCCTGGTCTGTACCTGTCCCTCCTTGTCACTCCCTGCCCTCCTTGGCCATCCTTGTCTCTCCTTGTTCCTCCTTTCCCCTCCTGGTCCCTCCTTGTCTCTCCTTGTCCTCCTTGACGCTTCTTGTCCCTCATTGCCCCTCCTCGTCACTCCTTTTACCTCCTTGGCCCTCCTTGCCCCTCCTTGTCCCTCCTTGTCCGTCCTTGCCCCTCCTTGTCCCTCCTTGTCCGTCCTTGTCCCTCCTTGTCCCTCCTTGTCACTCCTTGCCCCTCATTGTCCCTCCTCTTCCCTCCTGGTCCGTACTTGTCCCTCCTTGGCCCTCCTTGTTCCTCATTTTCCCTGCTTGTCCCTCCTTGTCCCTCATTGCCCCTACTTTATCCTCCTTTTCCCTCCTTGTCACTCCCTGCCCCTCCTAGTACCTGCTCGTACCTCCTTTTCCCTCCTTGCCCCTCCTTGACCCTCCTTGACCCTCCTAGTCCCCGCTCATCCCTCCTTGTTCCTCCTGGTCCGTACTTGTCCCTCCTTGTGCCTCCTTGTCCCGCCTTGTCCCTGTTTGTCCCTCCTTGATCCTGCTTGTCCTTCCTTGTCTCTGTTTGTCCCTCCTTGATCCTGCTTGTCCCTTCTTGTCACTTCTTGTCCCTCCTTGAATCTCCTTGACCCTCCTGGTCCCTCCTTGCTCCTACTTGCCCTCATTGCCCCTCCTTGGCCCTCCTTGTCACTCCTTTTCCCTCATTGCCCTTCATTGTCCCTCCTTGTTCCACCTTTTCCCTCCTTTCCCTCCTTGTCCCTCCTTGTCCGTCCTTGTCCCTCCTTGTCCCTCCTTGTCCCTCCTTGTCCCTCCTTGTCCCTCCTTGCCCCTCCTTGTCTCTATTTGTCCCTCCCTGACCCTCCTTGCCCCATCTTTTCTCTCCTTGTCCCTCATTATCCCTCCTTGTACCTCATTGTCCCTCCTGGTCCGTACTTGTCCTTCCTTGTCCCTTCTTGACCCCCCTAGTCCCTGCTCGTCCCTCCTTGTCACTCCTTGACACTCCTTGTCCCTCCTTGTTTCTCCTTGTCACACCTTGTCACTCCTTTTCCCTCCTTTTCCCTCATTGCCTCCTTGCCCCTCCGTTTCCCTCCTTGTTCCTCCTTGCCCCTCCTTTTCCCAGCTTGTCCCTTCTTGACCCCCCTAGTCCCTGCTCGTCCCTCCTGGTTTCTCCTTGTCACACCTTGTCACTCTTTTCCCCCTCCTTGTCTCTCCATGCCCCTCCTGGTCACTCCTTCCTCCTCCTTGCCCCTCCTTGTTCCTCCTTGTCACTCCTTTTCCCTCCTTTACCCTCCTGGTCCCTCCTTGTCTCTCCTTGTCCGTCCGTGACACTCCTTGTCCCTCCTGGTCCGTACTTGTCCCTCCTTGTCATTCCTTGTCCGTATTTGTCCCTCCTTGATCCTGCTTGTCCCCCAGTGCCCCTTCATGTCCCTCATTGCCCCTCTATGTACCTCATTATCCCTCCTGGTCCCTCCTTGTTCCGTCTTGTCCCTCCTTGTCCCTGTTTGTCCCTCCTTGATCCTGCTTGTCCCTAATTGTCCCTCCTTGTCCCGCCTTGACCCTCCTTGTCCCGCCTTGACCCTCCTAGTCCTTCCTTGTCCCTGTTTGTCCCTCCTTGATCCTGCTTGTCCCTACTTGTCGCTCCTTGACCCTCCTGGTCCCTCCTTGTCCCGTCTTGTCCCGCATTGTCCCTGTTTGTCCCTCCTTGATCCTGCTTGTCCCTCCTTGTCCCGCCTTGACCCTCCTAGTCCTTCCTTGTCCCTGTTTGTCCCTCCTTGATCCTGCTTGTCCCTCCTTGTCCCTTCTTGTCCCTACTTGTCGCTCCTTGACCCTCCCGGTCCCTCCTTGATCCTACTTGCCCCTCACTGCCCCTTCTTGGCCCTCCTTGTCACTCCTTTTCCCTCATTGCCCTTCATTGTCCTTCCTTGTTCCACCTTTTCCCTCCATGACTCTCCTTTTCCCTCCTTTCGCTGCCTATCCCACCTTGTCACTCCTTGTCTTTCCTTGTCCCTCCTTTGTCCTCCTTTTCCCTCCTTGTCTCTCCCTGACCCTCCTTGCCCCATCTTTTCTCAACTTGTCCCTTATTATCCCTCCTTGTACCTCATTATCCCTCCTGGTCCGTACTTGTCCCTCCTTGTCACTCCCTGCCCTCCTTGGCCATCCTTGTCTCTCCTTGTTCCTCCTTTCCCCTCCTGGTCCCTCCTTGTCTCTCCTTGTCCTCCTTGAAGCTTCTTGTCCCTTATTGCCCCTCCTCGTCACTCCTTTTACCTCCTTGTCCCTCCTTGCCCCTCCTTGACCCTCCTTGTCCGTCCTTGCCCCTCCTTGTCCCTCCTTGTCCGTCCTTGTCCCTCCTTGTCCCTCCTTGTCACTCCTTGCCCCTCATTTTCCCTCCTCTTCCCTCCTGGTCCGTACTTGTCCCTCCTTGGCCCTCCTTGTTCCTCATTTTCCCTGCTTGTCCCTCCTTGTCCCTCCTTGTCCCTCATTGTCCCTCATTGCCCCTACTTTATCCTCCATTTCCCTCCTTGTCACTCCTTGTCCCTCCTTGCCCCTCCTAGTACCTGCTCGTACCTCCTTTTCCCTCCTTGCCCCTCCTTGACCCTCCTAGTCCCTGCTCATCCCTCCTTGTTCCTCCTGGTCCGTACTTGTCCCTCCTTGTGCCTCCTTGTCCCTAATTGGCCGTCCTGGTCCCTCCCCTTCCCTCCTTGTTTTTCCTTGTCACTCCTTTTCCCTGCTTTTCCCTCCGTGTCTCTCCTTGTCCCTCCCTGACCCTCCTTGCCCCATCTTTTCTCTCCTTGTCCCTCATTATCCCTCCTTGTACCTCATTGTCCCTCCTGGTCCGTACTTGTCCCTCCTTGTCCCTCCTTGGCCATCCTTGTCTCTCCTTGTTCCTCCTTTCCCCTCCTTGTCTCTCCTTGTCCTCCTTGACCCTTCTTGTCCCTCCTTGTCACTCCTTTTACCTCCTTTTCCCTCCTTTCCCCTCCTTGTCTCTCCATGCCCCTCCTGGTCACTCCTTGCTCCTCCTTGCCCCTTCTTTTCCCTCCTTGTTCCTCCTTGTCACTCCTTTCCCTCCTTTACCCTCCTGGTCCCTCCTTGTCTCTCCTTGTCCCTCCGTGACACTCCTTGTCCCTCCTGGTCCGTACTTGTCCCTCCCTGTCCCTCCTTGTCCGTATTTGTCCCTCCTTGATCCTGCTTGTCCCTGCTTGTCCCCCAGTGCCCCTTCATGTCCTTCATTGCCACTCCATGTACCTCCTTATCCCTCCTTGTCCCGTCTTGTCCCTCCTTGTCACTCCTTTTCCCTCATTGCCCTTCATTGTCCCTCCTTGTTCCACCTTTTCCCTCCATGACTCTCCTTTTCCCTCCTTTCCCTGCTTATCCCTCCTTGTCACTCCTTGTCTTTCCTTGTCCCTCCTTTGTCCTCCTTTTCCCTCCTTGTCCCTCCCTGACCCTCCTTGCCCCATCTTTTCTCAACTTGTCCCTCATTATCCCTCCTTGTACCTCATTATCCCTCCTGGTCCGTACTTGTCCCTCCTTGTCACTCCTTGCCCTCCTTGGAAATCCTTGTCTCTCCTTGTTCCTCCTTTCCCCTCCTGGTCCCTCCTTGTTTCTCCTTGTCCTCCTTGACCCTTCTTGTCCCTCATTGCCCCTCCTCGTCACTCATTTTACCTCCTTGGCCCTCCTTGCCCCTCCTTGTCCCTCCTTGTCCCTCCTTGTCACTCCTTGTCCGTCCTTGTCCCTCCTTGTCCCTCCTTGTCCCTCCTTGTCCCTCCTTGTCCCGCCTTGTCACTCCTTGCCCCTCATTGTCCCTCCTCTTCCCTTCTGGTCCGTACTTGTCCCTCCTTGGCCCTCCTTGTTCCTCATTTTCCCTCCTTGTCCCTCATTGCCCCTACTTTATCCTCCTTTTCCCTCCTTGTCACTCCTTGTCCATCCTTGCCCCTCCTAGTACCTGCTCGTACCTCCTTTTTCCCTCCTTGCCCCTCCTTGACCCACCTAGTCCCCGCTCATCCCTCCTTGTTCCTCCTGGTCCGTACTTGTCCCTCCTTGTGCCTCCTTGTCCCTCATTGGCCGTCCTGGTCCCTCCTTGTTTTTCCTTGTCACTCCTTTTCCCTGCTTTTCCCTCCGTGTCTCTCCTTGTCCCACCCTGACCCTCCTTGCCCCATCTTTTCTCTCCTTGTCCCTCATTATCCCTCCTTGTACCTCATTGTCCCTCCTGGTCCGTACTTGTCCCTTCTGGTCCCTCCTTGGCCATCCTTGTCTCTCCTTGTTCCTTCTTTCCCCTCCTGGTCCCTCCTTGTGTCTGCTTGTCCTCCTTGACCCTTCTTGTCCCTCATTGCCCCTCCTTGTGACTCCTTTTACCTCCTTGTCCCTCCTTGGCCCTCCTTGTCCCTCCTTGTCCCTCCTTGCCCCTCCTTGTCCCTCATTGCCCCTCATTGTCCCTCCTCTTCCCTCCTTGGCCCTCCTTGTTCCTCATTTTCCCTGCTTGTCCCTCCTTGTCCCTCATTGCCCCTCCTTTATCCTCCTTTTCCCTCCTTGTCACTCCTTGTCCCTCCTTGCCCCTCCTAGTACCTGCTCGTACCTCCTTTTCCCTCCTTGCCCCTCCTTGACCCTCCTAGTCCCTCCTAATCCCCGCTCATCCCTCCTTGTCCCTCCTGGTCCGTACTTGTCCCTCCTTGTCCCTCATTGTCCGTCCTGGTGCCTCCTTGTCCCTCATTGCCCCTCATTGTCCCTCCTTGTTCCTCCTTGTCGCTCCTTTCCTTCCTGGTCCCTCCTTATCCCTTCTTGTCTGTCCATGCCCCTCCTGGACCCTCCTTGTCCCTCCCTGTCCCTCCTTTTCCTTCCTTGTCCCTATTCGTCCCTCCTTGATCCTGCCTGCCCCTGCTTGTCCTTCCTAGTCCCTATTCGTCCCTCCTTGATCCTGCTTGTCCCTTCTTGTCCCTCATTGCCCCACCATGTCCCTCCTTTTCCCTCCTTGTCCCGTCTTGCCCTTCTTGTCACGCCTTGTCCCTGTTTGTCCCTCCTTGATCCTGCTTGTCCCTACTTGTCCCTGCTTGTCCCTTATTGCCCCTCATCGTCCCTTCTTGACCCTCCTTGTCCTTCCTTGTCCCTGTTTGTCCCTCCTTGATCCTGCTTGTCCCTCCTTGTACTTTCTTGTCCCTCCTTGTCCGTCCTTGTCCCTCCTTGTCCCTCCTTGTCACTCCTTTTCCCTCATTGCCCTTCATTGTCCCTTCTTGTCCCTACTTGTCGCTCCTTGACCCTCCTGGTCCCTCCTTGTCCCGTCTTGTCCCTCCTTGTCCCGCATTGTCCCTGTTTGTCCCTCCTTGATCCTGCTTGTCGCTAATTGTCCCCCCTTGTCCCGCCTTGACCCTCCTAGTCCTTCCTTGTCCCTATTTGTCCCTCCTTGATCCTGCTTGTCCCTCCTTGTCCCTTCTTGTCCCTACTTGTCCTCCTGGTCCCTCCTTGATCCTACTTGCCCCTCACTGCCCCTTCTTGGCCATCCTTGTCACTCCTTTTCCCTCATTGCCCTTCATTGTCCCTCCTTGTTCCACCTTTTCCCTCCATGACTCTCCTTTTCCCTCCTTATCCCTCCTTGTCACTCCTTGGCCATCCTTGTCTCTCCTTTCCCCTCCTGGTCCCTCCTTGTCTCTCCTTGTCCTCCTTGACCCTTCTTGTCCCTCATTGCCCCTCCTCGTCACTCCTTGTCCCTCCTTGTCCCTCCTTGGCCCTCCTTGTCCCTCCTTGTCCCTCCTTGTCCCTCCTTGTCACTCCTTGCCCCTCACTGTCCCTCCTCTTCCCTCCTGGTCCGTACTTGTCCCTCCTTGGCCCTCCATGTTCCTCATTTTCCCTGCTTGTCCCTCCTTGTCCCTCATTGCCCCTACTTTATCGTCCTTTTCCCTCCTTGTCCCTCCTTGCCCCTCCTAGTACCTGCTCGTACCTCCTTTTCCCTCCTTGCCCCTCCTTGACCCTCCTAGTCCCCGCTCATCCCTCCTTGTTCCTCCTGGTCCGTACTTGTCCCTCCTTGTCCCTCATTGGCCGTCCTGGCCCCTCCTTGTTTTTCCTTGTCACTCCTTTTCCCTGCTTTTCCCACCGTGTCTCTCCTTGTCCCTCCCTGACCCTCCTTGCCCCATCTTTTCTCTCCTTGTCCCTCAATATCCCTCCTTGTACCTCATTGTCCCTCCTGGTCCGTACTTGTCCCTCCTTGGCCATCCTTGTCTCTCCTTGTTCCTCCTTTCCCCTCCTGGTCCCTCCTTGTCACTCCTTGTCCTCCTTGACCCTTCTTGTCCCTCATTGCCCCTCCTTGTCACTCCTTGTCCCTCATTGCCCCTCCTTGTCCCTCCTTGTCCCTCATTGCCCCTCATTGTCCCTCCTCTTCCCGCCTTGGCCCTCCTTGTTCCTCACTTTCCCTGCTTGTCCCTGCTTGTCCCTCCTTGTCCTCATTGCCCCTCCTTTATCCTCCTTTTCCCTCCTTGTCACTCCTTGTCCCTCCTTGCCCCTCCTAGTACCTGCTCGTACCTCCTTTTCCCTCCTTGCCCCTCCTTGACCCTCCTAGTCCCTCCAAGTCCCCGCTCATCCCTCCTTGTCCCTCCTGGTCCGTACTTGTCCCTCCTTGTCCCTCATTGTCCGTCCTGGTCCCTCCTTGTCCCTCATTGCCCCTCATTGTCCCTCCTTGTCGCTCCTTTCCCTCCTGGTCACTCCTTATCCCTCCATGTCACTCCTTGTCTCTCCTTGCCCCTCCTTGTCCCTGCTTGTCCACCAATGTCCTTCCTTGTCCCTCCTTGACAATCCTAGTCCCTCCTTGTCCCTTCTTGTCTGTCCATGCCCCTCCTGGTCCCTCCTTGCTCCTCCTTGCCCCTTCTTTTCCCTCCTTGTCCCTCCTTGTTCCTCCTTGTCACTCCTTTCCCTCCTGGACCCTCCTTGTCCCTCCCTGTCCCTCCTTTTCCTTCCTTGTCCCTATTCGTCCCTCCTTGATCCTGCTTGTCCCTTCTTGTCCCTGCTTGTCTTTCCTTGTCCCTATTCGTCCCTCCTTGATCCTGCTTGTCCCTTCTTGTCCCTCATTGCCCCACCATGTCCCTCCTTTTCCCTCCTTGTCCCGTCTTGCCCTTCTTGTCCCGCCTTGTCCCTGTTTGTCCCTCCTTGATCCTGCTTGTCCCTACTTGTCCCTGCTTGTCCCTTATTGCCCCTCATTGTCCCTTCTTGACCCTCCTTGTCCTTCCTTGTCCCTGTTTGTCCCTCCTTGATCCTGCTTGTCCCTCCTTGTACCTTCTTGTCCCTCCTTGTCCCTACTTGTCCCTCATTGACCCTCCTGGTCCCTCCTTTCTCCTACTTGCCCCTCATTGGCCCTCCTTGTCACTCCTTTTCCCTCATTGCCCTTCATTGTCCCTCCTTTTCCCTCCTTGTCTTTCCTTGTCCCTCCTTGTCCCGCCTTGTCCCTGTTTGTCCCTCCTTGATCCTGCTTGTCCTTCCTTGTCTCTGTTTGTCCCTCCTTGATCCTGCTTGTCCCTCCTTGTCCCTTCTTGTCCCTCCTTGAATCTCCTTGACCCTCCTTGCTCCTACTTGCCCTCATTGCCCCTCCTTGTCACTCCTTTTCCCTCATTGCCCTTCATTGTCCCTCCTTGTTCCACCTTTTCCCTCCTTGTCCGTCCTTGTCCCTCCTTGTCCCTCCTTGTCCCTCCTTGTCCCTCCTTGTCCCTCCTTGTCCCTCCTTGTCACTCCTTGCCCCTCATTGTCCCTCCTCTTCCCTCCTGGTCCGTACTTGTCCCTCCTTGGCCCTCCTTGTTCCTCATTTTCCCTTTTTGTCCCTCCTTGATCCTGCTTGTCCTTCCTTGTCTCAATTTGTCCCTCCTTGATCCTGCTTGATCCTGCTTGTCCCTCCTTGTCCCTCCTTGAATCTCCTTGACCCTCCTGGTCCCTCCTTGCTCCTACTTGCCCTCATTGCCCCTCCTTGGCCCTCCTTGTCACTCCTTTTCCTTCATTGCCCTTCATTGTCCCTCCTTGTTCCACCTTTTTCCCTCCTTGTCCGTCCTTGTCCCTCCTTGTCCCTCCTTGTCCCTCCTTGTCCCTCCTTGTCTCTCCTTGTCCCTCCCTGACCCTCCTTGCCCCATCTTTTCTCTCCTTGTCCCTCATTATCCCTCCTTGTACCTCATTGTCCCTCCTGGTCCGTACTTGTCCCTCCTTGTCCCTTCTTGACCCCCCTAGTCCCTGCTCGTCCCTCCTTGTCACTCATTGTCACTCCTTGACACTCCTTGTCCCTCCTTGTTTCTCCTTGTCACACCTTGTCACACCTTCTCCCTCCTTTTCCCACAATGCCTCCTTGCCCTCCTTTTCCCTCCTTGTTCCTCCTTGCCCCTCCTTTTCCCAGCTTGTCCCTTCTTGACCCCCCTAGTCCCTGCTCGTCCCTAATTGTCCCTCCTGGTTTCTCCTTGTCACACCTTGTCACTCTTTTTCCCTCCTTTCCCCTCCTTGTCTCTCCATGCCCCTCCTGGTCACTCCCTGCTCCTCCTTGCCCCTTCTTTTCCCTCCTTGTTCCTCCTTGTCACTCCTTTCCCTCCTTTACCCTCCTGGTCCCTTCTTGTCTCTCCTTGTCCCTCCGTGACACTCCTTGTCCCTCCCTGTCCCTCCTTGTCCTTCCTTGTCCTTCCTTGTCCGTATTTGTCCCTCCTTGATCCTGCTTGTCCCTGCTGGTCCCCCAGTGCCCCTTCATGTCCCTCATTGCCCCTCCATGTACCTCCTTATCCCTCCTGGTCCCGTCTTGTCCCTCCTTGTCCCGCCTTGTCCCTGTTTGTCCCTCCTTGATCCTGCTTGTCCCTAATTGTCCCACCTTGTCCCGCCTTGACCCTCCTAGTCCTTCCTTGTCCCTGTTTGTCCCTCCTTGATCCTGCTTGTCCCTTCTTGTCCCTACTTGTCGCTCCTTGTCCCTCCTTGTCCCGCATTGTCCCTGTTTGTCCCTCCTTGATCCTGCTTGTCCCTAATTGTCCCTCCTTGTCCCGCCTTGACCCTCCTAGTCCTTCCTTGTCCCTGTTTGTCCCTCCTTGATCCTGCTTGTCCCTCCTTGTCCCTTCTTGTCCCTACTTGTCGCTCCTTGACCTTCCTGGTCCCTCCTTGATTCTACTTGCCCCTCACTGCCCCTTCTTGGCCCTCCTTGTCACTCCTTTTCCCTCATTGTCCTTCATTGTCCCTCCTTGTTCCACCTTTTCCCTCCATGACTCTCCTTTTCCCTCCTTTCCCTGCTTATCCCACCTTGTCACTCCTTGTCTTTCCTTGTCCCTCATTTGTCCTCCTTTTCCCTCCTTGTCCCTCCCTGACCCTCCCTGCCCCATCTTTTCTCAACTTGTCCCTCATTATCCCTCCTGGTCCGTACTTGTCCCTCCTTGTCACTCCCTGCCCTCCTTGGCCATCCTTGTCTCTCCTTGTTCCTCCTTTCCCCTACTGGTCCCTCCTTGTCTCTCCTTGTCCTTCTTGTCCCTCATTGCCCCTCCTCGTCACTCCTTTTACCTCCTTGCCCCTCCTTGTCCCTCCTTGTCCCTCCTTGTCCGTCCTTGTCCCTCCTTGTCCCTCCTTGTCACTCCTTGCCCCTCATTGTCCCTCCTCTTCCCTCCTGGTCCGTACTTGCCCTCCTTGGCCCTCCTTGTTCCTCATTTTCCCTGCTTGTCCCTGCTTGTCCCTCATTGCCCCTACTTTATCCTCCTTTTCCCTCCTTGTCACTCCTTGTCCCTCCTTGCCCCTCCTAGTACCTGCTCGTACCTCCTTTTTCCTCCGTGCCCCTCCTTGACGCTCCTAGTCCCCGCTCATCCCTCCTTGTTCCTCCTGGTCCGTACTTGTCCCTCCTTGTGCCTCCTTGTCCCTCATTGGCCGTCCTGGTCCCTCCTTGTCCCTCCTTGTTTTTCCTTGTCACTCCTTTTCCCTGTTTTTCCCTCCGTGTCTCTCCTTGTCCCTCCCTGACCCTCCTTGCCCCATCTTTTCTCTCCTTGTCACTCATTATCCCTCCTTGTACCTCATTGTCCCTCCTGGTCCGTACTTGTCCCTCCTTGTCCCTCCTTGGCCATCCTTGGCCATCCTTGTCTCTCCTTGTTCCTCCTTTCCCCTCCTGGTCCCTCCTTGTCTCTCCTTGTCTCTCCTTGTCCTCCTTGACCCTTCTTGTCCCTCATTGCCCATCCTTGTCACTCCTTTTACCTCCTTGCCCCTCCTAGTACCTGCTCGTACCTCTTTTTCCCTCCTTGCCTCTCCTTGGCCATCCTAGTCCCTCATAGTCCCCGCTCATCCCTCCTTGTCCCTCCTGGTCCGTACTTGTCCCTCATTGTCCGTCCTGGTCCCTCCTTGTCCCTCATTGCCCCTCCTTGTCCCTCCTTGTTCCTCCTTGTCGCTCCTTTCCCTCCTGGTCCCTCCTTATCACTCCATGTCACTCCTTGTATCTCCTTGTCTCTCCTTGCCCCTCCTTGTCCCTGCTTGTGCACCATTGTCCTTCCTTGTCCCTCCTTGACAATCCTAGTCCCTCCTTGTCCCTTCTTGTCTGTCCATGCCCCTCCTGGTCCCTCATTGCCCCACCATGTCCCTCCTTTTCCCTCCTTGTCCCGTCTTGCCCTTCTTGTGCCGTCTTGCCCCTGTTTGTCCCTCCTTGATCCTGCTTGTCCCTACTTGTCCCTGCTTGTCCCTTATTGCCCCTCATTGTCCCTTCTTGTCACTCCTTTTCCCTCCTTTTCCCTCCTTTACCCTCCTTGGCCCTCCTTGTCCCTCCTGGTCCCTCCTTGTCCCTCTTTGTCCGTCCTTGTCCCTCCTTGTCCCTACTTGTCCCTCCTTGACCCTCCTGGTCCCTCCTTTCTCCTACTTGCCCCTCATTGGCCCTCCTTGTCACTCATTTTCCCTCATTGCCCTTCATTGTCCCTCCTTTTCCCTCCTTGTCTTTCCTTGTCCCGCCTTGTCCCGGTTTGTACCTCCTTGATCCTGCTTGTCCTTCCTTGTCTCTGTTTGTCCCTCCTTGATCCTGCTTGTCCCTCCTTGAATCTCCTTGACCCTCCTGGTCCCTCCTTGCTCCTACTTGCCCTCATTGCCCCTCCTTGGCCCTCCTTGTCACTCCTTTTCCCTCATTGCCCTTCATTGTCCCTCCTTGTTCCACCTTTTCCTTCCTTTCCCTCCTTGTCCCTCCTTTCCCTGCTTTTCCCTCATTGTCCCTCCTTGTCTTTCCTTGTCCCTCCTTGTCCCTCCTTATCCCTGCTTGTCCCTCCTGGTCCCTCGTTGTCCGTACTTATCCCTCCTTGTCCCTCCTTGTCTCTCCTTGTACCTCATTGCCCCTAATTGTCCCTCCTGGTCCCTCCTTGCTCTTCATTATCCCTTCTTTTCCCTCCTTGTCCCTCCTTGTCCCTCGTTATCCCTCCTTGTCCCTCCTGGTCCGAACTTGTCCCTTATTGCCCCTCATTGTCCCTCCTTGTTCCTCCTTGTTCCTCCTTGGCCCTCCATTTCCCTCTTTGTCCCTTCATTTCCCTCCTTGTCCCTCCTTGCCCGTCCTTGTCCCTACTTGTCCCTCCCTGTCCCTCCTTGTCCCTATTTGTCCCTCCTTGATCCTGCTTGTCCCTCATTGCCCCTCCATGCCCATCCTTATCCCTCCTTGTCACTCCTTGACCCTCCTTGTCCCTCCTGGTCCGTACTTATCCCTCCTTGTCCCTCCTTGTCCCTCCTTGTCTCTCCTTGTCCCTCATTGCCCCTAATTGTCCCTCCTGGTCCCTCCTTGCTCTTCATTCCCCCTTCTTTTCCCTCCTTGTCCCTCCTTGTCCCTCCTGGTCCGTGCTTGTCCCTTCTTGTCCCTTATTGCCCCTCATTGTCCCTCCTTGTTCCTCCTTGGCCCTCCTTTTCCCTCCTTGTCCCTTCATGTCCCTGCTTGTCCCTCCTTGCCCGTCCTTGTCCCTACTTGCCCCTCCCTGTCCCTCCTTGTCCCTCCTTGACCATCCTTGTCCCTCCTGGTCCGTACTTATCCCTCCTTGTCTCTCTTTGTCCCTCATTGCCCCTAATTGTCCCTCCTGGTCCCTCCTTGCTCTTCATTGCCCCTTCTTTTCCCTCCTTGTCCCTCTTATCCCTCCTTGTCCCTCCTGGTCCGTACCAGTCCCTCCTTGTCCCTTATTGCCCCTCATTGTCCCTCCTTGTTCCTCCTGGGCCCTCCTTCTCCCTCCTTGTGCCTTCATGTCCCTGCTTGTCCCTCCTTGCCCGTCCTTGTCCCTCCCTGTCCCTCCTTGTCCTTCCTTGTCCCTATTTGGCCCTCCTTGATCCTGCTTGTCCCTCATTGCCCCTCCATGCCCATCCTTATCCCGCCTTTTCCCTCCTTGTCCCGCCTTGTCCCTGTTTGTCCCTCCTTGATCCTGCTTGTCCCTACTTGTCCCTCCTTGTCCCTCGTTGTCCTTCCTTGACCCTCCTTGTCCCTGTTTGTCCCTACTTGATCCTGCTTGTCCCTCCTTGTCCCTTCTTGTCCCTCCTTGTCCCTACTTGTCCCTCCTTGTCACTCCTTGACCCTCCTTGACCCTCCTTGACCCTCCTTGACCCTCCTTGACCCTCCTGGTCCCTCCTTGCTCCTACTTGCCCCTCATTGCCCCTCCTTGTCACTCCTTTTCCCTCATTGCCCCTCATTGTCCCTTCTTGTTCCTCCTTTTCCCTCCTTGTCTTTCCTTGTCACTCCTTTTCCCTCCTTTCCTTGCTTTTCCCTCCTTGTTTTTCCTTGTCCCTCCTTTCCTTGCTTTTCCCTCCTTGTCTTTCATTGTCCCTACTTGTCCCTGCTTGTCCCTCCTTATCCCTGCTTGTCCCTCCTAGTCCCTCCTTGTCCCTCCTTGTCCCTCCTTGTCCCTCCTTGTCCCTCCTTGTCCCTCCTTGTCCCTCCTTGCTCCTTCTTGTCCCTCCTTGTCCGTCGTTGTCCCTCCTTGTCCCTCCTTGTCACTCCTTGACCCTCCTTGACCCTCCTTGTCCCTCCTTGACCCTCCTTGACCCTCGTGGACCGTTCTTATCCCTCCTTGTCCCTCATTGCCCCTAATTGTCCCTCCTGGTCCCTCCTTGCTCTTCATTGCCCCTTCATTTCCCTCCTTGCCCCTCCTTGTTCCTCCTTGTCACTCCCTTTCCTGCTTGTCCCTCATTGCCCCTCATTGTCCCTCCTTGTTCCTCCTTTTCCTCCTTTCCCTCCTTTTCCCTCATGGTCCCTCCTTGTCCCTCATTGCCCCTCATTGTCCCTCCTTGTTCCTCCTTTTCCCTCATGGTCCCTCCTGGTCCCTCCTTGTCTCTCCTTGACCCTTCTTCCTACTTGCCCCTCATTGCCAATCCTTGTCACTCCTTTCCCCTCATTGCTTTTCATTGTCCCTCCTTTTCCCTCCTTTCCTTGCTTTTCCCTCCTTGTCCCTCCTTTTGTTTCCTTTCCTTGCTTTTCCCTCCTTGTCCCTCCTTGTCCTTCCTTGTCCCTCCTTGTCCTTCCTTGTCCCTCCTTTCCTTGCTTTTCCCTCCTTGTCTTTCATTGTCCCTACTTGTCCCTCCTTGTCCCTCCTTGTCCCTCCTTATCCCTGCTTGTCCCTCCTGGTCCCTCCTGGTCCCTCCTTGCTCCTCCTTGTCCCTCCTTTTCCGTCGTTTTCCCTCCTTGTCCCTTCTTGTCACTTCTTGACCCTCCTTGTCCCTCTTTGTCCCTCCTTGACCCTCCTTGTCCCTCCTGGACCGTTCTTATCCCTCCTTGTCCCTCATTGCCCCTAATTGTCCCTCCTGGTCCCTCCTTGCTCTTCATTGCCCCTTCTTTTCCCTCCTTGCCCCTCCTTGTTCCTCCTTGTCACTCCCTTCCCTCCTGGTCCCTCCTTGTCCCTCCTGGTCCCTGATTGGCCCTCCTTGTCCCTTCTTATCCCTCATTGACCCTCCTCGTCACTCCTTTTACCTCCTTGTCCCTCCTTGGCCCTCCTTGCCCCTCCTTGTCCCACCTTGTCCCTCCTTGTCCCTCCTTGTCACTCCTTGCCCCTCATTGTCCCTCCTTGTCCCTCCTGGTCCGTACTTGTCCCTCATTTTCCCTGCTTGTCCCTCCTTGTCCCTCATTACCCTCCTTTATCCTCCTTTTCCCTCCTTGTCCCTCCTTGCCCCTCCTAGTTCCTGCTCGTACCTCCTTTTCCCTCCTTGCCCCTCCTTGACCCACCTAGTCCCTCCTAGTCCCCGCTCATCCCTCCTTGTTCCTCCTGGTCCGTACTTGTCCCTCCTTGTGCCTCCTTGTCCCTCATTGTCCGTCATGGTCCCTCCATGTCCCTCCTTGTTTTTCCTTGTCACTCCTTTTCCCTCCTTGTGTCTCCTTGTCCCTCCTTGATCCTCATTGTACCTGCTTGGCCCTCCATGTCCCCCCTCGTCACTCCTTTCTCTCCTTGTCCCTCCTTGACCCTCATTGACCCTCCTTGTCCCTCCTGGTCCCTCCTTGTCTCTCCTTGTCCTCCTTAACCCTTCTTGTCCCTCATTGCCCCTCCTTGTCACTCCTTTTACCTCCTTGTCCCTCATTGCCCCTCATTGTCCCCCCTCTTCCCTCCTTGGCCATCCTTGTTCCTCATTTTCCCTGCTTGTCCCTCCTTGTCCCTCATTGCCCCTCCTTTATCCTCCTTTTCCATCCTTGTCACTCCTTGTCCCTCCTTGCCCCTCCTAGTACCTGCTCGTACCTCCTTTTCCCTTCTTGCCCCTCCTTGACCCTCCTAGTCCCACCTAGTCCCCGCTCATCCCTCCTTGTCGCTCCTGGTCCGTACTTGTCCCTCCTTGTGCCTCCTTGTCCCTCATTCTCCGTCCTGGTCCCTCATTGCCCCTCATTGTCCCTCCTTGTTCCTCCTTGTCGCTCCTTTCCCTCCTGGTCCCTCCTTATCCCACCATGTCACTCCTTGTATCTCCTTGTCTCTCCTTGCCCTTCCTTGTCCCTGCTTGGCCACCATTGTCCTTCCTTGTCCCTCCTTGACAATCATAGTCCCTCCTTGTCCCTTCTTGTCTGTCCATGCCCCTCCTTGCTCCTCCTTGCCCCTTCTTTTCCCTCCTTGTCCCTCCTTGTTCCTCCTTTCCCTCCTTTCCCTCCTGGACCCTCCTTGCCCCTCCCTGTCCCTCCTTTTCCTTCCTTGTCCCTATTCGTCCCTCCTTGATCCTGCTTGTACCTTCTTGTCCCTCATTGCCCCTCCATGTCCCTCCTTGTCCCGTCTTGTAACTTCTTGTCCCGCCTTGTCCCTGTTTGTCCCTCCTTGATCCTGCTTGTCCCTACTTGTCCCTCCTTGTCGCTTATTGCCCCTCATTGTCCCTTCTTGACCCTCCTTGTCCTTCCTTGTCCCTGTTTGTCCCTCCTTGATCCTGCTTGTCCCTCCTTGTACCTTCTTGTCCCTACTTGTCCCTCCTTGACCCTCCTGGTCCCTCCTTTCTCCTACTTGCCCCTCATTGGCCCTCCTTGTCACTCCTTTTCCCTCATTGCCCTTCATTGTCCCTCCTTTTCCCTCCTTGTCTTTCCTTGTCCCGCCTTGTCCCTGTTTGTCCCTCCTTGATCCTGCTTCTCCTTCCTTGTCTCTGTTTGTCCCTCCTTGATCCTGCTTGTCCCTCCTTGTCCCTTCTTGTCCCTCCTTGAATCTCCTTGACCCTCCTTGCTCCTACTTGCCCTCATTGCCCCCCTTGTCACTCCTTTTCCCTCATTGCCCTTCATTGTCCCTCCTTGTTCCACCTTTTCCCTCCTTGTCCCTCCTTTTCCCTCCTTTCCCAGCTTTTCCCTCATTGTCCCTCCTTGTCTTTCCTTCTCCCTCCTTGTCCCTGCTTGTACCTCCTTGTCCCTCCTTATCCCTGCTTGTCCCTCCTTGTCAATCGTTGCCCCTCGTTGTCCGTACTTATCCCTCCTTGTCTCTCCTTGTCCCTCATTGCCCCTAATTGTCCCTCCTGGTCCCTCCTTGCTCTTCATTGCCCCTTCTTTTCCCTCCTTGTCCCTCGTTATCCCTCCTTGTCCCTCCTTGTCCCTTATTGTCCCTCATTGTCTCTCCTTGTTCCTCCTTGATCCTGCTTGTCCCTCATTGCCCCACCATGCCCATCCTTATCCCTCCTTGTCACTCCTTGACCCTCATTGTCCCTCCTGGTCCGTACTTATCCCTCCTTGTCTCTCCTTGTCCCTCATTGCCCCTAATTGTCCCTCCTGGTCCCTCCTTGCTATTCATTGCCCCTTCATTTCCCTCCTTGTCCCTCCTTGCCCCTCCTTGACCCTCCTTGTCCGTCCTTGCCCCTCCTTGTCCCTCCTTGTCCGTCCTTGTCCCTCCTTGTCCCTCCTTGTCACTCCTTGCCCCTCATTGTCCCTCCTCTTCCCTCCTGGTCCGTACTTGTCCCTCCTTGGCCCTCCTTGTTCCTCATTTTCCCTGCTTGTCCCTCCTTGTCCCTCCTTGTTCCTCCTTGTCCCTCATTGTCCCTCATTGCCCCTACTTTATCCTCCATTTCCCTCCTTGTCACTCCTTGTCCCTCCTTGCCCCTCCTAGTACCTGCTCGTACCTCCTTTTCCCTCCTTGCCCCTCCTTGACCCTCCTAGTCCCTGCTCATCCCTCCTTGTTCCTCCTGGTCCGTACTTGTCCCTCCTTGTTCCTCCTGGTCCGTACTTGTCCCTCCTTGTGCCTCCTTGTCCCTAATTGGCCGTCCTGGTCCCTCCCCTTCCCTCCTTGTTTTTCCTTGTCACTCCTTTTCCCTGCTTTTCCCTCCGTGTCTCTCCTTGTCCCTCCCTGACCCTCCTTGCCCCATCTTTTCTCTCCTTGTCCCTCATTATCCCTCCTTGTACCTCATTGTCCCTCCTGGTCCGTACTTGTCCCTCCTTGGCCATCCTTGTCTCTCCTTGTTCCTCCTTTCCCCTCCTTGTCTCTCCTTGTCCTCCTTGACCCTTCTTGTCCCTCCTTGTCACTCCTTTTACCTCCTTTTCCCTCCTTTCCCCTCCTTGTCTCTCCATGCCCCTCCTGGTCACTCCTTGCTCCTCCTTGCCCCTTCTTTTCCCTCCTTGTTCCTCCTTGTCACTCCTTTCCCTCCTTTACCCTCCTGGTCCCTCCTTGTCTCTCCTTGTCCCTCCGTGACACTCCTTGTCCCTCCTGGTCCGTACTTGTCCCTCCCTGTCCCTCCTTGTCCGTATTTGTCCCTCCTTGATCCTGCTTGTCCCTGCTTGTCCCCCAGTGCCCCTTCATGTCCTTCATTGCCACTCCATGTACCTCCTTATCCCTCCTTGTCCCGTCTTGTCCCTCCTTGTCACTCCTTTTCCCTCATTGCCCTTCATTGTCCCTCCTTGTTCCACCTTTTCCCTCCATGACTCTCCTTTTCCCTCCTTTCCCTGCTTATCCCTCCTTGTCACTCCTTGTCTTTCCTTGTCCCTCCTTTGTCCTCCTTTTCCCTCCTTGTCCCTCCCTGACCCTCCTTGCCCCATCTTTTCTCAACTTGTCCCTCATTATCCCTCCTTGTACCTCATTATCCCTCCTGGTCCGTACTTGTCCCTCCTTGTCACTCCTTGCCCTCCTTGGAAATCCTTGTCTCTCCTTGTTCCTCCTTTCCCCTCCTGGTCCCTCCTTGTTTCTCCTTGTCCTCCTTGACCCTTCTTGTCCCTCATTGCCCCTCCTCGTCACTCATTTTACCTCCTTGGCCCTCCTTGCCCCTCCTTGTCCCTCCTTGTCCCTCCTTGTCACTCCTTGTCCGTCCTTGTCCCTCCTTGTCCCTCCTTGTCCCGCCTTGTCACTCCTTGCCCCTCATTGTCCCTCCTCTTCCCTTCTGGTCCGTACTTGTCCCTCCTTGGCCCTCCTTGTTCCTCATTTTCCCTCCTTGTCCCTCATTGCCCCTACTTTATCCTCCTTTTCCCTCCTTGTCACTCCTTGTCCATCCTTGCCCCTCCTAGTACCTGCTCGTACCTCCTTTTTCCCACCTTGCCCCTCCTTGACCCACCTAGTCCCCGCTCATCCCTCCTTGTTCCTCCTGGTCCGTACTTGTCCCTCCTTGTGCCTCCTTGTCCCTCATTGGCCGTCCTGGTCCCTCCTTGTCCCTCCTTGTTTTTCCTTGTCACTCCTTTTCCCTGCTTTTCCCTCCGTGTCTCTCCTTGTCCCTCCCTGACCCTCCTTGCCCCATCTTTTCTCTCCTTGTCCCTCATTATCCCTCCTTGTACCTCATTGTCCCTCCTGGTCCGTACTTGTCCCTTCTGGTCCCTCCTTGGCCATCCTTGTCTCTCCTTGTTCCTTCTTTCCCCTCCTGGTCCCTCCTTGTGTCTGCTTGTCCTCCTTGACCCTTCTTGTCCCTCATTGCCCCTCCTTGTGACTCCTTTTACCTCCTTGTCCCTCCTTGGCCCTCCTTGTCCCTCCTTGTCCCTCCTTGCCCCTCCTTGTCCCTCATTGCCCCTCATTGTCCCTCCTCTTCCCTCCTTGGCCCTCCTTGTTCCTCATTTTCCCTGCTTGTCCCTCCTTGTCCCTCATTGCCCCTCCTTTATCCTCCTTTTCCCTCCTTGTCACTCCTTGTCCCTCCTTGCCCCTCCTAGTACCTGCTCGTACCTCCTTTTCCCTCCTTGCCCCTCCTTGACCCTCCTAGTCCCTCCTAGTCCCCGCTCATCCCTCCTTGTCCCTCCTGGTCCGTACTTGTCCCTCCTTGTCCCTCATTGTCCGTCCTGGTGCCTCCTTGTCCCTCATTGCCCCTCATTGTCCCTCCTTGTTCCTCCTTGTCGCTCCTTTCCCTCCTGGTCCCTCCTTATCCCTTCTTGTCTGTCCATGCCCCTCCTGGACCCTCCTTGTCCCTCCCTGTCCCTCCTTTTCCTTCCTTGTCCCTATTCGTCCCTCCTTGATCCTGCCTGCCCCTGCTTGTCCTTCCTAGTCCCTATTCGTCCCTCCTTGATCCTGCTTGTCCCTTCTTGTCCCTCATTGCCCCACCATGTCCCTCCTTTTCCCTCCTTGTCCCGTCTTGCCCTTCTTGTCACGCCTTGTCCCTGTTTGTCCCTCCTTGATCCTGCTTGTCCCTACTTGTCCCTGCTTGTCCCTTATTGCCCCTCATCGTCCCTTCTTGACCCTCCTTGTCCTTCCTTGTCCCTGTTTGTCCCTCCTTGATCCTGCTTGTCCCTCCTTGTACTTTCTTGTCCCTCCTTGTCCGTCCTTGTCCCTCCTTGTCACTCCTTTTCCCTCATTGCCCTTCATTGTCCCTTCTTGTCCCTACTTGTCGCTCCTTGACCCTCCTGGTCCCTCCTTGTCCCGTCTTGTCCCTCCTTGTCCCGCATTGTCCCTGTTTGTCCCTCCTTGATCCTGCTTGTCCCTAATTGTCCCCCCTTGTCCCGCCTTGACCCTCCTAGTCCTTCCTTGTCCCTATTTGTCCCTCCTTGATCCTGCTTGTCCCTCCTTGTCCCTTCTTGTCCCTACTTGTCCTCCTGGTCCCTCCTTGATCCTACTTGCCCCTCACTGCCCCTTCTTGGCCATCCTTGTCACTCCTTTTCCCTCATTGCCCTTCATTGTCCCTCCTTGTTCCACCTTTTCCCTCCATGACTCTCCTTTTCCCTCCTTATCCCTCCTTGTCACTCCTTGGCCATCCTTGTCTCTCCTTTCCCCTCCTGGTCCCTCCTTGTCTCTCCTTGTCCTCCTTGACCCTTCTTGTCCCTCATTGCCCCTCCTCGTCACTCCTTGTCCCTCCTTGTCCCTCCTTGGCCCTCCTTGTCCCTCCTTGTCCCTCCTTGTCACTCCTTGCCCCTCACTGTCCCTCCTCTTCCCTCCTGGTCCGTACTTGTCCCTCCTTGGCCCTCCATGTTCCTCATTTTCCCTGCTTGTCCCTCCTTGTCCCTCATTGCCCCTACTTTATCGTCCTTTTCCCTCCTTGTCCCTCCTTGCCCCTCCTAGAACCTGCTCGTACCTCCTTTTCCCTCCTTGCCCCTCCTTGACCCTCCTTGACCCTCCTAGTCCCCGCTCATCCCTCCTTGTTCCTCCTGGTCCGTACTTGTCCCTCCTTGTCCCTCATTGGCCGTCCTGGCCCCTCCTTGTTTTTCCTTGTCACTCCTTTTCCCTGCTTTTCCCACCGTGTCTCTCCTTGTCCCTCCCTGACCCTCCTTGCCCCATCTTTTCTCTCCTTGTCCCTCAATATCCCTCCTTGTACCTCATTGTCCCTCCTGGTCCGTACTTGTCCCTCCTTGGCCATCCTTGTTCCTCCTTTCCCCTCCTGGTCCCTCCTTGTCACTCCTTGTCCTCCTTGACCCTTCTTGTCCCTCATTGCCCCTCCTTGTCACTCCTTGTCCCTCATTGCCCCTCCTTGTCCCTCATTGCCCCTCATTGTCCCTCCTCTTCCCGCCTTGGCCCTCCTTGTTCCTCACTTTCCCTGCTTGTCCCTCCTTGTCCTCATTGCCCCTCCTTTATCCTCCTTTTCCCTCCTTGTCACTCCTTGTCCCTCCTTGCCCCTCCTAGTACCTGCTCGTACCTCCTTTTCCCTCCTTGCCCCTCCTTGACCCTCCTAGTCCCTCCAAGTCCCCGCTCATCCCTCCTTGTCCCTCCTGGTCCGTACTTGTCCCTCCTTGTCCCTCATTGTCCGTCCTGGTCCCTCCTTGTCCCTCATTGCCCCTCATTGTCCCTCCTTGTCGCTCCTTTCCCTCCTGGTCACTCCTTATCCCTCCATGTCACTCCTTGTATCTCCTTGTCTCTCCTTGCCCCTCCTTGTCCCTGCTTGTCCACCAATGTCCTTCCTTGTCCCTCCTTGACAATCCTAGTCCCTCCTTGTCCCTTCTTGTCTGTCCATGCCCCTCCTGGTCCCTCCTTGCTCCTCCTTGCCCCTTCTTTTCCCTCCTTGTCCCTCCTTGTTCCTCCTTGTCACTCCTTTCCCTCCTGGACCCTCCTTGTCCCTCCCTGTCCCTACTTTTCCTTCCTTGTCCCTATTCGTCCCTCCTTGATCCTGCTTGTCCCTGCTTGTCTTTCCTTGTCCCTATTCGTCCCTCCTTGATCCTGCTTGTCCCTTCTTGTCCCTCATTGCCCCACCATGTCCCTCCTTTTCCCTCCTTGTCCCGTCTTGCCCTTCTTGTCCCGCCTTGTCCCTGTTTGTCCCTCCTTGATCCTGCTTGTCCCTACTTGTCCCTGCTTGTCCCTTATTGCCCCTCATTGTCCCTTCTTGACCCTCCTTGTCCTTCCTTGTCCCTGTTTGTCCCTCCTTGATCCTGCTTGTCCCTCCTTGTACCTTCTTGTCCCTCCTTGTCCCTACTTGTCCCTCATTGACCCTCCTGGTCCCTCCTTTCTCCTACTTGCCCCTCATTGGCCCTCCTTGTCACTCCTTTTCCCTCATTGCCCTTCATTGTCCCTCCTTTTCCCTCCTTGTCTTTCCTTGTCTTTCCTTGTCCCTCCTTGTCCCGCCTTGTCCCTGTTTGTCCCTCCTTGATCCTGCTTGTCCTTCCTTGTCTCTGTTTGTCCCTCCTTGATCCTCCTTGTCCCTTCTTGTCCCTCCTTGAATCTCCTTGACCCTCCTTGCTCCTACTTGCCCTCATTGCCCCTCCTTGTCACTCCTTTTCCCTCATTGCCCTTCATTGTCCCTCCTTGTTCCACCTTTTCCCTCCTTGTCCGTCCTTGTCCCTCCTTGTCCCTCCTTGTCCCTCCTTGTCCCTCCTTGTCACTCCTTGCCCCTCATTGTCCCTCCTCTTCCCTCCTGGTCCGTACTTGTCCCTCCTTGGCCCTCCTTGTTCCTCATTTTCCCTTTTTGTCCCTCCTTGATCCTGCTTGTCCTTCCTTGTCTCAATTTGTCCCTCCTTGATCCTGCTTGATCCTGCTTGTCCCTCCTTGTCCCTCCTTGAATCTCCTTGACCCTCCTGGTCCCTCCTTGCTCCTACTTGCCCTCATTGCCCCTCCTTGGCCCTCCTTGTCACTCCTTTTCCTTCATTGCCCTTCATTGTCCCTCCTTGTTCCACCTTTTTCCCTCCTTGTCCGTCCTTGTCCCTCCTTGTCCCTCCTTGTCCCTCCTTGTCCCTCCTTGTCCCTCCTTGTCCCTCCTTGTCCCTCCTTGTCTCTCCTTGTCCCTCCCTGACCCTCCTTGCCCCATCTTTTCTCTCCTTGTCCCTCATTATCCCTCCTTGTACCTCATTGTCCCTCCTGGTCCGTACTTGTCCCTCCTTGTCCCTTCTTGACCCCCCTAGTCCCTGCTCGTCCCTCCTTGTCACTCATTGTCACTCCTTGACACTCCTTGTCCCTCCTTGTTTCTCCTTGTCACACCTTGTCACACCTTCTCCCTCCTTTTCCCTCAATGCCTCCTTGCCCTCCTTTTCCCTCCTTGTTCCTCCTTGCCACTCCTTTTCCCAGCTTGTCTCTTCTTGACCCCCCTAGTCCCTGCTCGTCCCTAATTGTCCCTCCTGGTTTCTCCTTGTCACACCTTGTCACTCTTTTTCCCTCCTTTCCCCTCCTTGTCTCTCCATGCCCCTCCTGGTCACTCCCTGCTCCTCCTTGCCCCTTCTTTTCCCTCCTTGTTCCTCCTTGTCACTCCTTTCCCTCCTTTACCCTCCTGGTCCCTTCTTGTCACTCCTTGTCCCTCCGTGACACTCCTTGTCCCTCCCTGTCCCTCCTTGTCCTTCCTTGTCCGTATTTGTCCCTCCTTGATCCTGCTTGTCCCTGCTGGTCCCCCAGTGCCCCTTCATGTCCCTCATTGCCCCTCCATGTACCTCCTTATCCCTCCTGGTCCCGTCTTGTCCCTCCTTGTCCCGCCTTGTCCATGTTTGTCCCGCCTTGACCCTCCTAGTCCTTCCTTGTCCCTGTTTGTCCCTCCTTGATCCTGCTTGTCCCTTCTTGTCCCTACTTGTCGCTCCTTGACCCTCCTGGTCCCTCCTTGTCCCGTCTTGTCCCTCCTTGTCCCGCATTGTCCCTGTTTGTCCCTCCTTGATCCTGCTTGTCCCTAATTGTCCCTCCTTGTCCCGCCTTGACCCTCCTAGTCCTTCCTTGTCCCTGTTTGTCCCTCCTTGATCCTGCTTGTCCCTCCTTGTCCCTTCTTGTCCCTACTTGTCGCTCCTTGACCTTCCTGGTCCCTCCTTGATTCTACTTGCCCCTCACTGCCCCTTCTTGGCCCTCCTTGTCACTCCTTTTCCCTCATTGCCCTTCATTGTCCCTCCTTGTTCCACCTTTTCCCTCCATGACTCTCCTTTTCCCTCCTTTCCCTGCTTATCCCACCTTGTCACTCCTTGTCTTTCCTTGTCCCTCATTTGTCCTCCTTTTCCCTCCTTGTCCCTCCCTGACCCTCCCTGCCCCATCTTTTCTCAACTTGTCCCTCATTATCCCTCCTGGTCCGTACTTGTCCCTCCTTGTCACTCCCTGCCCTCCTTGACCATCCTTGTCTCTCCTTGTTCCTCCTTTCCCCTCCTGGTCCCTCCTTGTCTCTCCTTGTCCTTCTTGTCCCTCATTGCCCCTCCTCGTCACTCCTTTTACCTCCTTGCCCCTCCTTGTCCCTCCTTGTCCCTCCTTGTCCCTCCTTGTCCCTCCTTGTCCCTCCTTGTCCGTCCTTGTCCCTCCTTGTCCCTCCTTGTCACTCCTTGCCCCTCATTGTCCCTCCTCTTCCCTCCTGGTCCGTACTTGCCCTCCTTGGCCCTCCTTGTTCCTCATTTTCCCTGCTTGTCCCTGCTTGTCCCTCATTGCCCCTACTTTATCCTCCTTTTCCCTCCTTGTCACTCCTTGTCCCTCCTTGCCCCTCCTAGTACCTGCTCGTACCTCCTTTTTCCTCCGTGCCCCTCCTTGACGCTCCTAGTCCCCGCTCATCCCTCCTTGTTCCTCCTGGTCCGTACTTGTCCCTCCTTGTGCCTCCTTGTCCCTCATTGGCCGTCCTGGTCCCTCCTTGTCCCTCCTTGTTTTTCCTTGTCACTCCTTTTCCCTGCTTTTCCCTCCGTGTCTCTCCTTGTCCCTCCCTGACCCTCCTTGCCCCATCTTTTCTCTCCTTGTCACTCATTATCCCTCCTTGTACCTCATTGTCCCTCCTGGTCCGTACTTGTCCCTCCTTGTCCCTCCTTGGCCATCCTTGTCTCTCCTTGTTCCTCCTTTCCCCTCCTGGTCCCTCCTTGTCTCTCCTTGTCCTCCTTGACCCTTCTTGTCCCTCATTGCCCATCCTTGTCACTCCTTTTACCTCCTTGCCCCTCCTAGTACCTGCTCGTACCTCCTTTTCCCTCCTTGCCCCTCCTTGGCCATCCTAGTCCCTCATAGTCCCCGCTCATCCCTCCTTGTCCCTCCTGGTCCGTACTTGTCCCTCATTGTCCGTCCTGGTCCCTCCTTGTCCCTCATTGCCCCTCATTGTCCCTCCTTGTTCCTCCTTGTCGCTCCTTTCCCTCCTGGTCCCTCCTTATCACTCCATGTCACTCCTTGTATCTCCTTGTCTCTCCTTGCCCCTCCTTGTCCCTGCTTGTCCACCATTGTCCTTCCTTGTCCCTCCTTGACAATCCTAGTCCCTCCTTGTCCCTTCTTGTCTGTCCATGCCCCTCCTGGTCCCTCATTGCCCCACCATGTCCCTCCTTTTCCCTCCTTGTCCCGTCTTGCCCTTCTTGTGCCGTCTTGCCCCTGTTTGTCCCTCCTTGATCCTGCTTGTCCCTACTTGTCCCTGCTTGTCCCTTATTGCCCCTCATTGTCCCTTCTTGTCACTCCTTTTCCCTCCTTTTCCCTCCTTTACCCTCCTTGGCCCTCCTTGTCCCTCCTGGTCCCTCCTTGTCCCTCTTTGTCCGTCCTTGTCCCTCCTTGTCCCTACTTGTCCCTCCTTGACCCTCCTGGTCCCTCCTTTCTCCTACTTGCCCCTCATTGG
The DNA here is from genome assembly GCA_947397865.1 of Polietes domitor. Lineage (NCBI taxonomy): Eukaryota > Metazoa > Arthropoda > Insecta > Diptera > Muscidae > Polietes > Polietes domitor. The sequence goes on from OX377623.1 coordinate 8,237,462, forward strand.
CCCTCCTTGTCACTCATTTTCCCTCATTGCCCTTCATTGTCCCTCCTTTTCCCTCCTTGTCTTTCCTTGTCCCGCCTTGTCCCGGTTTGTACCTCCTTGATCCTGCTTGTCCTTCCTTGTCTCTGTTTGTCCCTCCTTGATCCTGCTTGTCCCTCCTTGAATCTCCTTGACCCTCCTGGTCCCTCCTTGCTCCTACTTGCCCTCATTGCCCCTCCTTGGCCCTCCTTGTCACTCCTTTTCCCTCATTGCCCTTCATTGTCCCTCCTTGTTCCACCTTTTCCTTCCTTTCCCTCCTTGTCCCTCCTTTCCCTGCTTTTCCCTCATTGTCCCTCCTTGTCTTTCCTTGTCCCTCCTTGTCCCTCCTTATCCCTGCTTGTCCCTCCTGGTCCCTCGTTGTCCGTACTTATCCCTCCTTGTCCCTCCTTGTCTCTCCTTGTCCCTCATTGCCCCTAATTGTCCCTCCTGGTCCCTCCTTGCTCTTCATTATCCCTTCTTTTCCCTCCTTGTCCCTCGTTATCCCTCCTTGTCCCTCCTGGTCCGAACTTGTCCCTTATTGCCCCTCATTGTCCCTCCTTGTTCCTCCTTGTTCCTCCTTGGCCCTCCATTTCCCTCTTTGTCCCTTCATTTCCCTCCTTGTCCCTCCTTGCCCGTCCTTGTCCCTACTTGTCCCTCCCTGTCCCTCCTTGTCCCTATTTGTCCCTCCTTGATCCTGCTTGTCCCTCATTGCCCCTCCATGCCCATCCTTATCCCTCCTTGTCACTCCTTGACCCTCCTTGTCCCTCCTGGTCCGTACTTATCCCTCCTTGTCCCTCCTTGTCTCTCCTTGTCCCTCATTGCCCCTAATTGTCCCTCCTGGTCCCTCCTTGCTCTTCATTGCCCCTTCTTTTCCCTCCTTGTCCCTCCTGGTCCGTGCTTGTCCCTTCTTGTCCCTTATTGCCCCTCATTGTCCCTCCTTGTTCCTCCTTGGCCCTCCTTTTCCCTCCTTGTCCCTTCATGTCCCTGCTTGTCCCTCCTTGCCCGTCCTTGTCCCTACTTGCCCCTCCCTGTCCCTCCTTGTCCCTCCTTGACCATCCTTGTCCCTCCTGGTCCGTACTTATCCCTCCTTGTCTCTCTTTGTCCCTCATTGCCCCTAATTGTCCCTCCTGGTCCCTCCTTGCTCTTCATTGCCCCTTCTTTTCCCTCCTTGTCCCTCTTATCCCTCCTTGTCCCTCCTGGTCCGTACCAGTCCCTCCTTGTCCCTTATTGCCCCTCATTGTCCCTCCTTGTTCCTCCTGGGCCCTCCTTCTCCCTCCTTGTGCCTTCATGTCCCTGCTTGTCCCTCCTTGCCCGTCCTTGTCCCTCCCTGTCCCTCCTTGTCCTTCCTTGTCCCTATTTGGCCCTCCTTGATCCTGCTTGTCCCTCATTGCCCCTCCATGCCCATCCTTATCCCGCCTTTTCCCTCCTTGTCCCGCCTTGTCCCTGTTTGTCCCTCCTTGATCCTGCTTGTCCCTACTTGTCCCTCCTTGTCCCTCGTTGTCCTTCCTTGACCCTCCTTGTCCTTCCTTGTCCCTGTTTGTCCCTACTTGATCCTGCTTGTCCCTTCTTGTCCCTCCTTGTCCCTACTTGTCCCTCCTTGTCACTCCTTGACCCTCCTTGACCCTCCTTGACCCTCCTGGTCCCTCCTTGCTCCTACTTGCCCCTCATTGCCCCTCCTTGTCACTCCTTTTCCCTCATTGCCCCTCATTGTCCCTTCTTGTTCCTCCTTTTCCCTCCTTGTCTTTCCTTGTCACTCCTTTTCCCTCCTTTCCTTGCTTTTCCCTCCTTGTTTTTCCTTGTCCCTCCTTTCCTTGCTTTTCCCTCCTTGTCTTTCATTGTCCCTACTTGTCCCTGCTTGTCCCTCCTTATCCCTGCTTGTCCCTCCTAGTCCCTCCTTGTCCCTCCTTGTCCCTCCTTGTCCCTCCTTGCTCCTTCTTGTCCCTCCTTGTCCGTCGTTGTCCCTCCTTGTCCCTCCTTGTCACTCCTTGACCCTCCTTGACCCTCCTTGTCCCTCCTTGACCCTCCTTGTCCCTCGTGGACCGTACTTATCCCTCCTTGTCCCTCATTGCCCCTAATTGTCCCTCCTGGTCCCTCCTTGCTCTTCATTGCCCCTTCATTTCCCTCCTTGCCCCTCCTTGTTCCTCCTTGTCACTCCCTTTCCTCCTTGTCCCTCATTGCCCCTCATTGTCCCTCCTTGTTCCTCCTTTTCCTCCTTTCCCTCCTTTTCCCTCATGGTCCCTCCTTGTCCCTCATTGCCCCTCATTGTCCCTCCTTGTTCCTCCTTTTCCCTCATGGTCCCTCCTGGTCCCTCCTTGTCTCTCCTTGACCCTTCTTCCTACTTGCCCCTCATTGCCAATCCTTGTCACTCCTTTCCCCTCATTGCTTTTCATTGTCCCTCCTTTTCCCTCCTTGTCCCTCCTTTCCTTGCTTTTCCCTCCTTGTCCCTCCTTTTGTTTCCTTTCCTTGCTTTTCCCTCCTTGTCCCTCCTTGTCCTTCCTTGTCCCTCCTTGTCCTTCCTTGTCCCTCCTTTCCTTGCTTTTCCCTCCTTGTCTTTCATTGTCCCTACTTGTCCCTCCTTGTCCCTCCTTATCCCTGCTTGTCCCTCCTGGTCCCTCCTGGTCCCTCCTTGCTCCTCCTTGTCCCTCCTTTTCCGTCGTTTTCCCTCCTTGTCCCTCCTTGTCACTTCTTGACCCTCCTTGTCCCTCTTTGTCCCTCCTTGACCCTCCTTGTCCCTCCTGGACCGTTCTTATCCATCCTTGTCCCTCATTGCCCCTAATTGTCCCTCCTGGTCCCTCCTTGCTCTTCATTGCCCCTTCTTTTCCCTCCTTGCCCCTCCTTGTTCCTCCTTGTCACTCCCTTCCCTCCTGGTCCCTCCTTGTCCCTCCTGGTCCCTCCTGGTCCCTGATTGGCCCTCCTTGTCCCTTCTTATCCCTCATTGCCCCTCCTCGTCACTCCTTTTACCTCCTTGTCCCTCCTTGGCCCTCCTTGCCCCTCCTTGTCCCACCTTGTCCCTCCTTGTCCCTCCTTGTCACTCCTTGCCCCTCATTGTCCCTCCTTGTCCCTCCTGGTCCGTACTTGTCCCTCATTTTCCCTGCTTGTCCCTCCTTGTCCCTCATTACCCTCCTTTATCCTCCTTTTCCCTCCTTGTCCCTCCTTGCCCCTCCTAGTTCCTGCTCGTACCTCCTTTTCCCTCCTTGCCCCTCCTTGACCCACCTAGTCCCTCCTAGTCCCCGCTCATCCCTCCTTGTTCCTCCTGGTCCGTACTTGTCCCTCCTTGTGCCTCCTTGTCCCTCATTGTCCGTCATGGTCCCTCCATGTCCCTTCTTGTTTTTCCTTGTCACTCCTTTTCCCTCCTTGTGTCTCCTTGTCCCTCCTTGATCCTCATTGTACCTGCTTGGCCCTCCATGTCCCCCCTCGTCACTCCTTTCTCTCCTTGTCCCTCCTTGACCCTCATTGACCCTCCTTGACCCTCCTTGTCCCTCCTGGTCCCTCCTTGTCTCTCCTTGTCCTCCTTAACCCTTCTTGTCCCTCATTGCCCCTCCTTGTCACTCCTTTTACCTCCTTGTCCCTCCTTGTCCCTCATTGCCCCTCATTGTCCCCCCTCTTCCCTCCTTGGCCATCCTTGTTCCTCATTTTTCCTGCTTGTCCCTCCTTGTCCCTCATTGCCCCTCCTTTATCCTCCTTTTCCATCCTTGTCACTCCTTGTCCCTCCTTGCCCCTCCTAGTACCTGCTCGTACCTCCTTTTCCCTTCTTGCCCCTCCTTGACCCTCCTAGTCCCACCTAGTCCCCGCTCATCCCTCCTTGTCGCTCCTGGTCCGTACTTGTCCCTCCTTGTGCCTCCTTGTCCCTCATTCTCCGTCCTGGTCCCTCATTGCCCCTCATTGTCCCTCCTTGTTCCTCCTTGTCGCTCCTTTCCCTCCTGGTCCCTCCTTATCCCACCATGTCACTCCTTGTATCTCCTTGTCTCTCCTTGCCCTTCCTTGTCCCTGCTTGGCCACCATTGTCCTTCCTTGTCCCTCCTTGACAATCATAGTCCCTCCTTGTCCCTTCTTGTCTGTCCATGCCCCTCCTTGCTCCTCCTTGCCCCCTCTTTTCCCTCCTTGTCCCTCCTTGTTCCTCCTTTCCCTCCTGGACCCTCCTTGCCCCTCCCTGTCCCTCCTTTTCCTTCCTTGTCCCTATTCGTCCCTCCTTGATCCTGCTTGTCCCTTCTTGTCCCTGCTTGTCCTTCCTTGTCCCTATTCGTCCCTCCTTGATCCTGCTTGTACCTTCTTGTCCCTCATTGCCCCTCCATGTCCCTCCTTGTCCCGTCTTGTAACTTCTTGTCCCGCCTTGTCCCTGTTTGTCCCTCCTTGATCCTGCTTGTCCCTACTTGTCCCTCCTTGTCGCTTATTGCCCCTCATTGTCCCTTCTTGACCCTCCTTGTCCTTCCTTGTCCCTGTTTGTCCCTCCTTGATCCTGCTTGTCCCTCCTTGTACCTTCTTGTCCCTACTTGTCCCTCCTTGACCCTCCTGGTCCCTCCTTTCTCCTACTTGCCCCTCATTGGCCCTCCTTGTCACTCCTTTTCCCTCATTGTCCCTCCTGGTCCGTACTTGTCCCTCCTTGTCCCTTATTGCCCCTCATTGTCCCTCCTTGGCCCTCCTTGTCTCTTCATGTCCCTGCTTGACCCTCCTTGTCCCTCCTTGTCCATCCTTGTCCCTATTTGTCCCTCCTTGTCACTCCTTGACCATCCTTGTCCCTCCTTGTCCCTCCTTGTCACTCCTGGTCCGTACTTATCCCTCCTTGTCCCTCCTTGCCTCTCTTTGTCCCTCATTGCCCCTAATTGTCCCTTCTGTCCCTCGTTATCCCTCCTTGTCCCTCCTGGTCCGTACTTTTCCCTCCTTGTCCCTTATTGTCCCTCATTGTCCCTCCTTGTTCCTCCTTGGCCCTCCTTTTCCCTCCATGTCCCTTCATGTCCCTGCTTGTCCGTCCTTGTCCCTCCCTGTCCCTCCCTGTCCCTCCTTGTCCTTCCTTGTCCCTATTTGGCCCTCCTTGATCCTGCTTGTCCCTCATTGCCCCTCCATGCCCATCCTTATCCCTCCTTGTCCCGCCTTGTCCCTGTTTGTCCCTCCTTGATCCTGCTTGTCCCTACTTGTCCCTCCTTGTCCCTCATTGTCCTTCCTTGACCCTCCTTGTCCTTCCTTGTCCCTGTTTGTCCCTACTTGATCCTGCTTGTCCCTCCTTGTCCCTTCTTGTCCCTCCTTGTCCCTCCTTGTCCCTCCTTGACCCTCCTTTTCCCTCATTGCCCTTCATTGTCCCTTCTTGTTCCTCCTTTTCCCTCCTTGTCTTTCCTTGTCAATCCTTTTCCCTCCTTTCCTTGCTTTTCTCTCCTTGTCCCTCCTTGTCTTTCATTGTCCCTTCTTGTCACTCCTTGTCCCTCCTTATCCCTGCTTGTCCCTCCTGGTCCCTCCTAGTCCCTCCTTGTCCGTCGTTGTTCGTCGTTGTCCCTCCTTGTCCCTCCTTGTCACTTCTTGACCCTCCTTGTCCCTCCTTGACCCTCCTTGTCCCTCCTGGACCGTTCTTATCCCCCCTTGTCCCTCATTGCCCCTAATTGTCCCTCCTGGTCCCTCCTTGCTCTTCATTGCCCCTTCTTTTCCCTCCTTGCCCCTCCTTGTTCCTCCTTGTCAATCTCTTCCCTCCTTGTCCCTCATTGTCTCTCCTTGTTCCTCCTTTCCCTCCTTTTCGCTCATGGTCCCTCCTTGTCCCTCATTGCCCCTCATTGTCCCCCCTTGTTCCTCCTTTCCCTCCTTTTCCCTCCTGGTCCCTCCTTGTCTCTCCTTGACGCTTCTTCCTACTTGCCCCTCATTGCCTATCCTTGTCACTCCTTTCCCCTCATTGCTTTTCATTGTCCCTCCATGTTCCTCCTTTTCCCTCCTTGTCTTTCCTTGTCCCTTCTTTTCGTTGCTTTTCCCTCCTTGTCCCTCCTTGTCCTTCATTGTCCCTCCTTTCCTTGCTTTTCCCTCCTTGTCCCTCCTTGTCTTTCATTGTCCCTACTTGTCCCTCCTTATCCCTGCATGTCCCTCCTGGTCCCTCCAAGTCACTCCTTGTCTCTCCTTGCTCCTCCTTGTCCCTCCTTTTCCGTCGTTGTCCCTCCTTGTCACTTCTTGACCCTACTTGTCCCTCTTTGTCCCTCCTTGACCCTCCTTGTCCCTCCTGGACCGTTCTTATCCCTCCTTGTCCCTCATTGCCCCTAATTGTCCCTCCTGGTCCATCCTTGCTCTTCATTGCCCCTCCATGCCCTCATTGTCCCACCTTGTTCCTCCTTGTCACTCACTTCCCTCCAGGTCCCTCCTTGTCCCTCCTGGTCCCTCCTGGTACCTTCTTGTCCCTCCTTGTCCCTCCTTGTCCCTCCTTGACCCTCCTTGTTCCTCCTTGCCCCTCCTTTTCCCTCCTTGTCCCTGCTTGTCCCTCCTTGTCCCTCCTTATCCCTGCATGTCCCTCCTGGTCCCTCCTAGTCTATCCTTGTCTCTGCTTGCTCCTCCTTGTCCTTCCTTTTCCGTCGCTGTCCCTCCTTGTCACTTCTTGACCCTCCTTGTCCCTCCTTGACCCTCCTTGACCCTCCTGGACCGTTCTTATCCCTCCTTGTCCCCCATTGCCCCTAATTGTCCCTCCTGGTCCCTCCTTGCTCTTCATTGCCCCTCCTTGCCCCTCATTGTCTCACCTTGTTCCTCCTTGTCACTCACTTCCCTCCAGGTCCCTCCTTGTCCCTCCTGGTCCCTCCTGGTACCTTCTTGTCCCTCCTCGTCCCTCCTTGTTCCTCCTTGCCCCTCCTTTTCCCTCCTTGTCCCTTCTTGACCCCCCTAGTCCCTGCTCGTCCCTCCTTGTCACTCATTGTCACTCCTTGACACTCCTTGTCCCTCCTTGTTTCTCCTTGTCACACCTTGTCACTCCTTTTCCCTCTTTGCCTCCTTGCCCCTCCTTTTCCCTCCTTGTCCATCCTTGTTCCTCCTTGCCCCTCCTTTTCCCTCCTTGTCCCTTCTTGACCCCCCTAGTGCCTGCTCGTCCCTCCTTGTCCCTCCTGGTTTCTCCTTGTCACTCCTTTTCCCTCCTTTCCCCTCCTTGTCTCACCATGCACCTCCTGGTCACTCCTTGCTCCTCCTTGCCCCTTCTTTTCCCTCCTTGTCCCTCCTTGATCCTGCTTGTTCCTCCTTGTCTCTTCTTGTCCCTCCGTGACACTCCTTGTCCCTCCTGGTCCGTACTTGTCCCTCCCTGTCCCTCCTTGTCCCTCCTGGTCCGTACTTATCCCTCCTTGTCCCTCCTTGTCACTCATTGCCCCTAATTGTCCCTCCTGGTCCCTCCTTGCTCTTCATTGCCCCTTCTTTTCCCTCCTTGTCCCTCGTTATCCCTCCTTGTCCCTCCTTGCTCCTTCTTGTCCCTCCTTGTCCGTCGTTGTTCCTCCTTGTAACTCCTTGTCACTCCTTGTCCCTCCTGGACCGTTCTTATCCCTCCTTGTCCCTCATTGCCCCTAATTGTCCCTCCTGGTCCCTCCTTGCCCTTCATTTCCCTCCTTGCCCCTCCTTGTTCCTCCTTGTCACTCCCTTTCCTCCTTGTCCCTCATTGACCCTACTTTTCCCTCATGGTCCCTCCTTGTCCCTCATTGCCCCTCATTGTCCCTCCTTGTTCCTCCTTTTCCCTCATGGTCCCTCCTGGTCCCTCCTTGTCTCTCCTTGACCCTTCTTCCTACTTGCCCCTCATTGCCAATCCTTGTCACTCCTTTCCCCTCATTGCTTTTCATTGTCCCTGCTTGTTCCTCCTTTTCCCTCCTTGTCCCTCCTTTTCCCTCCTTTCCTTGCTTTTCCCTCCTTGTCCCTCCATGTCCTTCCTTGTCCCTCCTTGTCCTTCCTTGTCCCTCCTTTCCTTGCTTTTCCCTCCTTGCCCCTCCTTGTCTTTCATTGTCCCTACTTGTCCCTCCTTGTCCCTCCTTATCCCTGCTTGTCCCTCCTGGTCCCTCCTAGTCCCTCCTTGCACCTCCTTGTCCTCCTTAACCCTTCTTGTCCCTCATTGCCCCTCCTTGTCACTCCTTTTACCTCCTTTTCCCTCATTGCCCCTCATTGTCCCTCCTCTTCCCTCCTTGGCCATCCTTGTTCCTCATTTTCCCTGCTTGTCCCTCCTTGTCCCTCCTTGTCCCTCCTTGTCACTCCTTGCCCCTCATTGTCCCTCCTTGTCCCTCCTGGTCCGTACTTGTCCCTCATTTTCCCTGCTTGTCCCTCCTTGTCCCTCATTACCCTCCTTTATCCTCCTTTTCCCTCCTTGTCCCTCCTTGCCCCTCCTAGTTCCTGCTCGTACCTCCTTTTCCCTCCTTGCCCCTCCTTGACCCACCTAGTCCCTCCTAGTCCCCGCTCATCCCTCCTTGTTCCTCCTGGTCCGTACTTGTCCCTCCTTGTGCCTCCTTGTCCCTCATTGTCCGTCATGGTCCCTCCATGTCCCTTCTTGTTTTTCCTTGTCACTCCTTTTCCCTCCTTGTGTCTCCTTGTCCCTCCTTGATCCTCATTGTACCTGCTTGGCCCTCCATGTCCCCCCTCGTCACTCCTTTCTCTCCTTGTCCCTCCTTGACCCTCATTGACCCTCCTTGACCCTCCTTGTCCCTCCTGGTCCCTCCTTGTCTCTCCTTGTCCTCCTTAACCCTTCTTGTCCCTCATTGCCCCTCCTTGTCACTCCTTTTACCTCCTTGTCCCTCCTTGTCCCTCATTGCCCCTCATTGTCCCCCCTCTTCCCTCCTTGGCCATCCTTGTTCCTCATTTTTCCTGCTTGTCCCTCCTTGTCCCTCATTGCCCCTCCTTTATCCTCCTTTTCCATCCTTGTCACTCCTTGTCCCTCCTTGCCCCTCCTAGTACCTGCTCGTACCTCCTTTTCCCTTCTTGCCCCTCCTTGACCCTCCTAGTCCCACCTAGTCCCCGCTCATCCCTCCTTGTCGCTCCTGGTCCGTACTTGTCCCTCCTTGTGCCTCCTTGTCCCTCATTCTCCGTCCTGGTCCCTCATTGCCCCTCATTGTCCCTCCTTGTTCCTCCTTGTCGCTCCTTTCCCTCCTGGTCCCTCCTTATCCCACCATGTCACTCCTTGTATCTCCTTGTCTCTCCTTGCCCTTCCTTGTCCCTGCTTGGCCACCATTGTCCTTCCTTGTCCCTCCTTGACAATCATAGTCCCTCCTTGTCCCTTCTTGTCTGTCCGTGCCCCTCCTTGCTCCTCCTTGCCCCCTCTTTTCCCTCCTTGTCCCTCCTTGTTCCTCCTTTCCCTCCTGGACCCTCCTTGCCCCTCCCTGTCCCTCCTTTTCCTTCCTTGTCCCTATTCGTCCCTCCTTGATCCTGCTTGTCCCTTCTTGTCCCTGCTTGTCCTTCCTTGTCCCTATTCGTCCCTCCTTGATCCTGCTTGTACCTTCTTGTCCCTCATTGCCCCTCCATGTCCCTCCTTGTCCCGTCTTGTAACTTCTTGTCCCGCCTTGTCCCTGTTTGTCCCTCCTTGATCCTGCTTGTCCCTACTTGTCCCTCCTTGTCGCTTATTGCCCCTCATTGTCCCTTCTTGACCCTCCTTGTCCTTCCTTGTCCCTGTTTGTCCCTCCTTGATCCTGCTTGTCCCTCCTTGTACCTTCTTGTCCCTACTTGTCCCTCCTTGACCCTCCTGGTCCCTCCTTTCTCCTACTTGCCCCTCATTGGCCCTCCTTGTCACTCCTTTTCCCTCATTGTCCCTCCTGGTCCGTACTTGTCCCTCCTTGTCCCTTATTGCCCCTCATTGTCCCTCCTTGGCCCTCCTTGTCTCTTCATGTCCCTGCTTGACCCTCCTTGTCCCTCCTTGTCCATCCTTGTCCCTATTTGTCCCTCCTTGTCACTCCTTGACCATCCTTGTCCCTCCTTGTCCCTCCTTGTCACTCCTGGTCCGTACTTATCCCTCCTTGTCCCTCCTTGCCTCTCTTTGTCCCTCATTGCCCCTAATTGTCCCTTCTGTCCCTCGTTATCCCTCCTTGTCCCTCCTGGTCCGTACTTTTCCCTCCTTGTCCCTTATTGTCCCTCATTGTCCCTCCTTGTTCCTCCTTGGCCCTCCTTTTCCCTCCATGTCCCTTCATGTCCCTGCTTGTCCGTCCTTGTCCCTCCCTGTCCCTCCCTGTCCCTCCTTGTCCTTCCTTGTCCCTATTTGGCCCTCCTTGATCCTGCTTGTCCCTCATTGCCCCTCCATGCCCATCCTTATCCCTCCTTGTCCCGCCTTGTCCCTGTTTGTCCCTCCTTGATCCTGCTTGTCCCTACTTGTCCCTCCTTGTCCCTCATTGTCCTTCCTTGACCCTCCTTGTCCTTCCTTGTCCCTGTTTGTCCCTACTTGATCCTGCTTGTCCCTCCTTGTCCCTTCTTGTCCCTCCTTGTCCCTCCTTGTCCCTCCTTGACCCTCCTTTTCCCTCATTGCCCTTCATTGTCCCTTCTTGTTCCTCCTTTTCCCTCCTTGTCTTTCCTTGTCAATCCTTTTCCCTCCTTTCCTTGCTTTTCTCTCCTTGTCCCTCCTTGTCTTTCATTGTCCCTTCTTGTCACTCCTTGTCCCTCCTTATCCCTGCTTGTCCCTCCTGGTCCCTCCTAGTCCCTCCTTGTCCGTCGTTGTTCGTCGTTGTCCCTCCTTGTCCCTCCTTGTCACTTCTTGACCCTCCTTGTCCCTCCTTGACCCTCCTTGTCCCTCCTGGACCGTTCTTATCCCCCCTTGTCCCTCATTGCCCCTAATTGTCCCTCCTGGTCCCTCCTTGCTCTTCATTGCCCCTTCTTTTCCCTCCTTGCCCCTCCTTGTTCCTCCTTGTCAATCTCTTCCCTCCTTGTCCCTCATTGTCTCTCCTTGTTCCTCCTTTCCCTCCTTTTCGCTCATGGTCCCTCCTTGTCCCTCATTGCCCCTCATTGTCCCCCCTTGTTCCTCCTTTCCCTCCTTTTCCCTCCTGGTCCCTCCTTGTCTCTCCTTGACGCTTCTTCCTACTTGCCCCTCATTGCCTATCCTTGTCACTCCTTTCCCCTCATTGCTTTTCATTGTCCCTCCATGTTCCTCCTTTTCCCTCCTTGTCTTTCCTTGTCCCTTCTTTTCGTTGCTTTTCCCTCCTTGTCCCTCCTTGTCCTTCATTGTCCCTCCTTTCCTTGCTTTTCCCTCCTTGTCCCTCCTTGTCTTTCATTGTCCCTACTTGTCCCTCCTTATCCCTGCATGTCCCTCCTGGTCCCTCCAAGTCACTCCTTGTCTCTCCTTGCTCCTCCTTGTCCCTCCTTTTCCGTCGTTGTCCCTCCTTGTCACTTCTTGACCCTACTTGTCCCTCTTTGTCCCTCCTTGACCCTCCTTGTCCCTCCTGGACCGTTCTTATCCCTCCTTGTCCCTCATTGCCCCTAATTGTCCCTCCTGGTCCATCCTTGCTCTTCATTGCCCCTCCATGCCCTCATTGTCCCACCTTGTTCCTCCTTGTCACTCACTTCCCTCCAGGTCCCTCCTTGTCCCTCCTGGTCCCTCCTGGTACCTTCTTGTCCCTCCTTGTCCCTCCTTGTCCCTCCTTGACCCTCCTTGTTCCTCCTTGCCCCTCCTTTTCCCTCCTTGTCCCTGCTTGTCCCTCCTTGTCCCTCCTTATCCCTGCATGTCCCTCCTGGTCCCTCCTAGTCTATCCTTGTCTCTGCTTGCTCCTCCTTGTCCTTCCTTTTCCGTCGCTGTCCCTCCTTGTCACTTCTTGACCCTCCTTGTCCCTCCTTGACCCTCCTTGACCCTCCTGGACCGTTCTTATCCCTCCTTGTCCCCCATTGCCCCTAATTGTCCCTCCTGGTCCCTCCTTGCTCTTCATTGCCCCTCCTTGCCCCTCATTGTCTCACCTTGTTCCTCCTTGTCACTCACTTCCCTCCAGGTCCCTCCTTGTCCCTCCTGGTCCCTCCTGGTACCTTCTTGTCCCTCCTCGTCCCTCCTTGTTCCTCCTTGCCCCTCCTTTTCCCTCCTTGTCCCTTCTTGACCCCCCTAGTCCCTGCTCGTCCCTCCTTGTCACTCATTGTCACTCCTTGACACTCCTTGTCCCTCCTTGTTTCTCCTTGTCACACCTTGTCACTCCTTTTCCCTCTTTGCCTCCTTGCCCCTCCTTTTCCCTCCTTGTCCATCCTTGTTCCTCCTTGCCCCTCCTTTTCCCTCCTTGTCCCTTCTTGACCCCCCTAGTGCCTGCTCGTCCCTCCTTGTCCCTCCTGGTTTCTCCTTGTCACTCCTTTTCCCTCCTTTCCCCTCCTTGTCTCACCATGCACCTCCTGGTCACTCCTTGCTCCTCCTTGCCCCTTCTTTTCCCTCCTTGTCCCTCCTTGATCCTGCTTGTTCCTCCTTGTCTCTTCTTGTCCCTCCGTGACACTCCTTGTCCCTCCTGGTCCGTACTTGTCCCTCCCTGTCCCTCCTTGTCCCTCCTGGTCCGTACTTATCCCTCCTTGTCCCTCCTTGTCACTCATTGCCCCTAATTGTCCCTCCTGGTCCCTCCTTGCTCTTCATTGCCCCTTCTTTTCCCTCCTTGTCCCTCGTTATCCCTCCTTGTCCCTCCTTGCTCCTTCTTGTCCCTCCTTGTCCGTCGTTGTTCCTCCTTGTAACTCCTTGTCACTCCTTGTCCCTCCTGGACCGTTCTTATCCCTCCTTGTCCCTCATTGCCCCTAATTGTCCCTCCTGGTCCCTCCTTGCCCTTCATTTCCCTCCTTGCCCCTCCTTGTTCCTCCTTGTCACTCCCTTTCCTCCTTGTCCCTCATTGACCCTACTTTTCCCTCATGGTCCCTCCTTGTCCCTCATTGCCCCTCATTGTCCCTCCTTGTTCCTCCTTTTCCCTCATGGTCCCTCCTGGTCCCTCCTTGTCTCTCCTTGACCCTTCTTCCTACTTGCCCCTCATTGCCAATCCTTGTCACTCCTTTCCCCTCATTGCTTTTCATTGTCCCTGCTTGTTCCTCCTTTTCCCTCCTTGTCCCTCCTTTTCCCTCCTTTCCTTGCTTTTCCCTCCTTGTCCCTCCATGTCCTTCCTTGTCCCTCCTTGTCCTTCCTTGTCCCTCCTTTCCTTGCTTTTCCCTCCTTGCCCCTCCTTGTCTTTCATTGTCCCTACTTGTCCCTCCTTGTCCCTCCTTATCCCTGCTTGTCCCTCCTGGTCCCTCCTAGTCCCTCCTTGCACCTCCTTGTCCTCCTTAACCCTTCTTGTCCCTCATTGCCCCTCCTTGTCACTCCTTTTACCTCCTTTTCCCTCATTGCCCCTCATTGTCCCTCCTCTTCCCTCCTTGGCCATCCTTGTTCCTCATTTTCCCTGCTTGTCCCTCCTTGTCCCTCATTGCCCCTCCTTTATCCTCCTTTTCCCTCCTTGTCACTCCTTGTCCCTCCTTGCCCCTCCTAGTACCTGCTCGTACCTCCTTTTCCCTTCTTGCCCCTCCTAGTCCCACCTAGTCCCCGCTCATCCCTCCTTGTCCCTCCTGGTCCGTACTTGTCCCTCCTTGTGCCTCCTTGTCCCTCATTCTCCGTCCTGGTCCCTCATTGCCCCTCATTGTCCCTCCTTGTTCCTCCTTGTCGCTCCTTTCCCTCCTGGTCCCTCCTTATCCCTCCATGTCACTCCTTGTATCTCCTTGTCTCTCCTTGCCCTTCCTTGTCCCTGCTTGGCCACCATTGTCCTTCCTTGTCCCTCCTTGAAAATCATAGTTCTCCTTGTCCCTTCTTGTCTGTCCATGCCCCTCCTGGTCCCTCCTTGCTCCTCCTTGCCCCTTCTTTTCCCTCCTTGTCCCTCCTTGTTCCTCCTTGTCACTCCTTACCCTCCTGGACCCTCCTTGCCCCTCCCTGTCCCTCCTTTTCCTTCCTTGTCCCTATTCGTCCCTCCTTGATCCTGCTTGTCCCTTCTTGTCCCTGCTTGTCCTTCCTTGTCCCTATTCGTCCCTCCTTGATCCTGCTAGTACCTTCTTGTCCCTCATTGCCCCTCCATGTCCCTCCTTTTCCCTCCTTGTCCCTTCTTGTCCCGCCTTGTCCTGTTTGTCCCTCCTTGATCCTGCTTGTCCCTACTTGTCCCTCCTTGTCGCTTATTGCCCCTCATTGTCCCTTCTTGACCCTCCTTGTCCTTCCTTGTCCCTGTTTGTCCCTCCTTGATCCTGCTTGTCCCTCCTTGTACCTTCTTGTCCCTCCTTGTCCCTACTTTTCCCTCCTTGACCCTCCTGGTCCCTCCTTTCTCCTACTTGCCCCTCATTGGCCCTCCTTGTCACTCCTTTTCCCTCATTGCCCTTCATTGTCCCTTCTTTTCCCTCCTTGTCTTTCCTTGTCCCGCCTTGTCCCTGTTTGTCCCTCCTTGATCCTGCTTGTCCTTCCTTGTCTCTGTTTGTCCCTCCTTGATCCTGCTTGTCCCTCCTTGTACCTTCTTATCCCTGCTTGTCCCTCCTGGTCCCTCCTGGTCCCTCCTTGTCAATCGTTGCCCCTCGTTGTCCGCACTTATCCCTCCTTGTCCCTCCTTGTCTCTCCTTGTCCCTCATTGCCCCAAATTGTCCCTCCTGGTTCCTCCTTGCTCTTCATTGCCCCTTCTTTTCCCTCCTTGTCCCTCGTTATCCCTCCTGGTCCGAACTTGTCCCTCCTTGTCCCTTATTGCCCTCATTGTCTCTCCTTGTTCCTCCTTGTTCCTCCTTGATCCTGCTTGTCCCTCATTGCCCCACCATGCCCATCCTTATCCCTCCTTGTAACTCCTTGACCCTCATTGTCCCTCCTGGTCCGTACTTATCCCTCCTTGTCCCTCATTGCCCCTAATTGTCCCTCCTGGTCCCTCCTTGCTCTTCATTGCCCCTTCTTTTCCCTCCTTGTCCCTCGTTATCCATCCTTGTCCCTCCTGGTCCGTACTTGTCCCTCCTTGTCCCTTATTGCCCCTCATTGTCCCTCCTTGTTCCTCCTTGGCCCTCCTTGTCTCTTCATGTCCCTGCTTGACCCTCCTTGTCCCTCCTTGTCCATCCTTGACCATCCTTGTCCCTATTTGTCCCTCCTTGTCACTCCTTGACCCTCCTTGTCCCTCCTTGTCACTCCTGGTCCGTACTTATCCCTCCTTGTCCCTCCTTGCCTCTCTTTGTCCCTCATTGCCCCTAATTGTCCCTCCTGGTCCCTCCTTGCTCTTCATTCCCCTTCTTTTCCCTCCTTGTCCCTCGTTATCCCTCCTTGTCCCTCCTGGTCCGTACTTTTCCCTCCTTGTCCCTTATTGCCCCTCATTGTCCCTCCTTGTTCCTCCTTGGCCCTCCTTTTCCCTCCATGTCCCTTCATGTCCCTCCCTGTCCCTCCTTGTCCCTCCCTGTCCCTCCTTGTCCTTCCTTGTCCCTATTTGGCCCTCCTTGATCCTGCTTGTCCCTCATTGCCCCTCCATGCCCATCCTTATCCCTCCTTGTCCCGCCTTGTCCCTGTTTGTCCCTGTTTGTCCCTCCTTGATCCTGCTTGTCCCTCCTTGTCCCTCATTGTCCTTCCTTGACCCTCCTTGTCCTTCCTTGTCCCTGTTTGTCCCTACTTGATCCTGCTTGTCCCTCCTTGTCCCTTCTTGTCCCTCCTTGTCCCTACTTGTCCCTCCTTGTCCCTCCTTGACCCTCCTTGACCCTCCTTGACCCTCCTTTTCCCTCATTGCCCTTCATTGTCCCTTCTTGTTCCTCCTTTTCCCTCCTTGTCTTTCCTTGTCAATCCTTTTCCCTCCTTTCCTTGCTTTTCCCTCCTTGTCTCTCCTTGTCCCTCCTTTCCTTGCTTTTCTCTCCTTGTCCCTCCTTGTCTTTGATAGTCCCTTCTTGTCCCTCCTTTTCCCTCCTTATCCCTGCTTGTCCCTCCTGGTCCCTCCTAGTCCCTCCTTGTCCGTCGTTGTTCGTCGTTGTCCCTCCTTGTCCGTCGTTGTTCGTCGTTGTCCCTCCTTGTCCCTCCTTGTCACTTCTTGACCCTCCTTGTCCTTCCTTGACCCTCCTTGTCCCTCCTGGACCGTTCTTATCCCCCCTTGTCCCTCATTGCCCCTAATTGTCCCTCCTGGTCCCTCCTTGCTCTTCATTGCCCCTTCTTTTCCCTCCTTGCCCCTCCTTGCCCCTCCTTGTTCCTCCTTGTCACTCTCTTCCCTCCTTGTCCCTCATTGCCCCTCATTGTCCCTCATTGTCCCTCCTTGTTCCTCCTTTCCGTCCTTTTCGCTAATGGTCCCTCCTTGTCCCTCATTGCCCCTCATTGTCCCCCCTTGTTCCTCCTTTCCCTCCTGGTCCCTCCTTGTCTCTCCTTGACCCTTCTTCCTACTTGCCCCTCATTGCCTATCCTTGTCACTCCTTTCCCCTCATTGCTTTTCATTGTCCCTCCATGTTCCTCCTTTTCCCTCCTTGTCTTTCCTCGTCCCTTCTTTTCGTTGCTTTTCCCTCCTTGGCTCTCCTTGTCCTTCATTGTCCCTCCTTTCCTTGCTTTTCCCTCCTTGTCCCTCCTTGTCTTTCATTGTCCCTACTTGTCCCTCCTTATCCCTGCATGTCCCTCCTGGTCCCTCCTAGTCACTCCTTGCTCCTCCTTGTCCCTCCTTTTCCGTCGTTGTCCCTCCTTGTCACTTCTTGACCCTCCTTGTCCCTCTTTGTCCCTCCTTGACCCTCCTTGTCCCTCCTGGACCGTTCTTATCCCTCCTTGTCCCTCATTGCCCCTAATTGTCCCTCCTGGTCCATCCTTGCTCTTCATTGCCCCTCCTTGCCCCTCATTGTCCCACCTTGTTCCTCCTTGTCACTCACTTCCCTCCAGGTCCCTCCTTGTCCCTCCTGGTCCCTCCTGGTACCTTCTTGTCCCTCCTTGACCCTCCTTGTTCCTCCTTGCCCCTCCTTTTCCCTCCTTGTCCCTGCTTGTCCCTCCTTGTCCCTCCTTATCCCTGCATGTCCCTCCTGGTCCCTACTAGTCCATCCTTGTCTCTCCTTGCTCCTCCTTGTCCCTCCTGGACCGTTCTTATCCCTCCTTGTCCCTCATTGCCCCTAATTGTCCCTCCTGGTCCATCCTTGCTCTTCATTGCCCCTCCTTGCCCCTCATTGTCCCACCTTGTTCCTCCTTGTCACTCACTTCCCTCCAGGTCCCTCCTTGTCCCTCCTGGTACCTTCTTGTCCCTCCTTGTCCCTCCTTGACCCTCCTAGTTCCTCCTTGCCCCTCCTTTTCCCTCCTTGTCCCTGCTTGTCCCTCCTTGTCCCTCCTTATCCCTGCATGTCCCTCCTGGTCCCTACTAGTCCATCCTTGTCTCTCCTTGCTCCTCCTTGTCCCTCCTTTTCCGTCGTTGTCCCTCCTTGTCACTTCTTGACCCTCCTTGACCCTCCTTGTTCCTCCTTGCCCCTCCTTGCCCCTCCTTTTCCCTCCTTGTCCCTGCTTGTCCCTCCTTGTCCCTCCTTATCCCTGCATGTCCCTCCTGGTCCCTACTAGTCCATCCTTGTCTCTCCTTGCTCCTCCTTGTCCCTCCTTTTCCGTCGTTGTCCCTCCTTGTCACTTCTTGACCCTCCTTGTCCCTCTTTGTCCCTCCTTGACCCTCCTTGACCCTCCTTGTCCCTCCAGGTCCCTCCTGGTCCCTCCTGGTACCTTCTTGTCCCTCCTTGTCCCTCCTTGTCCCTCCTGGTCCCTCCATGTACCTTCTTGTCCCTCCTTGTCCCTCCTCGTCCCTCCTTGACCCTCCTTGTTCCTCCTTGCCCCTCCTTTTCCCTCCTTGTCCCTTCTTGACCCCCCTAGTCCCTGCTCGTCCCTCCTTGTCACTCATTGTCACTCCTTGACACTCCTTGTCCCTCCTTGTTTCTCCTTGTCACACCTTGTCACTCCTTTTCCCTCTTTGCCTCCTTGCCCCTCCATTTCCCTCCTTGTCCATCCTTGTTCCTCCTTGCCCCTCCTTGACCCTCCTAGTCCCTCCAAGTCCCCGCTCATCCCTCCTTGTCCCTCCTGGTCCGTACTTGTCCCTCCTTGTCCCTCATTGTCCGTCCTGGTCCCTCCTTGTCCCTCATTGCCCCTCATTGTCCCTCATTGTCCCTCCTTGTTGCTCCTTTCCCTCCTGGTCACTCCTTATCCCTCCATGTCACTCCTTGTATCTCCTTGTCTCTCCTTGCCCCTCCTTGTCCACCATTGTCCTTCCTTGTCCCTCCTTGACAATCCTAGTCCCTCCTTGTCCCTTCTTGTCTGTCCATGTCCCTCCTGGTCCCTCCTTGCTCCTCCTTGCCCCTTCTTTTCCCTCCTTGTCCCTCCTTGTTCCTCCTTGTCACTCCTTTCCCTCCTGGACCCTCCTTGTCCCTCCCTGTCCCTCCTTTTCCTTCCTTGACCCTATTCGTCCCTCCTTGAAGGGACAAGCACTTCTTGTCCCTGCTTGTCCTTCCTTTTCCCTATTCGTCCCTCCTTGATCCTGCTTGTCCCTTCTTGTCCCTCATTGCCCCACCATGTCCCTCCTTTTCCCTCCTTGTCCCGTCTTGCCCTTCTTGTCCCGCCTTGTCCCTGTTTGTCCCTCCTTGATCCTGCTTGTCCCTACTTGTCCCTGCTTGTCCCTTATTGTCCCTTCTTGACCCTCCTTGTCCTTCCTTGTCCCTGTTTGTCCCTCCTTGATCCTGCTTGTCCCTCCTTGTACCTTCTTGTCCCTACTTGTCCCTCATTGACCCTCCTGGTCCCTCCTTTCTCCTACTTGCCCCTCATTGGCCCTCCTTGTCACTCCTTTTCCCTCATTGCCCTTCATTGTCCCTCCTTTTCCCTCCTTGTCTTTCCTTGTCCCTCCTTGTCCCGCCTTGTCCCTGTTTGTCCCTCCTTGATCCTGCTTGTCCTTCCTTGTCTCTGTTTGTCCCTCCTTGATCCTGCTTGTCCCTCCTTGTCCCTTCTTGTCCCTCCTTGAATCTCCTTGACCCTCCTGGTACCTCCTTGCTCCTACTTGCCCTCATTGCCCCTCCTTGGCCCTCCTTGTCACTCCTTTTCCCTCATTGCCCTTCATTGTCCCTCCTTGTTCCACCTTTTCCCTCCTTGTCCCTACTTGTCCCTCCTTGTCCCTCCTTGACCCTCCTTGACCCTCCTTGACCCTCCTTTTCCCTCATTGCCCTTCATTGTCCCTTCTTGTTCCTCCTTTTCCCTCCTTGTCTTTCCTTGTCAATCCTTTTCCCTCCTTTCCTTGCTTTTCCCTCCTTGATCCTGCTTGTCCCTCATTGCCCCACCATGCCCATCCTTATCCCTCCTTGTAACTCCTTGACCCTCATTGTCCCTCCTGGTCCGTACTTATCCCTCCTTGTCCCTCATTGCCCCTAATTGTCCCTCCTGGTCCCTCCTTGCTCTTCATTGCCCCTTCTTTTCCCTCCTTGTCCCTCGTTATCCATCCTTGTCCCTCCTGGTCCGTACTTGTCCCTCCTTGTCCCTTATTGCCCCTCATTGTCCCTCCTTGTTCCTCCTTGGCCCTCCTTGTCTCTTCATGTCCCTGCTTGACCCTCCTTGACCCTCCTTGTCCATCCTTGACCATCCTTGTCCCTATTTGTCCCTCCTTGTCACTCCTTGACCCTCCTTGTCCCTCCTTGTCACTCCTGGTCCGTACTTATCCCTCCTTGTCCCTCCTTGCCTCTCTTTGTCCCTCATTGCCCCTAATTGTCCCTCCTGGTCCCTCCTTGCTCTTCATTCCCCTTCTTTTCCCTCCTTGTCCCTCGTTATCCCTCCTTGTCCCTCCTGGTCCGTACTTTTCCCTCCTTGTCCCTTATTGCACCTCATTGTCCCTCCTTGTTCCTCCTTGGCCCTCCTTTTCCCTCCATGTCCCTTCATGTCCCTCCCTGTCCCTCCTTGTCCCTCCCTGTCCCTCCTTGTCCTTCCTTGTCCCTATTTGGCCCTCCTTGATCCTGCTTGTCCCTCATTGCCCCTCCATGCCCATCCTTATCCCTCCTTGTCCCGCCTTGTCCCTGTTTGTCCCTGTTTGTCCCTCCTTGATCCTGCTTGTCCCTCCTTGTCCCTCATTGTCCTTCCTTGACCCTCCTTGTCCTTCCTTGTCCCTGTTTGTCCCTACTTGATCCTGCTTGTCCCTCCTTGTCCCTTCTTGTCCCTCCTTGTCCCTACTTGTCCCTCCTTGACCCTCCTTGACCCTCCTTGACCCTCCTTGACCCTCCTTTTCCCTCATTGCCCTTCATTGTCCCTTCTTGTTCCTCCTTTTCCCTCCTTGTCTTTCCTTGTCAATCCTTTTCCCTCCTTTCCTTGCTTTTCCCTCCTTGTCTCTCCTTGTCCCTCCTTTCCTTGCTTTTCTCTCCTTGTCCCTCCTTGTCTTTGATAGTCCCTTCTTGTCCCTCCTTTTCCCTCCTTATCCCTGCTTGTCCCTCCTGGTCCCTCCTAGTCCCTCCTTGTCCGTCGTTGTTCGTCGTTGTCCCTCCTTGTCCGTCGTTGTTCGTCGTTGTCCCTCCTTGTCCCTCCTTGTCACTTCTTGACCCTCCTTGTCCCTCCTGGACCGTTCTTATCCCCCCTTGTCCCTCATTGCCCCTAATTGTCCCTCCTGGTCCCTCCTTGCTCTTCATTGCCCCTTCTTTTCCCTCCTTGCCCCTCCTTGCCCCTCCTTGTTCCTCCTTGTCACTCTCTTCCCTCCTTGTCCCTCCTTGTCCTCATTGCCCCTCATTGTCCCTCATTGTCCCTCCTTGTTCCTCCTTTCCGTCCTTTTCGCTAATGGTCCCTCCTTGTCCCTCATTGCCCCTCATTGTCCCCCCTTGTTCCTCCTTTCCCTCCTGGTCCCTCCTTGTCTCTCCTTGACCCTTCTTCCTACTTGCCCCTCATTGCCTATCCTTGTCACTCCTTTCCCCTCATTGCTTTTCATTGTCCCTCCATGTTCCTCCTTTTCCCTCCTTGTCTTTCCTCGTCCCTTCTTTTCGTTGCTTTTCCCTCCTTGTCTCTCCTTGTCCTTCATTGTCCCTCCTTTCCTTGCTTTTCCCTCCTTGTCCCCCCTTGTCTTTCATTGTCCCTACTTGTCCCTCCTTATCCCTGCATGTCCCTCCTGGTCCCTCCTAGTCACTCCTTGCTCCTCCTTGTCCCTCCTTTTCCGTCGTTGTCCCTCCTTGTCACTTCTTGACCCTCCTTGTCCCTCTTTGTCCCTCCTTGACCCTCCTTGTCCCTCCTGGACCGTTCTTATCCCTCCTTGTCCCTCATTGCCCCTAATTGTCCCTCCTGGTCCATCCTTGCTCTTCATTGCCCCTCCTTGCCCCTCATTGTCCCACCTTGTTCCTCCTTGTCACTCACTTCCCTCCAGGTCCCTCCTTGTCCCTCCTGGTCCCTCCTGGTACCTTCTTGTCCCTCCTTGACCCTCCTTGTTCCTCCTTGCCCCTCCTTTTCCCTCCTTGTCCCTGCTTGTCCCTCCTTGTCCCTCCTTATCCCTGCATGTCCCTCCTGGTCCCTACTAGTCCATCCTTGTCTCTCCTTGCTCCTCCTTGTTCCTCCTTTTCCGTCTTTGTCCCTCCTTGTCACTTCTTGACCCTCCTTGTCCCTCTTTGTCCCTCCTTGACCCTCCTTGTCCCTCCTGGACCGTTCTTATCCCTCCTTGTCCCTCATTGCCCCTAATTGTCCCTCCTGGTCCATCCTTGCTCTTCATTGCCCCTCCTTGCCCCTCATTGTCCCACCTTGTTCCTCCTTGTCACTCACTTCCCTCCAGGTCCCTCCTTGTCCCTCCTGGTACCTTCTTGTCCCTCCTTGTCCCTCCTTGACCCTCCTAGTTCCTCCTTGCCCCTCCTTTTCCCTCCTTGTCCCTGCTTGTCCCTCCTTGTCCCTCCTTATCCCTGCATGTCCCTCCTGGTCCCTACTAGTCCATCCTTGTCTCTCCTTGCTCCTCCTTGTCCCTCCTTTTCCGTCGTTGTCCCTCCTTGTCACTTCTTGACCCTCCTTGACCCTCCTTGTTCCTCCTTGCCCCTCCTTGCCCCTCCTTGCCCCTCCTTTTCCCTCCTTGTCCCTGCTTGTCCCTCCTTGTCCCTCCTTATCCCTGCATGTCCCTCCTGGTCCCTACTAGTCCATCCTTGTCTCTCCTTGCTCCTCCTTGTCCCTCCTTTTCCGTCGTTGTCCCTCCTTGTCACTTCTTGACCCTCCTTGTCCCTCTTTGTCCCTCCTTGACCCTCCTTGTCCCTCCAGGTCCCTCCTGGTCCCTCCTGGTACCTTCTTGTCCCTCCTTGTCCCTCCTTGTCCCTCCTGGTCCCTCCTGGTACCTTCTTGTCCCTCCTTGTCCCTCCTCGTCCCTCCTTGACCCTCCTTGTTCCTCCTTGCCCCTCCTTTTCCCTCCTTGTCCCTTCTTGACCCCCCTAGTCCCTGCTCGTCCCTCCTTGTCACTCATTGTCACTCCTTGACACTCCTTGTCCCTCCTTGTTTCTCCTTGTCACACCTTGTCACTCCTTTTCCCTCTTTGCCTCCTTGCCCCTCCATTTCCCTCCTTGTCCATCCTTGTTCCTCCTTGCCCCTCCTTGACCCTCCTAGTCCCTCCAAGTCCCCGCTCATCCCTCCTTGTCCCTCCTGGTCCGTACTTGTCCCTCCTTGTCCCTCATTGTCCGTCCTGGTCCCTCCTTGTCCCTCATTGCCCCTCATTGTCCCTCATTGTCCCTCCTTGTTGCTCCTTTCCCTCCTGGTCACTCCTTATCCCTCCATGTCACTCCTTGTATCTCCTTGTCTCTCCTTGCCCCTCCTTGTCCACCATTGTCCTTCCTTGTCCCTCCTTGACAATCCTAGTCCCTCCTTGTCCCTTCTTGTCTGTCCATGTCCCTCCTGGTCCCTCCTTGCTCCTCCTTGCCCCTTCTTTTCCCTCCTTGTCCCTCCTTGTTCCTCCTTGTCACTCCTTTCCCTCCTGGACCCTCCTTGTCCCTCCCTGTCCCTCCTTTTCCTTCCTTGACCCTATTCGTCCCTCCTTGAAGGGACAAGCACTTCTTGTCCCTGCTTGTCCTTCCTTTTCCCTATTCGTCCCTCCTTGATCCTGCTTGTCCCTTCTTGTCCCTCATTGCCCCACCATGTCCCTCCTTTTCCCTCCTTGTCCCGTCTTGCCCTTCTTGTCCCGCCTTGTCCCTGTTTGTCCCTCCTTGATCCTGCTTGTCCCTACTTGTCCCTGCTTGTCCCTTATTGTCCCTTCTTGACCCTCCTTGTCCTTCCTTGTCCCTGTTTGTCCCTCCTTGATCCTGCTTGTCCCTCCTTGTACCTTCTTGTCCCTACTTGTCCCTCATTGACCCTCCTGGTCCCTCCTTTCTCCTACTTGCCCCTCATTGGCCCTCCTTGTCACTCCTTTTCCCTCATTGCCCTTCATTGTCCCTCCTTTTCCCTCCTTGTCTTTCCTTGTCCCTCCTTGTCCCGCCTTGTCCCTGTTTGTCCCTCCTTGATCCTGCTTGTCCTTCCTTGTCTCTGTTTGTCCCTCCTTGATCCTGCTTGTCCCTCCTTG
This sequence comes from Polietes domitor, assembly GCA_947397865.1. Taxonomy (NCBI): domain Eukaryota; kingdom Metazoa; phylum Arthropoda; class Insecta; order Diptera; family Muscidae; genus Polietes; species Polietes domitor. Next base: position 8,260,807 of record OX377623.1, read on the forward strand.
TCCCTTCTTGTCCCTCCTTGAATCTCCTTGACCCTCCTGGTACCTCCTTGCTCCTACTTGCCCTCATTGCCCCTCCTTGGCCCTCCTTGTCACTCCTTTTCCCTCATTGCCCTTCATTGTCCCTCCTTGTTCCACCTTTTCCCTCCTTGTCCGTCCTTGTCCCTCCTTGTCCCTCCTTGTCCCTCCTTGTCCCTCCTTGTCACTCCTTGCCCCTCATTGTCCCTCCTCTTCCCTCCTGGTCCGTACTTGTCCCTCCTTGGCCCTCCTTGTTCCTCATTTTCCCTTTTTGTCCCTCCTTGATCCTGCTTGTCCTTCCTTGTCTCAATTTGTCCCTCCTTGATCCTGCTTGTCCCTCCTTGTCCCTCCTTGAATCTCCTTGACCCTCCTGGTCCCTCCTTGCTCCTACTTGCCCTCATTGCCCCTCCTTGGCCCTCCTTGGCCCTCCTTGTCCCTTTTGTCCCTCCTTGTCTCTCCTTGTCCCTCCCTGACCCTCCTTGCCCCATCTTTTCTCTCCTTGTCCCTCATTATCCCTCCTTGTACCTCATGGTCCCTCCTTGTCCCTCCTTGTCCCTCCTTGTCCCTCCTTGTCTCTCCTTGTCCCTCCCTGACCCTCCTTGCCACATCTTTTCTCTCCTTGTCCCTCATTATCCCTCCTTGTACCTCATTGTCCCTCCTGGTCCGTACTTGTCCCTCCTTGTCCCTTCTTGACCCCCCTAGTCCCTGCTCGTCCCTCCTTGTCACTCCTTGACACTCCTTGTCCCTCCTTGTTTCTCCTTGTCACACCTTGTCACACCTTGTCACTCCTTTTCCCTCCTTTTCCCTCCTTCTCCCTCCTTTTCCCTCATTGCCTCCTTGCCCTCCTTTTCCCTCCTTTTCCCTCCTTGTTCCTCCTTGCCCCTCCTTTTCCCAGCTTGTCCCTTCTTGACCCGCCTAGTCCCTGCTCGTCCCTAATTGTCCCTCCTGGTTTCTCCTTGTCACACCTTGTCACTCTTTTTCCCTCCTTTCCCCTCCTTGTCTCTCCATGCCCCTCCTGGTCACTCCCTGCTCCTCCTTGCCCCTTCTTTTCCCTCCTTGTTCCTCCTTGTCACTCCTTTCCCTCCTTTACCCTCCTGGTCCCTCCTTGTCTCTCCTTGTCCCTCCGTGACACTCCTTGTCCCTCCCTGTCCCTCCTTGTCCTTCCTTGTCCGTATTTGTCCCTCCTTGATCCTGCTTGTCCCCCAGTGCCCCTTCATGTCCCTCATTGCCCCTCCATGTACCTCCTTATCCCTCCTGGTCCCGTCTTGTCCCTCCTTGTCCAGCCTTGTCCCTGTTTGTCCCTCCTTGATCCTGCTTGTCCCTAATTGTCCCTCCTTGTCCCGCCTTGACCCTCCTAGTCCTTCCTTGTCCCTGTTTGTCCCTCCTTGATCCTACTTGTCCCTTCTTGTCCCTACTTGTCGCTCCTTGACCCTCCTGGTCCCTCCTTGTCCCGTCTTGTCCCTCCTTGTCCGGCATTGTCCCTGTTTGTCCCTCCTAGTCCTTCCTTGTCCCTGTTTGTCCCTCCTTGATCCTGCTTGTCCCTCCTTGTCCCTTCTTGTCCCTACTTGTCGCTCCTTGACCCTCCTGGTCCCTCCTTGATCCTACTTGCCCCTCACTGCCCCTTCTTGGCCCTCCTTTTCACTCCTTTTCCCTCATTGCCCTTCATTGTCCCTCCTTGTGCCACCTTTTCCCTCCATGACTCTCCTTTTCCCTCCTTTCCCTGCTTATCCCACCTTGTCACTCCTTGTCTTTCCTTGTCCCTCATTTGTCCTCCTTTTCCCTCCTTGTCCCTCCCTGACCCTCCTTGCCCCATCTTTTCTCAACTTGTCCCTCATTATCCCTCCTGGTCCGTACTTGTCCCTGCTTGTCACTCCCTGCCCTCCTTGGCCATCCTTGTCTCTCCTTGTTCCTCCTTTCCCCTCCTGGTCCCTCCTTGTCTCTCCTTGTCCTCCTTGACCCTTCTTGTCCCTCATTGCCCCTCCTCGTCACTCCTTTTACCTCCTTGGCCCTCCTTGCCCCTCCTTGTCCCTCCTTGTCCGTCCTTGTCCCTCCTTGTCCCTCCTTGTCCCTCCTTGTCCCTCCTTGTCACTCCTTGCCCCTCATTGTCCCTCCTCTTCCCTCCTGGTCCGTACTTGTCCCTCCTTGGCCCTCCTTGTTCCTCATTTTCCCTGCTTGTCCCTCCTTGTCCCTCATTGCCCCTACTTTATCCTCCTTTTCCCTCCTTGTCACTCCTTGTCCCTCCTTGTCCCTCCTTGCCCCTCCTAGTACCTGCTCGTACCTCCTTTTCCCTCCTTGCCACTCCTTGACGCTCCTAGTCCCCGCTCATCCCTCCTTGTTCCTCCTGGTCCGTACTTGTCCCTCCTTGTCCCTCATTGGCCGTCCTGGTCCCTCCTTGTCCCTCCTTGTTATACCCTCCACCTCCAGGATGGGGGTATACTAACTTTGTCATTCCGTTTGTAACACCTTGAAATATCGACCTGCGACCCTATAAAGTATATATATTCTTGATCGTCATAAAATTCTAAGACGATCTAGCCATGTCCGTCCGTCCGTCCGTCCGTCCGTCCGTCCGTCCGTCCGTCTGTCCGTCTGTCCGTCTGTTGAAAGCACGCTAGCATCTAAACGAAAGGAGCTGGAACGTTCAAATTTTCCATAAATGCGTCTTATAGTAGTAGATCGGTTGGGATTGAAATGGGGTGAAATCGGCCCAAAGGGAAAAAATTTTCCCTCACAAGGACTAAAAATACCCATAATAATCCCTAATATTTTAGCGTATTTAAGCATGTTTTTTGAATATTTCTGTTTATATTTGCTTGATATTTGGTATGCGCATTCCCCTTATAGCAAAAACGTGCACCATAAAGTGATTCTTATTTGTAGAGGGTGAAATGGGGCAAAAAAGGGATAAAAACGGTACATATTAAACGACAACAGCTAGAAACACGAAATTCGGTGTGTACATTCCTCTAATTGAGTAGATACATAATATAAAAGTATTTTTTCCAAATTCGTACTTTTAGGGGGTAAAATAGGAATAGAGGGATAAAAATGGTACCAACCAAACGGCTGTACCTAGAATAATGAAATTCGGTGTATACATTCCTCTGATTGCATAGATAAGTAAAATACACGGATTTTTCAAAATTCGTACTTTTTGGGGTTAAAATGAAAAAAGGGGATAAAAATAGTACCAATCTAATGACCGCAGCTAGAGTCATGAAATTCGGAGTATACATTCCTCTGAGTGTGAAGACACGGAAAATAAACTGATTTTTCGAAATTCGTACTTTTTGGGGTTGAAATGAAAAAAGGGGATAAAAATAGTATCAATCAAATGACCGCAGCTAGAGTCATGAAATTCGGAGTATACATTCCTCTGACTGCGAAGACACGGAAAATAGACGAATTTTTCGAAATTAGTACTTTCAAGGGATACAATGGTACAGAGGGATAAAAATAGTACCAACTAAACGACTACAACTAGAATGATAAAATTCTAATTGCGTAGAAACGTCAAGGGGGTGAAAATGGTACCAACCAAATGGAATCATGGAATCGGTGTATACATTCCTCTGACTGCATAGACACGCAAAATAAAAAGTTTTTTTTCCAAATTCGTACTTTTTCTTTTACTGCAAAAATTGGTTGAATCATGAAGTTAGGTTATTTTGCACTATGTACGTCTGATAATGGATTTTCAAAATTTCTACTTTTGATAGAATGGAAATACAACCAACTGTAGCACCCACTATCTACCAATATTTATTTGTTTTGGTTTGGCTATATTAAAAAAATTATATTTTCCTGTAATATTACTGCACTTCTACGAAAACAGACAACCTCTGTGGAATGCAATCCATGGTGGAGGGTATAAAAAGTTCGGCCCGGCCGAACTTAACGCCGTTTTTACTTGTTTTTCCTTGTCACTCCTTTTCCCTGCTTTTCCCTCCGTGTCTCTCCTTGTCCCTCCCTGACCCTCCTTGCCCCATCTTTTCTCTCCTTGACACTCATTATCCCTCCTTGTACCTCATTGTCCCTCCTGGTCCGTACTTGTCCCTCCTTGGCCATCCTTGTCTCTCCTTGTTCCTCCTTTCCCTTCCTGGTCCCTCCTTGTCTCTCCTTGTCCTCCTTGACCCTTCTTGTCCCTCATTGCCCATCCTTTTACCTCCTTGTCCCTCCTTGTCCCTCCTTGTCCTCCTTGTCCCTCCTTGCCCCTCCTTGTCCCTCATTGCCCCTCATTGTCCCTCCTCTTCCCTCCTTGGCCCTCCTTGTTCCTCATTTTCCCTGCTTGTCCCTCCTTGTCCCTCATTGCCCCTCTTTTATCCTCCTTTTCCCTCCATGTCACTCCTTGTCCCTCCTTGCCCCTCCTAGTACCTGCTCGTACCTCCTTTTCCCTCCTTGGCCATCCTAGTCCCCGCTCATCCCTCCTTGTCCCTCCTGGTCCGTACTTGTCCCTCATTGTCCGTCCTGGTCCCTCCTTGTCCCTCATTGCCCCTCATTGTCCCTCCTTGTTCCTCCTTGTCGCTCCTTTCCCTCCTGGTCCCTCCTTATCACTCCATGTCACTCCTTGTCTCTCCTTGCCCCTCCTTGTCCCTGCTTGTCCACCATTGTCCTTCCTTGTCCCTCCTTGACAATCCTAGTCCCTCCTTGTCCCTTCTTGTCTGTCCATGCCCCTCCTGGTCCCTCATTGCCCCACCATGTCCCTCCTTTTCCCTCCTTGTCCCGTCTTGCCCTTCTTATGCCGCCTTGCCCCTGTTTGTCCCTCCTTGATCCTGCTTGTCCCTACTTGTCCCTGCTTGTCCCTTATTGCCCCTCATTGTCCCTTCTTGTCACTCCTTTTCCCTCCTTTTCCCTCCTTTTCCCTCCTTTACCCTCCTTGCCCCTCCTTGTCTCTCCTTGTCCCTCCTGGTCCCTCCTTGTCCCTCTTTGTCCGTCCTTGTCCCTACTTGTCCCTCCTTGACCCTCCTGGTCCCTCCTTTCTCCTACTTGCCCCTCATTGGCCCTCCTTGTCACTCATTTTCCCTCATTGCCCTTCATTGTCCCTCCTTTTCCCTCCTTGTCTTTCCTTGTCCCGCCTTGTCCCGGTTTGTCCCTCCTTGATCCTGCTTGTCCTTCCTTGTCTCTGCTTGTCCCTCCTTGATCCTGCTTGTCCCTCCTTGTCCCTTCTTGTCCCTCCTTGAATCTACTTGACCCTCCTGGTCCCTCCTTGCTCCTACTTGCCCTCATTGCTCCTCCTTGGCCCTCCTTGTTACTCCTTTTCCCTCATTGCCCTTCATTGTCCCTCCTTGTTCCACCTTTTCCTTCCTTTCCCTCCTTGTCCCTCCTTTTCCCTCCTTTCCCTGCTTTTCCCTCATTGTCCCTCCTTGTCTTTCCTTGTCCCTCCTTGTCCCTCCTTGTCCCTCCTTATCCCTGCTTGTCCCTCCTGGTCCCTCCTTGTCCCTCGTTGTCCGTACTTATCCCTCCTTGTCCCTCCTTGTCTCTCCTTGTCCCTCATTGCCCCTAATTGTCCCTCCTGGTCCCTCCTTGCTCTTCATTATCCCTTCTTTTCCCTCCTTGTCCCTCGTTATCCCTCCTTGTCCCTCCTGGTCCGAACTTGTCCCTCCTTGTCCCTTATTGCCCCTCATTGTCCCTCCTTGTTCCTCCTTGTTCCTCCTTGGCCCTCCATTTCCCTCTTTGTCCCTTCATTTCCCTCCTTGTCCCTCCTTGCCCGTCCTTGTCCCTACTTGTCCCTCCCTGTCCCTCCTTGTCCCTATTTGTCCCTCCTTGATCCTGCTTGTCCCTCATTGCCCCTCCATGCCCATCCTTATCCCGCCTTTTCCCTCCTTGTCCCTGTTTGTCCCTCCTTGATCCTGCTTGTCCCTACTTGTCCCTCATTGTCCTTCCTTGCCCTCCTTGTCCTTCCTTGTCCCTGTTTGTCCCTACTTGATCCTGCTTGTCCCTCCTTGTCCCTTCTTGTCCCTCCTTGTCCCTACTTGTCCCTCCTTGTCACTCCTTGACCCTCCTTGAACCTCCTGGTCCCTCCTTGCTCCTACTTGCCCCTCATTGCCCCTCCTTGTCACTCCTTTTCCCTCATTGCCCCTCATTGTCCCTTCTTGTTCCTCCTTTTCCCTCCTTGTCTTTCCTTGTCACTCCTTTTCCCTCCTTTCCTTGCTTTTCCCTCCTTGTTTTTCCTTGTCCCTCCTTTCCTTGCTTTTCCCTCCTTGTCTTTCATTGTCCCTACTTGTCCCTTCTTGTCCCTCCTTATCCCTGCTTGTCCGTCCTAGTCCCTCCTTGTCCCTCCTTGTCCCTCCTTGCTCCTTCTTGTCCCTCCTTGTCCGTCGTTGTCCCTCCTTGTCCCTCCTTGACCCTCCTTGTCCCTCCTGGACCGTTCTTATCCCTCCTTGCCCCTAATTGTCCCTCCTGGTCCCACCTTGCTCTTCATTGCCCCTTCATTTCCCTCCTTGCCCCTCCTTGTTCCTCCTTGTCACTCCCTTTCCTCCTTGTCCCTCATTGCCCCTCATTGTCCCTCCTTGTTCCTCCTTTCCCTCCTTTTCCCTCATGGTCCCTCCTTGTCCCTCCTTGGCCCTCCTTGTCCCTCCTTGTCCCTCCTTGCCCCTCCTTGTCCCTCATTGTCCCTCCTCTTCCCTCCTTGGCCCTCCTTGTTCCTCATTTTCCCTGCTTGTCCCTCATTGCCCCTCTTTTATCCTCCTTTTCCCTCCTTGTCACTCCTTGTCCCTCCTTGCCCCTCCTAGTACCTGCTCGTACCTCCTTTTCCCTCATTGTCCGTCCTGGTCCCTCCTTGTCCCTCATTGCCCCTCATTGTCCCTCCTTGTTCCTCCTTGTCGCTCCTTTCCCTCCTGGTCCCTCCTTATCACTCCATGTCACTCCTTGTATCTCCTTGTCTCTCCTTGCCCCTCCTTGTCCCTGCTTGTCCACCATTGTCCCTCCTTGACAATCCTAGTCCCTCCTTGTCCCTTCTTGTCTATCCATGCCCCTCCTGGTCCCTCATTGCCCCACCATGTCCCTCCTTTTCCCTCCTTGTCCCGTCTTGCCCTTCTTGTGCCGCCTTGCCCCTGTTTGTCCCTCCTTGATCCTGCTTGTCCCTACTTGTCCCTCATTGTCCCTTCTTGTCACTCCTTTTCCCTCCTTTTCCCTCCTTTTCCCTCCTTTTCCCTCCTTTACCCTTCTTGCCCCTCCTTGTCTCTCCTTGTCCCTCCTGGTCCCTCCTTGTCCCTCTTTGTCCGTCCTTGTCCCTCCTTGTCCCTCCTTGACCCTCCTGGTCCCTCCTTTCTCCTACTTGCCCCTCATTGGCCCTCCTTGTCCATATTTGTCCCTCCTTGATCCTGCTTGTCCCTCATTGCCCCTCCATGCCCATCCTTATCCCTCCTTCTCACTCCTTGACCCTCCTTGTCCCTCCTTGTCCCTCCTGGTCCGTACTTATCCCTCCTTGTCCCTCCTTGTCTCTCCTTGTCCCTCATTGCCCCTAATTGTCCCTCCTGGTCCCTCCTTGCTCTTCATTGCCCCTTCTTTTCCCTCCTTGTCCCTCGTTATCCCTCCTTGTCCCTCCTGGTCCGTGCTTGTCCCTTCTTGTCCCTTATTGCCCCTCATTGTCCCTCCTTGTTCCTCCTTGGCCCTCCTTTTCCCTCCTTGTCCCTTCATGTCCCTGCTTGTCCCTCCTTGCCCGTCCTTGTCCCTACTTGCCCCTCCCTGTCCCTCCTTGTCCTTCCTTGTCACTCCTTGACCCTCCTTGTCCCTCCTGGTCCGTACTTATCCCTCCTTGTCTCTCTTTGTCCCTCATTGCCCCTAATTGTCCCTCCTGGTCCCTCCTTGCTCTTCATTGCCCCTTCTTTTCCCTCCTTGTCCCTCGTTATCCCTCCTTGTCCCTCCTGGTCCGTACCAGTCCCTCCTTGTCCCTTATTGCCCCTCATTGTCCCTCCTTGTTCCTCCTGGGCCCTCCTTCTCCCTCCTTGTGCCTTCATGTCCCTACTTGTCGCTCCTTGCCCGTCCTTGTCCCTCCCTGTCCCTCCTTGTCCTTCCTTGTCCCTATTTGGCCCTCCTTGATCCTGCTTGTCCCTCATTGCCCCTCCATGCCCATCCTTATCCCGCCTTGTCCCTGTTTGTCCCTCCTTGATCCTGCTTGTCCCTCCTTGTCCCTTCTTGTCCCTCCTTGTCACTACTTGTCCCTCCTTGTCACTCCTTGACCCTCCTTGACCCTCCTTGACCCTCCTGGTCCCTCCTTGCTCCTACTTGCCCCTCATTGCCCCTCCTGGTCACTCCTTTTCCCTCATTGCCCCTCATTGTCCCTTCTTGTTCCTCCTTTTCCCTCCTTGTCTTTCCTTGTCACTCCTTTTCCCTCCTTGTTTTTCCTTGTCCCTCCTTTCCTTGCTTTTCCCTCCTTGTCTTTCATTGTCCCTACTTGTCCCTCCTTATCCCTGCTTGTCCCTCCTAGTCCCTCCTTGTCCCTCCTTGCTCCTTCTTGTCCCTCCTTGTCCGTCGTTGTCCCTCCTTGTCACTCCTTGACCCTCCTTGACCCTCCTTGTCCCTCCTTGACCCTCCTTGTCCCTCCTGGACCGTTCTTATCCCTCCTTGTCCCTCATTGCCCCTAATTGTCCCTCCTGGTCCCTCCTTGCTCTTCATTGCCCCTTCATTTCCCTCCTTGCCACTCCTTGTTCCTCCTTGTCACTCCCTTTCCTCCTTGTCCCTCATTGCCCCTCATTGTCCCTCCTTGTTCCTCCTTTCCCTCCTTTTCCCTCATGGTCCCTCCTTGTCCCTCATTGCCCCTCATTGTCCCTCCTTGTTCCTCCTTTTCCCTCATGGTCCCTCCTTGTCTCTCCTTGACCCTTCTTCCTACTTGCCCCTCATTGCCAATCCTTGTCACTCCTTTCCCCTCATTGCTTTTCCTTGTCCCTCCTTTTCCCTCCTTGTCCCTCCTTTTCCCTCCTTTCCTTGCTTTTCCCTCCTTGTCCCTCCTTGTCCTTCCTTGTCCCTCCTTGTCCTTCCTTGTCCCTCCTTTCCTTGCTTTTCCCTCCTTGTCCCTCCTTGTCTTTCATTGTCCCTACTTGTCCCTCCTTGTCCCTCCTTGTCCCTCCTTATCCCTGCTTGTCCCTCCTGGTCCCTCCTAGTCCCTCCTTGCTCTTCCTTGTCCCTCCTTTTCCGTCGTTTTCCCTCCTTGTCCCTCCTTGTCACTTCTTGACCCTCCTTGACCCTCCTTGTCCCTCTTTGTCCCTCCTTGACCCTCCTTGTCCCTCCTGGACCGTTCTTATCCCTCCTTGTCCCTCATTGCCCCTAATTGTCCCTCCTTGCTCTTCATTGCCCCTTCTTTTCCCTCCTTGTCACTCCCTTCCCTCCTGGTCCCTCCTGGTCCCTCCTTGATCCTGCTTGTCCCTCCTTGTACCTTCTTGTCCCTACTTGTCCCTCCTTGACCCTCCTGGTCCCTCCTTTCTCCTACTTGCCCCTCATTGGCCCTCCTTGTCACTCCTTTTCCCTCATTGCCCTTCATTGTCCGTCCTTTTCACTCCTTGTCTTTCCTTGTCCCGCCTTGTCCCTGTTTGTCCCCCCTTGATCCTGCTTGTCCTTCCTTGTCTCTGTTTGTCCCTCCTTGATCCTGCTTGTCCCTCCTTGTCCCTTCTTGTCCCTCCTTGAATCTCCTTGACCCTCCTGGTCCCTCCTTGTCTCTTCATGTCCCTGCTTGACCCTCCTTGTCCCTCCTTGTCCATCCTTGTCCCTATTTGTCCCTCCTTGTCACTCCTTGACCCTCATTGTCCCTCCTGGTCCGTACTTATCCCTCCTTGTCTCTCCTTGTCCCTCATTGCCCCTAATTGTCCCTCCTGATCCCTCCTTGCTCTTCATTGCCCCTTCTTGTCCCTCCTTGTCCCTCGTTATCCCTCCTTGTCCCTCCTAGTCCGTACTTTTCCCTCCTTGTCCCTTATTGCCCCTCATTGTCCCTCCTTGTTCCTCCTTGGCCCTCCTTTTCCCTCCATGTCCCTTCATGTCCCTGCTTGTCCGTCCTTGTCCCTCCCTGTCCCTCCCTGTCCCTCCTTGTCCTTCCTTGTCCTATTTGGCCCTCCTTGATCCTGCTTGTCCCTCATTGCCCCTCCATGCCCATCCTTATCCCGCCTTGTCCCTGTTTGTCCCTGTTTGTCCCTGTTTGTCCCTCCTTGATCCTGCTTGTCCCTACTTGTCCCTCCTTGTCCCTCATTGTCCTTCCTTGACCCTCCTTGTCCTTCCTTGTCCCTGTTTGTCCCTACTTGATCCTGCTTGTCCCTCCTTGTCCCTTCTTGTCCCTCCTTGTCCCTACTTGTCCCTCCTTGTCCCTCCTTGACCCTCCTTGACCCTCCTTGACCCTCCTTGACCCTCCTTGACCCTCCTTTTCCCTCATTGCCCTTCATTGTCCCTTCTTGTTCCTCCTTTTCCCTCCTTGTCTTTCCTTGTTAATCCTTTTCCCTCCTTTCCTTGCTTTTCCCTCCTTGTCTCTCCTTGTCCCTCCTTTCCTTGCTTTTCTCTCCTTGTCCCTCCTTGTCTTTCATTGTCCCTTCTTGTCCCTCCTTGTCCCTCCTTGTCCCTGCTTGACCCTCCTGGTCCCTCCTAGTCCCTCCTTGTCCGTCGTTGTTCGTCGTTGTCCCTCCTTGTCCGTCGTTGTTCGTCGTTGTCCCTCCTTGTCACTTCTTGACCCTCCTTGTCCCTCCTTGACCCTCCTTGTCCCTCCTGGACCGTTCTTATCCCTCCTTGTCCCTCCTGGACCGTTCTTATCCCCCCTTGTCCCTCATTGCCCCTAATTGTCCCTCCTGGTCCCTCCTTGCTCTTCATTGCCCCTTCTTTTCCCTCCTTGCCCCTCCTTGTTCCTCCTTGTCACTCTCTTCCCTCCTTGTCCCTCATTGCCCCTCATTTTCCCTCCTTGTTCCTCCTTTCCCTCCTTTTCGCTCATGGTCCCTCCTTGTCCCTCATTGCCCCTCATTGTCCCCCCTTGTTCCTCCTTTCCCTCCTTTTCCCTCCTGGTCCCTCCTTGTCTCTCCTTGACCCTTCTTCCTACTTGCCCCTCATTGCCTATCCTTGTCACTCCTTTCCCCTCATTGCTTTTCATTGTCCCTCCATGTTCCTCCTTTTCCCTCCTTGTCTTTCCTTGTCCCTTCTTTTCGTTGCTTTTCCCTCCTTGTCCCTCCTTGTCCTTCATTGTCCCTCCTTTCCTTGCTTTTCCCTCCTTGTCCCTCCTTGTCTTTCATTGTCCCTACTTGTCCCTCCTTATCCCTGCATGTCCTCCTAGTCACTCCTTGTCTCTCCTTGCTCCTCCTTGTCCCTCCTTTTCCGTCGTTGTCCCTCCTTGTCACTTCTTGACCCTACTTGTCCCTCTTTGTCCCTCCTTGACCCTCCTTGTCCCTCCTGGACCGTCCTTATCCCTCCTTGTCCCTCATTGCCCCTAATTGTCCCTCCTGGTCCATCCTTGCTCTTCATTGCCCCTCCTTGCACCTCCTGGCCCTCATTGTCCCACCTTGTTCCTCCTTGTCACTCACTTCCCTCCAGGTCCCTCCTTGTCCCTCCTGGTCCCTCCTGGTACCTTCTTGTCCCTCCTTGTCCCTCCTTGTCCCTCCTTGTCCCTCCTTGACCCTCCTTGTTCCTCCTTGCCCCTCCTTTTCCCTCCTTGTCCCTCCTTGTCCCTCCTTATCCCTGCATGTCCCTCCTGGTCCCTCCTAGTCCATCCTAGTCCATCCTTGTCTCTCCTTGCTCCTCCTTGTCCCTCCTTTTCCGTCGTTGTCCCTCCTTGTCACTTCTTGACCCTCCTTGTCCCTCTTTGTCCCTCCTTGACCCTCCTGGACCGTTCTTATCCCTCCTTGTCCCCCATTGCCCCTAATTGTCCCTCCTGGTCCCTCCTTGCTCTTCATTGCCCCTCCTTGCCCCTCATTGTCTCACCTTGTTCCTCCTTGTCACTCACTTCCCTCCAGGTTCCTCCTTGTCCCAACTTGTCTCTCCTGGTACCTTCTTGTACCTCCTTGTCCCTCCTCGTCCCTCCTTAACCCTCCTTGTTCCTCCTTGCCCCTCCTTTTCCCTCCTTGTCCCTTCTTGACCCCCCTAGTCCCTGCTCGTCCCTCATTGTCACTCCTTGACACTCCTTGTCCCTCCTTGTTTCTCCTTGTCACACCTTGTCACTCCTTTTCCCTCTTTGCCTCCTTGCCCCTCCTTTTCCCTCCTTGTCCATCCTTGTTCCTCCTTGCCCCTCCTTTTCCCTCCTTGTCCCTTCTTGACCCCCCTAGTGCCTGCTCGTCCCTCCTTGTCCCTCCTGGTTTCTCCTTGTCACTCCTTTTCCCTCCTTTCCCCTCCTTGTCTCACCATGCACCTCCTGGTCACTCCTTGCTCCTCCTTGCCCCTTCTTTTCCCTCCTTGTCCCTCCTTGATCCTGCTTGTCCCTCCTTGTCTCTTCTTGTCCCTCCGTGACACTCATTGTCCCTCTCTTTGTCCCTCCTTGACCCTCCTGGACCGTTCTTATCCCTCCTTGTCCCCCATTGCCCCTAATTGTCCCTCCTGGTCCCTCCTTGCTCTTCATTGCCCCTCCTTGCCCCTCATTGTCTCACCTTGTTCCTCCTTGTCACTCACTTCCCTCCAGGTTCCTCCTTGTCCCTACTTGTCCCTCCTGGTACCTTCTTGTCCCTCCTTGTCCCTCCTCGTCCCTCCTTAACCCTCCTTGTTCCTCCTTGCCCCTCCTTTTCCCTCCTTGTCCCTTCTTGACCCCCCTAGTCCCTGCTCGTCCCTCATTGTCACTCCTTGACACTCCTTGTCCCTCCTTGTTTCTCCTTGTCACACCTTGTCACTCCTTTTCCCTCTTTGCCTCCTTGCCCCTCCTTTTCCCTCCTTGTCCATCCTTGTTCCTCCTTGCCCCTCCTTTTCCCTCCTTGTCCCTTCTTGACCCCCCTAGTGCCTGCTCGTCCCTCCTTGTCCCTCCTGGTTTCTCCTTGTCACTCCTTTTCCCTCCTTTCCCCTCCTTGTCTCACCATGCACCTCCTGGTCACTCCTTGCTCCTCCTTGCCCCTTCTTTTCCCTCCTTGTCCCTCCTTGATCCTGCTTGTCCCTCCTTGTCTCTTCTTGTCCCTCCGTGACACTCATTGTCCCTCCTGGTCCGTACTTGTCCCTCCTTGTCCCTCCTGGTCCGTACTTATCCCTCCTTGTCCCTCCTTGTCTCTCCTTGTCCCACATTGCCCCTCCTGGTCCCTCCTTGCTCTTCATTGCCCCTTCTTTTCCCTCCTTGTCCCTCGTTATCCCTCCTTGTACTTCCTGGTCCGTACTTGTCCCTCCTTGTCCCTTATTGCCCCTCATTGTCCCTCCTTGTTCCTCCTTGGCCCTCCTTTTCCCTCCTTGTCCCTTCATGTCCCTGCTTGTCCCTCCTTGCCCGTCCTTGTCCCTCCCTGTCCCTCCTTGTCCTTCCTTGTCCCTCCTTGACCCTCCTGGTCCGTACTTATCCCTCCTTGTCTCTATTTGTCCCTCATTGCCCCTAATTGTCCCTCCTGGTCCCTCCTTGCTCTTCATTGCCCCTTATTTTCCCTCCTTGTCCCTCGTTATCCCTCCTTGTCCCTCCTTGCTCCTTCTTGTCCCTCCTTGTCCGTCGTTGTCCCTCCTTGTCCCTCCTTGTCACTCCTTGACCCTCCTTGTCCCTCCTGGACCGTTCTTATCCCTCCTTGTCCCTCATTGCCCCTAATTGTCCCTCCTGGTCCCTCCTTGCTCTTCATTGCCCCTTCATTTCCCTCCTTGCCCCTCCTTGTTCCTACTTGTCACTCCCTTTCCTCCTTGTCCCTCATTGCCCCTCATTGTCCCTCCTTGTTCCTCCTTTCCCTCCTTTTCCCTCATGGTCCCGCCTTGTCCCTCATTGCCCCTCATTGTCCCTCCTTGTTCCTCCTTTTCCCTCATGGTCCCTCCTGGTCCCTCCTTGTCTCTCCTTGACCTTTCTTCCTACTTGCCCCTCATTGCCAATCCTTGTCACTCCTTTCCCCTCATTGCTTTTCATTGTCCCTCATTGTTCCTCCTTTTCCCTCCTTGTCCCTCCTTTTCCCTCCTTTCCTTGCTTTTCCCTCCTTGTCCCTCCTTGTCCTTCCTTGTCCCTCCTTGTCCTTCCTTGTCCCTCCTTTCCTTGCTTTTCCCTCCTTGTCTTTCATTGTCCCTACTTGTCCCTCCTTGTCCCTCCTTATACCTGCTTGTCCCTCCTGGTCCCTCCTGGTCCCTCCTAGTCCCTCCTTGTCCCTCCTTTTCCGTCGTTTTCCCTCCTTGTCCCTCCTTGTCACTTCTTGACCCTCCTTGTCCCTCTTTGTCCCTCCTTGACCCTCCTTGTCCCTCCTGGACCGTTCTTATCCCTCCTTGTCCCTCATTGCCCCTAATTGTCCCTCCTGGTCCCTCCTTGCTCTTCATTGCCCCTTCTTTTCCCTCCTTGCCCCTCCTTGTTCCTCCTTGTCACTCCCTTCCCTCCTGGTCCCTCCTTGTCCCTCCTGGTCCCTGATTGGCCCTCCTTGTCCCTTCTTGTCCCTCATTGCCCCTCCTCGTCACTCCTTTTACCTCCTTGGCCCTCCTTGCCCCTCCTTGTCCCTCCTTGTCACTCCATGCCCCTCATTGTCCCTCCTCTTCCCTCCTTGTCCCTCCTGGTTCGTACTTGTCCCTCATTTTCCCTGCTTGTCCCTCCTTGTCCCTCATTACCCTCCTTTATCCTCCTTTTCCCTCCTTGTCCCTCCTTGCCCCTCCTAGTACCTGCTCGTACCTCCTTTTCCCTCCTTGCCCCTCCTTGACCCACCTAGTCCCTCCTAGTCCCCGCTCATCCCTCCTTGTTCCTCCTGGTCCGTACTTGTCCCTCCTTGTGCCTCCTTGTCCCTCATTGTCCGTCATGGTCCCTCCATGTCCCTCCTTGTTTTTCCTTGTCACTCCTTTTCCCTGCTTTTCACTCCTTGTGTCTCCTTGTCCCTCCTTGATCCTCATTGTACCTGCTTGGCCCTCCATGTCCCCCCTCGTCACTCCTTTCTCTCCTTGTCCTCCTTGACCCTCATTGACCCTCCTTGACCCTCCTTGTCCCTCCTGGTCCCTCCTTGTCTCTCCTTGTCCTCCTTAACCCTTCTTGTCCTTCATTGCCCCTCCTTGTCACTCCTTTTACCTCCTTGTCCCTCCTTGTCCCTCATTGCCCCTCCTCTTCCCTCCTTGGCCATCCTTGTTACTCATTTTCCCTGCTTGTCCCTCCTTGTCCCTCATTGCCCCTCCTTTATCCTCCTTTTCCCTCCTTGTCCCTCCTTGCCCCTCCTAGTACCTGCTCGTACCTCCTTTTCCCTTCTTGCCCCTCCTTGACCCTCCTAGTCCCACCTAGTCCCCGCTCATCCCTCCTTGTCCCTCCTGGTCCGTACTTGTCCCTCCTTGTCCCTCATTCTCCGTCCTGGTCCCTCATTGCCCCTCATTGTCCCTCCTTGTTCCTCCTTGTCGCTCCTTTCCCTCCTGGTCCCTCCTTATCACTCCATGTCACTCCTTGTCTCTCCTTGCCCTTCCTTGTCCCTGCTTGGCCACCATTGTCCTTCCTTGTCCCTCCTTGACAATCATAGTCCCTCCTTGTCCCTTCTTGTCTGTCCATGCCCCTCCTGGTCCCTCCTTGCTCCTCCTTGCCCCTTCTTTTCCCTCCTTGTCCCTCCTTGTTCCTCCTTGTCACTCCTGGACCCTCCTTGCCCCTCCCTGTCCCTCCTTTTCCTTCCTTGTCCCTATTCGTCCCTCCTTGATCCTGCTTGTCCCTTCTTGTCCCTGCTTGTCCTTCCTTGTCCCTATTCGTCCCTCCTTGATCCTGCTTGTACCTTCTTGTCCCTCATTGCCCCTCCATGTCCCTCCTTTTCCCTCCTTGTCCCGTCTTGTCCCGCCTTGTCCCTGTTTGTCCCTCCTTGATCCTGCTTGTCCCTACTTGTCCCTCCTTGTCGCTTATTGCCCCTCATTGTCCCTTCTTGACCCTCCTTGTCCTTCCTTGTCCCTGTTTGTCCCTCCTTGATCCTGCTTGTCCCTCCTTGATCCTGCTTGTCCCTCCTTGTACCTTCTTGTCCCTCCTTGTCCCTACTTGTCCCTCCTTGACCCTCCTGGTCCCTCCTTTCTCCTTCTTGCCCCTCATTGGACCTCCTTGTCACTCCTTTTCCCTCATTGCCCTTCATTGTCCCTCCTTTTCCCTCCTTGTCTTTCCTTGTCCCGCCTTGTCCCTGTTTGTCCCTCCTTGATCCTGCTTGTCCTTCCTTGTCTCTGTTTGTCCCTCCTTGATCCTGCTTGTCCCTCCTTGTCCCTTCTTGTCCCTCCTTGAATCTCCTTGACCCTCCTGGTCCCTCCTTGCTCCTACTTGCCCTCATTGCCCTCCTTGTCGCTCCTTTCCCTCCTGGTCCCTCCTTATCACTCCATGTCACTACTTGTATCTCCTTGTC
This sequence comes from Polietes domitor, assembly GCA_947397865.1. Classification (NCBI taxonomy): domain Eukaryota; kingdom Metazoa; phylum Arthropoda; class Insecta; order Diptera; family Muscidae; genus Polietes; species Polietes domitor. Next base: position 8,277,201 of record OX377623.1, read on the forward strand.
TCTCCTTGCCCTTCCTTGTCCCTGCTTGGCCACCATTGTCCTTCCTTGTCCCTCCTTGACAATCATAGTCCCTCCTTGTCCCTTCTTGTCTGTCCATGCCCCTCCTGGTCCCTCCTTGCTCCTCCTTGCCCCTTCTTTTCCCTCCTTGTCCCTCCTTGTTCCTCCATGTCACTCCTGGACCCTCCTTGCCCCTCCCTGTCCCTCCTTTTCCTTCCTTGTCCCTATTCGTCCCTCCTTGATCCTGCTTGTACCTTCTTGTCCCTCATTGCCCCTCCATGTCCCTCCTTTTCCCTCCTTGTACCTTCTTGTCCCTCCTTGTCCCTACTTGTCCCTCCTTGACCCTCCTGGTCCCTCCTTTCTCCTACTTGCCCCTCATTGGCCCTCCTTGTCACTCCTTTTCCCTCATTGCCCTTCATTGTCCCTCCTTTCCCTGCTTTTCCCTCATTGTCCCTCCTTGTCTTTCCTTGTCCCTCCTTGTCCCTGCTTGTACCTCCTTGTCCCTCCTTATCCCTGCTTGTCCCTCCTTGTCTCTCCTTGTCCCTCATTGCCCCTAATTGTCCCTCCTGGTCCCTCCTTGCTCTTCATTGCCCCTTCTTTTCCCTCCTTGTCCCTCGTTATCCCTCCTTGTCCCTTATTGCCCCTCATTGTCTCTCCTTGTTCCTCCTTGTTCCTCCTTGATCCTGCTTGTCCCTCATTGCCCCACCATGCCCATCCTTATCCCTCCTTGTCACTCCTTGACCCTCATTGTCCCTCCTTGTCCCTCCTGGTCCGTACTTATCCCTCCTTGTCTCTCCTTGTCCCTCATTGCCCCTAATTGTCCCTCCTGGTCCCTCCTTGCTCTTCATTGCCCCTTCTTTTCCCTCCTTGTCCCTCGTTATCCATCCTTGTCCCTCCTGGTCCGTACTTGTCCCTCCTTGTCCCTTATTGCCCCTCATTGTCCCTCCTTGTTCCTCCTTGTTCCTCCTTGTCCCTATTTGTCCCTCCTTGTCACTCCTTGACCCTCCTTGTCCCTCCTTGTCACTCCTGGTCCGTACTTATCCCTCCTTGTTCCTCCTTGCCTCTTTTTGTCCCTCATTGCCCCTAATTGTCCCTCCTGGTCCCTCCTTGCTCTTCATTCCCCTTCTTTTCCCTCCTTGTCCCTCGTTATCCCTCCTTGTCCCTCCTGGTCCGTACTTTTCCCTCCTTGTCCCTTATTGCCCCTCATTGTCCCTCCTTGGCCCTCCTTTTCCCTCCATGTCCCTTCATGTCCCTGCTTGTCCGTCCTTGTCCCTCCCTGTCCCTCCTTGTCCTTCCTTGTCCCTATTTGGCCCTCCTTGATCCTGCTTGTCCCTCATTGCCCCTCCATGCCCATCCTTATCCCTCCTTGTCCCTGTTTGTCCCTGTTTGTCCCTCCTTGATCCTGCTTGTCCCTCCTTGTCCCTCCTTGTCCCTCATTGTCCTTCCTTGACCCTCCTTGTCCCTGTTTGTCCCTACTTGATCCTGCTTGTCCCTCCTTGTCCCTTCTTGTCCCTCCTTGTCCCTACTTGTCCCTCCTTGTCCCTCCTTGACCCTCCTTTTCCCTCATTGCCCTTCATTGTCCCTCCTTTCCTTGCTTTTCCCTCCTTGTCTTTCATTGTCCCTACTTGTCCCTCCTTATCCCTGCATGTCCCTCCTGGTCCCTCCTAGTCCGTACTTATCCCTCCTTGTTCCTCCTTGCCTCTCTTTGTCCCTCATTGCCCCTAATTGTCCCTCCTGGTCCCTCCTTGCTCTTCATTCCCCTTCTTTTCCCTCCTTGTCCCTCGTTATCCCTCCTGGTCCGTACTTTTCCCTCCTTGTCCCTTATTGCCCCTCATTGTCCCTCCTTGGCCCTCCTTTTCCCTCCATGTCCCTTCATGTCCCTGCTTGTCCGTCCTTGTCCCTCCCTGTCCCTCCTTGTCCTTCCTTGTCCCTATTTGGCCCTCCTTGATCCTGCTTGTCCCTCATTGCCCCTCCATGCCCATCCTTATCCCTCCTTGTCCCTGTTTGTCCCTGTTTGTCCCTCCTTGATCCTGCTTGTCCCTCCTTGTCCCTCCTTGTCCCTCATTGTCCTTCCTTGACCCTCCTTGTCCTTCCTTGTCCCTGTTTGTCCCTACTTGATCCAGCTTGTCCTTCGTTGTTCGTCGTTGTCCCTCCTTGTCCCTCCTTGTCACTTCTTGACCCCCCTTGTCCCTGCTTGACCCTCCTTGTCCCTCCTGGACCGTTCTTATCGCCCCTTGTCCCTCATTGCCCCTAATTGTCCCTCCTGGTCCCTCCTTGCTCTTCATTGCCCCTTCTTTTCCCTCCTTTTCCCTCCTTGTTCCTCCTTGTCACTCTCTTCCCTCCTTGTCCCTCCTTGTTCCTCCTTTCCCTTCTTTTCGCTCATGGTCCCTCCTTGTCCTCATTGCCCTCATTGTCCCCCCTTGTTCCTCCTTTCCCTCCTGGTCCCTCCTTGTCTCTCCTTGACCCTTCTTCCTACTTGCCCCTCATTGCCTATCCTTGTCACTCCTTCCCCTCATTGCTTTCATTGTCCCTCCATGTTCCTCCTTTTCCCTCCTTGTCTTTCCTTGTCCCTTCTTTTCGATGCTTTTCCCTCCTTGTCCTTCATTGTCCCTCCTTTCCTTGCTTTTCCCTCCTTGTCTTTCATTGTCCCTACTTGTCCCTCCTTATCCCTGCATGTCCCTCCTGGTCCCTCCTAGTCACTCCTTGTCTCTCCTTGCTCCTCCTTGTCCCTCCTTGTCCCTCCTTTTCCGTCGTTGTCCCTCCTTGTCACTTCTTGACCCTCCTTGTCCCTCTTTGTCCCTCCTTGACCCTCCTTGTCCCTCCTGGACCGTTCTTATCCCTCCTTGTCCCTCATTGCCCCTAATTGTCCCTCCTGGTCCATCCTTGCTCTTCATTGCCCCTCCTTGCCCCTCATTGTCCCACCTTGTCACTCACTTCCCTCCAGGTCCCTCCTTGTCCCTCCTGGTCCCTCCTGGTACCTTCTTGTCCCTCCTTGTCCCTCCTTGACCCTCCTTGTTCCTCCTTGCCCCTCCTTTTCCCTCCTTGTCCCTGCTTGTCCCTCCTTATCCCTGCATGTCCCTCCTGGTCCCTCCTAGTCCATCCTTGTCTCTCCTTGCTCCTCCTTGTCCCTCCTTTTCCGTCGTTGTCCCTCCTTGTCACTTCTTGACCCTCCTTGTCCCTCTTTGTCCCTCCTTGACCCTCCTTGTCCCTCCTGGACCGTTCTTATCCCTCCTTGTCCCCCATTGCCCCTAGTTGTCCCTGCTGGTCCCTCCTTGCTCTTCATTGCCCCTCATTGTCACACCTTGTTCCTCCTTGTCACTCACTTCCCTCCAGGTCCCTCCTTGTCCCTCCTGGTCCCTCCTGGTACCTTCTTGTCCCTCCTCGTCCCTCCTTGACCCTCCTTGTTCCTCCTTGCCCCTCCTTTTCCCTCCTTGTCCCTTCTTGACCCCCCTAGTCCCTGCTCGTCCCTCCTTGTCACTCCTTGACACTCCTTGTCCCTCCTTGTTTCTCCTTGTCACACCTTGTCACTCCTTTTCCCTCTTTGCCTCCTTGCCCCTCCATTTCCCTCCTTGTCCATCCTTGTTCCTCCTTGCCCCTCCTTTTCCCTCCTTGTCCCTTCTTGACCCCCCTAGTGCCTGCTCGTCCCTCCTTGTCCCTCCTGGTTTCTCCTTGTCACTCCTTTTCCCTCCTTTCCCCTCCTTGTCTCACCATGCACCTCCTGGTCACTCCTTGCTCCTCCTTTCCCCTTCTTTTCCCTCCTTGTCCCTCCTTGATCCTGCTTGTCCCTCCTTGTCTCTTCTTGTCCCTCCGTGACACTCCTTGTCCCTCCTGGTCCGTACTTGTCCTTCCTTGTCCCTATTTGTCCCTCCTTGATCCTGCTTGTCCCCCAGTGCCCCTTCATGTCCCTCATTGCCCCTCCATGTACCCCTTATCCCTCCTTGTCCTGCCATGTCCTGTTTGTCCCTCCTTGATCCTGCTTGTCCTAATTGTCCTTCCTTGTCCCGCCTTGACCCTCCTAGTCCTTCCTTGTCCCTGTTTGTCCCTCCTTGATCCTGCTTGTCCCTCCTTGTCCCTTCTTGTCCCTACTTGTCCCTACTTGACCCTCCTGGTCCCTGCTTGATCCTACTTGCCCCTCACTGCCCCTTCTTGGCCCTCCTTGTCACTCCTTTTCCCTCATTGCCCTTCATTGTCCCTCCTTGTTCCACCTTTTCCCTCCATGACTCTCCTTTTCCCTCCTTTCCCTGCTTATCCCTCCTTGTCTTTCCTTGTCCCTGCTTATCCCTGCTTGTCCCTCCTTATCCCTCGTTGTCTCTCCTTGTCCCTCCTTCTCCCTCCTTGACCCTCCTTGACCCTCCTTGTCCCTCCTTGTCCCTCCTTGTCCCTCATTGTCCCTCATTGTCCCTCCTTGTCCCTCCTTGTCTCTCCTTGACCCTCCTGGTCCTTACTTATCCCTCCTTGTCTCTCCTTGTCCCTCCTGGTCCCTCCTTGATCCTACTTGCCCCTCCTTGTCACTCCTTGTCGTCCTGGTCCCTCCTTGATCCTACTTGCCCCTCACTGCCCCTTCTTGGCCCTCCTTGTCACTCCTTTTCCCTCATTGCCCTTCATTGTCCCTCCTTGTTCCACCTTTTCCCTCCTTTCCCTCCTTGACCCTCCTTTTCCCTCCTTTAACTGCTTTTCCCTCCTTGTCTTTCCTTGTCCCTGCTTGTCCCTGCTTGTCCCTCCTTGTCCCCCGTTGTCCCTCGTTGTCTCTCCTTGTCCCTCCTTGTCCCTCCTTGACCCTCCTTGACCCTCCTTGTCCCTCCTTGACCCTCCTGGTCCGTACTTATCCCTCCTGGTCCCTCCTTGATCCTACTTGCCCCTCACTGCCCCTTCTTGGCCCTCCTTGTCACTCCTTTTCCCTCATAGCCCTTCATTGTCCCTCCTTGTTCCACCTTTTCCCTCCTTTCCCTTCTTGTCCCTGCTTTTCCCTCCTTGTCCCACCTTGTCTTTCTTTGTCCCTCCTTGTCCCTGCTTATCCCTGCTTGTCCCTCCTTGTCCCTCGTTGTTTCTCCTTGTCCCTCCTTGTCCCTCCTTGTCTCTCCTTGTCCCTCCTTTTCTCTTATTGCCTCCTTGCCCCTCCTGGTCCGTACTTGTCCCTCCTTGTCCTTTATTGCCCCTCATTGTCCCTCCTTGTTCCTCCTTTCCCTTCATGTCCCTGCTTGTCCCTCCTTGCCCGTCCTTGTCCCTTCTTATCCCTCCTTGTCGCACCTTGTCCCTCATTGCCCCTCAATGTCCGTCCTTGTCCCGCATTGTCCCTCCTTTACCCTCCTTGTCACTCATTGTCCCTCCTTGAACCTGCTTGTCCCTACTTGTCTCTCCTTGCCCCTCTTTGTCCTTCCTTGGGCCTGTTTGTCACTCCTTGATCCTGCTTCTCCCTTCTTGTCCCTTCCTGTCCCACCTAGTCCCTCGTTGACCCTCCTTGACCCTCCTGGTCCCTCCTTGCTCTTACTTGCCCCTCCTTTTCCCGCCTTGTCCCTCATTGCCCTTCCTTGGCCATCCTTGTCACTCCTTTTGTCTCATTGCCCCTCATTGTCCCTCCTTGTTCCTCCTTTCCCCTCTTTTTCCCTCCTTGTCCCTCGTTGTCTTTCCTTTTCCCTCCTTGTCCCTCGTTGTCTTTCCTTGTCCGTCCTTGTCTCTGCTTGTCCCTCCTTATCCCTGCTTGTCCCTCCTTATCCCTCCTTGTCCCTCCTTGTCACTCCTTGTCCCTCCTGGTCCGTACTTGTCCCTCCTTGTTCCTCATTGCCCTCCGTGTCCCACATTGTCCCTCATTGCCCCTCCTTGTTCCTCCTTGTCACTCCTTTCCCTCCTTTTCCCTCCTGGCCCCTCCTTGCTCCTCCTTGCCCCTTCTTTTCCCTCCTTGGCCCTCCTTATCCCTCCTTGTCCCTCCTTTTCCCTCCTTGCCCCTCATTGTCCCTCCTTGTTCTTTCTTGTCACTCCCTTCCCTCCTGGTCCCTCCTTGTCCCTCCTGGTCCCTCCTTTACCCTCCTGGTCCCTCCTTTTCTCTCCTTGTCCCTCCTTGTCTCTCCTTGTCCCTCCGTGACACTCCTTGTCCGTATTTATCCCTCCTTGATCCTGCTTGTCCCTGCTTGTCCCCCAGTGCCCCTCCATGTGCCTCCTTATCCCTCCTGGTCCCTCCTTACCCCGCCTTGTCCCTCCTTATACCTGTTTGTCCCTCCTTGATCCTGCTTGTCCCTAATTGTCCCTCCTTTTCCCGCCTTGACCCTCCTAGTCCTTCCTTGTCCCTCCTTGATCCTGCTTGTCCCTTCTTGTCCCTACTTGTCGCTCCTTGACCCTCCTGGTCCCTCCTTGTCCCGTCTTGTCCCTCCTTGTCCCGCCTTGTCCCTGTTTGTCCCTCCTTGCTCCTGCTTGTCCCTAATTGTCACTCCTTTTCCCTCCTAGTCCTTCCTTGTCCCTGTTTGTCCCTCTTTGATCCTGCTTGTCCCTCCTTGTCCCTCCTTGTCCCTTCTTGTCCCTACTTGTCGCTCCTTGACCCACCTGGTCCCTCCTTGATCCTACATGCCCCTCACTGCCCCTTCTTGGCCCTCGTAGAAGGAGTGACAAGGAGGAACAAGAAGGGACAAGGAGTGAAAAGGAGCTGCAAGGAGAGACAAGGAGGGACAAGGATGGAAAAGGATGGAAAAGGGAGTGACAAGGAGAGACAAGGAGGTAGAATGAGGGTCCAGAAGGGACAAGGACGGACAAGGAGGGACCAGGAGGTACAAGGCGGGACAAGGACGGACAATGAGGGAAAAGGAGGAAAAGGAGGGGCAATGAGGGAAAGCAGGGATAATGAGGGACAAGTGGGACAGTGAGGGACAAAGAGGAACAAGGAGGGACAAGTTGGGACAAGGAGGGACAAGGAGGGACAAGGAGGGTCAAGGAGGGACACTGAGGAGCAAGGAGGGACAAGGAGGGACATTGAGGGACAAAGAGAGACAAGTAGGGAAAATGAGGGAAAAGGAGTGACAAGGAGGGACAATGAGGGACAATGAGGGACAAGGAGGGACAAGGAGGGACAAGGAGGGAGAAGGAGTGACAAGGAGGAACAAGGAGGGACAAGGATGGACCAGGAGGGACAAGGAGGGTCAACGAGGGATAAGGAGAGACAAGTAGGGACCAGGAGGGTAAAGGAGTGACAAGGAGTGACAAGGAGGAACAAGGAGGGCATAGAAGGGGCAAGGAGGGACCAGGAGGGGCATGGAGAGACAAGGAGGACAAGGAGAGAAAAGGAGTGACAAGGTGTGACAAGGAGAAACAAGAAGGACAAAGAGGGACAAGGAGTGACAATGAGGGACAAGGAGCGACGAGCAGAGACTAGGAGGGACTAGGAGGGTCAAGAAGGGACAAGGAGGGAAAAGGAGGGGCAAGGTGGAACAAGGAGGGACAAGGAGCGTCAAAGAGGGAGAAGGATGGTCAAGGAGGTTCAAGGAGGGACCAGGAGGGACACGGAGGGCCAAGGAGAGACCAGGATGGACAAGGAGGTATAAGGAGGGAAAAGAAGAGGCAAGGAGGAGCAAGGAGGAGCAAGGAGGGACCAGGAGGGAAAAGGAGGAAAAAGGAGTGACAAGGAGGAAGAAGGAGGGACAATGAGGGGGAATGAGGGCCAAGGAGGGACAAGTACGGACCAGGAAGGATAATGAGGGAAAAGAAGGGGCAAGGAGGGACCAGGATGGACAAGGAGTGACAAGGAGGAACAATGAGGGGCCATGAGGGACAAGGAGGGAAAAGAAGGGGCATGGAGATGCAAGGGGGGAATGGAGTGACAAGGAGGAACATGGTGGGACAATGAGGGGCAATGAGGGACAGGGAGGGACTAGGAGGGACAAGGAGGGACACGGAGGGCCATGGAGGAAAAAGTACGGACCAGGATGGAAAAGGAGGGATAAGGAGGGAAAAGAAGGGGCAAGGAGGAGCAAGGAGGGACCAGGAGAAAAAAGGAGGGACCAGGAGGGAAAAGGAGGGAAAGGAGGAAAAAGGAGTGACAGGAGGAACAAGGAGGGCAGGGACAGCCAAGAAGGGAAAAGTAGGGACCAGGAGGAACAAGCAGGGTCAAGGAGGGACAATGAGGGAAAAGGAGGACAAAGGAGGGGCAATGAGGGACATGGAGGGACAAGGAGGGACAAGCAAGGATAACGAGGGACAATGAGGGACAAGGAGGTAGAAGGAGGGACCAGAAGGGACAAGGACGGACAAGGAGGGACCTGGAGGTACATGGCGGGACAAGGACGGACAATGAGGGAAAAGGAGGAAAAGGAGGGGCAATGAGGGAAAGCAGGGATAATGAGGGACAAGTGGGACAGTGAGGGGCAAGGAGGGACAAGCAGGAACAAGGAGGAACAAGGAGGGACAAGTTGGGACAAGGAGGGACAAGGAGGGTCAGGGAGGGTCAAGGAGGGTCAAGGAGGGACAATGAGGAGCAAGCAGGGACAAGGAGGGACAAGGAGGGACATTGAGGGACAAAGAGAGACAAGTAGGGAAAAGGTGGGAAAATGAGGGAAAAGGAGTGACAAGGAGGAACAAGGAGGGACAATGAGGGACAAGGAGGGAGAAGGAGTGACAAGGAGGAACAAGAAGGGACAAGGAGTGAAAAGGAGGGGCAAGGAGAGACAAGGAGGGACAAGGATGGAAAAGGATGGAAAAGGAGTGACAAGGAGGGACAAGGAGAGGCAATGAGGGACCAGGAGGGACAAGGCCGGACAAGGAGGGACAAGGAAAAACAAGAAGGGACAAGGACGGGCAAGGAGAGACAAGAGGATTAAGGAGGGACACGGAGGGTCAAGGACGGACAAGGAGAGACAAACAGGGACAAGCAGGGACAAGGAGGGACAAAGAGGGACCAGGAGTGACAAGGAGGGATAAGGAGGGGCAATGAGGGACATGGTGGGGCACTGAGGGACAAGGAGGGAGAAGGAGGGACAAGCAGGATCAAGGAGGGACAAGGAAGGACAAGGATGGTCAAGGAGGGACAAGGAGGAACTAGGAGGGACAAGCAGGGTCAAGGAGGGACAAGCAGGGACAAACAGGGACAAGCAGGGACAAGGAGGGACATTGAGGGACCAGGAGTGACAAGGAGGGATAAGGAGGGGCAATGAGGGACATGGTGGGGCACTGAGGGACAAGGAGGGACAAAGAGAGTCAAAGAGGGAGAAGGATGGTCAAGGAGGGACCAGGAGGGACAAGGAGGGTCAAGGAGGGACAATGAGGAGCAAGGAGGGACATTGAGGGACAAAGAGAGACAAAGAGAGACAAGTAGGGAAAAGGAGGGAAAATGAGGGAAAAGGAGTGACAAGGAGGAACAAGGAGGGACAAGGAGGTAGAAGGAGTGACAAGGAGGAACAAGAAGGGACAAGGAGTGAAAAGGAGGGGCAAGGAGAGACAAGGAGGGACAAGGATGGAAAAGGATGGAAAAGGGAGTGACAAGGAGAGACAAGGAGGTAGAAGGAGGGACCAGAAGGGACAAGGACGGACAAGGAGGGATCAGGAGGTACAAGGCGGGACAAGGACGGACAATGAGGGAAAAGGAGGAAAAGGAGGGGCAATGAGGGAAAGCAGGGATAATGAGGGACAAGTGGGACAGTGAGGGACAAGGAGGGACAAGCAGGAACAAGGAGGAACAAGGAGGGACAAGGAGGGACAAGTTGGGACAAGGAGGGACAAGGAGGGTCAAGGAGGGACAATGAGGAGCAAGGAGGGACAAGGAGGGACATTGAGGGACAAAGAGAGACAAGTAGGGAAAATGAGGGAAAAGGAGTGACAAGGAGGAACAAGGAGGGACAATGAGGGACAAGGAGGGACAAGGAGGGACAAGGAGGGACAAGGAGGGACAAGGAGGGACAAGGAGGGAGAAGGAGTGACAAGGATGAACAAGAAGGGACAAGGAGTGAAAAGGAGGGGCAAGGAGAGACAAGGAGGGACAAGGATGGAAAAGGAGTGACAAGGAGGGACAACGAGAGGCAATGAGGGACCAGGAGGGACAAGGCCGGACAAGGAGGGACAAGGTGGGACAAGGAAAAACAAGAAGGGACAAGGACGGGCAAGGAGAGACAAGGAGGATTAAGGAGGGACAAGGAGGTACACGGAGGGTCAAGGACGGACAAGGAGAGACAAACAGGGACAAAGAGGGACCAGGAGTGACAAGGAGGGTCAAGGAGGGACAAGGATGGACAAGGAGGCACAAGGAGGGAACAGGAGGGACCATGAGGGCAATGAGGGACAAGTACGGACCAGTAGGGACAAGGAGGGACAAGGAGGGAGAAGCAGGATCAAGGAGCGACAAACAGGCCCAAGGAAGGACAAGGAAGGGCAAGGAGAGGCAAGTAGGGACAAGCATGGTCACGGAGGGACAATTAGTGACAAGGAGGGTAAAGGAGGGACAATGCGGGACAAGGACGGACATGGAGGGACAATGAGGGACAAGGAGGGATAAGAAGGGACAAGGACGCGCAAGGAGGGACAAGCAGGGACATGAAGGGAAAAGGAGGGCCAAGGAGGAACAATGAGGAACAAGGAGGGACAATGAGGGGCAATAAGGGTCAAGAAGGGACAAGTACGGACCAGGAGGGACAAGGAGGGAAAAGAAGGGGCAATGAAGAGCAAGGAGGGACCAGGAGGGACAATTAGGGGCAATGAGGGACAAGGAGAGACAAGGAGGGACAAGGAGAGATGAGTACGGACCAGGAGGGTCAAGGAGGGACAAGGAGGGTCAAGGAGGGACAAGGAGAGACAACGAGGGACAAGGAGAGACAACGAGGGACAAGGAGGGAAAAGCAGGGAAAGGAGGGAAAAGGACGGTCAGGGAGGGAAAGGAGGAAAAGGTGGAACAAGGAGGGACAATGAAGGGCAATGAAGGAAAAGGAGTGACAAGGAGGCCCAAGAAGGGGCAATGAGGGGCAATGAGGGCAAGTAGGAGCAAGGAGGGACCAGGAGGGTCAAGGAGGGACAAGTAGGCACAAGAAGGGACAATTAGGGACAATCAGGATCAAGGAGGAACAAACAGGGACAAGGAGTGACAAGGAGGGACAAGACGGGACAAGGAGGGACCAGGAGGGATAAGGAGGTACATGGAGGGGCAATGAGGGACACGAAGGGGCATTGGGGGACAAGCAGGATCAAGGAGGGACAAGGAGGGAGAAGTACGGACCAGGAGGGACAATGAGGGTCACGGAGGGACAAGGAGAGACAAGGTGGGACAAGCAGGGATAAGCAGGGACAAGGAGGGACAAGGAAAGACAAGGAGGGAAAAGGAGGGTCAAGGAGGGAAAGGAGGGAAAGGAGGGAAAAGGTGGAACAAGAAGGGACAATGAAGGGCAATGAAGGAAAAGGAGTGACAAGGAGGGCCAAGAAGGGGCAATGAGGGGCAAGTAGGAGCAAGGAGGGACCAGGAGGGTCAAGGAGGGACAAGTAGGCACAAGAAGGGACAAGCAGAATCAAGGAGGGACAAACAGGGAAGGACAAGGAGGGTCAAGGAGGGACAAGCAGGGATAACGAGGGACAAGGTGGGAAAATGAGGTAAAAGGAGGACAAAGGAGGGACAATGAGGGACAAGGAGGGACAATTAGGGACAAGGACGGACAAGGAGGGTCAAGGAGGGACAAGGATGGACATGGATGGACAAGGAGGGACAGGGAGGGACCATGAGGGACAAGGAGGGACAAGTACGGACCAGGAGGGACAAGGAGGTTCAAGGAAGGTCAAGGAGGGACAAGCAGGGATAAGGAGGGACAAGCAAAGACATATAGGGACAAGGAAAGACAACGAGGGACAAGGAAAGACAACGAGGGACAAGGAGGGAAAAGGAGGGACAAGGAGGGAAAGGATGGTGTTCATGCGAACACAGAATGTTTGCTGGGTGGCATCCTTTCTCTCCTAGCGTCTATCTCCATGTCCATGCAATTGTAAGATCGACTTGGCTCTCCCCCTTCTCTCTATGTGTGCTTAGTTCAGTTGTCAACCTAACGCTAAAAGAGCAGGCAGTGCGATTTACATACCCATCACGGGAACAACATAAAACATCAACACACGTCAACAGCAACCATAAAAAGTTCCTCGAACAATCCACACTCAACATACAAGTGAAGACGAACGAGAACAACTTATACCCAACTTACATAGTGATACTCACAACACACATTGTATTCTACAGTGAAACATAACCTACGTAAACTAAAGTATAAACATTACTTGTACCGTAAACTCACAAATTAATTATTAAATTACCCAACATATATTCAATACACATTAAACACAACACTTGCATTGTAACACATACATACACACGTGCCAATAAAATACACTACCCGGAATAATAATTATAACGTTCACCGAAAATACACAGTGTTATTATTCTATGAGGGAAAGGTAAATGAGACAACCCCATCTACCCCCTCTAACGCGTCTAAACATGGTCCATACGAACCTCTATTAGAAGCAGTGTTTAAGATATTTATACAGTCCACACTAAAGTTATACAATATATGTGCCGAACACTATATTGAAGATTTTATCAGAAAGCAAAAAGCAGTACATGCGTAAACAAAAAATACAGTACATGCCGGTATAATCACTAACGTTGTTCGCGAGTCGTTTTGTTCTTTCCACGCACAATATTGCTTAAACCCAAAAAACCATCAGCATATACTGTATTAAAGGTACACATCATAAACCAAAAGTACTGTAGTCGTAGCAGCAAATTACATTGGCAAGTACTCACTCTCATCATACTTCAAACAACATTCAAAAAACCTACCCAAGACATTGCTTGATCGTTTGATTTCAACGATTTAAAGCGGGAAGAAGACAATAAAGAGGAACAAGAAAAATACCTGCTCTCATACCCATATACACATACACTTACACACTCCCTCTCACTGATCGATCATAAAAGGTACGCTACATACTTGTGGTCAGTGAGTTGAGTTTTGTCGTTTCGTCTGGCAGTGTCACAGCATATGTTTATACATATACACACACATACACATACACACTCGTGCTTAACAATAAGCGGGTACCCTACACACATTTGGTCAGTCAACTTGATTCATTCATTGACAGTGTCACAGCATATGTTTATACATATATACACACATACACACTCGTGCTTAACAATAAGCAGGTACCCTACACACATTGGGTCAGTCAACTTCATTCATTGATACACTTGGTAAAAAAATTAAATAGTTTTGAATACACGCAAGTACTTGCAATGGCGAAGCTAGTACATTTAGAATCTAGTTTATATCGAAGCATTGCCTATGAATTAGAGGCATTTCAAAAAGACTATAGTGTTTCAGGGAAAGAATCTAAAACGTTGTCAGCTATTAAGTTTCACAAAACTGAGTTAGAAAAAATCTGGGAGAAAATTAATAGCAAATATGATGCTATACTCGAATCTGCCCTTCTGGATGACCCAGAAGAGGGAAAGACCGTAGATTTGAAAAAGATTCAACTTAAGTTTTTAGATGCAAAACAATTTTACAGGCGTGCAATGATTTACTTTGTAGAAAAAATAGATAATCTTGAAGATAAGCAGAAGAAAAACTCACCCGACCCAAGCACGGCCACTTCTATCACAGGTGGTTTCACTGTACCACCATGCGATATTGATGTTTTCGATGGCGACTACTCGTCATGGCCATCTTTCAGGGATTTATTCCAAGCCATCTATGGCAACAATACACGTTTAAGTAGTGTGGAGAAGTTATTCTACTTAAAGCAAAAGACCCGTGGGGAGGCAAAGGAGGTCATTGATAATGCGCCACTTACGAATGAAGGGTTTGATTTAGCTTGGGCAAATTTGACTGCCCAGTATGAAAATAATAGAATGCAAGTCAACGCTCAACTGAAGACGCTCTTAAACTTACCCACAGTAGAAGTTTCATCTGGTGCAGCTGTCCGTAGGTTACAACGTACAGTAAATGATTGTGTGAATACCCTTAAAACCCTTGCCATCAAGACTGAACACTGGGACCCAATTTTGATATATTTATGTTCATCCAAGCTACCGGTAGACATCTTAACTAAGTTTGAAGATACGCTTTCTGACCAATCGGTGCTACCTGCTTGGAATGAATTGAACACCTTCTTAACCAGTACTTATAAAGGCTTAGATTCAGTGGCAGACATTAAGCAAACAAACTTCATACCTACAAAGTTTTTTGATAATACAAATCAATCCTATCGAAAACGAACCCATACCTCACGGCCCCAATCTACTCTTTCTCAACCCAACACTCCGAACAACACATATATGACACATGGAAAATTTTGCAGGTTATGCCAAGGCAGCCACGTCCTTCGTGACTGTCCATCGTTTTCGGACTTGCCTGTTAACGATAGAAGAAAATATGTAACCGATAATGGTTTCTGTTACAATTGCTTAGCAATATCACACACGGCTAACAACTGCAGGAGTACATTTACTTGCCGCGGCTGCGGTGGTCCACACCACACATTGTTGCACATACCAGATACACATATTCCAAATCCCGAACCGCCTTCTTCCTCCAGACCAAACACCGCTCAGTGTTTTTCGGCCCAAACTCAAACACAATCTCTATTAGACGATAGGGAAAGGCTACTGGCCACAGCCGTCTTAAACGTAGACGTACATGATTCGTTATTTCCAGCTAGGGCACTGGTAGACCCTGCCTCTGATTTTTCATTTATTGCTGACAGCTTAGTGCAGAAGTTACGGTTACCCACTACCCCTATCTCAGCTGAGGTATCAGGTTTGAATGGAGTTGTATCTGCCCGGCCGAACAGGCTTTGTGAAGTTACTCTAAGATCAAATTCTCGCCGAGAGTTCAGAATCAAGATCCGAGCAATAGTTGTCGAAACTCTTACCCAATCACTGCCTATACGAAACATAGCTCCATCACTCGCACATGATATAAAGGATATCGTATTGGCTGACCCTACATTTAATGAGAGCAGGTCCATTGATTTCATCATTGGAAGTGATTTTTACCCAAAGATTTTACGCATTGGTGTTAAGAGGAATATTGCGACTAGCTTGATAGCACAGGACACAGAATTTGGCTGGATTCTGACTGGACCTGTAGAGAAACAAGCAACCCACATGAAATAAATCACTTGGCGCACCACTACCCAAACACATTGTCCAATGATTATTTTTGCAATATCGAGCACAAAATGTCACTACCCACTATGTACGTTAACGACGTCTTAGTATATATATTTATTTGGAATACAATCCAATTTGAGTAAAGCTGCTTCAGATTACACAAAAAAGATCGGCAACATACAAGTACAATACATGGAGAGTTAATCTAAACAGATACGTACCAGTGACGTTAATTATCACTTTACATGGAAGTATTACCAGAACATTACATGAGCGGATGCATCTTTACTCTACCCTACTCGATAAGTATCACACATTACCCAATTTTACCCGCAAATACTTAGAGTCAACCCTCAGACACTCAATTTTTTTATATTTCTTCTGTCTCTTATATAGATCCATCAAGGCGGGGGAGAATGTTCATGCGAACACAGAATGTTTGCTGGGTGGCATCCTTTCTCTCCTAGCGTCTATCTCCATGTCCATGCAATTGTAAGATCGACTTGGCTCTCCCCCTTCTCTCTATGTGTGCTTAGTTCAGTTGTCAACCTAACGCTAAAAGAGCAGGCAGTGCGATTTACATACCCATCACGGGAACAACATAAAACATCAACACACGTCAACAGCAACCATAAAAAGTTCCTCGAACAATCCACACTCAACATACAAGTGAAGACGAACGAGAACAACTTATACCCAACTTACATAGTGATACTCACAACACACATTGTATTCTACAGTGAAACATAACCTACGTAAACTAAAGTATAAACATTACTTGTACCGTAAACTCACAAATTAATTATTAAATTACCCAACATATATTCAATACACATTAAACACAACACTTGCATTGTAACACATACATACACACGTGCCAATAAAATACACTACCCGGAATAATAATTATAACGTTCACCGAAAATACACAGTGTTATTATTCTATGAGGGAAAGGTAAATGAGACAACCCCATCTACCCCCTCTAACGCGTCTAAACAGATGGAAAAGGAGGAACAAGGAGGGACAATGAGGGGCAATGAGGCAAAAGGAGTGACAAGGAGGGCAAAGGACGGGCAAGGAGGGACAAGCAGGGACATGAAGGGAAAAGGAGGGCCAAGGAGGAACAAGGAGGACCAATGAGGGGCAATAAGGGACAAGGAGGACAAGTACGGACCAGGAGGGACAAGGAGGGAAAAGAAGGGGCAATGAAGAGCAAGGAGGGACCAGGAGGGACAATTACGGGCAATGAGGGACAAGGAGTGACAAGGAGGGATAAGTACGGACCAGGAGGGTCAAGGAGGGACAAGGAGAGACAGCGAGGGACAACGAGGGACAAGGAGGGTCAAGCAGGGATAAGCAGGGACAAGGAGGGAAAAGCAGGGAAAGGAGGGTCAAGGAGGGAAATGAAGGGCAATGAAGGAAAAGGAGTGACAAGGAGGGCCAAGAAGGGGCAATGAGGGGCAATTAGGAGCAAGGAGGGACGAGGATGGTCAAGGAGGGACAAGAAGGGGCAAGGAGAGACAAGTAGGGACAAGCAGGGTCAAGAAGGGACAATGCGGGACAAGGACGGACATGGAGGGACAAGGTTGGACAAGGAGGGATAAGAAGGGACAAGGACGGGCAAGGAGGGACAAGCAGGGACATGAAGGGAAAAGGAGGGCCAAGGAGGAACAAGGAAGGACAATGAGGGGCAATAAGGGACAAGGAGGGACAAGGTGGGACAAGCCCGGCTAAGCAGGGACAAGGAAAGACAAGGAGGGAAAAGGAGGGAAAAGGTGGAACAAGGAGGGACAATGAAGGAAAAGGAGTGACAAGTAGGGCCAAGAAGGGGCAATGAGGGGCAAGTACGAGCAAGGAGGGACCAGGAGGGTCAAGGAGGGACAAGCAGGCACAAGAAGGGACAAGCAGGATCAAGGAGGGACAAACATGGACAAGGCGGGACAAGGAGGGACAAGACGGGACCAGGAGGGATAAGGAGGCACATGGAGGGGCAATGAGGGACATGAAGGGGCACTGGGGGACAAGCAGGATCAAGGAGGGACAAGGAAAGACAAGGAAGGACAAGGAGGGACAAGTACGGGCCAGGAGGGACAATGAGGGTCACGGAGGGACAAGGAGCGACAAGGTGGGACCAGGAGGGTAAAGGAGGGAAAGGAGTGACAAGGAGGAAAAAGGAGGGACAAGGAGGGAAAAGAAGGGGCAAGGAGGGTCCGAAAGGGGCATGGAGAGACAAGGAGGGAAAAGGAGTGACAAGGTGTGACAAGGAGAAAAAAGGAGGGACAAGGAGAGACGAGCAGGGACTAGGGGGTCAAGAAGGGACAAGGAGGGAAAAGGAGGAACAAGGAGGGGCAATGAGGGTCAATGAGGGACAAGTACGGACCAGGAGGGACAAGGAGGAACGAGGAGGGTTAAGGAGGGACCAGGAGGGACAAGGAGGGAAAAGAAGGGAAAAGAAGGGTCAACGAGAGACAAGGAGGGACAAGGAGGGACCAGGAGGGACAAGGAGGGACAAGGAGGGTCAAGGAGGGACAATGAGGAGCAAGGAGGGACATTGAGGGACAAAGAGAGACAAGTAGGGAAAAGGAGGGAAAATGAGGGAAAAGGAGTGACAAGGAGGAACAAGGAGGGACAAGGAGGTAGAAGGAGTGACAAGGAGGAACAAGAAGGGACAAGGAGTGAAAAGGAGGGGCAAGGAGAGACAAGGAGGGACAAGGATGGAAAAGGATGGGAAAGGGAGTGACAAGGAGAGACAAGGAGGTAGAAGGAGGGACCAGAAGGGATAAGGACGGACAAGGAGGGACCAGGAGGTACAAGGCGGGACAAGGACGGACAATGAGGGAAAAGCAGGAAAAGGAGGGGCAATGAGGGAAAGCAGGGATAATGAGGGACAAGTGGGACAGTGAGGGACAAGGAGGGACAAGCAGGAACAAGGAGGAACAAGGAGGGACAAGGAGGGACAAGTTGGGACAAGGAGGGACAAGGAGGGACAAGGAGGGTCAAGGAGGGACAATGAGGAGCAAGGAGGGACAAGGAGGGACAAAGAGAGACAAGTAGGGAAAATGAGGGAAAAGGAGTGACAAGGAGCAACAAGGAGGGACAATGAGGGACAAGGAGGGACAATGAGGGACAAGGAGGGACAAGGAGGGAGAAGGAGTGACAAGGAGGAACAAGAAGGGACAAGGAGTGAAAAGGAGGGGCAAGGAGAGACAAGGAGGGACAAGGAGGGACAAGGATGGACCAGGAGGGACAAGGAGGGTCAAGGAGGGATAAGGAGAGACAAGTAGGGACCAGGAGGGTAAAGGAGTGACAAGGAGGATCAAGGAGGGCATAGAAGGGGCAAGGAGGGACCAGGAGGGGCATGGAGAGACAAGGAGGACAAGGAGAGAAAAGGAGTGACAAGGTGTGACAAGGAGAAACAAGAAGGACAAAGAGGGACAAGGAGTGACAATGAGGGACAAGGAGCGACGAGCAGAGACTAGGAGGGACTAGGAGGGTCAAGAAGGGACAAGGAGGGAAAAGGAGGGGCAAGGTGGAACAAGGAGGGACAAGGAGCGTCAAAGAGAGAGAAGGATGGTCAAGGAGGGTCGAGGAGGGACCAGGAGGGACACGGAGGGCCAAGGAGAGACCAGGATGGACAAGGAGGTATAAGGAGGGAAAAGAAGAGGCAAGGAGGAGCAAGGAGGGACCAGGAGGGAAAAGGAGGAAAAAGGAGTGACAAGGAGGAAGAAGGAGGGACAATGAGGGGGAATGAGGGCCAAGGAGGGACAAGTACGGACCAGGAAGGATAATGAGGGAAAAGAAGGGGCAAGGAGGAGCAAGGAGGGACCAGGATGGACAAGGAGTGACAAGGAGGAACAATGAGGGGCCATGAGGGACAAGGAGGGAAAAGATGGGGCAAGGAGGAGCAAGGAGGGAATGGAGTGACAAGGAGGAACATGGTGGGACAATGAGGGGCAATGAGGGACAGGGAGGGACTAGGAGGGACTAGGAGGGACTAGGAGGGACAAGGAGGGACACGGAGGGCCATGGAGGAAAAAGTACGGACCAGGATGGAAAAGGAGGGATAAGGAGCGAAAAGAAGGGGCAAGGAGGAGCAAGGAGGGACCAGGAGAAAAAAGGAGGGACCAGGAGGGAAAAGGAGGGAAAGGAGGAAAAAGGAGTGACAGGAGGAACAAGGAGGGACAAGGAGGGACAAGGAGGGCAGGGACAGCCAAGAAGGGACCAGTAGGGACCAGGAGGAACAAGCAGGGTCAAGGAGGGACAATGAGGGAAAAGGAGGACAAAGGAGGGGCAATGAGGGACAAGGAGGGACAAGGAGGGTCAAGGAGGGACAATGAGGAGCAAGGAGGGACAAGGAGGGACAAAGAGAGACAAGTAGGGAAAATGAGGGAAAAGGAGTGACAAGGAGGAACAAGGAGGGACAATGAGGGACAATGAGGGACAAGGAGGGACAAGGAGGGAGAAGGAGTGACAAGGAGGAACAAGAAGGGACAAGGAGAGACAAGGAGAGACAAGGAGGGACAAGGATGGACCAGGAGGGACAAGGAGGGTCAAGGAGGGATAAGGAGAGACAAGTAGGGACCAAGAGGGTAAAGGAGTGACAAGGAGTGACAAGGAGGAACAAGGAGGGCATAGAAGGGGCAAGGAGGGGCCAGGAGGGGCATGGAGAGACAAGGAGAGAAAAGGAGTGACAAGGTGTGACAAGGAGAAACAAGAAGGACAAAGAGGGACAAGGAGTGACAATGAGGGACAAGGAGCGACGAGCAGAGACTAGGAGGGACTAGGAGGGTCAAGAAGGGACAAGGAGGGAAAAGGAGGGGCAAGGTGGAACAAGGAGGGACAAGGAGCGTCAAAGGGGGAGAAGGATGGTCAAGGAGGTTCAAGGAGGGACCAGGAGGGACACGGAGGGCCAAGGAGAGACCAGGATGGACAAGGAGGTATAAGGAGGGAAAAGAAGAGGCAAGGAGGAGCAAGGAGGGACCAGGAGGGAAAAGGAGGGAAAGGAGGAAAAAGGAGTGACAAGGAGGAAGAAGGAGGGACAATGAGGGGGAATGAGGGCCAAGGAGGGACAAGTACGGACCAGGAAGGATAATGAGGGAAAAGAAGGGGCAATGAGGAGCAAGGAGGGACCAGGATGGACAAGGAGTGACAAGGAGGAACAATGAGGGGCCATGAGGGACAAGGAGGGAAAAGAAGGGGCATGGAGGTGCAAGGAGGGAATGGAGTGACAAGGAGGAACATGGTGGGACAATGAGGGGCAATGAGGGACAGGGAGGGACTAGGAGGGACACGGAGGGCCATGGAGGAAAAAGTACGGACCAGGATGGAAAAGGAGGGATAAGGAGGGAAAAGAAGGGGCAAGGAGGAGCAAGGAGGGACCAGGAGAAAAAAGGAGGGACCAGGAGGGAAAAGGAGGGAAAGGAGGAAAAAGGAGTGACAGGAGGAACAAGGAGGGAGAAGGAGGGACAAGGAGGGCAGGGACAGCCAAGAAGGGACAAGTAGGGACCAGGAGGAACAAGCAGGGTCAAGGAGGGGCAATGAGGGAAAAGGAGGACAAAGGAGGGGCAATGAGGGACAAGGAGGGACAAGCAGGGATAACGAGGGACAATGAGGGACAAGGAGGTAGAAGGAGGGACCAGAAGGGACAAGGACGGACAAGGAGGGACCAGGAGGTACATGGCGGGACAAGGACGGACAATGAGGGAAAAGGAGGAAAGGAGGGGCAATGAGGGAAAGCAGGGATAATGAGGGACAAGTGGGACAGTGAGGGGCAAGGAGGGACAAGCAGGAACAAGGAGGAACAAGGAGGGACAAGTTGGGACAAGGACGGTCAGGGAGGGTCAAGGACGGTCAAGGAGGGACAATGAGGAGCAAGAAGGGACAAGGAGGGACATTGAGGGACAAAGAGAGACAAGTAGGGAAAGGAGGGAAAATGAGGGAAAAGGAGTGACAAGGAGGAACAAGGAGGGACAAGGAGGGAGAAGGAGTGACAAGGAGGAACAAGAAGGGACAAGGAGTGAAAAGGAGGGGCAAGGAGAGACAAGGATGGAAAAGGATGGAAAAGGAGTGACAAGGAGGGACAAGGAGAGGCAATGAGGGACCAGGAGGGACAAGGCCGGACAAGGAGGGACAAGGAAAAACAAGAAGGGACAAGGACGGGCAAGGAGAGACAAGGAGGATTAAGGAGGGACACGGAGGGTCAAGGACGGACAAGGAGAGACAAACAGGGACAAGCAGGGACAAGCAGGGACAAAGAGGGACCAGGTGTGACAAGGAGGGATAAGGAGGGGCAATGAGGGACATGGTGGGGCACTGAGGGACAAGGAGGGAGAAGGAGGGACAAGGAAGGACAAGGATGGTCAAGGAGGGACAAGGAGGAACTAGGAGGGACAAGCAGGGTCAAGGAGGGACAAGCAGGGACAAACAGGGACAAGCAGGGACAAGGAGGGACATTGAGGGACCAGGAGTGACAAGGAGGGATAAGGAGGGGCAATGAGGGACATGGTGGGGCACTGAGTGACAAGGAGGGAGAAGGAGGGACAAGGAGAGTCAAAGAGGGAGAAGGATGGTCAAGGAGGGACCAGGAGGGACAAGGAGGGTCAAGGAGGGACAATGAGGAGCAAGGAGGGACATTGAGGGACAAAGAGAGACAAGTAGGGAAAAGGAGGGAAAAGGAGTGACAAGGAGGAACAAGGAGGGACAAGGAGGTAGAAGGAGTGACAAGGAGGAACAAGAAGGGACAAGGAGTGAAAAGGAGGGGCAAGGAGAGACAAGGAGGGACAAGGATGGAAAAGGGAGTGACAAGTAGAGACAAGGAGGTAGAAGGAGGGACCAGAAGGGACAAGGACGGACAAGGAGGGACCAGGAGGTACAAGGCGGGACAAGGACGGACAATGAGGGAAAAGGAGGAAAAGGAGGGGCAATGAGGGAAAGCAGGGATAATGAGGGACAAGTGGGACAGTGAGGGACAAGCAGGAACAAGGAGGAACAAGGAGGGACAAGGAGGGACAAGTTGGGACAAGGAGGGACAATGAGGAGCAAGGAGGGACAAGGAGGGACATTGAGGGACAAAGAGAGACAAGTAGGGAAAATGAGGGAAAAGGAGTGACAAGGAGGAACAAGGAGGGACAATGAGGGACAAGGAGGGACAAGGAGGGAGAAGGAGTGACAAGGATGAACAAGAAGGGACAAGGAGTGAAAAGGAGGGGCAAGGAGAGACAAGGAGGGACAAGGATGGAAAAGGAGCGACAAGGAGGGACAACGAGAGGCAATGAGGGACCAGGAGGGACAAGGCCGGACAAGGAGGGACAAGGTGGGACAAGGAAAAACAAGAAGGGACAAGGACGGGCAAGGAGAGACAAGGAGGATTAAGGAGGGACAAGGAGGGACACGGAGGGTCAAGGACGGACAAGGAGAGACAAACAGGGACAAGCAGGGACAAAGAGGGACCAGGAGTGACAAGGAGGGTCAAGGAGGGACAAGGAGGCACAAGGAGGGAACAGGAGGGACCATGAGGGCAATGAGGGACAAGTACGGACCAGTAGGGACAAGGAGGGACAAGGAGGGACAAGGAGGGAGAAGCAGGATCAAGGAGCGACAAACAGGCCCAAGGAAGGACAAGGAAGGGCAAGGAGAGGCAAGTAGGGACAAGCATGTCACGGAGGGACAATTAGTGACAAGGAGGGTAAAGGAGGGACAATGCGGGACAAGGACGGACATGGAGGGACAATGAGGGACAAGGAGGGATAAGAAGGGACAAGGACGCGCAAGGAGGGACAAGCAGGGACATGAAGGGAAAAGGAGGGCCAAGGAGGAACAATGAGGAACAAGGAGGGACAATGAGGGGCAATAAGGGACAAGAAGGGACAAGTACGGACCAGGAGGGACAAGGAGGGAAAAGAAGGGGCAATGAAGAGCAAGGAGGGACCAGGAGGGACAATTAGGGGCAATGAGGGACAAGGAGAGACAAGGAGGGACAAGGAGAGATGAGTACGGACCAGGAGGGTCAAGGAGGGACAAGGAGGGTCAAGGAGGGACAAGGAGAGACAACAAGGGACAAGGAGAGACAACGAGGGACAAGGAGGGAAAAGCAGGGAAAGGAGGGAAAAGGACGGTCAGGGAGGGAAAGGAGGAAAAGGTGGAACAAGGAGGGACAATGAAGGGCAATGAAGGAAAAGGAGTGACAAGGAGGCCCAAGAAGGGGCAATGAGGGGCAATGAGGGCAAGTAGGAGCAAGGAGGGACCAGAAGGGTCAAGGAGGGACAAGTAGGCACAAGAAGGGACAATTAGGGACAATCAGGATCAAGGAGGAACAAACAGGGACAAGGAGTGACAATGAGGGACAAGACGGGACAAGGAGGGACCAGGAGGGATAAGGAGGTACATGGAGGGGCAATGAGGGACACGAAGGGGCATTGGGGGACAAGCAGGGACAAGCAGGATCAAGGAGGGACAAGGAGGGAGAAGTACGGACCAGGAGGGACAATGAGGGTCACGGAGGGACAAGGAGAGACAAGGTGGGACAAGCAGGGATAAGCAGGGACAAGGAGAGACAAGGTGGGACAAGCAGGGATAAGCAGTGACAAGGAGGGACAAGGAAAGACAAGGAGGGAAAAGGAGGGTCAAGGAGGGAAAGGAGGGAAAGGAGGGAAAGGAGGGAAAAGGTGGAACAAGAAGGGACAATGAAGGGCAATGAAGGAAAAGGAGTGACAAGGAGGGCCAAGAAGGGGCAATGAGGGGCAAGTAGGAGCAAGGAGGGACCAGGAGGGTCAAGGAGGGACAAGTAGGCACAAGAAGGGACAAGCAGAATCAAGGAGGGACAAACAGGGACAAGGAAGGAGAAGGAGGGTCAAGGAGGGACAAGCAGGGATAACGAGGGACAAGGTGGGAAAATGAGGTAAAAGGAGGACAAAGGAGGGACAATGAGGGACAAGGAGGGACAATGAGGGACAAGGACGGACAAGGAGGGACAAGTACGGACCAGGAGGGTCAAGGAGGGACAAGGATGGACATGGATGGACAAGGAGGGACAGGGAGGGACCATGAGGGACAAGTACGGACCAGGAGGGACAAGGAGGGACAAGGAAGGTCAAGGAGGGACAAGCAGGGATAAGGAGGAGCAAGCAAAGACATGGAGGGACAAGGAAAGACAACGAGGGACAAGGAAAGACAACGAGGGACAAGGAGGGAAAAGGAGGGACAAGGAGGGAAAGGATGGAAAAGGAGGAACAAGGAGGGACAATGAGGGGCAATGAGGCAAAAGGAGTGACAAGGAGGGCAAAGGACGGGCAAGGAGGGACAAGCAGGGACATGAAGGGAAAAGGAGGGCCAAGGAGGAACAAGGAGGACCAATGAGGGGCAATAAGGGACAAGGAGGACAAGTACGGACCAGGAGGGACAAGGAGGGAAAAGAAGGGGCAATGAAGAGCAAGGAGGGACCAGGAGGGACAATTACGGGCAATGAGGGACAAGGAGTGACAAGGAGGGATAAGTACGGACCAGGAGGGTAATGAAGGAAAAGGAGTGACAAGGAGGGCCAAGAAGGGGCAATGAGGGGCAAGTAGGAGCAAGGAGGGACCAGGAGGGTCAAGGAGGGACAAGTAGGCACAAGAAGGGACAAGCAGAATCAAGGAGGGACAAACAGGGACAAGGAAGGAGAAGGAGGGTCAAGGAGGGACAAGCAGGGATAACGAGGGACAAGGTGGGAAAATGAGGTAAAAGGAGGGACAAGGAGAGACAGCGAGGGACAACGAGGGACAAGGAGGGTCAAGCAGGGATAAGCAGGGACAAGGAGGGAAAAGCAGGGAAAGGAGGGAAAAGATGGAACAAGGAGGGACAATGAAGGGCAATGAAGGAAAAGGAGTGACAAGGAGGGCCAAGAAGGGGCAATTAGGAGCAAGGAGGGACGAGGATGGTCAAGGAGGGACAAGCAGGGACATGAAGGGAAAAGGAGGGCCAAGGAGGAACAAGGAGGAACAAGGAGGGACAAGGAGGGACAAGTACGGACCAGGAGGGACAAGGAGGGAAAAGAACGGGCAATGAAGAGCAAGGAGGGACGAGGAGGGACAATTAGGGGCAATGAGGGACAAGGAGAGACAAGGAGTGACAAGGAGAGATAAGTACGGACCAGGAGGGTCAAGGAGGGACAAGGAGGGTCAAGGAGGGACAAGGAGGGACAAGGAGAGACAACGAGGGACAAGGAGGGACAACGAGGGACAAGGAGGGAAAAGCAGGGAAAGGAGGGAAAGGAGGGAAAAGGTGGGTCAGGGAGGGAAAGGAGGGAAAGGAGGGAAAAGGTGGAACAAGGAGGGACAATGAAGGGCAATGAAGGAAAAGGAGTGACAAGGAGGGCCAAGAAGGGGCAATGAGGGGCAAGTAGGAGCAAGGAGGGACCAGTAGGGTCAAGGAGGGACAAGTAGGCACAAGAAGGGACAATTAGGGACAAGCAGGATCAAGGAGGGACAAACAGGGACAAGGAGGGACAAGACGGGACAAGGAGGGACCAGGAGAGATAAGGAGGTACATGGTGGGGCAATGAGGGACATGAAGGGGCACTGGGGGACAAGCAGGGACAAGCAGGATCAAGGAGGGACAAGGAAGGACAAGGAGGGACAAGTACGGACCTGGAGGGACAATGAGGGTCACGGAGGGACAAGGAGACACAAGGTGGGACAAGCCCGGCTAAGCAGGGACAAGGAGGGACAAGGAAAGACAAGGAGGGAAAAGGAGGCTCAAGGAGGGAAAGGAGGGAAAAGGTGGAAAAAGGAGGGACAATGAAGGAAAAGGAGTGACAAGTAGGGCCAAGAAGGGGCAATGAGGGGCAAGTAGGAGCAAGGAGGGACCAGGAGGGTCAAGGAGGGACAAGCAGGCACAAGAAGGGACAAGCAGGATCAAGGAGGGACAAACATGGACAAGGCGGGACAAGGAGGGACAAGACGGGACCAGGAGGGATAAGGAGGCACATGGAGGGACATGAAGGGGCACTGGGGGAAAAGCAGGATCAAGGAGGGACAAGGAAAGACAAGGAAGGACAAGGAGGGACAAGTACGGGCCAGGAGGGACAATGAGGGTCACGGAGGGACAAGGAGCGACAAGGTGGGACCAGGAGGGTAAAGGAGGGAAAGGAGTGACAAGGAGGAAAAAGGAGGGACAAGGAGGGAAAAGAAGGGGCAAGGTGGGTCCAGAAGGGGCATGGAGAGACAAGGAGGGAAAAGGAGTGACAAGGTGTGACAAGGAGAAAAAAGGAGGGACAAGGAGAGACGAGCAGGGACTAGGGGGTCAAGAAGGGACAAGGAGGGAAAAGGAGGAACAAGGAGGGACAATGAGGGTCAAGGAGGGTCAATGAGGGACAAGTACGGACCAGGAGGGACAAGGAGGAACGAGGAGGGTTAAGGAGGGACCAGGAGGGACAAGGAGGGAAAAGAAGGGAAAAGAAGGGTCAACGAGAGACAAGGAGGGACAAGGAGGGACCAGGAGGGACAAGGAGGGACAAGGAGGGTCAAGGAGGGACAATGTGGAGCAAGGAGGGACATTGAGGGACAAAGAGAGACAAGTAGGGAAAAGGAGGGAAAATGAGGGAAAAGGAGTGACAAGGAGGAACAAGGAGGGACAAGGAGGTAGAAGGAGTGACAAGGAGGAACAAGAAGGGACAAGGAGTGAAAAGGAGGGGCAAGGAGAGACAAGGAGGGACAAGGATGGAAAAGGATGGAAAAGGGAGTGACAAGGAGTGACAAGGAGGTAGAAGGAGGGACAAGAAGGGACAAGGACGGACAAGGAGGGACCAGGAGGTACAAGGCGGGACAAGGACGGACAATGAGGGAAAAGCAGGAAAAGGAGGGGCAATGAGGGAAAGCAGGGATAATGAGGGACAAGTGGGACAGTGAGGGACAAGGAGGGACAAGCAGGAACAAGGAGGAACAAGGAGGGACAAGGAGGGACAAGTTGGGACAAGGAGGGACAAGGAGGGACAAGGAGGGTCAAGGAGGGACAATGAGGAGCAAGGAGGGACAAAGAGAGACAAGTAGGGAAAATGAGGGAAAAGGAGTGACAAGGAGGAACAAGGAGGGACAATGAGGGACAAGGAGGGACAATGAGGGACAAGGAGGGACAAGGAGGGAGAAGGAGTGACAAGGAGGAACAAGAAGGGACAAGGAGTGA
Source organism: Polietes domitor (assembly GCA_947397865.1). Taxonomy (NCBI): domain Eukaryota; kingdom Metazoa; phylum Arthropoda; class Insecta; order Diptera; family Muscidae; genus Polietes; species Polietes domitor. The sequence continues at coordinate 8,304,476 of OX377623.1, forward strand.
AAAGAAGGGGCAAGGAGAGACAAGGAGGGACAAGGAGGGACAAGGATGGACCAGGAGGGACAAGGAGGGTCAAGGAGGGATAAGGAGAGAGAAGTAGGGACCAGGAGGGTAAAGAAGTGACAAGGAGGAACAAGGAGGGCATAGAAGGGGCAAGGAGGGACCAGGAGGGGCATGGAGAGACAAGGAGGACAAGGAGAGAAAAGGAGTGACAAGGTGTGACAAGGAGAAACAAGGAGAAACAATAAGGACAAAGAGGGACAAGGAGTGACAATGAGGGACAAGGAGCGACGAGCAGAGACTAGGAGGGACTAGGAGGGTCAAGAAGGGACAAGGAGGGAAAAGGAGGGGCAAGGTGGAACAAGGAGGGACAAGGAGCGTCAAAGAGAGAGAAGGATGGTCAAGGAGGGACCAGGAGGGACCAGGAGGGACACGGAGGGCCAAGGAGAGACCAGGATGGACAAGGAGGTATAAGGAGGGAAAAGAAGAGGCAAGGAGGAGCAAGGAGGGACCAGGAGGGAAAAGGAGGGAAAGGAGGAAAAAGGAGTGACAAGGAGGAAGAAGGAGGGACAATGAGGGGGAATGATGGCCAAGGAGGGACAAGTACGGACCAGGAAGGATAATGAGGGAAAAGAAGGGGCAAGGAGGAGCAAGGAGGGACCAGGATGGACAAGGAGTGACAAGGAGGAACAATGAGGGGCCATGAGGGACAAGGACGGAAAAGAAGGGGCAAGGAGGAGCAAGGAGGGAATGGAGTGACAAGGAGGAACATGGTGGGACAATGAGGGACAGGGAGGGACTAGGAGGGACAAGGAGGGACACGGAGGGCCATGGAGGAAAAAGTACGGACCAGGATGGAAAAGGAGGAATAAGGAGGGAAAAGAAGGGGCAAGGAGGAGCAAGGAGGGACCAGGAGAAAAAAGGAGGGACCAGGAGGGAAAAGGAGGGAAAGGAGGAAAAAGGAGTGACAGGAGGAACAAGGAGGGAGAAGGAGGGAGGAGGAGGGACAAGGAGGGCAGGGACAGCCAAGAAGGGACAAGTAGGGACCAGGAGGAACAAGCAGGGTCAAGGAGGGACAATGAGGGAAAAGGAGGACAAAGGAGGGGCAATGAGGGACAAGGAGGGACAAGCAGGGATAACGAGGGACAATGAGGGACAAGGAGGGACAAGGAGGTAGAAGGAGGGACCAGAAGGGACAAGGACGGACAAGGAGGGACCAGGAGGTACATGGCGTGACAAGGACGGACAATGAGGGAAAAGGAGGGGCAATAAGGGAAAGCAGGGATAATGAGGGACAAGTGGGACAGTGAGGGGCAAGGAGGGACAAGCAGGAACAAGGAGGAACATGGAGGGACAAATTGGGACAAGGAGGGTCAGGGAGGGTCAAGGAGGGTCAAGGAGGGACAATGAGGAGCAAGAAGGGACATTGAGGGACAAAGAGAGACAAGTAGGGAAAATGAGGGAAAAGGAGTGACAAGAAGGGACAAGGAGTGAAAAGGAGGGGCAAGGAGAGACAAGGAGGGACAAGGATGGAAAAGGATGGAAAAGGAGTGACAAGGAGGGACAAGGAGAGGCAATGAGGGACCAGGAGGGACAAGGCCGGACAAGGAGGGACAAGGTGGGACAAGGAAAAACAAGAAGGGACAAGGACGGGCAAGGAGAGACAAGGAGGATTAAGGAGGGACACGGAGGGTCAAGGACGGACAAGGAGAGACAAACAGGGACAAGGAGGGACAAAGAGGGACCAGGAGTGACAAGGAGGGATAAGGAGGGGCAATGAGGGACATGGTGGGGCACTGAGGGACAAGGAGGGAGAAGGAGGGACAAGCAGGATCAAGGAGGGACAAGGAAGGACAAGGATGGTCAAGGAGGGACAAGGAGGAACTAGGAGGGACAAGCAGGGCCAAGGAGGGACAAGCAGGGATAAACAGGGACAAGCAGGGACAAGGAGGGACAAAGAGGGACCAGGAGTGACAAGGAGGGATAAGGAGGGGCAATGATGGACATGGTGGGGCACTGAGGGACAAGGAGGGAGAAGGAGGGACAAGGAGAGTCAAAGAGGGAGAAGGATGGTCAAGGAGGGACAAGGAGGGTCAAGGAGGGACAATGAGGAGCAAGGAGGGACATTGAGGGACAAAGAGAGACAAGTAGGGAAATGGAGGGAAAATGAGGGAAAAGGAGTGACAAGGAGGAACAAGGAGGGACAAGGAGGTAGAAGGAGTGACAAGGAGGAACAAGAAGGGACAAGGAGTGAAAAGGAGGGGCAAGGAGAGACAAGGAGGGACAAGGATGGAAAAGGATGGAAAAGGGAGTGACAAGGAGAGACAAGGAGGTAGAAGGAGGGACCAGAAGGGACAAGGAGGGACAAGGAGGGACCAGGAGGTACAAGACGGGACAAGGACGGACAATGAGGGAAAAGGAGGAAAAGGAGGGGCAATGAGGTAAAGCAGGGATAATGAGGGACAAGTGGGACAGTGAGGGACAAGGAGGGACAAGCAGGAACAAGGAGGAACAAGGAGGGACAAGGAGGGACAAGTTGGGACAAGGAGGGTCAAGGAGGGACAATGAGGAGCAAGGAGGGACAAGGAGGGACATTGAGGGACAAAGAGAGACAAGTAGGGAAAATGAGGGAAAAGGAGTGACAAGGAGGAACAAGGAGGGACAATGAGGGACAAGGAGGGACAATGAGGGACAAGGAGGGACAAGGAGGGAGAAGGAGTGACAAGGAGGAACAAGAAGGGACAAGGAGTGAAAAGGAGGGGCAAGGAGAGACAAGGAGGGACAAGGATGGAAAAGGAGTGACAAGGAGGGACAACGAGAGGCAATGAGGGACCAGGAGGGACAAGGCCGGACAAGGAGGGACAAGGAAAAACAAGAAGGGACAAGGACGGGCAAGGAGAGACAAGGAGGGACAAGGAGGGACACGGAGGGCCAAGGACGGACAAGGAGAGACAAACAGGGACAAGCAGGGACAAGAAGGGACAAAGAGGGACCAGGAGTGACAAGGAGGGACAAGGATGGACAAGGAGGCACAAGGAGGGAACAGGAGGGACCATGAGGGCAATGAGGGACAAGTACGGACCAGTAGGGACAAGTAAAGACAACGAGGGACAAGGAGGGAAAAGGTGGGAAATGGAGGGAAAGTAGGGAAAAGGAGGGACAAGGAAAGACAAGGAGGGAAATGATGGAAAAGGATGTACAAGGAGGGACAATGAGGGGCAATGAGGCAAAAGGAGTGACAAGGAGGGGCAATGAGTGACAAGGCGGGAAAAGGAGGGGCAAGTAAGAGCAAGGAGGGACCAGGAGGGTCAAGGAGGGTCAACGAGGGACAAGTAGGGAGAAGCAGGATCAAGGAGCGACAAACAGGCCCAAGGAAGGACAAGGAAGGGCAAGAAGAGGCAAGTAGGGACAAGCATGGTCACGGAGGGACAATTAGTGACAAGGAGGGTAAAGGAGGGACAATGCGGGACAAGGACGGACATGGAGGGACAATGAGGGACAAGGAGGGATAAGAAGGGACAAGGACGGGCAAGGAGGGACAAGCAGGGACATGAAGGGAAAAGGAGGGCCAAGGAGGAACAATGAGGAACAAGGAGGGACAATGAGGGGCAATAAGGGACAAGGAGGGACAAGTACGGACCAGGAGGGAAAAGAAGGGGCAATGAAGAGCAAGGAGGGACCAGGAGGGACAATTAGGGGCAATGAGGGACAAGGAGAGACAAGGAGGGACAAGGAGAGATAAGTACGGACCAGGAGGGTCAAGAAGGGACAAGGAGGGTCAAGGAGGGACAAGGAGGGACAAGGAGAGACAACGAGGGACAAGGAGAGACAACGAGGGACAAGGAGGGAAAAGCAGGGAAAGGAGGGAAAAGGAGGGTCAGGGAGGGAAAGGAGGAAAAGGTGGAACAAGGAGGGACAATGAAGGGCAATGAAGGAAAAGGAGTGACAGGGAGGCCCAAGAAGGGGCAATGAGGGGCAAGTAGGAGCAAGGAGGGACCAGGAGGGTCAAGGAGGGACAAGTAGGCACAAGAAGGGACAATTAGGGACAATCAGGATCAAGGAGGAACAAACAGGGACAAGGAGGGACAAGACAGGACAAGGAGGGGCCAGGAGGGATAAGGAGGTACATGGAGGGGCAATGAGGGACACGAAGGGGCATTGGGGGACAAGCAGGATCAAGGAGGGACAAGGAGGGAGAAGTACGGACCAGGAGGGACAATGAGGGTCACGGAGGGACAAGGAGAGACAAGGTGGGACAAGCAGGGATAAGCAGGGACAAGGAAAGACAAGGAGGGAAAAGGAGGGTCAAGGAGGGAAAGGAGGGAAAGGAGGGAAAAGGTGGAACAAGAAGGGACAATGAAGGGCAATGAAGGAAAAGGAGTGACAGGAGGGCCAAGAAGGGGTAATGAGGGGCAAGTAGGAGCAAGGAGGGACCAGGAGGGTCAAGGAGGGACAAGTAGGCACAAGAAGGGACAAGCAGAATCAAGGAGGGACAAACAGGGACAAGGAAGGACAAGTACGGACCAGTAGGGACAATGAGGGTCACGGAGGGACAAGGAGGGACAAGGAGGGACAAGGAGAGACAAGGTGCGACCAGGAGGGTAAAGGAGGGAAAGGAGTGACAAGGAGGGACAAGGAAGGACAAGTAGGGACAAGGAGGGACAAGTACGGACCAGGAGGGACAATGAGGGTCACGGAGGGACAAGGAGAGACAAGGGGGGACCAGGAGGGACAAGGACAGACAAGGTGCGACCAGGAGGGTAAAGGAGGGAAAGGAGTGACAAGGAAGGACAAGTAGGGACAAGGAGGGACAAGTACGGACCAGGAGGGACAATGAGGGTCACGGAGGGACAAGGGGGTCAAGAAGGGACAATGAGGGGCAATAAGGGACAAGCAGGGACAAGTAGGGACAAGCAGGATCAAGGAGGGGCAAACAGGGAAAAGGCGGGACAAGAAGGGCAAGACGGGACAAGGAGGGAAAAGGAGGGACATGGTGGGGCAATGAGTGACAAGAAGGGACAAGCAGGATCAAGGAGGGACGAATAGGGACAAGGAAGGACAAGCAGGGACAAGAAGGGACAAGCAGGATCAATGAGGGACGAATAGGGACAAGGAAGGAAATGGAGGGACAAGGAGGGTCCAGGAGGGAAAGGAGTGACAAGGAGGAACAAGGAGGGACAAGGAGGGAAAAGAAGGGGCAAGGAGGAGCAAGGAGGGACCAGGAGGGGCATGGACAGACAAGAAGGGACAAGGAGGGACTAGGATTGTCAAGGAGGGACAAGGAAGGACAATGGTGGACAAGCAGGGACAAGGAGGGGCAAGGAGATACATGGAGTGACATGGAGGGATAAGGAGCGACAAGGAGGAACAAGGATGGACAATGAGGGGCAATGAGGGACAAGGAGGGACCAGGACGGACAATGAGGGACAAGTACGGACCAGGAGGGACAAGGAGGGATGAGCGGAGGAGGGTCAAGGAGGGGCAAGGAGGGAAAAGGAGGTACGAGCAGGTACTAGGAGGGGCAAGGAGGGACAAGGAGTGACAAGGAGTGACAAGGAGGGAAAAGGAGGATAAAGGAGGGGCATTGAGGGACAAGCAGGGAAAATGAGGAACAAGGAGGGAAGAGGAGCGACAATGAGGAACAAGGAGGGCCAAGGAGGGAAGAGGAGCGACAATGAGGGGCAATGAGGGTCAAGAAGGGCCAAGGAGGGACAAGGAGGGCCAAGGAGGGACAAGGAAGTAAAAGGAGTGATAAGGAGGGGCAATGAGGGACAAGAAGGGTCAAGGAGGACAAGGAGGGACCAGGAGGGGAAAGGACGAACAAGAAGAGACAAGGATGGCCAAGGAGGGACAAGGAGGGACAAGTACGGACCAGGAGGGACAATGAGGTACAAGGAGGGATAATGAGGGACAAGGAGAGAAAAGATGGGGCAAGGAGGGTCAGGGAGGGACAAGGAGAGACACGGAGGGAAAAGCAGGGAAAGGAGTGACAAGGAAAAACAAGGAGGGACAAGGAGGGGCCAGGACGGCCAATGAGGGACAAGGAGGCACAAGGAGGGACAAGTACGGACCAGGAGGAACAAGGAGGGATGAGCGGGGACTAGGAGGATCAAGGAGGGGCAAGGAGGGAAAAGGAGGTACGAGCAGGTACTAGGAGGGGCAAGGAGTGACAAGGAGGGACAATGAAGGGCAATGAGGGAAAAGGAGTGACAAGGAGCGACCAGGAGGGTCAATGAGGGACAAGTAGGGACAAGGAGGGACAAGAAGGTACAAGGAGGGACAAGCAGGATCAAGGAGGGACAAACAGGGACAAGGAAGGACAAGGAGGGTCAAGAAGGGACGATGAGGGGCAATAAGGGACAAGCAGGGACAAGTAGGGACAAGCAGGATCAAGGAGGGACAAACAGGGACAAGAAGGGACAAGAAGGGCAAGACGGGACAAGGAGGGAAAAGGAGGGACATGGTGGGGCAATGAGGGACAAGAAGGGACAAGCAGGATCAAGGAGGGACGAATAGGGACAAGGAAGGACAAGCAGGGACTAGCAGGATCAAGGAGGGACGAATAGGGACAAGGAAGGAAAAGGAGGGACAGGGAGGGACAAGGAGGGTCCAGGAGGGGCATGGACAGACAAGGAGGGACTAGGATTGTCAAGGAGGGACAAGGAAGGACAATGGTGGATAAGCAGGGACATGGAGGGGCAAAAAGAGACAAGGAGATACAAGGAGTGACATGGAGGGATAAGGAGGGACCAGGAGGGAAAGGAGCGACAAGGAGGAACAAGGAGGGACAATGAGGGGCAATGAGGGACAAGTACGGACCAGGAGGGACAAGGAGGGATGAGCGGGGACTAGGAGGGTCAAGGAGGGGCAAGGAGTGAAAAGGGGGTACGAGCAGGTACTAGGAGGGGCAAGGAGGGACAAGGAGTGACAAGGAGGGAAAAGGAGGATAAAGGAGGGGCAATGAGGGACAAGGAGGGACAAGCAGGGACAAGCAGGGAAAATGAGGAACAAGGAGTGCCAAGGAGGGAAGAGGAGGGACAATGAGGGGCAATGAGGGACAAGGAGGGGCAAGGAGGGACAAGGAGGGACAAGGAGGGACAAGGAGGGACAAGGAGGGACAAGGAGGGACAAGGAGGGACAAGGAGGGACAAGGAGGGACAAGGAGGGACAAGGATGGACAAGGAGGGCCAAGGAGGGACAAGGAGGTAAAAGGAGTGACAAGGAGGGGCAATGAGGGTCAAGAAGGACAAGGAGAGACAAGGAGGGACCAGGAGGGGAAAGGAGGAACAAGGAGAGACAAGGATGGCCAAGGAGGGACAAGAAGGGACAAGTACGGACCAAGAGGGACAATGAGGTACAAGGAGGGATAATGAGGGACAAGGAGAGAAAAGATGGGGCAAGGTGGGTCAGGGAGGGACAAGGAGAGACATGGAGGGAAAAGCAGGGAAAAGGAGTGACAAGGAAAAACAAGGAGGGACCAGGACGGCCAATGAGGGACAAGGAGGCACAAGGAGGGACAAGTACGGACCAGGAGGAACAAGGAGGGATGAGCGGGGACTAGGAGGGTCAAGGAGGGTCAAGGAGGGCAAGGAGGGGCAAGGAGGGAAAAGGAGGTACGAGCAGGTACTAGGAGGGGCAAGGAGGGACAAGGAGTGACAAGGAGGGAAAAGGAGGATATAGTAGGGGCAATGAGGGACAAGGAGGGACAAGGAGGGACAAGCAGGGAAAATGAGGAACAAGGAGGGCCAAGGAGGGACAAGTACGGACCAGGAGGGAAGAGGAGGGACAATGAGGGGCAAGGAGTGACAAGGAGGGACGAGAAGGGACAAGCAGGGAAAATGAGGAACAAGGAGGGCCAAGGAGGGACAAGTACGGACCAGGAGGGAAGAGGAGGGACAATGAGGGGCAAGGAGTGACAAGGAGGGACGAGAAGGGACAAGGAGGGACAAGGACGGACAAGGAGTGACAAGGAGGGACAAGGAGGGGCAAGGAGGGCCAAGGAGGGACAAGGAGGTAAAAGGAGTGACGAGGAGGGGCAATGAGGGACAAGAAGTGTCAAGGAGGACAAGGAGAGACAAGGAGGGACCAGGAGGGGAAAGGAGGAACAAGGAGAGACAAGGATGGCCAAGGAGGGCAAGGAGGGACAAGTACGGACCAGGAGGGATAATGAGGGACAAGTTGAGAAAAGATGGGGCAAGGAGGGTCAGGGAGGGACAAGGAGGACAAAGGAGGGACAAGGAAAGACAAGGAGTGACAAGGAGGGATAAGCAGGGAAAGGAGGGAAAAGGAGAGTCATGGAGGGAAAAGGTGGAACAAGGAGGGACAATGAAGGGCAATGAGGGAAAAGGAGTGACAAGGAGGGCCAAGTACGGACCAGGAGGGATAATGAGGGACAAGTTGAGAAAAGATGGGGCAAGGAGGGTCAGGGAGGGACAAGGAGGACAAAGGAGGGACAAGGAAAGACAAGGAGTGACAAGGAGGGATAAGCAGGGAAAGGAGGGAAAAGGAGAGTCATGGAGGGACAAGCAGGATCAAGGAGGGACAAACAGGGACAAGGAAGGACTAGGAGGGTCAAGGCGGGACAAGGGGGACAATTAGGGACAAGCAGGATCAAGGAGGGACAAACAGGGACAATGCGGGACAAGGAGGGACAAGACGGGACAAGGAGGGACCAGGAGGGTCAAGGAGCGACAAGAAGGGACAAGAAGGGACAAGGAGGGACAAGCAGGATCAAGGAGGGACAAACAGGGACAAGGAAGGACTAGGAGGGTCAAGGCGGGACAAGGAGGGGCAATTAGGGACAAGCAGGATCAAGGAGGGACAAACAGGGACAAGGCGGGACAAGGAGGGACAAGGAGGGACCAGTAGGGATAAGGAGGTACATGGAGGGGCAATGAGGGACATGAAGGGGCACTGGGGAACAAGCAGGATCAAGGAGGGACAAATACGGACAAGGAAGGACAAGGAGGGACAGGGAGGGACAAGTACGGACCAGGAGGGACAAGGAGTGTCACGGAGGGACAAGGAGGGACCAGGAGGGTAAAGGAGGGAAAGGAGTGAGAAGGAGGAACAAGGAGGGAAAAGAAGGGGCAAGGAGTGACCAGGAGGGGCATGGAGAGACAAGGAGGGGAAAGGAGGGAAAAGGAGGTAAAAGGAGGTAAAAGGAGGTAAAAGGAGTGACAAGGAGGGGCAATGAGGGACAAGAAGGGTCAAGGAGGACAAGGAGGGACCAGGAGGGGAAAGGAGGAACAAGGAGAGACAAGGATGGCCAAGGAGGGACAAGTACGGACCAGGAGGGATAATGAGGTACAAGGAGGGATAATGAGGGACAAGTTGAGAAAAGATGGGGCAAGGAGGGTCAGGGAGGGACAAGGAGGGAAAAGAAGGACAAAGGAGGGACAAGGAAAGACAAGGAGTGACAAGGTGGGATAAGCAGCGAAAGGAGGGAAAAGGAGAGTCATGGAGGGAAAAGGTGGAACAAGGAGTGACAATGAAGGGCAGTGAGGGGCAAGTAGGATCAAGGAGGGACCGGGAGGGTCAAGGAGTGACAAGTAGGGACAAGAAGGGACAAGGAGGGACAAGCAGGACCAAGGAGGGACAAACAGGGACAAGGAAGGACTAGGAGGGTCAAGGCGGAACAAGGAGGGACAATTAGGGACAAGCAGGATCAAGGAGGGACAAACAGGGACAATGCGGGACAAGACGGGACAAGGAGGGACCAGGAGGGTCAAGGAGCGACAAGTAGGGACAAGAAGGGACAAGCAGGGTCAAGGAGGGACAAACAGGGACAAGGAAGGACTAGGAGGGTCAAGGCGGGACAAGGAGGGACAATTAGGGACAAGCAGGATCAAGGAGGGACAAACAGGGACAATGCGGGACAAGACGGGACATGTACGGACCAGGAGGGACAATGAGGTACAAGGAGGGATAATGAGGGACAAGGAGAGAAAAGATGGGGCAAGGAGGGTCAGGGAGGGACAAGGAGAGACAAGATGGGGCAAGGAAAAGCAGGGAAAAGGAGTGACAAGGAAAAACAAGGAGGGACCAGGACGGCCAATTAGAGACAAGGAGGCACAAGGAGGGACAAGTACGGACCAGGAGGAACAAGGAGGGATGAGCGGGGACTAGGAGGGTCAAGGAGGGGCAAGGAGGGAAAAGGAGGTACGAGCAGGTACTAGGAGGGGCAAGGAGGGACAAGGAGTGACAAGGAGGGAAAAGGAGGATAAAGTAGGGGCAATGAGGGACAAGCAGGGAAAATGAGGAACAAGGAGGGCCAAGGAGGGACAAGTACGGACCAGGAGGGAAGAGGAGGGACAATGAGGGGCAAGGAGTGACAAGGAGGGACAAGGAGGGACAAGGAGGGACAAGGAGGGAAAAGGAGGGACAAGGACGGACAAGGAGGGACAAGGAGGGCCAAGGAGGGACAAGGAGGATCAAGGAGCGACAAATACGGACAAGGAATGACAAGGAGGGACAGGGAGGGACAAGTACGGACCAGGAGGGACAAGGAGTGTCACGGAGGGACAAGGAGAGACAAGGAGGGACCAGGAGGGACCAGGAGGGACAAGGAGGGACAAGGAGGGACAAGGAGGGAAAAGAAGGGACAAGGAGGGACAAGGAGGTAAAAGAAGTGACGAGGAGGGGCAATGAGGGACAAGAAGGGTCAAGGAGAGACAAGGAGGGGAAAGGAGGGAAAAAGAGTGACAAGGTGTGACAAGGAGAAACCAGGAGGGACGAGCAGGGAGTAGGGGGGTCAAGAAGGAACATGCTGGGAAAAGGAGGGGCAAGGAGGAACAAGGAGGGAAAAGGAGAGAAACGGAGGGGCAAGGAGGCAATGAGGGAAAAGGAGGGAAAAGGAGTGACAAGGTGTGACAAGGAGAAACAAGGAGGGACAAGGAGTGTCAAGGAGTGACAAGGAGGGTCGAGCAGGGATTAGGGGGGTCAAGAAGGGACAAGTACGGACCAGGAGGGACAATGAGGTACAAGGAGGGACAAGGAGGGAAAAGGTGGAACAAGGAGGGACAATGAAGGGCAATGAGGGAAAAGGAGTGACAAGGAGGGCCAAGGAGGGGCAATGAGGGCAAGTAGGAGCAAGGAGTGACCAGGAGGGTCAAGGAGATTCAAGGAGGGACAAGAAGGGACAAGGAGGGACAATCAGGATCAAGGAGGGACAAACACAGACAAGGAAGGACAAGCAGGATCAAGGAGGGACAAACAGGGAAAATGAGGAACAAGGAGGGCCAAGGAGGGACAAGTACGGACCATGAGGTAAGAGGAGGGACAATGAGGGGCAAGGAGTGAAAAGGAGGGACAAGGAGGGACAAGGACGGACAAGGACGGACAAGGACGGACAAGGACGGACAAGGACGGACAAGGACGGACAAGGACGGACAAGGAGGGACAAGGAGGGAAAGGAGGGAAAAGGTGGAACAAGGAGGGACAATGAAGGGTAATGAGGGAAAAGGAGTGACAAGGAGGGCCAAGGAGGGGCAATGAGGGCAAGTAGGAGCAAGGAGGGACCAGGAGGGTCAAGGAGATTCAAGGAGGGACAAGAAGTGACAAGGAGGGACAAGCAGGATCAAGGAGGGACAAACAGAGACAAGGAAGGACAAGCAGGATCAAGGAGCGACAAACAGGGACAAGGCGGGACAAGGAGGGACAAGGAGGGACAAGGAAAGACAAGGAGGGACAATGAAGGGCAATGAGGGAAAAGGAGTGACAAGGAGGGCCAATGAGGGGCAAGTAGGAGAAAGGAGGGACCAGGAGGGTCAAGGAGGGACAATAAGGTACAAGGAGGGACAAGCAGGATCAAGGAGGGACAAACAGGGACAAGGAAGGACAAGGAGGGTCAAGAAGGGACAATGAGGGGCAATAAGGGACAAGCAGGACAAGTACGGACCAGGAGGGACAAGGAGGGAAAAGAAGGGGCAATGAAGAGCAAGGAGGGACCAGGAGGGACAATTAGGGGCAATGAGGGACAAGGAGTGACAAGGAGGGATAAGTACGTACCAGGAGGGTCAAGGAGGGACAAAGAGGGACAAGGAGGGTCAAGGAGGGACAAGGAGAGACAACGAGGGACAACGAGGGACAAGCAGGGATAAGCAGGGACAAGGAGGGACAAGGAAAGACAAGGAGGGACAAGGAGGGACAAGGAGGGACAAGGAGGGAAAGGAGGGAAAAGGAGGGTCAAGGAGGGAAAAGATGGAACAAGGAGGGACAATGAAGGGCAATGAAGGAAAAGGAGTGACAAGGAGGGCCAAGAAGGGGTAAGGAGGGACGAGGAGGGTCAAGGAGGAACAAGTAGGGACAAGAAGGGACAAGGAGGGACAAGCAGGATCAAGGAGGGACAAACAGGGACAAGGAGGGACAAGCCGGAACAAGGAGGGACAAACAGGGACAAGGAGGGACAAGGAGGGACAAGACGGGACAAGGAGGGACCATTAGGGATAAGGAGGTACATGGAGGGTCCATGAGGGACATGAAGGGGCACTGGGGGACAAGCAGGGACAAGAAGGGACAAGCAGGATCAAGGAGGGACAAATAGGTACAAGTAAGGACAAGGAGGGACAAGGAGGGACAAGTACGGACCAGGAGGGACAATCAGGGTCACGGAGGGACAAGGAGACACAAGGAGGGACCAGGAGGGTAAAGGAGGGAAAGGAGAAACAAGGAGGGAAAAGAAGTGGCAATGAGGGACCAGGAGGGGCATGGAGAGACAAGGAGGAAAAGGAGTGACAAGGTGTGACAAGGAGAAACAAGGAGGGACGAGCAGGGACTAGGGGGGTCAAGAAGGGACAAGGAGGGAAAAGGAGGGAAAAGGAGGGAAAAGGAGGGAAAAGGAGGAACAAGGAGGGACAAGGAGGGTCAAGGAGGGACAAGGAGGGACGAACAGGGACTTGGAGGGTCAAGGAAGGAAAATGAGGTAAAAGGAGGACAAAGGTGGGACAATGAGGGACAAGCAGGGACAATGAGGGACAAGGAGGGTCAAGTACGGACCAGGAGGGACAAGGAGGAACAAGGAGGAACAAGGAGGGCTAAGGAGGGACAAGGATGGACAAGGAGGGACCAGGATGGACAAGGAGGGAAAAGAAGGGCAAGGAGGAGCAAGGAGGGACCAAGAGGGAAAAGGAGGGAAAGGAGGAACAAGGAGGGACAATGAGGGCCAAGGAGGGACAAGTACGGACCAGGATGGACAAGTAGGGATAAGGAGGGAAAAGAAGGGGCAAGGAGGAGCAAGGAGGGACCAGTAGGGGCAATGAGGGACAAGGAGGGACAAGCAGGGACAATGAGGGACAAGGACGGACAAGGAGGGACAAGGAGGGACAAGCAGGGACAAGGAGGGACAAGTACGGACCAGGAGGGACAAGGAGGAACAAGGAGGGTCAAGGAGGGTCAAGGAGGGTCAAGGAGGGTCAAGGAGGGACAAGGATGGACAAGGAGGCACAAGGAAAGACCAGGAGGGACCATGAGGGCAATGAGGGACAAGGAGGGACAAGTACGGACCAGTAGGGACAAGGAGGGTCAAGGAGGGACAAGGAGGGACAAGGAAGGAAAAGCTGGAATAAGGAGGGACAAGCAGAGACATGGAGGGACAAGGAAAGACAACGAGGGACAAGGAGGGAAAAGGAGGGAAATGGAGGGAAAGGAGGAAAGGAAGGACAAGGAAAGACAAGGAGGGAAAGGATGGAAAAGGATGTACAAGGAGGGACAATGAGGGGCAATGAGGCAAAAGGAGTGACAAGGAGGGGCAATGAGGGACAAGGCGGGAAAAGGAGGGGCAAGTAAGAGCAAGGAGGGACCAGGAGGGTCAAGGAGGGACAAGTAGGGACTAGGAGGACAGGAAGGGACAAGGAGGGAGAAGCAGGATCAAGGAGCGACAAACAGGCCCAAGGAAGGACAAGGAGGGGCAAGGAGAGACAAGTAGGGACAAGCAGGGTCAAGGAGGGACAATTAGTGACAAGGAGGGTAAAGGAGGGACAAGGACGGACATGGAGGGACAATGAGGGACAAGGTGGGACAAGGAGGGATAAGAAGGGACAAGGACGGGCAAGGAGGGACAAGCAGGGACATGAAGGGAAAAGGAGGGCCAAGGAGGAACAAGGAGGGACAAGTACGGACCAGGAGGGACAAGGAGGGAAAAGAACGGGCAATGAAGAGCAAGGAGGGACCAGGAGGGGCAATGAGGGACAAGGAGAGACAAGGAGGGACAAGGAGAAATAAGTACGGACCAGGAGGGTCAAGGAGGTACAAGGAGGGACAATGAGGGTCAAGAAGGGACAAGGAGAGACAACGAGGGACAACGAGGGACAAGGAGAGACAACGAGGGACAACGAGGGACAAGGAGGGAAAAGCAGGGAAAGGAGGGAAAAGGAGGGTCAGGTAGGGAATGGAGGGAAAAGGTGGAACAAGGAGGGACAATGAAGGGCAATGAAGGAAAAGGAGTGACAAGGAGGGCCAAGAAGGGACAATTAGGGACAAGCAGGATCAATGAGGGACAAACAGGGACAAGGAGGGACCAGGAGGGATAAGGAGGTACATGGAGGGGCAATGAGGGACATGAAGGGACACTGGGGGACAAGTAGGGACAATAAGGGACAAGCAGGATCAAGGAGGGACAAGGAAGGACAAGGAGGGACAAGTAGGGACAAGGAGGGACAAGTACGGACCAGGAGGGACAATGAGGGTCACGGAGAGACAAGGTGGGACAAGCAGGGATAAGCAGGGACAAGGAAAGACAAGGAGGGAAAAGGAGGGAAAAGGAGGGTCAAGGAGGGTCAAGGAGGGAAAAGGTGAAACAAGGAGGGACAATGATGGGCAATGAAGGAAAAGGAGTGACAAGTATTGCCAAGAAGGGGCAATGAGGGGCAAGTAGGAGCAAGGAGGGACCAGGAGGGACAAGTAGGCACAAGAAGGGACAAGCAGGATCAAGGAGGGACAAACAGGGACAAGGAAGGACAAGGAGGGTCAAGGAGGGACAAGGAGGGACAAGCAGGATCAAGGAGGGACAAACATGGACAATGCGGGACAAGGAGGGAAAAGGAGTGACAAGGTGTGACAAGGAGAAACAAGGAGGGACAAGGAGGGACAAGGAGGGACGAGCAGGGACTAGGGGGGTCAAGAAGGGACAAGGAGGGAAAAGGAGGAACAAGGAGGGACAAGGAGGGTCAAGGAGGGTCAAGGAGGGACAAGGAGGGACAAGGAGGGACAAGGAGGGACCAGGAGGGGCCAGGAGGGACTAGGAGGGAAATGAGTGACAAGGAGGGACAAAGAGGGTCAAGGAGTGACAAGGAGGGACGATCAGGGTCTTGGAGGGTCAAGGAGGGAAAATGAGGTAAAAGGAGGACAAAGGAGGGACAATGAAGGACAAGGAGGGACAATGAGGGACAATGAGGGACAATGAGGGACAAGGACGGACAATGAGGGACAAGGAGGAACGACGAGGGTTAAGGAGGGTCAAGGAGGGACAAAGAGGGACAAAGAGGGACAAGGAGGGTCAAGGAGGGACAAGGAGGGACAAGGAGAGACAACGAGGAACAAGGAGGGACAAGGAGGGACAAGCAGGGACAAGGAGGGACAAGGAAGGACAAGGAGGGAAAAGCAGGGAAAGGAGGGAAAAGGAGGATCAAGGAGGGAAAAGGTGTAACAAGGAGGGACAATGAAGGGCAATGAGGGAAAAGGAGTGACAACGAGGGCCAAGAAGGGGCAATGAGGGGCAAGTAGGATCAAGGAGGGACCAGGAGGGTCAAGGAGCGACAAGTAGGGGCAAGAAGGGACAAGGAGGGACAAGTACGGACCAGGAGGGACAATCAGGGTCACGGAGGGACAAGGAGACACAAGGAGGGACCAGGAGGGTAAAGGAGGGAAAGGAGAAACAAGGAGGGAAAAGAAGTGTAAATGAGGGACCAGGAGGGGCATGGAGAGACAAGGAGGAAAAGGAGTGACAAGGTGTGACAAGGAGAAACAAGGAGGGACGAGCAGTGACTAGGGGGGTCAAGAAGGGACAAGGAGGGAAAAGGAAGGAAAAGGAGGGAAAAGGAGGAACAAGGAGGGACAAGGAGGGTCAAGGAGGGTCAAGGAGGGACAAGGAGGGACGAACAGGGACTTGGAGGGTCAAGGAAGGAAAATGAGGTAAAAGGAGGACAAAGGTGGGACAATGAGGGACAAGCAGGGACAATGAGGGACAAGGACGGACAAGGAGGGTCAAGTACGGACCAGGAGGGACAAGGAGGAACAAGGAGGGCTAAGGAGGGACAAGGATGGACAAGGAGGGACCAGGATGGACAAGGAGGGATAAGGAGGGAAAAGAAGGGCAAGGAGGAGCAAGGAGGGACCAAGAGGGAAAAGGAGGGAAAGGAGGAACAAGGATGGACAATGAGGGCCAAGGAGGGACAAGTACGGACCAGGATGGACCAGGATGGACAAGTAGGGATAAGGAGGGAAAAGAAGGGGCAAGGAGGAGCAAGGAGGGACCAGTAGGGGCAATGAGGGACAAGGAGGGACAAGGAGGGACAAGCAGGGATAACGAGGGACAAGGAGGGAAAATGAGGTAAAAGGTGGACAAAGGACGGACAAGGAGGGACAAGCAGGGACAAGGAGGGACAAGTACGGACCAGGAGGGACAAGGAGGAACAAGGAGGGTCAAGGAGGGTCAAGGAGGGACAAGGATGGACAAGGAGGCACAAGGAAAGACCAGGAGGGATCATGAGGGCAATGAGGGACAAGGAGGGACAAGTACGGACCAGTAGGGACAAGGAGGGTCAAGGAGGGTCAAGGAGGGACAAGGAGGGACAAGGAAGGAAAAGCTGGAATAAGGAGGGACAAGCAGAGACATGGAGGGACAAGGAAAGACAACGAGGGACAAGGAGGGAAATGGAGGGAAAGGAGGAAAGGAAGGACAAGGAAAGACAAGGAGGGAAAGGATGGAAAAGGATGTACAAGGAGGGACAATGAGGGGCAATGAGGCAAAAGGAGTGACAAGGAGGGGCAAGGAGGGGCAATGAGGGACAAGGCGGGAAAAGGAGGGGCAAGTAAGAGCAAGGAGGGACCAGGATGGTCAAGGAGGGACAAGTAGGGACTAGGAGGACAGGAAGGGACAAGTAGGGACAAGCAGGGTCA